>CM061056.1:15245000-16574493 GCA_030762865.1 Paraleonurus japonicus
ATGGCTCTCGGAAAAGATTTACCTAGTGTTGTGCGAAAGAGTTGGGGCGGTTTTGGTTCTCTTCCGGTGGTTGACCGTCTTCAGCTACGGGGAAGTTCTTTCTCTTTGGGGTCGTAATGCCGATTTGGAGTTTCGGGTTAGGAAAAAGAGTGGAAAACTCCATTAGAATTTGCCAATCTAGCAATATGGTTTCCGACATTGAGGAATTTAAAAAGTCTAGAGCTGACCTTGCAAAACTTTTGGTGCAAGAAGAAACTTTTTGGAAACAAAGAGCGAAAGTTCATTGGCTCAGGGATGGTGACCTTAACACGCGCTTTCTTCCATCAAGATGCATCCTCGCAAAGCCGTAAACCGTATCGTGAGGCTCAAGAATGACTCAGGCGGTGGATCGATAATCAAGTCGGCATTTGCGAAGTTGTGGGAGTTATTTTCGCAACATCTTTGTGGAAGTAATATCACCAAGAGGGAATTTTGATTTTCTTGATGAGATTCATCATATTATAACTCCTCAAAGAGAATCTTGACCTTACCCGAGAATTTCGGTTTGAAGAATTTACAACCGCTATTAACCAGATGCATGGTGAAAAGGCTCCGGCCCGGACGGTTTTAACCCGGCTTTTTTCCATAGATGCTGGTCGTTAGTTGGTCGTGACATTTTTGCGGCTTCAGCGTGGCTACAAAGAGGAGCTTTCCCACGGTATTAACAACACACGAATGTAGTGTTAATCCCAAAGTGTGATGCTCCTGCCATGACAGATTTGCGCCCTATCTCTCTCGTAATGTTGTTTATAAAATTGTTTCCAAAGTTTTGTGTAACAGTTGAAAATTATTGTTCCAGTCTTGTAGATAAAGCACAATCAAATTTCATTTACGGCGTAATATCCAGGATAATATTCTTCTTGCTTTCGAGACCATTCACATGATGAAGTCGAGAAGAGTAGGCAAAAGAGGGGATGTTGCATTAAAAATCGATATTAGCAAGGCGTATGATAGGGTTGATTGGAAGTATCTTGAGTGTATTCTTAATAAGCTCGGGTTTTCGGATATTTCGGGTGAAATGGATGATGATGTGTGTCACGACCGTATCCTATTCATTCCTTGTGAATGAAGACTTGGTTGGTCCCATTGTGCTGGTCGTGGTCTCCGTCCAAGGCGACCCTTTATCTCCTTTTTTGTTCATTTTTGTGTCTTGAAGGTTTATCGGCGGCTATTAACAAAGCTAGTAGGGATGGCCATTTGCATGGTAGTAGAGTTTGTAGGGCGGCACCGGAGATTTCTCATCTTTTGTTTGCAGATGATTGCCTTTTGTTTTGCCGTGCTTCTCAACAGAATGTGGTACACTTAAGTCGATCTTGGACGGATACGAGTCATGTTCCTGTGCTATCAACTATGCAAAATCGCATTTTCTTTGCAATATTCGTGGAAGAGACGAGGTGCTCTTTTCCTGTATTCGGTGTGGCAGCCTTTAAACACGGGCCGTTATCCTGGGCCTTCCATCTTTAGTTGGCGAGAAATAAGAAGCATATTTTCAGATACATTAAGGAGAAGATGTTCAATGAGTTGCAGCATTGGAGATCGAAGAAGCTCTGAGCGGGAAAGAGATCCTTATCAAGGCCGCCGCTCAAGCTATTCCTTCCTTCTTGAGTGTGTTTCTTCTCCCGACTACTTTGTTAGACGAACTCCAAAGAATGCTAAATTAGCTCGTGGGGCGATGGCGGTGATGCATCTAAAGGGATAAAATGGATGTCGTGGAGGAAAATTTGTGTCCGTAAAGAAGTCGGTGGCAGAGGTTTTCGAGATTTGCATCTCTTCAATGTGGCTATGTTAGGAAGATTGGTTGGCGTTTTATCACGGATCCGCAAGCACTTGTCTCTCGGGTTTACAAAGCTAAATATTTCCTCACTCTCATTTTCTCGGATTCGTCTCGCACAGACCTAGCTATACTTGGGCCGTATTCTTTGAAGCCAAGGACCTCATACGTCGGGGTGTTAGGTGGAAGGTAGGTGGTGGTAATCGATTAGCATTTGGGGGTCGCCTTGGGTTTGCAATAATGGAAATTTTCACGTCCAAACTCCGGTGGTCCCGGTTTTGAAAATTCGGTTGTCGGCCAATTATTTTTTCTGCTCCAGATCTTGGAACAAAGTTTTGATTAATAGAATTTTTTTCTCCTTCGATGTGAATGCCATTTTACATACCCCTATCTCTCCGCGGGAGTTGCGGATCGACTAGTTTGGCATCATGATAAATCCGCAATTACTCTGTTAAAAGTGGTTACAAGCTTGGATAGTTTGATAGCGGATGAATCGTTGGAGGTGAAGGGCAACCGGCTCTTTGGAGGGTTAATGTGCCACCTAAGATTAAAGATTGCATTTGGAGAGCTTGCAGAGATGTGTTACCCAATAAGGTAAATCTCTTTATTAAGAAAATTGGTACCGATAAATTGTGTGTTTTTGCAAACAGGATTTGGAAACCGCATGGCACACTTTTTTCAATTGCCGATATGCGTTGGAGTGTTGGAATCTTGGTGGTTTACGTGGATTAATTGAAGATTATATCCTTCGTAGTAATTCCTTAGGAGAGGTTGTCCTCTCTATTCTTGAAAGCGAGCGATAATGATTTAGCAAAGAAAGTTTGGCACTATCCTTTGGCAAGTTTGGCGCGAGAGAAACACCTTATTTTTGGTCCGGGTCGTGTAATTCCCCTCAAATAGCAACCCATCTTGCTTGTTTATGCCTACATGATTGGGTCACCACAAAGGGCAGCCACACCCGTAGCTTGGTCACGGTTCTCGTAAGTGCAGAGCTTGGCATGCGCCTTCTTTGAGGATGGCTTAAGCCGAATGTTGACACCGCTTTCTTGATGACACGCAAATGATGGGCTTTGGGTTTGTCCTTCGTGACGATAAAGGAACTTTTGTTGCAGCTAGATCGATGTCCATTGATGGTCATGCTATGAGGTGGATGTGGGAGAGGCTATGGGTTTCTTGGAGGCTCTCTCATGGATCAAAAGTTTAGATATCATCAAGGTTGAGATTGAAGATGATGCCAAAATAGTGGTTGATGCGATTAAGAGTTCGAGCAGCTACATTTCGTCATTTGGTGACATTATTTTTGCGTGTCGATCAACCCTTGCACAGCTTAGATCAAGTTTCGATTTCTTTCGTTAGGCGAAGTGCCAATTTGATGGCTCATACGTTGGCTAGGGCCTCGCGTAGCTTTGAGAGTCCCTCGTGTTGGGTTGATCCACCATCGCATGTGGTTGGACTCCCGAATGAGTGTTGCGTTTGCAACTAATTTCTAATATTGTCCTTTCTGTTTCAAAAAAAAAAAAAATATATATATTTGATTTCATGTCTTGTTTTTATTAAAATTTATTAATTAATAATTCTCTATATACTAAACAATATTGATATTTTATGAAGAGAGTTCACGCAAACAAGTTTGATGTTTTTAAGGATGTGTGCACATCAGTTAATTGAATTGATATGATTTATTTTTAACAATCTCTCGCGCAATGCAGTACCCATCAGAAAAAAGAAGTGTTTGGGTAGTGAGAGATTTTCAAAAGAAATGAGAAAAGGGGCAGTAGACACATAAAAGTCAGGAATAAGGGCTGAGAAGGGACAATTTTAGTATCTTAATTAGATTAAATAAAAGAAAATAAGAAGACCAAATTAAAATAACATAATATTTCACTTTCAAAGATTTATTAAGAAGTTGGTGTATAAAGCTGATGTCATTTTTCACGTGATTGTATTAGCTCTTGTTTTTCATTTTCAACCACTTTTTAGATTATTATAAGATAATAACCACCAATTAAATCATCATCAGCTGGAAAGTTTAGAGACCACATGACGTACTATTAAATTGGACAGTTGATTAATGGAGTTGATCACTCTTTATTGTGATACCACAGAGACCACATGACGTACAATTAAATTGGACAATTGATTAATGGAGTTGATTACTCTTTATTGTGATTCAACAAAAGTGTTGGCAAATATGATTATTGAAAAGGGATTCGATTTTATGTGTTATTCGTTCAATTTTGAATTTGTATGAATGAGAAATTAAATTTTAAACATTGGTGTAACAAACAGGATAAGTTAAAGACTTTGTTAAGAAATTTTTTAAGATGATATGGAAAATTATGCTCGCACTAAAGCTATTAATTGAAGTTTGATTGCAAAATCGACCATTATTAACCGAGTTGATCAGTTAAGTCACAAATTTCGTAAGAAAATCGCAAAAAGTATAAACTTTCTATATATTTCTTGCTAACTTGTTCATAAGTCATAATCCACACAAAATACACTGCATATCAATAAAAATATGACATTCATTCACGTAGAAATCAAAATTCGTCAATTAATTAAAAAATCAAACGTATTAGTGGGTTACATTTATTTGTTTCTATCTCACAACCTCTCTAATATTACTTCATCTCACGGATAAAAAAATTCAGACATGAATTTGGAGGGTAAAATATATATTTATTTTGAATATATCCCAAAATTAATATGATATTACATACCCAGTCTTAATTAATCAATATAATATCAAATCATCAATCTTTTTTTCTTTTTCACAAGATATAATTACATGCATATAGTGACATGTGTTAGCCAAACTAAATTTGTTGGTTTGTCGTAGTTCATGTAATGTGGTTGAATATATAGTTTCAACAACTTGCCTTTCATGACTTTCTTCTACAACCAACTTTACTACTAATATATGTATGACAATCGGATTGCTTTTCTCTAGTAACAGAAAGTCTTTCTATGATGAAACCTGTAAAAATGTGCAAAAATATTGTCAGATTGCTTTCTTTTGCAACGGAAAGTCTTTGTATGAGACGTGTGAAAATCTGCAAAAATAGTAAGATGGTCTACTGTTATAAATTTGTGTGTTTCAACAACTTAATTATTCTTATAAATATTCAAAACTTTTTAAAATATTATAAAAAAAATATATAAAAAAATCACAATATTATGATATTGCTTCCATTTTTATTTATGATCCCTCCTATTCATAATATATGTCGGTTTGACTTTTCGTATTATTTGCAATTTAAATGTCGTTTTGCACTTTTCAAGTGAATTAATTATAGTTTTTCCCAATTTACCTTTAGTTTTTTGTTTAAAAAATACATTGATAATAATAATCTTTAAAGTCATGTGGAAAATTTCAAAGCTATTAATTAAGGGTATAAAAAAGTAAATAATTTTCTTAAAATATGTGCATGAGATTAGAATGACATATATTTTGAATAAGAGGGAGTACAATTTAATGCGCTAGATCATGTCATGAATTATGATGTGTCATAAACTTGAATTAATATAATCTTGTGATAAAAAATCTCTCTCTTTATCGTATGCTTATAGAATACGCACAAATTTTAAGAAAAAAATGAAATAAAGTAGATAAATAAGAGTATTGTGGAGTATTGTAGGACCGTTTATAAATAAAACAATTGTTTGTAAATGTAAAATTAATGACATTTTGAGTAAATAATGATAGTTAAAAAGTGATAATAAAGTGAATTTTTTTCATAAAAAGAAATGAACATATTTTTGTTGGATGGAGGGAATATAACAATAAAAAATTGTGTTCCTTTATTTAAAATATTATAAGTACGTTATCAATTAAATTAGATTTTTTTAAGAAAGATCATGAATTTTTACACAATTAATCTTATACTCCCTCTGTTGCATTTTTATTACTCAAAATCTCAAAATTGACATTACTTCTTTTTTTTCCACACCTAAAATAACAAATAATAATAATATCCTGTCAAACTAAATTTTTATAAACATCTTTTATTTACATGTCATATCACTAAATTCCCTATTTTAGTTAAATCTTATATTCACTCAATTACCTACTCAAATAAAATTGAAAATTATTTTTACCCTTTACTTTAATTATTTTAATACTAATAAACAATTTTTTTAATTAAAACCTATATTATTTGATTTTGAGCATTTTAAAAATATATAGGAGGGAGTATTTAACCTTTTGTCAATATCCAAGGTGAACTTTCAAATGTCATGGTATTTTTTTATTTAATTTTAACTTTCCATATAATATTTCTTTGAATAAGTTTTTATAAATTAGTTTTACTGTTGAAATTCAAAATAATATTAGTTAATTTTACTATACAATATTATTCAAATTAATATTGTATTTTTTAATGAAATAATTATTACTGTTTAAAATATAAAGAAAATACAAATAAAATTTACAACGGAACTGACCCAGCACGATTTTCACTATCTAATTATTCACTAGCTATTGCTATTTTTCTTTTTGACTAATTTAAAAATTCTGAACATATCAAATAAAGAAAGTGTTGTCTCTGGAAGACAAAATCTCGTAGGCGACAATTTAATATCAAATGAGTTATAAAAGATTCAAATTAAATATATATTGTCCACTTTTTTCATTTGCTAATTCAATTTAAATCACTATATCGATTAATTGATGAATTTAAATCATAACATTAATTAAAATATTCATTTGGAATTCTACGAGAATTTCCTTTCAAGTGAATAGACACTGTGCTATCCGAATATCAGGAATTAGAAGAACCATATATGCAATCTAATTTTTTTGGATAAAATGTGTGAAATGGTTGACAAATTAATACTCTTTCTGTTTCATAGAAAACAGAATTTTTACAAGAAGGAGTGCACACTTTTAAAAAATAAGAATAATGATTGAGATTTTGAGAAATAATTTTATAAATTTTCTTGTATAAAATAAATATATTTATTATTAGATTGTGTGTATGTATTGTCCAAATATAATAACATATTGTGTAAAATAATATATATTTTGAGAGTGAAGTTTATAGAAACCTTTTTCTCGAGAAAAAGAATTTTATTGAACATCACGAGGTATAAGTTATACTTCTACCACTTACAATAACATAACATATAACAATTCCAAACAACATATTGGGTTGTCCAATTAATCTATATAATGTGAGTTCTTTCGAGTTAAGCTGAGAACCAAAACTTTCAATTCTTCGATTATTTTGACAGCAAAAACCCTATCTTTAAGAAAATTCATTGTATTCCTTTATTTTTAAAGGATCCACACCGTATCCAGCCAAATATCAATCAATTTAAATGTGTAGAGGTTAATATGAGACGAATAAAAAGAAAAACATGAAGAATTTATAGGACAAAAGAATACAAATTAATACTCATTTTCTTTCAAAATATCAAAATCTTATTTTCAAATTTTGTGTCATGGTGAAACCGTCTCAAAGTTTAATTATATATATATAAAAATTACTATAGTCCAAAAATGAGCAAAAATTCCATGGAAGAGGCGACTTATTCTGGTATGTTCAAATTATAAATGGTGTCGGTGTATTTAATTATGATGATGTGATATGCGCTCTCCATGCCAGCCAGCTTCGGAGAAAAAGAGTCATCTTATCTGTGGGGGTGTTTGCTTTTATTTGGTTGTAGCTTTTAAATCGAAATACTCGAAAATTTATTTGAGATTATTTTAAAATAATTAAATTTTGAAGATATTGAATAGGTTTGTATTATTTTAATGTTTAATATAAACTAAAATATGGTTTGATTGTATGTTCGATAGAAAAAAATTAATTAAAAAGTATCAAATTATTTCATCAACTTTCATGTGAAAATTATTCATCCTATAAAATTAATATCATTACACCCACTCACTAATATCATAACACTCCATCCCATTATGGATGCAAATTAAAAAGTGGAGTAATGAGTTGAGTTTTGAGGATAATTTTATAAATTATTATGTACAAAGTAAAAAATGAGTTGAATTGTGTGTATGGCGTGAGACCAAAAGTAATGATATTTTGTGTAATATTGTGAATAATGTGAGGTGAAGTTTATAGTGGGATTTATATTTTTGGGATGTGCAAATTAATTTTGGGACGTCCAAATAATAAAATTGTGCAAGTTATTATGAGATGTAGATAGTAATATTTATTTACTAATATCATTATTTTTTTCCAGTAAAAATAAAGTTTCAATGCTGAATGGTACAAGAAATACCCCAAATACACAGCTACATCCAGTGTAACAAGAAATATCCAAACAAAGCAACTCCATCCAATATACTCATTTCTATCGGTGGTCTAAGTAATATTATTATATTTATGAATTAAATATTATAATGCCATATAATATTAATTTATAAGAATAATTATATCATTCAATTAATGTATTAATATTAGTTGAATAAATTTCAATTCAATTATTTTCGCTCAATTTGTATTTCCTATGATTAAGACTACACTCTCACTTAACTAATTAATATAAACTCGACTCTTCCCCTTTATTCATAATTGATGTGATTTGCACTTAATGAAATGCGTGTGTCCATGATGTTCCTTGTGTGGGCCTTTTTTGATAAGAAGACCTTTTTTTTTTTTTTTTTTAAAGATTAGTCATAATTATAAGGATTTATAGTCATTCATTTCGGTTTTCTTATTGTTTTATTCATTTTAATATATATTAATCTTGTCTCTTTAACTATGTTCAGTACAATAATATGAAATCATCTCAAACAATATTTTTTTAAATTAACTTTATGTACAAACATTATTTTTTTAATTAATTGATAAATTATGATCAAATTTACAAACGACTATATCATCGTAATATCATTCGATTGAGGATAATCATATCCTTTCATTGATTATGACAAATAAAGGTATATATCTTTCATTGATTATGGATTATATGCATCTTAAATTATTATTTAGCCATTGGTTCCAACTAATCAGAACCCAATGCTAATAATATTTAGTCAATGACTTTAGATTTGAAGTTGACAATTGAACTAATTTCCCGGGGATGGGTTGGAAAGAAAATCATCATTACACTTTACATTTTTAAAAAACTAAAGCCTCTTTTTGTCACTTTAATGATTAGATAATACCAAAATAAAGTATTTTTACAAGTCTTCATAAAAAATTCTCAAAATCAAAATATCAAATATATCATAAAAGGCAAAGTTTAATGTAAGGAAGGGTTCACAATGAAACTTGATCATTTATTAAAGGGTATTAGTTGTAATAATCGAACAAGATACCTATATTACTAAAAAGTTTCAAATCGTAATAATGAAAAATATGTCCTATATTGCTAAAGAGTATTAGTCGTAATAATCGAATAATATTACTTATATTATTAAAGAGTATCGGTCACGATAACGGAATAGTATTACTTATATTGCTAAAAGTATTAATTGGGATAATCAAAAGTAAATTGATCTATTTTTTTAATATGGAATCGAGTTTATTTGTGAAGTTTTGTTTACAGCAGACACACTCATTATAAAATATTACATATATAAGCATATCATAAAAAGGAAAGCCAAACATAATAGTGTTTGAAATAAGAGGGAAAATAGATCAAACCGCATTAACCCCATCTGCCCATCTCTCTCTCTCTCTCTACATTGCATAGAACGTGACATTTGTTTAAACTGTAGAGAGAGAAAGGTGGAGAGAGAGAGAGGCGTCGTCACTTTTAATAACTGCCACATGATTATAGTGCATATGCCATTCTTTTTCTGCAAACCCAAAAAAGGGAAGCTCACTGCTTTTTCCCGACTAGTGTTTTGTCCCCTTCTTCTTACATAAACTAATCAAACGCTGTGATTAATTTACAAAAAGAAAATCATAATCTTTCATACACAAACATACAAACTTTACTCTCCCTTTCACTTCCACCTTAAAAGCATTTCAAATTTGAATTCGCTTAGTACCAAACAAGCAAATACCTTTCAGATAGATATTCCATTCTTTTCCTTTCTCGTAACCCAGAAATTTCTTGCAAGAACAAGGGAAAATGCAAATGAAGAAGCTTCTATTTTTGTTGCTAATTCCCATTTGGGGTTTTAGTTCCCCTTCCTTCTCTCTTCCACTCGATGTGAAACCCGACCCCCTGCTTCAGACCCCCTTCTTCCTACTCAAAAAGACCCCTTCTTTAAAAACTCTTCTGATCTGATAGCACATTCTCCAGGTAATGCAGATGTTGTGTTTGAAATGTGTCCTCTGAGAGCTTAAGTTTTATTTTCATGATTATTTGGTTCACCCTGTTTGCTTTTTCTTCTCAAAAGTTTAGATAACCATTTTCACATCTGGGGTAATGGAATCATTGAGTCATGCGTGATCTGCTATTATTTTCTCTTCCTTGAGTTTGCATTTTCCAAGAAATTCTTTATTGAAGAATAATGGTGGCTAAATTTAGATTTTTTTCTTCTTTATCTTTTCCTTTTTCTTTTCCCCCTTTCGTTGAGATTCTGGAAAATTTTGAATTTGTTGTTTGATTAGAAGCTAATCTCTGTCATCTTTCCATGGGATCAGAAGTTGCAGAGGTCAAGGTAGTACACCACCAGGATTTAAACAAGAAAATCCTTGTTGCACTTGTTGTATCTTCATCTCTTCTTGGGGTGTTATTGCTGCTCTTGTCTTGTTTCTCGATCTACAGACTGAAAAGGTTAAAGAAATGCAATACGAAAAGCGATCAAGATTCAGGTATCTTTCCATTTAAATAGTAATTTACCACGCCCTGTAAATTTCCATACCTAACTTGTTTGCAATTTATTCAATTATAGATGTCACAAAGGGTATATCATTTGGTCCAATTTTGGGCAAGTTTCCTTCATTAAAAATTGGTGCTAAGAAGGGCTCAATTGCAGCAATTGAGTACCAGTTGTTAGTTACTGCTACCAACAATTTCGATGAGGCCAATATTTTAGGTGAAGGTGGATTAGGTAGAGTATATAAAGCTCATTTCAATGACCATTTCCATGCTGCTGTTAAGAAAATACATTCTGGTGGGCAAGAAGCTGAAAGATCATTCGAGGTAATATTAAGCTTTGTTTTGTGAACATTCTTTACTTTAGGCAATGTTGATAATTATTCCATCTATCATCTCTAATTTGCAGAATGAGATTGAGTCACTGAGTAAAGTTCAGCATCAAAATGTAGTGTCTCTTTTAGGATATTGTATACATGATGAAGCTCGATTCTTGGTTTATGAAATGATGGAGAACGGGTCTCTTGAGTTCCACTTGCATGGTAAAAAAATTTCATGTTCTTTAACTCTTTGAAAACAGAGCATACATTTCTATATTCACTTTAATTAAAAATTCTTGAATATTTGCCTTAGGACCTTCTCCTAGATCAAGATTGACTTGGCATCTGAGAATGAAAATTGCTCTGGATGTAGCTAGGTACTGCTTTTGATGATTCGTTTTGCTAAATATTGTATATCCTCTTCTATTTTCCTGATGTTGAGAAGCTTCTTCGGTTATTATTTAGAGGACTAGAGTACCTGCATGAGCGCTGCAACCCTCCCGTTATCCATAGAGATCTGAAATCGTCCAATATTCTTCTGGATTCCAATTTCAATGCTAAGGTGACATAATTAGGAAAATGAACTCTATGTCAGTGAGCTTAATTCTTTATTGTGAAGAAATTTTGAACTTAACTTATCAATGGACATTCTGTTTTGGTTCAGCTTTCCGATTTTGGCCTTGCAATTACTGGAGGGAATTCAATCAAGAACGATGTCAAGCTTTCGGAACTTTGGGTTATGTCGCTCCGGAGTACCTGCTGGATGGTAAGGACCATTTTATCTTTTTCATCTTTATGGTCCTGTTTTACGTTTGCTTTGAAGTCCCACATGACTTTGTTTATAAGGAAACATTTAATTTTGGAAAAGCTTTTTCTGGAAAATAAATGATGAAATACCATAGAAAGCGTGTTGCTCTTAGAAAGTTGGTGAAACGTTTTGCTTTCAATTAGAAAGAGAAAATGCTTATGTAAAATGTCGGACGCTCTATATTTATTCATACTTCAATATAACTAAAACTGACCTCTGTATATACAAATATTTCCTCTAGATGACTTCTATGCCTCATTGTTCAAGTAGACAATCAATAAGATAGATGATGATCTTTAATCAGCACTAGATTGGAAAACTAAGTGTGTATAGGCATTAATATTTTTCTCTAATGGGACTACATCAAAGTGTATAGACACTAATATTATTACTTTTTCCATGAAAGAGTATTAAAACGTTCACTATTAAAGCTTTGTTACAACGATCTATCAGGCAAGCTTACAGACAAAAGTGATGTTTATGCATTTGGTGTGGTTCTTTTGGAGCTTTTGATGGGAAGAAGGCCTGTGGAGAGAGTAGCTGAAGCTCAATGCCAATCTATAGTTACCTGGGTAATTCCTTGTCAAAATTGCTCTAACAACTCACCCGGTTTCTAATCTTTATATTATATCTTATGTCTATATTTTTCTTCACCGAGCAGGCAATGCCTCAGCTTACTGATAGATCAAAGCTTCCAAATATAGTTGATCCGGCCATCAGAAACACAATGGATTTGAAGCATTTGTATCAAGTGCGATTCTTATACTATACACACTTCTAAGGGGGTGTTTGCAAACTCAAGTGAAGGGGCAGAATCACGTTTTTATTTTTTCAAGCTGCCCCCTCACAGCTTTAGATTCTGAGAAGTGCTTCTAAGCTGTGAGTAGAGTTTGCGAACAGCCCCTAAGTATCAAATTATTCGGGATTATGCCTTCATAGTTTTTACTCCGTTTTTCAGGTGGCTGCTATAGCTGTGCTATGCGTGCAACCAGAACCGAGCTATAGACCACTGATAACAGACGTGTTGCATTCGTTTATCCCACTTGTGCCTGTAGATCTTGGAGGATCGCTAAGAGTAATGGATTCTGTTCTTCCCACTTGTGCATAATGTTTTTGTTTTGTTTATAATCTGATCTTGAGCGGGGAAGATTTTTAATCTAGAGAACCAACCGTACGGAATTGAAATGCTTGTTCTCTATGACCCAGATTGAGAAACGTTTGTTTTTTGATCATACAGCTTGTAAAGTTGACAAAGAAAATACGGAGTTATTATTCGATCACATCTGAACTCCGTACCTCTCCCCGAATCTCTAAAAACTCCTCCTTTATGTATATATATGTTACATTCTGTTTATGGTGGAATGCTTTTTTGGTCGTCTAGCGAAGGCTGTTTTGAGGACATTTTAGGGATTTTGGTGTACATGATAATATATGATATTTTTACTTGCTGTATATATCTGCTAAATTTGATTTGGAAGATGGTGGTTGGAGCTACAGTGGTGGATTTCACGAGGATGAAAGTTATGTCAACATCTGCTTTGTCCCAATGAAGTTATATACAAAGCTTAAAGCCAGAATACTAAATGCCAAGTAGGGTTTGGGTGGGGGTTGAAGCTAAAGTTAATTTTAGATATTTGTTGATATTATCAAATAAATCTCGTGATTTTGGTAAGTTGCCATTTCCTAAAAAATTGTTTAAATTCTGAGTCTCCAAAAATGTTTATAGCAAGAAAAACTCTTCATAAACTTCACCCTCGTATTATTATGTTAATCTTCATCTAAACATTAAAACCAAAAGACAATATGTTATAGCGGGATTTCCTAAGCTTCTCATTACAAACCCTCAGAACCTTAAACGCTATACTAAATTCCAATCACCAAATCCACAGCTGATCATTAAAAAAACTCATCTGCCTATTTAAGACACAACCATTCCTACACACCCCTAAGCATGTTCAATTTATCATGTATTTCATTTCCAGCTGGATTTGTACCCATAATAGCAAAAACATGTTTGTGAAGATAGTTTATCCAGGTGGTAATATTGAAGTACACGATCAGCCTATTCCAGTTTCAGACCTCCTCAAACGTAACCCTAAATGCTGTGTGGCTCGTCCCACCGTCTTCCACGACTCCATACGCCGTCGTTTCACCCAATGCCACACTCGCCCTTGGCCAGAAATACTATGTTGTCCCCATTGTAACTGTACGGAGGCTCCAGCTCAAGTACTCGGCTTCACAAACACGTCCACGCAACGAAAGTGAAAGAACTGTAGGAGTTGGAATTGGAGGGAAAAGATCATTGCCTCTTACATCTTTTGATCATTGGAAGCCTGATCTCCAAAGTATTATGGAGGACTAATTAAGGTGTGTTTTTCCATGGTATAGGGTTGAAGAAATTCTAGAGGAATAATTAAATATATGAAGTATGAACATTGCAATGCATGCTTGTATACTTTTAGGCAGCAAGAATGTTTTTGAAGTAGAGATATTCTTCCATTGGAGGTGGAAAACAAGGATAATGTTTACCATTTGTACTTGTGTATAAACGATTAGGAATTTCATTAAATAGATTTTGGATAGAGATTTAAATTACTTGGATAGTCACTAGACTATATATTTTGCTCCTTTAACTTATTTTAATTATCTTTTTAGAAAAGAATTGACTGAAAATAATTAATTATCATGTTGCTTCAATCTAAAATAATTAAATATCATATTTCGATTTTGTTTTTCTACTTGTTTTTGTGATAGTATGCATTAACTAAGCAAATTTAATACATGTAAGTAAATAAAATTATAAAATTTCACATTACACATATATTTATTATTATTTAATACCTTTCTTAATTCGTGCTGAATCTTTTTAAAAGACAATTAAAATGGATGGATCCCATTATAAGTTATTCATTTTTTTTTTGATCTATCCCACTATAAATTATACATTTTATTTATGACAACTATCAACTAAGGATCCATTTGATAGGTGTGATAAGATATGGTGAGAAAAACAAGATGAAAAAATGTAAGAAATTTTTTTGTGGAACTCACAAGATAAGGTAAGATAAGATAATATTATCATTGTTACGAGATTTTTAAGATCCTATAAATTTTAATAAACTTACTCTCTCCGTCCCAAGATTTCTTTCACATGATAATTTTCAACCATTTTATGAAATTATATCATAGTATTATGTGTACAAAAATTATTTTATATATGAATGATATGATAGTTAACCTTATGAACTAATATATTATTAACAACTTTTGTACACATAAAAATGATATAACTTCACACAAAAAAACAGCTTAAAAAGTCATTGTGAAAGAATCCTGGGAGGAGTAATTTATATGAGATATAATTCATAAAAAATAAGGTTAAAAATACTATTTTACCCCTACTAGAAAAATTCATATACCCTCCAATAATTAGAATCTAATTTTACCAAAATATGAACATCATCTTCATTATAAAACACAACGAATGAAAGGTAAACGGAAAATCAAGAACAACGAATGCAATGGAAGGTAAAATCAAGAACAACATCTGGCCGACTCCAAACTAAATATAAAATCAAGAACAACGAATTAAAAATAAATAGAAAAAAATTCACAAAAATCAAAACTGAAATATTAAAAATTTCTTTTAGACATTTTATCAAACATCTTTCATGCATTCAATGGAAGGTAAACAATATTTAGCAGAACTAACATCTGAATTTATCACAGAGAAGTGAACTTTATTAATTAAAGAGGAGAGAAATTCACATTTCACATAACAATTTCTCCCTGATTCTCGAACTCACAAGTAAAGTAAGGGATCTGTAATTTTGAAAAAAATCAACGGAGGTGGAACTCTTTCCACAATTCTATTCTCCTTTTGTCGTCGATCCCGACCCGACCCAATTCTCATTACCTCTCGACGGAGTGGCAGACAGCTGCCACCCACCCACAAGTTTGTATAAAAGACAAACTAGACTTTTTTATTTTTATTTAAAAAATTATTAAGTACTAAAATTATATATGCATCATATAGGGTTTCGACACAAGGAATGAAAAGAAAATGCAAAATAGTTATTTAGTTGACAAGCTTTGATTACTTGCTACAATAAAATGAAATACTAAAAGTAAGGAATCACCATTCTTCGTTGGGTTTTGAGTGGAATGACCTTCATTTCTTGAACTTTTTAAACTTTACACATTAATAAAAATACATTTAAACTCATTATCTTGATTCTATTCCTCACTACTATCATTACCATTCTTTTCTCATTACTTGTAACAAACCAAACGCCCCTTAATAAACATAACTTTCTTTAAATTCGTTGACTGAACCAAAATTGTTGCCGAAGAAATAGATCATCAGCATAGGGAGAAATAGAATCTTGAAGAGGATACTACTCATTAAGATAACCAAACAAACTCATTGTCTTGGAACTATCCAATTCCATGGTTGCGATGCTTAATTCAACCTCAATACTTTGTCTTCATCTCTATCAATCAAGATGCTGCCTAAATTCGAATTAGGGGCTTAACCCACCTAATCACCGGTTCCTTTACTTTAGTGGGAGATCCGAGTTCGATTCCTTTTGGAGAACGAATTTGGAGTTGGAGGTATAAGAACTGTGTTGCATAGGTGCGGGAGCGGGTGCGTATCCGATAGGATACGGGTGGGATTCTATTTTTGAAAATTTTAGGGTGCGATACGGCAAGGATACGTTTATTTATTTATATTTTATTATATATAAAAATATATTTTAGAAATTCGTAAGTCAAATGTATATAATTCACATTTTCCCTCGTTCAAAACTTAAAACGTATAATTAAATAATTTAATTTAATTAAGTAATAAAACAACAATTCAATTTTGTCCATCCAATATGTAAATCATAATAGTGAATTCAATTTAAAATGAGTGTTATAATGTCAATTTAAGTTACAAAATTACATTATATTATAAAATTCAATTGAAATAATATATTTAATGTTTAATTGAATGTCTCCAACTAATCATCAAGTTGATTCGCTCCACCGGATTCGCAGTGCGTTAGTTTATTTATTACCGATTCGCCACATGACAATCGGATTCGTGATGGATTCGCCACGTGGGCAATGATACGCAACACTGCTGGATTCGAGAATCTCACCCCTTTTAGGGGGCGGGTGCGAATCCGATACCGCATTGTAGTATTTTTAGAAGAATCCGTGCATCATAGTATAAGAAAGACTTCGAAAATTTAAAATTTTAAGAAAAACTTGGTGAACTAACTTCTAACCACTAATATTTACGGATAGAAAAAAAAATCCACTACGTTCGACTTTGACTCGACGACATATAAAAGTCATTAGTGAGGTAGATTTGAATTCGGCTCGAACAAACCGGAATAAATTTATTAATAGTTTAATTAAACAAAGTTTGTTCGAATTCGACACACAAAAAACTCGTTAACGAGTTCCATCTCGTTAAAAAAAAATTAAAAAAACGTTTAAGAGTATTCTAATTTAAAGTTCACTAGTTAAAAATAAAATAAAATAATACTTAAAGCACTTAAAATAAAATAAATAAACCTATCCAAACCTGATTAGATAATGTTAAGAAACTACTGCATATTTTTTTATGTTTAATTACAATTTTATTTGATTAGATAATGAATTTATGCGTAGTTGAGTTATCTATGAACGATTAGTATATTGATACAAAACTTGAAAATAAAAATCGTATTTCACTTTTTTTCAAACATCTATATTTTAAAAATATCTTATATATGTACAATATGTATATCACACGAGGTCCAGGACAAATGAAATGTTTTAGATATATTTTCCAAATGGTTTTAAAAAAAAGGTATATTTTCTAAATTGATATGTTTATTCATGTATTTCCTATAAATGTTTCAATTTATTTATAAAAGTTAATTAAAAAATAAAATTAAATGGAGATAGACAACCCTAAAAAGACAAGTCTGGGACGATATACGTAGAAGAGGAGTATAACATTTCTATATAACATTATTATCTAGATAAGTATTGTCTCAATAACTTGATCCAGTCACTAATACTTTAATTTGACTCCCGAAAAATTGTGAGATTATAGAAAATTACTCAAGTTTAAAGGCTAAAGTGGCTTCTGGTATTCAACAAGAACATTAGTTATGGGATAAAATAAAAAATACTCACTCTACTATGAAATAAATGTTTTCTATCCATCTATTTAAAGTAAATATTTTTCACTCATTTTATAATAAATTGTCCAAATTGATCCTCTTAAATAAAATATTTCCTACCTACATGCCCACACCCTCTCACCCACCTCCAAAAATCACCAGTTGCCCTGCTCATCCACCGAGTTATATACATGAGTCATTCAGTCCTTCCATGGGGTCGTTCGGTCGTTCCATGGGTCATTCGGATTCGGTCATTCAGGGGTTGGGGGCGGGTGACTGAACAATGGAATGAGAGATGGAGGTTTTTTACCCCAATAAAGTGAGGGTATTAATTATTTACGTAATCCCTTTGATTGACTAGTGCGTAGAAAACATGTATTTTAAACATATGAGTAGATTTTTTTATGGAAGTGGACATTTTTCTATTGTTAGATAATTATTTATGTTCACATTTCTCGATAAATACAAAAATAATTACATATAATTTTTAATCATTTATTAATTTTGCAAAGTCATTAATATAGTTTAATGATTCTAAAAGTAATTGTATTTTCTAAATTTATGATGAGAAGAAAAAATATTAGCTACCAAAAATTAACTCAAATGAATACACATAATTTTTAACCATTGAAATGAAGTTTCATATAATCCTCTAAAAATATTATCCGTAAATTTCCAAAAAAAATCAAATATTTACTAAAAAGAATATGATTATCATTTGTTATATTTTAAGAATGTTTGAATAGAATAGAATGGAAGTGGTTAAAAGAGTGTAATTGAATAAGTTACTACAAATATCAAAATATTTTCATTTAGACTGTTGGAATCTATTTTATTTCGGATTTGTACGTTCAAATTTCTATTTAAATACCCATTAATTTTTATAATAAATCTACACATATTTTCACACAATTTCATATAATCATATAAACATTTTATATCACTCATTTACTCTCTTACTTTTCTCCCACCTATTCATTATTTCTCCGGCTATACTTTTTCTTACCTAGTCATTTCTTATTTTATTACCTACTTTCTTTTACTCTTAATTGAATTACTTTTATCCTCATTTTTCCGTCCACATCTCCTTCTTCATCTTATCCATCGCTATTCTTAATCAAACACATTATTACATACTTATTTACTAATTTGATTTAATCTTCTTTCATAAAAGTATCAAAATAATATTCCTTCATCGTCAATATAAGATGACATAATTTTCTTTTATCCGTCCAATATAAATATACTAGCGCAGATCCGCGTGTTACGCGTGTTATATGAAATATAAAAAATTTAAAATTTTTTTACATAAAAAAATGTATTTTAAATTATAAAGTATAGAATATTAAATTTTAATAAATTTGTGAATTGAGGAAAGAATATTAATTATAATAAATTGAAATTGCACAATTTAAGGAAATTAGTATAATTACAAAAATTCAAAATTTCCATTTATATTAGGAATTTAATATAAACTTAACATATATAACATATTGACGCATAAGTAAATTAAGTCAACAAGAAGGACGACACGTGCGAAATGAACCAAAAGACGACACGTGAGCGAAATCAACCGGTTGACACCTCGGCAATTTTAAACTCCCTATTAGTATAATAGGGATGCATAAATTAAAATGAAAAGCTTTCACATTATTTGTACCCGCAACTTACATCTATTTATTCAAATGTTATCACACTAGATCTACTTTTTAACAACAATACCCCAAACTTTCTATATACATATTTACCGTATAAATAAACAATTAATATTTTTAAAAATCCCTAACAAAAGTTTTATATTTAGTTATATACTCTCTCCCTCCAATTTTAATTAGTCAATATACCTATTTAGTCTTCAATTTTAATATAGTATCATTTTAAAATGAATTTTTTTTTTTACTTTTCCACTCTCGGAATATACACTTATTTACATTATTTGTCATCTATACCCCACACTATTTTTTCTCTCCTATTAATAATTTGATAATAATATTCTTATTTACTTTACATATAAATAATTACTCCCTCCGTCCCAACATAATCGACACATTTTCCTTATTTGGACGTCCCAACATAATTTGCACACCTAAATAAGGAAAGCCCACAAAGTATTAACACCCTCAAAATATCACTTTAATTTCAAAATTGTCACTCATCTTTACCTTACTTTATCCTCTCTCCTACACTTTATCCAACACAACCACAAAAATACCCCTACATTTTATTCTTTCTCACATACTATTCACACCAAAAATTAATTTTTCTTAATCTAAGCGCTAGACAAAATATGCATGTTATTGGGACGGAAGGAGTAATATTTTTACTAAAACTTATGCACAATCTATTTGTTTAGTTAAAATTGGACGGATAAAGTAGGGTTGCAAACGAATCAAATATTTTTTATTCGATTCGGTATTCGATTCGATATTTTGATATTCGTATTCGAAATTTTATGATTAGAATTCGAATAAAAATATTCGATTCGATTAGTAATCAAATACAAATACAAAATTTCGATATTCGCTTCGATTCGATTGCAACCCTAAGGATGAAGTATCTAAAAGGAAAGAATGCTATTTATAGAGAGAGTAGTAGGGCTTCCAATTTATAGAGGGCAATAGGGTTGGCAGTAGATGGCCCACCATCATAATCAAAATAAACTAGATTGGTAAATATGTGAGCTCGGATCAGTCTCCTCATATTCCCAGTCACATTTCTTACCGTCTTTTCAGACATCATTTCTCGACCTAAAATAACGGAGTCTAAGAAATGCAAGGCGCCCCTGTTAGGCAAGAGTGGAGAAGAGTTGTTCCAGCTGACGCCGTTAACGGCCAACAACCCAAGATGCCTGCTTCTGTCGTCTCAGGAGGTACACAAAAATTAAATTCTGTGTTTTTATTTCGTCTTTCTGCAGTCAATTCACCCCTCAGTATTTAACGGTCGTCTGAACATGGGCTTTCGTATTTCTTGCAGAAAACGGTGTTATTGTTTATTTTCTTGCTCGATTTAGTATTACTCTTGAGGCTTCCCTTAATGTATGAAGTATTTTAGATTCTAGATCTTTCGAGACTTCATAAAGTTGGATATTAATAATGAAGGAGACAAGGATGAAATACCAAATTGCAAAATGTAATTGAGGATGGATCCTCTGTTTCAATCTTGTGTTTTATTATCTGTACTGCCCATTTGGTGGGATAGTAGTAATTGAGATTGTGTTTTTAAGGGATAAAATATATTTTTGATATTTGGTACTGTTTAATAAAATTACTACAGTACATGATAATAATTTGTTTGTTTGGTGAAAGAAGATAATTCATAAGAAAACAGTGTAAATTTGTGGAAAATTCTAATTTGGACAACCCAATTGAAAATCCAATTAAGAAATTTGTCTGTAGAACACAATTGAGAACCCAATTGTTCAATTCCCAAATTTCAGAAATTGGAAGACACAATTGAAAATCAAAATTAAAATGAGAACCCAATTGAGAACACAAATTCCACGAAGAAGAAGACCTCATCACAATTTCCCGTCACGTTTATTAATCGACATTGCTTCGTGTATATATTTGTATTAAACATCGGAATGTTTGGTATGACACTGGACATGATGCATGATATTTTTCATTTTTGTGATACTTTCAAAAATGCAAGTTTTAAAACATATATTATAGTATAATATACAATGCGGCCCAGTGTATTTAATTAAAGACAAAGTATTACACTATGAACAAATTTACCGTTAAACTTGTTTGCATTTTATGTATATTTTTGAACATTATTATTTGTTTCACTAGAAGGTATTCCCTCCGTTCCAGAGTATTTTTGCACAGCTTGACTGAGGATGTAAAAGTAATGACATTGGTGTAAATAAATGTGTATTGTGAGAGTGTTAAAAATGAAAGGTGTTTTCATTTATAGGTGTTTAAACAAGTGTGGCCGTATGAATAAGATAAATGTGCAAACAAATGTGAGACAGAGGGAGTATTAGTTTGATAATAATACCTTTTCATGAAACAACTAGTACCGTTTTGAGTTGCACAGTAAAATTGATTTACAAGAGACATTCTCATAGTTAAATATATATGTAAAATGACTCAGAGTGCTCTTTTGTAATACAGGTCAGATTGACTTTTAGCAGGTTAAATAGTAAGTCCCTGTCATGTAGCCTAGCTAATACATAGAATATTCCGTGAAACATAAGGTGGTTGTGTATTATACTACACAATTGAGTATCCTTTATCCCAAAACCATATTGCATCTCTGTTGCGGATTTAATGTAAATAGAAAGGGAATTTTGTAAGTAAACATGGCGATGATCCGATTCTTGGAGCGCGATCTGTCCCAGTTTAGATGCAACAATTACTGTTTGCACGGAGTTAATATGAGAGTTGTTTATCAGTATTATAAGAGATAAAATTGCTATTTTGGAGGGGTTTAATGACCTTTTGACACGGATTATAATGTGAAAGTTGGGTTAATTTGGAGAAAGTAATGACACATGGGGTATATTTGAAGGGTGTGGTTTAAAGTGATAATGTTGTTTTATTGCCTTTTAGGAAAGGATGAATCTAACATGGGATGGACCTTTGGGCAAAGTAATGCATCTAAATTGGGACGGAGAGAGTGTTTGTTTTAGGGCGAGTTGCAAACTCTAATAACAGCTTTTGAAAATAAGTGATTCTACACTATCTTATAGAGTTTGCCAACACCACCATACCACTTTTGTCACACAGCTTGAGATATAAATCATGATGAATTAATCGCAGTGATTGCATCTCAGATTCGACGAAGAAGGGCTCAGCCAAAGCGCTTCTGCATGAGCTATGTTCTAGAGAACGTTGGAAACTGCCTCTGTAACGAGTGCTACTATGATGAAGGTCCTCCTCATCGAAAAAGGTAACTTTGATCATGTTAATAGGCCACATAAACAAAAATATTCAAAGTTTTCATGACCTGAATTTCTCAAACTAATTCTAATTAATGCTAGGGAAAAGCTTCACTTGATAGGCTATGTACATACATTTGACATCTAAATGTTTCTATCAATTTAAATTGGAAGATGTCATTAGCTGAAATGAAATCTTGAAGGTCTAAATATTCCGGAACTACAAGAAAACAAACGCTTTCCAACGAGCTTTTGAGCCAAACGGTAATCAGATATCCCGTTTATATTATCCTTGACTCGTTGAAAAGCTATAGATGTCAAAGCGAACATGATCTTACCGAGTGTTGGTGTGATTTATCGATCATATATTTTGGTGATTGCCAATATATAATAACTTGAAGAAGTGAATGGTGCATATTTATAGGTTCACATTCAAGGTAGTTGTTGAGGTTGGAGGAGCAACGACAACGACTTTGGAGTGCTTCGGGTACCCTCAAACCACGAAAAGAGCAGCAGCTGATGCTGCAGCAGAAGCAGCACTCTGGTGCTTGAGACACATGGTTTAATTCTCCTTTTGCATTATTTCTTTCACCTTGTATATCTATTTGGCTAAACTTTGGGGAAAGATCTTAATTTTCAATGAATTGGATTTCATTATCCTCTTATATTGGATGATATATATGTGCCCTGAAATGTCAAAAGGCTTTGATTCTTTGTAAACAATAAAATACAATATGTAGCATCCATTTTTGGATGTTGCTTTTGCAGCTACTCTTTAATACTCACTCCGATCCAAAATGTTTGTTCTAGAGAAATTTTTAACCCCAGAAAGTTAGTTATTTTGCACCATTTTATGAGAATTAGATAATTTATTCTAAATTTACTCTTCTTTTTTTTTTTTGATATAAATGGCAATGAAGGTAAATAAAAGGTAAAAATGTTGTTATATAGAAATATATTTATTGTTATTTAATGATATATTCTTAAATGACAAATATTTTGGAGTTGGAGGGAGTATTTTAATATATCTTGTATTTATGTTTTATTTTAGAACTATTGTTGTGTTTAATGTCTACTTTGAATATATTTGGATTTACATATTATGTTATAGGATTTATTGTTATTTTTTTATATATTACTACAATTTACAACTAGTTGGAGAATGGTTCAACGGCGTTGAAATATTTTCTAAATTTCACTAGCCTAATAATTCATTGGAAAATCCTTTGAATTAACTTCCGACGATATTTTACCATTTAAAGATCCTTTAAATTATTCCAATGGTTATGTGTCATTATTATATTATTCCAACCGTCAATTTTCTATAGCGTTTGGACACATAAATTAATGTATGTAATAAAATAATAAATGTAGTACACGTACGTAGTATGATTGAGAGAAAAAATGAAAAATTTTATTGTAATTTAATGATGAATGAGTGACATTTGATTATGAAAAATTTTATTGTAATTTAATGATGAATGAGTGACATTTGATTTAATAAGAATGAAGTGTAGAAATAAATAATAAAAAGTAATTTATCAAAATTAAAATGAAAAGTTTGTATTAGGAAAAAGAAAAAAATAGGATACTACTGTTGAGAATGGGGAATATATGTTATCATTGGAAAAACCATTGGAGTTTATTTCATCGGAAAAAATGTCTTTAAAATTCCTACGACCACTTTTCCTATGATAAGGAATTCGTTGGAATACTCCAATGGAAATTTGCTATATTCGAACTTATTTTTACCGTTAGAGTTTGACAGTAATCAAACAAAACATTTATTCTTTATAATTAAAATGAAGTAATCAAAAAAATAAACATTAAAATATTTAATTTAAAATTTGTATCATTTTAATCCCGCGCAATACTCTGGGTTAACTTATTTCTGGCGGCCTAGTATTATAACAACATAAATGAGTAAAGAGTGAGATTTAAGAAGTTACTCTACATGATATAAATATTTATTATGCTTATTTACTTACTAATCATGATTTTCTAATTTTCCTAATTAATTATAAAATTTTATTAGTCTTATTCACTTACTTATTTACCAACCTGATTTAAATTTTTTCTAATTAATAAATTTTCCAGATAATATCAAAAGAAGCTATTATAGAAAGTAAATAAAAAGGCCTAAGGTAAAGGCGGGCCCACAATAATAAATTATTGCATTTATATTTTGTTAGGTTAATTAGCACACCAGATTATTTGTTTCATATTTTGTATTAATGAAACAAATAGACCCTAAATTATTATTCTTGATATATATAGACCCTTAATATATTTTTAGGTTCAAATAGACCCTCAAAATTTATCTATGAGGACGAAGAAGCCCTTCCGCTACAAATCAAGTAACTAGTCTCTCTAAATGATGAAATTGACAGCAAATTAACTCGTTGTTCTTAAATTGATGATTAATCTTATCATTAACAATAAACAATTTATTTCTAAAAATTTTTAATTTAATAACTTTATACACAAAATGGTTAAGGTTCGATCTTCAATCATTAATCGCACATCTTTATTAGTAAACAAGCTCCGACCCCCAACTTTAATAACAAAAATTTTGAGAAATTTGGGAAAATTTTAATAACACATAACATTAGTAAAAGAACTTATGTATGATTACCTTTGATTCGCGACATTTACTTCATTACACCCAGTCACGGGAGATTGTAACAGAGTTGCTCTTAGGAAAATTTACACAATAATCTCTCAAAGAACAAGAAAATAAAATAAATCACTATTATTTTCATTCTTTTTTCTTTTTCTAACTCAACGCCTGTGAACAATAAACAATATGAAGACAATTGTGAAAATTGCACGGATAAGAGGAGATATCATTCCTTTTTGGAAACTCGAAATCGATCCAACTAATGTTACCCGATAATTTTAATTTCTTGGGGAGTGATGAACAAATTTGGTAAATAAGAGATTTTAGGAAATGTAAATAGTTTTTTTAGTTAGGTATTAATATTCTTAATATTACTCAATTTTGTTAGTTTAAAGAGGTTTGTTGCTTCATTTGTAACAGAAGGGTTTCTTTGCCCTCTTGAATAAAGTTCAAGGTCTTATTTGAACTAAAAAATACATTAAGGATCTGCATGTACTTTGAGTAATAGTTTAGGGTCCTATTTGTACCTCTTTCCTTTTATTATGTGCTCTATATTCCGTGATGCGATAATAATCCAACATGAATGAAATACGAAAAGTGGAATAGAGAAATTGATCTGGAAACTGCGATAGCTTTGCTCTAATTTTCCATCTTTATATATTTCTCTTTCTCATACAATCATTTATCAAACACAAAAAAATAATTCAATAGAGTGAAAAAAATGCAAGGAGGTCAAATTCAACAAGAGTGGAGAAGGGTGATGCCAGCTAACGCCGTCAACGACGGAAGGTCCAAACAGGCCAACAAGCCTGTGTCATTGGTCTCAGGAGGTATACAAAATTAATTAAAGAAAATCTATATTTCATTCATCTTGTTTCACCTTGGTTTTTCTTCTTTCAACCCTTCTTGAATTTTCATGAGTTAACCAATTTTTAACAGTCGTCTAAAGATAAAATTTCAAATTTCTTGTAGAAAACATTGTGGTGGTTTATTTCTATTTCAATTAGTTATAGGTGGTTCGCAAGCTAAATGTATGAACACCCTGAGAATATTTAGATTCTAAATTTCCACTACTTGAGGAAATTAAGTTTTTGATGTCACATGACAATGTCTTTTTCTTTATTGTCTAATATTTAATTTTATGACATTTAAAATTTTATATTGTTCGTAAGTTAGTATAATTGAAAAGATCACGGGGTCTCAATTTTAAACTCGACTCAAACTATATCATTCTTAGAATCGGCCCACAGACACATAGTAATATTCTACATGGATGGAACACTTCCATAAATAATTATTTTAAAATCTTCTATTATACTAATAGGAGTTGAAATTATTTATATCATTATATTTTGTCTTCTAATTAATTTTGTTTACATGTCGATATATTGAACACAAAATTTTAAATTTGTAATTGCTATTAAATTTCTAATTCATCAGATTTTATTTCTTCACAATTAATACTCCTTCTTTCATCGGAGTATAATTTATCATGTTAATTGCATCTCAGATTGGGCAAAAAGGGTTGGCCAAAACGCTTCTGAATGAGCTGTGCGCTAGGGAACATTGGAAACTGCCTGTGTACAACTGTTGCTCTGAAGGAGGTCATCCTCATCAAAAATGGTAACTATTATTAGTAACGTTTGACTGCACAATTACATAATGTAACTAATATTATTTAATAGAAATAATTAATACTTCTTCCGTCTCATTTTTATTGCTTAAGCTAAAATAACGAATTTTAATAAAAAAGTTGTTTATTAGTATTAAAATGTCATTACAACTTTATTGAAGTGGGGTTGTTTTAGTTTGAAAGGGTAGAGTGGGTAATTGAGTGGCGTGAGGTGTAAATAAAAAATGTTTAGAAGGGTTTAGTTTGATAGGGTAATGGTTTCTTTTTTTGTCATTTTAGGTATGGGAAAACAAAAATAAGACATTCGTTTTTAATTTTGAGCAATCTAAAGTGAGACGGAAGGAGTACTAACTAATAATGTTTAATGACTAACACCTATTGGTAGTTCTGGCCTTGAAAAACTCATACTTTCTCGTGTTTGAATATATATATATATATATATATATATATATATATATATATATATATATAACTTGAGAATTGAATGCATATATGTTTAGGTTTACATTTGTGGTAGTTCTGGATGTTGAAGGACCAAAGGCAACAAAATTGGAGTGCTACGGCAAACAAAAAACCACCAAAAAAGTCGCAGCTGATTCTGCAGCTGAAGCAGCACTTTGGTGCTTGGGACATATGGGTTACTTCATTTAAACCTTCAATTAAGACACAATTTTTGAGGGTCATGTCAAATGTATTTTCAGATCAATTAAAATTATGTTTATTTTATTTACTAATTCATTTTTTTTTTTTTTTGGTTCTCTTTCATTGATAAATGTTAGGGTAACTTAGCAAAAAGAACAATTTTTTTTTCTCTTGTTCAAACAAGTAGGTAGAAAAATGTGGTGGGGTTAGACAATTTTAACCAGATAATGTGGTGATGTTTGATAATTTTGGACAAGACGATATTCTTTCAATTTATTTAATATAAAAATATGATAGTTTTTTTATTAATTATGGCCAAATAGCGAAAACGGGAATGAAAAATGAAGAGGAAGTCATTTGATTAAGGTTTGAACAGGGAAGACCACGTTAATTTGGGGCAGTGTAGTCTTTTTAAACATAAATATATTTTCATTAAAAAAATCTTGGGTGTATAACCAAAAAAATGGTGTTATAAACTTGTGCCTTTATTATATATAACCAGTGGTTTATTTTGGGTCCAGAATAAAAGTCTATTGTCCATTTTCTTGGCCCATATAAAATACTTCTCATCTTTACTTATTTATTTACCTCTACCTCTAGGTCCTCTACCACCTTTCTGTATCGTTCCAATTTTATCGGATGTCCCAAAGGGACATGATCAATTCCAAATTTAAATACAGTGAAATATTTTTAAATTAATATTCTACAACTTAATAATATGTTTAAAATAATAATTTTCTCAGATCATGACTTGTAAAATTTACCAATTTTGATAAAATAATAAAATAATAATTTTTTAAAAATCTATATATAATTTAGTAGTCCCATGAATATCATAAATTAATAATTTTTTCAAATAACAAAAATAACTAGGACAATTTAAAAAAATATTATTTATTGTTGATTGTTTCTTATTAAACTTCAAATCTACTTATATCTCATCTCTAACTTTTCTTATCTCATCTAAAAGTTCTTTTTGTTGTTGCGTTCTCAAATTGCACCATAAACATGTAAAGATGTTATAAGTTTTTCCTTTCTCATAATTAGTTCAATAATAAATATTGCTACATATTATTATGATATGTATGATAAATATTGTTGTGACACAAATATTCCTAAAAGTACCCCACTTGGCATGCGTGTCGAGGTCCCTTAGGGGTCCCTCGATCTCGGCATAAAGTCCGACGAGCGAGACAAGCAAATGACAAGGTCCGCATGACATCCTAACTAGATCGAGATCTGATCGGGACAACATCAATGTAGATATCAATCTTGACATCTTTATGAGACAAGCCAGACCTTTAATTGTGAAAGCATTTAACACGGTATTAGATCAAACAGATGTAAATAAAACCCTAATATAAAGGGTTATAGATTATTTTTAGCTCTGAAACTAAGTTTGTTTCTTAGCCCTTAAGTTTGAGCCTCTATAAATAGAGGTCCCAACCCATTGTAAAAGGGACTTCTCCCTCACAAAAGCTCATATATGCAAGACACAAGGCAAGGGGATCCCAAGAGGATTCTCAAAGTCATCTTCAAGGGAAGAACTCTCGGGTTCTTCTCCCATCGCTCGTGTTTATCGTTTTATATTAGTTCGTAGCTCGTTTATTAACCAACCATGGATACCCCATGATATACGGTAAATACGGTAACAACAAATATATTTATTATATTAATAGTTCAATAAATATAATTATATATTAATTTAATGCACTCACTTTTATAAAAAAAAAAATTATTCATCATACTGGAAAAACACTCTCTAAATTAATAAATTATTAATTTATAAATAAATTAATACTCCCTCCATTCCGGAAAAACTTTCATATGTAGGAGGATACACACTTTAAGAAAAAAGAGTAATGATTGAAGTTTTGAGAGGTAATTTTGTATACTTCTATGTATAAAGTAAAAAATTTTATTGGGTTATGTGTAAGTGAGAGTAAAAGTAATGTTATTTGTGTAAATTAGTAAAAATTGTGAGGGTGGAGTTTATAAAAGGGTTTTCCATTTTAAGGGTGTGAAATTTATAATGGGGCGGACGAAAAGAAAAGTGTGAAAGCTTTTATAGCACGGAGGGAGTACTTTTCTAAAATAAGTAAAATTTTTCTATCCCAATAATATTAATTAATTTATAGAGTACGTATTATATATTATAAAGTTTTAGACTTTATATATCACAGGATCTCACACTTAGTTAAAAGAGCACGAGGGTCGTTCGTTAGTTGGAGTATCTTTGTCTCTTGGCAAATAAATTAGATCTCATAAGAGGAAATAGAAATAGAGCCATGTGCATATAATCGTGCACAAAATGGAGGCCCATTTGGATAAATACCAAAGAAAAACCAAAATTGTGGGCAAAAGTCTACGAGTAACATGCTTTTGTGCCCTAAATTATACTACTAGCACGTGCTACCTCTAAGAGAATTGGACATTTTAATTTCTTGAAAATAACATGACCATGATGCAATTGTATTAATATAACCAAATGAAACGAAATCAATAACTATGATAGTAATTCTCATTTCTTGTAATAAATCAAGCGGTCTTTAAGACTTTGGAGTATAAATCAAGTGATTGAAAGACTAGAATGAAATGATAACAATTAATTCGAAAATTATATGATGTAGATACATCATTTGTTTATATATGATACTGATTTTTCTGTCAAATATAATTATATGAACAGGGATTTAAGTTTATATATGTAGACAAAGGTAAATAAGTTTTATTGTTAAATTTAGGTGACATTTGTTTCAAACTCTTCAATGGTCCAATTTTGAAAAAAAAAGAGTAACACAAAAGAAGTTGTTGGTGATGATTGAAGGGAATAATTGATGAAAAATGATAGTAGTAGGAAAAATAGTAATAAAAATGAGTAATGATTTCCTTATTTAAAAAAATAATTTTATTGATTATCTTTTATTTTCATTAACCATCATAATTGTCCAATAATCATTTTATACTACTCATTCACATTAAAAAAATTTCAAACCAATTAAAAACACAAGCAAAATACATAGTAACATCTCAAGGAAATGGGAACATGTAAGAATAATCAATCTATTTTGAGTATAATAAATTAAGGCACTTGATAATATTAGTAAACATCCCCTTATTTTGAGAATATTAATTGTTTCATTAAAGAGAATTAGTTAATTTATTATAAAGTAATAGTTTTGAATAATATTAATTGTTTCATAAAAGATATTAGTTGAAGGGTATAAGTAGTTTCACTAAAGAGTATTAATTATAAACTAGTTTCACTATAAATTTGTTCATACAATACCAACTCAATTAAAACAAACTCTCATGTGAAATTTGTTCACATTATGAAACTTATATCATTTTATATATTCATTCAATAATACCATAATATTCATTTAAAAGTACTATTAAACTTATAAACCACTATTTTGAGAAACTACACTTATAAACCAATATAATATCATAAAATATTATGATATTAGTTGATAATAGTAATTGTATTACTAAATAAATATAATAATATTAATTTAATACAATAAATAAGTTTCATAGTATTGATTCAACAAAGATGTATACTGATTTTAATCAACGACAATATCTATAATGTGTCGGATGTACATGAATAAGAGGTATGTATTTATGCAATATTCCAGAAAATAGTCAAGGGAAAACGCGTGGTTATGAAATGACTCTTTTTCGACATTATCAAACCCAGAGATTTGATGTTGTTTCGTTTTGGAAACACACAAAGCTTCATACATGGTATTGATGATGTGACTTTAATTGTGATCGAGTCAAAAAAGAAAAAAGGTTTCTGCTCAAGTTAGACATGAAATTGTCTGCAGTCAGGCCCCTCTTTTCTTAAACCTATTCACAACTATCATTTGTGGACTCGTGTGTATGCTTTGCTTTCTTGTACACAAATTGTCGGCATAACCACATTACAATTGTGTCTAACCAAATGACCACACAAGATCTCCCGTTACATAACGGTGTTACATTTCTTGTTACATTAATTAGATTTATGCCACGTGTACATATGATTATATTAGAATGTTATTCTCTTATTTGTAAATTTCGATGTATGTACACATGACGCAAATCTAATTAATGTAACATCATTATGTAACATGAGATCTGGACCGCCAAATGACTATGTCAATTAAATCAACTTTCATATTTGTTAAAAATTTGATTGACTTACTATAATAAAAAGAAGGGTTTTAATCAATTCAATTCTGAAAGATATATTAATTATCAATTCGGTCTGAAGATAAAATTTATCAATTCGGGACTGAAGATATTTATATTTAGTGATTTTATCATCGAACCTAAAATTAGCGTCTCGATTGATAATTGTCTAATCTTTCAGTCCCGAATTGATAAATCTCTTAATATAAACATCTTGTGTCTCGAATTGATAATTAACATATCTTTCGCACTTATACCGATAAAAATCCTAAAAAGGATCAATCAAATCGGATTGATATCTTGATGAAATGAAAAGAAATATCAAACCAATTAGATTGGTTTCAAAATTTAGCTAATCAAAACAATATAAGTGAAAAAGTAAACTATGCACTTTCTACCACTATACACAAGGGAGAGGTTCAGAGGGTATAAAAATTGTATTCAAATATTCATTTTGATTTAATAAAAATTATATTTGTGATGTGATTCGTGTTTATTTTTTAAATATGAACTTTGTAAGTTATAGACGGATTTTTTTTGTTAACTATTTAATGAATTTTGATTTTTTTATAAAATGTAACCATTGATTAATAATTTTGCCATATATTGTACATGTGATCAGCTCAATGATGCAAGCGAACACGAGATTCGATTGTGATTCCAAATTCGGTGAAGTTTAATTATTTATTTTTATTTGTTTATCTCTTGGATCAAATTAATTTATGTTGGCCCATCATGGAATGAGCATGCAAGTTAATTAAAAGTAAAAAGATACCCAATTGATGCAAATTATTATTATAAATTCACCTTTTCAATTTTTATAAGATATATAGACAAACAGGCCTTTACATATGTTACAACGCGTTGAATTTCAAAACAAAGCCGTTAAAGACCAAATGTTCTTTTTAGATTTTAAGTCCTTTCAAAAAAAAAAAAAAGAGAAACCTAGATTTTTATAAGTTTTGAAATTTAAATTCGATCCTAGTTTGAGATTTTAAAAATTAATTTTTAAAATATTGATGTATAAATGGATAAAAATGAGGTGGAATCGCGTACCAATTCTTATTTTTATCCAACAAATTAGAGATTCTCCGTCCTCATCTTCACAAAGTAAACATAATTCTTATCTCATCCCCGCTTATGTTTATTTTTTCTACTAATTTATAATAAAATTTTAATTAACGCACAAAAATAAATAATAAAAACTATATTAATCAATAAAAATGAAATTAAGAAAGAATTATAATTAAATACTAATATATACATATTAAATTAAATAATATAATGAAATTAATATATAAAATAAATAATTCTCACAAGTAACAGGATGGAGAATATGATTTCTATCCATGCTTCATCCGATTATAAATTTTTCATCCCCATTCCTACGAGAAATAAATTTTTTAGAATTTTTATTCCATTAGTGGTAATACCTACGGAAAATAGGGATTCAGCGCCCCACCGCCAATCCTATACGTATGATGCATCCTAGAAGTTTAAGATATGTAGTAAAGTTAGGGAGAAATGTGAGGTATGCCCCTTTTCATTACATTTATTGTGGAAATAGTTTTATTGGATAAATTCTCTATTTTAGACCATTTTATTATTATATTTTATATTGCGACCCATTTTGACACATGAATTGCGGGTGTAGTAACAAAATGGCCAAATAGAGAGCGGAAAGTTCGCAGTGTGCTTGCAAATGCAAAGTATACACCTTGAGAAAAATGGTAATATTGTTTAAAAACAACTCCATTATCTAAGATTAATAAAAAAATAAAGGACATTATATATAATATATATATATATATATATATATATGTAAAATAAGAGAATGATTTGATTACTCCATCCGTTCCATCGGTATTTGTAAATTTGTTTAGGCGTGGAGATTAAAAAATATACTTTTGAATTAATTGACAAATTTAAAGAAGGGTATTATAGATATAGTATAAGTAAGTAAAATAAGATATGGGTTTGAGAGTATGTGAAAAATAACAACATTTGTATAAATAAATGTATATTGTGAGAATAATAAATTGAAAGTTTTCATTTATAAATATACAAACAACTCTGTAACTAGTGTATGTGTGCAAACAATTGTATGCACGAAGGTAATATTATTTGGCACAAGACTCTAGTATCCCATAATAGCATATTAATCACTGTTGACGTCTTCTGGCATAACAGAGTCCAGCTTCACCACTGCCATGTTGCTCACAACAAGAAATAAGAAATTTGTGGAACTAAATAATAACTCCAACTTAATTTTATTTCATTTTAAAAAACGGGGAGGGGAAAGAATATTACAAAAAAAAAAGGGGGCTAAAATTAGAAAATATTAATTGCAATTAAATAGCAGAATTTCCCATAACAGAAGAAAGGTCAATGGAGCTATAATCAAGCAGCTCCTGAATCATCTGCTGGATGTGATCATCTTCAACAGACTTCACATCCTTTTCATCATAATTCTGCTTAACCACATGATCATGATGATTCCCTCTAACTAAATCCTCTGGTTTTTCAGTCTTAACAACTGGATTCTTCGCCATTTTGAGAGACATCGTGTGACATCTCTGCAGCTTCGCCATTAGAGTAGCCGAAAAAAGCTTCTCCGGCGACGACTGGGCGAAGTTCGTACGCGCTCGGGGCCCACACATGATCCTCGCAGCCTCGTCGTACGCCCTTGCTGCATCCTCTGCTGTCTCAAATGTGCCTAGCCATATTCTTGTCTTTCTGAATTTGCAAAAAGGTACTTATGAGCAAGGAAGAAAATATCGATGTCAGTAGAAATATCGATACCTTAAATTTACGGATATATCAATAGAAATATCGATGTATCAGTGAAAATGTCGATATATCGGTGGAAATATCGATATATCGAACATGGAAAAAATAGATATATCGGTGGAAATATCGATATATCGATGAATATTTTCATCCATGCTTATAAGTTGATGCAGCGAATAATAAAGAAGATAAAAAATAAACATTTATTTCATTAATTATAAAAATACTCGAAAAAATAAAAAATTCAAACTGTAAAAAAATATTAAATTCTTTACAATAATCAAATTTAAACCCTAGTAATAAGGTAGAACCTATGAATTATAGTATGTAAATATTAAATAATAATAAAATTAAGGTGGAATTATTACAGTAGTGGGTGGCGAATTTCGGAAACCCAAGATCCCCAGTGGCGTTGGCGAACGCCGCGGTATCGCTGCTGTGGTCTAGCCATGGCGGTGGAGAGATTTTCCTCGGCAAAAGTGTTCGATGAAATGTCTGTGAGAGAAATTAGTTTGAAGAGGAGGAAAAATGGGTGTGTGTAATGTGTATATGTAAGCACATTTTGCGGCCTTCATCTGCATTCCATATTATTAATTACATGGAAATGGACCCACACCCTTCTTCTTTCTCTTTCCAATGAAGCCAGTATTATAAATTCCTGAATCTTGCATTTATTAATGTGATATTAATAAGATATGTATACTTCATGGTATGGAAATCCATCATCTTCTAGCTTGTATGGTGTTTTAAAAATGAGTCTTTCTCTCGTTGGTCAGTTGTATTGTGCAATTGGATATAAACATTAATTGTGACAAAAATGTTACATTAGTTTTAATTAAAATGTAACATCTATTTTTTTATCAGACAAAAGGTATTTCATTAATGAATACGGGTACAAGGCATACCCAAATTACAACAAAAAGAATACAACAAGCAAACATTTCCTAAACAAAGGATACAGTACTTAGAGTAAGACTTTTGGATCGTAGAACCAAGAGAATAAAGAAGCATTACAATAAAAAACGTTTCTAAACAAGCACCAACTCCACACCTTACTCTTAATCTCTTCCACGATCCTTTCTGCAGACGCCTCCTTGCCCTTAAAAATAAAGTTACGTAACATCTTATATAACTAAATTTTGATGCTAAATTTAACTAAAAACATAAAATGAAATGTGAAATTAAACGTAACAAGTTCACAAATTTAAAATCCGTGCATCAGATGCATATGAGACAAACTTTGTATTTAAAAATTAATTTTAATTTTCTTATGGTTTAATCGAGATTGGAACATCTATCATTGTACAATAATCGGATCAAATGATATTGTTAAATTTATTCTAGTCACTGACTCTATTAATTCTCTAACACCTAACACCATGAGACTCAAACCTAGAATCTATTTAATGGAAACAAAAGTAATGTTTATTTGAACTGTGAAGAAACTAATATTAATTAAAGAAATCATGTCAAATGAAAATAACTAGTATTGTGTTAAAAAATACATATAAATTATGCGGCGTGCATACAAGAATTTGCCAAGAGTATGACTAATAGTGTGAACCCAATTTACTCAAGTATACTCAACTCAATTCGAAAGGCCACCCCTAATTAAATATAATTTTGTAGAATCATTTGAAATTAAATAACGAGCCATGATAAGATATACTAGCTAGGCATGACATTCATGGTGTGCTGATCAGGTTCGATAAAATTAGACAATACATGCATGTATCTTTCTTACAATGAAAGGTCTTGCTAACAAACCAGGGCGAATGGCTTTGCCCTTTTTCTATGTAGAAAAACACTAGATTAGACGACAAACATATATATTTCCACATTTTTATTATAAAATTGAAGAAAATAGAAAGACAAACTCATATGCAAGGTTATCACATCAGATATATATATTTCATCAGATTTACTAAACATAGGAAGGTCTTGCCCATGTGCCTCACTACTGCCCTCTATTTGATTTCATTTTCAGCTGTTGGTGTAAATATAATGAGTCAATTTCCAATTGCACAGTGCAGTGGGATATATGATTGAAATTTGATACCATCTTCAACTGAAACGTGGAAGCTAATATATAATTGAAAAGTATTATTGATTTTTTCTGAAAATATGAAAATGGGATGTGAGTCACGTGACACTAATTTTTACTGAAATGTGACATAAATTTCAATTGAATTATGACGGAGTGTATGAATTTAAATGTTCATCTGGTTTTAAAATAAAATATGTTGTTTCAAAAGTATTTTGATGCAGTGTTGAGAGTCTTGAGACCTTCAATTCACCATTAATTGTGAAGAAAAATATATTTTGGCTATTTTTATTGAAATTTGAATAGGATGAAATTCGGGGTTTTAGTGAAAATGAGATTAAACAAATGTGATTTATTTTTTTAAAATAGTATAAATAAAATATACTTTAATTATGAATAAAACATTATAAGATGTGATAATATTTTGATATTTTTAAAATTTTAATTTAAAAATGTGTAAAAATATAATGCATCGACGTATGTTGCATGTAACAGTGAAGACTTTCCGATAAGGCAAACAAGGCCTGAGTTTTCGCATGTAGTGGTGCCATCATGGGTTTGTTGTGTTATGGCTGCAATATTTGACCATTATTTGCAATATTATATTACACAAAATCCAAGATATATTATTGTGGTAACATAGATTCCTTCATGCGAAGAAAGGATTTGAGTGCAAATATTTAAATCTTTGAATCTTATTTGAATTTTTCACTGCATTTAGATTTTATTTTCATAACTACTGTTCCAAATTGAATGAGATCTAATTCTTGTATATGAGGAGATGAATCCTTCATATAATTCGCTCCTCAGGTTAGGTCACTCCCACGTGCATGTATCTTGCAAATTGAATTGTAACCATCCATGTCTTGTGAAAGAATTAATTTTAAAAGTATAAATTTATGAAGAAATGTGAATTAATTTATTGATTTATAATATATAATGTAAAAATTATTTTAATATAATAAAATGTGATATATATTATTTGTGAATATTTGGTAGAATGCAGTAAAATATGTATTGTCTCAATACAAAAAGAAAGCCAGAAAAAGGGTGGGGCGTTTGCCCAATAATAAGTTGTGAAGGTTTGGACCATATAAATTATAATAGAAATGAGACACAAACTATTTGAAGTTCTATATATCGTTCGTTACATTAGGGGATTAATTTTACGCAGAGTATTAGTTATAAGGATGATTTTTTTATCTTATAAAAGGCATGTATTACTAATCTAATAGGTGTAAAAGAAGGTGTTACACTATTGTGTTATAAAATATTTTGATTGATATATATATATATAATATTAATTATATTTTTAAATTAATTATTTAACATACTCCTTCCGTCTGAAATTAGCTTCACATTGACTTTTTAACGGTTTTGTGTAATAATTCTCACACAAAAAGCGTTAATTCTCTAACTATTCTTTTTGCAGGTCACCAATATTAATCCACCTCATTTTCTCTATTTTTTAATATTAATCAATTTTCTTTCTTTAATTTTGTGTTTATCTATTTTTTTTTTGTAATCTCATTTCTACAATTCAATAATATTAATCAATTTTCTTTCTTTGATATTGTGTTTATCTATTTTTGTAATCTCATTTCTATACTTCGGTTTATGTATTTAATTTTTTTGTTTTAATTTTTGTGTTTTCTACCATTTGATGTTTCTTTATTTATTTATTTATTTATTTTTATTTTTTGCAAATTTGCTAATTTTTCTTTTTCGTATATATTTACACATTTAATTTAATATTTTTGTTGTTCTAATTCGTTAACATTGTCATTCGTATATATTGCAAAAGAGGAAAGGGCGCATAAAAAGTTGATTGCTCATTTAAATTTTAAAAATTTGTGAGTAAGTATATTTTTTTAAAAAAAGTTTGAAAAAAGTGAACTCATTTAGGATTCAAAATAGGAAAAAAGATTCTAAAATAGAAGAGATAGGATTTGAGAATGAAATAAAGGACTACGTTTATCAATTTTTGAAAAATTAATTTAAATTTTTAAAAATTTAAAATTTTGAGAAAATGAGAAATTTAAGGAGAGGGTAGGATTTCAAAATAGTCAAATAGGAAAAAAATTGTAAAATAGAAGATTTACAATTTTTTAAAAATTAATTTAAAATTTAAAAAATTCAAAATTTTAAAAAATGAGAAATTTAAGGAAAACGTATTATAAGACTAATAAAATTTTTGCGTATTCAAAAAATTGACTTCGAATATTCACATCAACAATTTTTCGTTTTCAAATACCAACAACGGGTTCATGTTTGTGCCTCTGCCTTTTCTTTCTCTGCCTAGAAGTTGCTCACTTGGCTCATGTTTTTGTCTCTGCCTAGAAGTTGGCTCATGTTTACGCCTCTGCCTTTTCGTCTCTGCCTAGAAGTTGCCTCAACCTTTTCTTTCTCTACCTTTTCTGCCTCTGTCTCACGTGCCTAGAATTTGCCTCTGCCTGTCTCTTTACCTTTTCGTCTCTCGTCTCACCCGCTTAGAATTTGCCTCTGCCTGTCTCTCGCCTTGAATTTGCCCTCGCCTTTTCTCGTCTCTGCCTAGCCTTTTCTCGTCTCTGTCTCACGTGCCTAGAATTTGCCTCTGTCTCTGCCTAGCCTTTTCTCGTCTCTGTCTCACGTGCCTAGAATTTGCCTCTGCCCGTCTCGCCTTGAATTTGCCCCCCGCCTTTTACGTCTCTGCCTAGCCACACTTGTCCTTAATTTAGTTTGCCCCTTTCTTTTCGTCTCTGTCTAGCCTCACTTGTCCTTAATTTAGTTTGCCCCTTCCTTAATTTAGTTTGCCCCACCTTTTCTCGTCTTTGTCTAGCCTCACTTGTCCTTAATTTAGTTTGCCCTCGCCTTTTCCTCGTCTCGCCAGCCTCACTTGTCCTTGGGTGAATCGTTATAGAATCCTTAATTTAGGGTGAATCGTTATAGATGGACAGATTCTGCTTAGGTAGAATTAAAATTAAAAATTTATTTACATTTAAAATTATATAATTACTAATTTGCCCTTTACTTAATTTTACCTCCAAATCGTTAGATAAAAAGAAAATATTACTATGAAGTCTAATACAGTATAATATGATTAATCTTTTTCGGTGTGGCCACAATTTATTCCTTCATCTATATACAAGAAATATTTTCCACAGACCTATTTTTACTTCAACGTATAATTTTTCTCCCGTTTCCTGCTCGTGGCAGTTGACAGTGATGACAGGTGAGCGGATTAAGTTGAAAACAGAGCTTCCATCGACGAACTTTGCTGCAAAAATTTCAGTTTCCTTGTTACCTTTTTTTTGTTCCGTAAAATTTCTGAAAGAGTGATGAACAATGATATTTTTAAATTGGAAAGAAATTAGATGAACAACCAACGAGATGGTAAATGGGATAAATGGCGGTTGGCTTTGGGGAGGGAGTGGGGTTGTTGGTGGAATGGGTTAAATTAGATTTTAACTTTTAAATTAAATTTTAGAAATAACAAAGTTTTTTTAAGAAATTAATTCCCAACTAAGTTAGATAATTATTAGTACAAAAAAATTAATTTTTATTCGTGAATTTTGTTAACAAATTGCCAAATTGGAATGGGGAAGATACGTGGGGATGGGGTGAAAGGTGGGTGGTGTGGGATGAATTAGTTTATTCAATAAAAAAGTTTAATGTTTTTATTTTCTAAAAATCCGATGTTTTTTTAGTTTAATGTTTTTTTAGTTCAAAGAAAATCCGATGTTTTTTACTGGCCCTAATTATTATTTTTTTAATTAATTTAAATATTTTTCTCTAAAAACATTAATTCGTATATATTTAGTTTTTAAAGATGGATGGATTATTTGAAATTTTTCAATATTTATTTATATATGTATATTATTGGTGTGTTTAATGTGATTTAATATTTACTAAATTAAACCCAATCCCATATGATTTACTTTGAAATTTTAAAATTGGTGTGTTTAGTGTAATTTAATATGACAATTATTAAACCCAACATTCTAAAAGTAGGAGAAAATATTAAATTCGTGGATAGAACTATTCAAAATTAAGAGACGTGAAGAGATTTGTGTGAGAAGGTTTAGAAAGAAATTATTTGCGTGATATGAATATGTGTTTCTCTAATAAAATAAAGTTAGACGAGGTGAATGAATACGTGTTTCTCTAATGCAAATAAATCGCTTCGTTATTGTATTTGTTGTTTATAATTGGTAGATGAGGTTTTCAGTTTTTCTTCAAAAAATGTAGAAGTTGGCTCCTACTGGATGAATGAATACGTTTTCTCTACCAAATAAATCGTTTCATTATTGTATTTGTTGTGGTAGATGAGGTTTATGTAGAAGTTGGTTCCTACTCATGTTTATGTAAAAGTTGGCTTCTATTCATGTTTCTACTCCTACACATGTTTATGTAGAAGTTGACTCCTATTCATTTTTGTGTCTCGCCTCATGTTGGAACTCGCCTCATGGAACTCGCCTCATGGAACTCGCCTTACGTTGGAACTCGCCTCGTGGAATTCTCGCGCCTCACGTTGAATTTGGAAGGTTTGTCCTTAACTACCTCATGGAACTCTGCTTCACGTTGAATTTGGAAGGTTGATCCTTAATTTAGGGTGCATCATTATAGATGCCTAGACAGAATCATTAAAATTAAAATTTTATTTACATTTAAAATTATATAATTACTAATTTGCCCTCCAAATCGTTAGATAAAAGGAAAATATTACTATGAAGTCTATAATACAGTATAATATGATTAATCTTCCCAGCGAGTTTTCTTCCTCCGCCAACACTGACGTCGCGCCACCGCCGCCCCACCGCCGTAATTTTTTTTTCTGATCGCTGTATATTTCATTTAGGATTAAGAAAAAACCTAAAACATAAATGGAATTTCGTGCTTTTCAACTTTCATAATCATTTTCGGTGTGGCCACAATATATTCCTTCATCTATATACAAGAAATATTTTCCGCAAACCTATTTTTCACTTCAACGTATATTTTTTTATCATTTAGTTTAATGTTTTTTTAGTTAAAAAAATCCGATGTTTTTTACTGGCCCTAATTATTATTTTTAATTAATTTAAATATTTTTCTCTAAAAACATTAATTCGTATATATTTAGTTTTTCTAAAAATCTGAATTTTATATTGGATTTTTTGTTTTGCGTAAAAAAATCTGAATTTATATTGGATTTTTTTTTATATTCTATGCATTTTTTTTTAAATAATCAATTTAACATAAACATACCAAAAAAAAACTCTTATATATAATCAATTTTAAAATTGGTCAATTGAGTCTATTTTAAAGATAAGGTGAATATTGTATGATAAACTGATTCAGTTTCCAAATCCAAATATCCCTATATTACTAATAGTGAGTTTGGTTTTCTTAGGTGTCGTCATGAGGTTAATTTGAATGAGGTGTCGATTCTTATTAAATGCATATATATGTTAATAATTTATGTGTCATTTTCTTATTGATTTATAATTAATATATGGCATCTATGTGGCATTTTAATATAGGAATTAATTAAAAAATATGTTTCTAAGGAGGTTTGAACCTTAGACCTCTTGCACAATATGTATATTTTTAATAAATCTCTATATTACTAATAGGGAGTTTGGTTTTGCTTAGGTGTCGTCATGAGGTTAATTTGAATGAGGTGTCACATTCTTATTAAATGCATATATATGTTAATAATTTATGTATCATTTTCTTATTGATTTATAATTAATATATGGCATCTATGTGGCATTTTAATATAGGAATTAATTAAAAATATGTTTCTAAGGAGGTTTGAACCTTAGACCTCTTGCACAATATGTATATTTTTTAATAAATAAGTTAATATATAAATCTTTAAATATTTTAAATATCTATTTTATATCTAAAAAGTGTTATCATATGACAATTTGTAAACATAAAATTATATTTAACTTAAGTCTATAAATGTATGTAAGAAAAATTGTGGTTGTATCAACTTTTGTAAAAAAAAACCTTAATATAATCATATATGATATTTATTATAAATATACGATATATATATTTATATTATTCGAGCAATATTTATGCATCAATTATATAAAAAAATTCTATTAATCGCCTCTTTTTTTTTATTATTGATTGTAAAATAAATTTGAAACAAATCTTATAGTAAATTCTTTCACATAATTATAATAATTATAATCCCTAGCATGAATTGTCATACAATTAATATTATCATTATTTAAATTTAATATTATAATTACAATTTTTTTATACATATACATTATTTTAATATATATATTATTATTTGAAAATATTATATAAATAATATATTACATGGTAAAGTTTATTTATCTAAAATACCGCTGTAATTAATACGCTGGAGCTCATCTAGTTATCATACTAATTCGATATTAAAATTCAAATTTTAGATTTAGTTTGATTCGGCATTAGAATTTGAATATTAAGAATAACATATTTTCTATTTGATTTAATTGGTATTGAAATTTGAATATTAATAATATATAGTTTTTTTTTATTTTTTTGGGCCCCTACCTTAAAACATATTTTTAAGATATTACAGAAGGGTTTGGGTAATGGCAATGCTGAAACTTTTTGCATGGTGGTTTATCAAATTTGGAAGGAAAGGAATGGAGTAGTGTGGGAAGGAGTTTGCAGGTCTCCAACAGAAGCTGTGCATGCTTCGGCTCTTTTCCTGGCAGAATGGCGTGCAGCTCTAGGGGTGCGAGAGTAAAAATAAAATAAAAATAATAACGCATCAAGTATAATTTTGAATTGTTAATTATTTAATAAAAATAAATTATTCTTGTGAAATATATAATTTATACAACGAAAAATAAAAAATTAATAAAAATATCATAATACTGATAAAGATAAGAATATCAATGTGAATTAAATAGTTACAATGAAACCAATTGACTAATTGTCCTTTTCATTGAAAAATGATAGAAAATAAATAGTTTGTTATAAGATTTTATATGATATTCACAAGTATATATACTTTATAATTAATTGTCATATTTTAATTTTGCCTCAAAATATTATTTAAATCAATTAAATTCTTGCTATGAATTTTCGGTCTCTTTAAAATTTTTCATCATCTGTAAGCTAAAGTAATAAGAAATTACACTAAGTGATACAATTAATCGTGAGATCCTACTATTTACATATATACTTAATTTTCTATCAAATATAAGTATTAAAATAAGCATATATAATTGAAAGAAAGAGAGTATTTGATAAGTATTAAAATAAGCATATATAATTGAAAGAAAGAGAGTATTTGATAAAGTCAACCAAACGTATATAATTGAGACAAATGTGGGCTCTTCACTTTAGTGGGAGACCCAAGTTCGATTTCCTTGGGTTCTTGGAAAAATCTTGAAGTGTTTGGACATTTGGTGAACTAACTTCTAATAACTAATATTTACCGATAAAAAAATTGAGTCAAATATTTACCGATAAAAAAATTGAGACGAATGTAATATTTATTTATTTTTTGCTCAAAAGATGGATGATTTATTTGAAAATTTTCAATATTTATTTACGCGGGGTTAAGCTAGTGTATGTATATTATTGGTGTGTTTAATATGATTTAATATTTTCTAAATTAAACCCAATCCCATATGATTTACTTTGAAATTTTAAAATTGGTGTGTTTAATGTAATTTAATATGACAATTATTAAACCCAACATTCTAAAAGTAGGAGGAAATATTAAATTCCCAAATGAACTATTCAAAATTAAAAGATGTGGAGAGATTTTTGTGAGAAAGCTTCTAATAACTAATATTTATCGATAAAAAAATTGAGATTTAATGTAATATTTATTTATTTATTGTTCAAGAGATGGATGGATTATTTGAAAATTTTCAATATTTATTTACGCGGGTTAAGCTTAGTGTATGTATATTATTGGTGTGTTTAATGTCATTTAATATTTTCTAAATTAAACCCAATCCCATATCATTTACTTTGAAATTTTAAAATTGGTGTGTTTAATGTAATTTAATATGACAATTATTAAACCCAACATTCTAAAAATATGAGAAAATATTAAATTCGCAGATGAACTATTCAAAATTAAAAGACGTGGAGAGATTCATGTGAGAGCTTGTAATAACTAATATTTATCGATAAAAAAATTTTTTGAGACAAATGTAATATTTATTTATTTTTCTCAAAAGATGGATGGATTATTTGAAAATTTTCAATATTTATTTATGCGGGAGTTAAGCTAGTGTATGTATATTATTGGTATGTTTAATATCATATAATATTTTCTAAATTAAACTCAGTTTGAAATTTTAAAATTTGTGTGTTTAATGTAATTTAATATGACAATTATTAAACCCAACATTTTAAAAAGTAGGAGAAAATATTAAATTCACGGATGAACTATTCAAATTAAGAGACGTGGAGAGATTTGTGTGAGAACGTTTAGAAGGAAATTATTTGTGTGATATTGTATCGAATAATAAAAGCTTTAGACACAATTATTTGTAGTTTCAAAAAATAAAAAAATAAAATAAAATTAGACGCGTGTCGCAGAATCGAGCAAGGTGAATGAATACGTATTTATTTTGCAAATAATTCGCTTTCGTTATTGTATTTGTTGTCTATAATTGGTAGATGAGGTTTGCAGTCTTTCTTCAAAAATATGTGTTGGCTCCAATTGGGTGAATGAATACGTTGTTTCTCTCTTGCAAATAGCAAATAAATAAATCATTTTGTTATTGTATTTGTTACGGTTGGATGAATGGAGGGCGCGGTGGCGGTGTCGGAAGCGACGATGGGTAGTGGGTTATTGGTGGTGGATTGGGGATGTTGTTGGATGTTGCAGATTGGGTAGGAGGTGCTGTGCAGACGATGGGTGTACTAATCCGATCGGTGGGTGCAGGGTGTACTGGCTGTAGGGTGTATGCGCTAATCTGATAGGTGCAACTGCTTGTTTTGCCTTCCACAACTTCGTTCGATCATATTTTCTTCATACGAGCTCCGTGTGATCTGATTCTTTTTTCATTGCGCTCGTCTCATGGCCCTCTTTCCAACCATTGGTATATTAGGTTTGCAATCTTTTTCGAAAAATGTAGAAGTTGGCTCCTACGGGATTAATGAACTTGTAAATAAATAGTTTCGTTATTGTATTTGTGGTCTATAATTGGTAGATGAGGTTTGCAGTTTTTTTTTAAAAAAAAATTTAGAAGTTGGCTCCTATTCATGTTTTTGCCTCTGCCTCAAGTTCGAACTCGTTTCACGTCCGACGTTGGAACTCGCCTCACGTTGGAGATGTAGAAGTTGGCTCCTACTACTCATGTTTATGTAGAAGTTGGCACCTGCTACTCATGTTTGTGTAGAAATTGGCCCCAACTACTCATGTTTGTGTAGAAGTTGGCTTCTACTCATGTTTGGAAATGGAAATCTCACGTTGGAACTCGTCCGACCTCCGCCTCACGTTGGAACTCGTCTCATGTATCCGACATTGGAACTCGCCTCACATTATAAAATGGAAATGTAGAAGTTGGCTCCTATTCATCGGGAACTCTGCCCTCCTCCTCCGACTCAAAGTTGGAACTCGAAAGTTTGTCAATTCACGGGAACTCGTCCTCCTTGTCCTTAACTCTTTGTCAACTCACGGGAACTCTGTCCCGGAACTCTGTCCTCCTTGTCTGCCCTCCTCAGCCTCACGTTGGAGCCTCAGATTCTGCCTAGGCAGAATTAAAATTAAAAATTTATTTACATTTAAAATTATATATTTACTAATTTGCCCTTTTACTTAATTTTACCTCTAAATCGTTAGATAAAAAAAAACTATTACTATGAAGTCTAATACAGTATAATATGATTAATCTTCCCAGCGAGTTTTCTTCCTCCGCCAACACTGACATCGCGCCACCGCTACCCCACTGTCGCTCCACCGCCGCCCCACCGACGTAAATTTTTTTCTGACCGCCTTGTATTTCATTTAAGATTAAGAAAGAACCTAAAACATAAATGGAATTTTGTGCTTTTCAACTTTCATTATCATTTTCGGTGTGGCCACAATTTATTCCTTCATCTATATACAAGAAATATTTTCCGCAGACCTATTTTTCACTTCAACGTATAATTTTTCTCTCGTTTCCTGCTCGTGGCAGTGAACAGTGATTACAGGTGAGCGGATTAAGTTGAAAACAGAGCTTCGGCAGTTTCCTTGTTACCTTTTTTTGTTCAGTAAAATTTCTGGAAGAGTGATGAACAATGATATTTTTTAAATTGGAAAGAAATTAGATGAACAACCAACGAGATGGTAAATGGGATAAATGGCGGTTGGCTTTGGGGAGGGGAGTGGGGTTGTTGGTGGAAGATTTTAACTTTTAAATTAAATTTTAGAAATAACAAAGTTTTTTAAGAAATTAATTCCCAACTAATTTTTTTTTTTTTGAAAGGAATTCCCAACTAATTAGATAATTATTAGTACAAAAAAATTAATTTTTATTCGTGAATTTTGTTAACAAATTGCCAAAAATGGGGGAGATACGTGGGGATGGGGTGAAAGGTAGGTGGTGTGGGATGAGTTAGTTTATTCAATAAAAAGTTTAATGTTTTTTTATTTTCTAAAAATCCGATTTTTTTAGTTTAATGTTTTTTTAGTTAAAAAAAATCTGATGTTTTTTACTGGCCCTAATTATTTTTTAATTAATTTAAATATTTTTCTCTAAAAACATTAATTCGTATATATTTAGTTTTTCTCAAAAGATGGGTGGATTATTTGAAAATTTTCAATATTTATTTATGCGGGAGTTAAGCTAGTGTATGATAGTGGATGATAAATGGTGTGTGGTGTGCGGTAATGATTTGGAAACAAACTGGCACTCGTTTTTCTCATGCAAATTTGCGTTGGACTGCTGGGAAGTTGCTGGTTTGCGTCAAATATTAGAAAACTTAATTCTTTCGGCGGATTCATTAAATAGCCTGATCTTCACTATCATTTCTGATCTTGACAGCAAGAAAGCGGAGCTGGCAGCTATGGTTATTTGGCAAATTTGGAGAGAAAGGAATTCTTGGCTTTGGAATGGTGTCATGCATTCTCCTTCGCGGGCTTTGCAGGTAGCTTCTTCTTACCTGATGGAATGGAAGCAAGCTAGAGAAATTGTGGTACCAACTCACAATTGTGTTCAGTGCCCTGCATGGCATCCCCCAAGTTGTGGATTTCTAAAGCTTAACATAGACGCAGCTTTCTTTGGCGAGTCAAACCAATTGGGTTGGGGTATGGTATTAAGGGATGAAGCTGGCAGATTTGTGGTGGCTCGAACCTTATGTTTAGAGGGGAGTTTGGAAGCGGATATCGGCGAGGCTATGGGTTTTATGGAGGCTCTATCGTGGGTTAAACGGTTGGGCTTGATCAACGTGATCATCGAAGGGGATGCTAAAATGGTTGTGGATGCTATAAATGGGGTTAATGAGTCTTTTTCATCCTTTGGTGATATCATACGCTCTTGTCGTAATTGTTTGCTTGAATTGCAAAATGTTTCCGCTTTCTTTTGTCAAACGTGATGCTAATAGTTTGGCTCACGCTTTTGCTAGGGCCTCTCGATCGTTTGAGAGCCCGTCTATTTGGGTTGACCCACCATCTTTTGTGGTTGGACTTCCTTCTAATGTTTGTTCTTGTGGCTAAGTAATTTTTACTCTTTTTTCGAAAAAAAAGCTAGTGTATGTATATTATTGGTATGTTTAATGTGATTTAATATTTTCTAAATTAAACCCAATGCCGTATGATTTACTTTGTGTTTAGTGTAATTTAATATGACAATTATTAAACCCAACATTCTAAAAGTAGAAGAAAATATTAAATTCGCGGACGAACTATTCAAAATTAAGGGACGTGGAGAGATTTGTGTGAGAACGTTTAGGAAGAAATTATTTGTGTGATATTGTAGCGAATAATAAAAGATTTAGATACAATTATTTGTAGTTTCAAAAAATAAAAAAATAAAATAAAATTAGACGAGAAAATATTAAATTCGCGGATGAACTATTCAAAATTAAGAGACGTGGAGAGATTTGTGAGAGAACGTTTAGAAAGAAATTATTTGTGTGATATTGTAGCATAATAGAAGCTTTAGACGCAATTATTTGTAGTTTCAAAAAATAAAAAATGAGCAAGGTGAATGAATACGTGTTTCTAACTTGCAAATAAATCGTTTCGTTATTGTATTTATTATCTATAATTGGTAGATGAGGTTTGCAGTCTATCTTCGAAAAATGTAGAAGTTGGCTCATTCTTGTATTTGTTGTCTATAATTGGTAGATGAGGTTTGCAGTCTTTTTCGAAAAATGTAGAAGTTGCCTCATGTTGGAACTCGCTTCCGGACGTTGGAACTCTACCTCACGTTGGAACTCACGTTGGAACTTGGAACTCTGCCTCACGATACCCGAAAATGTAGAAGTTGCCTCACGTTGGAACTCTACCTCACGTTAGAACTTGGAACTCTGCCTCACGATTTGGAACTCTGTCTCACAATACGGCCGACGTTGGAACTCTGTCTCATGTTGGAACTCTGCCTCACAATAAATTTGGAAGGTTTGTCCTTAATTTAATTTAGGATGCATCATTATAGATGGCTGCCCAGAATCATTAAAATTAAAAATTTATTTACATTTAAAATTATATAATTACTAATCTGCCCTTTACTTAAATTTACGTACAAATCGTTAGATAAAGGAAAATATAACTATGAAGTCTAATACAGTATAATATGATTAATCTTCCCAGCAAGTTTTCTCCCTCCGCCAACACTGACGTCGCGCCACCGCTACCCCACTATCGCTCCATCGCCGCCGCACCACCGTAATTTTTTCTGACCGTCGTATATTTCATTTAGGATTAAGAAAGAACCTAAAACATAAATGGAATTTCGTGCTTTTCAACTTTCGTTATCATTTTCGGTGTTGCCACAATTTATTCCTTCATCTATATAAAAGAAATATTTTCCGCAGACCTATTTTTCACTTCAACGTTCTCTAATCTCTCCATTTATAGTTTTTATTTTCTAAAAATCCGATTTTTTTAGTTTAAAAATCCGATATTTTTTACTGGCCCTAATTATTTTTTTAATTAATTTAAATATTTTTCTCTAAAAACATTAAATCGTATATATTTAGTTTTTCTCAAAAGATAGGATGGATTATTTGAAAATTTACAATATTTATTTATTCTGGAGTTAAGCTAGTGTACGTTTATTATTGGTGTGTTTAATGTGATTTAATATTTTCTAAATTAAACCCAATCTCATATGATTTACTTTGAAATTTTAAAATTGGTGTGTTTAGTGTAATTTAATATGACAATTATTAAACACAACATTTTAAAAGTGGAGAAAATATTAGAAATTATTTGTGTGATATTGTAGCAAATAATAAAAGTTTTACACATAATTATTTGTAGTTTCAAAAATAAAATAAAATTAGATGCCGGAGCCATCAACTGAGCAACGTGTTTCTCTCGTTATTGTATTTGTTGTCTATAATTGGTAGATGAGGTTTGCAGCCTTTCTTTGAAAAATGTAGAAGTTGGCTCCTCTTGAGTGTATGAATACGTATTTCTCTCTTGCAAATAGCAAATAAATCATTTTATGTGGTCTATAATTGGTCTTTTTCGAAAAATGTAGAAGTTGCTCCTAGTCATGTTTATGTAGAAGTTTGCTCCTATTCATGTTTCGTCTCTCTGTCTCACGTTGTGCCTCTAACCCCGTCTTGCTCACGTTGTCCGCCTCTGCCTTTTCTCGTCTCTCGTCACGTTGTCTTGCCTCCGCCTTTTCTCGTATCTCTGTCTCACGTTTTTAGTCTTTAATTTAGGGCTCTCTTTAACTCTGTCTCTATCCTTAATGTTGTCTTGCCTCCGCCTTTTCGTAGGACTCTCTTAATTTAGGGCTCTCTTTAACTCGTCTCTATCCTTAATGTTGTCTTGCCTCCGCCTTTCTCGTAGGACTCTCTTAATTTAGGGCTCTCTTTAACTCGTCTCTATCCTTAATGTTGTCTTGCCTCTGCTCTCTTTAACTCTGTCGCTATCCTTGATGTTGTCTTGCCTCTGCTGTTCTATCTATCTGTCTCACGTTTTTGAGTCTTTAATTTAGGGCTCTCTTTAACTCTGTCTCTATTCTTAATTTAGGGTGCTTTAGGGTGCATTATTATAGATGGCAGATTCTGCCTAGGCAGAATCATTAAAATTAAAAATTTATTTACATTTAAAATTATATAATTATTAATTTGCCCTTTACTTAATTTTACCTTCACATCGTTATATAAAAGGAAAATATTACTATGAAGTCTAATACAGTATAATATGATTAATCTTCCCAGCGAGTTTTCTTCCTCCGTCAACACTGACGTCGCGCCACCGCTACCCGACCGCCGTGACTGCTGTATATTTCATTTAGGATTAAGAAAGAACCTAAAACATAAATGGAATTTCGTGCTTTTCAACTTTCATTATCATTTTCGGTATGGCCACAATTTATTCCTTCATCTATATACAAGAAATATTTTCCGCAGACCTATTTTTCACTTCAACGTATAATTTTTTTCTCCCGTTTCCTGCTCGTGGCAGTTAACAGTGATGACAGGTGAGCGGATCAAGTTGAAAACAGAGCTTCCATCGACGAACTTTGCTGCAAAAATTTCAGTTTCCTTCTTAGCTTTTTTGGTTCCGTAAAATTTTTGGAAGAGTGATGAACAATGATATTTTTTAAATTGGAAAGAAATTAGATGAACAACCAACGAGATGGTAAATGGAATAAATGGCGGTTGGCTTGGGGGCAGGGAGTGGGGATGTTGGTGGAATAAATTAAATTTTAGAAATAACAAAGTTTTTTTAAGAAATTAATTCCCAACTAAGTTAGATAATTATTAGTACAAAAATTAATTTTTATTCGTGAATTTTGTTAACAAATTGCCAAATTGGAATGGGGAAGATACGTGGGGATGGGGTGAAAGGTGAGTGGTGTGGGATGAATTAGTTTATTCAATAAAAAAGTTTTAATGTTTTTTAATTTCTAAAAATCCGATGTTTTTTTAATTTAATGTTTTTTTATAGTTCAAAAAAATTCGATGTTTTTTACTGGCCCTAATTATTATTTTTTAATTAATTTAAATATATTTTTCTCTAAAAACATTAATTCGTATATATTTAGTTTTTATAAAAATCTGAATTTTATATTGGATTTTTCGTTTTGCGTAAAAAAATCTGAATTTATATTGAATTTTTTTAATATTCTATGCAGTTTTTTTAAATAATCAATTTAACATAAACATACCAAAAAAATAACTCTTATATATAATCAATTTTAGAATTGGTCAATTGAGTCTATTTTAAAGATACGGTGAATATTGTATGATAAACTGATTCAGTTTCCAAATCCAAATATTATCATACTAATTCGATATTAAAATTCAAAAATTTAGATTTAGTTTGATTCGGCATTAGAATTTGAATATTAAGAATAACATATTTTCTATTTTTTTTTTTTGAACGGTCAAGAAAATTTTATTAAATTGAGTACAAGGGTACTCAACCCAACAAAATTAAGAGATTACATTTAGACAGACATAGGATCACCCAGCCACGAGCTAATTTTGAGATTGAACAGATTCGACTCTTTACAACATATTTTCTATTTGATTTAATTGGTATTGAAATTTGAATATTAAGGGCTCGTTTGGTTTCCTTTATTGGATAATACGAACTATAATACCTATATTTGTAATACCACTTATTATCAATATTTTGTTTGGTTTCAAAACTTGAGTTAAATAATTAGTTATTAGCTATCAATATTATGTTTGGTTGCAAGTATTATAACTAGTATTAATTTATTTTAGACTAATTTGTCCTTATAAATAAAAATAATAATAAACACATTTTGATGAAAGTGAAGGGTGTTTTAAAATTAAATAGATGTTGGAGAAATATAAGTATTTGGAATCTATAATACCATGTATTAGGTATTATTTAAACGGGTCTATTCTTAATAACGGGTTGGAAGTATAATGTATACAACAAACCAAACAAGTGATAAAGGTGTATTAGGGATCAATACACCCTTAATAAAGGAAACCAAACGACCACTAATAATATATTCAATTTGATTTGGTTCAGTATTAACATTCGAACATTCGAATATCAAAGATTAATTTGGTATTCAAAATCTATACATATATAATAACAAAATCTTCTACTAAAAATAAAAATAAAATTTTGAATCATAAACCAATTTATTACTAAATATGTAAAGGAATTCTAAAAGTTACATATTAACTAATATATTAGGGAAAATTTATGTAATTATAATAAATTGCACATTAATTAATAAAATTCAATTATATGTATTTAAAATACAATTTTGAAAATTAAAGAAAAATTATATTTTTTGATAGGTGAAAGTTTTTTTTTAAAATTTAGCATTGAAACATGTATGTTTAAAAATAATTGTGAAAATTAAATATATATATATATATATATATATATATATATATAATTTGATTGGTGAAAAGTTTTTAAAAGATTGAGTTTAAACTAATTTAGTTGAGTTGAATAGATATGGTACAAATATATTTTATTTTTTTAATTCAAAAATTATATTATAATTTGTTTGTTTGTTTTCATTGGATATGATTAATCGAATCGAATACATATAGAATGATGTTATCTAAAAAAAAATTGAGTCTAAAATTTGTGTTTGTCGTAAATACACATTTCATGTATTTGACATTAATAAGAACGGGATATAATTAATCGAATCGAACACATATAAAGAGATGCTATTTAAAAAAATGTAAAAGTTGAGCCTAATTTTTTTTTTTTTTTTTTTTTGTAAATACACATTTTATTTTTGACATTAAAAAAATGTAGAGAGTTTAGTTTATAATCCTACCTATCTATATTTCGAGAATCTAAATCGTATGTGTCATTCACATGTATTATATATTTTGTAACTTTTAACCACAACGTTTCATTTCAATTTTCTCATTTTCTCATTCACCCCTCATTTTTCTTGATTTCTCGGGTATGATCTATACCATTCAATTTTAAAATCTAATCTTAACCGTCCGTCTAATTTATATTTATTTATAAATACGTATCATCTATCATTCTATTAATTTCACAAAATTTTTTTGTTCTAATTCATATCACTAACATTGTCATTCGTATATTTTGCAGTAAGAGTAAAGGGCGCACATTTATTTAAAAAAAGGTTGAAAAAAGTGAACTCATTTAGGATTTCAAAATAGTCAAATAGAAAAAAATTGTAAAATAGAAGAATTAGTTATCAATTTTTTAAAAAATTGTGAGTAAGTACATTTTTAAAAAAAAAGTTTGAAAAAGTGAACTTATTTAGGATTTCAAAATAGTTTTTTTTTGAAAGCAGGATTTCAAAATAGTTAAATAGCAAAAAGATTGTAAAAATAGAAGAATTAGTTATCAATTTTTGAAAAATTAAATTAAAATTTAAAAAATTCAAAATTTTGAAAAAATGAAAAATTTAAGGAGAAGGTATTATAAGTAGAACAATCCCATGTTAATTGCGTGAATTAATTGTTAGTATATACAACGTGCAGAATATAAATGTTAAAAATAGACAAATATGAATACAATATATTTTTTTAAGATACTGTACAATATATAATTATATTTCTTAGTAATATTACAAATGTTGTGTACAAAGAAATTTTTGAAATTTGTATTTTAGTTGTACATTATATTTTTAAATATATGAAATGATAAATTCATTTTGTTCTACATTTATATTATTTAATAACAAATAAATATTTAGATTTTTTTGTATTTTTTTAATTTAAATTTATATTGTATAATAAATATATGAAATAATTATTCAATTATATATATATATATATATTATATATATGATTTTATCTAGCAACCCCGCAAAATTCGCGGGCCTAATATCTAGTGTAAATTATACTACTTAATTAAATAACTATGAGACATTCATATATGATATTATATCCCTTTAAAAAAATGATATTATTTCACAAAATTAACATATTAGTAACAATAAAATAAAAGTACTATTAGGAGTATCCTTTAGTATACGTAACACCCTAATTCCAATTACCCCAAATACAAATAAAGAAAATAGTGATTTCTCCAACATGTTCCTACTCAAATTTATTTTTATTTTAATTTTTCTTCACTACCTCATTATTTCTGTCTATTCTTAATTTTTAATGTCTTTTAAATTTTTATTTTCATATCAAAATGGATAAAAATAATAGAAAATTTGGAAAGAATTTTTTCAATCATCGAAATCTTACTTTTGAATTTCACCCCTCAAATTTTAATGAATCCACAAAATTTTGTATTTCCCAAATTTTTTTATAATTTTATTTAATTTTAATAGCATTTTTTTAAAAAAATAATATTTATAATGAATTTAGTATTAAATAATTGTGAAATACTTATACGTAGTATATGCTATCTCATAAAATTTTAGTAAAAATTAATAATAATCCATGTACATGAACATAATAAATTTAATTTAAATTTATATCATAAATCATTTCATGTTAAAATTATAGTATCACTCAATTTTATTTTTTCAAAATACTATGTCTAATTGGATTTTTAAAAAATACACACACACATATTATTACACTCATTCTTTGCAATTCTTTATTCACTATTTTGATTATCAAATCCTAATTTAATTGTAAACCACTAACACTATTTTACTACTAAAATTACAATTTCATCAATATAATATGTTTAAGCTAGTGTATGTATATTATTGATGTGTTTAATGTGATTTAATATTTTCTAAATGAAACCCAATCCCATATGATTTACGGTGAAATTTTAAAATTGGTGTTTAACATAATTTAATATGACAATTATTAAACCCAACATTCTAAAAGTAGGAGAAAATAAATCGCTTCGTTCTTGTATTTGTTGTGTAAGGTTTGCAGTCTTTCTTTGGAAAATGTAGAAGTTGGCTCCTACTCATGTTTCGCTTCACGTTGGAACGCGTGTTTCGCTCACGTTGGAACGCGTGTTTCTCCTTAATTTAGGTGCATTGTTATACATTTTTAATTTAAAAAAAAATTAAACAAAACTATTTATCACTTTCATAAAATCATTATTTTTAAAACGGCAAAACCAAATTATTTAAAAGAAAAAGGTGAAATGTAAGTTATACTTGGTATAACATTCAAGCTAGTCAAAGCCTTCTACATCATAAATTTGGAGGCGGTGAATCAACCAATATCTAGAGATGCCTTGGCTTAATAGTGATGGAAACTTTATCATACAAACTGAATGTCCAGTGGGTTTGGAGGATCTTAAGGTGGCAACGCTAATAGAGGAAAGTATGAGATCTTGGGAAGTTATTTGACCCATCCGATATAGAAAGAATAAAAATACGTCTCCCACCTAGGAGTCACGCATAACCTGGATTTGACACTTTACCGTAGATGGCAATTACTCTACAAAATCCGGTTATAATTTGGCGATGAGGATTGTCGCTGACCCTTGGTTAGAAGCCGACGGTGATTGGAAGACGCCTGAAACTCAAAGTTCCTCCCAAGATTAAAGATTTGTTATGGAGAGGAGTTAGAGAGTGTTTATCGATCAAAGTTAATCTCTTTGCAAAACACATTGTGGATGATAGTCCAACATTTTTACATTCTATCAATTTGTCCAAGTGGTTTGGGTGTTGGTCTAGCTACAGGTTGTGACGCAGCTTCAACCCTAGGTTCAAATTTTCTTATTTTTCTCCATTTCACTTTATAAGTATAGTTCTTTTTTCCTTTTCTTATATTTCTCCATTGTACTTTATAAGTACAGTTCTTTTTCCTTTTTTTATTTTTATTATCTTGGGTTCAATTTTCCTTATTTTTTCTCCATTTTACTTTATAAGTATAGTTCTTTTTTTATTATTATTTTAACTCATTACGGGATTTATTTTTTTCATATATAATCAACTTACTATTAAATAATATAAAAAATAATTCTAGCAATATATTTCTTTTTACAAAAAATAACTCTTATATTTCTTTCGTTCCTTTTTAAGTCTAACATTTCGTTATTTTGGACGTTCCTCTTAAAACTTAATATTTTCTTTTTTGGAAAATTGTAGCCTCACATTTACAATAAAATATAGTTTTTTTATTTTATTGGGCACCCTACCTTAAAACTTATTTTTAAGGTATTACAAAAAGGGTTTGGGTAATGACAATGCTGAAACTTTTTGCATGGTGGTTTATCAAATTTGGAAGGAAAGGAATGGAGTAGTGTGGGAAGGAGTTTGCAGGTCTCCAACAGAAGCTGTGCATGCTTCGGCTCTTTTCCTGGCAGAATGGCGTGCAGCTCTAGGGGTGCGAGAGTCAAAAAAATAAAAATAATAACGCATCAAGTACAATTTTGAATTGTTAATTATTTAATAAAAGTAAATTATTCTTGTGAAATATATAATTTATACAATGAAAAATAAAAAATTAATAAAAATATCATAATATTGATAAAGATAAGAATATCAGTGTGTTGATTAAATAATTACAATGAAACCAATTTGACTAATTGTCCTTTTCATTGAAAAATGACAGAAAATAAATAGTTTGTTATATGATTTTATATGATATTCAGAAATATATAATACTTTATAATTAATTGTCATATTTCAATTTTGCCTCAAAATATTATTTGAATCAATTAAACTCTTGCTATGAATTTTCGGTCTCTTTAAATTTTTTCATCATCTGTAAGCTAAAGTAATAAGAAATTACACTAAGTGATACAATTAATCGTGAGATCTCACTATTTATATATATACTTAATTTTCTATCAAATATAAGTATTAAAATAGGAAAAGGTACTGACCGAACTATTGCTCCGCGTACAAATAGATCCTTAAAGTATATTTGGGCTCAAATAAGTTCTCTAACTTTAATTTTTGGAACAAAGAGGCATTCTGTTTAAATTATTTAACACATTTGACAAATTAAATATTTTTTGACTTAATTTCTATTAAAAAAATCCCCAAATATTGAGTATAAAAATATCCACCATCGAGAAAAATAAAAATGTACAATCCAAAAGATTATTAAAAAAAGAAAGTAAAAAAGAGAGAAGGATCGGTAAAGAAAAAATAAAAAATAATGAAAGTAAAAATGCTTTCAAACTATAAGTACAAATTGAAATGCTTTTAAAAATAATAATAAAAGTACAATAAGTACAAATTGAAATGCTTTCAAACTATATTTTTTTCTCGTACTTTCATTATTTTTTATTTTTTTCTTTACTTATTCTTCTCTCTTTTTACTTTATTTTTTAATAATCTTTTAGATTGTACATTTTTATTTTTCTCAATGGTGGATATCTTTTTATACTCAATATTTGGGGATTTTTTTAATAAAAATTAAGTCAAAAGACAATCAATTTATTAAGTGTGTTAAATAATTTAAATATAAGTGCCTCTTTGTTCCAAAAATTAAAGTTAGAGAGCTTATTTGAGCTCAAATATACTTTAAGAGTCTATTGTACTGGAGCAATAGTTTAGGTCCTAGTTGTACCTTTTCCCATTAAAATAAGCATATATAATTGAAAGAAAGAGAGTATTTGATAAAGTCAACCAAACGTATATAATTGAGACGAATGTAACTCGGGGCTTAGTCCAACTCGGCCAATGGACTCTTCACTTTAGTGGGAGACCCAAGTTCGATTTCCTTTGATTCTTGGAGAAATCTTGAAGTGTTTGAGCACTTGGTGAACAAACTTCTAATAACTAATATTTACCGATAAAAAAATTGAAACAAATGTAATATTTATTTATTTTTGACTCAAAAGATGGATGATTTATTTGAAAATTTTTAATATTTATTTACGCGGGGTTAAACTAGTGTATGTATATTATTGATGTGTTTAATATGATTTAATATTTTCTAAATTAAACCCAATTCCATATGATTTACTTTGAAATCTTAAAATTGGTGTGTTTAATGTAATTTAATGTGACAATTATTAAACCCAACATTCTAAAAGTAGGAGAAAATATTATATTCCCGAATGAACTATTCAAAATTAAAAGATGTGGAGAAATACGAATGTAATATTTATTTATTTATTTATTGCTCAAGAGATGGATGGATTATTTGAAAATTTTCAATATTTATTTACGCGAGGTTAAGCTAGTGTATTAATATTATTGGTGTGTTTAATGTCATTTAATATTTTCTAAATTAAACCCAATCCCATATCATTTACTTAGAAATTTTAAAATTGGTGTGTTTAATGTAATTTAATATGACAATTATTAAACCCAACATTCTAAAAATAGGAGAAAATATTAAATTCGCAGATGAACTATTCAAAATTAAAAGACGTGGAGAGATTTGTGTGAGAGCTTATAATAACTAATATTTATCGATCAAAAAAATAAATTGAGACAAATGTAATATTTATTTATTTTTTCAAAAGATGAATGGATTATTTGAAAATTTTCAATATTTATTTATGCGGGAGTTAAGCTAGTGTTTGTGTATTATTGGTGTGTTTAATGTCATATAATATTTTCTAAATTAAACTCAATTGCATATGATTTACTTTGAAATTTTAAAATTGGTGTGTTTAATGTAATTTAATATGACAATTATTAAACCCAACATTCTAAAAGTAGGAGAAAATATTAAATTCGCGGATGAACTATTCAAAATTAAGAGACATGGAGAGATTTGTGTGAGAACGTTTAGAAGGAAATTATTTGTGTGATATTGTAGCGAATAATAAAAGCTTTAGACGCAATTATTTGTAGTTTCAAAAAATAAAAGAATAAAATAAAATTAGACGCGTTGCGAACCGAGCAAGGTGAATGAATACGTGTTTTTTTTTTTCAAATAAATCGTTTCGTTATTGTATTTGTTGTCTATAATTGGTAGATGAGGTTTGCAGTTTTTTTCGAAAAATGTTGAAGTTGACTCCTATTGCAGATTGGGTAGGAGACGGTGGCTGTGTAGATCTGAGAACGATGATGGGTTCACTAATCCGATCGGTGGGTGCAGGGTGTGCTGGCTGGCGGGTGTATGCGCTAATCTGATGGGTGCAACTGCTTGTTTTGCCTACCACTACTTTGTTCGATCGTATTTTCTTCATACAAGCTCCGTTTGATCCGATTCTTTTTGCATTGCGCTCATCTCACGGCCCTCTTTCCAACCATTGGTGTATGAGGTTTGCAGTCTTTTTTCGGAAATTGTAGAAATTGGCTCCTACGTGGTTAATGAACTTGCAAATAAATTGTTTCGTTATTTGTTTCGCTTATTATATTTGTTGTATATAATTGGTAGATGAGGTTTGCAATCTTTTTTCGAAAATGTAGAAGTTGGCTCCTACTCATGTTTATGTAGAAGTTGGCTCCTATTCATGATTCTCGCGCCCGACGTTGAAACTCGTTTCACGTCCGACGTTAGGAACTCGCCTCACGTTGGAGATGTAGAAGTTGGCTCCTACTACTCATATTTATGTTGAAGTTGACTCCTATTCATGTTTCAAGCTCACGGAACTCTGTCTGTCCTTAAAGGTTTGTCCTTAATTTAGGTTTGTCCTTAATTTAGGGTGCATCGTTATAGATGGACAGATTCTTTATCCTTACCTCACGGGAACTCGTCTGTCCTCTCGTCTCTGTCCTTAATTTAGAGTTCATCGTTATAGATGGGTGGATTCTGCCTAGACATTAAAAATTTATTTACATTTAAAATTATATATTTACTAATTTGCCTTTTTACTTAATTTTACCTCTAAATCGTTAGATAAAAAAATATATTACTATGAAGTCTAATACAGTATAATATCTCGCGCCACCGCTACCCCACTGTCGCTCCACCACCGCCCCACCGATGTAAATTTTTTTCTGACCGCCTTGTATTTCATTTAGGATTAAGAAAGAACCTAAAACATAAATGGAATTTTGTGCTTTTCAACTTTCATTATCATTTTCGGTGTGGCCACAATTTATTCCTTCATCTATATACAAGAAATATTTTCGGTATGGCCACAATTTATTCCTTCATCTATATACAAGAAATATTTTCCGCAGACCTATTTTTCACTTCAACGTATAATTTTTTTCTCCCGTTTCCTGCTCGTGGCAGTTAACAGTGATGACAGGTGAGCGGATCAAGTTGAAAACAGAGCTTCCATCGACGAACTTTGCTGCAAAAATTTCAGTTTCCTTCTTAGCTTTTTTGGTTCCGTAAAATTTTTGGAAGAGTGATGAACAATGATATTTTTAAATTGGAAAGAAATTAGATGAACAACCAACGAGATGGTAAATGGAATAAATGGCGGTTGGCTTTGGGGAGGGGAGTGGGGTTGTTGGTGGAATGGGTTAAATTAGATTTTAACTTTTAAATTAAATTTTAGAAATAACAAAGTTTTTTAAGAAATTAATTCCCAACTAAGTTAGATAACTATTAGTACAAAAAAAAAAAAAAATTTATTCGTGAATTTTGTTAACAAATTGCCAAATTGGAATGGGGATGATACGTGGGGATGGGGTGAAAGGTGGGTGGTGTGGGATGAATTAGTTTATTCAATAAAAAAGTTTAATGTTTTTATTTTCTAAAAATCCGATGTTTTTTTTAGTTCAAAAAAAATCCGATGTTTTTACTGGCCCTAATTTTTTTTTAATTAATTTAAATATTTTTCTCTAGAAACATTAATTCGTATATATTTAGAGCCCGTTTACTTTGAGGGTTATTCAGTGGATAACCCGGGATAAAAAATCATTTTGTGCTTAAAATGACTTCTTATCCCGGTTATTTATGAATAACCCTCAAGTAAACGGACCCTTAGTTTTTCTCAAAAGATGGATGGATTATTTGAAAATTTACAATATTTATTTATGCATCTCATATGATTTACTTTGAAATTTTAAAATTGGTGTGTTTAGTGTAATTTAATATGACAATTATTAAACCCAACATTTTAAAAGTAGGAGAAAATATTAAATTCGCGGATGAACAATTCAAAATTAAGAGACACGGAGAGATTTGTGTGAGAACGTTTAGAAAGAAATTATTTGTGTGATATTGTAGCGAATAATAAAAGTTTTAGACGTAATTAGTGGAGTAATTACTCGGAGCCATCGACCGAGCAAGGTGAATGAATACGTGTTTCTCTCGTTATTGTATTTGTTGTCTATAATTGGTAGATGAGGTTCTTTCTTTGAAAAATGTAGAAGTTGGCTCCTAATGGGTGTATGAATACGTGTTTCTCTCTTGCAAATAACAAATAAATCATTTTTTGTTGTCTATAATTGGTAGGTGAGGTTTGCAGCCTTTTTTTTAAAAATGTAGAAGTTGGCTCTACTCATGTTTATGTAGAAGTTGGCTCCTATTCATGTTTTTGTCTCTGCCTCTACTCATGTTTATGTAGAAGTTGGCTCCTATTCATGTTTATGTCTCTGTCTCTACTCATATTTATGTAGAAGTTGGCTCCTATTCATGTTTCGCCTATGCCTTACGTTGTAATTTGTCTGTCTACTCATGTTTATGTAGAAGTTGCTCTTATTCATGTTTCTATCTCGCCTCACGTTGTCCGACGCTCGAAGTTGGCTCATGTCTCTGCCTCACGTTGTCTAACGCTCGAAGTTGGCTCATGTTTCGCTTCGCCTTTTCTCGTGCCTCTCCATGTTACCGTCTATGCCTTACGTTGGCTCATGTTTCGCCTCTGCCTTTTCTCGTCTCTGCCTAGAAGTTGGCTCATGTTTCGCTTTCTCGCCTCTGCCTTTTCCGGGCTCACGTTGTGCCTCTAACTCGTCTCCGCTCACGTTGTCTCGATGTTGGAACTCTCTCACGTTGTCCGACGTTGGAATTCTGCCTCACGTCTGTCTCACGATGAATTTGGAAGTTATAGATGGCAGATTCTGCCTAGGCAGAATCATTAAAATTAAAAATCTCTTTACATTTAAAATTATATAATTACTAATTTGCCCTTTACTTAAATTTACCTCCAAATCGTTAGATAAAAGGAAAATATTACTATGAAGTCTAATACAGTACAATATGATTAATCTTCCCAGCGAGTTTTCTTCCTCCGCCAACAATGACGTTGCGCCACCGCTACCCCACTGCCGCCCCACCGCCGTAATTTTTTTTTCTGACCGCTGTATATTTCTTCCTCCGCCAACACTGGTCGTTCTTGGAGCAATTGTTAAGACTTTCAGGAACTTATTTTTAAGGTATTACAGAAGGGTTTGGGTAATGGCAATGCTGAAACTTTTTGCATGGTGGTTTATCAAATTTGGAAGGAAAGGAATGGAGTAGTGTGGGAAGGAGTTTGCAGGTCTCCAACAGAAGCTGTGCATGCTTAGGCTCTTTTCCTGGCAGAATGGCGTGAAGCTCTAGGGGTGCGAGAGTCAAAAAATAAAAATAATAACGCATCAAGTACAATTTTTTTAAATTATATTAAAGACCAATATTTTTTAATACTTTTCAAAAATAAATTTATGCTTATTGTACTTATACATTTTCATTCATATTATTATAATTTATAATTTTAATATATACGATATTTTCACAGGGGATAATAAAAAAATATATACATTCTCTCCGTAACTTTGACCAAATAATAGATGAAATTATATATATATATATATATATTTAATTACTTAATTAGTAAAATAACTACACCTTTATAATTATTGAAATGAATTATACACCTTTATAAAATAAAACATATACCTCTAATTTTTATTTGGAATGTACTTGTAACAAAAATAGATTATATAATTAATATTCAATATGCTTTAAAATTATATTTAAAAGAAAATATATAACATATATACAATATTAAAAAAATTAATTATATTTAAATCAAATTAATTAAATTAAGTAAATGCTTGAAGTATTTATTCTAAAGTTATTTTTTTCAATCCGCGTAATACGTTGGATTCTCGCTCTAGTATTATTTATTTTATAGTAATTTAATTAGGTCTCTTGCTCCAAATTTATGTCCTCATCACTGTCACCAAGTGATGAGATTTAAGATATAAAATATAAATATACTTGTTTAATCAGTAATTTTTATATTGATTATACTCTAACTATAAGTATTATATATATATAATTGCCATAAAAATTCGATTTTAGTAGTACAACATTTTGTTATTATTATTATTATTATTATTATTATTATAATAATAATAATAATAATAATGATAATAATAATAATAATATAAATAATTAAAGTTGAGATTACAATGTTGAAATCCACAATGTTCCCATATATAGAGAGGTTAACAAAGTTAATGGCCCTCCCAAAAATAAAAACAAAGTTAATGGCCCAATGTTTTATCCCTAATAGAGCCCATGGATCAATGTTTACCCCATGTCCAACCCAATAAGAAAAGCTCATTGGGTTATTATAAAAGGCTCAAACCATATTAGTTAATGATATATCATATTTTAATTATTATTATAGTTAGGTATTTTTGTTTAAGAGTTTCTATTAATTATTATATATAACAAGCTATCAGTTGACATTTATTAAAATTACAGTTGATTGTTATCTGCAATTTTTATATGAGGCATTTTCTCTTCAAAAGTGGAGTTAGCTTCTACGTTGTTCACCTATGACTTAACACAGGTCTCTGCCGTAGAGCTTATTTCTAGTATAACTGGTGTAAAGTTTGCTCTATTTTTTTTTAAAAGAAAACTTTGCTCTATTTTTAAATTGGTCACTTATATATAGGTTTAAAAAAATAGTCTAATTACAAATAGGTTTAAAATATTTTAACAGAATTACAAAAGATATTTGAATAGACATACAAAAATATTTGAACATTAACCTATTTATAATTTTGAATTTTTCTTGAACCTATTTATAATTCTTTTTTAAAAAATTCCAATCATGTATGGTGCACTTCTTTCTACAAATATGACCTTGTAATAATCATTATCATATAACTAGGATGTGTTTTCTGGTACATGTAAGAAGACACTTTTTTTTTTTTTTTTTGACAGAGTAAGAAGACACTTTAGATCAATTTATGTGAGACCAGAATTTGTATAAGTGTTATGTGAGAGCGTTTCACGGATCTCATTTCGTGAAATGAATTCACTCTTTGATAAATTACTATCACTTATACTAATTTGTATTACTTTTTTAAAAAGTGATAACAATTTAATAAAAAGTAAGATGAGATCTCGTGATACGGTATCATACAAGTTTTCCCCGATGAAATTTTAATCAACTTTCAAGTTTCCTTTTATTATTAGTCTCCCACAAATAGAACCTAGAAAACAGATATATACGCACTGCAAACAACCGAAGCAAGCAAGAAAGAAAAACATAAATCTATACACATCAAATTGTTGAACATAGATTAAAGGATAAGGGCCATGAGGCTTCGTTTTAGATATTCTTGATTGACAAAATACAACTTCACTATATTGTCGGGACAGCAAATATTACAAATCGAATGAGGACTAACTCTTTTGTAAAAACACAATTACATTTAAAATTTCAATTCTGAAAAGTTAACAATACCAAAATCATAAAATGAGAAACTTATAGAATGAAAAAAATTGTTATACCGTCTCATACAATAAACGTTCAATATCTTGAATTAGCAATTCAACGTTGAGATAAGAAGACCCTCCTTCCTCTACCGATCTCTTCCCCATTTCCCCCAATTCTTTTGCTCTTTTCCTTCTCTCACATCCTTCTTCTCTTTCATCAAAAACTATCTCAATAGCCCCCTTCACTCCCTCCCTCATCACCCTACTCTCTGCCTTCTCTTCCTCACCTATATGCACAACACTTTTTGCACCAACTCCCACACCTATCCCCAAAATTTCCACAACAAGCTTCTCATTCAAGAATTGCTCGGAAAACAACGGCCACGTGATCATCGGTAAACCCCCACAAATTCCTTCCAGAATCGAGTTCCATCCACAATGCGTTAAAAATGCGCCAACTGCCGAGTGTAACAAAATTTCCGCCTGAGGGGCCCACCCTCGAACGAAAATACCTCGATTTTTTACCCTTTTTTCGATTCCCTCATCCATAATCCACTCCTCGATTTCTTCCAATTTTGCCCCTCCTTTAACCACAAGTAAAAACGGATGATTCGATGCCTCTAGACCTAAAGCAAGCTCGATAAATTGAGCAGTCGAAAGACTGCTCAAGCTACCAAGACATGCATAAACAACCGACCTCGGTTTTCTACAATCAAGCCACCTCAAACACTCATGATCATTTTCTCTATCCAAATCACCAAAAAGGGATAAAGGCCCTATACACCAAACTTTACCCCTTTTCACATTTCTAAACTCATCCACGTATCTCTTTTCCATCTCTTCAAAGCTATTAACCACCACCCCATACGCCTGATCCTCTGTTTTCTTGACACGTTCACGGAAGCCCGAACGTGTTTCGGGCCGGGATTGAATAATCCCGGCAACTGAACCCTAGTTAGCTCGATTTTATCGGGCAAACGGGGCACCACGAAAGGCTCATCCGGTGCAACATTTTCGCAAATCTTGGAAATTAAAAGATTGTGGATTACCAAGTGAGTGAAGCAATTCATGCCATCAAATACCACCCTCACAATCTTCAACTTATCACACGTATCAACGGTCCATGTAATAAGCTTGTCACAAATAATGCAGGCCGGACGAGGGGTCAGCCCGTTTAACATCTCTTCGAGCGGCTGCTGAAGCAGTCTGATTGCAGCTGCGAAATTGGGGAGAAGATCATGGGATGGGAGAGTGTCTGCGCTTTCACAATGGATGGGCAATCCGGCCTCCTTGCTCGGAAATGCGATCTTGAGGAGACGAATGGGTAGGCCGGATTGAAGGGCGTGATCTATGATGGAAGCGAATCGTGCGGCGTAGAGATGGGTGAGTACGATTGTTACGATGAGGTTGCGTTTAGCTAATAACTTGGCCATGTTTAGGATTGGGATAGTGTGTCCAGGTGCCATGAATGGAAATAAAACGAAGTGGAGTTGTGAGGCCATTGAGATGGTTTTTTCCCCTGCCCAGATTGGTGAAGATGATGACTTTTTTTTTTTGACGGGGAGGTGAAGATGATGACTTGATCACAAGTATGTGGCTACATTTGGCTTTTCACTTCTTGGTGTGTTTGGTATGTCGGTGTTCCCATGATATCATTGATACCATTTTCTTTGTTACATCTTATATTCCATAATTTAGATATATGAGTTGTGACATGGTAAAAATAATTCAACTAATTACTACTAATTTTAGATATATGTGTTAAAGATTAAGAATATAAAATATATATTATATTTATATCGTTAAAAATAATTAAACGAATCACCACTAATTTTAGATCTATGTGTTAAAGATCAAGAATGTGAAATAGATATTACTCTATCCGTCCGAGTTATCTTCACGTGTGAAGAGACACGTTTATTAAGAAAATTTAAATTAATGTAGGAGAGAGAATAAAGTGTAAAGGTATTTTGAATGGTTGTATGATATAAAGTGTAGGAGAGAAAATAAAGTAAGAGTGATATTTTTTAAATTTAAATGATATTGTGATGGTGTAGTTAATAAAAAGATATTCCATTTTAGGGGTGTCGAGTTAATCGTGAGACGTATCCAAAAAAAGTGTTAAATTAACTATGGGAAGGAAGGAGTATAACATAAAAATTGCGTTGGGTTGTAAGTGCTGACGCTATAGAATTCTTCAATATAAAAGAGTACTTCCACAGTTCCACTCCCTCCGTTTAGATGGAACATTCATTATATGCATAGAGTTTGAGATAAAAACATAAACTTACTTTCTGTCTTGATTAATTTTTAATTGTTCTAATTAAAATAACACAGATTTTAATAATAAAATTATTTATTAATATTAAAAATATAAAATTGAGGGTTATAATTGTAAAATACACTCAATCTGTTACGATTTAAATTTTTCAAAACTAAATAACACGAATTTTAATAAAAATGTTATTTATTTATATAAAATATGTAAAGTGAATGGTAAATGTATCTTTTCAACTTTAAAATATTTGAAAACTTATTTTTGAATAATTGAAATCGTTTTAAAATTAAAATAGTTTATAGAAATAAAAAATCAACAAATAATATGGAATAAAAATTAAGAATAAATAAAACTAAATTTTTTAAGCCAAATCTAATTTTTTTTTTTGGATGTATCAAAAGAAAAGTGTGAGTTATGTGTATGTGAGAGTAAAAGTAATGACATTTGTGTAAATTAGTGAAAATTAGAGGGTGAAGTTAATAAAATGTTTTTCATTTTAAGGGTGTGAAACTTATATTGGGACGGATGAAAAAAAGGAAAGTGTGAAAGCGTTAATGGGATGGAGGGAATATTTTAGAGGAGAATTAATTCTTGAATCATAATTGTTGATTTTTTCTTGGAAAAAAAAATAAATGTGTTCAAGAAAATATTTAAAATTATTAATAGATTCACATTTAAATATTTTTTTGTGTTTTGTGTGTGTGTGTTTTTTTTTTTTTTTTGAATTTATTTATAATTATACAGTAAATGAATTTTCTTTTTAAATGCAGAGAAGAAAATTGATGGGTTGAGGCAGACAATTTTTTCAGATCAGAGAATAATGATTCAGATCTAGGATCATGTCACTTCAGTCGGGACAACATTGTTGGTTGGATAAGATCTAAGCAGGGTTGACCGTTGACTGAATTAGACCATTTGGCAAATTCATAAGTTTAAAGGGTTATTTCTATTTATTTAATTTATTTTTGTGTTAAAAAAAAGGGTTATTTCTAGTGCCAGAGTAGGATTTTAGGTGATGTTCTTTTTTAGTTTTAAGTAAGTTTTAAAAATTAATATTAAAATTTTTATTTGTTTTTGATATTTTAATAATGGTAGAATTTAACTTCATGATGTAAAAGTAAATAATGTTATATTATTATATTATTCAAGTGTGGTGGTAATAATTATATAATTGAGATATAGGAGAGAGAGAAACTTATTTTTTTATCGGTTAAATGGTGACTTGAACACATGACCTTTTGGACATAGATAGTGGAGCTCTAACCACTTGAGCTATACCACTTCGTCAATATTTTCAACTTTATTGAAATGAGTTATGTTAATGTAATTTTATTGGAAATGTTAATTGAGTGACATTGAAGTGTAAATAATGGATGTTTATAAGAGTTTAATTTAAGAGGATAGTGTAGTTAATTTGAGTATAGAGAAATAAAAATAAAATATCTATTTTTGACTTTTAAACAATCAAAATGGAACGAAAGGAGTAAAATATATAATACAATTGTGTCCTCCTGGTGACTGTCTTGCATAGTAACATAAAAATATTCAGTACAAAGTCTATAATAAACAATGAACATCCACAATTATACGGTCGTTATAGGATAAATTATACTTTTTTAACACGCTATGATATATTTGTTTTATTTTTCTATTTTACAGCTACTAAAGAAATAACATGAAACTACATGTTTGTTGAGATTAAAAATAATTTTTTTTTATTTGAACACCAAAAATAATTTTATTAAATAGGGTATTTTGATCCATTGAAAAGTAATTAATAACTATAGTAAAAGAGACAAGCCTATAATTTGGTACATATTAAAATTGGAAACAAGTCTATCCTAATGAAATGGATGGTATATCTAATTGACCTAATAGATTGAATTAATATTAATCTCATGCACAAAGTGTCTGATATTTCAAAATTTCATACAAAAAGATACTCTGCAGTGCGAAGCTATTTATACCTACAAAATTCCAAAACGTGGGGATATTTTTAATTCTATTATAATCATGTGCATGCTCAATATTACAACAAACAACTTTTTGTACATGGTTTGCTAATTGGTAAGTGTAGTCTAGATGCTTGCTATTATACCACTAAATTTAAATTACACTAATACATTGCTATAATGAGTAAAATTCAACGGCATTTGATCAGACTGGTCATCCTTTTTAATTTAAATTTTCAATATTATATGTATAAAATAAATTTTTATACCTTAAATTTAAAATGTCTTATCATTTTTCCCCTTAAATTATAAAAAAGAAAATAAAAATTACTTTATAAAGTAACAGATGTACAGTTAGTTTGTTAGTATCATACTTGATAATGATGTCAATAAACTTTTGCCAAGCTCTGTTGATTTCACCACAAGCAAAGTTGATAGATAATTAATGTGGGTGATGTGCTCTATAATTGATTGGTTTGAGAGTGGGCCCAGTTGCAGGTATTTTTTGGACTTTAATTGGTAAAGAAGAACACTTTTTGGAGACAAAATAAATCCATTTGAGTTGGTAAATCAAGAAAAGTTGTCTTGATTAAGTTTAAAGTAGTTAAAGTGGGTTACAGGAGGAGTCTTTTTCATTTTATTTTGCAAATAATATTTTTTTCTTTTCTCATTTGCATAAATAAAATGAGGAAAAAAAAAGACATCTTATTTTCATAGATATATGCTTAATAAGTCGCGCTCGTCTATCACATAAGTCTTGTTTATTTTTCTATTATTTTTTTGGACTTAAGTCTTGTTTAATTTAAAAATGATGGAATCGATGAATACGAGGATCAAAGATTACGAATTCAAATTGTATGTCTACTAAATTAAGTAGCCACACAAATTAGCCTAATTTGATATACCATTTTTATTTTTGTAATTTGTGAAGTTGCACGGAGAATTTATTTAATAAGCATCCTGGTATAAGGACTGTGAATTCATATAAAAATAATTTTTATTTGGGAGAAGAAAAAAATATTTCTTGCTTCCCAGATGATACATTTGTAAAAACATATGTCTTAAATTCAATAATACATTTTCTAAAAAGAAAATAAAGCAACATAATCATCTTTATATACACACTTCAAACATCTAAAAATTACATATAATATTATTATTTTATCTAAAAATTAACCCTCACATATAATTATCCACACTATTAGTAAAAATATATATATATATATATATATATATATATATTTTACAAATACTCATTTTTTCAATTCAAATTAAAATTATTTTTTCACACACTCTCCATTTTTTATTTTATTACAAAAACCATTTAATATATTTCTTTTAAGTAAATAGAATTTCAAAACATACCATATGTATTTGCAAAAGAACGTACCTCTATAAGTATGTTCATACCACACAGGATCTCCTGTTACATAATGGTGTTACATCTTCTATTACAATAATTAGATTTGCGCCACGTGTACATATGATTATATTATGATGTTATTCTCTTATTTGTAAATTTTGATGTATGTAAACGTGACACAAATTTAATTAATGTAATAGGAGATGTAACATCATTATGTAACAGGAGATCCGGACCGATGTTCATACATAGTAAAAAGATTTAAAAAGTCCAATGTGTAAATCGACAAAAATGTAAATCTGTGAACTATAAAAGATTTCACAGTGTGTAATTTTAATGTCGATTTACATAGTTAACATATAGAAAAAGTTTTCCTGGTGTAATTAATTAGATTATATATATTCTTATTTGTTGATTTACATTTTTTTCCCGGTCGTTATAACAAGAAATAAGTCTTTTAGAAAATTCAATTAAAACATAATAAAATTTATTTAAATATTTTTTCGAAAAAAATTAAATTTTAAAAAGTTCAACATAATAAAGAAAAAGTCTAGGCGAACTTTTCGTATAATTTTGAACGATTGTGAGATGATTCGATTAAATAATGTGCTAAATCTCATAGGTTTAAAAGTGCAATTTTCTTATAACTTTATGGAATAAAGTCCAATGCCCGTCCATTTTCGAAAGTTGATTCCAACGAACAATGTCTAATATTTAAATCCACATGGTAGATGGATAGAGAGTTTGATAATTATTTATTAATTATTATATGGTTAAAAACGTCATCAAATCAATGATATAGATAGTCGGTTCCCACCATCACCAGCCACAGCATGTTTCTCATAAGTCATAGGTGTTTATTTGTTACATGAAGACTTTAAAAAATATGTAGCTTGTATATATGAAATTACAACTTTTTCGAGTAAATTGTGAAATTCATCATGTATTTATTGGGTTATGGTGATTTTAATTCATACTCCCTCCGTGTCGAAGTTATCTTCACACTTTTCTTTTTAGGATGTCCCACAATTAACTTCACACCCTTAAATGGAATACGCTTCATAAACTACATTCTCACAATATCATTTAAATTTTGAAAATGTCACTCTTACTTTATTCTACTTTATTTTCTCTCCTACACTTTATTTCATATAACCGCCCAAAATATCCTTACACTTTATTCGCTTTCTTATATTAATTTAAATTTTTTTAAACAACGTGTCACTTCACATATGAATCTAACTTTGGAACGGAGGGAGTACATGTTAATTTTCACAATTAAGTCACGTTACCTTTTTTTTGACAGGAGTCACGTTACCTTTAAAATGCTGTAATTTTAGTTTTATATTGATAATATTATTGTATTTTTTCACATAAACTGTCGAAATTTCGTAATGTTTTTCAAACACAACACCAGGGTTTTTGATACTCCCATTAAGCCAAATGCAAAACACATCATTATCGATATAGGACTACATTTTAATTAAAAATTATGGGATTTAACTGCAAAAGTTAATTCGAGTAAGATTGAAATCACAACAACAAACAACGCCAACTTTGTCAATGTACGTGTAACATTTCTTGATTTTGTTGATAATTAATTTTTATCTTTTTCAAAATTTGTTGTGAGTTATCTTTGCAACTGTGAAGTTGACGTGGAATTTGAGATATTTTTTCTATATATGAATTGATTTCTTTTTATTTATTACATATTTTGTGTTGATGCAACTTGCTTATTTTTGTTGTACAATTTTAATTATGCGCAATATATCGACCATACAGCTGATCAGTCTCTAAAATTAGACGTGACATTCAAAAGTAAATAAAATCCCATGTACAGGTGTTGCTGCTTCTTACCAAACTATTAGCATTATAAATTATACCAAGAAAAAAAAACAAAGAATCAATGGAAGAATGCCAAAAATAGCAGTGAAAAGTCTAATTAATTTGTACTCCAGTGGAATCAAGAATCAAAGGCGAGGAGATGGGCAGAGAGTTTTTGCCTTGGTTGACGATAGTTGCAGCTAAGGGAGGGGACGAAGACGAAGAAGAAGACGAAGATGAATTATAGAAGCTATTCGAGTGGCTTCTCAGCTTCTTCTTCTCCAGTTGACACTCCTTGTCTTGCATTTTATGGTGCCCGACCTTTGTCGAATTTAAGCTCACAGGAATTATACAATGACAAAGTGAACCTACAAAATAATATCCCAATGTATAAAATATACGAAAGAGCTCAGGAATTGATAATATGACCACCGTTATCATGTGATGTCAAATGAGCAGGAGAGCTAATTATTATTTAATTAATTATTTATGTGGCATTACATGATAAAGATGAACATATGAACTTGTTATCACATGGCATATATTATTAATTCCGCGAAAGAGCTACCTAAATTTGAAGGAATTAGGGTAACACAACTGGTCCATACGATCATGAGTTAGGACGAATTATAATATTTAGCATGTGCTTCGAAGAAGTGTTAAGTTTATTGATTATTTGAATTAATGTTTTGCTAAAATAAGTTTGATCAAGAAATTTGAATACAAAGTAAAAAGAAAAAAATAAGATCTACAATTGTTTTCCAAGAAATCAGTTTACTTAAGGATTTGTTTAAAAAAAAAAAAAAGATTAAACCTACCAAAAACCCACAATCAATTTTAATTTAAGCACACCCACTCCCTCCCCATTTATGAATTCGAGCTAAAAATTAATTTTTCATTAAAAAAATAGTATGCGACGGGATGATTATTATTCTCATACAAGAATTTATCAAAAATTAATAATTAAATAACTCACAAGAGCTACAAACACTCCAATTTAGCTTACGTTGCTGAAAATCTGATTTAAAACTGATCAAATCAGTTGCAAACATACCAAAACAACTCAAATTTTAATAATAGCTCAACATATAGTTGTACTTCAAAAACCGATCAAAAAAAATATATATATATATATATATATATATATATTCAAAAGAATTGGAGAGAGAGAGAGAATTGTAATACCTATACGAGCGAGGCGATTAACCCAGCTAGGAATAGGATTAGAAGTGAGCTTAATGCAAGCATCGTTGCAGAAATGGTTGCAATTCTTGTTAATCAGATTATAAGCATCTCCCCTGTATTTCACAGCAAGTTCTTCCATCACTGCTCTCACCTCCCCGAGGTCATATTCGTCCATCCAATCAAAATTGACTTTCTGAAACTGAACCCTTCGCACTGCTTTGGCTCCCCTCAAATATCCCACTTGTCGGGTACTCATGAGCTCCAAATGCATACTCTATCCCATGAACTGCGTATTTCATTTACTTAACCAATTAATCCACACTAAATTTCAAATAATTGTCATAATCAGTCCTCAATATTTGCTTTACTGAATCTACTGATCAAAGAAATTGACATTAATTTCCTTTTTTTTTTAATTTTCATGTGCAGATCTGATTCGCGATCTCACGTCAAGGGGAAAAAAATCTCTCTCTCTCTCTCTGAATTGAAGAAAAAGGAGTAGAAATTTCCGAGTACTAACCTTGAACGCCAGAATGGAAGACGCCAAGTCCTAGCCAATAAGCGTAGCCATTCATGGGGTAAGATCGTACACATTAAGATGCACAGCAACCGATCCACACTTACTTTTAACTGAGCTTTTCCGGCATAACATTGCAAATCATATATCACGAATTCTGCAAATCTTCTTTCAGGAAAAAAAAAAATTAACAAAACGGAGATGTTTGTGATGAGAACCCTTTAGTCTGTTGGTTTAAAGAAAATTTGAATCGAAAACTCGGGAAATTAAATTCAAATTTTGAAAGGGAGATGAGAGAGAGAGATTCAACGACGGCATTTATTTTGCCGCATTGTCAAAATTTGGGAGACCATGGCATAGAGGTTATAAAAACATGGGATTTGTAATCAAAAAAATAAACATGGGAGGAATTATAATTAGTGGGAGGAGGGAGGTGATTGGGGGAATCTGAGCTGGCGGGATTTAATATTATTTTTTAAAAATAAAAATATTAGTATCATAGGAGAAAAGTAACGTAAACTCATGATGAGGGGTAGTGGGTGGGTGTGTTTAGTTTATTACCTGCAATTCTTGTGGACCACATGATTAAAAAGGAATGATGATAAGTGATTAGGTTAAAAAGGAGTTGAGGCCTTGAGTATAGTTATGGTGCAGGGTAATTTGGTGGACCTAATCACATTAATGGCAATTTCTCTCTCTATATACTGAGTAGAGTGATTGTTATTTTTTAAACTATAGGGCATGTTCGTTTTCAATGATTTAGGGATATACTCCCTCTGTCTCATTTTAATGTTCGTTTTTCACATGATTAAGAAAATAATAAATATGTGTATAATAGGATAATTTTATCCTTCTTGTGAAAGTAAATTTCAAAGCTTAAATAAATTTGTCTAGAAAAATTGAGCATCACAATAAACAAGAACAAGGGTATATTTGAAAAAACTCATTTATTTCTTATAAATTGTTGCAAAATGACAAATATTTTAGAAAAAAATTTAGTCCCTAAAAAGACCATTAAAATGGGATGGAAGGAGTAGTCTGTTTTCCCTAAAATTTAAGGTTTTGATATTGTTGATTTGTATTATGACTCGCAAAAATATAAAAGTCTAACACATGTTTTTCCATTTTTGAGTGAAAATGGATCCTTCCCTTAGATATTAAAATAATCATCCACTTATTACCAAGTTATTTGACAAAAATATCTCTTTTTTATTTTAAAAAAAAAAAGTAAATGAGGGTATAATGGTAAAATTTTAACTTATCACATGAATTAATTTTCAATACAAACACTTGAAAATATTATGACTCGTGTTAAACTATATTTATATTAACAAACATTTGATTTGTATGCTTTAGTAAAACATATCACATAAAAAGTCAAATGTATCACATGTTTCACTATCACTTAAAATTTAATACTTCAAAACAAACGGGTCCTAAAATTCAAATTTGTAGAAAGCGTGAAATTAATTTATTTATAGCATTAATTTTCTAATATTTTCCTCAATCTTGGGTTGAATTTTCTGACTCCATCATTTGAGGAAGAAATTCATCGGTTGGACAATGTAATATAGGTGTAGTTGTTTTCAACGAGATTTGAATTGTGGGCGTGAGTTTAAAGACATTGATACCATAAAAGAATTTAATCTTGGCTAGTAATTCGAATGGAAAATTGGGAGGGTATTCTCGAATACGAAAAAGGATCAAATGAATTCGAAAGAATTAAACGAGGAGCTATATAATGTGAAAATTTCATGTACAGTTCTATAAAGTGACAATAAGTGTTTATCAATTTTTTCACCATCATCCCAAAAAAACAAACTCTTCCTTAAGTAAAGTTGTTCAATATCCCAAAAAAAAACTCTGCCTTAAGTAAAGTTGTTCAAGTACGATTAACCTCTGAATTTGAAATCACGACTTGTATACCTGGCATTACCCATAATTCACAAGAACATTCATCAGTCTTAGAAAGGGGGAAAGGTTTAAGAATTTATCCAATGTAAGATATTACATTGTTCGAGGAACTCTTGATGTTGTCGGAGTAAAGGATCGTCAACAAGCCATCTAGCATTCGACGCACAATCATGAACGTATTAGACAAATGGAAAAGATTTTGCGGATTTCCTTGAATCGATTAAGACAGGAGATGAACAAACATGGTTCAACATTCGACTTGACTTGGAGGAAGAGTGACCTCATAAAAGGGATTTCTCGCGCTGTGGCTTGATTTTCACGCGCCTTAGTATGTGCGATAATGCTTTCCCAAAACTAAGTGTTAAACTAGCTCACTTTATTTGGGTTACAATTTCCAGGTGTTTAGTTAATGACCTGTAAGTAAGGGTCGCTTCAATTAAAAAAAAAAACATTGTATTTTGTTAGTCTGGAGGAGGAGCAAAGATTTTAGATGATAGGGCAGAGGCAAAACAAGTACATTAAAAAATGAATTCGGTTGGCGAGAACCCTGAAAATGATCTTTTTAACTTATAAGGAATTCTGAAATGAAAAATATGGAATGCAAGCTCTTCGGATAACATAACTTGATTGCCCAAAAGTTTATTAATTCTAATATTAAATTTACGTAAATTATAATTATGAATCTTTGTTTATATTATCAAATGAAATTAAGTGCTATGAACAATCTTTGTTGTTAACCTAAATATTTGTGAGTATTTAATGTGGATGCTGCTTGGGATCGGTTAATAATAATATTGATTGGAGAATTTATGGTGATAAATTCTCTAAAATAATCAATGATAATTATGAGTGATAAATGAAGAAATAAATGCATAAAGCTTGTAAAGAACAAGAGAATTGATGAGGGGTTTAGCCTCGCCTTAAGTGTAGGATTTTTCGACTCCATTTATTGTACCTTGTAGGTCTTATTTATACAAGATGGGTGTTGCTCTAGGATCCTACGAAATGGGGAATCTATATTTAATGCTGGGCTTTTCATTTAATGAGGGTGTACCTCCCCCGTACTTGGGGCAGACGGCTAGCCTCTCACATCCTGCTATTGTCCATTTGGCAGTAATCTTCGATGGCCGAGGGATTTCCTACTATACTAGGTAAGGTTGACATTCCTACTATATCGTTACACGCACTTATTACTATCCTAAGAGAAACTTCGCTTGGAAGCTACCGATCGGCCGAGCTTGGTCATTGTTGATCCTCGTGATTGAAGCTTTTTCGTAAGTATATTTAAGACCCAATCAAGTTATCGAACCCAAAGGAACTATGTCGAGCTAGGATCCCTAAAGCTAAGAGTTGTCATGGTATTATAGAGTCGGGCTCTGTATTCACAATTAAATCTAAAATTAACCACTAAGAATAATCAAGAGATAGCAAATATGAGAAAAATGTGTTCGGGTGCAAATCACCAAGGAATCCTTAATTATGAATCACACATGATCGGGGTCTCAATTAACGAGGGATAATAGGAGCTATCTAGCCAAGAATCACATATCAACCGTCTTGGATAAGCCTAGGTTTAATATATCAAAGAAACACGTAAGATAGTTTAGAGACGACACACTAAGTCTCCTCACTTAATCACAAGAATTAAATTCAAGCAATTAACGTATTCTAATGTAGGTTCTAATGAAAATTAACCAAGTCTCCTTGCGTTAACCCAATATTGAATTCAATCACAAAACCAAGTCTAACACCTAAGCATCAATTTAATAAACCAAATCTCTTTGCGCAAATTAAATCAATTAACAAAGGATCAAAACCTAATCTAATAATTAAATCATACAAATCACAATAGAATAATTATTCACCCCTACAATTGAAATACCCAATCACATGATCATCAAGATTAATTCATCCAAGGATCATCACACCCAAACACAAAAGGAATTTAGCCAATCATCATGAATTCAAGAAAACCCATGAAAATTGAAAGAATTGAGAAAGAAGGAAACATAATAATTGAGAAATAATCCACTATTAATTAAAAGAATAAGCGCTTGATGTCACCTTGAATGTATTGAATACTTGAATTAATCCAAAATCTAAACCTAATCTTCAAGAAATTGAAAAAGAATTCAAGAACACCCTAACTATGTGTGATTGTGTGTGGAGAACAATGAGAGAGAATAAGCCCTAAATTGAAAACTCCTCTAAAAAACTGCTGCGTCGTCAATTTAAAAACTCGCTAGGGGTGTACTTATCAATTTCATGGGTGCAGCCGGTGGGTGTATTTCCTAATCAGAAGGGTGCATGCGATTCTGGGTGTAACAGTTTGTTTTTCGCCGTCTCCTTCGTTCGACCGTATCTCCTTCATACGAACTCCGAATGACCTCATTCTTTTTGCGTTGCGAAGCTCTCTCGGCCCTCTTTCCAACTATATAACTCCTTACCTGATTTGACAATGTTAACAGACCTCAATTTGCACTCAAAGTTGGCCTAAAACCTCGCAATTTCAACTTAAAACACCAAATCCAACAATTAAATGCAATTGGACCAATTAAATATGAATTAAGCCATAAATCATCATCAAATCAAGATAATAAAGCCCTAAAATCATATGCAATTTTACCCTAATCACCTCGCCGGGCTCGCCGTCCTATACCGCATCCGGGGCCTTGTTGCACTTAATCTCGCCCACTTCTTGGGGGACTTTGCTCGCCTCGGCGGGGCGGAAAGTCCCTCGGTGGGTCGAGCCTGGAGGGTCCGACCGCTTGGCCGCGCGTGCTCGTCACGCCCGGGCGGGCTAATCTCTGGAGGGGCCGAGTTTATTTGGACTCGGCCGGGAAGGATTGGGCCGGCCTGGAGTTGGGCCTTATGGGAGAATAAATCGTCAAACAACAAGTAATACTAACACTTACTTGAGTGAAAAAATGAAAACATAAGAAAATAATGTGATATCTAGTGCTGATTACTTTAAATCACGGGGTTCGTTTGATAATTAAGATGAATTCCATAAGGTAATTTACTCCAATCGCATGATTTTGTTTGATGGTTTGACAAGCTTCACGGGGCAATTGTAATTTTTAGGATGACAATGATGTGATTTTAAATTTGGAACTCATTCCGTTACAAACAGATTTAGACCCGATCAATTGAATTTGAGAGAGTCGTGATTTTTAATTATTTATAAAATCCGTCTCAAGACCCTCCAAATATATTTTTAATATTTTATATATAAATATGTGCATATAGATTTATATTCATGATATTGTATATATATATATATATATACTCCTCCGTCTCGATATAAGTTACTTATTTTAAGTTATTTATTATATTTTTTGAAGCTATCCACTAAATTTATATTCCTACAATTTTTTATTATTTAAATATATGTCATTTATTTACCCTTAAATTTCTTATTTTCTTAATTCCGAGCAATTTAAATTGTAGCGAAAGGACAAAATATATAGTTTTTAAAAAATTTAGTAGGGTGAGATTTTTAACTTTATATTTACTTTCCTAAATAAGACTCGTCCCAAATTATGGTATGCGAATTTTCAATATATAAATTTCAAATGTTGACTAATTAATTACAGATTTTTATAAAATTAATTATGTGATTAATTGCCTATACATAATTAAAAGGCTAAAATGGTACCTTAGAGTAGGTTTTATACTAATATAATTAATGAATCATCTTATTATGAACCACTACATTAATTTCATCTCGCTTTTAATATTCTTGGTTAAATATTTTATATTTTTATTATATACTTGATACTTTAAATATTAAAAACACTTGATACTTTAAATTTAAATATTATAATATTGTATTTTTATATTAACAATATGAATAATTTAAATAATAAATAAAATCATTGTTGTTGATATATACTCCAGTAAATAACATGATACTGCTAATTAATCCTAATCTTTAATATTTTAATTAAATATTTAATACTTTATATAACTTTTTCAAAGCAATTTAATACTAATAAACTTGAATCAATTTCATGGAGTATAAAAGTTTGTCTCATGTACATTACTCACTTGCACTACTTAAATTACTAATAATTTATTTATTATTAATATAAATTTAGTTTCCTCTTTTGAGGTGTTGACTCTTAAATTCTGATGGTGTGTCATTTATGTGAGTGAGAATTTATGGCAGCAATAATGTGCATTTAATGGAATATTTCCCTATATAATGTATTGTTTTTGTCGTAATTTTTGTGTTTTCAAATTTGCAGAGTATTGTAGCAAGCATGGGGAAGATGTTGGCAGTAATTATAACAACATTGCTGGTGATTAGCATGTCTCTTCCATCATTACCTTCGGAGTTAGAGGTGGAACAAAAGAGATATCTTTCTTATCCCGCTATTGGACCTCGTCTAAAATACGGACCAAAAATCCCTATTAATAACTACACCAGGGTTGCTCGCCCACCACCGGATGCCGCGGCAACCCGCCGGTCGTCGGTAGTCGAAGATTGTTGATTACTGAACATGGGGTGTCTTGATGACATTTAGAGTGTGTTTTCAAATTTTACAAAATAATTTTTATAATTATTTTATTTTTTAAAGTTGTGGAAGACAACTTTAAAAAATATTGAAAATAGTCTGAAGTAATTGAAAACAACCTTTTGACTAGAGATATTCATTATTTTTATGTTAAATTATGCGAAGCACTTCGACCAATGTATGTTCAATCTGATTATTATGAATTAAGATTTCTTGTGGATTTTGATGTCTTACCCTTACATTCACCTGAAATTCAAATTTAATAAACCATAAAATAATTTTAAAAATTGAACTCAAAATCTTAGGTTGATAAGCGAAAACAGTAATTTTTTTTTTTATCAATAAATGTTAGTTGTTAGTGGTTAGAAATTAGTTCACCAAGTCCCCTTACAATTTCAAATTCTCCAAGCCTCCTTATACCTCCCACTCCAATTCGTTCCCAAAGGGAATCGAACCCAGTCTCCCACTTAAGCGAAAACAGTAATTAAAGGTGTGTATATAAATATAAGGTGATTCAAGAAAATTTACCACATCTCCATCAACTACCTCTATTATGATATCCATTGATTTTTTTATGGGTTTTGATAAATAAAAATATGTGCCAAAAGTTGATGTAGGGAAGTGAGCGATTCAAAGACAAAGCACAAATAAAATAATAAATAAAACAATGTTGAATCAAATGATTCTTCGTCTCAAAAGGATCATATCCTCATTTTTTTCATATTCATCCAATCTCTCTTCTAAAATGAGAGTTCAAAGCTTTAAATACAACACAAAACTTCTAATGAGTCAAGACCCAATATTTAGGGAATTTAAATAAATAACAATAAAATTTAAAAACACAATTAAAATCATATATATGACTCTAAATAATTATCGACTAGGCTTGTCAACCGGGCGGGTCGGAGGGACATTCCCCATCCTTGTTCCCGCAAAATTGGGGATTCCCGTCCCCGCGAACTAAACGGGAAAAATTCATCCCCCATTCCCGCTCCACCGGGAATTTTTCATTCCCGCTTTATTTTTTTAAAATAATTTTTTTAAATCATAATAATTAAAACAAACATTATAAAAATACATAAAAATATAAAATTCATTTCTAGACCAACATGACAACATCGAACAAAAATAGTTTCAAATGACAATAATCCAACAAGCTTATAACATTTTTTTGAATGACATGCTCATTTATTTTTTATATTAATTATTAATTTAAAATTATATAAAATATTATATATATATATATACATATATATATTACTTAAATATATTCGGGGCCGCAGGATTGGACGAGAAATCATCCTCGTCCCCATTTACGGGGCATATATTTTCCCCATCCCCGGCCTCGTGGGGAATTTAAATGGGGATTCTCCGCCCGCTCGGGCGGATCCCCACAGAGAACGAGGATTCCTCGCCTCGTTGCCAAGCTTATTATCAACCACTTCATTTTTATCAAAAGTCTATAAAAGTAAACATATATGATTACTCCCTCCGTCCCGGAAAAGACTTCATATGTAGGTGGGCACGCACTTTAAGAAAAAGAGTAATGATTGAGGTTTTGGGGGATAAATTTGTAAACTTTTATGTATAAAGTAAAAAAACTTTATTGGGATATGTGTATGTGAGAGTAAAAGTAATGGCATTTGTGTAAATTAGAGAAAATTATGGGGGTGGAGTTTATAAAAGGTTTTCCATTTTAAGGGTGTGAAACTTATATTGGGACGGACGAAAAAGGAAAGTGTGAAAGCTTTTATGGGACGGAGGGAGTAAATTAATATCTTTTGTCACGTCAGTAGATATTATGAATCCTGGAGGTCCATTCCACATAGAACTGTAGAACACGTCTAGCCCGAATTTTAAATGGAACTATTTTCAAACATAAATTAAAAATATGAAAAAAAAATTGTGTTTGATTTATTAAAAATGATAAATATGAATAAAAATTTATCATTTGAAGTTAGAAAAGTGGTAGGACTAACAAAATCTGGGCCGTGCCTGAGGTTTGCAACTAAACCCAAACAACAAAAAGTTAAAATAGAAAATAAACAAAACACGGGTTACGGTTATATACACCTCTAACCATTAAATAAACCTATAACTATTTTAATAAAAAAATAAATTAAAGTAAAAAGACTATAATACCCTAAATAAAAATACCCTAATCCTAATCTCAGATACACGGTCAATATTATAATAATATGCATTGATGAAAAAAAAATGTCGAAGAAGAAAAGTTTTTTTTTTTTTTTTTTTTTGACAGGAGTCGAAGAAGAAAAGTTGGAAGCAAAGTAAGTAAAAGTGTAAAACCCTCGTTAAACCCTATCAGATTTATGCGCAAGAAATTTTCCACATCAATCTAGCTGAAATGGCTCATCGTTTACTTCGAGGATTACAAGGAGCTGTGAAAAATCTCGTCGTTTATCAACAACCCAAACCCATCAATCATTTTCTCAAATCTTCAACCAGAAATTACATCTCTGAGTATATGCATAAATCGGCGGTGGAAGGCAACATTGCCCGGTTTATTCGGAACGAAATCCAGTACGAGCTCGATCATTCCTCCAATTGAGGTATTTCTGCATTTATTTTGTTTTTACAAGCAATATTTTTTCTCCTTTGTTCTGTTTTGGATGGCAATTTGGGGGTTTGATACAGCGATGGATTTCGGGGATGGGGCAGCCGCCCTTTGGATTTTGTAGGTTTTCTTTTGCTTTATATGTGAGTTTTTTTATCATTCTATTTAGGCATTTAATTATAAGAGTTTGTCACATTGTTTTGCAACATTATATGACATTGTAATGTGAAAATTTTTGCTCCCTTAGCATAGTCCTTAATCCATCTTGATTTTGTAGTTCTCTGGGCGTGATTTGGTTTTCTTGTTAAATTTGTGCATAAGAACTGGAAACTGATAGCGGCAATGGTAAATGGTTTAACTGTGGAATCGAATAGAGTTTTCGCTGTTGGTTTTATTTTTGTATAAAGACTTGATGATTATAAGGAAAGCATAACTACTATGTATGAGAATTCAAGCATTTTTGAGCTCTAACTTGCGAGTGGCAGTGTGAAGAAATGTTCGTCTCCTTTCAAGGTCCTTCAGTGAATCAAAAGGTGAATAGCTAGTCCTCTTCAAGTTGAGGACGGGTGCATCATTGTCATTTCTGTGTACTCTTTTACTTATTAGGTAGAATTGTTCGTCTTCCATTATGACTGGCCTATGGTATGGTGTTGTGAAACTTTATTTTGGTGTAATTGGGCAAAAGAAAGGTAGAATAATGTTCTTTTTCTTCTTTTCTTTCCCATTTGTGGAACAATCTTTTTTTGTAGATCTTGCAAGGGCATTGGATAGGTCCGGTTTTCATCGTACTTAAGATGATGATACCTTTACCCACTGTGTTTTGTGAGAAGTTCTTTGTTTCAGCTTACTTTGTTGAATATCTTTCTAGTAAATAAGTATTGGTAAGAATTGAATTGATTAATTTGCTCGAGTAAGCATATTAAAAATGGAAATGTGGATGCATACAGCTCGTGTCAGAATTTGATTCATTCAAGGTTGATGAACGACCGGGGGAACAGTGGATTCGATTAAAGGGGAAATATGGCGAGAATGAAGAGATCAAAATTGAAGTGACTATGTTCGATGTAGCTATTCCCATGAAAAAGACCGATGAGCCTGATGATGTGAAGCTTCGCACTATGATCATTGATGTCATCAAGGGTAAAGACGACAATATATTGGAGTTTGTCTGCTCTGGATGGCCCGATAGCATTGAGATCCGTAATGTATTCACCCGTGGGCCTGATGGAATCAAAGACGACACTTACGTGGGTCCCAAATTCAAGTACGTTCATCATTATCATGCTCGGTGCAACTGATGCATAGTAGTATTTGTCTTCTTTGTTTAATTTTCTCGATTTGATTTGCAGGGAATTAGACGACGAACTACAAGTTTCGCTCTACGATTTCTTAGAGGCAAGAGGTATTGATGATAAGTTGGCTGAGTTTTTGCACAAGTATATGATGATCAAGGATAAAAATGAGTACCTACGTTGGATGGATAATTTGAAAACTTTTGTTTTGAAGAAATAGAGAAACATGTCATCTTATGTTTCATTGTGCAATGAATTGATGTTATCCTAATGCTTCATCTTTGTAACCCCATTTAGAGCTGCAAAGTAGAATGTCCCTAAAGATTCTTGCACAGGATTTATTTAGGACATTAATTATTTTCTTACTATTGAACAATGTTCAAAAAATTTCAATGGAATCAGTGTTTTTTTTTATTGGTAAAAGAAATATTATTAAAATAACAATATGTGGATATGAGTAGGGAAGGCAACGGGCGGGTGCAGGATGGGTTTGCCTGTCCCAGACCCGCCCCGTGTGAGGACCCGCCGGGTCCTACCCGCCCCGCCCGTTTAATATTTTAGTAATTTAAAATTAATTTTAATATATCCAATATTTTTATTTTGACTTTAAATAATTCAAATTAAAATCTATAATTACTTAAAATAACACATAATATTCATCTAACACATAAAAATAACATAAATAATATGTTTTCACAAATATATACACATTAATATCGGTATAAATTACATAATTTCACATATATACATAAAAATATTAATATATTTATATGTGGCGGAGTCCACATACGGGTTGGCGGGGCGGGTTTTACAAAACCACGATCCGTCCCATACCCATAGATTTCTCCTCCTTCCCCTTGCGATATCCATTTGTCTTCTTCAAATTGATCGCGAATACCCGTTAAGAACATTAGATAACTCATCAAACAATAAAGCCTTCCCTATCTCTAAAGCTTCTTCTCTATTTCCAGTCCCACTCCCATTCCCTCATTCCACCTCCCCATCTCCTCTATCATACACCTCTTTTGTATACTCAAATCAAATAACCTCTTAAATGTTCTTTTAACCTCGCTTTCCCCACCCATACCTCCTCCCGTAACAAAGTTTTTATGACATTTCCTACCTTTTTTACTCCCTCTTGAAACCACCCACCAAGCCCAACCCCTGTCGCTTTAATACTTCTCCCCACCAACATATTGGTTTTGCGACCCTCCTCGACCCCGTTGCTCGACTCCCTTTCCCCTAATTCCCCCACCTAGACTTGATAACTCTCCTCCATAGACTCCTCCTCGGTTAGAAATCTCCACACTCATTTTTCTAATATCGTTGTTTTATGATGTTGTTCCAGAATTATAGATGCATGTGAGACGTTCAAATTTATCTTTGTTCGTCTTCTACCGATCAACATGGTTAAATAAAATTGGTTTGATTCGTGAGATTGTCTTACACAAAATTTGTGATCAAATATATAGTGGAACAACATAAACAAACAAGAACTTTGTGGTGATATTGATATTTGTTTTCTTGTATAACATTACTTCAAAATTCCCGTAAAAAAATATTACTTCAAAATTTATTGTGGTGGGCGTTTGTTTTTCCTTTTTGTAAATTAAGTTAATGAGTTGACCTCACAAAAATAGTTTTGTCTGTGTAATTGGTTCGTAACTCTCACTTTATAATAAATTAATTAATATTATTAAATTAATACATTTTGATAAAAATCAGTAGTATTATAAAATTGAAATAAATAAATTTTTGCTTAATTTTGAAAGGTTGATAGACATTGATGTAGCTCAAATTAATGAAGGGAAAAAGGTGCAAAAACGACACTTGAGTTCGCATTCAAATGCAAATAAGATCATGAAATTCGTTATTTATTTTTTTTTTTGGATTAATTATTGTTGATATTTGAATATTTGTTCAATACGGTTATATCCACAAAATATTTTGACACCTTGTGTTATTAACTGTAAAATAAGCGTATTCATAAAAAAACAAAAATCCGAATATTAATACCTGCCACACGTCTTTTAAATCAGGAATACCCACACCTTCTGTATTCGCAAGAAAACACAAAAATCATGTTTTATTGAAATTTAAAAAAAAAAAAGAAAAAATCATGAGAGAAAGTAGTCAACTGGTAATCTTCAACTTAAATTATACAAGTTAAAATGAAATTAGACATTAAAAATGTACGAATTTTGGCCTTTCTACTAATATATATACTACGAACTTTTTTTAAAAAAAAAAATTAGTGTTGTGTAAAATCGCTTTTGCGAATCTTATTATGTGAGACAGACTCAATATACAAATAAAATTCATTCCAATTTTTCAAATTCAATATACAAATACAATTCATTCCAATTTTTCAAATTCAATATACAAATACAATTCATTCCAATTTTTCATACTCTCGCAAAACGAAAAACATACTCATAAGAGAGAAAAGACCCAGGATCAAATAATTTGTTTATTGAGCAACTATTTTACACAAAATTTATCGTCTAAAAATTCATCACCTTTTAAATTTTAAATCTGAAATTTATATTTAAACAAAATAAATGTTAAATTTACGACTTAAAAAAGTGAGCAACATGGCGTGATCATTACTATTAATGATTGTGAAGTTAAGTAAACAGGTAGAGCAGCAGCATATTTTCAGACTACGACTTAGTTGTGCACTGACAAGTCAACAACCTTATCATAAACAGTAACTTTTAATTTAACTCTACCATTTTATAATTAATCGTGAACTCTACATGATATTATAGTAGTTATGCATTTACAATGATTATATTTGTACATAGACAAAAATTTGTATGAGCATAATCTTATGTATAAAATCGAATTACTTTTTAATAAATTGTTAACATTTTTTAAAAAATGATATAAATTAATATAAAAATAATAACAAATTGAAATTGAAAAGTGAATATTGGAGTATCAATTTGTGCATCCGGTCCATTCAAAGGCCAAGTTGCTAACAAATAAATTCGTGATGTTGAATAAATACATTTGTTGGTAAGCAAATCAAAAGCCAACCCCTAAAGAAATACACCTGTCCAACCCCTAGAAATAGACCTGTCCAATCAACCAGCAGATTGTTGCAACTTTGCATTATCTACATAAATATATGAAAATACTGAGAGGGAGTTAGTTTTTACTTAGGCGTTAACTTTTTAATGAATTTGTTTATGTGTAATAATTATATATCAATGTATAATTAGTCACCTATAATTATTAACATAATGAGTAAAATGATTAAAAATGATTGACTCAATTAATTTACTTTATTTCACCCTAATTAACATATATAAATACAAGTATTATTCTATCTCGAGACCTTAACCCCTAGACGGACAATTGATTAAAAAATTTTAATCTAATCATATATGATATTTATTGTAAATATACGCATTTATATATATATTATTCGTAGTAATATTTATGCATCAATTATATAAAAAAATCTATTAATCGCCTCTTTTTTATTAATTGTAAAATAAATTTAAAACAAATCTTATAGTAAATTTTTACATAATTATAATAATTCTAATACCTAGCATGTATTGTCATACAATTAATATTACCATTATTTAAATTTAATATTATAATTACACAAAATTTTATACATATACATAATTTAAATATATACAAGTAAAACATCTCGTAAATTAATAACCTTGAGACCATAAAATTTTATTAATTTAGAGAGATATTAATATATCGATAAATTAATATTTTATTAATTAAAAGAGAGACTTTTTAAATTCATCAAATTCAAGACATATGTATTGAAAATAAATGAATTCATATATATTTCATTGATTATATTCATGCATCGGTCAATTCTTTGTAACTAATTAAATATATTTATGTATAATATAAATTCATTATATACAATTAACTATTATATTCATGGACGCATGTATCAATTTATTGGAATTACTTAAATAATTATTATAGTCAATTGAATATATTCATGCATGATGAATGAAACATATACTATATAAGTCTCAATATAACTAAAATAATTGTAATATCTATGAATTATTAATTTAGAGTTTTAACGAGACCTAATATTTATAAAGGGATTTTTCAAAAAATTATTATCTTATTATCTCATCGAATTTGATGATTTTTTACAAAGGCCAAAGTCAGATCGGAAGATTTTATTATTTTAAAGAATTTATTAATTTCTAGAGATTTTACCTTGTAGGTATATTATTTGAAAATATTATATGTATAATATATTATATTGTAAAATTTATTTAACGAACATACCACGTAATACGCGGGAGCTCATCCAGTTCTCTATATTAAAAAAGAAAAGCATGCACAACTTCTCAAAATTAAGTACGATATCAAAGTACAATATAAAAAAGTATGATATCATGTCATAACTCTTAATTATGAGAAAAAAATAATATTATAAATCATATCATGTTTCATTTCACATTAACAATCAAATTTGATGTTATATTTTAATTATATTAATTTGTATATTTCAATTAAAATTAGTATCGCGTTTAATCAAAGTTAATGTCACGTACGGTATAAATGGTGCATACGACACTAATTCTAGTTAATTTTCTTTATCCTTATTTTGTGTTACCTGCATAATTGCATACCATTAGTAGTTAGAAAAATTTCCGTAAAAAAAAAAAAACTAGTTAGAACAAAATATATATATATATATATATATATATATATATATATATATATATATATTATAAACTCTAAAAAATGAAAGTTAATAATGCACATGGTTATAAACATTTCGTCACGATATTACCTTTGTAGGTATATTTTTCATTATTTCTTACTCCTCTGTCCCGAATTAACTTGCACATTGACTTTTTCAACGATTTTTGTGTGAGAGTTATTTCCTAATAATATATTTACAAAAATTATTTTATATGAATGATACGCTAATTAATAAGATCAACTAGCATATCATTCATATAAAACAACTCTTGTACATATCATTCATATAAAAAATTAAAGTAGTAGTTAAAAAAAAAAGAAAACTGAGGCATGAATATGAGGTTGCTATTAACCTTTTCTTTTCGAATTGTAATCCAAGAATTTGCTGCAAATAATTTATACCCACTACTTTTTTAATAAAATTAATTTACTTTTCGGATAAAATTAAGATGTGAAAGAGTTCACATAGAGTTGACATTCAACATAGTTGCATGAAATTTGTAAGAAGTAAGAAACAAGAAAAAAAAAAGTTTAAAATTAATATGACAAACATAATAAAAGTGCACTTGAGAGAAATTGCAAAAAAAAAAGGCAAAACTTGTGTGAACCAGATGCATACGATGAACTCTATATGGATCGATTACATATAAGTTCAAAAAAATTCAAAATTGCAAATAGATTCAAAATATTTGCACAAAGAAGACGAGATAAATTTGCATGTAAGCACAAAAATATTTGCACAATGAACCTATTTGTAATTTTGGAATACTTTTTGAACATATTTGTAATTATTTCACTCTATATATTTACTATAATCACATGCATACGCACTATTGCTTTTACATTTATTTATAATAGTGAATGTGAATGACACTAATAAGAAAAAATCATCGTATGCACCAAATTCTTACAAGTGTTACTAAAAAAATGCATGACTAATTAAAAAAATTGAACTAGCTAGAGTTTGAGAGACAAATCCAACTTTTTAAACTCTTCTTGATTGCTAGTCTCCCATCTGAATCCTCCACCCCCATTCATCACCGCCGAAGAAAGCCTCCGACCACCGTCAAACCTAGCTGCTCCGCCACCTGACGACGGCCCAACCTGATAATTCTCCGGCGCAAGAGGCCTCCGTGCCCACCCCTTTTGGATCATGGAGTGACGAACCTGAATTCCAAGAGGCATGTCGAAAGAATTTCCATGAAGAGGGAGGGAAGCCAAGCTCGAGTAGCCGTGCACCACCGCGTAACGGTGGCTGAAGGAGGCGTGGCCACGGCCCCGCCTCGCCATCGTCCGTTCGCGCTTGTGGGCGTTCTGATGGCCGCCTAGTGCCTGCGAGCTGTAGAATTTCTTGGTGCAGTAGTTGCATGAGAACACACGGTTTTGGGATTCTGAATCCTGATTGGTCGAGAGGTTTAGATCCAGTACACCATGAGTTTTTTCTTGGATATGTTCTTGCCTTTGATTGACCTCGTGAGGGCATGATGATTTGATGATTGAATTATCAAAATGATGTAAAATTGGTGCCTCCATATCATATGTAAGTAAGGTCTAGGATTGATTTTAGTTGAGTAGTACAGTAGTGCCAGTACTAGATCGATATTTTTGGGTTTCATAGAATCAATCTCGTATTGTTAGTATGAGGAAATGTGTAAGGTTTAGTTATTTAATATGATTAAATATTTCGTACATGTGGTTGATTGCAAAATAAATGATGTACTATACATATATGTTTGCGATAAGAAAATTAATATTGCACAGTTAAAGACCTAATTATGGAAAGCAACGGCTCAATAACCCGGGGCCGGGGTAAATTTATGGATACATACAATAAATTCCCACGTGAACAATACTATATATATTGGCAAAGTGATATACCGAAAACGTGTAAATAAAAAACACAAATAAAATAACAAACTCAAAAAATAAAACAACGAAGGAATCAACGTATACTAATTGATTTCTCATGTTAAATAGAAGCATCCCTCGTTTAAGGGAATAGGTGGGATGAATATTATTTTAATCTCGAGTCGAGTGACAAATTGTTTGGTTTGTGAGACTTTAGTCCGACACTCTACCCCCCTCCAAAAGAAATCCCGCACCTATCAATGTCATTGTTGGATAGATTTATCCGGTGCTTTTGGCATGATTTTTTTATCTCTCTTCATAATGTCTTTAATATCTCTCAAATTTAACGCAAAATGACTTAATTATCCCCAATACTAAATTTAATCCTCATTATAAAAAAGGGTATTATTGACAATTACCATACTTATCGCATGTATCCTACAATACAAACACAATAAATCATTTATCAAGAGAAATGTAGTCCTGATCAAAACATATATATTTTCTCAAACAAAATAATTCAAATAGTATAATTCTACTAAATCCTATCACAACTAATCCATTCCGTCTTGTGAAGCAAACGACCCCTAATTTGATTCATCAATCATCCAACTCTACAAAAAATGATGCTAAGGTTTAAATACAAAACAAGTTCTTACTAATGAGTCAAAGTCCAATAGTCTTTTGTGAACATAAAAATAACATAAAAAATCAAAAATAAAAGATATTTTTAAGCCCACGTACTAGTTGACTCCCGTTTCTTCATGAAATTAATTGCAATTTTGTCTCCACCACAAAGTTACCTATATAACATTACACTCCTAAACCTCAAGCTTTCACCATTAGGTTAACTCCATAAACTATGTTCATATGAAATCTACTCTTTGCCGATTTGAAATTGTATATATATGTATATATATATAGATAATTCACACATAAACATTACTTAATTTGAAGTTGATAATATAAATAAATTGAACCGAAAATAATGAGTTCTAAGTATTTTTCGATTTAGTGATGTTATAAGCCTATTTATTTAAACTAGATTTTCGCCCGTGCCATGCACGGGTCTATTGTAATTTTATTTTGTCTACTTTATTGAAAAATAAATGAATTTATACATAATATATTAAAATACACTTACATAGAGAGATATCTCATGTTAATCCTATGTATATTAAATTGTATTTTAATAAATTATGTAACTTCTTACATTAAAATAAATGAGCTTAACCTCATGACAACCACAATGGATCCAAAATGTAATATATATGCAGGAGAAGATATACAAAAATACTCACACTAATATAGACCCAGCTTTGCACAATGTAAATCGATTCAATGAATATTACTACTTATATCATTAAAATCATGAGTTCAAATCAACATTTTCTCCTATTAAAAAACGTAAATTAAATATTCATTATATATTCAAATCATAATTTTACAATGATATATGCTAAAAGATTAGTAAAATCGGAAAGAAATAATTGTGCAACCCAATTTTTACAAAAATAATGAAAAAAATACTCAAATTGAATTATCAATGATTTGGGAATGCAAAAGATGTGTGAATTATGGAGTAATTATTAATACTAAGGGTTATTAAGAAGATAAAAAGATAAACATGGTAATTGAAAAGACTTTTTGATTCAATTAATAATAATACATTATAAAAAAATTAAAGTTTAGAATTATTTAATTTTAAAATGACACTTGTCATTATATTAAAAATGACATGTGTCAACATTTTAGTGAAGTAGATTGTACTTTTATATATATAGATAGGCATGCCAGCTTGAGCTTCTTTTTTTAGCCGTAGTTTGCAATTGTTGCAGGCTTGCAGCCCTTTTTGCGCGAACGAGTCACGGAGTCAATTTTTATTTGGTAGAATTTCATTAATAGTATTTCTCTCTCGAACTATTTTTAGTTGACTTTTTAACGGTTTTGTGTGATAATTATTTCATAATAATATGTGTACAAAGTTGTTTTATAAGAATGATATGCTAGTTGTTTTGTGTGATAATTATCAACTAGCATATCATTCTTATATAACAACTTTGTACACATATTACTATAAAATAATTCTCACACAAAAATCATTAAAAAGTCAATCACAAGATAATAAGTGACGGAGGGAGTATAATTTAGTGATGAATAGCATATGACCCGGGTTATCTCGCACAAACATTTTTATTTAGAACACCACATTATGAAAACACACACCGCTTATTGAGTACACCCTCAATAACTCACTAAAAATACCATTTTGTGAATAAAAATTTTAAACCTCAAAATTCAAAAAAATTATCGAAAATGTGTTCTTTTTCGAAAAATATTTTCAAAAATTTGGATAAATTTCGCCAAAATATGAGAAGAGTAGTTTTCTGGAAAAAAAAATTCAAACCTCAGAATTCGAAAAATTATCCGAATATGTGTTCTTTTTCGAAAATATTTCCAAAAATTTGGAGAAATTTGTGACAAAATGTGAGAACAATAGGCTTTCCGGAAAAAAATTCAAACCTTAAATTTCAGAAAAATTTGCCGAAATTTTGATGTATTTTCGAAAATAATTGCCGAAAATTGTACATTTTTTTATAAGAGCACTTTTGTCATTTCACGTTTATTTCACTTTTTTATTTTCACAATATGGTTATTTTAAATAAAAATGTGTGCACATAACCTGGGCCATAGCATATTTGCAGCAGGCCCAAAAGTTATATATAGGCCCAGGCCCACCTCCACCCATACCCTACCGAAGAAGGGTTCAAAGTGTAATAGCTGGGTTTTTTTATTAGGTTTCGAACTTAGTTCCTACAATTTCTTCTCGCCTCCCTCCGCTTCTTCCTGTATGTATTTGCTCCAGAAAGTTTTATCTTCTAATTGATTATCGACAAGAATATATAATCTTCGTTCCGATTTTTTATTAGCAGTCTTTCTACTGCAAAAAAATCATGGCCGCAGAGGAGGCGGCGCCGGTGGCTCTGAACTACATACCAGAGGTTGTGTTGAAGAAGAGGAAAAACAATGAGCAGTGGGCTATCAGAAGGAAGTTGCAGATGCAAGAGAGGGCTAAACGCAACAAATCTTCCAATATTTTCGTCAAAAAGCCCGAGCAATTTATCCGAGAATACCGCGATAAGGTTAGATAGGGGATTCTTATAGATACGACACTGTTGAACTATACACGATCGTAATATTTACTATCTATGAACACACATGTGTATGTCATGTGTAGATTCTGTAGTTGGTGTATTTGACTAGTTGTAGAGTAATCCTTGGATATTGGGTGTAGTTGCTTTTATAAAGATAAGGTTTATATATTGGAATTCAAAGTAAATTTCCTGAAGAAAAACAATAGACTGTGTAGGTAATGATGTTAACTGTTGTGCATTCAGGAATTGGATCTCGTTCAAATGAAGAGTAGGGTAAAGCGAAAAAGACGACCATCAGTGACATCTGAGTCCAAGCTCCTTTTCGTTATACGCATTGGAGGGTTAGCTCATAATTTTGTTTATCGCTTTACAAGTTTGTGGTTGAGACAGTTTTATCATCTAAAGTCTAATTTGTTTTTGCAGTAAAAATGATATGCATCCAAACACTAGAAAGATTTTGTACTCTTTGAGATTGAGGAAAAGACTCAGTGGAGTATTTGTAAAGGCAAACGAAGGTGTAATGGAAATCTTGCGAAAGGTGGAGCCTTATGTAACTTATGGGTAAGTCGATAGTACTTTTCCTTATACCATTTGTAGTTTTTGCTTTGGTATAATTATAAGCATTTTATTGACCCTTGCTCTGTAGAAAATCACCAAAATGGCAAAATCTATAGTTTGGTTTAGGTATTGCTATCTTTATTTTTCTGCTTATGGTAAAATTTCTGATTTTAAAGGATGCAGTAACTGTTAACTAAAGAACAAGTGAAATTGGAAAAATGAAAAAGAATTATTTCCTAGAGATGTAGAAACAAGTCACCCTTGGTTGCAGATAAAAACTTCTATCTTCATTCATTTTATAAAGAAACCTCCTTTTCTAGCTTGTTAACAGTTAGAAATAGGTTTCTAACTTTCCAAATGCCAGCAGAACTTTCTTTAGCCAATGTGCCAAATTTATAATTGATGATGTATTCGGCATGTTTGGAGTGGTAAAGCATTGAGCTGGTTGTGACTATGTGTTTACTGCGAGTGCATTAGCTTATTTTAGTTCTAAGAAAGATGTTACTGCCCTATTTAAATGACCGTCTTTAAGAGTGCTTATAGTTACTTCACAGTATTCAATTTTTCTATTATGTCTTGTTTCCTGCTATTCACCTTTTTCATAGTCTATAGCCTTCCATTCTATTCTTTCCACTGTAGCTTCATCTTGAAGTTTACGTATGGATAATTTCTTGGAGGATAATATGAGTGTCAACCATTTTACTGGTCACCTTGTACCAAAACCTTTTCTTTAGCCATTGTTGCCATTTTTCTTTTTTAACTAAAGGTATGCCCCATCAGGCCATCACCTCATTCCATTTTAAACATACAATATGGGATGTTACATAAAATGGAGGATAACATGAGTGGTCATGTCATCCTCCATTTCACTGTCAACCTTACAATGAGGGAAAGTTGACACATAATGAATGCCACTTAAGCAAGTGAGGAGATTTTTCGACTTCTAAGCAAAAATATGTCCAAAATAAAGGTTTTAATGCAAAGTGGCTGATATATTGGTTTCTTATCCACTTTGAAGTATCTAAAGCAATTTAATTACTGCGTATCCTCAGCATATTAATTTGTGGGTGCAGGTATCCCAATGTCAAGAGTGTGAAGGACTTGATTTACAAGAAAGGTGTTGTAAAGCTTGGCAAAGAGAGGGTTCCTCTAACTGACAACAATATTGTTGAACAGGTTCAGCTTATATATCTTGCCTATTGTGATGCTTATTCCTAATTTATATTGCTTCCTTATAATGTTTGCCTTTGGTTGGCAGGAACTAGGCCAACATAACATACTGTGCATAGAGGATATCGTGAGTGAAGTTGCTAATGTTGGTAAACATTTTAGGTCTGTCACGAACTTTCTCTGCCCCTTTAATCTCAACAATCCTGAAAAAGCATTGCATGGTAAGAAGAAGCGATTTGAAGATGGAGGAGACTCTGGAAATCGTGAGGATGGCATAAATGACTTAATCAGCAAAATGAATTAAATAATGAAACTGAATCTTGTAATAGACGAATGGTTCTAATGTTGTCGTTTTGAATCTTGGATTGTCTTCCTGTGTGTTCAAATTTTGGTAGCTATTTGCTTGGTTGTAGTTTCTCATTCCATGAATTTAATATTGACCCCAATTCTGCAGAAACAAGTGTCTTTGTTTATAAACCTGGTTACTCTTTTAGCAGTCGAGTAGTGTTTAAATATTTAGCTCGATCTTACATGGAACAATGAAGGCTTAATTTATGTGTACTGTTAGAACATATGCATTATGAATCATCTTCTGAAGCTATGTTGTGATAAGGGTTTGTCACACGCTTGATCGGGCAGTTTCACAGCAGAATGAAGGCCCGCTCTGGCTAGTGCACCAAGGGTGGGTGCAGTAAGGTATATCCATATCCCTTTGTAGTTGTTTGCAGCAATAGCTGGCCCCAGAGTTCTTACTGGGTTCATTGTTGCTCCTGTGGTTTCCCTGCATTGTAAAATAACAAGAGATGAAGGTGGGTGTATTCAATGAAATTTTTGTATCTAAAGCCAATTCTAAGATCCCTTTACGAGCATTGTATATTTTCCCAGACAAAACTCATGTGATGCACTCTTTTTTCATCGACCATCCTTTTGTCCAGAAATGCATTTTAGGGATTTCTAGCCATAGTTGGAATTGCAAAAAGGCGCCGCTATTGACACTCGAATTTTTTTAAATACACTCATATATACAATATTTACAACGGATTTGATCTTATGCCACAGGTGGACATCAATTTATATGTCTACCGCTTATATGGCATGTCAATCACTTATCATATGGCATCACATGATTGATGGTGAATATATAAATTGATGTCCACCTGTGAAGATAAGATCAAATCCGATATTTACAATTATACATAACTATAAACGTCGAGGTACGGTGGATGTGTTCAATGAATTTTGGGTGCCGATAACTGTACTATTTGCAAATTTTCTTTCATCACAATTTAATCATTTCGATCAGAAGAGAGTAGACGTTAACCATTTTAATTGTACCCAAAACCAATTCTAAGATCCCATTTCATGCATTGTATATATTTTCACTTGCATTACTTGAATGCCCCTAATATTTTTTAAAATAACAACAATATGATAAATCTATGGGTGAGGTGGCATAATATATAGATTGAGTTAGATTCAAAATATAAATATATCTTTGTTGTTTATATGATAATCCAATACCATCCTTGTTTATAATTCTCTCTGATTTACCGACTTCATTTTTCTTTTCATCTAGCTAATAAATTTTAACCGTCTCACGTTAAATGAACCCACAACAAAGTGTTTCTAATAACGAAAGTAATTTTTAATTTTTAAGTAATTGTATTTTCATTTACCAGCTAATTTTTACTTTTTTAACTGATTAATAAATTTTAACTGTCTCATGTAAGAATTGTGAGAGTAAAGTGAGTTGAAGCAGATAATTTTGAAAGTATTACCCGGCAATGAGTATATTGAGCATAACAGTAGCTCCAACCGCAATACCTGCAAGTTCCCCCACCTGTTTTTCAACTACTTGCAATTAATATATACAAATATATAAATTAATATAAAATTTTGGGTGATTCACAAACTAATATGATACTATAAATTAACACTTATACTATATATTACTATATTTTATTTTATCGTGAGATGTTTCACACCAATACCTACTAATAAATCTAATACTTTGAGTTAAAGTCGCATTAAATAATTCTACAAATGATCTGTACACTGTATCAACTTTAACTTTTCATGTAGAATTACAGAAATGATGCTTCCCTAGGTATTATAAATATTCTATTCCAATTTGGACCATTTAATTTATTTATTCTTATATTATTCTTCTTAATAAGACAATCTGCAACCGCTATTCAAAATTAGAAACCGAATAAATTGGGTTCTCATACAATATGACAAGAACCACAATTATTGCAGCAAGTGGCAGTAGGCTGTAGGCTGTAGCTGCAGGTAGACTCACCTCTTGTCTGAGAAATTAATATTGCTGTTGCCTATACAGTTAATGGTTCATCTTTTACCACAAATTAATAGTGACATTTATCAAGACAATATTAAAAAAACCAAAAATATCATATTTTTACCATAAAATACTACTCCAGCTCCGTCCGAAAACATTTGCACAATTGACTTTTTTAACGGTTTTTGTGTGAGAGTTATTTCATAGTATCATTCATATAAAACAATTTTTATAAACGTATTACTATAAACACAAAATCTTGTGTGAAGTTGTTTCATAGTATGAAATTAATACCATTATAATCATTTACCGATACCATAACATCTATTTAGTAATACCATTACACTTATAAACCGATATCAATTAAAAATGATTGACTCAATTAATTTACTTTATTTCACCCTAATTAACATATATAAATATAAGTATTATTCTATCTCGACCTTTAACGCCTCGGCAAAACTCAACTAACTCACTAGACGGACAATCGATTAAATTTTTTTAATCTAATCATATATGATATTTATTGTAAATATACGATATATATACTATTCGGAGTAATATTTATGCATCAATTATATAAAAAAATCTATTAATCGTCTCTTTTTTTATTAATTGTAAAATAAATTTGAAACAAATCTTATAATAAATTTTTACATAATTATAATAATTCTAATACCTAGCATGAATTGTCATACAATTAATATTACCATTATTTAAATTTAATATTATAATTACACAAAAATTTATACATATACATTATTTTAATATATATATATATATATATATTATTTGAAAATATTATATATATAATATATTATATTGTAAAGTTTATTTAACGAACATACCACGTAATACGCATGAGCTCATCTAATACACATGAGCTCATCTAGTTCTATATATTAAGAAAAGAAAAACATGCACAACATCTCAAAATTAAGTGCGATATCAAAGTACAATATTAAAAAATAAAAAGTACGATATCATGTCATAACTCTTAATTCTGAGGAAAAAAATATTATAAATCATATCATGTTTCATTTCACATTAACAATCAAATATGATGTTATATTTTAATTATATTAATTTGCATGTTTCAATTAAAATTAGTATCGCGTTTAATCAAAATTAATATCAGTTTTCAAAAAAAAAAATCAAAATTAATATTACGTAATCTAGAATTGCACGGTATAAGTGGTGCATACGACACTAATTCTAGTTAATTTTCTCTCTCCTTATTTTGTGTTACCTGCATAATTGCATACCATTACTAGTTAGAACAATTTCCGTCAAAAAAAAAAAAGAAAAATACGAGTTAGAACAAATATATATATATATATATATATATATATATATATATATATATATATATATATTAAACTCTAAAAAATGGAAGTTAATAATGCACATGGTTATAAACATTTCGTCACGATATTACCTTTGTAGGTATATTTTTCATTATTTCTTAATATTTACGTAAAAGTAATATTAGCAACCCAAGATGTACATATACACAGTGATTTTATTACATACCCACATGTAAACATGTTACTCGAGCCGAGTGTTGGAAGTTTGAACACTCGAGTATGTAATATTAAGCCGTAAGACGTAAAGATGTCGAGGAAAAGAAGGGAAAAAAATTTAAAGTAGTAATTAAAAAAAAAAAAACAAAACTGAGGCATGAATATGAGGTTGCTATTAATTCTTTTCGAATTGTAATCCAAGAATTTGCTGCAAATAATTTATACCCACTACTTCTTTAATAAAATTAATTTATTTTTCGGATAAAAAAAAATTAAGATGTGAAAGAGTTCACATAGAGTTGACATTCAATATAGTTGCATGAAATTTGTAAGAAGTAAGAAACAAGAAAAAAGTTCAAAATTAATATGACAAACATAATAAAAGTGCACTTGACAGAAATTGCAAAAAAAAAGACAAAAACTTGTGTGAATCAGGTGCATACGATGAACTCTATATGGGTCGATTACATATAAGTTCAAAAATTCAAAATTGCAAATAGATTCAAAATATTTGCACAAGAAGACAAAAATATTTGCACAATGAACCTATTTACAATTTTGGAATATTTTTGAACCTATTTGTAATAATTTCACTCTACATATTTACTATCACTTTCATGCACATACACTATTATCATTACGTTTATTTATAATAGTGAATGTGAATGACAATGATAGTAAAAAAAATCTATCGTATGCACCAATTTCGTACAAGTGTTACTAAAAAAATGCATGACTAATTAAAAAATTGAACTAGCTAGAGTTTGAGAGACAAATCCAACTTTTTAAACTCTTCTTGATTGCTAGTCTCCCATGTGAATCCTCCACCCCCATCCATCACCGCCGAAGAAAGCCTCCGACCACTGTCAAGCCTAGCTGCTCCGCCACGTGACGACGGCCCAACCTGATAATTCTCCGGCGCAAGAGGCCTCCGGGCCCACCCCTTTTGGATCATGGAGTGACGAACCTGAATTCCAAGAGGCATGTCGAAAGAATTTCCATGAAGAGGGAGGGAAGCCAAGCTCGAGTAGCCGTGCACCACCGCGTAACGGTGGCTGAAGGAGGCGTGGCCACGGCCCCGCCTCGCCATCGTCCGTTCGCGCTTGTGGGCGTTCTGATGGCCGCCTAGTGCCTGCGAGCTGTAGAATTTCTTGGTGCAGTAGTTGCATGAGAACACACGGTTTTGGGATTCTGAATCCTGATTGGTCGAGAGGTTTAGATCCAGTACACCATGAGTTTTCTCTTGGATATGTTCTTGCCTTTGATTGACCTCGTGAGGGCATGATGATTTGATGATTGAATTATCAAAATGATGTAAAATTGGTGCCTCCATATCATATGTAAGTAAGGTCTAGGATTGATCTTAGTTGAGTAGTACAGTAGTACTAGTACTAGATCGATATTTTTGGGTTTCATAGAATCAATCTCGTACATGTAAATATTTTTGGGTTTCATATGAGGAAATTTGTAAGGTTTAGTTATTTAATATGATTAAATACTTCGTACATGTAGTTGACTGCAAAATAAATGATGTACTATACATATATGTTTGCGTTAAGAAAATTAATATTGCACAGTTAAAAGACCTAAATATGGAAAGCAACGGCTCGATAAACCGGGGCCGGGGTAAATTTATGGATACTCATATACAATAAATTACCACATGAACATTACTATATATATTGGCAAAGTGATATAATGATATACCGAAAATGTGTAAATAAAATAACAAACTCAAAAATAAAACAACGAAGGAATCAACGTATACTAATTGATTCCTCGTGTAAAATAGAAGCATCCCTTGTTTGGTTTAAGGGAACAGGTGGGAATGTTTTAATCTCGAGTGTCAAGTTGTTTGGTTCGTGAGACTTTGGCCCGACACTCTACCACGACCCTAAAAGAAATCGTACTTATCAATATCATTGTTGGATGGATTTATCCGGTGCTTTGGCATAATTTTTTATCTCTCTTTCATAATGTCTTTAATATCCCTCAAATTTAATACAAAATAACTTAATTATTCTCGATACTAAATTTAATCCTCATAATAAAAAAGGGTATTATTGACAATTGCCACACTTATCGCATGTATCCTACAATACAAACACAATAAATCATTTATCAAGAGAAATGTAGTCTTGCAATCCAAATATATATATTTTCTCAAACAAAATAATTCAAATAGTATAATTCTACTAAATTGTATCACAACTAATTCATCCCGTTTTGTGAAGCAAACGGCCCCTAATTTGATTCATCAATCATCCAACCCTACAAAAAATGATGCAAAGGTTTAAATACAAAACAAGTTCTTACTAATGAGTCAAAGTCCAATAGTCTTTTGTGAAAATAAAAATAACATAAAAGACCAAAAATAAAAGATATTTTTAAGCCCACGTACTAGTTGACTCTCGTTTTTCATGAAATTAGTTGTAGTTTCGTCTCCACCACAAAGTTACCTATATAGTATTACACTCTTAAACCTCAAGCTTTCACTATTAGGTTAACTCCATGAATTTCATATGAAATCTACTCTACCTAATTTGAAATTGTACAACCACATATGTAAATATATATATATATATATATATATATATATATATATATATATATATATATATAGATAATTCACACATAAACATTACTTAATTTGAAGTTAATAATATATATAAATGGAACGAAAAATAATGAGTTCTAAGTATTTTTCGATTTAGCAATGTTTTTTCTAATTTAGTTAATAATTATGAGTTGTATTGAATCGTAAAAAATCAGATCTAATTTATTGATGGACGTCAAGTCAGTAGCGTTGCTAGAAACCTCCAATTTTAGACATCACTTCGAAAAATACAATGTCATTTCACTTGGAGGATAATATGAGTGTCAACCATTTTACTGGCCACCTTGTACCAAAACCTTTTCTTTACCTATTGTTTCCATTTTTATTTTTCTCCCTACGGCCTCGTTTGTTTGTCATTATAGATAATACGATTTATAATATTTATATTTGTAATACCAGTCCATTTATCAATATTTTGTTTGGTTTCGTAAAATTCGGATAAATAATTAATGGTTAGCTATCAATATTATGTTTGGTATGAAGTATTATAACTAGTATTAATTTATTTTAGATCAATTTGTCCTTCTTATAAATAAAAAAATAAAAAGAAAAGGGTGTTTTTGGTATTTTAAAATTTAATAGATGTTACACAAATAATAAGTATTACAAATATCATATAAAACTTGGAATCTATAATCCCATGTATTCGGTATTATTTAAAACGGGTCCATTCTTAATAACAAGTGAAAGTATAATATATACAACAAATCAAACAAGTGATAAAGTTATATTAGGAATCAATACACCCCTAATAAAGGAAACCAAATGAGGCCTAAAGGTATGACCCATCAGGCCATCACCTCATTCCATTTTAAACATACAATATGGGATGTTACATAAAATGGAGGATAACATGAGTGCTCATGTCATCCTCACTACAATGAGGGAAAGTTGACACATAATGAATGCCACTTAAGCAAGTGAGGAGATTTTTCGACTTCTAAGCAAAAATATGTCCAAAATAAAGGTTTTAATGCAAAGTGGCTGATATATTGGTTTCTTATCCACTTTGAAGTATCTAAAGCAATTTAATTAATGCGTATCCTCAGCATATTAATTTGTGGGTGCAGGTATCCCAATGTCAAGAGTGTGAAGGACTTGATTTACAAGAAAGGTGTTGTAAAGCTTGGCAAAGAGAGGATTCCTCTAACTGACAACAATATTGTTGAACAGGTTCAGCTTATATATCTTGCCTATTGTGATGCTTATTCCTAATTTATATTGCTTCCTTATAATGTTTGCCTTTGGTTGGCAGGAACTAGGCCAACATAACATACTGTGCATAGAGGATATCGTGAGTGAAGTTGCTAATGTTGGTAAACATTTTAGGGCTGTCACGAACTTTCTCTGCCCCTTTAATCTCAACAATCCTGAAAAAGCATTGCATGGTAAGAAGAAGCGATTTGAAGATGGAGGAGACTCTGGAAATCGTGAGGATGGCATAAATGAGTTAATCAGCAAAATGAATTAAGGGGACGCTTGGTTGGAAATTCTTCAATGGCAATGGAAATAGGGATTAATATAAGACAATTGTGGTGCTTAATAAGAATAAAAGATGGTGAATGTCATTATTTTTCCTCCTAAATAAGGTAATCATTACCCATTATGATTAACCTTTTCCCCATCTACAATCAATTCTCCTCAATCATTCACCTCCACCACCAATAACAAGCTTCTTTTGTCTCATTTTTTCAAAAATTGGAGCACAACACCAATGATGTAACCAACATGGAGACATTCCTCCCTCCAATAAATTTAGAGGCATGGGAGGAAAAGTTAATTTCATTCTCATTCTCATTGAAAATCTCGTAACAAGCGCCCTAAATAATGAAAACGAATCTTGTATAGACGGACGAATGGTTCTAATGTTGTCGTTTTGAATCTTGGATTGTCTTCCTGTGTGTTCAAATTTTGGTAGCTATTTGCTTGGTTGAATTTAATATTGACCCCAATTCTGCAGAAACAAGTGTCTTTGTTTATAAACCTGGTTGTACTCTTTTAGCAGTCGAGTAGTGTTTAAATATTTAGCTCGATCTTACATGGAACAATGAAGGCTTAATTTATGTGTACTGTTAGAACATATGCATTATGAATCATCTTCTGAAGCTATGTTGTGATAAGGGTTTGTCACACGCTTGATCGGGCAGTTTCACAGCAGAATAAAGGCCCGCCCCGGCTAGCGCACCAAGGGTGGGTGCAGTAAGGTATATCCACACCCCTTTGTAGTTGTTTGCAGCAATAGCTGGCCCCAGAGTTCTTACTGGGTTCATTGATGCTCCTGTGGTTTCCCTGCATTGCAAAATAACAAGAGATGAAGGTGGGTGTATTCGATGAAATTTTGGGTTTTAATAGCTGCGCTATTTGCGAAGTTCTTTCGGATGTGGGTGTATTCAATAAATTTTGTACCTAAAGCCAATTCTAAGATCCCTTTACAAGCATTATATGTTTTCCCAGTCAAAACTCATGTGGTGCACTCTTTTTCATCGACCATCCTTTTTGTCAAGAAATGCATTTTAGGGATTTCTAGCCACAGTTGGATTTGCAAAAAGGCACGGCAATTGACACTCGATTTTTCTAAATACACTCGTATATACAATATTTGCAATCATACATCACTATAAATGCCGACGTTTGGTGAGTGTGTTCAATGAATAACTGTACTATTTGCAAATTTTCTTCATCACAATTTAACCATTTCGATCAGAGAGAGTAGACGTTAACCAATTTAATTGTACCCAAAACCAATTCTAAGATCCCATTACAAGCATTGTATATATTTTCATTTGCATTACTTGAATGCCCCTAATATTTTTAAAATAACAACAATATGATAAATCTATGGGTGAGGTGGCATAATACACAGATTGAGTTAGATTCAAAATATAAATATATCTTTGTTGTTTATATGATAATCCAATACCATCCTTGTTTATAATTCTCTCTGATTTACTGATTTTATTTTTCTTTTCATATAGCTAATAAATTTTAACCGTCTCACGTTAAATAAACTCACAACAAAGTGTTTCTAATAACGAATGTAATTTTTAATTTTTAATTTTTAAGTAATTGTTTTTCATTTACCAGCTAATTTTTACTTTTTTAACTGATTAATAAATTTTAACTGTCTCATATATGTAAGAATTGTGAAAGTATAAGTGAGTTGAAGCAGATAATTTTTGAAAGTATTACCCGGCAATGAGTATATTGAGCATAACAGTAGCTCCAACCGCAATACCTGCAAGTTCCCCCACCTGTTTTTCAACTACTTGCAATTAATATATATAAATTAATATAAAAATTTGGGTGATTCACAAACTAATATTATACTATAAATTAACACTTATACCATAAGTTACTATACTTTATTTTATCGTGAGATGTTTCTCACCAATACCTACTCATAAATCTAATACTTTGAGTTCAAGTCGCATTAAAAAATGATCTGCGCACTGTATCAACTTTAACTTTTCATGTAGAATTACAGAAATGATGCTTCCCTAGGTATTATAAATATTCTATTCCAATTTGGACCATTTAATTTATTTATTCTTATATTATTCTTCTTAATAAGACAATCTGCAACCGCTATTCAAAATTAGAAACCGAATAAATTGGGTTCTCATACAATATGACATGAACCACAATTATTGCAGCAAGTAACCAACGGGTCTAGTCCATTTAGCCACCGGGTTCCCACTTTAGTGGAACACTGAGTTCGATTCCCTTTGGGAACAGATTTGGAGTGGGAGGTATAAGGAGGCTTGAAGAATTTGGAATTTCAAGGAGACTTGGCGAACTAAGTTCTAACCACTAACGACTAACATTTACCAGATGGAAAAAAAAACAATTATTGCAGCAAGTGACATTTATCAAGAGATTATTAAAAAAACCAAAAATATCATATTTTTACCGTAAAATACTAGTAATATTTTAAAATCCATCCCATGATCGAGAGTGAATGAGAATGAAGATAGAAGGTGAAACGTGCTTACAGCTCTGGTATCAGTAGCAACAGCAGTGACAACAAACATGAGGTTAAAGCTGATAATAAACTCCAAAGCAAATGCCTGAACATAATCCCCATCTGGAACAGTTACCCCACCCCCATTATTGGGTGGAAGATTGCCTTCACCATAAATGATGCACATATGGATCCCATTACTTGTGCTCCTATGTACACTGGAACCTGCAATTCATATATATATATTTAACGGGTCGGGTCGGTTCAAATTTCAATTTTTGGTCTTTCTATTAATACACACAAAATGTTTGATTGTGCAAGTGGCTAAAAAATATTATACAATAAGGTATATAAAGTAATTCGTTGGGTGTTAATTGTCGCGCTCTTTTATTTTTATGTTTTAAAAAAATTATCTAACTATGTATTGTGTGATCTCTTATTAAAATTCTAACATGTTTCCATGGGAAATGTCGGAGAGCGGCGAAGGCAATGGTGAGAGACGGATTGAGATGGGCGCCGGAGATGTGCCCCGTCGAAAGTATGACTATCATCACGGCTAGCCCGGAGGAGGCGGCCAGGCCGATGGGCGTCTCCGACCCCTCGGTCTTTTGGTTCACAACGGCGGTGGTTGTTCCGGCGAAAATTAGTATCAAAGTTCCTATGAACTCAGCTCCCACCTATGAAGCAAATTTAATAATTGTTAATTAATAATATGCACGTAATATCAGCATAAAATACTTGTACATTATAGGTACCTTTCTAGCAAGGGAAACCGAAGGCGGAGGCAATGCACAAGAGACGGGGAGGGGTGCCTTCTTCCAAAGCCCAAGCTTCGACACCAAAGCATTTAAAGCTCTTAAGAAGAGATGGCGATCTTCTCTCGTTTCCATTTCTATGTGCTCCGAAGAGAGTCGCACCGGAGTTCCCGGTGTTCTTGGAGTCGAAGATGCGGATACCCCATCTTTGGCTTCCATCTCTCAAAAGAAAATGTAAAACAATATGTATCTCAACTAGCTCAAATGTTGTTAATATTTTGTTGCTATTTCCATGCACATGATATATATATAGAGTTTTTTGAACTAGGGTTGACTAAGAGAATCACTACAAAAGATCCAAGAAAATACTATATTGAGTGGATGAAATAAAAGTGAGAGAAAAAGAAAGGTGCTTTGGGAATGGATGGTGGGGCATTAATCAATGAATTCTTTGCATTAGGAATTCGAAATAATGTTAGAACTTTAGAGACATTGGTCATGGTTTTGCTGTTTTTTTCCACTTTGCAACTAATGTAATTGGGAAGTCAACCATTGTATGAAGTTCCATATATAGTTGATAAATAGGAGATGTATCGATTTTTTTGGATGAGGAATAGGAGATGTATCGATGCAACCATGGTTGGTGAATTTGCTATATGCAAACTTGAACGTGGGATTCATCGATCTGCTTTTGTAATGCTTTCATTTCAATAAAGAAAGTTGTCAATTTTTCTTCTTCTTTTTTTTTTTTTTTTTTTTTGTGGGGTGGTGGGGGATGGGAGAACAAATGGGGTATTGAGATCTCCTTTTTAGTTCATTCATGTTCATTTTATATTCTACGGCTGATCTTAATTGTGAGAGAGATATGATCGAGCTCAAGTCCAGCCCAATTGTTTTAGAAATTCTTGATTGTATATGTATTCTTTACTATTAACTTAGATTGTTCATTTTTTTAAAAAAATTTGGGCTAGCAAATTAAGAACTAAATAGCCCGATTTGGGCTGAATTATGAATTGATTGACCCGATTTAGTCTGAACTAGAGTTAAATTTAGATTGAGTTGAGTTAATTTGACATCAATTGCGACTTGTTGTTGCGATTCTTCAATTATCAGCCAATAAATTATTATCCTTATTTTGTCAACTTGAAAAGTTACGGTTCTTATTTTGTCATCTCGAAAAGTTATGATTCTCATTTTGTCATCCCCTAAGTTACGGTCTTTAAAAAAAAATTTATCCTCTCAATTAATCATTTTAATTCAATTTAATTTGAATTCAACAAAAATTTGTTGAAATTTTTTGCGGTGAATGGAAAAATATGAAATTGTGTTTATCAGAACGAAGAAGTATGAGTGAAAAATATGAAGTAAGAGTTATGAGCGTTTATAAAACTTTTTGTATCGTTTGATGAAAAGACACAAGTGAATGATTAATGTACACTTATTTACAAGAGATATCTCAAAGTCTATAAATACACCCTATCACTCACTTGAAAAGGTGTAATGTGAGTTCCATTGATTAAATTCATTTTTCTTTTCTATTTTCGTAATTCAAAGAGAGTTCTAATCTTGTTTGATTCGTGATAACTTCTGATTCTTAATGCAACGATCGGAAATCGTGTTTTTATGCCCAACAAAATTTCTTTTTTGACAGATATGCCCAATAGAATTTCAAACCCTAACCTCTACCACTAATTGAAATTAAAATTGAGTGTGTTTTTCTTTTTTGACAAGGAAAATTGAGTGTGTTATTACCATACACGTAGAATCGTCTAATTCCTCTAAAAATATCAGGAAAAAAATATATGCCATCAACTATCAAGTTGGCAAAATGGTCTTAAAGATGAATCTAAATTATGTCTACTTCATCTACTTACTTATTTACCCATTAATTCTTTTTTTTTAATGAATTTTAACAGTTTAACTTGAGACACTTTAACAAAAGAGTGCATTGTTTGAATAATGTAAAGTGGACGAACATAAAACATCAAGAAGTAAAATCAGCCAAAAATACACCATGTGATATTTATGATCACAATTTGAAATTATTGTTAAAAAAAGTTACCTTAATTTTTATTGTACCTACAATTTTAAATGACTTTTATATGATATTAAATATTAAGGCAAAATATTATATGCACCGTACACCATTAATTTTATTATTTATATAAATTAATAATATTGTTCTGAGAAATAATAATTATTATTATTATTTTGATGTAGTTCTGAGAAATAATTATAATATTACTTATTGATATGCAGTGCATAGAAAATACATAGTACATTCTCAAATATTAAATAATATTTCGTCAAATTTTAAAATTTTGGATCATCTCGACTGAGAATCAATACTATTCAAATGATGATGATCTTAAAGTAGGAACAAATTCTTCCTATGTTGACTGTCAATAAATTTTATATTATATAAATTATTATAAACATATTAATTATTATATATATATATGGTGAGCAAGCAAATGAAGTTCTTTTCCTGTCGCTTCAATCGTTGTCATCCACTCCTATCGCGTTTTTGGTTAGCCTAAGCTATAGGTAAGGATATTACATTTGCTTTTCTTCACATGATCATATAATTTTAGGATTAAAAAAACATACAATTTTTTTAATATTTATCAATTATAACGCGTTCTCTTTTTAAATTATTAATTTGTTCGTTGCAATTCAATGCATCAATCTAATTTTCGGTGTAACTAAAAATTATGTGACGCCTTCAACATGATGTGAGACACCAAAAATGAATTTAGGATATCGAATTGAAGGTGGCTCTGATTATTATATCATCTTTAGTTACTTCGAAAGTTAGCTTAATGCATGAATTATAACAAATAATTATTGAATATCAATTTAAACACATACTAGTAATTTCTCCCGTGCGATGCACAGATTGAATATTATAAATTTTAAATATGTAATTAAAATATAAATTTAATTTATTAATTTTTTTACTATTATTTTTCATTAATATATAAATTTTATTTTTACCCATGAATATATTACAACTATTTAATTAATTCTATAATTTTTAATAGTTACTAATCTCATTACAAATATTAAAATTCAACAAAACTTATATAATCTAAAAATTAAATTATTTAAATTCAACTCATATGATTAAATCTTAAATAAAATTATTTAAATTCAATTCATATAATTAAATCTAAAATAAAAATAATAAAATAAATATTTTAGATCTATTTTTATTTTTATATGTGCAATACTTATGTTAACTTAAATTTTTTAAAAGAGAATTAAGTTGATATATAATGTGTTAAAATTAGATTTAAAATTAAAATTTATAAAAATTTGAAATTGTTGGTGTAAAGTAAAAAGAAAAAGAAAAGTTAATTCACTCTCTTTTAGGGAGAGTAAGACTCACTATTACACCATATGACAAGTACATTTCACTTGCTCTCTCTTTATATTTTAATTTCTCTCCCGAATTATATTTTTATATATATATAGATGTTATAATTTAACCTTATGTAGACTTGAAGCTTCTGTCACAAGAGTCGTATGAAAAATGGCTTTAAGAATATTTTCTTTTTGTCGGTTCTAATTAATGAAAGCATTCTGGATAAGCAAGTGATGAAAAAATTCTAATTCTTTTTGGATTAAAAGAACGACATGTTCTCGATAATTGAGATATACTAGTCACAAATTTTTGGTAGGTATGAAAAATATATATGTTTAGGGTTGAGATGATAATTAAAAAATTAAAAAAAAAATCATCAACCCACTTGTTTTCTTCTGCAGGAATAAGTCGGGTACCAACCCACTTAATTTGAGTTGGTGGAATAAAATGTTGAATTTCGTTTTATCACAATTAAATTGGACAGTAAAAGAAATAAAAAAAAAAAAACTATAAAGTGCAATGAAAAAGGACTCACCTGAGCTTTTAGGTCCCAACAAATTTTCTTTAACCAAAAAGATTTGGAGTGTGTTTTCAAACTCGATAGAAAATCTAAAATTAATCTTTTTAAGAAAATTGGGTCTAACCAACTTCTAAAAAAATTCTACACAATTAAGTTAAGGAGTTCGTCTTATATATATGCACTCAGATTTTCTTTTGACATTTTTCAGTTAATTTCATTGACATATTTTAATGATGTTAACACCTAACACTTTTCTGGAATTATAACTAACACTTTTTATTTATAAAATGAGATATTTTTCAATTATAATATGTAAAATTTTTTATGATTGATTTAAATACATGCATGAAGTGTGTGCATATGAGACTAAACTTTGACTTAAATTTAAAACCAAGCCCTAAGTCTAACCGTTTTGTAAAATAAAAATAAAAAATCGAGTATTATTCACTAGAAGTTGAAAATACACCTTCAACCTCATAAATAAACATATATTCTTTTTTTTTTTTTTTTTTGGTGGAAGAAAAATAAACATATATTCTTGAAACCTTATTTTTGTAGAACAGGCTGAGAATCTGAGATGAATAAAACTAAAGCCCAAATTAAATATATTATATGGTGTTGAGGGCCCAAAGCTAAAGGCTCACTATCGGGCCTGACTCATCATCTGTATATAAAATATAGGCCCATTTATATGCACCTATTTTTTAATGGATCTGGTTATATACACCTATATTGTTAATAGGTACACCCACATTTTATTATAAATTATCCATTGTGCCATTCTTTAGAGAATCATAAATTCTCTTTCTCCTTCTCTCTCTCACCCTCTCGCCGCTCACCCACCGCTCTCTTCTTTCATTTATTTTCAATTTGTATGTACATGCTGTTCTCACGCCGCACTATCATCTCCCTCCACGCGCAAATTTTGTGAAGAAAAAGAAGAAAATTTATAAAGAAAGGTTAGATAGATAGTTTCTTCTTTATTTTCTTTTTCTCTGATTCCTTTCTCCGAGCTTCCGAAATGATTACTCCTTTAAGGAAATCAAAGAGTACACGAAAAATATGATGATGTTTTTCACTTATATCTAATTCTTTTCTTTTTCGATTGATTTTTGCCAAATAAATGTTACAATGTTCGATATATTTTGATCAAACAAGTGGTGTTCAATTATTTTTTTTTCAAAAATTGTGTTGTTTTTTGATTGATAGTTGTTGAAAATGTGGTGGTTTTCAATCATCTTTTATTGAATGAATTAAATGTTAGTAGTGTCTGGAAAAGGGTTAAAAATAAATAAAGAGAATACGACAAGGTACTGCTGGTGATCAATATTGGGTTTAGGATTTGTATATCCTAAATTTAAACCGATAAGGACAGATATGATCTTCATAACGTTCTTCTATTTTGTGGTTGTATCTCCGAATAATAGAGGTTAATATAACTGAACCTTTTTTAATTAGTACAATCATCTGATTAATTCACCCACTCATTTTTATCATTAATACGCACTCCAAATTACCACTATCATCCCTACAAAAATCCTAATCTTTTACCTCTCTCTTATTTTTCTGCACGTCTCCCCTAAATTCTTATGGAATAGAAATAAATCATATTAAGTTCAAATTATTCAAAATTATATTAATTACACTATGTAATTAGTGCACCATATATGATCATGTTCTAAATGGCTAGTACGCACTAAGCACCTTATCTTACATTTTACAATGCATTATAAAATGAATTGAGGCAAGTCAATTAAAAAGTGTCAACAAACATATTATAAATGGAAAATAAGAACTATTCTAGAATAAACTTAATATTTCATAGTTCTATTCATCTTTTCATGATAGAAACCTAATAAAAAAATTACATTTCCAAAATCGATCACCGAGTCACCGACCCCTAGAAAAAAACAAACAATCGAATTTTAATTTTAAATTCAATTTATTTTTTACTAAATTTCTTATGAACCAGTTTTATATTATAATTTTTTTAATTGATTTCTCATACCCACAAGCATAATTCATTAAAATTGATAACAATATGAAACAATTTCAACATACAATATATATTTTTTTAAGCTCTAACCAAATTTTTGCACAAGCTTTTCCTCACAATATTGATATGGAATTCGTGCCAAGTGTTGTTGGTATTTGGGTAACCTCTCTTGAAAATTGAAGTAATTTGTCTTGTAACGAAAAGAGTGGGCCCTACTCATTTGCTCTTGAAACAGAACAAATTTCAGAAAACTTACCACTTATTCCACATATTGCTTTTCAGAGTAGTCAGTCTCTAGGGTGCGTTTTCCGGCATGATCGGGAAATCGCCGGCGGTCTCTTCTGCGCCGATGTAGAGGAGCTTCCTTCCGTCGATCTGTTCACCCGCACTCATTTGCCCTAGAAACAGACGCCAGAATTTTGAAAGTTCCACTCCTCTCTCTCTTTCTAGGGTGTGTTTTCCGGCTTCATCGAAATATCGCAGGCGGTCTCTTGTACGGCGCCACCGAAAATGCTCATTTGAACCAGCATTCCGTCACTCTCCTCGCGTGGTTCTCCTTGGAGGTGAGAAGATTCTCAAACTGTGGTATGTTTGAATTTGTACGAATCTCACAAGGAAATTTTGTTACATTTTGACTTAGGGTTTTAGGGTAACTTGAAAGAAAGAAGAAACAGCGCCTCCGTCCTCCGAATCCAGTGTACTCCGACCTCCGCCGCTCCTCCAGTAGTCGTCTTGTTTCTGCTCTACAGGTGCCTATTGTCTAATTTTTCACTAACTCTTACAGATTATATATATATTCTGTGGTGGTGGGGGTGGGGGTGATTTTTCCATGTACCACGAGAATTCATTTGATACCAATCACTTTCAATTTTAGTGATCATTTATTCTCTGATCAAATATTTTCTTCCTTCTTGGTTATTTTGGTCCTTCGGTATTTTCTCATCATCTATTGTCTGTTGTTCCATTGTCGTTCAGATGGGAAGCAGTAGCTCGGACGAAGAATCAGACATCAGTGATTCAGAAATTAATGAATATAAGGAGAAGCCTTATGAGCTTCTGAAGGCTGGGACATACAAAGTAAAGGGCCCAAATGGTTCCCTTAGATGCCCATTTTGTGCTGGAAAGAAGAAACAAGATTATCTGTACAATCATCTTTATCAACATGCAATAGGAGTGGGCAAGGGCTCAGCCAACAGAAGTGCAAAACAAAAAGGCAAACCACCTTGCCCTGGCCATATTCTTAGAAACTGAGCTGGCTAATGAGGCTGAGCCAATACCTCAATCTACAGTTTCTCTACCTGTTGCAAAACCTGAGAAGAGTGAGTTGTATTGCTGGCCTTGGGTGGGGATAGTAGCCAACATAATAGATGATCCAAAGAAGGATGATGTTGGTGGTTACTTGTTGAAGAAATTCTCAAAATACAAGCCCACAAAAATTGAAATGTTTTGGGATGACCACCACCACAATGCACACGCTGTTCTTAAATTTGAGAATGATTGGAATGGGTTCAAGAGTGCTATTGAGTTTGAAAAGTCCTTTGAAGCTGATGGCCGGAGTAAGAAAGAATGGGCTAATCAAAGAACTCCAGGTTCAAATATTTTTGGCTGGTTTGCTCGTGACGATGATTATAAATCGGAAGGACCAGTGGGCGATTATCTTCGCAGGACAGGAGAATTGAAAACTATCGCTGATTTAGTCCAGGAAGCAAGCAAAGATAGGAATAAGATTGTTGTGAATCTGGTCAATGAGATTGACTTAAAAATGAAAATCTGGATCAGTTGCAGATCAAGTACAATGAAAAGACCTTGTCGCTGAGTAGGATGCTTGAAGAGAAAGATGAACTTCACCGTGCTTTCTATGACGGTTTGTTGTCTCCTATCTTCGCATTTCTCCTTATGTCATGTGAGACTGTATGCCACATTAGTGCTCTTGTCGAGTAATTTTATGAGCTTGTTGTAACCTTGTATATAAAGCATTTATTGCTCTAAAATCTATCTAAATCATAGACATACATACACTCATGCCTTGATATTAAACAGCTTAACTTGTAACTGCTTTCAGAGGTTTGAGTAGGTCCCTCTGGGCTTAGTGCAGAAATGCATTGAGCCAAAGCCATTGTTCGTCTGCACGATTCTGCTAATGCCAAGCTCAATCTTGTACTTTTCAGAGACAAGGAAATTGCAAAGGATTGCCCGTGAGCACATTAAGAGGATTTTGGATGAACAGGAGAAGTTGAACCTAGAGTTGGAGAGCAAGAAAAAAGACTTGACTTATGGAGCAAAGAGCTGAACAAACGTGAGGCATCAACTGAACGTGAGAGACAGAAGCTTGAAGAAGAGAAGGCAAAGGTAACGCTACTGTTTGATCTTTTTCCGGTCATGTTTCGGTAGATTTTGTTATGGTAGTGGGATCAGAGGAATATAGAGTGCTTGGTAAAATTGTAAGGGATGGAAAGGAATGATACCTACAACCTCTCAAATTGGTGAGATATGGGGATTCCTTATTTTTGGTAATTGAAGTCATAGTAGTGTAACTCCAAACACGCACTATGACTTTGATTCCCATAGCTTACCCCAAACCCTGCCAACCAAGCACCCGAAAATATGTTTGGGCAGTTTGTTGGGAAAAAGATAATATGATGTATATTTGTGAGTGATTTCATTCACAGATGTCTTGTCGTTGTGTTGTGGTTTTCAACTGTAGATGGGCTTGTCATTGTTGTTTTGTTAAAGTATGGATATATTAGAATAACATTGTTTAAATATTATGATGTATAATATTAATGAAGATGAGTATACATACCACTTCTAAAAACTGAGAAACAAACACTTGTTTTGACTCTGAATAAAAGTGGGACTTCAATCCTGAGTAATTGGGTTCCAGTATGAGTTTCAAGCATTTGTCATAGAATAATGTGTTCAAACAAGATTATTTTTCTTCAATTTTGTTGCTATTCATATAGCTGACTGGAAATTTAGTCTGTTCTCACAATTTGCTTGCAAATTATCTGGATTTTTTGTTGTACTGTTCTGCTTCATTCTTCTGCTAAATAGTCATACTTATGTCATCTCTTATTGCCACATTATACTAAAAATTCTAAATTGGTATTGATGTTTGATGATGCTATATGTTCTGTCAGAATGATCAGCGAAACAGTTCACTTAAATTGGCCTCTGAGGAGCAAAAAAGCAGATGAAAATGTCTTAAGGCTAGTTGAAGAACAAAAGGTATGACTGTTTATAAATTTATTTTTCCTACTTCCATAACATGGACATGAAATACACATGTGTAAACTCACATTAGCAGTTTGCTGATGGAATCCTAGAAACCCAAGGATGTGAATCCTTGAATTACCCTAGTAATCAGCTTAGTGCGATGTAAATCTCAATTCAATTGATAATAATTTTCTGCATGCTTTCTTACAAAATTCCTACAGTATTTATACAATGCTAAACCCCCTAGGTCAAACCTAAAATAAGGAAACAAAGCATAATTACATCCTATGAATTCAAATTGTCAATCACAGAAATATTCACAAATAATCGATTCCGATTTGGCCCCATATGATATTGCTTCGCATATGTGTTCATGAGGTATATTAGGAAGGTTCTCATCATCATCCGCCTTCGAAATGAACCTTGTCCTCAAGGTTAAAGACGGAAATCGCGCCACAAGTCCTCAACCGTTGCCCCTCGTCGCGTCATCTTGTCCAACAACTTTTCACCGAACCAAGGCTTCTTGCCCATGCCTTCCCTTCGGATTGTTGCTCTCGTGCTCCAAGAACATGTACTACCTTTAACATTTCTCTGTATAGGTGTTCAACATTAACTCTATGTTTGACATCAATCCTAACTTCTCGCTCAATATATTTCTTGATTCGCTCCTCCAAAGCATCCGGGTTTTCGGCCACCCTTACTTGAGAGGATTCATGATCTATAACCCGGAGATTTTTTAATCGGATCTCTTCATGGGCTGGATCGTCCACGATTGTTGTGCTCATCTCCTCTACCCAATTTAATAGGTTGTCGAACTCGCTTACTATTTTTCCCTTCTCGTCATATTTTGGTCCCCCGTCTTCACCATCGTAATCCGAGTCGCCATACTTTGGGCCCCCATCTTCACCATCGTAATCCGAGTCGTCATACTTTGGGCCACCATTGTAATCCGAGTCGCCATACTTTGGGCCCCTATCTTCATCATCGTAATCCAAGTCGGATCCATCACTATGGAACGGGTTGTGGTAGGTTGCGAAAGGGTTATCCCACCGCCCGATTCCCCCCCATGCCCAGCCCCTGGTGGTGCTCTCACGAATGAGCGGGTTCACAAACTCGACTCGTGCCGCCGTCTCTCCTTTGTCTCCTCTCCGCGACCCCTTTGATTGCGGTCCCAAGGTGTTTGTGACCGGACTTATCTCCGTACTCACAATGCCCTCCCTTCCGCACACTACCGATGCAGCATTGCGGTGTTGCCCTTGTTCCTCTATTTCGGGCTGTTCGTGTTGCCTTCTTCGTGCCTCGCCAAGTGCTCTTCGTCCTCCGTGTCGCTTGAAACGACGCATACCTTGTCCCCAATCAATTATTCCTGAGCCCAATTCTCTTTTCCCCAACGTCCGTCCCGACGCTCTCCGTCAAGCACCCCCTCGTCCGAAGCGGTTCCCCATCTCGGTGATAGTGACCTGCACGATGTTGCTCGCGAATGATAGAGGTCTCCATGTCCTCAAACCTTTTCTTGTTTTAAACCATGAAAGTTGCGAAAGTGTGGGTACTGGATCGTGACTGCTCGATACCAATTGATGGAATCCTAGAAACCCCAAGGATGTGAATCCTTGAATTACCCTAGTAATCAGCTTAGTGCTCGATACCAATTGATGGAATCCTAGAAACCCAAGGATGTGAATCCTTGAATTACCCTAGTAATCACTTAGTGCGCTGTAAATCTCAATTCAATTGATAATAATTTTCTGCATGCTTTCTTACAAAATTCCTACAGTATTTATACAATGCTAAACCCCTAGGTCAAACCTAAAATAAGGAAACAAAGCATAATTACATCCTATGAATTCAAATTGTCAATCACAGTAAATATTCACAAATAATCAGTTCTGATTTGGTCCCATATGATATTGCTTCCCATATGTGTTCATGAGGTATATTAGGAAGGTTCTCATCATCTGCACTGGTTATATTGCTTTTCATATTTGTTGTCATCATCTTGTATAATGCAGAGAGAGAAGGAAGAGGCTCTCAAAAAGGTTCTTGAACTAGAAAGAAATTTAGATGAGAAACAAAAACTTGAAATGGAAATTACAGAACTCAAAGGAAAACTAGAGGTGATGAAGCATCTGGGGGTGATGATGATGCAGCTGTTCAGCAAAAGATTAATGAGATGAAGGAGCTATTGCAGGAGAAAAAAGAGGATTTGGAAGGTCTTGAAGACTTGAATACACAACTACTTTCAAAAGAGCGCCAAAGTAACGATGAGCTGCAAGAGGCTCGCAAAGAACTTATTGAGGTATGATAACCATGTTGTTCCTGATTGTTCAAAATATAAAAATTCAAAAGGGCAATAGTGTCGTGGAAATTTGCAAATGAAGTATAAAAATGATTGGTGAGGATTCTATATTCACCTAGACAACTTAATGCTTATTGTTTGCTTAAAGATGTGTGATGGAAAAAGTCTCCTTATTTGACTTTTTGCTAAAGGTTTGCTATGGAATGTGAATAGAAAACCTTGTACATTTGCTGCTCATGAGGTGAAATAGTGTGTGTATTTATTTCTGCATGTGACAATTGCTGCTTTGCGATATATGTTCTTGTAGTTCTGATGGTTATTGATGTACTGATTATTGGTTAATGATATGATTCAATGATAACAAAATTGGACTATGTATGATGTTATTGGCTTTATAATGTTATATCTACCATTTCTGTCTTTCTTATCATCAGGGTTTAAGAGATATTCTAAACAGCAGCCGTGTAAATATTGGGATAAAAAGGATGGGTGAAATTGATGATAAAGCCTTCAAGAACGCCTGCAAGAAAATACTCCCAAGTGATGAAGCTAATATCAAGGCTTTAGAATTGTGTTCCTTATGGCAAGAAAAGTTGAAAAACCCTGAATGGCACCCATTTCGAGTAGTTGAAGATGCCAAGGGGAATACTCAGGTAGCTTGAAATGATTACTCGTTACCTATTGCAGATGAGATTTACCCTTTTACATGTCAACTGAGAGATACCTCCCAGGAATATAACTGTCATTTCGTGTGAACCATATGGTCTCATGAGCTTCAGCAAGCTTGTGACATTTTGTATATCATCTGCTAAACTTCTTAGTTCTGAAATAATAACTGTGGTGCTTAATGTAGAATGTGCTCAAGGAGGATGATGAATTGCTAGTTGGCCTCAAGGAAGAATGGGAGACGAAGTCTTTGACGCTGTTGCAACAGCCTTGAAGGAAATCCAAGAATACAACCCAAGTGGATGCTATGTGGTTCCGGAGCTGTGGAATTTCAAAGATAATAGGAAGGCAACTCTTAAGGAAGTCATCGCATATATCTACAATCAACTGAAGACACTCAAGCGCAAGAGAACATGAACAGGTGTGCTTGCCTTATTACATGTATTTTCTTTTCTTTTGTTAATCACACATTATGTGCAACATGTGAATTTTCTTGTCGTAGTAGTACTTTATAAAAGTCTGCCAAATTTACCACATATTTTGCAGTTCTATGCACAAGATTAGTTGTTTTGGATTACATATTTTGCATATTTAGGGTTTTGAAGCGATTACTAGTATAGATGCAAAATCCTCTAATTGTCAGAAGTTCTTGTAATGCTCTGATAGAATTAAGAGCAGTAGTGTCCATTTATTAAAAATCAATCAAGTTATCATGTTTCAACATGTTGTACCAATGTGCCAATGTTTTCAGGAAATTCAAAAATCTCTGATGTATCACATTGAACAGTATCCAATGGGGAAGAACAATCTCTGTCTTTGTTATTAGTCGATAGTCGATACTTGTGTTATAATGCTTGTGGTTCTTATTTTGAATCTTCTGTGAGGAATACAAGTCTAAGTTTATGTCTCAACAAGGAATATTGCATCTTTTATTGTAATTCTCTCCATCATCCTTCGCTGAAATATTAACATCGCCAGAAATTATCTATCAACTGTTTCTGTATGGAAGTGATTGTATGTACATTGGATTGATGTGAATTATCATTCTCTTGTTTTTCAATATCGAATTATGTAAACTGCTCCATATGATTTTATTGTCTTCTTTGGTGCAGCTTATGGTGGTTGGCAATTATTCAGCAATCGAGTAGTTTGAGAACAACGGCAAGGCCTAGAAACTTGATTATTAGTAGTAAGATGAGAAGTCTCTTTTGATGCATTCTGAAATGGTACTCCTTAAGATATTCAAAACTTGTCATTTTATCCATCGGGAATGTTATCTCTTATCACTAGAAAATATGGAGTATGTGCTAATGTGTTATTTCAGTAATGAATATGTTGGTCGCATTTCTCTCAACAAATATTCTTATTAAACTAGGATAGCCATGCCATATTATGACAGCTTTATAAGTAGGAGAGTCATTAAGTTTATGAGATGCAATTATATTATGCGAGTATACGAACCCCTAGGAGTTGGCCTACCGGTGAGAACTTGAGGTTAAGAGTAGGCTTAAGAGTGTGATGCTCTCTAGTTCTCGTGTTCGAAACCTACAAGGTGCAATCAATTCTTGAGATGAGTCGACATATAGAGTTTAGCTATGACTTCAACCGGAGTCTCCCTAGTGGATGGTGGAATTGGTCTCCCGATTAGTCGGTCATTGAGCCGGATATCGAGTCATAAAAATATTATGTGAGTATATGTGAAATCATAGCTAAACCTGGTGCAATATATAGCTTATGGTATGATTCCAGATATGGAAGAAAGACTGAATAGCTCTCTTGGAAGAAATATTGTTTACTGAAATTCTAAAATCAACAAGCCTGGAATAATTCAGTCATCATAACTTTTCAGTTTGATTTTAGTTCTTTAATTTGTTTTTTTTTTTTTTTAAATGTTCCATTGTCTATAACCCAACTAGTCAAGAGAACGAAAAATTAAAAATATGAAGTCAATGGATTAAAAATCAAAAGAAAAGAAAAAAACCTGCCATGTTAGTGATTAAGGGAGCAAAAATACAATGAATTCCTAATATTTGCAGTTTAGAAAGTCTTTCAACGGACGACGGGACAAAGCTGCTAAACAGATTAAAAAAAAAAACTGGAAAATGCATGATACGGACGATGTGAAAAATCTTGGTCCTCTTTATCTTTTTTTTAAAAAAAAAAAAATTGATCTAAAAGACTTGATCTTTCGTGAAATCGTCTTAAGGTGAGATGGAGGTATGATTTGCGTCGTTTTAAAGAATAGATGTTAATTTGTAAATTGTTTCCTTACTCAAATTTTTGTCAAATTCTAATACTTCATCTTACTTTTTTCAACGATAATTTTCGTACACAATCAATCATCATTTACTCCCTTTTTCAATTTTCCTATTTTTGAAAATTATTATAATAATCTCACTATTATTATTTTACTAAAGTATTTAATTTCTCTTTGTTTATTTTTCGATTTTACACTATTTTCAAAATATATTAATCATATATCACCTAATTTTTAAAAAAAATTATTATTTTTCTACACCACATTATTGATTAATTTATTACACCACACTTTATAGAGTGATTATTATCAATATTGATTTTTCTACACCACACTTTCTACAATGATCCATACCATTTATTATTTCTTACCCTTTTTTTTTTTTTCTAAAAAATCAGTGAAATTATTAATTTGTGAGTATAAAGGGTACTCAAATCCCATACAATGTGCAAGTAACAAGAGAATATTACAAGTATTTAAAAACTATCACGAAAATAATTTAAGGGACGATTTCACCAATCCACTTTAACGAACTAGTTTTAATGCCATATCACTCACTTTCATCAAATCAGGGTTCACACTTTTGAAGATGAAATCATTACTCACCTTTCATATTTTCTGACACACAGCCAAATCAATCAACGCAATCTCGTTGCAACCTTTCCATTATCCTCATTCTTATTTTTGATCACATTTCACGTTTTTTTCTCACTTTTGTAGTTTTAATAAAACACATAATTATCACACAATCATCTTAATGATTATAATTCCAATATCACACACTCTTACAACATTGATTTGACATAAAATTAAAGATTAGATCTTCAGTGAAACTTGTTCCCTATATAAAATCGAGTCTCGATACATTCATTCAATAATATCATTATTCTTATAAACTAATACTACAACATTTTGCATTGTGATATCACTAAATGAATTATATAATACTCCCCTGTTCCAAAAAGAATTGCACACTTGTGGGGGCACGAAAATTAAGAAAAATTAATTTTGTTGACTTTTATGAGAATAAAGAGTAAGAGAGAAAAAATGTAAGAGTATTTTGAGTGATTTAATGGAATAAAATATGAGAGATAATAAAGTAGAGGAGAATAAGAGTAACATTTTTAAATTTAAATGATATTGTGAGATTATTAATATTGTGTGATGTTACCTTTTTAGGAGTGTGCAAAACTTGTGGACGGACCGAAAAGAAAAGTGTGCAGAATTTCTTGGGACGGAGGGAGTATTATTGAACAAATATAATAATATCAATTTCATTCGAGTGAACAAGATTTATACGAGAATTTGTGGAAATTAAATCATACCCTATTTAAATCTCAAAACACACCACTGCTACATATATCAAGAATTTGAATTGAGTAAATTTTCTCAAAATCTCAAATCAAACATACCCGGTGTTTTTAAATCCCATGAAATAATGCAGAAATACATTTTTAAAAGGCAAAAACTTGTAGAGACGGTCTCATGCACTCGAGACCCAGTCACTTTTTAATAAATAATGTTATCACTTTTTTAAAAAGTGATACAAAAATAAGATAAAAGTGATAACAAATTGAAAAGTGATAACAATTTATTAAATAGTGATAACAATTAATGAAAAATAATAACAATTTATTAAAAAGTGATTTCTCTACGTGGTCTCATACATGAGATTTCTGCTCACACAAGAAATTTCCTTTTTAAAAACATCTCACAATTTAAATGAGCAGCTTTTAATTTTCTAAAACACCCCCAAATTGAATGAATAAGTGTAATAAATAAACCAGGAGGACTGAATGCGCCCAATGTTTTGAAAAGTGGGGACAAATTTTGAAATTAAATAAGATACGGGGAGGGAAATGCGTAGCCCCCTTCTTTAGGACAAAACCAATCTTACAATTTTCAAATTTTGTAGTTTCAAATCCTAGGGTTTTGGTGGATGGGAGGTTTTTGCCTGCTCTCATATAATTTGAATGATTTAATTTTGAATCTTGCCATTGCCGAGTTTGTACACATTGAGAATTTTCTTTGTTTTCGGTTTATTTTGTAAACAATTGTATTTCGTATAATCTGCTGAATTTCTCTTCAAATCTCTCTCCATCTCCCCTTTTGCCTCTCTATATGTGTAATAATAGTGTATAAGATCTCTCAATTCATAGTGAGTTGCCTACAAAGTGTATGCATCGGCTGATTGAAGCGCTTTCTCAAATTTCTGGAAATACGGGAAAGAATGGAGGTTATACTAACAGATTGTGTACGGAACAGCCTCCAACAACTGATGAACCGAAATGCAATTTTCATGTGCGAGCGTCTCTGCGCGGAGTTTCCTTCAGAGGTTAGTGATGAATTCGTTTTAGATAGATGACGGTTACAAATAAAATGTGCAAATAACTGAATCAATATGGAAAATTGTTCAATTTTTGTTGTGCGTTTCATTTCTTTTACATCTGGCTTCATTATTATGACTATGGGTGCATTGCACCTAATTGTTGAAGTACCTTCGGTAATTGAGCATGAAGCATTTATTGCGCAGTTAGAGTGCTTAAATTTGCAGGTAATGGATTATAAAAGGAATTGCATATTGTGGAGCTTTATGTCTTGGATAATGGAAATAGTATCGGTTTCTGGTTATTCTGAAAGTGATGGTTGCTGTATAAAATGAAGTGAATGATGCATGTTGAAAGTTCCACTTGAAATTTCTGCCTGTTCAGGCTGTTCTTTAATAGCTTAGGCAAACATTTCCATGGATTATAAAGATGACAAAAATGGACTACTTTTAATAAGACGTAATTTGGATTCTACATCTGTTTTTGTGATGTTCATAATTTATTTTTATTTTTTCTGTTGGTGCAGAAAATCTGCAGCTGCTTGCTAGCTGTTATTTGCAAAACAATCAGGCACACTGCGCTTACCACATTTTAAAGGGTATAATTTTCAATTTCTTCTTTAACTCAATTTAATCAACTGATCATGTGCGATGTTCTTTTAACTGAATTTAATCATCCGATCCTCTTTAAGTGATGGATCCTCATCATATCTTTGTTTTGAGATTTCTTATACAAATGGTACACAACTTTTCCTGGAAACTGCCCTATCTGATTGATTTTCTGTTCTCTTTGCTCAAGGAACACTTATGGATCAATGTCGCTACTTGTTTGCACTGTCATGCTTCCAGATGGATCTTTTTGAATGAAGCAGAAGCAGCATTATCCCCTAATGAGTCTTCCGCAGAGGTACACCCGTTAATTATGTCTAATTAACTTTACAGAGTAAATAATTGGACTTCTGTAACTAGCTATTGCCTGAATTTCAGTTTTAAAATCGCTTCACAATGATTATAGTGCCTGTGTAGATAAATGTTATTTGTTGAAATAATCTTTTTTTAGTAGTTAAAGTGGTCAGTTATTTCCTGACTTGTTGTAGGTTCCAAATGGAGCTGCTGGGCATTACCTTCTTGGACTTGTATACAGGTGCGGACATGATATACCCTATTTTCAATCTAATTATGTGGGGTTTTTTTGTTTGCCCTTTTGGTTTTAGTTACATCAGTCGATCAGTTGAATTGGGGATGTACCGTTAATGTTAACTATTGTAGTAGCATTTTCCTGTTTGAAAGTAAAATGTTTTATTATATACTATTCCTCTTTGTTGTCATAATTAAAAATGAGGCTCTTAACGTACAAGGTTATTGCTCTATTTTAATTTGTAGTGTATATTAGTGGATAATAATGTGTGGCTATTCTTTAAATTATCAAAAAATGATCGTCTATATTGTCTTGAGTAACTTGATTGTAAAAGCTTGTCCGTCCATTGTTAATTGATCTTACCAACAATAATTGTTCTCTAAAATAGCATTTAGGTTAGAACAGTATTAACCCCATGCATTCACTGCCAATTGATCTTACGAATGTGTATAAAAGTTGGGCAAGTGCACTTTGTAACAACATTCTTCTTTTATACGAAGAATTGTGCTGCAATTTTTTACCCTAAAGACTCTTTCCTTTTTGTACACTGGTACCATTTGCTGCTGTATTACTAGTATATTATAGTAACTGACAATTGATTAACAACTCGGTCCTTGTTTTATCATCAGATTATTAAGATTTTCTAGTTTAGATACCCTTGAATCTCTTCAATTCCTCCAGCAATAGGTAGCACAGGAGTAAGGTTCTTTCATATGATAGTTCCTGAAGTTCTTTCTTATTTTCCTCTACTGGCTAGCCTATTCTGAATAATGACACGGTTTTATTAGTGTTAATAAGAGTGATAATATAAATGAGTTTTCTTTCTTATTCTTTATAGTAATAGACTATGAGTTAATGCTAGTTGGATGAAGAATTAGGAATTAAGAAGGTAAGTATAGCTTGTCTTGTAAAATGGGCAAATAGTAAGATCAGAGTAGAGGCCTATTGGATATACCATGTCATTTTGTATATTTTGTAGAATTTTTGTTTGTAATCCAATATCTTAAAATTTTTACTGAAAAATTGTTAGATAAATAGTTTGTGGTCTGATATAAATTTATGCTGCAAAGTGTTGTTTTTTTGTACAATTTTTCATCAATTGTTATCTTTTTATCATTTTGTTAATAATTGTTTCAGGTATACGGACAGAAAGCAGAAAGCTATATATCATTTTAATCAGGCTTTATCAATGGATCCATTATTATGGGCTGCTTATGAGGAACTTTGTATATTAGGTATGTGTGAATAATATTATTCTGATATTCTAAAACACTAAGATCTTTTATACCATCTGGTTAAGAAAAGTTTCATGATTCCTCTTAGGACTTTTCTATTCCTTATGTCCGGCTACTAAAGCTAGAAATAAAACAAGCTTTGCTGTTTTTTTTTTTTGTTTATTTCAGTTAAGTCAAATAATTGGAAACAAATGATTATGCACACAGTAAAGTATCTACTTATTTTGGTGGACATTGTTATATATTCTTACAAACAAAGACATCATATTTGGATGTGAACATCTATGCATCATGTATATATGATATGATCCACAATTCAACATTTATGCCTACACGTAATTTCTGTAATTATATGGGCATACATAGCTACTTGAGGTTTATGCACGTAATACCATTCTTCGTTCTCCTTTTTGGGGATGCGAACAAATTATTCTGATACTTTAAGTGACACATCTTTGAGGGAAAAAGTGTAAAGAGCCACAAAACTTCCCCTTTCGTCTCCCATGTGAAATTCCATAACAATTCATAATAGGATATTTAAATTCAGATGGGTAGAATATTTATGTGATGCTGTAATCCATATATAAGTATGTCCATATAAAAAAGTATTTCCAGACAGAGAAGTGGGAAACTTCCTTCCTATCTGTATCTTCTCTTGTGCAAAATAGAGTAGATAGAAAGAACGGACCTTGTATTAACAGGGCCTTAAGAGTCTTCAAAGTTTTACATATTTGTGTTCTAGTTGTAAGCTGGATACGGTGCCAAGGAAGCAATTTGAACAGTATTTGGGATATTTTGAGCCTAATTTCATTCACAGTCTAATAAGGATGATTAAGCTGGTCAAGGACTTGAATACTGTTTCGAGTGGCATTATGTCTGAATTTCATTAAAATAATGGCATCATTTCAGGTGCTGCTGAAGAAGCAGCTTTAGTCTTTGATGAAGGAGCTTCTCTATGCATTCAAAAGCAATATCTACACCGTGGTTTGGCTTCTCAAAGTTTATACACAACAAATGAAGAGCATGAAGTTGCTTCAAACAGAACTTTAGGCTCTGAAGATGTCAGTCCAAGGAAATTGAAGCACATACATGGCAATAACCTACGAGATATATCTGGGGTTTGTCAAGGAACAACTTCCAGTCAGCCCCCTGAATGGTGGTACTACTAGTCTGCCATTTTATAACACTCCTTCCCCTATGGCGACACAATCACAGGTATAGATATTTATGGTATTTGGTGTTTGCTTTTCCTTTGGCTAGGTCATAGTTGGTTGCATGTTCTTTCTTTTCTGTTCCAGTTTTTCTTTCTATGCATAGTTTCAGCCCTAAACTCATAGTTATTTGTTCTTATCTAAGCTTATCATGGATGTAGCTGTTGCTGTTTCTTTTATTTCTAATATTTCTTATGGAGGTTTTATTGTTGCACTTGTACTTGCTCTCTGTCTCTGTCTCTGTCTCTGTCTCTCTCTCTTAAAATATATTGTACATGCACGCGTTGGGGGTAGCACTGATTTTTGTGTCTGTACATTGACTTTAAATTCTTCTAATTTTACAGGTAAATATACTTTCCTGCATTCCTTGAAATATTAGACCTTGTTTTGCCGTGGGGTTTTGTGTGTGTGCGCGCTTTTTTGTCCCCTTTCCTTTTGGCCCAGTTAAGGATGATACTTTCTCAATTTTGAGTGTGGAAGAAATCATTGTCTTTTTCATTTACTAATAGAATGTTATGTTCTTAAACTGCTGTATGCCTTGCAGTTGTCAGGTGTTGCTCCTCCTCCGGTGTGCAGAAACGCACCAGCAAACGGCCCAAACATGAGAGCTTATGGAGCTGATAATTCTCAACGAGTAACTATGAACTCTACCTTTGCAGGCCCTAGAAGAAAATTTGTTGATGAGGGAAAATTGAGAAAGGTTAAGACGTTGTAATGCTTTCTGCCACAATCATCACTTATTACTTATTAGTGCATGCTTTCTTCGCTTTTTGATTGTCTGTCTCCTTTTTACCCTTATAACTTGTCTTGCCATGTATTCATACCCTTGCTTGCAAGCTTTAACATGTTATGTGAAACTACATGATTAGCAACTGCTGAACTTTTTGTGCTGCTTATGTTTATTATGCCTGGGTTGGGTTGGGTACCAGGTAGAAGAGATAAAAAAAAAAAGCCAGAGGTATTTGCGCCCATCCTTTTGTCAGTATAGGTTAAGTTTTTAAACATTATTGATATATCAGTGAAATTTTCTTTGACATTTTTGAGGTATTGCCTTTTAATTTGGTGACAATTAGATGAACTTGGCTCTGGCATATTTGCTTCTCCAATTTGGTTTTCGCAAATGACCTTTGAATTATCTTCAATTTGGTTTCTGCAAATGACTCGTGCATATTTGCTTCACCTGAGATAGTTAACTTGCTTAGATGCTAATCCATATGCATTTAGGTTTCGGAGAGGCTGTTTTCTGATTCTGGACAACGTCGAAGCATGAGACTTGCTGGAGAATCTGTCAACACAAATTCAAGTACAAATATAGTTTCGGTAATGGAACAAGCCACTCTTCTAAATATCTTGGAGGTTCTAAGTCAAACTCAGTGGTTTATCGCTCTCTGACAATTAAAAGGGGTCAGTCTTGTAGCGAGAACACAGATGAAGGTATAATATTTGCTTAACATTACATTTCTCATCAAATTAATATTTTCCGTCTTTGAACTTCAAGTGAAGTATCTGTTAAGTTCATGATGTGTGCTCAAGTGGTAAAATTGATATCTGACAATATTTTAATGTTTCAAAAAAATTCTTGGGAAAATTAGTTTAAGCAGAAACTACATTTTTTTGCCCTGGATGGGTGCCAGTTAGGTGTTATGTTGTTTTCAAGGCTTCTTCTTAGGATGAACTGTACATGTAATTTGTACAATATTACAAAATCAGGGTTCAAGTGGTCATTCATAAGATCACGATTATTTACTTTTAGATGCTACACATGTGATTTCAGCGATCATTTACAGTGATGAAGGTTCACTGTCAACATTTGAAATTCTTAATTGATAAAGCATGTCTAACTATTTATTTAATCCGACAATGATCACAAAGGGAAAGAGAAAGCTGAACCAAAAGAGTTATGAATGATGTAACTTTCATCTTTTGGTTTAACAATATGAAGTATATTCATTATTTATTCAAAAGGAAGATTTTCTAACATCGATATTATCTTTTCTCATATAATTTCCTAACTCAAATCTTACTTTCTTAGGGAACCATCATGATGTATATGATGAATCTAGATCAAACAACACTAGTTCGAGCTCATCCCCATATGCTGATAATAGGTCTCATGAATCTGAAGGATTAACAAAATCTTTGGGTTCAGTTGTTTTGAGTGGTTCAAGAGTCATAGATGGTGCTTCCGATATTTTGGGTCTTCTAAGGCTTCTTGGGGAAGGTTTCAGACTTTCCTGTCTTTGCAGATGCCAGGTATTAGTTCTTTTTTTTTTTTTTTTTAACTGAAGTGGTCTGGCATTAATATGAATCATTTATATTAAAAGGTTTCTTGTCATCAATCAGGATGCACTGAGTATCTATACTAGACTTTCTCAAAAGCATTATAATACCGGATGGGTACTTTCTCAGGTAGAAACTTCATTTTTCACATTGCTTACAGATAGCATGTTTCCCTACTTGTCATATCTTGTTTTTTCCCTAATTTTCATATCTTGTTTTACTTGTTTAGCCATTAAGCTCATACTTGTTTAGCTATTTTACCTTTGAAACACAATAAGTATGACTCACTTTATCATGCACCATAAATTGTTTGCATAGCGTGTTTGATACAGAGCATCTCTTTCATATATTCAATCCAAAAGCAAAACCTAGCGTGTTTATTTTTCACAAATGTTAATTAAATTACGTCTATTTTCTTGATAGATATAGATTCTACCTCAAATCTTTTCGTCACATAATAAAATAAAGTGAAATAGAAATCTAGCTCTGCTGGAAATAGCGGGGTGGGACATAGCTAAAGGCATACTTGGGAGCTTCACCATGCTGTCAAAATACTTCTTTCTCTTCATTTCAGCAATTCAGTCAAAATTCTTCCAAACTTTGCATTTTAAATTTTTTTGTTATTTATGCTCCAGACTGATACATCTGTTTTGTTTTATAAACTTGTCCTGACACAGAAGTTCTGCCCAAATACATCTTAAAATATTATTTAAGAGCTATATTGATCTCTGCATTTTCATTATCAACCTATGTCTCAAACTTTTGATATCCTGTGGTAGTCCTCCAGTGTGTATATATCTAGTTTGGGGCATTTACAGTTATATCTGATCAAGTGGCTTCATAATGATCTCATTCAAGCACAGGTTGGGAAAGCACATTTTGAAATGGTTGATTATCTTGAAGCTGATCGTGCTTTCAGTCTTGCACGCATTGCCTCTCCTTACAGTTTGGAGGGAATGGATATATACTCCACAGTTTTATATGTGAGTTTTAATTAAAATCATATTTCAAGATCTCATTCTTTAGCTTCAGCGCTGAATCATATCTTGCCTAAAAATGATACCGTGGTTTTATTTTCAGTTGCTTTTTTTGCTTAGTCCACGTGTTCTACTTTTTACTGAGTCAATTCTCCTACATCTTTTAGCATTTGAAGGAAGATATGAAGTTGAGTTACTTGGCTCATGAGCTGATATTGACCGACCGTTTAGCTCCTCAATCCTGGTACCTTCTCCTGCACTTGCTGTTTTTAGCTTTAACCTATAGATACAGATTATTTGACTGAGTGGCTTTCATTTATTTTAGCGTTAATTGCAAAATAAATCACAATCTTTTCACTTTTTTCCAATTGCGACTTATGTTTTTAATATTTGCTTTTAGATACATTACCTTTCAAATTGTTGCAGTTCTATCACGTGACTATTTTTTGTCAAGTTGCGCTGACGTGTCGGGGTGTGAAACTAAAAAATTAAAAGGTTCTGATTAAATTGAAACAATAACAAAAAATTGTGATTAAATTGAAACAATAGCAAAGGTCGTGAATTTATTTTTAGTTTTTTCAAAATATTTCCATAAGTTGCCGGAAAATAGTCATGCGATCTAATTGCAAAAATTAAAAGGTCATGTATCGAATTGAAATTTTTAAAACATAATGATTTTTTATGCAATTAAGTGATAACCTTTTTAGTACATGTCTGTGTGTATGTATTGGTCCTCTAGATACCTTTGTGTTGGTTCCTTTTCGCGACAAGATGCTCGATGAAATAAGTGAACCCTCTCAATCAATATTGATTAGCCTTTTGTAAGGGCCTACAATATGCTTATATAGCATGTTCAGTATCCTGATGACTTATTCTATGTGCTGTATTAAAAGTTGTATGATATGACAGGTGTGCTATGGGAAATTGCTATAGCTTACAAAAAGACCACGAAACCGCTCTTAAGAATTTCCAGCGATCCGTGCAATTAAATCCAAGATTCGCATATGCCCACACCTTGTGTGGTCACGAGTAAGAATCACAATTCTATTCCCTGTTTATAGGTGCAACACACTGAAGACTTACATTTGTAATCTGTAAATCCATCTTTGTTTTACAGATATGTAGCCTTGGAGGATTATGAAAATGGTTTCAAGAGTTACCAAAATGCCCTTCGAATAGACTCCAGACACTACAATGCCTGGTATGGAATCGGAATGATATATCTCCGACAAGAGAAGTTTGAGTTTTCAGAGCATCATTTCCGGATGGGTCACCAAATCAATCCGTTTTCTTCTGTTATAATGTCGTATCTTGGGACTGCTTTGCATGCATTGAAGGTGACATCTCAAGTATTCCCTCTGGTCCAATTTAACTGTTGTTTTGGAAAAAAAAATAAAAAATATGTTGCTTTCAGTTTTCCAAGAGAAATTAAAAAAGAATTCAACTTTGCCCATTTATTAATTTTTGTGGTAAATGATTAACTAATAATCTGTAAAAGGGAACATTAGTCATTTTATACAAATAATTATAGATTTTAAACGACTTTCATAGTCTATGTAAAACACCCAAAAACGACAGGAGGGTGTATAAGCAAGGGACTATACTTATCCTAGCTTGGATTGTTTTTGAATTCACTATCAACTAAATTAATCTCTAAAATTGACAGAGAAATGATGAAGCCCTTGAGATGATAGAAAGAGCAGTTATAGCTGATAAGAAGAACCCTCTCCCTCTATATCAGAAGGCTAACATACTTGTGAGCATGGAAAATCTCGATGGGGCTTTAGCAGTTCTCGAGGAGCTCAAAGAGTATGCCCCTCGCGAAAGTAGTGTATATGCATTGATGGGTAGCATTTACAAGCGGCAAAATGTTTTCGATAAAGCCATGCTTCATTTCGGACTAGCACTGGATTTGAAACCGTCTGCTACTGATGTTGCTGCTATTAAGGTAACAAACTAACTTCTATCGATCTTGTCTCTTGTACAAGTTATAATGCAATCGATTGTATGTTTATGAGTTTGTTTTGAACAGGCTGCAATAGAAAAGTTGCATGTACCAGATGAGATAGAGGATATTTGTGAATCTATCGATAGAGATGCTGACGCTTGAACCTCCTCCCTTCCCTTCCTGCACCTAAAACGCCAGGAGTTGATTGCCAAAACTGGTAAACATCTTGTGTAGAGTTATTTTGTGGAGATGAAAGAAAGTTGTGTAATGATGCGTCAGCTAACCATTAGAGTTGTAAACGAATCGAATATCATGATATTTTAATTTATTATTCCTTTGTAGTCGTCTTCGTTTATTATTTGAATATCACTCTTATTCTTATTTGTATTCCAATATTAGGGTTCTAAGATTTATACGTGACTTTCACTTTTAAATGAAATCCGTTTAAATGTTATCTCCAGAATCTGCTGATTAAATTTACATTTGGATTCTTAATATTACAAAATTATCAAATACACATAAATGATACATGCATCTATTGAAAATTTAGCAAATTAATCAATTAATAAAGTTTACGTAGCAAATGTAATTCGCAAGATCAAAAGCGTGTTGAACAAATAATACATAAAATTTTGTAGATTTTATGTTTGATCGTGGTGGTAATAGTCGATACTGTTTATGCACTTAGGTGGTATTCGGTTAAAAATAATGGTGGATGGGATGGATGAATAAAGATGAAAAATAAGGATAAATGACGAAATTAAAAATATACATGACAAAAAGAATAAGAAAACTTATAATACATTTTCCGGAGGATGTTCTTCTCTTTCATGGCCTTTATTCAAAAGATGTGATGTCGTTTTTGAAACTTTGTTATTTTGCATTAGGGTGTATATTTTGGGTAGAAGTAGGATGAAATGGATTATGGGTGGGGAAGAAGAAGAAGAAAATGGGTGGGGTTGGTGTATTGAACAATATCACTTATACTCACTTCTCGGAAAATATATTTGTATTGTATGATGTTCCTGTGCATACAAAATTTTATATTTTTTCAATATTAAGTGCTTGTAGATAATAAAAGTAAATTAATCTAGTTACATTAGAATATTTTAGTAAAAAATAATTTGGATGTATAAGCAATACATAGCGCATGCGATCATCAACATAATTCAATACAACGTTAAGCATACAAATCAGAATATAATTTGAACCTAGAGGGAATGCAGGGGAGATACCACGTCTACATACCAGTATCCAATAGGAGTATCCCGCGTTGCCAAACTTCCACGTGGAGGATTTCGATTCGTCGTCTTACGTGGCGATCCCAAACACTAAATCCATATAATTAATTTTTTTCAAAAAGAACTCCACATAATTAATTCCTAGTTCAGTTGAGAAAACGAAGCGTTGCTTCTTTGATCGGATATTCGTCGGAGCTCCGGCACCTTGTAGAACCTCCACCGTGGCTCCTCCCGCTCCCCAGCATCAGAACAGCAACCTCACCCGCAGGAAATCGGCGCCGGCGTCCGCCTTCCCCGCCGCGTCCGCGTCGGGTCCGACCCGAATAGTGTACAGGGAGTCCACGTCCTCCGATTCGGATTTGCATCTGCCGTTTTGGCAGAAGACTTGGTTCATAGTACTGCTGCTAGTGATGGCGCTCTCGTTTTTTGCCCTCGCGATATTGCTACTGACATTCGACTCCGATTATGGGTCAACTCCCGTTTCCGCCGCCTCCGAAGGAGTTCAGGCAAGTAATACCTAACTGACATCTTTGCACATACAGTTTGTGGAGATAGAGTGGAGATTTTCTTTAGTTTAGTTTTGGTTGAATGTGTGATTTATTAATTATAGGTTGGTTGCGAGGGTTTCTGGGTGTTTATTGTTGTAATTAGTTTTTAACTGTAATCGGGACTTGAAGAGATTTGCTTTTAATTTTTATATCTATTATGATTTGAGGTTCTAAATTGTTCGAATTAGTGCTTAATCAAAGATTGGTATGTGGAAGAGATGATGTGATTCTGTGAGTTGGAGAAATACCTAATATCTAGCTTTATATGATGTGTTTTGTTGAAGAAAGATCACTCAGAAAACACTACTACAATAGTAGCTAGTTCTAGTATACTCTTACTTGGTTATATTTGATTTCCTAGAAAACTAATGAAGAAGTATCTAGTTTGATTGTAAAAAGACATAGAAATATCTAGCTATGGTTTCTCTAGAGATAAACGTGAAAACAATTTAGGATGAGAGGCACTTCAAATGTTGAGAACTAATTTGGCTTCGTTTGAGTGTATACTACAGCTTTACCGAGGTGAATGTTAAGTAGCTGAAGTATTTTTTATACACAATTTTATATGTTTTGTGTTTCAGTTTTCACTGTACCAAGGCTTTACGTGTTTTCAAATCGTTTATAGATAACTTATGGTTCTGTGATCAAGCTGATGCATGAGAGGACAAAATTTAGACTGCACTCCCATGATGTTCCTTATGGCTCTGGCAGTGGGCAGCAATCTGTTACTGGTTTTCCTAATGTTGATGATTCCAACAGCTACTGGGTATGTTAATACTGCACCACCTTATGTCTGTCTATCAGCTTATTAGAGTATATGATATGTGAACTATAGTTTTTCAGGTTTTAAATAAAAGTGTTTTTGTTATTTTATTTGCAGGTTGTTAGGGCTATACCAGATTCAAATTTTAAGCAAGGAGATACAATTAAAAGTGGAACCCTCATTAGGTTGCAGCATATGAGAACTAGGAAGTGGCTGCACAGTCACTTGCATGCTTCCCCATATCAGGCAATTTGGAGGTCAGTGCCCATGTGTTCTGACCCACTCTTTCTGCTTCTCTGTGTGCTTTTCTAGCAGTTGAACTGAGAAAATTTCACCTTTTATTCTTACCCGTGTATTGGTACTGGACTCCATGATTCTTGGCGTTCATTGGCAGTGCAGTATTACTTAATTATCTTCTTCATTGCCATGTTATGTTCTGTCTCAGGGTCAACCTTTTTAATAATCTGGAAAATCCTTATTTACTTTCACATGAGCAATTTACAATAAGTTAAGTATCACTCCCTCCGTCCCAGACTTAGTGTGGCATTTACTGTTCGGCTATAAATTGTTTTTTTGATGAGGGTATGGTAGTTTTTTCAACTTTAATAAAAGAGTTGTTTAATAGTATCAAATTGTGTTAGTTTATGGAAAAATAATGGCATGTGGTGTAATATTGAAGTATTTGAGGGAGATAGAAAAAAAAAAGGCTAAAGTTTTATTGCTATTTAAGGAAAAATAATGCATTAATGTTATTATTTTCACACCAACTGTTGAATACTTAGCTCCATGTGTAGATAATTTCTTGAATTTTGAAAGTTGTTTCTGCATTGTGCTATTTGAGTTTGTAATTTCACTTTATTTTAATTTACTGCCTTAATAACATTAATTCATGAACAACACATTCAGGTGAGTTGCTTTGGCAGTGATGGAGAGTCCGATACTGGAGATCATTGGAGGTCAGACTTTCTGATCATGAACATTTTAGTTTCTTAGTAACAATTGGGTGCACCAGTTGCACTGTTCAACTGTTGCACAACTCATTTTTAATGAAAACAACTAATATTATTGTTTAGTGAACACAACTAATACCTCTTAAAAATGCACTTGAGTTGCATGATGCAATTAGTGCATAGAAGTATTTGCCTTAGTCATTTTCTCTAACATAATGTATGATCTGTAATCTTTCCTGTGGTTCAGAGTTGAAATTGAGGGAAGTGGCAAGACTTGGAGGCAAGATCAAAGGGTGAGGCTTCGGCATGTGGATACCGAAGGTTACCTTCACAGTCATGACAGAAAGTACACGCGTATAGCCGGGGTCAGCAAGAGGTGATTGTTCAAACAATTAATGTGGTTTTCTAACTCCATTACACAAAATTAGAAAGAAATAACATGCTTTTATGGCAATGTTGTCGCAGGTTTGTGGGGTTCGTGAAAAGCGATCGGATAACATTTGGTTGGCAGCAGAGGGTGTATATCTCCCATCTGCTGAAAGCAAGTGAGCTACTTACTCTAAATATTATGCAATCAGGATAAGCAGCCAACTGTTTCTGTAATTTTGTCCTTCCCTTTCATTTCTTAGTACATACTTGTAACTTGTATGCTTTTCTGAAGATTGAATGACACTGCAAACAGTTTTGCAAATAGTCTTATAATAACTCCTCAATAGAGAAATTAGACTTTATTGACCAACTCTTTATTTGCTTAATGCATTTAAGATTATGTTATTATAAATATTGTGCAATTTCAGCTGGTACATCAGTCCCAGGAAACCTACTCTTTTTTTTGACAGAGGAAACCCACTCATTGTTTCCTATTAAGTCATTTATTTATTGGTCGTCAAAAATAATTTATTAGTGTGTCTTAGCATTATGCAAATTCTTACGTGACTCCCTTGACTTTAATATAAAAGTTGAACAAAATTTTCAATTGAAATTAAATTATTATTATCAAATGTCTTTTACTTAAATTTGTTATAAACTTTATTTTATAAACAGTAATTTATTCATACATGAACAACTCCATAATACCTTCAAACGTATTTATTTTATACATAAATTAACTCCATAATACCTTCGAACATATTTATTTTATACATAAATTATACCTTCAACATATTTATACTACATTGAAATTCTTACAAAAGTTTGTAAATTTTTTTGAACATACTTAAATTTGATGCAATTAAGTAGTATATGTTTTAACCCACAATCAGAACCATTATAAAATAACAACATTATTGTAATTTGAAGTGGTAAGATTACTAAGTACACACACCACTTAAGAATTATAACGTTAAAAATTGAAGTGTAATAAGTAAAATTTGGAGGGGGTAGATTGATGTACAAAACATACATCTCATACATCAGGCAGAAGAGTTTCCAACAGGATTAGAAACAAAAATTTGCATCAAAAATATTCCTTAGATAACAGCGCAGTGTACCGAAAAGTTGGACGGACAGGTTCATAAAATTAACCAAAAACAAAGGAAACATCAAAAGCATAACAAAGAGGGGCTTCTATGTCTAAACTCATTAAAGCATTTTGGGTAGACGATTCAACTCAGTGAGACTTGACATACTCTTGAACAATGTGGAGACCTTCACTTTCCTCGCCAAAATCCTAAACGAGAAGAAATTCAAATTATTCAGTATTCAATCAACCAATAACGCGATCAAGAAGCATGAAAACCAGCAGTTTAGCTAGCTATATTACCTTCACCACAACACAAGAGGCTCCGACAACCTTCCTCGCCTTCCCTTCAGAATCAATCTTGCACAACTACACAAACAACATTCAACACTACAATTACATACTATATAAATTTGTCCTGCGGAACAAAAGCGACAACCGGCTCAAGATCATCTGTCATCACCTTAGTTGTCGAAAGACATCAAAGGAATAAAAGAAGGGTAGTTTTTAGTCCGGTAAGCTACCCAAATCTCAATTTCCGACCTATTGACTCTCACGAATTGAAAAAATGCCCAAAAACTTACAATTTATCTACATTTTAGTCCACTAAAATGTTGTAGGAGGTGAAACATTCAATGACCGATCAGACTCTTACACGTGGACTCTATCACATCAGACTCAACCAGATGTTTCACCCCCTACAACCAGTTAGGGGACTAAATATCGAACAATTGAAAGCTACCAGACTATATCACTTCGTGAAGGTCAAAGGACTGAAATAGAAATAAAGATGACTTACAGGACTAAGTGAACTATTTTCCCTCAAAGAAATCAATAATCTGATCAATTAGAAGTAGAAGCAAAATGTAAATAAAAGAGATCAGAGAATGCGCTTACACCAGCCCATTCACCGAGAGTCTTGGCACTCGGGACAGTAATAAGGTTGACATTGTGATCAGCACACAATGCTTTGACCAATTTTGAGTAGTCAGCTTGGTCACAGTCCTCAGCCAATACACATAGCTGGGCAGCGTGCTTTTCAACAGCCTTTGCACCCTCGTGAAGGCCTCGAACTAGACCTCCATGAGCCAATGACTTTTTGAGGACAAGTTGCAATGCAGTCATGATATCCATTGGCTCACCAAGAGCCGGAGCTGGAGTTGCTGCTGGTGTCTCCACAACAATAGGCTCTTCACTGCAACACGGTTAATCAGCATCAGTGTATATAATGAAGAAATAAATGTTCAACAGTGCTAACTTTACTTAAATGAGGACCAGACTTACTCTATAAATTAAATTTGACAAAAACCTATATGAACTTGGTTCTGGGAATTTTGTGATGAACTCAATAATAATGTTTAGTATATGAAGTAATACCGTTTATAAAACATCAGCAATACTTGTTAAGTTACAAAGTAATATTGTTTATAACATCAGTGGAATTGAATACAAAGAACAGGGGAAATCCTTAAAAAGTTAGAATTTCTTACCCAGACATCTTGGTTTTGTGCTAAGACGACCTCTGTTTATAAACTGTAATAAAACAAGAGTGCCAAAACCAAATCAGTAAATTGTGCATAATAATAGCATAAAGAGAAAAAAACATAAAAAATTAATCTATCAAAAGAAAATGATGCGTCGCATTATAATCATAACACGATCTAAAGTTTGCAGTCATGGCATATATCCTACAATAAACGAACAAGATTATCTTATAGCGGATTTCAAGACTGCAATAACAAAGCAATATTCACGATGAATCAAGTTAAATGACACCAATTGAAGCAACGCTTCACGAAATCCTAAACCATATCAATATAAAATTTCCTAGTTCAATTCAACATCCAAAATTCACCAGTAGGAGCAACGTGAAATGAAAAATCAAAACTCAAAACAAATTTGAAGTGTACAATAGAGAGATTATGTACCTGTTAATTGAAGGGTTGAACGAGGCGGAGCAGCAAATGCAAACAACGGCTCTCGAATGATTTTCGAGTTATTATATACAGATACGAAGAGAACACCCTGAAAACCCTAATGCTGATTTACTGGGCTTCATTGAATTTATTCTAGGCCCAAAGTTTCATATAGCAGGCCCAGCCCAAAACTTTCCCCCTTTTATAGAATTTTGTTTGGACCAGGTTATCTGCACCCCATAATCAATATATACACCCACTATTTACGTAATGCCTGACGCCATTACACTGTACACAATGCGTATTTTTTTTTGTATAGTTTATAAAATATTATTAATTAGTATTTACATTAAAGTGTATTTCTGTTTTATTTTGAAGAGACAATGTTATTGCTCCATCGGTCTCGCTTAACTTGCATCATTTGGTGGAACACAAAATAATAACAAGTGGAGTAATGAGTTGGGTTTTGAAAGGTAAATTCGTAAAATTTATGTATAAAGTAAAAAATTGGTTGTATTGTATATATGTATGTGTAGTGTAGTTTAAAAGTAATGATATTTTGTATAAAATTGTAAATAATGTGAGGGTGAAATTTGTGATGAATTTAAGATGAATTTGTGTTAAATAATTGAGTTAAATCTTTTAACCTTCTGATTTAATTAAGAATAATTTATACTAAATTGAAACTCAGTTGAATTTAAATAGATTGCGCTAAACTTTTAACAATTCAAATAAATTATAAATAATACATAATAAATATATAATAAAGCACTTTTGAAAAAGTTGCACTAAGCAGGAGTCGGGAAGCCCCATATAACTATCCCCTTTTTAAGCACTCTTATTTGAGTTTTATTTGGGTTTATCCCGGTATAAAAGGCAAAGTAAATGCACCCTAACAATGTACCGAAGAAACGAATGATTGAGTACTTTGAATAAATGCTAACTTACAAGATTTGGTGAGAAGATTTTAAGAAATTTCCATGTGTATTCTTATTAATTGATTTCCAACTTGTACATTGATGTCAAGCTCCCTATTTATGCCATTTTCTTAACCTTGATCAAGTCTGATCTCAACCATTCATGTTAGGGTTTTCACACACTTATATCAACATTTAATATTTAATGATATTGTACTTTGAAATCTCTCTGACAATGACTATTGACAAGATTTGATTCTCATGTGTCAAATGAGGTAAAATGGGCTTGCCTAGGGGAGCATGAAGGTCAACAATATTGGCAAAAACCGCAATTTATTTTTGGCATTTATTATTCGACACATATTTTAATTTAAAATTATTTAATAATAATAAAAGGTGTTTTTAATGGGGTAGAATAAACTTTTTAAATCTAATACAATAATTGTTTAATAAAATATAATATAATATTAAGATGTGTGAAAAAAATAAATTAAAATTAAAATTATTTTATTGCTTTATTATTAGCCTTTGATGTACGGGTGGGTCGGGGCAAGCGCACGGACTTATCTTCACAAAAAAGTGATTCTTGTTGTCTCTCTCTCTCTTCATAAATAGAGAATAACAAGTAATAAATGAGATAAAAGGGAATAATTATAATATATTTTTGTCTAGATCTGCAACTTGTTCAAATCTTGATCTTTTTTTCTCTCATTGCCACCTTACGTTCATTATCATTCCCTCCTCCTATCCAAACCCTGAGACCCTCTTCTATATGTGCATATACATATACATATAGATATATATATATATTTATAATATATGTATATGTATGTGCAGCAGGGCTTGATTTTGAATATCATAGCAACGCCTAAAAATTCACAAGGTCAGCTCCCTGCTTTCTCGTTTTCGGAATTCGATATACACTCTGGCTGGCCTTTTACGCTCAGATTTCTGGTTTTAACAGAATTAGATCGGTTTTTTCGGAGAAATTTCTTACGATTGATCCGATGGTGATGTCTCTGTTGCCCAAAAGCGATTCGATTCACATCAGGGAGGTTTGGGCCGACAATTTGGATGAAGAGTTCGGCCTAATTCGTGAAATTGTGGATGAATATCCCTACGTCGCCATGGATACAGAGTTCCCCGGCATTGTTCTCCGATCTGTGGGAAATTTCAAAAACGCGAATGATTACCATTACCAGACATTGAAGGAGAACGTCAATTTGTTGAAATTAATCCAATTAGGGCTCACATTCTCCGACGACAAGGGGAACCTCCCCACCTGCGGGACCGATAAATTCTGCATCTGGCAATTCAATTTCCGCGAATTCGACCCTAACATAGACGTCTTCGCCAACGATTCGATAGAGTTGCTGAGCCAAAGCGGCATCGATCTCGTGAAGAACAACGAACACGGCATCGACTCGCTGCGATTCGGCGACCTGCTCATGTCATCCGGAATCGTTCTAAACGACAGCGTTTATTGGGTCACGTTCCACAGCGGGTACGATTTCGGGTACTTGTTGAAGCTGTTGACGTGCAAGAACTTGCCGGAGGAGCAGCCGGAGTTTTTCACGCTGATCAATGTCTACTTTCCGGTGCTGTATGACATCAAACATTTGATGAAATTCTGCAACAGCTTGCACGGCGGATTGAATAAACTGGCGGAGCTGTTGGAGGTGGAGAGAGTGGGGGTTTGTCATCAAGCCGGATCAGATAGCTTGCTCACATGTTCGACATTCATGAAATTGAAGGAGAGTTTCTTCAGTGGTTCGCTGGAGAAATATTCTGGTGTGTTGTACGGATTAGGATATTCGTGATACATTCCACTTCATCTTTTTTTCTTAGACATTTTCTTTTCTCATATATAACCAGATTTTTTTCTTTCTATTTTTTAATAAGAAAATATTTTAATAAACTTTAGTCATAAATGCTACTATATCATTCATACGCATATGATCCTCTATCGAGGATAATAGACTAAATTGAAATCGATAAGTTTGTTCAAATTGACGCAGTTTGTTAGGTTATGCTTAAATGATATTTTGTGTTTCACTTTATATTTGATAATTTACATTGATGACACATGAAATATTAAAAAATATTCAACGAACCACCGCAATTTTGAGATTAAAACATAAAATCAATCAAAGAGAAATTGAATTGAAGCTGATGATAATAATAATAATAATAATAATAATAATAATAATAATAATTGAGATTATGCTTGTAGGTTGTGGATGTGTATATGTTGCAGGTTGAGAATGCTTCGATATTATATTTAGGATCATTTATAATAAGGTAGAAAGAGGTAGGTCTTATTACAACTAGGTGTAAAAAATTTGTGCTTATAATTTGCACATAAGCACAAATTTTTTTGCACCAAGCACAAAAATTTGCACTTTTACACTGTTTGTAATTTTGCTAATTTTTTACACCTATTGTAATTTTCCTTATATTTAAGATCGATGGAAAAAATATTTAAAGTCCGCAATCGTGTTAGGTAACAATTTAAGGGCAATATGTTTTTATTTTGGTAAAATAGGCAAGTTTTTAGACTTTTTTTTTTTTGAAGACGCACAAGTTTTTAGACTTGAAAATTATTTGTTTTACATTTAGGCGTGTTAGCATGAAAATAATAGTCTATTGGTTAAAAAATTTATGTTAGCAAATTGAAAACTTATTGTCTTTAAATGATCATCCCTATGTTATGTATCAAACATGTTTAGCCACATAATTGTATTGTTAATAGAGGATGCAACTTTGAATTAATTTTATGTTTTAATTAATGGATCAAGATGATTAATGTTATGAAGTAAAAATCATGTGAATGCATGGTGTTAATTTATGTCGGACTTTTCATGTATCGTGAAAAGCGAAAAAGGAAATGAAACCTTTATATTTCCTTTAAATATAATTTTTGGAGAAAAATAGACACACTATAAAATAATAAATGCAAATATAAAAAGTAGAACTCATCTGTTATTTAATCTTTTATTTTTAAAAAATATATAAGAAATTAATTCAAAGAATTCATATCTTAAATGACAAGCGAGAACAATTTTTTTTTTTTTAATCATAAAAGAAGATTCGAGATGGGATAGAAAAAATCCTTACACATATCATTGTATTAGAAAAAATAATAAAAAAAAAGATAGAAAGACAGTTTAGAATAATTTTATAAAGAGTTGCTATTCCAGTGAATAGCGATATTAACTTGGCACAAAAGTTAATGGGCTTATTTTTTTATTTCTCCATCGCTCGACCCAATATGATCTGGGCGGATCGAATACCCAGTATTCCCGATCCGTTGGTGGGTGCATGAAGTGCATTTATATAACGTAACCGCCAAAAATTACCCCCATTTTTGCGATCTAAGGAAAGAAGGCGGGTGTCGAGGTCTAATTTGGGGTTGGCAGCAGAAGAATGGCAGCGTAATTCAGATTCAAGCATCGTGGGATCGGCGTGTAGAGAGTCGATTTTTACAGCCTCAGTAGACGCCGGAGAATAGCTGTTGTTCATTTCTGGTAGGTTTTTTTGGCAACGATATTGTTTCTGCTTCTGTTCTCCTTGTTGCTTAAATTGTCGATTTCTTTGTGATTAATAAATAGTTCATCAGTTGTAAGATTAATTTGGTTGTTTAAGGCTGTTGGGATGAGAAGCGGTAACAAGAGCTGTGATGAGAGTTTGGTTGGTCGCCGGGTGAAGGTGTCTTGGCCAAAACACAAAGCGTGAGTGCTTTTGAATGCTGCTGATTTTCATTTACTGTGCGTATTTCCGGATTCGGATTTTACTCATTTAAAACATGAATTGAATTACTCATTGGTGGATTATTTTTTGGGCTCACGGAACTGATTCTTTGATGTTCTTTTTACCATATTTTATTTTGCCGATATGATTAAGCATGGAAGACTGCCTCAATTAATTATTAACGAAGGACACACACATGAGTGGTGTGTTTAAGTTGTTTATGTTAATTGTCTCACATAAAATTATTTGAGAGAGAGAAACTAGCTTATAAATTTCACCCATTGGGTTTAGTATGAAACCCCAACTGGGGTGGCTAGTGTTCTTCCTCTAATATGTGTATGCTTCAGTGTGGGCTGTACCCATGATATTTATTATAAGAATTTTTAACTACAGTATCAGTTTCAATATATATTTCTTCATATTTTAAACTGCTATGCTACAGGTTCACCAAGGGGGTTGTGTTGCATAGCCATTCAGGGAAGAACTTGGTAATGGTGATTTTTCTTAGTGGATGTAGGCAGTGTTATTGGTTTAGTTATATCTTTGGACACAAACTAATGGATATTGGTGTAGTTACCTCCCTTAGACTTTCTCTTGCTTGTCTTAAAATTTAAAACATCTATTGTTAGGTGGTTTGTACTAATGGTGTAGAAGAACTTTTGAACCGGACTAAGGGCAATGGAGAACCAGTTAATGATGCTTTTTCCAATCAAGTAGGCTACGGCTAATCTTATAGTTACTTTTCTGTCAAATGTTTGCATGTTTAAAGTTCATTATCATTTTTGTACTTTAGGCAAGCGAGAAATGTTATCCGACTCATGCTTCATCTGATATGTAAGTTTTCCAAATGTAGCTCTCTTAATCAGTTTTATTTAATGCAATTTGAAGGATGATATAGATTTCTCGTCCTTGAGCTTGGAATTTTCATTTTTATAGAAACTTGAGGGATGGAGAAATTCAAGAGTTAGGAGAGCTTCTTGAGTGTCTTAATGGGGGTTACATTGAGGGGTGTTGGGGATGATAGTCGAGTTTGGGCTGCTGATCCTTCGGGTGTGTTTTCTGTCAGGTCTCTCTTTAAGTCCCTATGTGCAAATTTGAATCTCTGACGTTTCTTGGTGTAAAACTGTATGGAAGGGTTCAGTTCCTAAGAATGTACAAGTTTTCCTTTGGTTGTTAGTTTTGGGAAAGGTGTCTACTTGTGATATTGTTCAAAATCCTAACGTTCCTCCCTTCCCAAGTTGGTGTGTCTTGTGCAGGGATTCCTCAGAGGATATCAATCACCTCTTCATTCACTGTCCTTTTCACAGGAGCTCTGGTATAAGGTGATTGGTGAGATGGGAGTCCAATGAGTTTTTCCAGGCTATGCTTTGGATTTGCTTCAAAGCAATTTGGGTGGTCCGATTAGTAAAGAAAACTGAAAATCTTGGGGAAAATTGTTATTTCCGTGGTCTTATGGTCTATTTGGTTAGAAAGGAATAATAGGATTTTTAATGAAAAGGTCCAGACTGTAATTGATTTATGGGAAATGATCAATTTAAAGTAGTGTTGTGGTCCTTGAGTCAAGTTCTTTTAAGTGCTTTTTTTGTCGGATGTACTAGGAATTGGTGCTTCGCCTTGTAAACCTACTTCTTGTAATTTCGTAGGGATTTCTCATCCCTAAGCTTTTTAGCAATAAAATTCTCTTATCAGAAATAAAGATATAGATTTTACCTTGCTTGAATTTGAAAGTTGGAAACAAATCAACAGTGTTTCGCTGAATCTCTGTGTACAGTTTCTTTTGTTGATAATTTTCTGTCTTCAAATAATTGAGTAATTAGTTTCTCATGTCCAGGCATCCAGAACAAGATGCTTCCAAAGTGTATGGTGATGAATTGGTTGGGTGCAAATTAAAGGTTTGGCGACTCAAAAGCAGCACGTGAGTGTTTTCAAAAACTTGTTGCTTTTGTCCCTAGATTACCTCTTAATTGGTATTAGGTTAAATTTCACCCTATTAAGTATTATCTCTTAGGTCCGTTTGCTTGACCTTAATAGGCCTGATTAATTTGGTAATCTGGGCGGTTAAGGTGTTTGGTTCCTATAGGGCTCTAGAAAATAATGAACCCAACAATTATTAACAGGCTTAGCAGATACTGAATCGGGTGGGGAGGTCTGATGGGTTTTCTGGCCGATTCAGGGCTAGCCTGATAAGGGATGATTTTACTTTGTTGTCCCTCTTGCATGTACCTCTGTGCATCCTGAAACCATTGTTTTTCAATTATCGTTGTTGGCTAAGGGATTAAGGATCCCTAAAATCACTCCACCACCGCCACCATCTCGGTGCTGCCATTGGGTTTGCGCAGGTAAGCTCCGCCGCTGCCGTTGGTGCAATTTTTGTTGGAATTTATGAACTGTGATTTGTCTTTGAAAGGTGAGGGAATGAATTTTCACGCCACTGTGAGTTGTGTTTGATGCAAATTTTGTTTGGATCTGAAATTGATTTATTGACTGTAATTATGTTTGTCCCCATTTTTGGGCTGAATCATTCTTTGGAAAATGAAGTCATTTAATATGCTGTTAGTTGAAATTGCTTTTCTTGCCTGGGTGAAAAGGGAGAAACTTTCGTCTGCACCAAGTCTTGAAGGAAGGAGAGTTTTCACAGGGCATGGAAATTAATTCTTTAAACCAAGGTCAAAATGGTGTTTGACTAATATATTCACCCCTAATATGTTTGGGAATGAGTTCAACCAAACACAGCATAGTTGTCAAGGTGCTAAGGGTGCGGTCCGTGCCTTAAGGCACAAGGCGTGCCTAGGCTAGCGCCTCGGCGGCAAAACTCCTAAAAGTCTTTAAATCACCATGTAAACATAAATTTAACATATTATCATGTAAATAACTATTATATTTAAGTTCAAAATCATATAAATAACACAATTACACATAGATAACAAGTAGTAAACACTTCAAAGCAAAGTACTAAAACACCAAATATCCAAATCAAAACCAAACAAATAGTATTAAAATAGTAAACTAAATGAAAATCATCCTCCTCCTCCCCCTCCCCCTCCTCTTCTTCTTCTTCTTCTTTAAAAACATTTTTACCATATTTTACCATATATATATGTGTGTATATATATATATTTATATATATATATATATATATATATGAGCGACAGAGTTGGGGGTGAGGCGCACCGCCTTTGATAACTATGAAACAAAGTAGTATTTATAATAAGGAGTTAAGTATGGACCAACCAAACAAATAATAATTACTCTGCATATTAATTCAGGCCTTTTAATCTGGACGATTAAGGATTTCCAACCAAACGGATCCTATTATAATTGGTATGCTCATTATGTTTTAAATTTCACAGATTGTCTGAGGGGATTATTGCTTCATACAACCGTTCAAATAAGAAGCACTTGGTAAGTTGGCTGTCAGCGATCTGTCTAATCTTTCCTAATTTATTTGAACTACCTGATCATTTAATGTTCATCTGCTCCTTTCCGTCCACCTTACTGTGTTAGACATATAATGTATCAATAGCTTTATTCACCTTTCTTCCAGGTTCTCTTTGTGAGTATTTTCCTTTTTGGCTTTAGGTGGTTTATACTGATGGTGTTGAGGAGATGTTGGATCTAAGTAAGCATATAGAAACAGCCGAAGACGTTTCTGCTGATCAAGTAGGTTAACCCATTTATTAGTGTATATCCTCTTGTTTTATATGTATTTTGTTTACATTCACTATTAAATATGTTTGCTGCAGGCCCAGAAGACACATTCCCCAGCTCCTGAGTTCTCTTCTATGTAAGTGTTTTTCAAAATTTGCAATAAGCCTCCAGTTTGGCTCGCGTAGATGGATACAGTAATTGCATATCATGCATTAAGTCAATTGATTGCCTCATAAAATTACTGAAGACAAATAAATACTTCATTACCGTAACTGTGTCCTTGTTTTGGAAATGAATTTGTGAGCATGCACTGGTTCTTTAATCAGTTTATTGCCAAAAAAAAAAAAATTATATATATATATATATATAATCCAGAATTTTATCAAATTAACGTAGATCGTCACATGGTATGACAACCCTCTCTACTATCCAAACTAAATTGCCTCCTGGAGTGACGATCCTCATTTTTTGCAGCTTTTCCCCTAGATCGTCACATTATGTGATAATCTCCTTCTACATGGCATGGTCACATTTGATGTATGCAAGGTTTTATTATGGCATGGTCACACAATGTGTGAATGGTGCATAGTTTTTCTTATGATATTGCTATATATATATATATACACACACACATTATATATATATTTGTATTTATATTGCATATATATATATATATATTCTTTTTATTTAACATATGTATTTCCCCTTATATATTATGTTATATATTTATCTTCACTTTTTATTTAAATAATTATATGTATACACACATATTTTTCTTACTTTAAATTCCATCACTATATAGGAGTATTTTATATAATGGCATTACACTTTTTTTTTTGGGGTATAATTGTGAATTAAACCAAAATCAATTAAGTAATCCAAACCATATATTGTAGAACGCACTGATTTTCTAATTTTTTAAAATTATGTGTATATATCTCTTACTATATGTAAATATATGTATGTGTGGGAAATGTTGAACCCACTAAACACAAATACATCAAAACCCATGCATAACAAAATTAGCATAACATCCCATAAATCTTTTTTTTTGTCGAATAGATACAAAAAAAGGTCAAAACTCATGCATAAAATGACAAAAAAATCAAAGTGTCCAACGATGTTGTGAAAAGCTGCCCACAAAATGAGGATTGCCATTCCATACTATGATTTGGTTTGGAGAGGTCAGAGGATAGTCACACATATTTTGATAAATATCCTAGATTTAACCATATTTCGCCAAAAAATAAAATAAAAATCGCAATGAACTGATAAAAATCCCAGTAGGCACTCATGACACTAAATTCACTGCCTATATTTTATGCATCCGCTCATGATAATAGAGAGCAGTTGTTATTTGTCCATTTCAATTTCTTTTTATCATTTTATTAGATTCTATGTTTGCTTGCACGCTGAGGATCATATCACTCTCTCTGGTTTGATAATTTTTTGTCATTATGTACAGAAAGAGCATCAAAATGAAAAAAGCATAAAAGTTAATTTTTGGATGATCTCTATGATTCCTTCTCTTATCGGTTGTGGGCTGCCATTTCTGGAGTAAATATTAAATTGAATTAGACATATCTAGACATGTATGCCTGAAGTTATCATTCATTGGCATGCTGCAAAATCATGTTGAACATGCCAATAACTGCTTAGGCTGGGAAGGGATTGCAGGTATACTGATGATGACATGGATGCTGATTTGCATGCGAGAAAAAGCATAAGGTGAGTGGCTTCCTTGAACTTAAACTTTTAATTATGAAAGCAAGTCTGTTTAGTGTTTGCTTTGAGAAATATCAGATATTAAAATTTAATTTGCATTATATTAAATTACATAAACTGTTAGCTTGTGAAGTACAATTGCTATTCTGGTTGACCTTGCTCGTAGCTTCTTCTCATACTGGAATGGTAATAATAATTTCTGTGTGATAAATTTTTTGTAGCATTACCTATAAACAAGTCGATTTGAAGACAAAAGGATATGAAACTTGAACTTTGTTATAATATTTAGAGCAACATATATGTTGAATTCCATCATTAAATAAGGTACCATGGTCTCAGTAAGGATTTCACTGTGAACAGTTGCCTTATTATATGCAACTCCGTTAGCATAATTATTTTGGAGGTCTTTTTAAGGTACTTTTACTGTCTTTGTTCTATATGGGTTTTGATGGGGGCTTCTGGAGCTTTGGCAAATTAAGCCACAAAATTATACATGTATAAAGATCAGTAGAAGAAAAGTTGCTCAAAATGATAGACAATTACATATATCAATATGTGACAAAGCTAATCTTCCATCAGTATAAATATTTTCAAACTTTATGGAGGTTAAAGTTATTGCTTTCTGGCTTTATTATGTTCCTAACGTGTTTTGACGATTTATTTTTTTAACTGACAGGGTCCGTCTCCTGATTGTACGACTCGCTGTGCAAGCCCTGTATCGTAAGTGTGCGAAACAGTTATCCCTCTAATGTTACATATCCAGTTAAACTAATTAAAGTTATCCTTTAAGGAAATCCCCACATATTAAAGCTTCCTCATTTCAGCATTCTTGTTATGTCTGATAATGAACTATTTGAGTGCTCATTCTACCAGGCCAAAGGATCTAAAAACACCCAAACTCGAGCCTGATATTTCTTCTAACGATTCTAAATCATCATCCATCGTAGGTGATGATGGTCTGGTAATTGTCGGTGGCTACAAAGTCAAGCCCTCTGCTTTCCCTACGCTTGTGGCCATATTTGAAAATACGGGGATATTACAGCCCGTTGTATATTCAGGTGAGTAAATCTCGTGTGAATCAGGTTCATGTGAACTCTCTTCTTTAAAAGAATATTTTTAACATATGAAGTATCACGTTTTGTCATACAAAATATCACTATTTAAACAATTTGTTATTCTATGTATTATTCATCTCAAATCACTAAACAATGATATTCCTTCTGTCCCACTATTATTTACATGTTTGTCTTATTGAGACGCCCCACAATAATTTGCACACAGTAAACACTCCACAAACTCCACCTTCACAATATCCTCATATTTACACAAAATATCATAGAAGTGAGCTCATACATAAACTCAGTCCAACCCATTTCTTTACTTAAATATTTAAAGGTAGACAAAATTGTTCCTCCAACTCCAACCATTTCTTCACCTTCTTAATTTGTCTGACCGTTTTAGGGTGCAAATTGTTATGGGACGGAGGAAGTAGTTCGTATGCTAAACATATCTGAGTTCACCGTAAAACTTCCACGAACCAGGTTCATATAAGTTTTTGTCTATTCAGGTCAACATCCGTCCGAGCTTCTTTACTAGAAGTTGTATGTAATGTTGTTCAGAAACTGCAGCACCATGACTTGGAAGCCATTTTTATCTAATCTTGAAAACATAACAAATGAGGTGTCGGATCTTGCAGCCAGCAAGATCGAAGTATCATGGCTAAACGAGCATTTAGCTCAACTCCATAGAATTGTTCCCTTTAAAGAGAAATCTATCGAGCTTAGAAAAACAAAGGCAAGAATTGGAGTCCTTGCTAAGGCAGCCTCAAATGAGTTGAAAGAAAGGCATGCTGAGCTTCTTCTTGCTGAGGAGCGGTTTAAAAAGACAGAGAAATGGTTAAATGCTGTGAAATTAGTCGGTGAAAAAATTGATGACGACATTGTGGAGTCAGAGTCAGAAGAGTATTTTTGGAGAAGGCGATTAGACGAGCTTCTGTAGCCTACTCTCTGCAATGTGAAGGAGAGAGATTTATGAAAATCACAGGTCATGTATCATAGAATTGTAACTTCCAGCGCTTCTATTTTTTTATCTGCTTAGTGAAAGTTTTGTAGACGTTCACATCTGAAGAATTTTATCGGGTTAGTAACAGTTTATTTTTGTGTCTGCATGAGTATGTTTATATTTTTGCAACTAAACTACAGTTTTGTGTTTGCAACTATTGTTTATTTATGTGTATGCATGAATGAGTATGTTTGTTGTAATTATCGGTTAATGATTAATACTGCACCTTGTGGAAAGTCACTACTCGCACTTACTATTGTGTTCTGATGTGTGGGGTGAAAAGCTTGTAAATTTGTTTTTAACTATACCACGGTTTATTTCTCTGTGTCGCTCTCTAAATTTTTCTTTTTCCATCACATTTAACACTCACTATATATAAAATAAGTTTTTTTTTAAATGTGCAATTCTCAAATTGGAAATTTAAGAGGGGACAGAGGTAGTATTATTCATTTTATATCAATTGTTGGTTAATTGATTGAAGCTTCAATTGATATATCAGTTGAGATCATGTCAGCTGAAAAATATATTTGAATGCTTTTCATGATTATGATATTAATCACAAGTATATGAAAGTAGTAGAAAACACAATATTTTTATAATGGTTCAAAATAATTATTTTGACGTTCGCCATTTCCTTTCCAGCAGGACAAACCCTTAAGTTTATCCCCTTCAACAAAGATATGATCACTAGGCGTTATTTAAATTGAATTAAGACCAGCCTTAATGGATTAGGGCATGTTTATGTACCATTTCTCAGTTTAATATTTATTTTAAAATTAAGCTCTATAGGGAATACACAATGGTAAATAATTTCATGTCAATTTAAATTTTAACATGTTATTTTAAATTTAAAATTGTAATTTTATCATGTGGGCTGTGTCTCAATAAACAGTTCTTTTAATTCGAAATCCGCTAGGAGTAAATTAGATCTTAATATCAATGACATATTTAAGGTGATCCATTTAGAAAGTTCATTTGGTCCAAAGTTGGACCAACCCTATAAATTAAGGTCAATTCGTCTAATATTTATAAATTTTATATTTGATATACCTGGGTGGAGAAGATACCGAAAACTTTAGTATATCACACTTACCAATTCAAAAATATAAACAAATATCAATTTTTTTAATGTACATACTTTGATAAAATATATGTATATCATTTCAAAATTCATACCAATACTATATATGAATTTCAATATACCAAAGTATGAATGTGAAAAATTCAGCATAACAAAAGTTCGGTAAGAATTTTTCATATAATGAAAATTTCAGTATAATATTAATATGCAATTTTATATACTTAATAATTTAATCTAGGCAAAATCTACGGTGAACAAGGGTTCACGGTGAAACTTGATCATTTACTAAAGGGTATCGGTTGTAATAGTTGAACGGTATTACATATATTACTAAAATGTTTGATCGTGATAACTGAAAAGTATGTCCTATATTACTAAAGAGTATCGGTCGTGATAATCGAAGATTATTACCTATATTATTAAAGAGCATTGGTCATGATAATGAAAAGTATTACCTATATTGCTAAAAGGTATTAATCGAAATAACCGAAAAGTAAATTGATCTATTTTTTCAATATGGATCGAGTTTCACCGTAAAAGCTTGGTTTCTGAGACATAATCTTTAATCTATACCACTTCGTTATATATATGGTTTATTTATTGTACGAAAGATTTGGAAATGTTGGGCGAAATTCCTATATGGCTTGGAATTTGGACGGAATCCTCCTGTGCTTTATAAAATAAAGCTAACATTCCCCCTTTTTTAAATTTTTTTATTTCCCGTTACGTCTTGCACAATATAATCTTAAGACTTCATAATTTAAAAAAACAAGATACGTGAAATAAAAGAAATAAATAAATTTTTAACTCATTTCTGTAAAAAAGGGGAAAAGATTCAAAAAAAAAAAAAAAAAAAAGCGGTGAATTTCGTAGGGTTTAAGGAAACTTGGTAAAAAAGAAGAAACAGCGCTCCTTCTTTCGAACCAAGCGAATTTCGAAATTCGCCGTGCTCCATCAGTCGATTCCGACCGACGCCGTCGTTTCTCCGGTGCCGCCCCTGCTCGCGCTGTGCTTCTGCTGTTTCTTTTGTGAATCTTATCACTCGCGCTGCTCTGTTGACATTTATTCCTCAAATAATAGGGCTAGGATCTTATTTTTAAACATATAAAGTTTTCATCATGTCCATGCCTCGGGTGCTGGAAGGCCCTACGCGTCTCTGCGCGCCTCTCGCCTCTAACGACTATGGTTTAGCATCGATTGATCCAGTCCAGCTATGCGATGAAGCTAAAGTGGAGCTATGTAGAGCGACTAGGGATTTGAGAGGCTGTGGCCGTTTGGTTCAAAGGGTTCTAATCTCTTGTGGTCATGCTTCATTGTGCGATGAATGTCGTCAAAGATGTGATGTTTGCCCCATTTGTAGAATTGCCCTTCCAAAGGGGGAAGCGAACCCCCACTTCGTCTTTTCTATCAATGTATTGAGGCGGGTCTTATTTCCAAGAAGTATGATGACAGGTTGAAAGACAAGAAAGATGATGAAAATCAACTTAATGCTGATGTTCAACGGCTATATTGTCTGTTCGATGTGGCTTTGGAGAATAACTTAGTTTCTCTAATTTGCCATTGTATCCCTATACTGAGTTATGCCTGCTGCTCTTGTTTTCAAGATTAAGGAACAAAAAATATCACTAAATTTTCATTAGGAAGTGTTTTTCAGCTGTCTACAGTTTCACATTGGCATAATTTTTCTTAGAAGTAGTAATGTCTTCAGGGCCTGGTTGGAAAAAGGCCTTTCCATGTTTCTTCATCCTGTGTCTGTGAAACTTTCCGGGCTTAAAAGCAGATACACAGGCAAATTGGTTGCCCAAACAGTTTAGGCGTATTGAGTGGTTACTTGTTATTTGACAGCTGAATTTAAAGTGGTCTTCTGATTATCTTTTATCAGCATTATTTAATTTACATTTTCCGATCATATTTTTTTCCTTAATATAAAGCATACAGATGTTACGGATGTGTGCATGGATGAAAGTGCTGTATCAAGTGATCCAGTTACTGCATTCCTGCTTGATGAGAAGGTTGTCATAGATTGGTGCAGAAAGACGTTCAAAAGTATTTTGACTGAACTGCAGGCGACATGTATCCTAAAGTTCATTTCATAAATCTTTGACTGAGAAAGTACCACTGATTCTGTAAACCTTGACATCCTTATTAGATAGTCTTACGGTACTAGAGATGAAAAAGAGTTAAGCTCCCTTCTGAAAATTTCTTCAAAGTTAGCAGGTATATCCAATGTTCTTGAAGTATTGGAATCTTCATTCAGAGGCTCTATTTCGCAAATGCTTCAGGACCTGAATCGTCTCCAGGAGAGTATACTGAAGACAAAACAGGTCAAACATTCAATATTGTTTCTTGCCATTAAGCTATTACACTATTATAATCATTTGAAGAGATTTGTAGAATAGAAATATAAATTAAAAGTGATCTGGGTAGAAATCCTAATTGAACTTCTTTTCTTCTGGTTACTTTTGCATTTTGTTCACTGCTTACCAAAATTTGCCATATATGTTGTACTGTCTGCGAACCTTCTATGAAACCTGTTGAATGCCTCTAGTCAAACTTTTGAGAAGCTAGTAGCTGATCTAATATGTCTTGTTTTGTGGATCAGTCCATTTAACTTGTTTGGGTGTTGGAGGTTGATCTTCATTGGCTATGTCCCTAACTAAGTTTAACTGCATTTTTGGGATTGAATTCACAGCACTTGGAGATCATGATTTGGTGCATTAGACATCAATTTTTGCTAAAAGTGAGATCTAGGTTTTTGGATTCTGCATCATGGAGCTCATCTTTTCGTCAAAGGAAATCAGCAGCAATTACGCGAGCATGGCCTGATATTTTGGATTCTAGGGGCTAAGTGCATCCAGCCTGTTTATTGAAGATGCACTTTCAAATCTTGATACAGAGCAAGAATATGCTCGCAATGATGAAGGGGAATTACCGATAACATCATTGCGGGCAGGTGGGGGCAATTCATTTCTATCCAGGTTAACGGGAATGGCTGGATGCTACCCTTTTGAAAATCTTCGTGCTGCTGTTGACTTGCTTTTTCTCCAAGGAAATTCTGATTTGGTGGTTGCCAAGCAAGCTATTGTATCCTAATCTAATCCGGAACAACTGTACTTTTGGACTAATGTTTATTTCTAATACCTATTTTATAATAATATTGTTACATTTTATCATTCCTTAACCTTTGGGGCAGTTTTTGTATTTTCTTTTTGACCGGCACTGGACACTCCCTGATGATGAGTGGAGAAACATTATTGATGACTTTGCTGTCACTTTCAGTATAACCAGGCACTCTTTGCTGGAATCGTTTGTCTTTTATCTATTGGATGACCATACTTGATGAAGCTCAAGGTAGACTATTCTTCAAGTCTTATTAAAATGAAATGCTATCACTCTCTCTTTTTATGATCGGTAAATGTTAATTTGTTAGTTATTAGTAGTTAGTTCACCAAGCACCCAAACACTCCAAGAATTTCTCCAAGCTACCTTATAACTTCATAATTCGTTCCCAAAGGGAATCGAACCCGGGTCTCCCACTAGAGTGAGGAACCTGGTGGCCAGGTGGGCCAAGCCACCTGGTTGCTATCACTCTCTCTTTTGAGCTGTGAAACTGTGTGCTATACAAACTTGATGATGCTACATCATCATAAATCTTGACACTTTAGTGTGGAATGTACATTGATAAAAAATTGTGATATGATGTGCGGATAAGGCTTTGTTTCTGCTAGTTTTACAGTGTTCTTTTCTGTTTCTTCCTTTCTGTTATTCACCATACACCTACTGTTGTTTATAGTACTCGTTTGTCATATATGCGATAAACAGTTGATGTTTTGAATATTTGGACTCACCTGTGTATTACAGTGGACCATTTGACTTTTAGGATCCTGTTATTTGTCTATTTAGCTGTACACTGGAGTTTTTAGCATAATTGGAAAATGCTTTGGAATGTATAATTGCCTTCCTCGTACAAAATAATGAAATAGAATAGACTGTTAAATGTCAATTATGTTCGCTATGAAGCATTTGGGATGATGGATTGCAAGATTTACTGGAAAGTCAAACATGTCCATTTCTTTTTCCTGTAAACAGAGAAGAACCCATTCTTTATGAATTCATGATTATGAATTTTGCAAATTGATAAGTCATTCAAATTTATGAATTTACGAATCTCAGTTATGATTAGCATTTCATCCAGCAGAGATATCAATGATCACTATAGGTTCTTTCTTGCTCATGTAAATTTGCTGCTCTGGATCTATGATTGGTTTCACTGATTTTTTCTCACAAGTTGTATTGCTAGGAAGCATGTCGCCTTCTTCCTGAAATAGCGGGCCCGTCTATTCACCCTAAAATTGCACAGGCACTGTTAGAGAGAGAGAATCCTGATGCAGCCCTTATGACTTTAAGGTGTTCAGGGCGAGATGGGGGAGCAACTTTATGTTCACTTAGAGAAGCTGTTACTGCTGTTAGGGTTCAGGTAGAGTGTGGACTTCTCACTGAAGCCTTCATGTATCAGAGAATGATTTGTACAAAAGTCAAGGATAAGAAAGTCAAGGTTGATGATGAAGCGAATAAACAGTTTAGTAGTTGGCTAATGTGGGTGGAGGTTCTGGTGACTGAAATTTGCTGTCTTTGTATTCGAAAGACCTTAGTAGATCGGATGATTGAGTTGCCCTGGAACTCAGATGAGGAGAAGCATCTCCATAAATGCTTGCTTGATGTTGCAATAGATGATCCTTCATCAATTATGGGAGGTCTTCTTGTGGTTTACTATCTACAGGTACTTTTTTTCTTTTTTAAATCTAAGTCAGAGCTTGCCATGTGTCTTTTTCTATCCCGTTACTCTTTTTCTTGCAACAGTTATCACACATGCTTATTTGCTAACTTATCTCAATTAGAAATCAGTTTTCATAATAATATTATAGCTATACCTATGATAACCACATTGGCAAGTACTCGTTGATGTGAGTCTCTCTAAGCAATTATGCTATTTCCTATTCTCCTCACTCTGACTATCAGTGATGATACCTGCACTACAGCAATTTTATTGAGTTGGTTCTTAGAGTAGATCTAGAGAACCTATGATTAATACATATATGCATGGGGAGTCCTGCTTGGCTTGGTTTCTTCAAGAAAGTAGTAATTTTAATACACACACACATGAATTCACATTGTCTTATCCATAATATTTTACTCCTCCGTCCCAAAAGAAGTCATGTTTTGTTACGAAGCAAGTCTATCATCGCGCTTGGAGGGAAAGGACGGGATAGATGCGGGCTTGGACCTCGTTTTAGTTATATATTTAATTATTTGTTGTTGCAGATTTCTATTGGTTAACGTGGGACTTGTTTTCCACGTGCTTTTCCTTCCAATTATAAGTTCTGTTTAATTTTCCAGATTAGGGTATTGAGATTTTTTGATCGGGCAAATGGTGACTCGAGCCCATGACCTTTAGGCCATATATAGTGGAGCTCTAACCACTTGATTTAAACTACTTCGTTAGATTAGGGTATTGAGAATATTGTTATTGTTTCAGCCTTTAAGCTTGAGGACGTGGTTATTCCCTTGTCTCACTTATGAAGGTGCAACCTTTTGTAAATCATCTATTCTCACTTATGCTCCTCCATTAGTTGTTAGTTTAGCTTAATCAATCACATTTGACTCTTGAATATTTTTTTATATAGAGACATATAGAAATTTCAGTTTATAACTAATTTTGACTTTTAAACATGACTTTTTTTTTTTTTTGGTGGATGGAAGAAGTAATTTTCTTTGACACATGATGCACAGAAAGTTCTTAATTTGAATTTAACTAAGTGAGTGGCTATTGGCATGATTTTTCCCGAATCAAACTTTTCTGTGAAGCTAGAATCATACAGAAAACGCGTTTTTGTGGAATTACTTAAATGGACTTTACCTTCTAACGTTCAAAACAGTATTTTCACACCAGAAAATCTGCTCACTTTGGAAATATAGGTGGAGTTTATATTATCTATTTTGTACTGCTAATGTTTCACAGAATTTGTGCTGGTTCTGTATCTAGAGTACTTAACGGCCCCTTATCAGTTTCATTTTTACTGTTGCAGCGGTATCGCTACACTGAAGCATACCAAGTGGACTCTAAGCTTCAGACACTAGAGGAAGACTTCATTTCAAAAACTCAGAACGATGGTATCTCTTTTAAAGTAAAATCAATGAGTCATTGGAGAAAGGCTTTAGTTGTAAGTTGTCTTACATTTTTCAAAAAATTATCAGTTTTTAGATATACTATATGCAATTTTTTTATCGAGCAATAATTGAATGTATTAATACCAATGAGAATGAGAAAAAAGAGGAACCGGTTATGGCCTGATTGGCAAATGTTATTTATGGTTTTTGCAACATGTGCTAGGAACTGATTTCCTGCTAGGACATTTTGATTGATGATTGAATTTAATAAATTCCCTGTATATTTTTCTTATTTTCTTATTATTGATTTAATTATTTAATGTCCCTGTTCACAATTTCAACTAGGTGAATTCTATCCATTTTTTCATGGGTTTCATTTGCAGGGCCAAAGTGTGGATTTGTTGCCAGATGTCATCCAGCAACAACTGAAGAGTGGAAATTTGCCGGAGGTTGGGGGTATTCTTGGTAAAGAAAATATTCCAGCAAAATCAAATGTTCCAACAATGCAAGAACCGATATTTGGCACTTTGTTGTTTAAAAAAGCTCCACACGCGCGATGGGAGGGCAACAATGGGTTTTTACATTCCCAGCCTTAAACACTGGTATGTACAATGAAGAAACTTCACCTGTGTGCAGTTTTGTGTAAGGTTAACCATCTTCTGCAACATTTGCATTCTTAACCTAATTAGGGTGATTTAAGCATCTGAAAATTTTTGGTGTTATCATGTACTGAATTTATCGATTCTCTTCTTGGTATGAACAAGTACTTTATATATGTTCTGGATTAAGGCAGAAATGATTGCAGAGTTTGTAGCTACATTTTGATTCTGATCAAACTGGCAATTAGAAACAATTGTTTTGATTTTTTTTTTTTTGTGCAAGATTAAACTGGCAATTGATGCACGTCTAAAGGGAAAAATCAGTTTTACATTTGGGAACGTTACATCATACCCTGAGCATTGGTCGACACGTTTTCGTCTTATGAGCAGAGGTTAAACCTTGACTCGACTTTGCCTTCTGTTTGCAGTTCCAGTTCAGTTGTTTGTAGCCTTGCTCGAAGGACATTTCTTAAGTCGGAATCATTCCTCTCTGGTTGCCACTTGCCACTCAATTTTGAAAGGAATGATTTTTCGTTACTATGTTTTAATCATTTGGAAAAAAATTGTAATAATGAATTATTATTTTTTGGTTAAAACAAAAAAGTCAAGGTAATGCTCCTCCCTATTTTTTTAAACTAGTTCAAGTGTATCTCATTGCTAAAGGATTCATGTTAAACCAAGCACCATCAATAATTATGATAGTCGTTTCTCAATGCCAATCAGAACAATGCAATTACAACGTTTCTTGATTTTGTAGTTTTCTCCTCATTCACTAAAATTGCACGATGATTTATTAAAAGTGATTCACAACTAGATTTGAGAAATTGGGGTAAATACCCATTTTAATGTTAAAAATGAGATAAATACCCCATATTTTTATAAAATGCCCTATTTTTTTACTGTACATATTAAGGGTAATATGGTAAAAACATTCTTCCATAGTAAACACCTATCCAACTTTCAGCATTAAAAAGGGTCATTTACTCCAATTTCCCATCAAATTCTCACCCAACTTTGGTCAGAAAAGTCAAAAGTATTTCTGAACTAGAGTAAATTTCCGAATAACAAATTCTCACAAACACCACCCAGTAAAAGGTCTCACAAACAGCACTCTAAATTGTCTTTCCAAAGCTCCCATTCCCAGTCCTTTCATAAATTCCCAGAAACCCTGAAGGGCAATTATGTCATTCTCCATCCACCACGCTTTCATGGCTACTGGTCCGTCGCCTAGACAAAATGATATCATCTGTATTATTTTTATATTTTATTATACTCCCTCCATCAAAAAATTTAGTTCCATTAGTTTGTCCAAAAAATTTAGTACTATTCAAAAAAAAATTTACTCTTGCACTTCAAACATCTTTTTATTTACTTAAATTGTCATTGACTTTATTCATAAATGAACATCTCGTAATAATCTTCAACATATCTACTTTTATAAATAAATTACTATTATTTCTTAATATTTGCTGAAAAAAAGACTAAATTCTTTGGAAGGAAATAATATATTTTATAATTGAAATATATAACATATTGAATGTTAACATATCTTTAAAAAATTATCATAAATTTAGGGCGTTTGATTACAAATTCTTTAATGGGAATGAGTATAATGTAATTATGGTGTTAATGAAAAAAAAAAAAACATGACACTATTTTTCCCTCCTAAATAATATAATCATTACTCAATTTGATTAACATATTTTATCTCATTTTTTTCAAAATTTGAGACAACACTAATGATGTAACACTATGAAAACATTTATTCCTCTAATATATCCAAGGCGTTGAGGAAAATTATAATTTTATTCCTATTCCTATTGAAGAACTTGAAACAACTATAATTTTATTCCTATTCCTATTGAAAGCTTGAAACAACCGCCGCCTTACATCAATCTGTTAAAAACAGAAATAGAATTCATATTAAAATATAAAAAATAGCACTCAAGAATTGAAGTGTACTATGAAAGACCCTAAAATTTGAGACAGCTCTCGCTGTTGTGAGCATGGATTACAGCAAATAGTGTGCATCTATTAACCCCAAGAATCACACAAATACATTCGTCCTAAAAAGAGAGGGAGGCAAGAACAGAAAATGAGGTAAATCTTTAATCTATGGATTCACGGATATGAAACCCCAAATTCAGCAGTTATTTAATTGAGCGAAGCAAAATCCGAGTTTAAGAGGGGCTCTGCATGGAGGACACTTTGCAAAAATCCCTTTTTGCCTACATCGTCAGCATTCGCTGTTTCCGAGCTTGCATTTAATTGGTTCTTTCCATACATTTAATTCAGTAAATTTGAAGGGCTTCCTCATCAGAGGGCTTTTGAGGTAGCTTCTGGCTTGCCGCTGGTGGAGGGATTCTTTCTAGGGGTATGTTGTTGCCCTCTCTCTCTCTCTCTCTCTCTCTCTCTCCCTCTGTTGATATTATCTGATTTAAACAGGTGAATTGTAGAAATGGGTTCTGCTGTTCCTGATGTATCCTCGCAGAAAGCGGTGGAGCCAGGGTTGATTGATGTTGGGAAAAAGCTTCTGAGGCGTCCTTCATCAACTGATGAACTACTCATCCTCCTTGAGGTATGAATTTAATGAGTCACATAAATGTTGGGGTTTAATGTGTGTGCGTGTAGACTCTCCTATTTAATCCGATGAGAAAGGGCAGTTTATGCTGAATGTGTAAAGAATCTTGAATTTATGCTCTTGATAGGAAACTATTTTATGCAAATGCCTATTAAGCCTGTGAAAGTCCAAAATTTGTTTCACTTGTGTAGAAACTGTTCTTCGGTGTGAATTCGTGCAATTTCTGTTTATGTTTACCAGCTTGTTTGTTTTTTTCATTTTTGCCTTGTTGTAGTTGTGGCAAATGTTCTATTTTTGTGGATGATCAATGCATGCAAAGCTCAATTCGACTTTGAAGTGCCTTGAGGAGATTATCTGTCTTTACTGTTTGTTATATGTGTAAACACCCCAACTTCAATTAGTAAGCCGCTTTATGGTTGTCTTGACTATGGATTTAGTATTCGATGACCAGATAGAACCATATGAACATTTGATTGAAAGGGTGTTAGGTGTAAATCTGAATAATATCAATATGGGTTTCCTGATTTGTGAAGTGGATCATTCTTAAACTTCTTTTTGCTGTTTGTGACATTGCTAAAGCTTCTTTTTATAGTTTCATGATCTTTATTTTGGTTGTTGTTGTTGGTTTTAGTGTTGGTGGTGTTTAAATAGTCTTGATAAACTTGTTACATGATAAGGGTGGATTAAGTTTCTCTCTACTCCTTGAGACTGGAACTTTGTTCTTGTGATTAGAATGATTGGAATTGTGTGTTACCGATGGTTAAACAGTACAGTTTTTGAGCTATATGCAATAGCTCGTTTGACGGTTGACCAATTTTGAGAGTCTTCTTTTTTCCTATTTAACATTTATTTGATTATTTATACAGGAGGGAGTGTTGTGTATTTGTAGAGGTAGAAGTTCTAAATGCGATATAACATTAACGATGACTCCTTAAGGAAAGAAATTAGGATAGGAGATTCTTTTATTGTTGATTGTAGTCTGCAGAGAGCGGGCCTTAATAAGAAATGTGAAGCAATTCTTTGTGGTAAAAATGGTCATTAATAAAAACTTGTTTTTTATCATCTTCTTTTATGATGATCCCACTTACACCAGTCTTGTCATATGCAATGGCATTGAACACTATATGGCTCCTCGTTTTTTTATCAGTTAATTAATACCTTTTCAAAATATTTTATTTTTCTCCTTGACCAAATCTATTTCTCCATCTCTCTCTCTCTCTTCTAAAGTCGCCTTGTTTTGTAGCAAAGTAGATATTACTACTCGTCTGTTTACTTTCAGAAAGCTGAGAGTCTCTTAGCCAAAGTATGGCAACAGCCTCCTAGATCTACATGTGGAGCAATGCTTCCGATAATGAAGGCACTTATCAAGAATGAACTTCTCAGCCATGATGATGAAAATGTCCAAGTTGCCCTTGCATCTTGTTTTAATGAGCTCTCTAGGATAACGGCTCCAGATTTCCCTTACGGTGATGACAAAATGAGGGTAAGCAGAGGAATTCAGCTATTATAGACTTATAGTGTAATCCAGACGACCTGTTCTTCTCTCATTCTTGGGAATGATCGTTTCTGGATTATCTAAGCAAGCTTTTACTTTCAAAATTCACCAAAATCCTAACCTATAATGCCTACACTCTCTTACATTATCTCACATACTTTTCATTTTCCCAATACCACACACCTTTATTTTTACAATATAATACTTCCAATATCACTTACTTTTTCACCATCTTTTTCTCAATCAAACATACACAAAAGTCAAATTCACCTTTTACTATTCCGGGATAGTTGCAATCAGGATTTTCCCAATCCCCTACAGCCATGAAAAAACATACCCTCATCAATTCTTACAAAAGCATCATGCTCTTATAAAATATTGGTCTATGTTTTTGGTGACAGGTAATCTTCCAACTATTCATGGTTGCATTTGAGCATTTATCTGGTGAGCCTGGTTGCAATTATTATAGGGCTCTTCAGATAGTTGAGACCATGGCAAAAGTGAGATCATCCCTGATGCTGCTGGACGTAGATAGAGATGACATGGTTGTTGATATGTTTCGACTTTTCCTCAAGAACACTAAGTAAGCTTATAAGAAGTCTATATAAATTTCCTTGAATGGAATGGGATTCTACTACTTTTAGTGGCTACATTTCAGAATGCTAAATGAAGATTTTAATAAATTGCTGTCTCAGTTTTCTTTTGGTAATTGTATGCTAAAAAGATTTTAATTTTTGAAGGGTCAATCACCCTTCTGATATCTTCAAATACAAGGAAATGATCATGACTCTGGTAATAGAAGAAATTGATGAGATCTCCTTTGAACTCCTGAGGCCCCTTTTGGCCAGTGTGAAAATGCGCAATAAGGTATGGTTCTCTCCTCAATCATTCATGCTATTATAATACGACAATCCCATCATTTCTTGATAATGCATTTTGTTTTTATTTCTTATTCAGGATACTAAGCCTATTTCATGGGTGTTGGGGACAAAAGTCTTTGAAAAGTGTGCATCCAGACTTCAGAGTCGTCTCAGAGAAGCAGTTGAAGCAATGAATCTGGACTTGGATGATTATGCTGAAATAGTGGCTTCAATATGCCATGATACATTCAAGGAGAAAAAGGTGGTATGTTCTTGTAAATGTGATAACTGAATAAAAGCTCTACTGTCATACATTGTTTCATGCTAATTTTAACTTAAGTCATTGCAGTAACTTGCAAAATTGGTCCCATATCTTTTGTGTGCTGGCGATTTTAGTCCTATACGAATTAATTTTCTCAATTAAGTTTCATAACCTTTAAAATATTACTTCCTCGTCCCCTAATAATTTTATACTTTAATTTTCGGACGTCCCAAAACAACTTTCACACCCCTAAAATGAAAAACCTTCTATAAACTCTATCTTCACAATATCTACAAATTTACACGAAATGCCATTACTTTTTAGCCCACACATAAACATCCAACAAATTTCTTTACTTTATACATAAAGGTTTACAAATTTACCCCTCAAAACCTAATCATTTCTCCCCTTTCTTAAAAAGTGAGCCCTCCCTCCTATGAAATTTAAAGGGGACGGAGGGAGTATATTGACAAGGTTGTAGGATTTTTGCACGTACAGTTTACGTGAGCTGCCAGAATTCCACGTAGCAACCGGACTAATAAATTGGCATCGCTTACTTGGCATAATGAGACCCTGACATATTAACTTCAATTAAAAAATCACAAATTAATTATCATCCTTAAACAAAAAAATTATCAATATAAGACTAAAATTGCATCATTTTAAAAGTTGTGGAACTTAATTGAGAAAATTGAGTCGTAGGGACTAAAATTGAGTCGTAGGGACTAAAATTGCAACACCCAATAGATATGGGACCAATTCTACAATTTTCTCTAAGTCATTGGAACCATTATACTGCACTTTGTCAAACAAGCTCTGTTTGAGTGACCTGGTGTGAGCCATATGACATGTGAAAAGCAAATTGTGTGATCGAAGATCAATATGTTTATGATAGATAGAGGAGATGATTGTTGTTACATGTGGTAATCAAGTCAATGCGAGCTTGTGTTGTGTGACCTCAAGAGAAAATTCACTCTAAAATAGCTGTAATTTTATTCACGCTGTTAGGCTATATAGTTTACTGTCTTGATGCAAGAGGGTAGCCATTAGAAGAAACTAGGCCTAAGTTGTAAGTTCACAAGAATTGAAAAGAGGCTTGATGTCAATTAGTTGTGCAATTACTTTAAGAAGAAAGAACTTTTCCTAGTTAGATCTTTAATGGGAAGATCTTCTCTATTAATGCATGCAAATTGACAAGAATATATAGCAAAAAAAAAAAAGAAGAAGAAAAGAATGAGTGAAAATCTATTGATATAAAAAGGTCCGTCCCGTACTAAATGCATCATTTCCTTTAGCCTTTTTATCTATATCCCCCAAACACCTCAATATTACACCACATGTCATTACTTTTCCCACACTAACCCAATTTAATACTAAACAACTCTTTTATTAAAGTTGAAAAGACTACCCTACCCCCATAAAAACAACTTACATTATTAAAAACTCTTACATAAAACTTGTCCGAACAGTAAATGTCACTTTGTGTACGGGACAGAGGGAGTAATTTTTTCTAAATCATTTGATTATGCCTTGTAATATATTGATATGCCTTTAGAACGTAACTGTACCAATAGGATAATGCATCTTGGAAAACTTTTGTGGTTACCATGTACTATTCTCCCTAGAATATACTAGTATACTTTTTTGTCAACTAATATATTAGTATACTTTAGATAGCCAAGCAATTGAAGTAATTCTTTCTTTCTTTCTTTTTTTTTCCAAATAAGATGACAAAGAGAGTAGCTCCTACTGCTGGTGATGAAGATTGTGATCCTCAAACCAACGAAGTTACTGAAACTAACTTGGATGACGAAAATCCTGGGCCTCTTCGAAAGAGAAGAAACAGAAAACTAAACTCTATGATAAAACCAGATGAGGGCAATGAACATACTCAGAAAAGAGGAGGCAGGTTTTCCAGTGAAGCTTCTCCTGATGTTTATAATGAGGAGAGAGAGGACATGACTATGCCATCAGATCTGGGAAAATCGACCATGCTAAGCAATTCTTCACAGAAAAAGGTGAAATCCTCAATGAAGTAAATCTTCACAAAAAGGTTCAGTCAAAGAAGAATCAACAGAATGACCTCCAACATTCGTCACAAGTAAGAAGGAAACTTCAGAACTCAAAGGAGAAAGACTACAATGCCCCCAAGAAGACAGGTAAGAAGGCAATTGCTGGAGCAAGTGACATTAGGATGGAGAAGAAAGAAGGGGTCCTTGGTGACACCAGCAGAGAAGAAAGAAATAGGAAGAAAGAAATTATTTCCCAGAAATATGAACACAAAACTGATGCAGATAAGGTAAGAAAACTATGAACATAATTTTTTGTTTGATGGAATTTGCTCTTACAAGTTCTATGTTCAATAATTTTGGGACAAATTTATGCAGATGGAGGACTTTCCTATGTCTAGACCTGCAAAAACAAGTCCCAAGGGAAGGAAAAGGTATCATCATATCATTTAATGATATATGGTGTTAATGTAAAATGTGCGTACTTTAACAAGTGCCTTGCTATTTATTGTTTCAATCCAGAAGTCCAGAAGATCGTGGTCTGGTAATGGAGAGGAATTAGTTAATTTAAGGATACAAGTCTGGTGGCCAAAGGACAAAGTGTGAGTACTGCATATTGAATCACTGTTGTTTTTAATCACCTCATCCAATGATCTACCTGATTTCTTCTGTTACTTGGGTCTTTATTATGTTTTATTGTTTTGGTTGTAACCCTAAAGGGTGTGTTTGTTTAGGGATTCCGTTGGATTTAAAATCTAGTATACGTGGATTTCATGGATAGTAAAAGGTGTAATTGGATTTTGTATATGTTTGAGTGTAGATTTTGTAGAATTTTGAAGAAGTAGGTGGTAGTTGAATTATTACTCCCTCTGATCCTCAAATATGTGCCCATGGGGTTGGGATTAAGAAAAAGTAGATTAAGTAAAGGGTGTTGTAGGGTGTTGTAGGCCACTTATGAATAAAGTAGTTGTTTGTAAGTAAAATACAATGACAATTTGAGTAATTAAGTGATAGTTGAAGAGTGAAGATAAGGTAGTTGTGTACATAAAGGGGATGACACATTTTTAAGGGACAAATAATGTCAAGTGAACACATTAAGGACAAAGAGAGTATATTGTAAAAAATAATGTAAAAATTATTGCATGGTTGTGTAATGATTGATGTGTTGTAAAGTATATGAAAAAGGAGGAGAAAGAGTGTTGAGTTGGGTAAAAATCGATGATCGGTTGTGTTTGAAAAAAGTAAAATAGGTATTATAGGTTAGAATTTTATAGAATCCTATAACAAAATCGAGTTTGACTAACAAAGATTTGGATTTGATATCAAAATCCGGGGTGGGAAACCATAAACAGGCATACTAAGTCTTTTTCTCCGTATAAATACACGAGTCTTCTGCATCAATAATACACACAATTCTCCCATAATAGGGCCTTAATTTCCTGGGTTCTAATCCACACGGCTTCAAACCCAGGCCCTGGGACCCGATGCCCTAAGGACCCTGCCACAGTGAGTTTTTTTTTTAAGAACTGTCCCCCACCCCATGTGCAATTTTATGATTGATTAAAATATAGGTATGCATACCATCTACACAACCTGCAAGGATTTTTTTTTAAGAATTAGCACAACGGTTCCAACTTTTGTTATAGGACTGGACCTGCTTGTTATCTGGGGTTTACTTGGATGACCGCTCACTAAGTTTTGCCTGTAATTGCTATCTTTGATAAATGAAATGAAATACAATCTCGTCCTTGTTTAATAGATTAGAGATAGTGTCACCGAAATTTTAGTAGACTTCATACAGAAATTCAAGGCTATCCCAAGTATCAATGTTGAGATATATTTGCATTTTACACATGCTTCATATGAAATATAGCAAATGTCAATGTTTCTCATATCCTCTATTCTTTACATGTAGGTTTTATCCTGGAACTGTTAAAGCTTATGATCCTGAAACAAAGAAGCACACGGTGATGAGATGCTTCAGTCTCGTTTTCTTTTTGTCCATTCTAACTTTACTTCACCACTTCGTGTGTGTTTTCAGATCCAATTGGAGGCCAGAGTCACTTTTTTTAGGAAAGTGATTCTAGGACTATTCACCCTTAAGCTAGAAGTTGCACACACACCCTTAAGCTGTCATCTTAATGCATCTTCTTGAGTACTCATTGCTTTTTCACTTATATTTCACCCATAACATTTCCTAGATTAATATTACGTTGCAGATTTTATATGATGATGATGAAATTGAGATCTTGAACCTTCGAAAAGAAACATGGGAAAGGTTAAGCGAGGAGCCTGACCAAGTAAGAAATTTTTTGGTGCATCCAATCTCTCATCCTTGACCTTTTTCCTTTTTTCACATTGTGATATAATTTGTGATGCTTATCTTTTTGGAGTTATCTTTCTATGTAAATGTAATGTTTTAACAAAATCCTTTCAGAATCAAGAAGCTGATCATTCATCTCCTCCCAGAGAACCTATCAAGTAAGTTTAATTTAAAGAATACAATTTCGTAACTATTTTATTGTTCAAAGAAGCTGTATACTAGCTCTAAACTTTCCATTTTGTTAGAATTTTCAACCAAATAGATTTGTTTTATTAACTTGATCAGGAATAAGGAAAACAATGCAAAAGCGAAAAACAGCCGCGTTGAAGAAAAGCAACACTGCCTCATCATCTAAAAGGTCGGTTTTTTTTCCTTTTTTGAGGTTTGAAAGCCTTTTAAATTAGTTTGATTAGGGGTCCACAAGTCTCATAACTTATGCAATTTTAGTCCTACATTGACAAGGTTGCAGGAATTATGCACGTGTCCCTCACGTGAACTTCCGGAATTCCACTTAGCAACCAAACTATTTACTTGACATTGCTTACGTGATATAATGAGACACCAACATATTTATTTCAATTTAAAAAATTATAAAATAATTGTCATCATAAACCAAAAAATTGTCTATATAGGACTAAAATCACCAACACTAAATAGATATGGGACAAATTTTGCAATTTAGTGTCTTTTCTTCCATGCCACATAATGGTTACGTTTCTTCTCTCAGATTGAAAGATGAAAACCGTAGCATCAATAAATCTGGAGACGTTGCTTCACCTATTTCTGCTCGCCTTGATGGATTCAAGATGCAGAAAGTAACCACTTCGTCCAAGATGCAAAGGGTTGAATTCTAAATGCTGATTCGAATGACACGATATGTGCTGCGATTATGTTGTCGTTTTTCTGGGTTCAATCCATCTAAAGGTGAAGTTTCATTGGCGTTTTGGTCAAGTATGTTGTTTATCTGTCATATATGTAATATGCTTTCTTCTTGGCATTTTGGTCCCTTGATGCAGTGATTCTCTAGAATTTAGGCTTTAATCAAGGAAGTGCTTCTTGTAGTGTGTGCATGTCTGCTTATGGATTTGTCAATGCTACTTTTGCCTCCTAGTGTTCCATGGTTTTTTTTTTTTTTTTTGATCGGTAAATGTTAGTTGTTAGTGGTTAGAAATTAGTTCACCAAGTCTCCTTACAAATTTCAAATACTCCAAGCCTCCCTTATACCTCCCACTCCAATTCGTTCCCAAAGGAAATTGAACCCAGGTCTCCCACTTAAGTGAGGAGCCGGTGGCCAAGTGGGCTAAGCCCCATGGTTTTATATTATTTCGGCATTTGGTTAATTGAAAAAAAAAAAGAAAAAGAAAAATGAAGTCAACAATTTTAGGTGAATTTTCAATTACAAGAAATTATTAACTATCAATTTTTTTCATTATGACATCGATCACTTTACCTTTGCATTCATTCATAGGTGGTGAATATAGGAGGAGTTTGTCAAACTATGTGGTGGATGATGTTGAAATAAATAAAAGAAAATTAGTGATTTTTCTTATTAATTTTGAAAATTCTACTGCGTTGGTAATTATTAATGAAGTTAACCCTTTGGAATTTGGAAGGAAAACTATAAATACACCTTCCAATTTATCATCACATTACCTTTTCTATCACACAAACATCATCTTATAGGATGAGAGTTTAAGACATTACTTCCATTTTGTCGATATATATGAAAAAGATCAGTGTACATCAAAAGAAAATGGCCAAGATTGAAGGAACAACAAATTGTGCTACACATCAATCGGAAATGTAATTAACAATGGAAAGCAAGCGTAGAGCTAATCTCACGAACACACAAATGACAAAATGTCGATTTCCCTCTCTAAAGATGTGAGAAACTCGTGTCCGAATGTGCGCCATCGGTGTGTGGAATGACAAAATGTCGATTTTCCTCTCTAAAGATGTGAGAAACTCGTGTCCGAATGTGCGCCATCGGTGTGTGGATAGGCACTAGGACGACTTGACTGGAGCAAGACATCAAAATCTAACTTGATCTAGATAGGACGGTTTATATGTCGACTCAAATGTAAACCGTGAAGTAGCGTCTGGAGCTTAATATTGAAGCTATCAAAGGCAAGTGAGAAATTTTATTGGAAATCGTCAAAATGATATCTCGATTTAGCCTCGCCATTTGAAGTTATTCTCTTCTCTGTCATACAAACCATCCAAATTGAATTTAATTCACCGAGCAAGTGGAATAAATCAACACACCAGGATAGATCTAACTAATCACACGAACCGAAGTCACACCAACCGACATGAAGTCAATAGAAGACATAGAAGTTAAAACCACACTAATGTATGAGAAGGAGCTTCCTTGTAGTCACCAGTAAGTACAAGTGATGAGTAACCTGACAAATAGGCCTTCAATATGAGAGTGTGAAAGATATCGTAGTTTCAAGTAGTGCACAAGGAAACCAAGATACAACCATACGCAGACAAGACAGTATGACTTATCGAGAAAAATATGGGAAACAATCTTAATATGATGATCAATATGATAACAATGACACATTGAAAAGAGATGGATATCTTCTGTCAAAAAAAAAAAGAGATGGATATCAACATTTTTTTCATCAAAGATAAGGCGACGGAAAAAAAAGAGTAGAAAGAAATATTCCCTCCGTCCCAAAAAGTTATGAACACTTTCCTTTTCGCTCCGTTCCAACAAATTATGCACACTCCTAAAAAGGAAACATCACACAATATTAATGCCCTCACAATATCATTTAAATTTAAAAAATGTCACTCTTATTCTATTCTACTTTATCTCATCAAATCACCCTTACACTTTATTCTCTTTCTTACCCTTTATTCTCATGAATATTAATAAAATTAATTTTTCTAAGTTTTCGTGTCCCAACAGAGGTAATAGAACACTCCAAATACCAAAAAAAAAAATCACTTCATGTCCATCTTCTTTAGATAAACTCTTAAGCTATATTGCACGGAGTACGGGTGCGAGTGTGGAAACGATATGATACGGGTGCGGGAATACGATTTTTAAAAAATTAGGGTGCGATTCGTGAAGGATACATGTATTTATTTATATTTTATTATATATAAAAAAATTTTAGAAATTCGTAAGTCAAATGTATGTAATTCACATTTTCTCTCGTTCAAAACTTAAACGTATAATTAATAATTTAATTAAGTAATAAAACAACAATTCAATTTTGTCCATCCAATATGTAAATCATAATAGTGAATTCAATCTAAAATGAGTGTTACAATGTCAATTTAAATTACAAAATTATATTATATTATAAAATTCAATTGAAATAATATATTTAATGTTTAATTGAATGTCCCCATCTAATCATCAAGTTGGATTCGCCCAATCGGATTCGCGAAAGTGCGTTAGTTTATTTATTACCGATTCGCCACATGGCAATCGGACTCGTGATGGATTTGCCACGTGGCAATCGGATACGCAACGAACTCGCGGATTCGAGAATCTCACCCCTTTTAGGGGACGGGTGCGAATCCGATACTTTGCATTATAGTATTTTTAGAAGAATCCGTACATCATAGCTCTTAAGCTAAAGTCAAAGAAAATTCACGTGAGCAGTCAGTCTTCAACACGTGACATCACCTCTCGAAGGAAGTCACAAAAACTTCATACATACCACAAAACCTTCTCTAAATCTTCCTCATGCTTCTCGTGTCACTTTTATTATTTCAAATCCAAGTCCCTGTTTATTTATTCCAATTTTGGTATATGATTTCAATTACTCTATACTACCTATAAATACACATATTTTATTTTATTTTATTTTTAAACACAATTTTAAATAAATTATCAATCATCTATCTCACACTTTAAATTATTATTATTACCCAACTCAACACTTTATCTCTCTGTCTCTCTTTCTTTTTTTTTTTTTTTTACTTTACACACCCTCTCTCTCATACTTTACAATAACTTTCACTACACAGTCACTCATCTATCATCTTTATTTTCAAAATCTTACCCGATCAAATTCTACAAAATCTACACTTTCAAATATATACCAAATACATGTCTATATATATATATATATATATATACACCGAATTGAAATATATCTGAATTTGAAATCCACTCCAATCCATAAGCAAACATACCCAAATTTCACTAATCACTAGGGACTCGTTTGTTTTGAGATATTAAATTTTGAGTGATAGTGAAATATGTGATACATTTGATTTTTATGTGTGATATGTTTTATTAAATCATACAAACCAAATGTTTGTTAATATATATTACAATATAGTTTAACATGAGTCATAATATTTTCAAGTGTTTGTATTGAGAATTAATTAGTGTGATAAGTTAAAATTTTATAATTATACCCCCATTTAGTATTTTTTTATTAAATAAAAAATAGATATTTTTGTCAATTAACTTGGTAATAAGTGGATGATTATTTTAATACCTCATAAAGGGAGAGATTCATTTTCACTCAAAAATGAGAAAACATATATTAGGTTTTCATATTTTTTGCGGGCCATAAATAATACAAATCAACAATAACAAACACTTAATTTTTAGGAAAACAAATTATATCCATAGTAATCACTCAAAACAAACATGTCCTAAGAGTTTGTTTACTTCACAGATGAGATAGATAAGTATTGATAAGATTGTGTCGAATTGTATTATTATGATTGTAATTATTAAAGTAGCTTATATGTTTGGATTGATGAGTTACATTTTTTTATGTGATCTAAATAAGTTATTTTATATATTTGGATTGAAGGATTAATAATAAAACTGATGTCATTGACAATTATGCACTCTTATCTCATATTTTGGAATAAAATATTTTTTAAAATACTTGAGTAGTACAAAAATATAATGAACTTACATAAATTTCTCCATCAGCCGGACAACTAATCTTGCCTCCCCACCTGACCATTTGTCACGCAATAATAAAACTATTTTTAAAAATAAAACCGGGCCGACCCCAAATCCCGAACCGTAAACCAACAAACCAAACACAGAATTAAGCAATATAAAACAATCAATCAAAGCTTTAAAATAAGCCTAAGTAAGATATTTTGAAGAGCCACCTTTTTTTTAATGGATGATCTCGAGACTAGGAATCCTTCCAAAATTACACCCCTGCCCTTAATGGAGCAGATAATGAGAGGCTCAGCTAAAATACCAATCTTCAACATCATTAGTCTCTATTTATAAATCATGAAACATTTTATTTTGAAATTATCTCAATGTATATGAGTAAAATACATATAATGTATATTATCTTACAACTCACCCGACATAAATTCTTGTATACAAAAATTGCATTGTGGAATTGATGTGCAGTTTTAAATGGAACTAATTATTTTTATTGAATAATATTAGGTTCCATTTGGATGAAGTGATTTGAAATCAAGGGATTTGAGAATAACATACCATACATTCACACAAACTAAAATGGAGAAAAACTAAATAAATGGATTTGATTCACTCAAATATTAAACACAAGTGGGAGAAGTGAGAGGATTTCAAATGACTAGATTTTGTTGGGTATTTGAAATTCTCTCACTTATAAGTAATATTTATGTGAACCAAATTCATTCATTTAATTATTTTTTATTTTCATTTTAATTTGTAAATATATAGTATATTATCCTCAAATCCCTTGATTTCAAATGACCCCATCCAAATGGAGTCTTAGTTATTTTCATGAACAATATTAGTTGTTTTAATTGATTAGTGTTAATTATTTTAACTAAATAGTACGCCTCATTTCATAATACCTTTTACATTTTTCTTTTTCGCTCATCAAACAATACTTTTAAACCCTTACATAAATTTTATACTACAAAATATCATGATTTTTTGACCTACACAAACACACAATCCAACTTATTTCCTTACTCTTTACATTTATGAAATTAACCCCTCATTTCTTCACTTTATTATATTGTGTGTCCTATAAAAACTTTTACCGAACATAGATAGTATTAATTATATTTCGATTAAATTATATTCTGATTGAGATATGGGGCCATTTCTTAGATTTGTTCGTCCATTTGTTGAAATGAAAAAGGCAACAAATATTTTTTAATATTAGGGAGTGTACAACAGCTACATACAGTCGAACAGTAAAACAATAATTAATAAGAGATATTATTTAAGTAGCTCTTTAATGTGCACTGAGAAGATATTATTATGGAAGTGACCATCTGAATATTTCAGATTATTTTAATAATTTAGTACGACCTAATCATGCTTTGCGCCATTATAATTAATTAATTTGACGTCGGTCATGGTTTTTTTCTCTTTCTTTATGATGATAATATACAATATAGATTGGAGATGACAATTTATATCATTCAAATACTAGCATGATAACAAATTAGTACTATAATTCATTTATTAAAGGCGGCCATTGATAATATCACACAAATCGATTGTTATAGGTTATGTTAATTGCCCTTTATTTGTTTATAGTTGAGATTATAAAGTTTTGTTTAATTAGGAAATTTGATCAATTTAGAACTTGACACGTGATAAAACGATCAATTAGGGTTTGAAAGATTTTTGTTATATATGATTTAAAATTTGAAAAATATAAATTATCAATGTAACTGAAATTTAGAAATTATCAATTTAAAACTCACACATTCTAAGATCACATCTAACAAGTCTTACATCAAGAGCTATCAAGTAATTTTAACTTATTTGAAGATGGGTCTAGATGTGACGATCTATTTGAGCTATTGGCTTTGGCACCTTTTTTAATTATATTTTTGTTATGCATTATTAACAATTAAAATATTATTTTTGGAATATTTAGTTAAGTTTATTTTATGGATGATGAATTTAATTTGTAGGGGACTATGTTTATGAATATTATGGGTAATGAAGGGTGAATTTCAATTTGTAGGAAATTAGGTTTGTCATTAATGAATGATGAATTTTATTTGTGAGATATATTTTATTTTAATATTTGTATAATGATAGTCATCAATATAAATTGTTGAATTACAATTGATTTTGATGGATTTAGTGTATTAGAGATTTTAAAATTATATTTATTAAATTTAAAAAAATAAAATAATATTTAAAAATTAAAGGAGAGATAGCTCCCTGGACCCGCGGCCCGCTATTTATGGGTTGGGTTGGGGGTTTTGCAGCCCCTAGATTTCTTCCACGAAGGTTGACTCTTGTCGGTCCGTCTCAACAACTCTAATGCTAGTTAACCAATAATATTTCTATACTTCATAACAATAAAAGAGATACTCCCTCCGACCCATTTTATTTGTCTTTTTAGAACAAATAATAGTAGTTATTTTCAATGAACAATATTAGATGTTTTCATTTACAATATTAATTGATAACATTAAAAATACTCCCTCCATTCCAATTAAAGTATCTCATGATGTTTTGGCACAATATTTAAGAGTAGAATAATAATATAGTACAAGTGATATGATAAAGAGGAATAAAAAATGTACGTAAATATATTAAATGAGTGACATTTTGTGTAAATATTTATGTAGTACATGGATAAATATATTGTTGGGTATTCCAAAAAGAATACGACACTTTGATTGAGGCAGAGACAAAAATGGTAAATTAAGAGACTTTCACCGGGACAAATGGAGTATTAGATTGTCACGTAATTGATAATATCCCGCAGATGGACCAAAACTTATATGTTCACCGCTTATTATGTGATGTCACATAATTAATTAATTAATTAACAAAAGACTCATCTACTTATGTGGCATCATATGATATGCCGTGGTCATATAAGTGTGTGCCCACCTGTGGTAGGGATGGATCGGCACGGTATACCGAAAATACCGTGATACCGTCCGAAAATTTCGGTATTTATAAAAACATACCGATATCGCATCGAAAATTCGGTATATCGAAAGTTCGGTATACCGAAATTTCGATATTAAAAATTCATACCGCATACCGTGACCGATTTTTCGGTATACCTTACCGCACCGTCCATACCGACTATACCGACCACACCGAATCATACCGATTTACCGTTCATACCGAACAATTAATTAAAAAAATATTATTGTACATTTCTTTATTATATTATTTAAATTATAAACAAATTAATTAAATAATTATTTTAAAAATATTTACGGTATACGGTATATACCGAAATACCGAAAATTTTAAAATCCTATACCGATACCGTCGAAAATTTCAGACAAGAACCATACCGTGCGAAATTTTCGGTATACCGCAAATTCGATATTTTTCGGCACGGTAACATCGGTATAACGGCATTTTCGGTATTTCCTCCATCCCTACCTCGCGGCATATAATTTACTAAACAATATTAGCTAATATTAATTATACACCAATCATACGGTACAAATAATGCACACAAATATTACTTCAATAAAAAACAATGAATAAATACCAAATGATGAATTAATTTAGAATGAAGGCGATAAAAAATGAGAATTATTGATTGAAGATTTGAAGATTATTGATGTAGTTTGTTTGTTCTTTGATTGGGGGTAGGGTGATGAGTCAATGAAAAGGCCATTGTTTTTTAGCACACAATATACAAATACAAGAGCACCACCTGTATTATATAGTCGCGTCGCGTGCCATCAAACAACTACCTCAACTACTTGCCAACCAACTTATGGCCCAACCATTCTATTTTTGTTTTATTTATGTGACTCATTTTTACAAAAATACTTTTATTTTTAGGCTAAATTTTTGTGTATAATTAGTGCATACAAATTAAATTTACTTATTTAAGAATAAGCTAAAATTAAATTAAAAATTGAATTAAAATTACATTAGTTATATCATATGTAATTAGTGCACACACGCGCGTGCGTTCTTTTTTAGATAGTAAAATGTCCAAGAGTTTTTGATAAAAGTTTTAGGAAGAAATCTTATAATTAATGCAACATCTTTAATTGCGGATTTTTTTTTCATATAAAAGAGTTGATCAGAATAAATAGGGCTTAATTGCAAATATATAAAATCACCAAGTTTTCGCAAATTGTATTTTTAATTTAATTTTTTAATTTTGTTACACAAAATTCTAATTTAATATATTTTTTTAAATTCAAGCTTATGGGCAATTAATTCTGGCCGTTGCTAATGTATCGTCCAAATTTAACGATTTTTGTTTTAATTGCTTACGTGGACTCTAATTGTGATTTTATAAAGAGATCATGTACATTCTTATGTTTTGCAAAAAACATTAAACTATGTTCATTATGTATTTCATAAAAATTTATTCACCCCATCTCATAAAACTTTTCACATTTTCTTTTTCGTACATTTCACTATAAGTTTTACACCATTAAAATGAAAGACTCTTTATAAACTTCACCCTCACAATTTACACTAATTTACATAAAATGTCATTATTTTTATTCACAAATACAAACAACTCAATAATTTTTTTACTTTATACATAAAAATTTACAAAATTACAAAATTTTAATCATTATTTTTCTTTATTAAAGTGTGTGCACTCACTCCTACGAAAGCTTATGTGGGACGGATGGAGTATATGGGGATGATTTTATACATGAGACATGATATTTTTATAATTTTTTGTAGTACTTTTAAATTCAAATACTAAATTTTTTTACAAAAGTATGTATGAGACGGTCTCATACAAAATATAATTATTTTTCAATAAACTATTTAAAAATAAAAACAATGGCACAATCAAAGATCAAGTAGTGTGCAAGAATTTTCACTACATCTTTAACTTAAGTTTGTTTCTCTTTCATTATTGTTTTTGTCTTTGTGTGGAGAGCATTCTCTTTCGTTATCTTATGTAAAATCATTCAACGCAGATCAATCTGGATATGCCAGGTTTCACGTTTTGGCCCACACTAACATAAAAATATATTATCTATATTCTTGGGAAAATTATTCATATCTTTGTTGAATTTTATTTATCAAAATCTAATAATGGTTCCAATTACAAAGAATGTCAAATGATAATCCTCGTTTGCATGATTTGGGTTTTCTAGTGATTTACCTTTTTTTTTTTTTTTTTTTTAAAGCTATTAGATTACAAATAGAATGAAAAAGATTATTTTAAGAAACTGAAATTAAAGAATTTCTTGTTTATCTTAAACTACTTCAATTGTATTTCAACTTTGTTTAACCAAAAATGCCAAATAACTTGCTTTCACCACACTAGAATGCATAGTCGAACAAGTTATACAATTTGGCAATTTCTGCAACTAGTTTATTTTATTTAAATTCTTTTTAGGAACTTCATTTTCAATCAGCTAGCTAGTCACTACTTTTTAATGACTTTTGTTTCTATATGAGATTGCTAGAGACTTCTTTCGTACATTTTATATAAATATGGTTAATCATATGAATCGTTATTTAATCTCATGAATTATTATTTAAGTTTTAATAGTTTTATTGAATATTTAATATTTTTGGTCAAATATATTATATTTTAATCATTTTTTAAAAATTTAATATTTTAAACTTAAATATTATAATATTATATTTTATATACATTAAACATGAATAATTATATAGTAAAAAGATAATTGTATTTGTTTATATATATTAAATATGAATAATATTGTATTTTTATATATATTAAATATGAATAATTAAATAGTAAAAAATTAATTGTTGTTGATACTACTGAACAATAATATAATACGATGACCCTAATTCCCGATATTCATGATGAAATTCTTAATACTTTTGATCAAATACTTGATACTTTTAAAATTTTCATGACAGTTTCATGATAAGCTTATCATGAACCATTTTATATAAAACTTTGTCATCCCTATTTTTTTCACTTTTGTATCTCCCTTCGTTTGATATTAATTTTCATTTTAAAGAATTATATAAAATAAAAATATATAAAATTTTGATATAGTTATTCTCAATCAAATTAAAAAAATGAGTAGAAGAATTAAAAGTAAGATGAACAAAGATATTCTTCATTAAATAACAGATGTTTTAAAATTAAGAATACATATTTATAATATCAAATTAGAATAAAATGTAGAGATATGATTAAAATGATAATTAATTTCAAATAAAATTTCAACTTTTAAAATGAAATTAATATGAAAAGAATGGAGTATATGAGATTGAGCGAGTATTGGTAAGTGATTATATTTTTAGGATCGGTTTAAATTGATTATTTAATGTATTAATAGAAATGAGTATAGTGTTTAAATTTAAGTGACAAATAAGAAAGGAAAAAGTTAAAAAAATGTTTTTGAATTAAAATCAACTTTAAGTTAGTTTAACTACTTTTTAGAATCACTTAAAAATAATTATTAAAATAACTAAAAATTGCACATCATCACTATTTTTTTTTAAGTGAGTGTAAACATATTACTTGTGCTTGTTGACACCCTTGAATTGAATCAATTCAACTGCAAAACAAGAGTAGAGTGGTATAAATTATGTACTATATACATTGTAATAAATTAATATTACTCCCTCCGTCTCACTTAATGTGTCCCATGACTTTTGGGCACAGGTTTTAAGAAATTGTGTATAATAATATAGTAAATGTGATGTGATAGATAGAGAGAAGAAATATAGTATAATAATAATATAGTATAAGTGATGTGATGGAGAGAGATGAAAAAATGTATTTAAATATATTAAATGGGTGGCATTTTATGTAAATATGTGTATAATATAGGGATAATTATAAAAGTAGGGTATGGATATAAAAGGAATGTGGCAATGACTTTGGTGGGACGGACGAAAATGAAAAAATGGAACACTTTAAGTGGGACGGAAGAAGTATTATTTAGTAATGTATCGAGAACAAAATGTACATAATATCTTCTCGATAAATCCAAACAAAATATACATAATATCTTATCGATAAATCAAAAAAGGAAAAAAAGGAGGGCTTGATTGAAATACAGCCCCAACTCTTGTGAAGGAAAGATACCCATTGTCAAATCAATAAGATTAAAGAGTTGATTTCATTGAATTTCAAATTTGGAATACATGATTTCTCCCTTCCCCTAATTTCTGCAGCAAATCGTTTTCGACCTTAAGGAAACAGATTTGGTACACGCTATAAAATAATTGAGAATATTCCAATGGGACTCACACCTAATTAACGATGTAGACTATTAGCCCACCTCTGGATTAAATATATACGCTACAAAAAAACAAGATTAGTATGGTGTAATATCGCCTTACGGATCTCATTTCGTGAGACGAATTCAATTTTTAATAAATTGTTATTATTTTTAATAAATTATTATCACTTATAATGTGAAGTGGACCAGGGACTTAGCCCTCCCGACCACCGAGCTCCTCACTTTAATGGGATCCGGATAAAAAAACTTACAATGTGAAGTATATCACTTTTCAATTTTTATCACTTTTATACTAATTTGTATTACTTTTTAAAAAGTAATAATAATTTATTAAAAAGTGACCCCCTCTCACGAAATGAAATGCGTGAGACGGTCTCACACAAGTTTTTGCCAAAAAATAATGAATTAGTTACGCAATGTTTTATAGGTAATAATTTCAATTTTGTAGATATTATTTGTCTACAAAATTTCAACAAAAAAATTGTAGGATATTCCTCGTAGGTAATTTGTTCACGCATTTAAATCAGAATCCATAGGTAATTACCTATCAATATTTTGCAGACAATCATCATTGTCTATGAACTATTGTTTAGGTAATACCTTCAATTGTTCCATTGATTATTTTTATAGGTGAGTGTTGTAAAATAAATTATACTCCCTCCGTCCACTAAAAGTATGCTCCTTTGGTTTTGACAGTTTTAAGAAAACGTAGATAAAGTAGATAAAGTAAGGGTATTTTGGGGTATTGTATGGTCAATTTATGAGTTAAGTGGTTGTTTATGAATATAAAGTCAACAACATATAAAAAAATTAAGTGATGGTTAAATGGTGAAGCAAAACAAATTGTTGAAAAAAAACAGTGCGAGCATACTTTTGGTGGACAAAGAGAGTAAAAAATTATAGGCAACACGTAGACAATCTTTACTATTTAAGCACAAAATTTATTTATTGGAGAATTCCGTAATCAATTCGTTATTTTTGCAGTAACATTATCTATGTTATTTTTGGTGTTTCACAATGTATTCCATAAATTTGATGTATAACATATAAAATGTTAAAAATATAATAAATTATCATAATTTTGAATTTTTGTACAAAAAATTATAAAGATAAAGTATATTAAAACATAAAAAATAGCAGAGGAGAACGAAAGTGCTGTTTTTTTCGAAAAAAAATCGAAAGTGCTGTTAGCTAGACCACCCTCCCCAACTCATTTTGCCCAACTTCACAACTAACGCAATCCTTGGATAAGCTTTTCTAAAATTGTGATAACATTTAAATTAACTCTCCCTTTCCTTTTATTTTCTTATCGTTCCAGAATTGATGTTTAATCAATTTCTTTAAACCCATATCTTTTTTTTAAATGAGGAAGGCTCAAACCCTTCACTTGTAAAAACACTACTTAATTAGACGGGTCAGAATCGAGGAATGTGTACGAGTGACACTCTTCAAGAGAGAGGACCAATAGGGCACAAATCCAACAACAATTCTTGTAATATTTCAACAAAGAATTGTCACAACGCGAAATCGAATCCCTAACCTCGGAATTTATTTAATACAGTCACTTTATCCACTCTATGCTCCCGAGGGCAAAAAAAAAAAGAATGCGGTGAATCTATAAAACTAAGGTAGGATAAACTTTTAATGTGACCGGATCACCGCAGGTGGTGCCCATACCCCAAAACCCCTAAGGAGTTTTTTTGGGGAACATAGTTCCACTATGTTGATATAAAGATTCGAACATGAAACCTCGCTAACAATATCGGCGTGTTTGCCGCTAGGACAAAGACTCAACCAATAAAACGGTAAATCACTTTAATAGGTGAAATGATTTCTTGTATTAATTATTTTATTAAAAAATATTAATTTAATAGTACTAATATTAAATTAAAGTAATTAATACTCTCCTCCAATCTCCATTTTGCATGAATTTGCATCAATTTTTTGACACACAAAATAAGAAAAATTCTCTTTATGCTTAATTAGATTTGGGTTGTGAGGGCAATTTTGTAATAAAATTATATTGTTTACTTTATTGGATTGTTTTAACTTTTATGATGATATATTGTGTAAATATGGAGATATCGTGAAGGTGGAGTTTGTGAGTAATTTTTTCATTTTTAGTATGAAAATTAGTATGAAACATCTCAAAGCAGAAAGTGTGCAAAATAATATGGGACAGAAAGTACTATTTAAAAATATATTTGAATTTCATGTAAAAAAATCACTCACACACACACACACACACACACACACACATATATATATATATATATATATATATATATATATATAGAGAGAGTAATTAACCTACCGGTTAAACCCTAATTCATTTACTTAAAAATCATTTTTATTCGGTTTAACCGAAATAACCAAAAATATATCGATTTTACAAAAATCGTTTCAGTTTATAGTTTAGAAATTTTGGTTATTTTGGTTCGGTTTACTTCAGTTTAAAAAAACGATTCAATTTCGTTTATATTTTTTAAAATTTTGATTATTTCGATTAGGCTCGAAAAATATTCCAAAACTCGACCAAACAGATGAACACTCACTCCTTGTACTAAACGTGAAAAATTTATTTTTGCGAGACAAAATAAAAGCTCATCAAGTTAGTCGTAGGATACTTAAAGAGTTACAAGACAAAACAATCATCAATCGAACTCGAGTCAATTAGGAAAGAGTCATTAACGCTTTAACAACATTGTAAAAATCGACTATTTACAAACGCTCTGCAAGTCTCGCAACAACTACTATTTAAAGCTAACATTCTTAAATGATAAACAATGTTATATCATAAAAATTTTCTCGTTGTAACTTTAAAATAATGAGATACGATCTTATTTTATTCTCTAATAGGAGGAATTCACATCTCATTCTATAAATATAGAAAATCTTGATGTATTATTAACTATGATAACCACCCAATGTACTATAAATTTAATTAATATAACGAGAAAATATAATATCATTATATAAATGTAAGATTCGGACAGATGATAACCACCCAATATGCATACACGAACCGTGTGATTATTGAATGCCTTAAGTGAAACATAAAATCATATCCAAATAGGCAGCTTCATAGATTAATAATGAATGCAAGTTTCTGAAAACATGTGCTTTTATCATAGTTATTAACCCAAAATTCTTTATACGAACGGATCATTAAAAAAGGACTGAATATACTATGAATTAATATCATAAACTTAATTTACTATATAAATTATTTCATTAAAATAACTAAAAGTTCACTTAAATTTGACAGTATACTTACACTTAAAAACACATACACATACAAGCCGACCAAGAACTTGCTCTAGACAAAACTAGACGAGGCAGCCGATCACCACACAGGATCTCCTATTACATAACGGTAAAGTAATGCGAGATCTAACGTCCACATGTAATATGAGATACGGACCGGGCGATCACACCTCTAAATAACATGAAAATATATACAAAAATGTTGAGACCATACAACATTGCATTCACTACAGATAGTTCACACAAAATTGGGCAGGTAAATTTAAGCGGTATTTCAAAAAAAAAAAAAAAAAAAAAAAAGGAATTCAAGTTTGTTATGGACACGAAATGACGAAACTATCCCTCGCAGGCGCAGTTCTCCCCTTGCCAACTCCACACTATGTCTTTCAACGCAGTCCTCATATCCTCCTCGCAAAACTTCCTGTACTCCATCGTGTCCCCGGCGGACTTGGAGAATTCCACCACCGCCACCTCCGGCGCCACCTCGAACACCTCCGCCGTCACCGATAATTTCCCTTTCCGCCCCTCTGAAACACCCTGCATCCGCACCTTGTAATCCTTGCTCAAAACAACCCTAAAATTCAGTTTCTTCGCAAATAATTCTAGCTTCGACACGATCGTCGAGGGCGAGCACCTCGACGTGAACAGAGACCCCGATTTCTTCCGGCTTTCGAATAAATTGGACAAGTCGAAGCCGGAGGACATCGATGATATGAATTCGAAGGCATTGTAGAACGGCGGCGATGATTTTGACCTCAGAAGCTCCCTCTCTTTGCTCTGATCTTCCACGAAGTTTTCCTGAACCGGTTCTTCAATTGAAAACGCAATCGGCCGGGTAAATCCTCTGCAGTACCAGGGGACCCTCATTAGTGCTGGAATTGTGATTCTCTTCTCTGGATTTGCAACCAAAAGCCTCGAAATCAATCTCTTAGATTCGTGAGAAAACCATGGGGAAATTCATATTCTGCTTTGAAGATCTTGGTGTACATCTTCATCAGATTCTCATCCTGGAATGGGAGAAATCCAGCTAAAAGCACATACAGAATCACTCCGCATGACCAAATATCGGCTTTTCCCCCGTCGTACCCTTTCTTCCGAAGCACCTCCGGAGCTACATACGCCGGCGTTCCACACCTTGTGTGAAGAAGACCGTCGTTCCTCAGATGCTCCGGTAAAGCGGACAATCCGAAATCGGAAATTTTCAGATCCCCATTTTCATCGAGAAGCAGATTTTCCGGCTTCAAATCGCGATGCGAAACGCCTCGGCTGTGGCAGAAATCCACGGCGCTTATAAGCTGCTGAAAATACTTTCGCGCAACTTCTTCCCTGAGCCTTCCTCTGGCGACTTTCGCGAAGAGCTCACCCCCTTTTACGTATTCCATTACGAAGAAGATCTTCTGCTTCGTGGCTAACACTTCTTTGATCTCGACCACGTTTGGGTGTCGCACCAATCGCATCACTGAGATTTCGCGTTTGATTTGCTCCATCAGCCCCTCTTTCTTCACCTGATCTTTGCTGATGACTTTAATGGCGACGCTTTCGGAGGTCATGATGTTTCTGGCGTGGTGCACCTTGGCGAAGGTGCCTTTGCCGAGGAGCCTCCCCATTTCGTATTTCCCGAAGATGATGTGTCTGGCGGGGCCGCCCGACTGGTAGTTTCCCTGAGGGGAATCTGGCGGTGATTGATCTTCCATGGATGTTGGATGAGTGTGAAATTATTTGGGTTTATGTGGTTATGAGTAGCAATCAGTTACAGAGATTGGAATGTTCTAGATTTGGGTCAAGAAATTTATCACGGGTGAAAGAGATAGTTATTCCTAAAAGTGACTGTTCATTGAAGTTGTTGTTTCTCAAACGGAGGCGGAGGCGCCGGCGGTGGTTTTATATGGTTTGAGGCGGAGATTTTGTGAATGCCCATGAGAGGGAGGTGACCTCTGCAGTTTGCGTTTGAAAATATAGCGTGTGGGTGAGGGTGGGTGGGGGAGGGGTCAGTAATGTCGGCATGTGATTGGAGGGAATGTATTTATCAGTAAAGAGCGGCAGAGGGTGGAGGAGCCCATAGAAATAGGAAGAGGAAATATCTTTGCAATTAAATATTAATTAAATATTATTAAAGGCGACATGATCATTAATATACGTCGTAACAAACGCACTATACGGCTATTAATGCACCAAATCAACTTCGTTTTTGGAGTCTTTATACTAATTAAACCTCAACCCTCCAAATTCCACTAACAGTTCAACCCTAATTTGAATTTAACAATAATATTGATTAGAATTCTTTATTTTATGTGCTCCCTCCCCATCCCACAAGATAGTCACACTGATACCGTCCTTTTATTATATTTTTTTGAACGGTGAAAAAAAAATGTATTAATTGAGTACCACTGCGTACTCAACCCAAAATACAAGAATTATGAAATTAGTTTGAGACACGACCACAAATCTCCTATCCACGAGCTAACTTTGAGAAAGTTCGAAAAAATCTCTCTACAATTAATCATATGTCATATTCTAATCTTGAAAATACTAATCATCTTATGAAGTGTGCAAATTATGTAAAAGTCGTATTTAATGTATATTGAAATAAATATGTTTATAATTTTAAATAAAGTCAGAATTGTAATACATGTGAGAAAAATCTTTTCTCATTTCAATCCACAATTTTTATTTTATTACCAACTCGCGTACACAAAATAAGAAAATGAAATATTGCAATGAGTATAAATTTGAAGGATAATTTTGTAAATATTTATATATAAAATAAAAAAATTAGTTAAATTGTGTGAAAGCGTAGGTCCAAGAATAATGTCATTTTGATTTTATATAAAATTAATGATACCGAGAAAGTGAAATGTATGAAGAATTTTTAAAAATGTTAAAATTATTTTGAAACGGACGAAAAAAAGTGTGAAAGTAATGTTGGAATGAAAAGAGTATTAGTGGTTTTGACTTTAATAAATAAGGGTATATCATGAACTGGATTGGTAAATCCAAAATTTCAAGCACATGCAATTAATAATATTTTATTGATTTTTGTAGAATTCAAAATGTTAACTTTTTTATGGGATAAAGGTGTACATACTCTGAAATGGATCTTTTATATTTCATTTGTGTAAATTTTTGATAAATTTTAGAAAGAGATAGATTAATAGTAAACAATGAGCTAAAATACTAAAAAGTAGAGCTTATGAGTTGTATCTATCTCTTTTCAAAATGTATAAAAATTTACAAAAAAAAATTGGACAAATTGATATCCGTACATACTCATTGTATACTTATAAATAATAATTAGCATATTAATAAAAATAGTATAACTGTAAGCTCGATTAACTTTATTAAACTCACGAATCTATCAAGTAAAGCAATATTACTGAGTTCGATAACTATTTATTGGGAAAAATATAATTCTAGCAGCTTACTTAAGTGGTGTCTCGGTTAGAGATAGTGGTGGATAGGGTAAACCATAAAGATGAAAAATAAGGATGAAGATAAAATAAATAATAAATTTATATTTGGTTATTGATGAAGAAAAAATGGAGAGGATATATAGTAATTAGATGGAGATTTATGTTAGAGATAAATATGTGTTAATTGAATAATAAATATGTGTTTATTATCTTCTCTATTTTTTTATATCCTCTCCATTTTTTCTTCATCTCTAACGAAACAACAACTTTATTATTCAACTAATAAATCTGAGAAAAAATTAGAAGATAAAATAAGAAAAGTATGAAAAATAATAAGTGTATAAAAAAATAGGAGAAATAAAGAGTGAGTGAGAAAAAAGTAAGAGAGATGACGAGTGAGAGAAAATTAATAATGTGATTATACGAGATTAAGTGAAAATTGATGATGTAATTAACACCTTAGGGCGTGTTTGTTTAGAAATTAGAAATTATCACTCGGATTTTGATTTCAAATCAAGGTTTGTCAAATTCAATTTTAGCATGGAATTTCAAATTTTGTAAAATTATACTCCTACATCTCAATTTTGATTCGAAAGGAAAACGACACAAGTATTAAGAAATTTTTTTTTATTTTTAGTAATTAAAAGTATAAAAAGAAGGATAAATGAATATTTTTAAATTAATTAAAGGAGTTATTTTAAAGTCAATATTTTTGAAAGAGTTAATTGAGTGATATTGAAGTGCAAATAAGAGATGTTTGTGAGGGTTTCATTTTTATTATTTTGTGTATAAGACGTTATTATTTTTTTAGCAATAAAAAATACGAGGGAAGGAGCATTATATAATACTAGTAGAAGAGTATCACATGATTTGATTGAAGACAAATGCAAATGCAGTGTTAATCATATCAAATTTATTCACACTAGATTCTAAAATTCGATTTTTTTATTCCAAAAAGATCCTGACTTTGAATAGTTCATACTATTCACAATGCATGCTTTAGTACTATTCACAATGCATGCTTTAGTACTATGTTATAAATATTGTATTTTATGTATCATATTCATTAAATTAATTTTTCTTTTTGCAATTAAAAAATACAACACTTAAACTTTCAGTTTTAATATAAAAGGTTAGAGATGAGGTCGAATTCAATTTACACAAAAACTTATTTAAGATAGTGTCATATATGAGATGTGATACTTTATCCTATTTTTATAATATTATTTATATTTAAAAATATCATAAAAATATGTAAAAGTATCATGTCTCCTCTATGACACTGTCTCACGATGACTTTCTCATTCAATTTAAATGTAAAGGTAAAACAAGCGATAATAATATAAGAGTGTGTCTCCTGTGAGCAAAGGTTCACGGTGAAACTTGATCCACATTAAAAGAACAAATCAACTTATTTTTCAATTATTTTGACTAATACCCTTTAGTAATATAGGTAATACTCTTCAGCTTATCATAATTGATACCCTTTAGTAATATAGGCAATACTCTTTTTTTTTTTTTTTGTTTGTTTGATCAAGAGGCGATTCTTCATTTATCACAACCGATACTCTTACTAATATAGGACATACTCTTTAATTATCACGACCTGATATCTTTTAATTAATATAGGTAATACTCTTCAGTTATACAATCGATACTCTTTGAAAATGATCAAGTTTCACCGTAAACCATTATTCATAATAGACTTTGCCATAATATAATGATATTTCACTAAATTGTCTCAAAAATGTTTGTAATTTTAAAGTTATTAACTAGTGATATAAAGGAGACCAAACATTTAAATAAGGATCTTCTAAAAATATGTTGTTTTATTATTTTATTAAGATAAGTGATATCTAAATAAAGAAAAAAATTGGCTCAAGTTTGCTAGAATCCAGAAAAAAATATTAAAAAAACCTTTCTCCATCCCAATAAAAACCTCCTATCAGCTTTTGAACATAAATTAAGGGGTGTAGTCGACGGAATGATATAACTCAAATAATTAGATCTCAACTATTTATGCCGTAAAGTCATGAGTTCGAGTCATTATTTATCTAATTAAAATAAAAATAAGAATTAAGGAGTGTAGTAAATAATGGAATAGTATAGTACAAGTGATGTGATTGTGAGAGATAAAAAATAAAATCATCATTTATCTTTTGATATTATATAAGCAATTAATTAAAAATTGTTGGTTCCTCTAATTATATACTCCCCGTCCTAACTATCTCCACAGCTTGAATTTTTAACAGCTTTTGTGTGAGAATTATTTCATAGTAATATATATACAAAAATTATTTTATATGAATGATATGCTAGTTGATAAGATAGTTGTGGGAAAGAGGAGTATATGCGACCATTAAGATATATTTTTTTAATAGGTCTCAAATTATAATCCACTTTATCTTGTCATTATATATATATATATATATATATATATATATATATATATTACCAAAATAATCTTATAAAATGATTTTATTTTTTACAATAAAATTCATTTTAATGAAAGGGTATAATAAAAAAAAACAAAATATTTAATAATTTTCTAATCCGTGTAAAAAAATAAATGACAAACGTAAATAGTATTGTTTTGTCCGTACTATGTAGGATTATTTTGTAAATTGTTTATGTGCACTAGGTCATAATATACTAAAAATATGCTCTATAAGGTACAGAGCTAGAATAATTGGGAAGTTTTATACTGTAAATTGTTTAATGTGCACTAGGTCAAAATAAAATATTAAGTCAGCTGCTATTCGTTAGGTTATAATATTACTAACATTTAATTAAAATAATCTCCTTATTTGGATGGTATGGTTAGATACAAAAGATAATAATTGTACCTAAGAGTACTACCTCTACTCTCTTTTAAACCAATGTTATTAAACAATTCAAAATGATATTAATTATTTTTATTATATAATATTATTGTTAAATTAATATTTTTTTAAAAAAACAACTAATCTTGTTAAAAATATACACAAAATGCAAAAAAATTACGATAAAAATAATTCACTCCCTCTATCTCGAAAAAGTTTGTGGGAATCATTGACACAAAGTTTAAGAAAAAAGTGTGATGAGTAGAGTATTGAAGGGTAATTTTGTAAATTTTTATGAATAAAATAAAAAAATTAATTTGGTTGAATGTATGTGGGGTCTCAAAAATAGTGTTATAAAGAGTAAATATGTGTGTATCGTGAGGGTGAAAGTTGTGAGAAATATTTCTATTTTGAGGTATGCAAACTTTTATGAGACAAATTAAAAAAAAAGTATGCAAACTTTTGTGGGAGAGAGTAATATATTTTGCCTTTTTAAAAAATAATTTAATTATATATGAAGTACAGATACCAAATAATGTTAGAAAAACTAAAGACACTGAGAAATGAAAAATAATAGGAGTAATAAAAGACATGGAGTAATACATCTGTCTAGTCATGATTTTTAAGTAAATTTCAGATAGAGTTATAGGGAATTGAGTGATCTATTTATAACAAAAGATACTAATGCATTCTTAATTAACCCCAAAAATAACTCAAAAGACGTTGCGTACAGAATCAACGAATAGAGTGAGCTATTTCTCTAATAAAATGGGGGTGTTAGTTGGTTTGTCGAAAGGTATTAAAATGAGTCGATATTAGTGAGAAATGATAATAAGTATGTTAATTATTATTAAATATATTGTTTGGTTTGTATATATAAATGATTATCATTACTATACAAGTGTTTGATTTTAATTAAGTTAAATATTTCTATTACCTCTTTTTAATTTCAAAAAAATATAATACTACTAATAATACTTAAAATATTATAAATAATATTAATAAAAAATTTAGAAGACAAAATAAATTTAAAAAATTATATATGAAATCTTAAAAATAATAACTTTCATTCATCCCAAAATGGTGAGGAATGAATCTATATCTTTCATTCCTTACTTTTAGGATATCAAATATTTCATTCCCCTCAATTAAATATCATATTTTTATTTTATTGCTATTTCTTAATTCTAAATTCATCAACTTAGTTGTTCAACTAATCTATTGACTTTGAGATATCAGTAAGTTAAAATAAGCTTATTAGCTTTATTCGAGCCTTACTAGTGAAATTAAGCTTATTATGCTAAGCTCACAATTTTATTTTTTTAATATTATTCACTTCTCCCATTTTAGATTTTTAATCTCATTGTTGGAGACCTACAGACAAAAAAAAAAAAAAAAAACGAAGTCTCTACTTAGTATTGATTGCTTTATATATTATCTATCAGAAATAAAAGGAAACTAGAACTATTATAGTTAAATTAAACTGAATATTATACAACTCAAAAACAACAAAATTATCAACAACAATAATTCAAATATAATAATTTGCATAATAGTAGTCAAATAATTAGTAATGGGCTAATTTTATTAATATATTGTAATTTTTTAGTGTAATTATAAAAAATATAGTGATTTCTCTGAATCTTTCTCTCTTTAAGCATTGTCGTATGCTTGAAATGCGATTTATTGGGTATGTAAATTGTATAGCGTTTGTAGACACTATAGATATGGTAGACATGTAATTTTGATCAACCCAATTGTAGTGTAAAATTTTAAGCAATTATATAACTTTGTGATTAGTAATTTTTTTAATCTTTTCCTTTCATTAAATCAATGGAATGAATCACTAAAAGTAACATTTGATAATTCAAGAAACAGCAATAATCAATTATAACGTAAATTATGAATTTAAATGTAAAGAAATTATCTTAACATCTTTCAAAAAATCAGTGTAAAATAAATACACATAGCAGGAAAAAAATGACATAGAAGGCAAAAGTGGAGAGGAGAAAGAATGTGGCTGTAGGAGACCAACATTAACCGTGGTGGGGGAGCAAACAATTATGCACATGTATATATATGTAAATCTTTTAATTAAAATAATATTGTAAATGACTAATACGTTCCCTTTATTTTAGAAAATTGATGGGGTCTAGTGCCAAATGAAAACATTATATTTGTGTCACTTTTGGTTCCACTCCATTTTTATAAAATGGATAAAAATATTCAACGAACACCCTAATCTTGGATTTATGTACTAAAGTTTCAGAAAGTGAAATATATATTAAAATATAAAAAGTGACAGAAGATTTTTATAACATGGATAAAAATATTCAACGAACACCATAATCTTGGATCTATGTACTAAAGATTAAGAAAGTGAAATATATATTAAAATATAAAAAGTGACAGAAGAATTGTATTGGTCTATTGCATCCCTTGGCCACCTAGCAAGTTCATTATTGATCACAATCCAATCATATTTCAAAAAATATATAATTTAAATATTAAAATGGAACTCTTTTCCAGAAAATTTTGTCTATGTTAATTTCACATTATTTGTTTATTTATTTAATTGAAGTAAGAGATCTATTTTACAGGAAATTGATTTTATTCTTGTTGCATTAGCTTTATCATAACAATCTAAGTTTCAACAATTTCTTAATTGTCAAGATAATGCTCCTTATCCCAAATGCGACGAAAAATGTACTTCAACATAATAATTTCTCTTATCCAAACATCATGCTAAATATAATAATCAATCAAACTTATCTTGACAACCAATTACTTTGGGATTTTTTTTTCAAGTCCGAGACAATTCAGTACTCAAAGGGTATGTTTGGGTAAACTAATAGTATTAAATATTTTATGAGTTTTAACATCTAATAATTTGTTTTAAAAGATTATAAAATATAATTTTTAAATAACTTATAATTTATTAAAGTGTTTGACTTATAAAATTTATAAATTCTTTTGATAATTTTTTAAAAATATTTTTATAATTTTAATATTAATAAAATAATTATATTTTTATTTTTCATGTTGAGATGAAACGGTTGGATAGGTGTAGAGTGAGGGATCGATAGGAGGTGGGTAGAGTAGAGGCGGGTGGGGTAAGGGCGTGGAAGGAGGGAGGCGGTGGAGAGCGGATGGAGTGGGTGTGGCGGAACGGGTGGGTGGGTGGGGTTGGAACCGGGTGGGGTGAGTGAAATTTCTATTTGAAGTATAATTAAAAATTTAGAAAAATAAATTGTAAAAATCCAAAGTAATATTTTGGAAAGTGAGAGAAATGATAATTTTCCTTTATAAGCACATTTCGTAATTTGCCTAAACACATTCTAAACACATTTTTGCTACTACTTATTTCACTTGAAAGATTAAATGAAAGTAAGATATATATCACGAGTAATCCAACCAATGGAAACTAAATGCTATGATATTTTTATTGAAAATATATAATATATTTCACCGTAAAATAATGACAAAGTCTTGTATATGTCAAATACATCATATAATTCAATTGTATTTTGAAATAACTTCAATTGTTTTTAGATTGTTCTCATTAAAAAGTGCAATTATTTTACTGAAAAATTCAAATTAAAACAATTTCACATTTCAAAAAACAACTAATATTATTAAAAACATATTTAAGTTGTATGGTGTACCTTCTACACAAGGATACCAAGTTAAGATTATAGTACAATACTTTTCTTTTAAAACATGTCTAAAATATAAAGATAAGAATACATATATTATATTTTAAAAATGGTTTGCATTAGTTTGGAATAAAATAAAGTATTTGAATATAATTGTGAAAATTTTAAATTATTGATATATTTAGGAAATTTGAAATTTCTATATTATTGTCACTCCACATACATTTTACACATACATACTTTTATTCAACATAATTACTTATCGTATAAACGACTATCACTACCTCATACGCAACCTCATGCAACTCCGACGAAACTCCACTTTTATTTTAATGCAAAATCTACTATGATTTTTTTTTAAATTGTGAAGCTTGATTTATTTATTAAAATATTATTAATTATAATAGTTAAAGTGTATGATCATATTATTAAATAATATCAGTTGTAATAATTGAAAGTATATTCTATATTATTAAGGGTACACATCATAATAACTCAAGGGTATAATTTATTTTACTAAAAATATCAATCCTTATAAGTGAATGATATGACATATATTACAACATAATAACATTACAATGAGGTATTAGTCATGATAGTTGAATGTTATGACTTGTATTATTAAAAATATTAGTCGATAATTAAAGGATAAATTGAATTTATTTATTTTAATGTGAATCATGTTTCACCATGAAACTTGTTAAACGGTAGACACACATTTATTTTAATTGTCAAATAACAGCAAACTTTTTATTTCATACAAATGTTAACTATACAAATTCTAGAACCCAAGAATTTTATCCACGCAAGATAATAATTATTGACATAAGCGATCATATTACGATAACACACAAAAATTCAACATTTAATTTAAATCCTCAACTACAATCATACTTTTCCAAAACCTTATACTCCCTCCCATTTAAAGTAAATATAGTTTTAATAGTTCATTTTATTTACAAATTAGATGGCGTTTTGCATTTTTCAATACAAATTATATGCATTTGTTTCAAAATTTGCCCTAAAATCATTAAAAATATTTTAATAAATGTGTTCTTTTATTAGAAAGTCAAATATTTATTAAAAAATATAATAGCAAATCAATTTTTTTAATATGTGTGTATTTATCAAATGACATATTTTGAATAGTAAGAAGTATATTTCACCCCCACAAAAAAATTAATTAGACGCACACGACCCTACCGTGATAAACTGAAGTAATGGTGTTTGGAAATTCTATTAACTTTTATTTTCAAAAGAATTTAGGAGGCGCTTAGTTGAAGACAATTGTGGTATTTAATGAGAATAAAAGATGGTGAATGATATTATTTTTCCTCCTAAATAAGATAATCATTACCCATTATGATTAACTTTTTTCCCATCTACAATCATTTATCCTCAATCATTTCCCCACCACCAATAACAAGCTTCATTTGTCTCATGTTTCATTTTTTCCAAAATTGGAGCACAACATCAATGATATAAGTATAACAAACATTGTAACATTCATTCCTTCAATAAATGTGGAGCATAGGGGAAAAAATCAATTTTATTCGCATTCTCATCAAGAGCTCGTAACAGGCTCCCCTTATTCTACCTATTTCTATAAGGTTTCCAAACACCCAAATACCGCCTAAATTGGTTGATCCAACCGTTGCTAGAAAATGGCAAGGGATTTTATTGGGCTATGGTTTCCGAAGTCTGTTTCATTTTATGCCTAAATAAAAAGGAATTTTATGTATTGAGGCCCAAAACAAAATATGAAATGGGCACTGTCAATTACAATACTCTAATACTCACTTCGTCCCAAATACCTTTTATAAATAAAAAAGCACACAAAATAAAAACAAAGAGTAATGATCGAAGTTTTGAAGGATAATTTTGTAAATTTTTATGTTTAAAGTAAAAAAATTGATTAAATTGTGTGTATGTACCCAAAAATAATAATATTTTTATGTAAATTTGTGGATATTATGATGATTCAATTTATGGTGAGAGTTTCATTTTAATAGTGTGAAAATATTGTGGACAGGTAAAAAGAAAGTGTGAAATATTTTGGGGCGGAGGTTGTAATATTTTTTTTTTTTATCTAAATTGCTAAAAGACATGGTTATATTACTTATATATATCATATATTTATAACAAATTAAGGGTATTCACAATTCCTATTTGAGTATGAACACTAGACAAGTTTTGTGTGACTACTAAGTAGTGTTCTTATTTCCTAATTTTATCACTTCCGTTGGACTAAATAGTTTTTAAAAAGATAACACTTCTATGCATCAATTATATTACAGATGATACACAACTATTATTTTTAGTGAAATAAATAATATTTTTTGTTGAAATAATTGATGTTAACAACTAGTATTTTTTAACCAAATAACTAATATTTTTTTCAAAATAAGGTGGGAGAGTGAATCCATTTTTTATCATATTAAAATTGAAGATAATTTATTTATTTATTTTATGAAGCAATTGAAATAACTTATTTTTCTCCTTAGAAGTAGAAGTCTTATTGGGCCTTTTATGGAATTGGGCTTCCTGGCTCTCTGGTTAAGCTGAAGGCCTGTAGCCCAATAAGGTGGGTATTCTTAAAATCCGAGTTCACCTGATTTATTTTTAGTATCACTATTGTATATATAAAGTGTCACTGTTGTATTATAAAGTATTATTGTTGTTTGGATTTGGGATAAATAAAACATAAAATCAAATATTTTAAAACAGTAGTACTTTGTATGCATAATAGTAACACTTGAAAAAGAATTCACATTATTATTATTTTTTTAATATGGTATGCATATTATTGAATAATAACTAGAGCAAAAATATCATAAATTATCAATAATAAATTTGTTTTTTCCAAAATCATTGTTCTTTTGTTTGTCAAAGACAACATATAAAGATTGATGTATACAATAAAAAAGGATAACCGTTGACCCAATTTTTATTTTAAATGTAAAATTTATAAGTTGAAAATTTAAAAATATTGTGCCAATCATCTATTTAATTGCAACCTTAATTATTTCAATATTTAGATAAATACAATAGTTATAATTAAACCATTGTTACAGAAGAAGGGCTCACGACAACCAGAGACCGATATAAGGGCAGGACGATCATCCCATTGGATTTAACTTTTCTTTTTCTTTTTTCTCTATCTGATTTTTTTCTTATTTCAACCTTCATTTTATATGAATTCACTCCTCTTAAGTTGAAAATTTAAATTTCGCCCCTTCTTAAAACAAAATTTTGGATCCGTCAACTAATGATATTCGTTCTCTTGCTAATCATGACGATTTATTTTATTTTAATGTGTATATATATACGTAATACATCTGCATATACTTAAAGACTCATATCGTCATTTATATTATCTAGTATATTTAACAAAAATATAGAATACATATATTAACAAATTCTTATGTGTAATTGTTGCACACGGTGCAATAGATTTTGATCAAATTTCAATTAATTTTAGGTATTTTATGACTTGTTTAGAAAAATATAAAATAAAATTAAAAGTTCATCAATTGTATCATATATAATTGTGTGCACAAGTGTTATATATATATATATATAAATGAAAAAGAATAATGTTTTGGGTCAACGTATCTTGTATAGATTAAATCCCATGATGTTTGATATATTTTTATATATAAATAGAAGACCAAACATATTTTGATGAGAGATTAGTTATGAAGAAAAAGCAGAGACTAAAGCATATGCATATATTATGGGATAAGAGACAATAATTATGCATGGTGGGAAGACCCAAATAGTCATGAAAATTACAACGCAATTATGCTGGAAAATTTGACAAAAATATATAGGATAGTGATATTAATTAGCTAATATGCTGGAAATGATATCATGCATGGCATCACACCCAATTACTACACATCTACATGTGTGGCTCTTAATATTTTGGGCCACATTTTGAATTTGATGCTTACCTTTTTTCTCAATTTAGAACCCTAAAGTCAAGCACTTCACGCTACATATTCTTCAATCATTTTGCAGTTGATTCTTGTTTGACTGATTCCACATAATGCCGGATAAATTGTGAGATAGATATAATTAGAAAAACTAGATTTGTACTCCCTCTTTCCCACATCGTTTTACACTTTCTTTTTGGTTTGTCTCACATTAGTTTTCATATTCCAAAAAGAAAACTCCTCCTTAAACTCCACCCCACAATATTCATATATTTACACAAAATGTCATTACTTTTTACACTCAATCCAACCACCTCTCTTACTTTAATAATAAAATTTACAAAATTACTCTTCAATACTCCACTTATTACACTATTTCTTAAAATGCGTGCCCTGATTAGTATGAAAACTAATTTGGGACGAGAGGAAGTATAAGGCGGTCTTATATGTGTGATCAACATGATATTTTTCAATTAAATTATCATAAAAATATAACGTCACAATGCAAAACCTCTTCAATTAAAGTAATACTCCCTCCGTCCGAGTTAGCTTCACATGATTGACTTTTTAACGGTTTTTGTATGAGAATTATTTCATAAGTAATGATTTGTGATTTGATATATAATTGCTTAAGTTATAATATATATGTTAGGAACACTTCTCCAAAGAATTAAAAATTATTTAATTTGTTTTTATAAGCCTTTTCGATATTATTGATACATGTTTGGCGAAATTAACCTCATTTCAAGAAACCCAATTGACTTGCAAATTAAAAGATCGATGGAATACCTAAAAAAGAAAAGAAAAGAAAGGTGGATGGAGTACTTGGAATTAATATGTGTGTCATCATCATCTTTTCCAAAAGTTCCCAAAAACCACCAAAAAGATGTTTTCTATTGTTAAGGACCAAAAGTCTTGCACGTATGTATATGTTTGATAAGTGATTCGGTCAGTGTGATTTTACACCTAATTAAAATTAAAATCCATTGTTTTTGCAGTGCGATTTGTTAAGAAATATTTACCCGCAATTTATCTATAATTAAAATTTACAAATAACTTGTCTCAAGGGTATATTTGTAACTATACATTAATATTGAGCTTGTTAAAATGCGTGGCATAGAGGGTTCTCTCTTTTACGCACAATATGTAGTAGGCATGCAAGAAAAAAACAAATTGAATTGTCACCCTCAGTAATAGTATAATTAATGTTGATAATTAAACAATCGGATTATTTTAATCTTTTTTCATATTCAAACAATCTGAGAAAAAAGTCATAAATAACCACCCTTAGTGCAAACAATTAATATATAGCAATAAGAATTCGTTGTGTACATAATAAATATTTTTATGAGATGACGTGATATCGCATATATAGCTACTTTATTTACGAGTTCTATTTGAATTCTACTCTGACAATTAATTATTGAATTTCAATTCGATCTTGTGAGAGAATTAATAAATATTCAAATTAGGTGGAGGATTCCTGCAAAAGAATCAATTGAACCGTACGTCTCACATGAAATGACCAAAATTCATCAAATATATGACAAGGAAAACATGTGATTAGCCTATTATTAGAATAAATTTGGTTTAGCCATTTTTGAACTTATACTACATTTTTATTAATTTGTAATTATGTATTGTTTTAGCAATTTTTACTATTAATGCCCTGTTTCACATAGTATACTGTCTTTAAGTATATTTTCTGTAAAAACTTCTAAAAGCAATTTATATAATTAATTACAAATTAAAAACACGTAAGTTCCAAAAGTGACCATTTCCATATTTAATTTCCCCACATTACAAAAATGAAAAAAAAATATATATATACTCATGAATTTATATTGATCTCAAAACACGAAATACACACAAGAATTTGTCGAATGAATAGAGAGAAAGGCGTGTCAAATTTGTAAAGCTGGAGGAGGTTGATTTTCTAGTGTTTCAAACTACGTGGAGAGTACTCGTATTGACCATGCAACCAATAATTTTGACCTTATAATAATCAAATCAATCATATGTACTATTAATTGTCTTATCCACAATAATATTTTTTATACAACTCACTTATCCTAGTGTCAACATTGGCCAACTTGTGAAGTTGACGAATGATTCCCAATTTGCAATATATACACACACACATATATATATATATATATATATATATATGTCTCAATTTTTTTAATTAATACTATTACAAAATAATAGAGATTGAATTAGATAAAAATTTGTGTGACACCGTCTCACGGATCTCATTTTGTGAGATAGATCTCTTTTAACCCGTATTCTAGTTTTTGGGTTGTTTCGTCTCAATTATAATTTGGCCCGCACTTTTCCTTAAGTCCAACACGTTGTCACTTTTCACTTGTACATTATCGCTTTAGTATTGTATCATTATATTAAATTAGTTGATGAAATCATTTACTTGAGAGTAGCACTATAATACAATTATGGTCGTATTGAAAAATTATAGAACACCTAAAATTGAATTTTATATATATTAAAAGTGATTATAACTTTTCATGCTAACAATAATCGTCATTTTCACTTGTACATTATCATTTTTCATATATAGGTGTATCACGGGTCAAAAGAGATCCGTTTCATTAAAATGAGATTCGTGAATCGGTATCACACAAGATCTACTTAATGAAATATGGTTTTAACGCATCCAAAATTTTAGTTGAAGGGTTAAATTTTTTAATATTATTATATCATATGTATTTTCAATGTGGAGAAACAAACTCATATAAATTGAATGTAATTTTTTTATGTATAGTGAAAATAAAATAATAATGTAAGCTATTCCTTTTTTGTGCTCATCTTTTCTTTTAATATTAAATTTTAAATAGATTATTGGGTTGGGTCCAATTCTATATAAATATGAAATAATATTTACGAAATGGTGTACATTTGAGATGTAAAAATATACTCTTCAGTAAGTCTCATGTTTGAAATCTTCATTCCATATTCTGTGTTGAGTTAGTCTCACATTAATAGGTTATTGAATCAGGTATTAAGTCATAATAACCCTAGAAGGTTTTCTTGAACTCTTTTACTCTTTATCTTATTTTATGTTGAATATTGAGGTCATGATTTTGTCTAATTTATTATGTGTCACATATATATATATCTAGCTAAACAACGTTGTGATCCTATATTATGAAAGTATATAATGAATTCTATGTTTGACTTTATATTCAATTTCATGATTATATATATATCCACATATATCAATCCTTATAAATTATATTTCTTTCTTAGCGTCTAATTAATAAATATCTCTTATTAACATGTTCATAATTGTGTTGTGCATGCATCTCACACCATCGAAGTTGACTTTTTCTAAAGTTGTGGTAAAAGGAAATGTGCTTGAATCAGATATAATAATGTGGTAGTAACACATTCATGTGGTATATATATAAAATAATTTAAAGATGTGTAATAGAAGTGTGTGAGGTCTAGAGCCACCATGTTATGTTTTTTAATTAAAATTGCGACGAAGTTTTTAGTGTGAGATTTTATGAAGCAAATTAAAATTAATTTTATTTTAGGCCCGCTTGGTTGAGGGTATTAGAAGTAGATAATGAGAATGACCCATTAATCATTCTCATTGATGATGCTTGGTAATATTTACAATTTGGAATTGATTTAAAAATAAAATAATCATTAACTTATTTTAATTACATAATCTCTCTCTTATAATCAATCATTTAACAATTATTCATTTTTCTTCCCACTCAACTTTTTCTTACTCAAATTTTTTTCGTGCTCAACTTTCATTCCAAAATTCATCAATGAGAATGAATCACTAGTCACTAGTCATTCCCATTACTTAATTCTAATACCCCCAACCAAGCGGCTCCTTACTTATTTACCCACTAACTCGAACTTATTTTTCATTTATTATTTAATAGGAGTACATTTTAACCAAATATTGTGCTTTTTCGAATTACCCTAAATAAATTGAAAAAAAAAAGAGAGAGAGAGAATACGTACACATGCAGAATTTTATATTAATTTAATTACAAGAAATTGATAAAATAAAAGTTTTTCAATATATAAAATATTTAAAGTGACTGGGTCGTTCGAAGAAACTAATTGAATATAAGAGCATAGAAGCAGAGTTTTCAGCCATAAAAATTGTCCAAAGAATTTCATGCCCTACATAAATAAGATCATTAATCACTAGCTAGTTTTCCTAATTAGACAACTGAATTTCCAACACACGTGCTTCGAAGTAATAATTAATTAAAAATCGCACTTTTGAATTCAACGTCTTTTGTTGTTAGATTTCTTGAATGGTAAACCCATTTTGTAAAATCAAATGGATATGGACAAATTTGTAGAAGGTGAAGTTGTTCAATGAACAAACTGATCAACAACTTGGATTTTGTCTTTGGTTCAATGTTTAGTCATTGATGTTTACAATGGGAGACTCATTACGGACTAAAGAATATTTCAAAATTGTTAAATAAATATATTAATTTTGAGTTAATTAAATATGACACAAATTTCTCCATTTGCACAAAGTAGTGCCCTTTCAAGTTTTTTTAATTGATACAAACCATTCAATATATTTTTGTTTTGTCAAGAGTTACTATACTAGCTTGTTCCTATTAGACAATCTCACATGAAACCATCAACGTTTATCAATTATTTAAAAGAAAAAAATTCTATACTTACAAATGGATAAATAAATAAATATTTATAATTTAGACTTGTGCAATTGTATTGTATAACTAGATACAGGGTAAAACGTCACGTGCATATAAATATAATTGAAACATACATATAAATTTTGATTGAAAACATTAAGTAAAACGTATAGAATAATATAAATATAAATGTATGGGTAAAATTTGTTTCCTATAAATATTCAGTGACATAAGAATTTTTCTTTCAAAATAACATCCCAAGAATTTCATGCTACTTTGTCGTACATAGAACGTTAGAGAGTGTCAAATTATTAAATTAATGCATGAAAAGACAATGCTTAGTCAATTTTTCCTTCAATAAAAATTTCAAATTATAAAAAAAAGAAAGAAAGAAAGAAAGAAAATTCTACTAGTAAATTCCAAGGCCGACAAGCCTTCTGTGAGTCAGGTATTTCTAAGAAACTTAACACCATAATTAATTATACGTACGGGCCTTTTGAGCCAAATATATTTAATAATAACAATTCAGATCATAAAGGCACACATATTTCTTGACATTTCTTCGAAATTTAAGAATATAACAATTTTAAATATTTTGTGATACGGACACAATAGAATTGAACGGCTTATTTCAATAGTTTATAAACAATTGAAAAAGTTCGTAGTATCAAAATTCTAACTTTACACTGTGAATAGATTTTTTCGACTCAAATATTCATATATTTTTCAAAATGGATTAATAAGTTGATTAAATTAATTTGAGTTTAATTGTTTTATTTGTGAACTAGTTGTTTGCTTCACAGAATTAATCTTATAATTTCAATTAACTCATCTTGACTAAATTATTTCATCTTATTTTATTTTATTTCAACTAATCAATGACATATTATAAAGCAAACGAGCCAATAGTTACAACTAATAAAATGACATATTATAAAGCAAACGAGCCAAATTTTTAAAATCCTCAGAGTTGATATGATGGTGTAGGTTTAAAACTTAAAAGTATGTTCTTCTTTAAATTTCAGTTCGAAATTTCTAGGTCTGTCAATTTTTGTGTTGGATCAATCCGTATAAAAATCTGTTTCGATTTCAATTTGGGCCCCCACTAATTAATTAATAGTGGAATTAATTTTTCAAATTCCTTTACTCTTGGACCGAATACCCGAGCTATAAAAAAATACTCCTCCATCCCAATTTTGATTGCTCAAATGGAAGTGACAAAAAATTAAAAAAATTATTTATTAGTATTAAAAGGTATAAAGTTAAGGTTAAATGAATATTTTCATATTTATTGAAAGGAGTTATTTTAAAGTCAATTTTATTGAAAGCGTTAATTGAGTGACATTCAATTGTAAATAAGAGATATTTGTAAGAGTTTAATTTAAGAAAGTAGTATTATTTTTTTGCTATTTTAAGTATAATAAAAAAATAAGCCATCAATTTTTTAGTTTTGAACAATAAAAAATAAAAACGAAGTAATACAATTACAATAGTTTGGGTAGAATAATGTTTTTGGTTTTATTTTTATTTGGGTTGGGTGGGGTGGGGTGGGGTGGGCGTTGTGAAAGTCATGAGGTCAGGTCCATGACGTACAAGCACAACACCGACTACTATTTTAGTCAAAGACGGTTTTGTTGTTTTGCGACTTTTAGTACCAACCACTGCTATTTTATGTTGACTTAATCGAGTTTTAATTAGATTTGGTCTCATAATTTTATGATAAAATAGATTTGGTCTCAAAATTAACTATAATTTAGTCCCAATTTTTGATATATTTTAAATTACGTCTCATTTTTACCGAAAAAATACAAAAGCGATGTCGCTTTATATCATGTGCACGGCACGTGTGAACGATTTTCGGCGATCGTGCATACGTGACATTCACCTGTTATGTAGTTTGTTAGGAATGATGCATTTTAAAATTAAGACATGGTGTTTTAGATTGATGAAAAAAGTTGCCTTGTATTTTTGTATAGATGCCACGTATGCATAATCGTCGGAAATAGTTCACACATGTCGTGCACGTGATATAAAACGACGTCCTTTTATATTTTTCGGTGAAAATGGGACGTAATTTAAAACATATCAGAAAAATTAGGACCAAATTAATTAAAAAGGTAATTTTGAGACAATCTATTTTATCATAAAATTATGAGAACAAATCTAATTCAAACTCGACTTAATCTAAACTTCTCAAACTAACGATTTTAATTTATTTTTGTCTTGGCCGCTTGGAATTGGACATAATTGACTTTCATCCTTCATATTTTACCCATGTGCAGTAAAATAATTTAATTAATATTTTTCTTATATATATACACACATTTATATATATGTAATGTAATAGTATAATAATGAACATCATGCAATTCCATGCACATATATGAAATTGCAAAAGGAATACGCTGCAAGTGACAATCCTGATAGATTCACAAAAAGAGAGAGAATCATCAATCAACTGCTGATAATTTAAATTCGAGATGAAAGAGTTGTTAGATTTAGATGTCTTGACGTTACAATATATTGATAAATTTTATTAAAAATATGTTAAATTTCGCAACATTTTATATATAATAATATATCTCATAAAAGAACTAGAGACAATCTACTCTTATTTTTAGTACTACTACTTCTAAAAAAGTATTACTCCCTCCGTCCATTAAAACCTTTCACACTTTTTTTTGTCGGTCCCACTATAAATTTCACACCCTTAAAATTAAAATAAAAAATCCTTTAAAAATTTCACTATCACAATTATCACTAATTTACACAAAATGTCATTATTTTTTACTCACACATACACATAACTCAATAATTTTTTTTTACTTTATGCATAAAAGTTTACAAAATTACCCCACAAAATCTCAATTATTACTTTTTTCTTAAAGTGTTTGTCTTTCTACATGTGAAAGCTTCTTCAAGACGGAGGGAGTATTACTTTAAAAATTAATACTATTTGCTTATAAGAATTAATAGTATCATTTATTAGTAATGTACAATGACAAAGTGTACGTAATTTCAAGTGCCAATTTTTTGTGACACTCCCTAACGGTGTTGAGAATAATAATAATAATATAATATAATATAATTTAAAATAAAACGAAAGTGGCTGGCACTTGAGGACCTAAGGTACAATTCTGCGGATTTTCAAAGTCAACTTTGAATGCTTAAAACCGATGTCCAAAACATGTAACCTTGATTTTGGTTTAAAATTATAATAACAATTTAGTAAGAGAAGTTTCTTTATTTTTTTCTTATATTAATTAAACATTGACTTAAAATGTTCATTGCTTGCTACTTTCTAACTTCAATTTTCTAAAATTTTGTTTTTAGCTAGTCACCCTAGTGTTTGGTTTCTCTCGTTAGATTCCATTCTTTTGTAGGTTTCAATGGGTGGTTAGGGATAGAAATATTTAAGTAATTTTGAATTACTTATTTATTAATGGATCAATTTTACGTTTCTCTGTAAGTTCAAATTTTTAAATCAAATGAAATTCTTTTAAGAAATTCAAATAAAAACTATGGATTCAAACACTATTAAAAACAACTTCACTCATTTAAAATTAAAGAGTTAGTCTATTGTGAGATGTGTGCATGCATGCACTCCAATTCTATTATGATATTTTTTAGTTAATTTATTATTATTTTTAATTTAGTTTTCAAGATACTATTATTTTAGAAGTGAGTGCATGGATGCACTCACCTCATGTATGAGTTCAAGACAAAATTAGATAAATGAAATTCTTTCAGCTTCTTCATTCAATTAGCACTTTCCACAATATCTCTACAACGAGGGTTTTAAAAGTGATTTACTGATATAATTGATTGAAATTTGTATTACAAGATCATTCACGTTTAAAATCAAGTTATTTCTTTCATTATATCTAACTTATTTTAGAAAATGTTGATTATTCATGAATTATGAGTACAAAGTAAATCTAAGCATTGCTTGATTAATAGGACATTGTTCAGTCAAAATGGATCTTAAAGTTGAGGTAATGAGGTTAACAAGTACTTATAAAAAGGAGCACTCTTATGTGACACCATTTCATGCATGAGATAGAGTCACTTTTTAATAAATTGTTATAACTTTTATACTAATTTGTATCATTTTTTTAAAGAGTGATAATAATTTATTAATTAAAAAGTGACTCGTTCTCATGCATTTACGACGTCGTCTCATACAAATTTTTGTCACCTATGAATAGCTACTAATTATATATATACGTCCCTTTTGATTTATTTTCAACCATTATAAATAAGTAGAAGCACTAGGTAGAGTAGAACAGTAGCCAACTTTGACACGTTTGGTAGTTCATTGGGTTTAATTTTGATTTATGCCAAATATTCTTAGATTTTGTTCCCATTGACAACTAAATAAGATAACACAAAATTAAAAACAAGAAAGGGAGGCCCATGATCTAGGACATAACCTAATTAATTGTGGCTGAAATGTGAAACTGGCACTACAACTGGATCGAATTTTAGAATGTTCGAGTTTAGGTTATTTATTATTAAATTAAGATCGAGCTTCATTATCGAATATTCATAAAATTTTTCTAGATTAATCGAGCCTAAAACAATTAACTTCATAATATTAAATTTAAATTAGATATGTATCAATTAATTATAAAAATAAAATTCTAAATTTCTTTTTTTTTTTTGAAAGAAAATTCTATATTTTATTTCTAAAATCATATATATATATATATATATATATATATTTGTAGAATTAATTAATATATATATATATATATATTAATTCTACTAATAAGTTTAATTACATATTTTTATATTTATCATATATATTTAGTGTGAAATATATAAATTAAAATCAACTATTATTAATTACTCCCTCCTCGGTAAGCTTCCCATTTTGCTAAAATGGACGTACTAATCAAAGCTTTCAATTTTCATATTTGTCAAAATTTATGCCTCTATATCTCTCAATTTTTATCTTTATTTATCTCTATCTCTATCTCTCTCTAGTCTCTACCTTTTTATTTTTCTATCATCTCAACACTCACTACACTATTTTTTTAAAAAAACTTGTGTCATTCTCAAATGAGAAGCATACAAGGGGAACGAGGGAGTGTAATTTATACAAGCTTACTAACGAGTATGTTCACAAGCTAGTAAATCGAACACCATTAAACTTGAGCTTGTTTGTTTATGTTAACGAATTTCATTAAAACAGACTTGAACGAATATTTTTCGAGTCGAGCCCCAAACAGTTCGTGAACCACTTGGTTTGGTTACATTATCCCTAGCTGGTCCTTTGATTCTTATAAAAAAAAAAATTACTCCCTCAGTGTTCTTTATTTGATGTTTTAGTTTGTTGGTAAAATTATGGTGAAATGAATAATGATAAATTTATTCTTCATTAATTATTTTTCTCATCATATTCCTTAATTTTAGCCCACTATGTTTTCTTTCTCTTTCTAACATCTCTATCTCTATGTCCTACATTCTTCTTCCTAAATTTTGGGATTGAAATAAAGGTAGAATTAGAAAGAAAAAAAGGTAAAAATATCCTAAAACATTAAATATTTTTAATAACTACCCTAAAACATTAAAAAAAGAGAGAGTATATAACAAATTCCTTACTATCGCAGTTGATTAACAAATTATCAACTCCGTTTTATTAAGCAGAAACACTTATGTGTACCTTAATTAGTTTAAGCGATTTTTTTTTAAATATCATTGTTATATATGCACATTATCAATATTATCCATATGTACTATCAATATTGTGCATATGAAATATCAGTATTAGAAGTCAAGTATTTATTAAATAGTAATATTGAATATATTATATATATAATAGTGGTACTCGATTTTTTTGTTTTTTTTTTTTTATGTAAACTCATGATGTTCACAAAAATCCTACTCTTTATTTGGACTTGCACGTAGCAAGGGGCATTGAGGAAAAAGACTTGGAACCCACCCATTAAAAAAGTGAAACGTGAAACGTAGTTCCTAGTGACGAATAAAAATTATTAATTAATTCGAAATAATCAAATTGATTAATTAGTGAATAAGATACATTGAATTTGTATTGATATACTTCACCACCCGAATTTGTCAAAAATAATGGATAAATAAATAAAATACTAAATCTTTTGGCTGTTGGATGAAGTGTATTCATGTGAAATGCGTAGAAAAATAAAATAAACCTTGTTTGTGTTCGACGCTAATTATTTTAGTCAATTGATTTGAACTCGTGATTACGACTTTAATGAATTCCTCCAACCTACCTTTTCTATGTTTTTATGTTGATTAAGTCATTTAATATTTCTTTTAAATTAATTAATAAGTCTTCAATCAATGTATGTTTGGAACCCTTTCAAAAAAAAAAAAAGTATGATTTGGAACAATTATGTTCCCCTAATCTACATGGGAATGTCAACATTTTATTAATAATATGGATTTTACAATTGAGGAAAGACAAGAACTGCTATCAGTTCAATTATAATCATATATAATCTCTCATAAAATAATTCAATTCAACTTTTATAAAAATAATTACTGACATCTTATTTTATGAATTTGTGACCCTAATTATATATCAAATAGGTGACCTAAATTGATTACTATCTTCATTAAAACTGTGATTAGAATTCTAAAAAATTAAATTAATTAGAAAAGGAGAAATTATATTTAGATTGGATGACCAAGACTGTTTCTTATGAAAAATAAATAGCTGAGATTACTTGATGGATCAACAATTAGTTGTTCCCTTAATTAGATTAAAATTTATTGACTTAATTAAGAAATAAAGATTAAACATATTACACTTGTAGAGTATAATATTTCATTGATTTATTGAAATTGATTAACATTAATGCATATAGTTTTCTTACTTAAACTTTTAATATGGGTTTTAAAATACAAAATATTAGAAAAAAAAGGAAAATTGAATAGAAGAATGTTGTAATGTCATATAGACTCGGATAAAAATTAAATCATTATGATATTTGATATGTAGGCTTGAAAGATCCGGTAATAACAAAGACCCGTATGAGACCGTTACATGTAATGAATTTGTGAAACGAAAGAATTCTCCATTTAACCAATACTTCATCTATCCCACAATTAACTTAACACTTTTATTTTTTATTCGTCCCACAATAAATTTCATACCCTTTAAAATAGAAAACTATACCTTTCACAACATTTTTAAATTTTTACAAGATGTCATTACTTTTGAATCCACACATACACACAATTCAACTTATTTCTTTATTTTATATATAAATAAAATTATAAAATTATCGAGAAACAAAAAAGTTGTGAATTCAAAAAGGACGGTAACGTGGAAAATGCGCCAAATGCAGACTCATCTCATCACATTAAATTAAATAATACTAGTCCAACATTAAATTAAATAATACTAGTCCACTCCACTCAGTCCTACTCACAATATTTGTACATTTATTTTTTAATTGAATAATCAAATAATTAGATAAAAAAAAGACCATATGGTGATAATTAGTTGGTCTGGTCAATATCTATGTATGAGTTAACCTCACACCTCTCTCTACATCTTCTTTTCTTCTTCCAAAGGTGGGCGTGACTTTGACTATTTCTCTTAATATTAATTTTTCTTGCTTTAACAACCCACATGCATTTCGTTTTCTCAATTTCATTTTTACTCATTATTCCAATCTATCCAAAAATTGTCTGCAAAATTAATTTTGTCCCCCATTTTTTTAAACATTCTCAAATTTAGATAAGTTTGGGTGCACAAATCTTAGATTCGCGCATTTATCATATTTCATTTCATGTTTTCACCAAATCTAATGTCATATTTCAATTAAAATTAGTGTCACATTCTCAATTGTACGATGTAATTAGCGCTCACACCGCTGTTTTCTGTGTACATTAAAATACAATAACAATGTGTACGACTTAAAATCAAGGTTAGATTCAACCGACAGGTTTTACTTTTCTTGTCTACACCCGTGATACTTTTATACAAATTCACTAATACATATCTTAATCACATTTATGATCCACACATATATATATATATATATATATATATATATATATATATATACACACATGCTACTTCCCCTTACGTACCTTCCTACAACTTGTACCAATTGGGGGTGGCGTTTGCCTACTTATAAAACCCTCTATCTATATATATTCTTCTCTTCATCTATTAAACATATCGCATGTACAACGAGCAACGAATCTTACAAGAATCGAAGAAATTAAGGTTTTTTCGGAAGGGAAGTAGTTGATCAAATTCACAAGAAATTAAAAAGTGAAGATGGAATTTACTAGTTTGCTAACATTGGATCTTAATTCAAAGCCTCTAAGAAATGCAATTGATGATCATGCACAAGAAGAGGTAAACATCACACATAACAATACACACACTGGAGGTGTTTTTTTTTTTTTATCAGTAAACATTCGTTCCCAATGGGTTCCCGAATCTCCCACTAAAGTGAGAAACGTCCGTGGCCAGTGGGCTAAGCCACACTGGAGGTGTTATGTTATGTCCGTTATCTTATGTTTATTTTTGTGTTGTCTTATGTTCAGAGGGGGCTTTGATGGAGGAGTTAAATAGGGTTAACGCCGAGAATAAGAAGCTAACGGAGCTGTTAACGGTGATGTGTGAGAATTACACTGTGCTGAGAAACCAGTTAACGGCGCATACGGCCAAGAATCCGTCGAGGAAGAGGAAAGCAGCGTGTGAAAGCACTAATAATAACGGCGCCCAAGATAACGGTAACGTTATTGATGGCGTTGGCACTTCCGAGAGTAGCTCCGGCGACGAGGATTCGTACAAGAAACGCAACGAAGAAGTGATCAAGGCTAAGATTTCGCAGGTTCATGTCCGAACAGAAGCATCCGATACAAGCCTCGTAAGTCAACATTATTCCATTTCGATAAGAACAAGTCTTGTGTGAGACCGTTTTCAATATTAAAAAAAGTATTCTTCAAGGAAAGAGTATAACTTCAAAGATTAAAAATGAACTTATTAAATTAATATAAGATAATTATTAGGAAAATATATGTATTACTTTTACAATTTATGTGTATTTTTAAATAGTATTAGTTGTTTAAATAATAGGTATTAGTTTGTTAGTATTACTTAAAATATTAGTTATTTTCAATATGAAGTATAAGATGTGTAAAATTACACCGTACAATTGGTGTACATGAGTGTTACTCTATTTTTTTAGTTGAAAAGTTATACTTTTTTCACTTACACGTAATACACTTCGTGAGACGAAGTCATACAAGTTGTGATTAGGAGAGAAAGAAATCAATTTTGATTTTTGATTACTTGTTCAAAGTGCTTATTTAGAGAGGAAGATGCTTGTTCACATTATTAACATATAAAAATGTGCAGATTGTCAAGGATGGGTATCAATGGAGAAAATATGGACAGAAGGTGACCAGAGACAACCCTTCTCCAAGAGCTTACTTCAAGTGTTCTTTTGCTCCTACATGTCCTGTTAAAAAGAAGGTAAAAAGGGTCTCAACTTTTCCCAAAAATAAATCAAAATTGGCTTAAAGAATAGATATTTTAGTTGTTAAGGTTGGTGGATCTATATAGTAACAGTTGTACCCCCAAAATATATATTTTTTAAAAATTTTTAAGGTAAAATAAATTAAAAAAATTATTTTGTACTCCCAATATTTTTTTACTCACTTATTATTATTTTCCGCACCCCAAATTCAAAATCCTGAATCCGTCACTTGAGATCTGAAACTTGTACATGTGTGTTAATTAAGGTTCAAAGAAGCGTGGAAGATCAATCGATTGTAGTTGCAACGCATTTAAGGAGAGCACAATCATCCGCACCCGCCTAAAGGCGAGACGAACGGGACCCTAACCGGAGCTTAACGCCAGGAACGTGGCCTCGTCTGCACCAACGATTACTATCGATCTCACGAAACGAAAGCCCGAAGAAACGAGCAGCTTGAGAGGCAGAGTAGAGGCACCACAACTTCAACACTACTTTGTGGAACATATGGCTTCTACTCTAACTAGAGATCCCACTTTCAAAGCAGCTTTGGCTGCTGCTATTTCTGGAAAGTTTCTTCAACCAAACAATCTGTAGAATGCTCAATTGTTGATTTGAGGATTTGGAATCTTGAAGTCAAGCAGTTGGTGCAAATCCAACAGAAGACTTTAACTTTCCAAGTATGAAGTTTTGATGAAGAAACGCTGTTTGAAATTGACGAAGTGGTATATGTCAAGCGGTTAGAGGTTCACCTGTCTATGCCATAAAGTCATGAGTTCGAGTTATCATTTGCCGATAAAAAAAAAAAACTCGGTTTGGAATTAATTTTGCTCACTTGTTAACGAGTTGTTCTTGTTCGATTGGGATTTACCTACGTCACAATGGTGTAATATATCTCTGTCATAATTGGTAGATAGAATGTGACAGAAAATATTACACTATTGTATGGTAATCATTGTTGCATCGTGAGTGAAAGAGGGTGGGCTCTATGAAACTTGCACTGTCAAAATGAAAATTGTTGAAAATTTTATGCTATTTCTCTCTTCACTTTGGTCAATGAAAGAAAATTTAAGTATAATGCTGTTAATTTATAAGAATAGTAATATTATTGATTGTATAATATTATTAATGAATGGAAATTAAGAATAGTAATATTATTATTGTATAATATTATTAATGAATGACTCAATTTTATACCGTAAACAAATTGTGGGAGAATTTGTCTACATAAAAATGCAAAAATGAAACTAAAACATCACACAAAATGTACCCATTTTAAGCTAACATGGATCTGTTGAAGTTTTTCGGCCGATTCTGGTTTGTTTCTTGTTAGCTGCTGATGGGCTAAACCCATTTTTAGGAATGGTTGTGATTGGGCTTTGACCCTTTCTTTTGCTTTCAGAAGAATGGGCTTCGGCCCATATCTCTCTTGAGTTTGGGCTATGACCTATTATTTTGGCCCATATTATTTGCAACATTTAAACAACTATAATTAATTCAAATTCTAATTTATACACACACCAGCTGCCATCGAGTCACACTGACAACTACAATATTACCCTTTTTCAATTTAAACAAATCTAATTCATTCAGAATCCTATTTTATACACCTATCGAATCATCGCTGAGTCAACTTCTGAGTCTCCAACGAGTTGGCATAGATTTATTTTTAAATCAGTTCAAAAGAAAATTCGAAATATACCGAATATTTTGAATTTTTGTTTTTTTTTTAAAATCTATTCGATAAAAAAACCAAAGATTTGGAAACCTTTTTAGGAAAAATAAAATAAATCGAAAAAGTGGAGGGTGAGGGAGATTAAAAATTTTGGATTTTTTTAAAAAAAAATGAGTATAAATAGTACTTTGGGGAGGGTATACTAATTTTCGGGTGGGTGGATTGGATATAATAATTAAAATAATTTAGCCTTAAAGTGAAATAAATTACTAATAGAGTTCTTAAATAAAATAATTTTACTAAAATAACTAATACACGAATTAATTTTTTTACTTTGCATGCATTATAATATACAAGCAAACAAATTCACACACACACACACACACACACACACACACACACACACACATATATATAATATAGATGCACAGTGGATACTGCACCATATGCACTTTATCAGATATGGCATTTGCAAATTTAAATCGAGCAGTTCAAAACGATACACGATTTGCATACTTAAGGTCAAATTAACACGATTCCAGGTAATCAAATTTTGATCTAGATAAATTAGGGAAATGACAACTAAATCAATAAATTTAAAAGAATTGTCAAAATAACAAGTAGCAAACTTTTTACTGGTAGGCCGGAGATTTAATCTAGTGGTCTTGAATTTGGGTATCAGGTTGACAGCAAAAAGCCAATTATTAAGTTTCGTGACCCGCTTACACATTATTTTTGTACTAGCAAAGCATCACAAAAGTGATTGGGTCTACGAGAAGAGAAGGTAGCATAGGCTATATATACAGTTAAGGTACCAACATAGAGTCGAGCTATAGTTTAATTATGTAGGAACACAGGGCAGGTGCAGTATTCCCTTCTCGTACACTCAACGAGACAAGAGTTCTAGTGAGAACCGCTTAGTTGCTAGTCATCATATTGTTGATGTTTTTAACATGGTCAATTACTACAACTCAACTTTAAGCGGCCCTCACTGGAACTCTTGACTCGTTGAGTGTAAGAAAATGGAACACTGCACCCGTCCTCTGTTCCTATATAGTTAACTCTAGCTTGATTCTTTGCTACCTTAACTGTATATATAGCCTCTGTTACCTTCTCCTTCATTCCGCAATAGGCCAATCCAGGTGTGGGAAACTACACAATAAATTACAGACCATCAATGTACAACACCCATAAAGAAAAGGTACTACCTAGATAAACTCAGGTCATCAAGCTCTCTTACTAATCCCAACTTTAGTACATCTTCAGGTGGTCTACCATCATATGTTTCATCCTTGTTCTTGTCCCTTAAATCACTCCGAGTTGTGCATTCTTGATGTCTAAAACAACTGATAAGATGGTCATTCGTAATTCCCACCACTTGCATAAAGGAGTAGACAACAGTGGGCCCAACTCCTCGAAACCCTCTTCTTACCAGATCTTTGCTTATTGCATCTGATTTCGATGTCTTAATTGGGACTTGCCTAGGGTATCGAAAATTACCAACAGTAGGCTTGTAGTTCACGAAACCCCATATGTATTCGTCAAATGAGCCAAACTCATCAATAATCTGCACAAAAAGTAAAGCACACAAACTCAGGCTATTGGTCTTATATTCTTGTGATTTTCCTTTTTTTTAGATGTTGTCATTTGTTCTAGTTAAATCCAACCATATGCTTCAAAGAAGCAGATGGATACAACCTATGACTTTCTTACGTCTCTTTTATAAGAGAAGCAAAATGCAATTAAAAACAAAGACTTGCTGTATACCTTGCAAATTTGACGTGCATTTTCAATAATTGATCGCAGCTTTAATTCCGACAGAAGGGAGCTCCCAAGACTTCCTGGTGCCGAGATTTTCTTCTCATTTAATTTTGACACAGCAATTGGATCAAAGTCCAGAAAGACATCTCTGCATTCCAATAAATACATCACATTTAATTTTGTCACTATGCATGACAGCAAAGAGTAAATGCTAATATACCTGAATATATGCCTTCTACTAAGAATGACAGGCCATGTTAGTTCAGCCAATGCAATGGAAAAGCTAAGCAATTCGAAAAGTTTCCTGAAAATTGTCAGAAGGAAGAAGTTGTAAAATGAGGATACCGTAAAATAGTTGCATAAATATAGCAAGCAGCAAATAGGATAAGTAAGTTTAGTAAAGAAAATTACTTGTCATCATGAACAGGAACTCCCCATTCTTCATCATGGAAAGCAGAATATAGTTGATCTTCAAAGAAAAGACAAAACCAATCAGAACAGGGAATAACAGAAGCTGCTGCTGGGTGTTATGAGACAAGGGACTGCTAAATTACAAAATAAATTGATTGGGACAATACTAGCTGGAAAGTAAAATGTAAAAATAGAGACAATGAAGGCATTTATTGCAAAAATACTCAAGGTGCACATCATATATTTTTCAACATCAAAGAAATGTACATGGAATATTTTGACACCATACAGCCAGGGAAGGTGGATGGGGGACGAACCGCTGAAGAAGAATTTTGGTGCTTCCATGTCTTCACTCACATATTAAACACACTTAAATCTCGAATAAAACAAATCTCTCTCTTTCTGATCTCGATAAAATGGATCATGAATAGTCCTTGCATAAAAATAAGTATGGAGGTTTATAAAAAAGATGATAATGCAAATGTAATGCAGGACTAGAGTCTCTACAGCTTTTCTAATCCTGAAAACTAATGCCAAATGTAAACCATATAATTATCATTTGAACGATTGTACTAATGGACTTCCATATTCCATCTTGAAGTACCATCAAACATAATCAGAAGTGAAGAATCATTTAAGTCTTCAAACCCACTTATCAGACAATTTATGTATCCTCAGAACCTAAACCCAGATTCAGAGGCAAACCTGTCTCCCAATTCAGATCATCGTAGCATCAATCCACCAATGCAACCCATAACAAGTATACACTCAATATCCGCTGACCACAAAATACAATGTTCACATGAAACATAAAATTGAAAATTGAATGGATCACGTAATAATCTATACGAATCAAGTGAAAAAATGTACCAGTATTCGAAGTCACCCAAGCACACCTTTTCTTAACCAGAGCACCATCAACCACCACACCATCAGTATTGCCATGCCCATCCTTCACCTCATTATTATCGCGTTTGGAGCTGCATTGCTGTTTCCTCCTTAAAGGTGGCATTGAGGTCCCACTCCCTCTGCTAACCCTACCCGTCGATGCCCGGCTGTGAGAAGAATTCGAAGAAGCATCTGAAGAACACGAAGCACTCATTGATAAATTCGGCTGTCGCTTACTCAAAATCGAGGCCGCAGTGCTCCCATTCTTCCTAAAGCTCACCGGCGATGTGATTTTCTCCGACGTCAATTCCCGCGACTGCAATGTCACCGGTGACTTCTTCCCCTTACTCTCATCAATCTTCTGCGTCTTTTCACTCTTGGGCTTTCGTAATTCGATAGATCTGGCTTTGTTTCCTGCTGGTCCGAGCACCGGCCGAGCCTCCGGCTCGCCGAAATTCATCGACTTAACCCTTGGAGGTCCAGACATTATCAATCACCAGAATTAGGATCCGTAAAGTTTAGTAGGAAATTGAATTTCAGGAGAATCATAGGGCGAGGGAGATTAGGGCTTTTCATTGCAGATTTGAGAAGTGCGTTGTAGTAGGTGTACGGTGGTCATCAAGTAGGGAGTAAGAACCCTAGAGAGAGAAACAAGAATGCACCTTGATTTGAGTGGGAGAGAGAAGGAGGTTTGTAGTAGCTTGCTGAACTGGTGGCGCTGTCGCCGCCACCGCCGCAGGATGAAGTGCTAATCTGATTGATCAACGGGAAATAAAAATGGATGCTTCTAGAAAAGAGAGTAATTGTAAACGGAAAATAAAAGCGAATGCAAATATATGTGCGCGTATAATCTTCCTTGTATATTCTAAAAAGACTAATACTATATGATGTGTAATTTATTTTATTAGAAAAATAGAAATGAATTTATCTTATGTAAAATAGTTTATCATCCTGCTAGCTAGCAATTATTTCCTCAGTCCCCTTTAATATTGATCTTGGGAGATAACATAGGCATAAACTTTAATATTATAAAAATATTGATGAAAATTGTAAAGAAAGTAAAATGGTTGAAAGAGCTGTAAAAGTGAATAATTGGTGTAATTTTATCTAAAAACATAGACAATAATTAAGAAATGTGGGTCAACAACTATTAAAAAAGTAAATATAGTGTTCTAAAGGATATACCTAAAATACAAAACATAAAGTTTAATATGGAACAAAGGAAATATTATATATAGTAAAATTAAATATAAATTTTTAATTTAAAACTTGTTCATGAAACACCTATCCTAGAACTTATTTATATTTTAAACTTTGTTATTAGAAAAATGACATATATTGACATATATTCTTCAAATTTTGTAAACCTTGATCAATTCTTATAAGTATGTTACTCGTGCAAACATATATTTAAATGATAATTGATTGGTTTACTAAAATATACTTCCATTCTGACTATGTCCCTTTATAAGCTATTCATATTGTCAAAATAATCATAGCTATATAAATTACATATTTTTATATTTGTCAAAGTTGTATTCTCATATCTCTATTTTTTTCTCAATATATCTCAATATTTACCATACATTAAATACTATTTTTTTCTTAAAATTAGTATTATTTTAAAATAAATAGCTTACACATAAGGAGAATTAATTTATTATTAGTTATTTCAATCGACGAATATTACTTTTTTCATCACATATTAGATTATACATTTATAAAAAAGTACATCCCAAAATTAATGATACATCTTTTGAAAGACAATTAAGTAATATAATCAAGTTTAAATACCTAAATATTACACGTGATGTAATGTAAGGGTATTTGAATGATTAATGAACTAACTACTAATATTTATTAATAAAAAAATTTAAACTTTTTAAAACAATTTTGAGTATGGGGTTGTTTCGCTGCTCACTTGCATGTCACGTGGCATGGTCTTCCATTGAAATCCCATCTTCCAAAATTCTGATACTGCAAAAAGAAGGGACCCACTTATCCAACTACCTTCACACACTCTTTCTCCATAACAATTTTGCAGGCTTATCTACGTACCAATTCTTCCACACCCACACCCACACCCACACCCAAAAATGGCTGCCAATCCACTGCACCCACCCTACCTCACCCCCACCCCCAACCCCCTTCAATCCCCCTCACTCAATTCACCAATCTTTCCTTCACCCACCAACGTTTCTCACCCCGAAAACCCACCTCGATCCGACCCAATGCCAAGAAGATAAACCCATGGCTCGACCCGTTCGACCAGGGCGACGACCCGGAGATGGAGTACGGGTCGCTGTACGCCGACGGCAAGCAAGACGAGGATCCGAGACCACCTGATAACCCGGGTAACCCATACGGGTTTCTTAAATTCCCCATGGGTTACACCGTGGAGGTGGCTTCATTGGCGTTGAAGGTCAGAGGGGATGTGAGGCGGTGTTGCTGCGTGATTTCCGGCGGCGTTTATGAGAACCTGCTGTTTTTTCCGGCGATTCAGCTGATCAGAGATCGGTATCCCGGCGTGCAGGTTGATGTGGTGGCATCGGCGAGGGAAAACAGACATTTGAGATCAATAAGAATGTGCGGTGGGCTAATGAGTATGAGGTTGATGATGATTTTCCTGATCCAACTGATTATACTGACATGCTCGGACTACTCAAGGTTTGTGCTAAAACGTTAATTGCATTTTTATGCTCAACATTGTTACTTGACAAACTTAATTAAAAAAATAAAAATAGGCGTTTTATACCGCTCATTATTTGATAATGATAGTTTTAATACTTTAAGGGCTCGTTTGGTTTCCTTTATTAGGGGGTGTATTGATCCCTAATACAACTTTATCACTTGTTTGGTTTGTTGTATACATTATACTTTCAGCCCGTTATTAAGAATGAGTCCGTTCAAATAATACTTAATACATGATATTATAGATTCCAAGTTTCATATGATATTTGTAATACTCATATTTCTCCAACATCTATTAAATTTTAAAATACCAAAAACACCCTTCACTTTTCATCAAGATGTGTTTATTATAATTTTTATTTATAAGGACAAATTAGTCTAAAATAAATTAATACTAGTTATAATACTTGCTACCAAACATAATATTGATAGCTAATCACTAATTATTTAACTCAAGTTTTTTAAACCAAACAAAATATTGATAAATAAACTGGTATTACAAATATAGGTATTATAGTTCAGGTATTATCCAATAAAGGAAACCAAAAATAATGAGGATTGATTTGTGAATAGTCGCACATGTTTTTATCATTTAAATTTTGGTACTAAAAATGAGTTAAAAATACTTTTGGTGCCGATGTGAAAATTGTTCTTTTTCTAAATAAATTGATCTCATCACTAATTTTCAAGACCGAAATTACAATTCTACCCATTTTTATTAGACTAAAAGTGGAATTTATCGTTCTACTATAACTAAAACTATAACTCTGTTGGGGTCAAAAATATCAAAAAAACTATAAAACTAAAAATATAAAAAGAATCATTTTGCATATCATCCATTCTCTTGAAATTAAAAGTACAATTTACCAATTTAAAATATATATATATATATGTAAATTTCATCATATTTCAAATCTGAATTTCATTTTATATATGTCAAATTAAAGTTAGTGAAAAAATTTAATGGACATGTCATGCATTGAAAATGGACTTGAAACAAAAAAATAATAATAATTGTGGTTTGAAATTTGGATGAAAAAAAAGGAATGTGAATGTGATTATAATTTTTTTTTGTATAAACGCATGATGTAATATGAGATAGGTTGTCCGATCTAAAAGTATGTACATTTAAATTTATACTTTGAAATAGAAAATTACGTAAAGACAATCTCATCTAATTAGATATTATATTTAAAAAAAAAAACTACTCATAAAATCACATTTCGATCCAGAGGTGGAACCTTTATGTCAAGACGGGCTCGTGAAAACTTATCTACCCATATTTCGATATCTGCTCTTGCACGTTCTAAGTCCCTTTTATTTAACTTAAACTTTATATGCCCACATATATCAATCACAATTTTTGTAATGCATTCATCATCTCTTATATCCATCGTTATGAACATAGCAAGTGATGATGTGGTAATTAATTTGCAGGGAAGATATTATGACATGATCTTATCAACAAAGGTAGCAGGGATGGGGCATGCAGCGTTCTTGTTCATGTCTAGTGCAAGGGACAGAGTTAGCTATGTTTACCCCAATGTAAATGCTGCTGGTGCAGGCCTATTCTTGTCCCAAACTTTTACTCCCAAGACCGCCAATCTGTCCGAGGCTGGCTACCACATGTATGATGAGATGACGGACTGGCTGGGGAGGCCATTTCGTAGCGTCCCCAGACAACCCGTCCCTCCTTTGAGAGTGTCGCTTTCGAGGAAGCTCAAGGAGGTAGTCGAGGCCAAGTATACGGCCGCTGGGGCAGTGAAGGGAGGTACATCGTTATTCATGGGATTAAATCGGATTCCAAGGCTTCAATGCAATCAAGGGGAGACATTGATAGCTTGCTACCTATTGAGATATGGGATGACATAGCTAGTGTTATAAGGTACGTATATCAATGTACATGTAAAAATAGATCTGATTTAATGTTTATGTAAAATAGTATGGGATTTAAATCGTTTTTCGTCCTCTAACTCTTTAATTTTATTAAAATAGTCCTCTAATTATTTACTTTATCAATTTAGTTTACTATGTTTTCATATTTTGTTAATTTAGTCCAAATTAGCGGAAAACATATTAAACGATGATATTTTGATCATGTGCGACCAAATTCCGGTGATCGCGATGAGTTGCTTTTTTATCCACATGGCGCCGACGTGACAATTTTTGGCAATAAAAAATTCAAAAATATAAAATAAAAAAGTAAAATTTTTGGCAATTTTTGAATTTTTTAATTGCTAAAAATGCTACTTGAGCCATGTGGATAAGAAAACGCCAACTCATCAACGATCGCTGAAATCGTCGCACGTGATGGACACGTAATCAAAACGTCATCGTTTAATGTATTTTTCGCTAATTTGAACCGAATTGGCAAAATATATAAGTGTAATGGACTAAACTGATAAAGTAGATTATTAGAGAATCATTTCAATAAAGGTGAAAAGTTAGAGGAAGAAAATAATTTAAATCCCAAAATAGTATTATCCTCGTTTTAAAATATACTAATAATTAATACTTTCGGATGAAACAATTAATACTAATAAATTGATTAATACTTTTAATGTTATAACTAATATAATTTAAAAATACACACAAATAGTAAAACCACTTGCAATATGATAGTATTTTATAGTGTGACAATCTTAATTAGTTGAATAAATTTAAGTCTATGATGGAATGGAATCTAATACCAAATTATTTTCTTGACTACTAGCGGACTCACACCCATTTTTGTGATTCCACATGAGAAAGAAAGAGAGAATGTTGAAGATGTTGTTGGAGATGATGCTAGTATAGTCTTCATTACCACCCCTGGCCAGGTTAATTTTTTTCTCTATCTTCTATTTTTTAAGTTGCAATTTAATAATTTGTATATGATCGATTCACGAAATTGTTACGCGCAATGTAAAAAAATATATATATTCTAAGTAAAAATAATACTTTAAATTGAAAATTGATATTTATGCTTTCTGAGCAAATAAATTTCACTTTTTATTTTATTTTGAAAAGTAAACTATTGGCTATAAAATATTACTATCCATTTCAAATCAATTTTTACACTGATTTGACGAAAAAATAATAAACAATATTTTTTTGCTTTATTAAAAAATGACATACAGGGTAAATAAGTGCATATTACGAGGATAATGGTTTGAGAGTAAATTTATCAAATTTTTTTAAAAACTAATGTGAAAAAAAAAAAAGTGATTTGAAATTGAGAAAACACTTTTATTTGATATTTTCTTTTACAACCTCATACAAAATTTGTTATTTTTGCAAATAATAAAATTTTGATAGCATGTAATGCAATAATATTTTGGTTTATGGTAATCTTGTAGCTTGCTGCGTTGATTAATGACTCTGCTGGAGTGATAGCTACAAACACAGCTGCCATACAACTTGCCCATGCTCGTGGAAAACCAAGGTATTACAATTTACAACAATCACAAGATTTATCCTAATGAATTTCACATTTTTTTCATAATAAATCCTCCATAAATTTCTCACTCACAATATTACCAATTTTATACAAAATGTCATTACTTTTAAATTTATACATATACATACAATTTAACTCAATTTTTTACTTTATATATAAAAATTTACGAATTACCCTTTAAATCCCTACTCATTCGTCTATTTTCTTAAAAACATCCTACTACCCATGAAGACTATTCAAAACGAATTGAGTAATTATAATTTAATAATACTTTTACAGATAGTTGTAATATTTTTTAAATTTAATTTTTTTAAAAATATGAGACAATCTGATGCAAGATTTTGTATTTGCGTTTATGTAGCGTGGCGTTGTTCTGTTCGGACGATAAGGCGAAGGTGTTCGTTCCGAACCCAGAAGAGAAAAATGTGCAGTGATTTCTTCAAAAACAGGAAAACTTGTAGATATAGATGTTGAAGCTGTAAAAACTGCAGTTCAGATATTTAGCATGCCTTTGGCTATTAATGTTGCCTGAGGGTACTTTTGTAAATATATATGTTGTCCTCACATCTAATTCTATCTATAAGGTTACGCAAGAGTGTAACTCTTCATTCTTGCTTTGTCCTTTTTTTTTTTTTTAATAAATAATTATAAAAGACGGTCTTATATATGAGACGAAGTCCCATTATTGTTCAGATTATATGGAATTTCATGTGATAGGACACATGTATTCGTCAATCAATTATAATTTAATTATGCCCTTAGGGGCATAAACGGATGGTAAGTGGGCAAGGTGAGTGGAGCACATACATTCCGACGTCATGAGTTCGATTCCGTGTGGTGACAATTCTTTCTTTGAAATATTGCAGAGGTTGTTCTTTGGAATTGTGTCTCCCGAAAATCCTCTCCCTTGCATGATCGTCATTCGTGCACATCCTCGATTTACCACCCGCCCGACCAAGGGGCCTGCAGTGCAATTGGGGAGTTTGCGCCTTGGGTATTTCCTCCTTATCAAAAAAATTATAATTTAATTATAAGCAAGAATTATAGCCGTTGAACTTGATGTTTCAAAAATATAATCTCTAATCTCCCAATTATTTATTAGGTGGAACGGTAAAAATATAGAATTCTACATATTTATTTAGAAAAATTATAGAATTACAATGAAATGCGTAACAGGATTTTATCAACTAATGACATATTAATCATTTATACTTTATAATTTTATGACAGTATGACACTAACGCTTATTTTTGTATTGATTTAAATACTTAATTAGTTGATGGATTACATAGTATATACCGTTAATGAAATGATAAGGCCCAACATATGAGACTTAAAGGAAGGCCCAAATCTAAAAGATTAAGATAGCCAAAAAAATTAGGCAAAAATTTATGAGTAGGGCTCGGTTATACACCTTCAATTTTGAGCGATACACTCATTTTCATATATTTGTATTTTAAAATAATTATAAAATGTCTAAACGGGTGTTTGGTTGCAAATTCTTGAATGAGAATGAAAATGAGTATAATGCAAATATAGTAGTAAATGAGAACAAAAAAATGATCATGACATCATTTTTCCTCCTAAATAAGGTAATCACTACCCAATTTGATTAATCTATTTCCTCCTACAATCATTTGTCCTCAATCATTCCCCTTCACCACCGCCAACAGACTTATTTTATCTTATTTTTTTCAAAATTGGAGCACAACACTAATGATGTAACACTATGTAAACATTTCTTTCTCCAATATATCCAAGGCATTGAGGGAAAATACAATTTCATTCATATCTCCATTGAAGAGCTTGAAACAAGCATCCCCTAAATGTCTTTAATGATACAAATACGATACTCTATTTCAGGTTTAACCTTAATAGATATACTTCTTCACTTTCTCACCTTCTCGTTTCAAGACTCAAATGCACCAAGTTTTTTTATCCTGAGAATTGACGTTTTGAATTTGGTTTTTAGAATGATTATTGTTTTCTCATATTGTTTCGAATCTGTTTTTTATTTTATTTTTTTGATCGAATTTTTTTGAAAAATACAAAAGGATAACCAAATTTTTTTCTATATTGTTTCATGCCTCATATTTTGGATCTGATTTGTCGAAAAAGGGTAAAAATTTTGAATTTTTTTATTGTGGTCTCATTTTGGATTTCTTTTTGCCAAAATATGTCATTTTCTTTGGAAAAGATTTCTGATTTTTTTCTCGAAATTTGATTTTTTTTTTTCCTGAAACAATTTTGAACTCCGGCTGCCGCCGACCATCTATACACACGAACATAATGTTGATACATTTAGAACAATAATATTAATACTTACTACGATTCCAAACTCAATGATTCTCCCACCCAATTATATAGTATGGTTTTTCATTTATTTATGTCTCAATTATAGACGCTTATTTTTATATAAAACATTTTCGCCGTCCGAAATTACTTTCACATATAAAGTGACACTAATTTTAAGAAAACTCAAATTAGTATAAGAGAGAAAGTAAAATGTAAATGTATTTTGGGTGGTAAAATGTAAATGTATTTTTGGGCGTGTATCATTTGGTCAATTTGGAAGGAAAGAAATGAAGCTTTATTCGGAAACAAGCAATTCAACGTTGAGGCCGTCTTCGAAGAGTGTCGGGCGAGAGTATGGAGTTGGTGGTCGTTGTATTCTCAAATTAATAAAAAATATGAAGATTGGATTACAGACCTGTTTCTTTGCTACTGTGATTAAATTTTATTGTTGTAAAACTTCTATATGTTTTGGGACTTTACTTGTGCCCTTGGCAATAAAAAATTTTTTTCTATCAAAAAAATAAAATAAGAGTGATATTTTTAAATTTAAATGATATCGTGAGGGTGTAGTTTATGGAGGGTATTTCATTTTAAGGGTGTGAAAGTAATTATGGGACGAACGAAAAAGAAAGTGTGAAAGTAATCGTGGAACGGAGGGAGTAATATTTTTGTATCATTACCTAATATAACTCTATGCATTAATTACATTGGAAATTATAACACTTATAAATAGGGTTACAATAGAAATTTTACTTGTCTAATTTATTTTTCCAATAAATTTGTGAGAAGTCAAACAATCTATATAATTGGGACGGAGAGAGTATATTTATTGTTTGAACGATTATTAAGGTAAAAATTATTTATTGGTATTAAATGAAATGAAGTAAGGTATAAAAGTTCATTCTACATTATTATAAAAAAATTGATTTTAGTTAGTGTAGATAAAGTAATAACATTGTGTGATAACTTAATTTTAGGTGTTTGAATGGTATATATGAAGATTGATATGTTCTTTTATTTTATTTTAAGAAAATATATCATTAAATTTGAGACGAATCTATTTGACAAATGTATCATCTAATATAAGATGGAGGAAATATTTAATTTGAATATATTTCATACTTATTTGATACTCCCTCAATCCCATAAAAATTTTCACACTTTCCTTTTTCGTCCGTCCCATTATAAGTTTCATACCCTTAAAATGGAAAACTTTTTATAAACTTCACCCTCACAATTTTCACTAATTTACACAAATGTCATTACTTTTTACTCTCACATACACATAACCAATATAATACATAATTATCCCTCAAAACCTCAATCATTACTCTTTTTTTTAAATGTGTCCTCTTACATATGAAAGTTTTTTCGGGACGGAGGGAGTATTATACCGTCTCACACAATAATTTATCAAAAATAAAAACTACATTATTAAAATGCATAAGACAACAAATTGTATGAGATGAAGAAAATAATTCATGCAATGGAGAAAAAAATACTTTTGAACTAAAAATATTTTGAACGCGAGTCATCCACATAAATTATTTTTTATACAACTTTGAAAAGTGTGTGTGTGTTTTTTTAATCTCCAAAGTATTTTTTTTTCTCATCGCAGAAAATAATTTCCGTGAATTCACACGAGACTTTGCTCAATAAAGTATTATCGTGACAAATAATAATAATTATAAGTGGTCCAAAAATTCTATTCCATAATTAATTAACTTTTATACGTATCTATACAATTATTGTCCATAACAGTTGCTTTAGGCAAGAATATGCCTTGCTATTCATAATTAAAACCCTTTTACCCTTTTTTCGTTCTTCCATTCATTCTTGTCATTTCATAACCTTTTGTTCAATACGTTATTTATAGACTTAATATTCCCTAAAATAACTTTATTAATTAATTATCTTTTTTTTTTTTTTTTGAGAGAAAAATTTATTAATTATCTTAGAAAATTAGTGGAAACCAATCGTGAAAAGACAACATCGTCGCTTTTAGGTATCTGAAAGGATAATTCTTTTCTTGCCTAAAAGGATAATTTTATTCTAAAAATAAGGAATAAAAAGAATAAAAGGAAAAAGAAAAGATTTGGATTTAATTTTATTTAAAAATAATTGTCGTTTTTGTTATTTTTTCATGTCTCTCCGTAGTTTAATCTTAAAAAAAAAGAGATCATTTTAAATATATATATATATATATATATATATATATATTTCTCTCACACATCTCTCTTTCTTTTTAACTAGAGATTTAGGGCCCATTTGGTTTGGGGTATTAGAAGTAGGTTTTCATTGATGATATTTGGTAATATTTACTCTTTGGAATGAAATTAAAAATAAAATAATCACTAATTTATTTTGATTACCCAATCTCGAATTTGATCTTATGTCCGCATGTGGGCATCAATTTATATGTTCACCGCTTATGTGACATGTCAATCGCCTATCATGTGATGCTACATATACAGGGGAGCCCACTATTATTTAATTAATTACTTATGTGACATCACATGAATGGTGGTGGACATACAAATTGATGTCCACATGCGGGCATAAGATCAAATTCGTGCCTAATCTACCTTCTATAATTAATCACTCATCAATCATTCATTTTTTTCCGCTCAACTTTCTTTTCGCTCAACCTTTTTTATGCATCATTTAATTCAAATTTCATCCCCAAAAATTATTTTCTTAATAAAATTGGTCCACTAGATTTAGGATGAATACAGAGCATATGGACAAATTAATTTTGGATATTTTGTAAAATGGGTCAATATATTAGTGCATCATACAATTTTCTTAAAATCAAAATTGAATAATGTTGAATCTGATTCTGAGAATCCATTTTCTTAGTATTTCCTTAGGTTTTCTTTCCCCTTTTTTGTTGAATTGTTAATTAATTAACTTTTGTCATCATCTTAGATCCCAATTCTCTAAATATTGTGTATGTGCATGTACACTCACCATTATTCTTCTATTATCTCAGTTTTTTTTTTTTTTTTTACAGGAATTATCTGAGTTTATAATCATTAGGGTAGTTAGTTTCTGTGAACATCATTTAAAAGAAAAACGAAAATCAAGATATAATTGTATTTTCTTTACTGAGGAAATGAACAACCGATGTAGGATATGCAGTTTCTTTCTCATTTTAGTTTAGTTTTCTTTAAAGGAAGAAAATACATTCAACCTCTAAAAAACTAACTCTGGTTCAAATAAGCACAAAATTTTGTGTGAACCATTTTCATATTATAAAATTAATATTATTACATTTATTATTGATATAATAATATATATTTAACGATATTATTACACTTCTAAATTGATATTACAGTATAATAAACTAATATTACAGGTATAAAAATATTATAGTATCAATAAATAATTGTAATGACATCAGTGAATGATTATAATGATATCAAAGGAAAGTGACTCTTAAATAAGTGTTTAAAGTTAAATTATCTTTTGATGCATTCTAATTCCTATATATATATTTTTTTATTCAAGTAAACCCTTAAAATATATTTAGTGTAAATAAGTCTTATATCTTTTAAATTGTACAAAGAAACAGTTCTATTAACACAATATAGATGTAGGTTTTTTCAACTAATGTGATCAAATGATAGATTCCCTGATTTTCAGAAAAATATATATAATAAAAATTTTACTTGAAAAAATCATGCAAACATAAAATTATAAACATAAATTTCATATTTTTTTATTCAAAACATACAAAAAAATTCAAGAAATACATTTCTTTATACGAACATAAAATTAAAATATAAAATACGTATGATTCTCCACCTTAATGCACATTGTTCCACCTAACCTAATGTTCCTCGTAGTTTGAGGAACTTTCCATGTTCTAAGTTTCACCAAACCACGGTAATGGTGAAACTTATTTTCAGGAGTGACTTAGTGAACATGTCACCCGCATTGTTTTCAATTGGTATTTTAAAAACTTTAACAACTCTCTTCTATGTAATATCTCTCACAAATTCAGTTTCAAATTATAACGTATTTCGATTTTCATGAAATATTTGATGCTTGACTAAGTGTACGTAGAGTGTTTTGATTGTCACAAAGAACAACTACATGTTTCGTGTTACTCCAAAATCCTTCTTATATACCTTTGAGCCGCATTGTTTCTTTCACGGTCTTGGTCATAGCCACATATTACGCCTCGGTAGTGGATAGAATAACTAAGGATTGAAGAACCTGATCTCCAACTTATTGTTGTGCCATAAAGAGTGAAGACATAGCCATTAAGAACTTCCCGCTATCAAGATTCTTAGCAAAATTTGAACCAACACGTACCATTTAAGAGAATTTTTGTGTTTTTGTCCTTTCAAACAATAATCTCATGTTATCAATGCCCTTAAGATATCTTTTTCTACATACCTAACAAATCGCATCGAGATCCGAACAAAAACTGCATTAATAGGATTTCGAAAATACCATGCATAACCTAATTGCATTAACTAATTAACTACCCGACATTTCCAAACGGGCGGTTCGTAGTAGCAACATTTTTGCACAATGAAGATCGATCTAATGAGAGTTGATCCCGATTTTGAATTAATTTACAGCAATTTTATTTGCAATAAGCACATGAAATTTTCATTAACTCTTCACAGTTATAAAATTTAATTGTTGTTAATTCTTTTAGTTTTTAAACTTGACCTAAGTGACAATCAATAAATTGTACTATTGCAAAGTTTTGTCGACATGGTTATGGCCAAAATGCAAGTAATGGGAAGAAAAAGTTTTGTGGGATCAAACAAAAGGCATTGGTTTGTGAGTTCACAAAAGGAAGGGGGAGGGGGATTATTGTACTTTCCGATAGATAAAATTTGCACTTTGACGAAATTATATTGGATAATTTAACACTAATTAATTACTCGTAATTATTACTATTACAAAGTGGCAAACATTATTATTTGGTATTGTGTATTCGCATTTCACTTTGATTTTCGTCTTCCTATAAGTTAATTGCGTTTTGCTTTCTTATTTTTCTTTTAAAAATGACTCACAACCCTACTTCCAAATTAGTAATTATTAATGGTCTTCCTCTATATTCCGGATTTGTCAAGCTCAACTTTCTAAAGAAAAAATAAAGCTAGCTCACCCTCACCTTAAAAATTAATTACAATTTTTTAACAGTATCAATTGTTTTCAACACTTATTTTCACCAAATATTATAAATAAAAACAACTCGTATTTTTCAATATATAAATTAAAATTATTAAAAATTGAACGTAAATTAAAAATAATACAAATAAATATTTAAAAATCAGAAAATTTTATATGATAAGGTTTTTGTGATATTTCTAAAAATAAAATTTAAGAGCAAATCTTTTTTAAATCAGCTGCACCATGTAATTGTTCAATACTAAAACTAATTATTGTTCAATAAAAATAAGTAATATTGATCAATTAATATTATTTAATAAAAATAACTAATATTATTTAAATTGCACTGCACAATACAATACTTTGTGAAAATTTAAGCATATATAGCACGAAAACTTATTTAAAATTAATTTTATTCATGTATAGATAATTGTAAAAAAATTTTGGGGGAGGGGAATAAAAAATAGTGCATTCCCAGACAATTCATTGTGGCTGGTCAAGTCACCTTTTTCAGTCGGCCAAAAATAATTAGACACATAAGCCAGAAATTTCCTCTTTTATTATCTAATATAAAAGGGCAAAATTTTATTAGTCATCCATCCAATGCAACACCTGTCTCTAAATTACGTCATCCCCATTTCTCATATACACTATTGATATTGGTGTATTTTTTCTTATTTAGTACCCACTTCTCTGAAAAAAAAAAATTACGGGAATTTTAGATACAAATTTTATAAAAAAATGTAAGAAGTAGAGAATTGAATAATAATTTTATAAAATATTATGAATAAAAAATTAATTGTATGTGCGAATTCCAAAATAATGATATTTTTGTAAATATATAATGATGTGAGGTGGAGTTAAATGAAATTTTTTACTGTTTGAGCGTGTAAATTTTTGTAGGACATTCCAATAAATAAGATATGAAATTTTTATGAAATTGAAAAAATATTTATTAGTTTTAATTTAACAGACCCTAAACATAAGTGTTACTCAATAATAATTAAAAGTGTTAGATAAATAATAAAAAACATTAAAGGGTCATGTGATCACACTAAAAAGATTAAACTCATCCACATGTTTACCAATTAATTAACACATATGCTTTTCTGTGCATCATTCTTACCACCAATCCCACCTAATAATTGATCTTCCAATTAATTTAATCCTACTTGTTTAACCACCTTTGCAATTTGCAGTTTGTGGAGCTAAGCATGTCATCTTCTTTCTCTTTATGGTTAATATATATAATAATAAAGAACTAAATTAAGCATATTAGCTTCGCAGAAATATTCAACTTTTATTTTGTCGGCCTTTGATAGCATGTTACACGTATGAGATAGTTTGATACCTACATACATACGTACAATATTCAAAATTATCATAAAATTTTTCAAATGTTGAATTGAAATTTGATCTGCACAAAAATTAGGTTTGATATATGTATACACGTTGAGTTTGAAATTGTACTTCGGGTCAAGGGGTTTGACCCGTTGAGTTACTTGTCATGAAAATGCATCATTCCGTGAATTTATGGTAAAGGTATTGATTTTGACAAATTAAAATAGCTAAAGTGATTTTTTTCATCATTATTTATGTTGTGAGGTAATTCAAATTATTATTTCACGTCTACATTTTAGCTTTCATTAATTTTGATGATGTGAAATAGCTTTCATTTTTCATCCTTTAACTTTAAAAATGATCGCTTAAATCTATCAAATTTAATTTTTTTGGTCCCTTTATCAACTAAAATTAGTTAACAAAAATCAACTTTTTCGTTCTTTTAATCTGAAAAAAAAAAAACAAACAAACAAACGAAAATGATAAATTTAAGAGACAAATTTTAAAATTGAAAAAAATTAGCGAATTAAATTCAGAATTGGTGCAAGTTAAGTGACAAAAACACATTAATCATTATTATATATAGAGCAATACTATTTGCACCTATTGTCGTATATATATATTTGGCATGGTCAAGATTATTTAAAAATCAAAAGTACTCTCTTCAGATGATATTATATTTATTTATATGCTAATATGTGCTAGCTCTTATATATTTTAAATTTAATATCTCTCATCTTAAGTCAGTTTTTCTTCTAACTTTTATTCTGTAAAGGAATTAATAAACCTAAACTCTGATCCAGTTTTCAATAAAGAAAATTAGAAGAACATGAATTTACAATAAAAAAATATAATTGTTTTTGAAAATGAATTTACAATAAAAAAATTTAAGTTTTAGAAAGCATATATAAAAGTATTTTTGCAGAAAAAAATCATTTGAGCGAACTTCTTAAATTAAAATTGACAGCAGTTAATGTATTTAACATTAATTAATATTGTGGATGCAAACAATAAACGTCACCCTTAGATATAAGAAGTAAGGATCAACGGTTTACAGTCATTGTCAACTTGACATGAATGGACCTAAAATAAGGATCGATATATATAAATATAGATATTCTTACATCGAGTATATATTCTTCATGTATCTTACAATTAGAATATTGTGCACAATAATACTTTGGAGGGTTGGATTTTATTAAAATCATCATCATATCATCATCATATCTTATAATGAATGTCATAATCTACTTTATACTTGCACAAATTTATTTGAGTGATCACTTTCAGCTAAAAGGAGCCAATGGAAGAAGGCAAGAAAGTATTTAATCTTTCTAGCAGGGTGTGGACCTAAGTGAATGCCATTTTTATTCATTTATTTAATTATTTATATATGGCTAGAGGGTATGTGTCTATATATATGTATATAATCGTGTATGCATCAAGTGCATGTGCGTTGTAATCCAAGTGTATTTTTAATATTAATATTGATTATTTTCATTGAAAAGTGTAATTGTTCAAGTGAAAACAATTGTACTTTCAGAAAAATAACCAATAGTATTAAAAAATGGAATTACATGGTGCACCCGATATAGAAGAAACACTACAAAAAAAGCGTGAAATGTTGACGACCAAATTCCGTCACAAATACCGATAAAATACCGTCGGAATTTTAAATTTTAGATTTACCTACAAAATATTGTGAATTTAATTCAGTATTTTCCGGCGAATATTTGTCAAGAATTACCGATGAAATAGGTTCGCCGGTAATTACCGACGAATACCGACGAATATCCATCGGTATTTACCGGCGAATTAATTTTTGTCGGTATTTTGTGACAAGAAAAATACCGACGGATGACCGATTTTACCGAACCGATGGAAATCCGTCGGTAAATAACTATTTTTTTGTAGTAAAATCTAATTAAAAATTAAAGGCAAATCCATGAAGTTTAATTATGAAAAGGTTCGATATTCGCCGCCACAGCCATAATCACACTAAATGACAATCTACTAACAAGATAAAGAGTCTCTTACTTTAGTTTCTCAAGCAATAATTGGAACACTATTAATTTGGTCAATATTCACTCTTTTTTTAAATAATAAATTGGAATCACAATAATATATGGCATTGGGATCGATTATTTTATTTATGGATCTAATTATCTCGACCTTTAGCATATTTTTTTGTGTAAGATCATATGAAGAATTTTAATCAACCCCAAGTGCAAGGAGAACTAAAAGTTTATATTCTACTTTTGAATGTCCAAATCCTTGTAAAAGATTTGATTTAAGTCGATCCTAATAATAATTATTTAGTTTTTGGGTAGTTTCTCATTAGATCGTAATTATAAGAAGATCAATTGAAACCACCAAATTTTAATTAGTTATTTGAAAATGGGTAAGTTGTGTAAAATATCACGGCATTTCGGATGTTTATATATGACAATATTTTTTTAAAAATTTATAATTTGGTGCACCTATCTAATTTCCGACTTAAGTAAAGATGTGGTCCGGAGCTGCATTTAATATCACGTGAGTCGTCGAAAATGAGCTTGATGCATTGAATTAAAGACGGCTCTAACTGTCACATCATTTTTAGTTAAGTTAGAAATTAATATAGTACTCGAATCACAACAAATAATTAGTTCAGGTATGAAATTATAAATTTTTAAAAACATATTATAATTTAATACACACCCCAAAAAGTCATGATTCGTTATGCAATACCCTTGAAAAGTGAATCCGAATTATATTTTTAGTTTAATAGTCAAATTTGATCTCCATCTCATGAAAGAGAATCATGAGATTGGTTTAATACAAGAATTTATGTTTATTTTTATTACAAAATTCATGCACCAAATAGACTCAGACTAGAAAACGCCTTTTCTATCACATATATAAATTGGTCAATATGGATAACTATCGATTGTCAAGCTATGAAGATATTTCTTAGCATAATGCAAATTTAATTTATGTCACAAAAATATAATGTGTTTTATATATTGCACTATTGATCCCATAAGAATTTGTATTTTGCAACATGGTTCTTTTAATTTTGGTCCCATAAGATTTTGCCGTCTAATTTTAACAGACACGCGCCGTTAAAATTACGCCTTTTAGTCCCACAAGTTTTTAATTTAAATTTAAACATTAATTTTTATTCAAAGATATTAAAAAATATTCAAATAAGCCTTCTTTATTAACAACATTTATTCTTAATTTAAATTTTTTTATGTAAATTTTGTTTTATATTTTAAATTATTTAGATTTTTTATAATTATTAAAATTTATTTATAATCCCTAACATTTTATATTAATATCAAGATTTAAATATGACGAATTATGATTAATATTTTTTGAATTCTATTTGATTTTTTTAATAATTATTAAAGTTAATTTATAATTCTTATTTCATCTATCCGTGATAATCGCACACTTTTTATTTAAGTTTTATTAAAATTAGTTTTTGCTAATATTTTTTTCACTTTTATTCGTCAGTGTAAATTCGTCATAGATTCTATATGTTTTTTATTGTTGTTAAATATTTTTAAGTTTTATTTTAGATTGTTGGATCAAATATACGGAAGATAGATTTTGTAAAAAATATTAATTAAGATGTATATCCATGTATATATCTTTGTGTTTTTAATGATTTAAGTCATTTGGGAATTTTATTGTATTCTATATAATTGATTTTGATTATTATTATATTCTATATTAGTTTATTCATGAATTATATATATAATAATTATGTTTTTATTTTTAATTATTATTTTATTCATTTAAAATGTGTATTTTTAAAGAGATTATTTAGTTAATATGAAATAAATTACTTATTTTGTTTAGTATTTTAATTAATATATATATTTTTAGATTTAACATAAATTACTGTTTGATTAAAAAAATTGTATTTTTAATTATGTCCAAATTCAATATGTATATTTACATTTGATTATATAATTTATGATTTTTTAAATATAATTTTAAAAGTCAATTTTGGTCAACTAACGGTTTCCATCCAAAACTAACGGATGAGACCAAAAGTTCTAAAAAAAAGAACTATTTTCGCACATAGGTACTAAAAGTATGTTGACCCAATTCATCTGGGACCAATAGTACAATAAACTCAAAATATAACTAATCTATCATTAGTTTGAATATGAAAAAAATAATAAAAATTTTGTCAAAAAAAAGAAAAAAGAAAAAAATCAAAATTAAAGTAGGGAATCATACTGAAAATTATTGAGTATCAAACCACCATAGAATATTACACGGTATATCATTACACACAATTAAATAATAAATAAACCGTCATAAAATATATAGAGTTTTTTTTTTTTTTTTTTTCTATTTTATATGTGGAATATCGACGGGTAGCTAGGCCAAGGCATGGACCATTTATGTCCCATGACATGGCTCGATAGCAAAAGAAGGCCACGTCAGCAAATCCATTGTCTATATATAACTATTGTCTGGATATGGAAAGTTTAACAACATACATTAAGCTAGCTTTCACAAGCCCATAGAAATTCCTCAGATTAATTTTTTTTTTTTTTTTTGAATATTAGTCTTTAGCTAATTAAGGTTTCCAAACATGCCCTTGATCACCAAGATAGCGGCTGATAATTATCCGCCGGAGGAGACGCCTCAGGTGGTGGTGAGAGAGTACGACGAGAGGCGAGACAAGGCGGCCGTGGAGGAGCTAGAGCGGCGGTGCGAAGTGGGCCAACCCGGAAAGCCGTCGCTCGTCACCGACCTCAGGGGAGACCCCATTGCTAGAGTGCGGAGCTTCATCTCACACGTAATGCTGGTGAGGATATATATATTACACTTACCTACAATATCTACCACTCAATATTTAATTGTATATAGATATAGGTGATGAATTTTTTTTTTTTTATCGAGCCTAATATCTGCATAAACTACTTGTACAATATTATAATGTACAAGTATTTTATATAGATATTGGACTTGATAAAAATTCACTTATGACAAAATATAATGATATCAGTTTACTCTACGTTAGTTTCATTTTGGACAAATAAAATAGTGTTAATTATATTAATTATGTGATGAATATATAGGTGGCTGAGTATGGTCAAGGAAGAGAAATTGTGGGAGTGATTAGGGGTTGTGTAAAAACGGTGACGTCTGGAAAGAGAGGGCCAAACACTCAACTTCCAATATATGTGAAATTGGCTTATATTCTTGGACTCAGGGTTTCATCCACTCACAGGTACATCTCTCAAATATCCCATGCAAATTTTAATATATTTACAAAAATATTCATATATATTTTTTAAATTATTGATCACCATGCTTAATTTTGAAATTTCACAAAAATATATTATCATATGAAGTTTAATGATGAATTTTTTATAAAATTCAATATCAACGTAAATTATATGCATTATAATATTATAATGTGTACATGTATATAATTATTTGTTTGATGCTCAGTCGATATTGAGTTATTTATGGAATCCAACTTCAACACTCGCATATTACTTTAGCTTTAAAAAATAAAATACAAATTCCTCGTTATGAAAAAAAAAAAAAAAAACTCAACATTGAGCTCCATATCTGTACTATTTATATATTTATATATGTATATTATATATAATTGGAAGGACATCTAGCTAGATATTGGTTTTGTTTTTATGTGTTTGTTTTTTTATTCTGTTTTGTATTTTGGGATTGGGTTAAGTTGATTGGGGATGTGCCTCGAAGAAAATATCCAAGTACTTGTCATTGACATATGCATACACTGGACAATGTACTTATAACATGATGCAACTTGTCCCCAAAGAAAGTACTATTTTTTTGTTCTTTCCACATGTACTATTAGATTCATGAATGTAATAAATAATAATAATAATAATTATATCACAACAATTATATGCTAACCCGAATATATTCTTGCACTATTTAATATTAGTTGATATGATTAGCATGCATATATACCTCTCAACTAACAATATTATAGTGTATGACAAATTCTTCAATCTAAATTATAATATAAGACTGGTTGTGAAATAGATCGATTTTTTTAAAGTTACACATTAAAGAGATTGGAATTTTTTTCGTGAATTAATTATCGATTTATTTGATTGGCTCAGGAGGCTAGGCATTGCTACAAAACTAGTCCAAGAAATGGAGGAATGGTGCAGAAAAAATGGTGCAGAATATGCATACATGGCCACAGAATGCAATAATCAAGCATCCTTAAATTTGTTCACACAAAAATGCAATTATGTGAAATTTCGAAATCCAACGGTCTTGGTTCAACCGGTTCATCTTCACTACAAGCGGTTGCCATCGGATATCACGATCATTCGTGTTCATCCTCGATTGGCTGAAGTACTGTGCGGAATATATTTTCTAGCTCCGAGTTCTTCCCTAAGGACATCGATCGTTTACTAAGTAACAAGGGCAATTTGGGCACTTTCGTGGCATTATCGAAGAATGAACTCCCAAAATGGAACCCTAAAACCGGAGAATTACCAGCTTCTTTTGCTATACTAAGTGTGTGGGACACCAAGGAAGTTTTTAGGTTACAAGTGAAGGGAGTGTCTGCCCTAACACATGTTGCGTGCCTAGGAACTAGGGTAGTCGATGCAATTGTACCGTGGCTAAAAGTCCCATCGGTCCCTAATGTTTTCAAGAATTTCGGATTTTATTTCACGTACGGGCTTCACATGGAGGGGCAAGATGGTCCAAGATTTGATGAAAATCTATGTAAATTTGTGCATAATATGGGGAAAAACGACCCTGATTGTAGGGTTGTGGTGGCGGAGGTGGGGCAAAGGGACCCGGTGAGGGAGGCGATTCCACATTGGAAGAGATTTTCATGGGATGAAGATGTATGGTGCATCAAGAGACTTGGAGAAATCAATGAAATCAATTATCATGATTGGTATAAGTCTTCAATGTCTTCTTCGGTTATATTTGTTGATCCACGTGATCTTTGACCCTTGGTAGACTTGTAGCTAGATGTTATAATTTTCCTTTTTTTTTTTTTTTTTTAAGTATTGTGAGTCATTTCCAAATACACAAGTAGCCACATATGTCATATGGCTAACAAGAGTTTCACTTTTATTTGTAGACACAAAACGAATTTGGCAAACACAAGTAACATGTTTTTTTCTTGATAATTTCGTTTTTGGGCATTCACCACCTAAGGACCACATAATATATACGTTTTTGGACATTCACCACCAATAATTAATTTATCCACTATGTAAATATTAATGACTCTCGAACTAGTTATAAATCTCAGCATATATACATTAAACTAGCAAAGTATGTGCTGAAGCGGTTTTATAGTAAAATTTATTTGAATTTCAGGTATATTTATGCTAGTTTAATAATAATATTGTACAATAAAAAAATTAACATCGTTTTAAGATACACCATAAAATTAATTTACAGATACTCTAGAGTAAAATCACTTTTTACGTTCGAAGTCTATTTATTAAATATTGATATTTTTGTCATACGAAACATATTCAATAAAACTTTACACAAGGCTTAATTACCATTATATTACTGGTCAAGTTCCATTTTAAAAACAAATGATAATAGATATAGATTATATGTTGTATAAATATCATTACTCGTACTCTTACAAGCTACTTCTTCCTCATATATAGGTGGGTTTTGTGGGATTGATGTCAGACATGTAACATCTTCAACATGCTTTCCTTACATATGAGCCATTAATTCGTGAAATAAAATAAAATTAATTGATTTTAGGTAGAAAAACCTAATGCTCAATTTGGATGGAGTAAATTTGAAATCAAGGGATTTGAGGATAATATACAATGCATTCACACAAACTAATATACCATGCTATTTCAAATTTTAAACACGAGTGGAAGGAAGAAGTGAGATGATTTCAAATAACTAGGTTTTGTTGGGTATTTGAAATCCTCCCACTTATAAGTAATATTTGTGTGAACTAAGGGGCCGCTTGGTTGGGGGTATTAGAATTAGGTAATGTGAATGACTCAATAATCATTCTCATTGATGAATTTTGGAAAGAAAGTTGAGAACGAAAAATTTGAGCGGGAAAAAGTTGAGCGGAGGAAAAATGAATGATTGTTAAATGATTGATTATAAGAAAGGGATTATGTAATCAAAATAAATTAGTGATTAATTTATTTTTAGATTAATTCCAAATTATAAATATTACCAAGTATCATCAAAGGGAATGATTAATGAGTCATTCTCATTATCTACTTCTAATAACCCCAACCAAGTGGGCCCTAAATTCATTCATTTAGTTTTTCTCCATTTTAATTTGTAAATGTACGGTATATTATCCTCAAATCCTCGATTTCAAACGACTCTATACGAATACAAATGGGGGCCTAATGTAATTCTCCTTCATCAAATAATTTGTACGTACGAGACAATTAACACGTGACGATCCCCAAAAAAATCTCAAAAGTAAAATGACACATACATCGATCCGAGAAGGCCACTACTATTTGTGTGGTCCGATCCATGTCGAACATATTAAGGACAATTTCGATCATTAATTAAGTATAGGTAGGGGTCAACAAGAAGAAGGTGATGGTTTCAGATGTAACATCTTTGATCAAAATATCCACATGAATTGTTCTTATCATCAAATCCTTAAACTAGGATCTTGTCCCTCAATACGACAATAATTATCGAAACCCACCTTGTCCTCCCTATATTTGTAAGTCTTCGTTTGGTTTTGCGTGATTAGGGTATGATAAATGAATTAACGTAGGTGACAAGTGTTAAAATGAAGTCAATCGTGTCTGTAGGATAATTAATGAGGAAACCAAACTAACACTAAATGAAATAACAAGTGAACCCCAACGTTTCTTGAAAGAATTAATTCCATATTTATATTATGACAAAGTATATTGTGAACTTTTTTTTTTTTTGACATATGTTGTGAACTAATTCATCGTGAAATGTATATGTATTTTGTGTATTTTTTAACAATATTAATTAGTTATTTAATTGAAATGTATTAGTTTGATAATAATATTGTATAATAAAAATAACAAACTGATTTTCGAGAAACTTACTCATATACTATATATATGCTTAATTTTGAAATAATTTTATAATAATTTATATCTTCGAAAATTTGTGCTCAATTGGGGTCCATACTCGCTCGCGCACACACATTTTGAAAGTGAGAGATTAATTTGTTTTTTTTTTTTTGAAAGGGAGAGATTAATTTGTTCATATTGTTCTTTTATTGCAAAGACATTTGCCTGGCAAATTGTGTGATCATATCATGTATAGCATCAATACGATAACGATAGCGTAACGAACACTATATTTTTCGTGTAGACACAGTAACGAATCGATAATAAAATTAGATATATAATAATTACAAATTAATATTTAATGGATACGTGTAATTATCGTATTAAATTTTAGTAGGTCATTAACAAGTAATTGACTATTAAAAGGTTAATGTGTTATTTGTTATTGTATCGTGTTTATTAAAAAATTATGCCCTTATCGTATTGACACGATAATAATACAAATACGATGTCGAATATTAACCCAAATTTTTGTATCATTTTCATATCATATTATTGTCTCGTACGTGTTTGAAATTGAAATTACCAACCTGACTAACATATTAATTTTAATTTGTTACACTATAGTATTCATAATCTCTTTCACGTTTTTCGCCGTTGGTTTAATAGTTATAAATCCAAGGCTATTTCATAATATTTTCCAAATTGTAGCTTTCTCAACCTTCATCTTTGAAAATTAATTTCTTATTCATTCAAATATCATTTTTCTTTTTAGCAAATAATAACGTACCGATTTGAAACTCTCTCTCGGAAGAGTATAAATCATGCCTCACGTTTTAAATATCGCCCAAAATGACACATTATCCTTGATTTCTCACATGTATAAAATTTGATATAAACCCTAAATGTTTGGTGATACAAATCAATGATATAAAAATTAAACCAGCATATGATAGGTTGTTTTTAATTACTTCACAAGATTTTGTCTAACAAGTTTCATCTCTCATGATTATGATCATTGATCATGAATATTTGTCTAGGTGTATGTTTATTCAAAGTGGAGTGAATTTGATGAATAGTAAAAGGTATATTTAAAATTTGTATCACATTTTTCAATGAATGTAATCAGTGGGAAGAAATTTAGAGGTGAATATTATTAATGATCACCAAATACCATTGAAGGTCCATCATATCTTCTATATTTAAATCAACTTTTAATCCACACAATTTACATATATATAGTAGTAAAAAGTACTCACAAATTAACACTCCTCTGCTCTAAAAGGGATCTAAAACATCATTCATTCTTGGAATAAATTCTCCCTGCAACTAGTTCTGAAATGGATAGCCGTAGGATGATATCACATTGCCGATGCTCTAACAAAGCTCGAAAATCGGGACGATTCATCGCGCGCAAGTTGCTGCGGATTTCCCTCTTCAACCTGGAAATTTAACAGCAAGAAACATTCATGTAAATGTTCATCCTACTTTTCTAAACTTCAAAATTCAACTTCTTTTCAACTCAGCCCAACAAAAGTGATTTTGTTCCCCAACATTAACTTTAATCTGACGATATGAAACGTGATACTCTTGCATGTTTTTGTGATACTCAAGACATACTGTAAATAGTTTGTGCAACTCTACGAACGTGGAGAGAGCCAGAATTTACTTCGTATAATTTTCAACTCTTTTAAGGGTGTTTTAGTCTTTTTAAGACGCAAACGTCTAGGTTCCATCATTTCCGATTTTTAGATATCCACATTTACTTCTTTTTATAAAATCATGTAAACTAAATCCTGCAAGGATGAGTTGATACCAGTATCCCTTGATCCAAGATGAAGATATGATCCATGAGCAGAACAGTGGAAATGCGATGAGCAATCGTGATAATCGTTCTGCTTGCACATTCACTTGAGATGGCTTTCTGCAGCTTCGTAGCCGTTTGAATATCCACATTCGCTGTGCACTCATCCAAGCACAGTACCTGAATGAGTATATTCACAAATTTTTGTATGAATCTAAAACACACAAATTCAAATCAATTAATAGAACACTTCAAGTCACAATAAATTCATATTTTGGATTTTGAAAATGTGTTTTTATATATGCAATATGGATGTCAAGTTACAGATCATAAAGAAAATCGTTAATTTGATCTATCATGTGTTGAAACGGACTTGAAACAAAAAAATTGGTGCAACTTAAATAATTTAGGAGGAAAAAGTAAAAGTTTCCATTTCTGGAATGTGATTTTGGCGGGAAAAATATGAATTTCTATTCATAGCAGACTATTAAGTTTTTATACATATAGCAACATTTGGGTGTATCGGTTACACTTTGTGCAACCGGTGCACAACTAATACTATTATGTGAAATCGACTAAGAATGTTAAGAGAAACTAATGCTGGCCATCTAATACCTTTTAATAAAACAACTAATACCATTTTAAATGTGCACTTTAGTTGCACGGTGCAATTGGTGCATACCTTAGAAGGCTTGAGAAGTGCGCGTGCGAGGCAGAGAAGTTGTCGTTGCCCGACCCGAAACGACGTTCGGACTCCTTTACATGGACGTCTAGTCCGCCTGCAACTTCTATTTCCTCCTTGAGACAACACTTTTCTAGAGTCTCCCAAATACTTTGATCACTACTCATCTGGAATGGATCTAAATTGGCCCTGGAAATTTGGATGATCAAACATATGTCTCACTTTAATATTTACTCTTAGCATATAAAAGCTAATTATTCAGCAATTAAATGAAATCCTGAGAATATATATACCTTAATGATCCTTCAAACAAGAAAGGAGTTTGAGGAACAATAGCAATTTTAGAACGGAGATCTCTAACAGGAAGCCTGGCAATACTCAAACCATCCAGTACAACACTTCCACTGCAAATTGGGTTGAGACGGAATAAAACGCTCAAGATGCTCGATTTTCCAGCCCCCGTTCTTCCAACAATTCCCACCTGAATTATTTTCATACCGCGACTCAACGTAGAAATCTTGACATATTTGAAATAGAACATAGAATACATCATCATGCAATATAGTAGAAGGGGGGTTATTATGGTTAACTGACCCGAGATCCTGCAGTGATATTAAAAGAAATATCTGATAAAGCTGGGGGCAAGGACGGCTTGTACCGGAGGGTCACATTTTGGAACTGTAGTTCTCCTTTAGATGGCCAATTTGGATCCAACAGACTTTCTCCAATCAGATTTTCTGGAGGGATGTCCATGTACTGATTTGAAAGATAAGGATCAGAACTAATTAATTAAGAGTAACACATGGGTGCACCGTGCAACTGGTGTACAACTAATATTATTCAATGAAAACATCCGATATTAATCAACTAATACCATTTAAAAATGCGCTTGAGGTGCAGGTGGTACACATAAGTATTTGCCATTACTTAAAATGTTGAAATGCAATAGTATGTTTAGTCTTCATCTTTTTCTCACCTGAAGTACCCTCTCAACCGAAACCATTTCCTTCTCTGTTTCAGTGAAGCTCGTCAAGAAGCTTCCCAGCAACGACACGATTGGGGAAGCATAAGAAAGAGCCAGCCCAACCTATGCAAAGTTCACACATTTTAAGTCACATAATGAAGCATGTACTCACGTGTTAAATTTGTTTTGTGAGGATTTATATATTTAAAAAGAACAGTGATTTACCAGGCCTGGTGTACCCAAATCGATAGGAATATGTCCGTCTGTTCCAACAATTGCCATCACAGCAACAAACGATACGATAAATGCTGCCAACAACTGCAGTGAGCACATAATAAGTATTAATTATATTAAAAAAAAAAAAGATGAATATTTGAAGTTGATTGGTTATAATGACATGAGGGAGGTAAGCTACCTGAAGGCGAAGGGAGAGCCATAAACTTGCAACGATCTCTGTGTAACTCGTCTGCTGGTATACTTGAACATGATGCATGAATTTGTATAAGAACAGCTCCTGCATTAGTAAGCCACCTCGCTAAATACAATACAATAGTAGCTAATAAAAACCACTAAAGCAAGATGCAAGGAAAAGACTAATTAATTTTTATTGGAAAATTGTTCTTTTTGTAGGTGTTATGAGAAATTCCAAAAAGTTTTTCTAGGAATTTTGTCAATTTAGGGTCTGAAAATAATAAAACTATCAATTTGGGATTTAAAAGACAAAAATTATCAATTTAGAGCTCACACATTTTAAAATCTGTTTGACATCTTATAGTGCTTATAGTCTTATTTATCAATATACATTATTATTATGAGAAAATTACAAATAGGTTCAATGTGTAAATTTGTTTTGTGTTTTTGTGCAAATTTTTGAACCTATTTGTAATTATACTATCCTTTTAGAACATATATGTAAATGACCCTGTTATTATTGTTTTATTCTTCTTTTTTTTATCGGGTTATTCTTACTTACTTTTCTTTTTTATCTTTTAAAATTGTGATTTAAAAAATATTGTTGGATAATTGAAACTATAAGATGTCAAACATGGTCCTAAAATGCATGAGGTTAAAATTGATAGTTTTTATCTTTCAAGTTCGAATTGATAATTTCCTAATTTTCAATTCTTGAATCGATAGGAAATATCATTCAAACTCCTAATTGATAGTATTATTTCAGATCCTTAATTGATAAAATTCCTTTTATTACGTCACACATAAATTCCAAGAGGCACTCTAATTTGGGCATAAGCGCTTCAACACTTTGGAAGATGTTGGTGGTAATTTGTACTAGCTTGTAACCCGTCTCATACATATTTTAGTCAAATTCCAAAAAGATTTTCATTAACAGCAGCACAAGTGAAGTGTACCTCAGAATTAAAAGCTCTTATTGTTGAGGAACCATCCAATGTCTCTGTAAATGATGCATAGATAGGCGAAAGGGAAACACTGTCCAGCCTACGCAATTCTCTCGATGTTGATCTGTAGTACAACTGAAACTTGAAACGTCAGTAATTGGATCTGTAGTACAACTGAAACTATCATATAATCAACATAATGGTCAACAGAAAGCTTCAAAAATATTTCATTCATGCATTGGATTCCAAATTTAGAAAGAGATATGTGCTACATACCTGCAACTTTTTGTAAATAAACCAAAAGGGTATTAGTAGCAGCAAAAACATGACCTGCGTATACAAGTAACAAACATTTATTGATATACATTTCAAGAATGGAAATTTCAACTCATAAAGTCCATCATGCAAGGCTTTAGTACCTGTACAATGGATAAAACTACAGAGATTCCTAGGAGGCCCAAAAAGTTGGCAAGGAGAATGTTGAGAATAAATGGAAGTGAGTCGTCAATTGTGTAGAGATCTGAAGAAAATCTATACAAGATCCAGTTAGCATGAAAAAGCCAAATGGGGAACTTAATTCATCATAAAAAGGCATGCTACCTATTTAATATTCTTCCACTGGGTGTCTGATCAAAGAAGCTAACAGGCGCATCAATAAGGTTCCTTAGCAATTGATCATGCACGCTAACAGCAGCTCGTAAACCACCAAATGCAAATGAAAATGCCCTCGCTAAAGTTAACGTTGAATTCACCAAACAAAACATGCCAAGTATGACCTGTGCAATCAAATACAGAGTCATGCTTTTGTGATAATGTATATAATGTTGGTGATTCTCTGAAACATTGTCTGATCTTTTTCTGGTAAGTTGCGCAAACAAGATCAGACCACATTTAATCTTAAGTTTTCTCAATATTCAGCTTTGAAATCAAGTATGAATATTATTTTCCAGAAGACAGTCAAAATTTGAGCAATGAATATGGACTCTACATCTATTAGTCGAGCCTTGTGTCTACGCGAGAAGAAATGATCCAGCTTAGAGCATAATGCGAGTATGGAAATTTTTAAAAAACGTTGCAACTAAATTTACGACCTTTTTTGCTGTTTCAATTTAATCATAATCTTTAATTTTTTTGCTATTACTTTCATGAACTGCCACATCAGAAGGACTTGATAGAAAATAGTCATGTGAAAAATCGCAACAATTTGAAAGATCGTGTATCAAGTTGCGAATTTTAAAAACATATATTGTAATTGGAAAAACGTGAAGATCGTGATATATTTTGCAATTAACCCATAAATTTATGCATTACCGGGAAGCAAATGCTCACCAGATAAAAAGTGGTTGAGTACTTGCTTTGGTTGGTTCCTGTTGTGTCAACCCAAAATGACAACCAAAGATCATTGCCATTACGAGAAGCTTGCATCAAGATTCCAGAGAGGCATATCACAACCGTAATGAACCATCCAGAAAATGCAGCATAGTTTCTGCAAAAGATGGTTTCGAAAAATTATCAAGTGGAACTGTGGAACGCATATTCAGTTAAGTTTACTATAGTAGTCTATAATGATGGTTTCCATAGAAGGAAAGCGGTAGCTCACTTGTATACTGTTGATTCAACTCTTCCCTCTTTTCTCGTCTCAACCTCAATAATGTCTTGGCCTTCATTTGTACTGCTTATCGAATCAAGTTCGTGGGGTTTCTCTCTTTCAACATCAAAATTTGATGGCTTCTTATTCTTTTGTATCTCGGTGAATGTGTTGAAATCATTTAGTGATAAAACTGATACGTAGGAAGCGACTGAAGAGTCGGCTGGACTTCCCACCCACTTCACACGTCCATTATCCATCACAACGACCATATCAGCCATATATATTGCCTGCCAAACAAGGTGTTAAATCTACATACTTACTATCATTATAAATGCTGAATTAGTGCTGGCACATTGGACAAGATTTTAACTCATGTCGTGCTTATGATGCAGTAATGCAAGAACATCACTGAACAGAAGATATAATAAAGGACAGGAAAAAGGAAAAACCAACCATTAGCACAAACAGAAGAAAATTCTCCTCATCAGAAATATCAAATGCACTTAGTTTCCATTTTTACTAATTCTTTCTCTCCGAAATTCACACAGAAAATGGAGAGGATCCCACTCACAAAACTTTCAGTGAGAGCTATATCTTAAAAATATATGAAATAAGAAAGTAAGCTGCTTCTTAGCGATGGACAGTGAGCCGGCTCTGTAATAAAAGCACGGTAACAATTCGATAATGCTGACTTTCACAACATTAATACTTGTAGAAAGGCTATTCAGAATAGATTTCAGTTAGTTGGATACCTTTTTTCTTAATGATGAGAAATTCCAGACTTCTTCAATACTATTGACAGCATCATAATATTACAAGGAGAAACAAATTTGTCAAACTTACGAGGATTGTCATGTTATTGGACCAAACCACAATATATGATTAACAGGAGCAATCGTGTTGTTGTGAAAAAAATCTACAATTGACACAGTTAAATGAAATCATATGTAAATAGGATCATTAGGAGCAAGACAACTCCAGTCACGAAAGAATTATACATAAATCCATCCAAAAGTCAAACCTGGATATTATGAGTGCAGAGAATGCGTGTTTTCTTGTTCATAAGAGGGCCAAAAATGGCGTCTTGTAATATTGCTCGAGCAACATGTGCATCAACTGCACTCAGAACATCATCAAGCATGTATGTGTCAGACCCATGATAAAGAGCCCTGTTCAAACCAATGACAAAGAAAAAGCATTCAGACAACATAAAAAGGCATATAGCATGCATGATTCTCCAAAGAAAGTATTACCGTGCAAGGGCAAGACGAGCTCTTTGTCCTCCAGATAAATTAATACCTTTTTCCCCAATACAAGCCATATCACCTCCCACCATAAGAGAAATATCAAGATCCAGGGTGCAAGCCTGTATCACTTCTGAGTATCTGCTCAGGCAAGAGGATAACGGAAATGATTTTATTTGAAATAAATATGTCCCTGAGAAATATTTATAAATAGAGTAACACTTGGGTGCACGTGCAACTAGTGCACAACTAGTAATGTTCAATGAAAATAACTAATACTCTTAATTGAAAACAATTAATATTGAGCAACTAGTACCTTTTAATAAAACAACTAATACCATTTAAAAATGTAGTTGAGTTGTATGCGGTGCAACTGGTGCATAGAAGTATTTTCCTTATAAATATATCCAAAAGGGCAACTCTAGAAGTTCTGATTGAAAATGAAAAGCACAACACAAGACTTAGCATGTTTGTTAAACTTAAAACTGCCATAATATTCATCTTGTCCACTTCCCTTTTCCAAACTGATTACCTGATCTGATCAAAGTCCTTTCCGAGCAAAATATTATCGCGAATAGTTCCAGACATTATCCAGGGAACCTAGAGAAAATATATATATAAGATTTTTCAGAAATAATGCACAGAAATGATAATAGGAAAAAAATATATTGACCTGTGGTACGTATGCTTTTGATCCAGTCAGATATATCGATCCATTGATGAGTCTAGTTTCTTCTAGGACCATGTTCAAAACGGATGATTTACCTGATCCAACCTATAATTGAAGTAGATTGTTAAACTCTCAATATAAGACCTTCAATCATATTTAAAAGTAAGTGACAATAACTAGTCCGTTAATTTTATGTATAATGGTAAAAAAAAGGGGGTCGTTTCCCAGATCATTTTGTCAGTAAGAACAATCTAACCAATAGATACTTTTAAAATAAGGACATCTAGACACCATTCCTGAATTTGTGATAAGTGATTTATTTCATCAGTTGAACAATCAAATAATCCAGACTTTATCTAATAATATTCATTGTTCCATGAGTCTTCAGCTCCATCAACTAAATATAACAGGATAATGTATCATTATAACATGACACTCATCCAACAACATCATTTGATCATTTAGGAATTTTAAAATTAATGCCAAATTAATCCTCTCAAATAACAAACTTCAATGTTTATAACAAAAATCATACCAAATGCACTGTAGGTATTTAGGCAATTGCTTTTCACCATACTATATCACAGTGTAGGAGACTAGTCACAACTAACTTAAGCATTAAAAAATGCAGCACATTCTCTCATTAGTTTTCTAAGTTTAATCTTGTGCAAAAGGTCCTTCACTACAGAGAAACAATATTAAAGTAGAAGCTGACTAAATTGTCACATGCTGAAAAAAAAAAATGATGCAAGAAAATATGAGATTTACTCTATAAAGTACTTCAAACATTGCTAAGAAACAAATTAGCATAAAAATGGTGCAATGCATTAAAATCACCTCGCCAATAATTGCAACCATGAGACCCTTTGGAACATAAAGATCTACATGTTCCAAAACCAGATCAAATTCCTTCTCACCATAGCTTGACCATGTACAAGATGCATCATGGATAGCAACAGCAATCTCGTTAAAATTAATCTTCTCATCGCCAAAGATTGGGGGAGAATTATTGGTTCCAATATCACATTCATAACAAGAGAGATACTTGTCCAATCGTCTTATAGATATAGCTGCCTGGAGAAACCATAAATTGATTCACATATTTTGACATGCAAGGAAACTATTCAAAAGTAATAATAAGGGTTAATTGCAAAAAAAAAAAAAACATTTTCAATTGCAATATATGTTTTTAAAATTTGTTATTCAACACACAAATTTTAAATTTTTGCAATTATATCATATTACTATTTTCCGGTAACTTATGGTGATAAGGCAGCCAAAAAATCTTTTAAAGAATTACAAATAAATTCACAACCTTTTTTTTATTTATTTCAATTTAACCACAACCTTTAATTTTTTTTTTTTTTTTTGCAATTTCATACACTGCTGAAAAACAATCATGTGATAGAATTGCAACAAAATAGAAAGGTCGTGTATCGAATTGTAAATTTAAAAACATATATTGTAATTGAAAAATATGAAAAGGTCATGATTTATTTTGCAATTAAATCAAATAATAATAAAGATGATGATGATGATGATGATGATGATGATGATGATGATGATGATGATGATAATCATACTAATAGTAATAATAATAACTTACATCTATCAAACCATTGATGACCCATGGGAACGAGTTTAGAGGGAGATCAAATTATTAAACAGAGCTAGGCAGGTGAAAACCTGAAATTTAACACAAGTACATGTAAAGAATTATCACAATAATTTTTTTCAGAAAGCATGTGGGTAAATAGTTAAAATACCGTTGCAGCATCAAGCTGGTGGCCCATTAAAGAGTAGAGTCCGAATGTGCACAAAGAGAAGAGGGTGGGTGTCGTTGCCCAAAAGAACACACACCATGCGTCCAAATATTTTCTAGTCTAACAAAAAAGAGAGTGGTTCATATCAGATCAAAGATGGGGAGCCTTTTTCCAGGTCTTCAAAATAATTCTGAACAGTGAATCATACTAAAATATTTGATTTATTATTCTTACCGATAAATATCGAACTTCAGAGGCTCTTGTCTTCATCAACCAGCTGGAAAAGAGAAGCTCCCAGCCATACATTTTTAAAGTACGAATATATGTTAATAGTTCTGCTGTCTTCCTAATCCTGGGAAAATGGCATTTATACATCAGATTTTGATCATCTGTGCATATATAAATGGTGTAAACCTGAAGCATTTTGAAACTAAAATCAACACATGAACAATCAAGGAATTATTACCTCTAAAGTCACCAAATAAATATTGACAATAATTGGATTATTCATTGTTATGTGATAGAGGAACATCTGTGGTTATAATTCAGCATAAAAATAATCCTATTTGAGAGAATTTTATCTCTTGAACATAAGGTAAATTAAAGAACAAGGAGAAAAAATTATTGATATATTCTAACAGAATTCTATGAATAAATCTCAGGGGTATCAAAAGAATAAATAGATACCTTTCATCCTTCTGCTCCATCATATTGTTTGTTGCTTTTGCAATCAAATTTGCTATCCATTTGTTAACTGTCAATATAATTGTTAATATCCACAAAATGATAGACTAATTTGAATCTCTCTACCTGAGGACATGCCATAACCACAATATTATATACAAAGAATACAGAAATTATAGCGTTAGGAGAACTGTTGAACTCTTGCAGCAAATTCCTGCAAATGGATTTGATTCCTATTTTTATGGACATTATGAACCTGCATGTTAATATTTTTACATTTTTCTGTCCAGAGATAACAAATTATTATCTCTCCAAGACGACATTTCAAATTTAGAAACTATACTTGCTGACTTGCACCTATATTTACACTCATGCTTGAATCATTCAACAATGATATCAGTTGACTTGATGAGAATTTGTATCCTAATGATATCAGTTGGAGTTTATTCAACTTGACTTTAGAAGTAATATTTATTTTCAAAATGTTCTAATACTACCAAGACAGGGAAACAAACATTTACAACCTGGTGGATAGATTGATTAGACTTATTTAACCTTCCAGTTTCCACTGAAGCGTGCACATTCAGCTATGAAAATTACAAAAATGAGATTGCAGAATAAAATGGCAGATGACTTATTGGCGAATTCAATACTGTATATTGAAAAGGAAGTTCCTGAGTCTCAGTAGTGAAACAAAAAATAGGAAACTAGATTCTTTTATATAAATGACTTTATTTTAACAAAATAAAAACTGATCTCACTGTCACTGCCCTCCACCACCCACTTAAAATTCCCGACTCTGCCATAGTATATAGCCATCAAGCAATAAGCTTAATGTATGCCTAACATAGGAAGCTAATTAGGCCATTGATATTAATTATTAAAATTCCCCTAATTAAAATGCTGATAAATCATAAATCATAATAATATGATTATACACGTAATGCATGACGATGAGATGCTACTGGCATACCTGGTATTAGCAAAACAGTTATAGCTATCCCAGAAACAAAAGCAAACTTGACTTGTTTGTACAGTAGAAACAGAGCAATTCCTATTTGCAATGGCAAGCTGACAATTACACAAGAAAAACAATAACCAAAGAGATAATGCGAAAATTTGTGATCAGAAGACATGTTATTTATAATGTTGCAATTATTCAAAGTTGAATGGTACTAAACTCATAAATTAAAAATGCTGGCAAATTATAATAAAATCCGGAGTTGCAAGTATAAACTGATGTTTCATGGCAATATTGTGATGTATTGTATAATGTAAAAGTTATGTTTATAGTTGACTTGATATCACTTACACAATTAAATGCTAGTTAACATCAATTGTCAATATAAATTCTACTTCATTTACTTAATAAAACAAAATTGGCCAAAATCATTCCCGAAAGTATTTAATCTAACAAATGTCATTGATGTTTAGAAGTATAACCTCCACATATCATGAACACTGTTGCATAGATTTACGACTCGGTTTGCATCTACAGACATGAACGTCTGAATTTCACCTTCAGAAAATTTTGATCTCTCTGCTAAGTTAATGTGAAGACACTGAAAGATATACACATCCTCTTATCAGTATATAATAATCTCATCCATGGAAAGATAAGAGAGAGAACTAACACGAAAGAATTATCTCATCATACAAAACATGTCCTTAAGATCACCGATCAGATTTGACCTTTCAGTAGGAAACATGTCATATAATTCACACAACTGATGAATGAACAGAATTTCAGCATTGTATTCTGCAACGATAGTTATGGTATTATGTTAAGAAAGTTACCTTTCGGTAGATAATTGTCATAATACTAGATCTCAACTTCAGTCTGAGTTGTGCAAGACGAAAGCGAATATTGTGTATCAAGGAATGATCTGCACCATTGAAATGTAATACTAAGACATTGATTTTCATATATTCTTTATTGTTTTTGTATAAAGAACAAAAAAGGAGCATCAACTTTTGTTGTAGCAATTACACGAGTGTTGTAGACATTAATATGGAATCACATGTGGATCAATAAAACAAGCAGAAGGAATCACAACAGTAACCTCAAAAACACTCTGAAATGGAAAAAGGAAATATTTCCATATGATTTTCATCATCTTCAAAGGCTGCTTTTTTGTTAAAAGTATTAGAGGAGAAGAAGAGAGAGAGAGAGAGAGATGGTAAAAAAATCTAATCTCTATGTGATAATTCAGGTCCAATGTTTACTCATAATAGAAAAATTAACCCCTCTTCTCTTTTTCCTTTCTTTTCACAGTTAAAATTGATATAACATAAGTTTTTCAAATGCTTTTATCTGTTTATGATAGGAAAATCATACATAAACAGAGATCTTCTACAATCTCTTTTTCTTCTTACACATAAACTTGTTAAGTCACAATCAATACACTAGGTAAACCAATACCATAATACAAACTGAAAATGTCTTGGCCCAAATTGTGATGCATAAAGGTGATTGAATAGTCTCTGAGGAAAAAAACTGCAGGTAGACACACCAATTCATTCCCATAAGCCAAACTAACCTGGTTTATATTATAAATTGAGCATTGTAACTAACCAAGCTATGAAAATAAGTGAATAATAAGATAAGAAGATGTGCTAGAATGTCGTGTAAGAGTAATCCAGAAAATTGTGAGTGTGTAATAAGCCAGAAAATTGTCACTCCATTCACATCATCATCCAATCAAGTTGTTGATGTCTTTACTAAAGCATTAGGGAGGAATATGATTATCAGAACTTTGTGACAAGCTGGATATGGTTGATATATACTCCCGCTTGAGGGGAGTGTTTGTATATATTATTCTTGTGTATATTCCTCCTTACTTAGATAGATTAGATTGTTCTTTGTATGATAGGGAGATCTTTTCATTTTTTGTACATATTATAACCTAATTTCTACTCCCTCAATAAATATGAGAGTCTTACATCAATAAGATACACACAAATTATCCCAGTTCTTGTCTTTTATATTTGTTCATCCTCCCAAAACTATATCTTCATCCATCCAAAGCATAACAAAAGATAACCTCAAAATTTCCATAGCAGTAGGAATTCCAAAACCTTTCAGTTGACAGCAGCAAGCCTCATTTTTCACCTCGTAAAGACTCGTACAGACACAAGATCGAATGTCATTGGATCCTAAAATAATCTAGAATAGCGTACTAACATCATCGTATTAGGAGTGCATTGTTCGACTAGATTAGTGTTCAGACTCGAGCAAATAAATTCAAAAACAAAACTTCAAGAAAAGATTCTACTGAAACGAAACGAAACAAAACAAAACAAAAATATTCAAGCAATGCTAATGAGATGCCTGAGCTTCTACAATCAGCAGTTATGATAATTATAATGTGTTTGAGCAATAAGCTTCATGCCAGAAGAATGATAAATATAACCAAAGCACGTGGAAATTAAAAGACCATTTACAGATGAAAAGTTTCAATCAGAAAATTCTAGAGAGGTTGAAATATTACTTTAAGACTGATACCAAACCCAACGATATTGCAAGAACATAACCGTCCATATTTCTGGAACCTGTACAGTGAAACTTAGATCTATCAATACTTTATACTTTCGTTACACAAGCAATTAATTTCAGATGTGATCAAACCTTAAGCAAATTTATTTATCATAAACACTAGTTTTCTTGGTAACATTTTCTTGATTTCATTTAGGTTAATAAGATAAAACTATAATAACTAGTAAGATAATTTATGCAGCCATTTGTTGGAACACATGTATCACAGACAAAGACTAACTTCCTTCTTTTAATAATTTATGCAGCTCTTTGTTTACTCTCATGCTTTGAAAACGGTTTAGAAGATCTAACATCAGAATCTGAAAGTTGAACAGTGTCAACATACAAAGAATACATTTCATGTTTTGGTGCTCAAGTTATGGTAATCCATAATCGAACAAAAAATACTGTCCTAAATATTTTATCTCCAATTAGTGAAAACTGCTACTAAAATCTCAGTTATATGGCTCATTTGGTTTCACTTTCAAGCTCGGCTACTGCATTTTCTACAATTGGAGACATTGAAACTTGTTTGTTTCACCAAATATCTAACAAAACCCACTATCTTTAATTTCTACCTACAACCATCAATTTCAAACATAGAAGTCTACTTAGTTAAACTGCAAACCAAATTGTCAATATTTCAACTGATGTTCCACTAATTTAAAATATGTAAAATGTGTTACGCTATCAAACAATAGTTTCTCTTTTTAATAGGATCAGCACTAAATTTAACAATAACCTCTCAATCTAATATGCTTCTACTGAGAAGATAAAAATTAATGTGATAGTTGTTATCTTACACTAAAATTAATGTGATAGTTGTTATCTTACAGTAAAATTAATGTGATAGTTGTTATCTAATTAAGTTAACAGTTCATAAATATCCAATTTAAAAGATAGATATATGGGTTAAAACTTTTGAAAAAGGAACTAACACCAAAATAAATGTTAAATTTAATTAAGAGAAATTTCAGACTCCACTTTGATGTCACAAATAGTTTCAAATATCTGATCATAAAAAGGTACCAAGCCACAGGTATAAAGAATGTAAACCTTGCTGCAGAAAAGCGAATTAGTTTATTAAGAAGTAGCGGGCCAGCAAAGCCTAGGCAATCATTAACCATCTGCAAGAAAGATAGTAAGCAAGATAATAAAAATTATGAGTTTATGGGCCAATTTTGAAAGAGTTTTACTGGTATAGCTCAATGAAACACAAGCATTCTTCCTAGTTTTGATCCAAAAGAAAATAGTTAAAACTCAAGATCAAAAAGAGAGGGGGTGGGGGAATCAGTGTAGAAACTGTAATTGGACCTTTTTTTTAAGATATTCATTTAAAACAACAGAATGTCCAGGTCATATTCAAAAGCTCGTCACATTCATTCAGCAAGAGATTAGATTCTACAAAAGAACATGGACTAATGAACCTGAGTAACAAAGCAGATGATTTCCTTTGAGTAGACAACTATATATATATATATATATATATATATATATATATATATATATATATATATATATATATATATATATATATATATATATATAGATTTCCTTTAGAATCTAGTGCACATTTTTATCATTCTTTATAGTTACTATTGTCAGTATAACTTGCAATATCAGTAACTAAGTAATGCACAGAAGACAATATTATGGAACATCCTAAACATGACATGCTTATAAGTTTAACCATTTTACAAAAACAAGAAACAGTTAAACTTATTCTCAGAGCTTGCAGTAGGACTGTCATTAAACGATATGAAGCTTCTCATAGAGAAAGTAGATTCTATGACAATAGGTGACGCACTTCTAAATAAATTCACAAATTAGTGGGAAATATATAAATACCAAGAAGCAAAAATTTCGGTGATGCATCCAAAAATGCCATCAATAAAAACAAGTAAAAAGCGAGAGTTAGCTCTCAGAGCATAAAAAGAAAGAAATTAGTTAAAAATTGCAGCAATTAATTTATACTGGCAAAAAGGAGTGCCACAGTGATCCAGTGGTTGAAATATTTCGTATAATTCTAATAATCATTTTGATCTCTTGATTTTGTCTCTTTTGGTCAAATAATACATGCATGGTCACTTTCCTAAGAATTTTAAGACTAAGACAGGTAAACACTCTCAACAAATAACCTTTAATAGAACTACAAGAATAAAAGCATTACCTTTAATAGGCCAATCCAGAAATATGGCCATCCATATGCTGAGCATATCGTCTTGAATAAAGACAGGTGAGTTTCCCACATTCTCAAAAACAAACTATGGCAAGATGAAGGATCCATATCCATGGGTAGGTGAATCAAATCTTCAAAATCCAGTTGCTTTGTTACACCATTTTGCATTACAGGATCAATGGTTTTGAATGTAAGCAGATGCCAAGTTTTACATAAAATTCCCTTCAACAATAAACAGTATGTATTAAGGAATAAAAATGTAAATCTACTTAATATTACTTTACAATGTTTATTCTTGAACTCTAACAGATAGTGATCACAACCCACATTAAGGAGTAATGATGAATTGAGCAAGAGTATGCTACTCCATGAGGTTCATGAAAAATTAATAATTAAAAGAAAACAGAAATGGATATAGATTTTCCCACATGTGAATATAATCAACTGGTTCCCAGATTTTTACATACTACCCAATCTATTGCTCATATATAAAGTTCATATAATATAATTCAAGATGGTTCCAGCTATGCTTGAACACTGCAAAGTGATGGTGGAGGGTATTTGAGGACAATTGAGAAGTGGTGACTTGCACGAGCAGAGAGAGAAAGAGGTGAAACGAGGAAAAGAAAAAGTGACAACAAGTCATTAAATAATTATCCTTCCATATAATGAAGTGTTTCAGCAATAAGATGAATGAAAATAGAGTAAAAGCTAATACAGATCATTCTTCACAGTCAAATGAAATATAAAGAGTGTACTCACTGAGTCTCTAAGAGGACCTTCTTCGATATCCCTTTGGTAGGGGAGGAGTGAGTCCACCATTGAACTACAGTGTTACACGTACCATAATATATTTAGTAAAACAACAATAATGAATTGCAAAAACAATTGATGTTCGTTCTCATTTAAAATGCATACATTCTGCTTAAGATTCCAATAATTTTTATGAGCTAATTTTTATTGGGTAAGGCTGCAGAAACAGAAGGAAAGTACTGTGGTTTTGCTTATGCATTTTGGAAGTCAAAAATCAAATTGCCACTCATGTTTGGTTTGATAGTAAAATTTTCAAGAACAATGTTGAAAATACTACTTTATGGTGAATTCAGATAAAACAAAATGAAGCCTAAATTATATGCTCGAAAAATATATTACAGTAAATAGAATTATTACTCACAAAGAAAGGAGCAGATATTCCATATCTAGCTTACGAAATATGTGATGATCCATCCATATCTAGCCTTAGAATATTCTATATTTTGGTTTCTATCAAAATAGCCTAACACTATGAACAACAACGAAAGCAAATCCTGGAGAACTACGCTTTCATAAAAGCACAAAAGAATTCATAAAAATAAGTAATTACCTTTTTCCATAAGATGCAACCTTCATTCTGATTATGTTTATTAATATTGCAAACATGATATCAATGATGGCCCCAAATATTTCCCTAATCCACTGGATAACCTGTGACAAATGACGAGATAGAATACTTTAATGTGCTTCTGAAAAGTACGAAGCGCTGCATAGAAAAAGTATCCTAGAAACAACGACACAATTACTTTTACTCAATTGCATACAAAACCTTTGAGATACATCTTCTTATTAATACCAACCTTGTACAAGTGATGGAAAAGGGCAATGCTTATCGAATAAGCAACTCTCTTTTACTCATAGATACCAATTCATCTCAAAAAAATATCACTAATGAACTTATCTATCAATATTTCTCATATTAATTCTAATGATTTATTATAATATATTTCCTTCAAAAGATCACCTGAGTTGAAGACAAAACTATCTGCAATTGTGGAACCAAGAAGAGGAGTTTTATGATCCACCAAAAACATAGGGTGCGGTTGCATAAGACATTCGACCAAGTTTCACATCTTGAAATGATCATAACAACCACCTAAAAGTCAAAATTGAGAAATCAGAACATTCTCAATGAAATACAAAAAAATTAATATAAAGAGAACCAAGAAGAAAGCCGCCTTTTCACATCATTTGAGCCAATAAAAACAGATTTAGGCTTACCCAAACAGAGAACTGTGAGCATGTATACAGCCATTCATGAAATCGTACCGATTGGGCATTCAATGTTGCTCTCAAAAGCATAATTACGTCGAAGAATGCCAGACATGCGTCTAAAGCAGCTACAATGGTGAATATTATCTTAGGCGAAAGATATACCTGTGTGATTTGATTTCAGAAGAATTAGAACAAGAAAACAACCTACTCTCTGCCTCACATTTTCTTAACCATCTTTGCAGAATTGCACATGTATGATGAACTTACAATGTGATGTAAACCAATTCAAGATAAAATAAAATTCAAACATCGAACATTAACACTTTGAACTCCATTAACAATACTCCCCAAAGGAGGAGGTGGGAAGAGGATAAGTATTTTGGCATACCCTCCTCCATTGTTTCCGGCGGCTATTAATGATCCAGAGCACAATAACCATAACCACAGTGACTGTGTTGACTCCAAAACCTAGCACTGTAAGTAAAATTAAGGAACAAAAGAATTCAATAATCTTTTTTTTTTTTTTTTTTTGGGGGGTTGTTATTGAAATATGAAAAGAATCAAGAACACGAAATTGAAGGATATAGATTGTCGAAACACTCTGAGACTCCGTTGTGATTCCACACCTGTTCATCAAAAAAGTAAAAGCAAACAATACATTTCAATTCTTGGCAAATTTCGAGGGCATTGATCACACCAAGGCGACACTCAAGAAATACATGCTACCATGTAAATATCACGTTCTGTATTTCCTTTTTTATCACATAATCTTGACAAAAACAAATTTCTTTGAAAACCCCATTTCTTTTTTTTTTATTCTTTGGCAATATTCGACCGTTGAACCATGCTTAAAACGGTCAAAAAAAAATCAAGGGCTCATCAAGAAATTTTTGGGTTTAAACCGAACCGGGAAATGAAACCAAAGTGCAAAGGACAACGAAGAGATTCAAAATATGTTGACAAGAATTTGTATTTCAGTTTCTCCTTTTTCTTTATTTTGAAATATTAGCACAGGAAAACAGTGCGTAAAGGAGTGGGTGTTCTTAAAATTTAAAAAAAAAAAAGAAAAAGGATTTTGGTCGTACATATGGAGAATGAGGGCAAAGGAATTTGATGAGTTCTTCCATGGGTGAACTGCAATTGGTATCAGTTTAAGCGAAAGGTGGTATCAGTATGGCAACTGGCAAGGACTTGTATAGTGGGCAAAGGTGGCAAAAGACGTTAGCGAGAAAAAGTGTTGAAAAGGAAGAGGATGGGATAAACAGTGATGGGCCCCGCTTGATACGGGTGGGCCCCGATATGACACGTGCTTCAAAAGCTTTTTTGTCTTTTGTTTCAACAAAAATATATTTGGCCACAATGTGTGTAATTATCATTTTTAAATATAATTGATTTTTTTATAAAATAGTTAATATTTTATATTTTTAAATTAATAATAAAGCAAGGATGATGAGTTAGGATTTGAGAAGTAATTCTGTAAATATTTATGAATGAAGTAAATAAATGAGTTGTATTGTTTGTATGTATGGATCCAAATGTTATGATATTTTGTGTAAAATTATGGATATTTTTTTATCAGCACAAATAAACATATATAAATAGAAAAATAAGTTTACAGATACAAAGTGTGCCTATAAACTAAACTCCAAAGACAACAACAAAAGACCATCACACTATACAAGACCTCGGACGTGAGAGCCACACGAGAATATGGGTAATTACACAAAGAATTTTCCTTAATTAAAAGTCAACTCCAAAATCTACCCATAATCTCATTAACTATTAACACCTTGTTCCAATCAATGCCATTTAAAATTATGGATATTGTGAATGTAAAGTTTATGGAGGATTTTTGACACGTCTAAATAAAAAAATATCCAAGTTATTATAAAACAGAGTGAATATTTTTTAATGAAAAATTAATACCAAATTTATTATTTAACTTACACTCCCACCAATTAAATCAATTTTCATGTTTTATTTCAGGGTGAAACTAATAGTACTTGAATCTTCTCTTAAGGAGAGGGAGAGAACGAAGTTTTGTTTGGGTTGAGAAATTTAAAATAATTATATTTGGAATTTATTTGATTTAAATTCACTAATTTTGAAATCACTGTTTGAATTTACTATGGATATAATAAATTTAAAATTAATTGGCCAAAATTTTGAATTTTTCTTAGTTATGTAATTTTATAGAGGGTTCACATTGCAAAAGGAAAAGGTAAAGACACCCTTAATAATTAAATTATTCCTTCCCTTTACCGCGCGCATGCTTCATAAAGGATCTGATCGTGACCAACTTTAATTGTGCTTTGCAAGATGTATAAAAATTGATGCACCACTAATTTGCATAGTGCTTTATCTTTTTTGGACCAGAAAACAATGTATCTTTATTCATTAAAAATTGCATATATTTTTATTTATTAAATGATTGGGTATTGATTCACTAATTAGTGTGCATTATTAAATTCAAAGTCATATGGTAAGATAGCAACTATTGAGATTTATTATGATTGTAATATGATTTTTCTTGTATCATTTGGCGCATGCACATATATTTTAAAAAATACAGTTATATATCTCTAGATTACATTTTTTAAAATTCACTACTCTACTCCTAGATAGTGGGGTGATTTTGAACGAAACGATTAAGAAGGTTGAGAGAGGTAAAAATAAAATAATAATATTCAAATTTAATTTTGCGAAAGCATGAAATTTTGTTGATTGTATCTAAAGATGATTATATGTCAATTTGCCAACTCATAAATGTGTTGTACTGTCAAAAAAGTCACATTTAAAAAATACTGGCGTAGGATACGATGGATTTGATCTTATGTACCACATTTGACACCAATTTATATGCCTACCGCTTATATGACATATCAATCACCTATCATGTGATGTCACATATACGTAAGAGTCCACTATCATTTAATTAATTACTTATGTGGCGTGATTGGTAGTGGGCGTATAAATTGACAAGTCATACGCGTAAGATGTTCTCAAATCCGAAATACGATAATAGTAATGGAGGGGAAAATGTTTCATTTTCTTTGCACGAATTATTAAGGTGTATTTTACTATTTTAAGAAAAAAGTATTTTCCCAATAAAAACACGAAGGGATTCCGAAAATAAAACCACAAATGGAATTATCCCCTCTCCAGTACTTTCACCTCCATTTCCTTACAGTGTGAACTCTTTTCTGGAAATCGCAATAGCAAATAGGACCAACCCACAAATGTGGTTCAGCCATGGCCACCGTTACATAACCACCCACTCTTCCCAACCGTTATCTTTCCCTCCTCATCTCCACACACACACGATCCGACACCGTCTCCATGGCCGTTCCTGCGGCGGCCGTGATGTCTGCTGCTACCTTTTACTCTGTTGAGACTTGTCATCAGCAGAGTCCCTTTCTCTCTCTTTCTTCTCTCTCTACGTCTCCACTCAAATTCAGTACAATAACCTCTAATTGCCCTAACAAGAGGTTTATTAGTGCAAAAGCCACTAAATCTGAGTCGGGAATCAGCCCCAGAGTAGGCGTCGCTGTTTACAAGCCCAAATCATATGACGTTCTTGCCTCTGATGCTGCCACTGCTCTCTCCTTTGCTCTGCAAGAAGGGAAAACCCGCGTTGAGATTGAGTTCCCGTGCGTCCTCTCTCTCTCTCTCTCTTCTTTCTATTTCCTATTAGATAATGTATGTGTTTTCTATCTCCTAGCTGATGCTATAATGTAGGTTTCAATTGATATTAGGGTTGTGATCAATTTAGACTAGATCATGTTGTTTCTTTTAGAGTATTGAGTGAGTTTTCATTTGTTGTACTGATACCTATCTATCCTGACGCTTTCTGGATGCATCATCAGTCCATTGCCTAGCAGCATGTCTTCTTATAAGGTATTTTCCTCCCCAAACTGTGTCTCGAAACATAATTTTGGCTTCTTCAACTCCAGATTATTATTATTGTTTGCCTGTTGATAGAGAACTCATTACATGATTTTCCCAAAATTTGTAAAAATATGAAGGGTTCGTCTGATGAGTTCAGTGACGCCAACATTCAACTTGCATTAGCTGTTGTTAGAAAACTGCAAGAGAAGCAAGAGACAAGAGCATGTATTGTAAGATACTTCTTTGTTTCTTTTAGTTTCTTGATATCCAGATTTTTAATTATGCAGTTGTCTCTTTAGGTTTTCCCTGACAAACCAGAAAAGCGTAGGGCATCAGAACTTTTCAGAGCAGCTCTTGACTCGGTAAATTAGTGTAGTCTTTTTGAAATTCTGCTATTATAAGTGGTATGTTATCTGAGATTTTCTTCATCTATATATAAAATAGAATATAATTCTCCTTCTTTCTTTTAAAAGCATTTTGTACTTTTAGATATCATTCCCGTCCTTTCTTGAAGTATGATTTCTTCTTTTTATTTTCTCCCTTTTATTGGACCATACATTTATTTGGATATTTCCTTTCAGATTGATGGTATAACTACTGGATCCTTGGATGATGTACCTAGTGGCCCGATCGCCTCATTTTTCAAATCCATGGGAGACACTTTGGATTTCGACTTTGTGGATGAAAATGAAGGTTTGTTTTCAAAATGAAGCTGTGCATACTTTTGATATATGATAATATGAATCATGATGGTTTCAGAGATATGAAACCTTGCATTATGTTGCAAGTCGAATATAGAAAGTAATTTCTTTATATATATTCAAATTGATGTCAACCTCATTCTTCAAGCAAAGGTTTACAAAAAGTTGATTGTTGCCTCTTTGGGGATTTCATATATTCGTTTTAGTATTCCAGCCATAGGAAATGATAGATTGTTGCCTCTTGGTTTATAAAAAGTTGATCCTATATTAAAGGTTTACAAATTCAATTTTTGATTCGTACTAGAGTGACTCAGTTTTTCTGTTAACGAATTGCTTTATAGTCTTAATAAAGTTTATAATGAAGGTGGTTTGGACTTCACCATTTACTGTACTCATTTGTGCTGCAGATCGATGGAAATCTGAGAAACCTCCATCACTATATGTTTTCATAAACTGTAGCACCCGCGATCTCCCTGTTGTAGAGAAATATGTGGTATTGTAACAGCTTTTACTCTCTTTTTCTTCCTGAAATGTCATAAATCTCAAATAAGATTTTCACTGATGTATGCCTTAGTTATTCATGAATATAGATACAACTCAAATTATTAAGTAATCAAAAATACGTTGGTTTGTAATTCTTGAAATTAACTTTCTCCTTTCCACTTTTGCTATTTCCAAGTTTTCCATTTACTTAAGTTTTGGAGAATGCAGGAAAAGTTTGCTTCTTCCACTCCAGCTCTTCTCTTTAACTTGGAACTCGACACATTGCGGTATGTGAAACCTATCAAGGAGTTGATAGACATAATGATTTCTTTTTCTTACACTCTCATCTTAATATATGTGCAGGGCCGATCTGGGAATTTTGGGATTTCCCAGCAGAGATTTACATTACCGATTTCTTTCTCAGTTCGTCCCGGTTTTCTACATTCGAACTAGAGAGTATGCAAAGGTACTTACTTCCCTGATTTTCATTATACTTTGGTCCTTAAGTTGGGAAATTAGCTTGAGCTATTAGTACTTGTAATTGTGAAAGACAGTTGCAGTGGCACCTTATGTGGTGAACTACGATGGAGCACTATTCCGTCAATATCCAGGTATTATTATTCATATAAACTCTCTTTCTCTCTCTCAGCTGCAACTCACGTGCATTTTAAGATGGCATTAAGATATTAGTTTTCATTATTAGTTGTTTTCACTAAATTATATTAGTTGTTTTCATTGAAAGTATTAGTTGTGTACCAGGACCCAAGTGTTATTCTTTTCACGTAGGTTTCTGTGATCAAAACCAAATACTAAATCACATCCTCTCTATTTAGGGCCTTGGCAAGTGATGTTGAAGCAAGGAGACGGTTCGTACGCATGTGTAGCAGAGAGTGCAAGTCGATTCACTCTCTTTGAAGTAAACACGATTCCACCTATACAGACTATTTAAAAACTCTGATAATTTTCACCAACTTTAATTTGCTTTGGATTATGGTAGACCAAGGAAGAACTGCTGAGGGTCCTTGGACTGAAGGAGGAAGAAGGAAGCTCATTGGAGTTCCTTCGAAGAGGCTACAAGGTCTTCCTATTATCCTTTTTTATCAGCAAGCAACAATAATATTCTGCCTATTGCATTCTTTTCTTCTTGATATATATGTAGAAACACATGTCTCCCTTTTTTCCTTCATGTGATCAAACTCGTCTCAGTATGTGTATTGACAAGTAAACCTGATATTTCAGAATGCGACTTGGTGGGAAGAGGATGTAGAGACGGAAGCATCGTCTGAGTGGCGTAGTTGAACAGCTATGAACTCAGAAACACAAATGCAGAAATTCCAAGGAACGGTTTGGACCTTGTAAACGTTTCTTTTAATTGTATTGGTATATTCCTTTCTGTGAAATGATAGAAAGAAAGTGGTGATCACATATTGTACATGAAACAAATAAGAAAGGAGAGAATGAAACATAACGTTTGAAATTACTTCTTTTTCTTCACAAGTTCATATTAGTATTTAGAATTTTGGTGTTGTTCTTCACCAAAATGTATGCTCTGGAAATCTGATCGTGAGCTCGTCTCATGAATCATATTTTGCGTCCAAGCAACTATTCAATAAAAAAATAAAACACGCTTTCAAATGGTAAATTGCAATTGAGTGGTCTTTATGAATTTTGATCAGTCTCACATGAGAGAGTCTCAAAAGAGATTAAAACTAGACCCTGCTTGGGCCAACCATCCTGAAGTTACCCCAAGTAAAAGACAATCAATACAAGAAACGTGTAGTTTTTTTCAAAGTCCATATTATATATAATCCTCTCCCCCTCTCTCTTCTGAAAGCACAAGTAGCACACAAGCACTGATGAAAGGAACTTAACTGTAGCTTATGCGAGAGAGAGAGAGAGAGAGAGAGAGAGAGAGAGAGAGAATCCAAGCATCACCTAGCTATCCCCAAAACAGAGCAACTTAAAGGTGGTACATAATCTTATAGGGCTGCAAAGCTTCTCATTCTTCTTGTGGTTTTCCAACATATATATTCACTTAAATTAGCACATCAGAAGCTTGATTCCATAAAATCCTATGGCTTTAAAAAATAACGGTTTCCTGCTTTCATCACACTACTTCTCCCACATCGTAACCCCTTACCATTCTTGATACGTCTCACAACTTTCATATGCCCTTTCCTTTTCCTACCCCTGCGACCAGGTTCTTCAAGAAGCTTCTTCAACGAAGGATCATCACACAGTCCAACAGATGTCATCTCAGTGTACAATTCTCTAGCTTTGGCAATCAAGCCACACTTTATCAACCCTTTCACCATAATATTGTAATGCACACTATCTGGCTCTACCTCATAAGCCTTCATCTCAGACCATATCTTAACTGCATTTTCACCTTCACCCGATTTCAAATACTTTTCAAGAATAAGAACAAAGGTATCCTTTCTTGGACCCAAACCAACTCTTCTCATATGATTCAGCACTCCCAAGGTTCCTTCTAATTCCTCACCATTCAATAATGCATGATACGTGTCGATAGTTGGACTGATGTCATCATCTAGCATCCTAGGTAACATAACTCTTGCCTCTTCAAACCTTTCAGCTTCACAAAGAGGACGTATAATAAGATCATAAGTGGTGGAATTCGGCACAAAACCCGTTTCTTTCATCGTATCCACGATTTTAAGAGCCTCACTAAGACAATTCTCTCGAGTGAGGACATAAATCAATGAATGATACACCTGCACACAGGGAATCCAACCCCGTTTCTTCATCTGATCATACAGCCTTAGCGAATCGTATAAATTACTAACTCTTGAATAGCCGGATATTATGTGTGTATAGGAAGTCCCATCTGGCTCAATACAGCATTTGGACATTTCCTCCAAATTCTCTTAGCTTCATATATGTCAACGGTTATGTTACACCAGCCATTGAGAATAATGTTAAAGCTTTTTGTTTCCAACGGGAAGAACTTCTTATTTAGAAACATAAATTCTTCGGCCTCTTCGATGTTTCCATGCGTGCAAAGAATATTTAAGAACATGAAATAGGTACTCTGCTCGAGAGAGAAACTAAACTTTTGCATCAAGTGGAATGTTTCTATAGCCTTGTCTGGTAAATTTGCGGCGACATATCTATCAGGTTGCAAATCAAGACGATGGAAAAAGTTAAATTTGGACAAAGGGAAACAGGACATTCTTATGTTCTTTCTGCCTATATCTATAAAAGCTGTATCAAGTGATTTAAGAATATTTAAGGCATATCATAGCTAAAATTGCAATCAAAGCCATGAAACAAATTATAGAGCACTGAAGAATCTCAAACAGTTGTTTAACTTTTACCTGTCGATCATGATCAGCAGTGCTTGTTGAGTGTTCTTTGAAGCATGATAAAGCGCGTGAATAACAGTCCAAGCAGTGCTGAACTTTTTATGGTTACCCAATAGCCATATCATCAAACACCAGGTCTTTTCAACGACACAATCCCATTTCTCCCCCATTTAAACACTAAGAACGCCAACTTCCACTCTTCCCTCAAATCCCAAATCAAAGAAAAGACGAAATCGTTGTCGGGTTTGAAATCAGAATTATCAAGAAAAGCTACGGCTTCATCACCCGAAGCAAAGTCCTTTGCGTTTCGAACTCTTTCAAGAAAATCAGCGACACCCAATTTGATATCTTCAGGGGTTTCGTGCTTAAATGTCGAAAAATCTATAATTTGGTAGGGATTTTGGTCGTGCAAGTGTGGCAGGGTGCCGATATGAGGTGTATATCTAGATAGTCCACAAGGTGTTTGATGAAATGCTTGTGAGAAATTCGGTTTTGGAGAAGGGTGAGAATGTTGGTGCGTGAGAGAAGGTAAGAGACGAGTAAAGCGCATCAGGGCGCATGGTCTCTGAAGTTGAAGCTTCCTGAGAATGGCAAGGAATGCCATGAATTTGCAGAAAGGATATCATTTCATGTCTTCTTCATCATTTCCCCAATTTCCTCGCAGACCGGGGAAATGACAAATGAGGTATCAGCGCCTCTTTGAACTTTGAACAGAGAGGTTGGGCATTGTCGTAATTTCATAAGGGTGGAGGATAAAATTGTCATTTAAAATGTATCCACCGTGTAAAGAAATAAATAAGTCTGAGTTTTGTACTCAAACTTAAATAATCTTTTTAGCCTAAACCTTGAAAGGGGTTTAAATTGAAAAAGGGCTAAATTAGAGAGAAGGGTTTAACAGAGTGTAGCAGAAATAAGCAAATCGGCCGAGAGAAAGGATAAAATGAGTAATGATTCAAAGAAACCCATTAATGGAGCGACTGGAGGTGCATCGGGAGGAGGAGGAGGAGGAGGATTTAGGGCTAAATTGGAACATTACTTATACAGCGGTGAAAAGAAGCATGTCCTAGCAGGCATGGCCATTTTCGGATTCATCTTTGGTGTTCCCTGGTACCTCATGACTCGTGGTAAGCTTTACTCTGTTTGCTGGATTTTCCTTTGTTTCATTCTGGTTCATTTATTTTGGTTAATCTATGTTAATGAATGGGATATTGGATAGATTTGGATTTTCCATTTCTTCTTGATTTTATTTTTTAAATATGTTATTCTGGCACTCTTTATGTCACTTCAATTTGATGCTAAATAATGTGATTATTGAAAATGTAATCCAGTGTATAAATTTGGATACTCTTTCGATTTGACTCTTTGTTTCTGAAAACCTATACGAATAAATAGAGTTATCCTGAGAAGGATTGTTTTTTCTCTATTTTGAATTGTTTCTTTGGTGTGTTTGTCATTTGGTTTGATTGTTGGAAATTTGGAATGCTTGAGCTTTATAAATTGAAATTTAACTTATTTTTTCACATAAAAAGATGCTGAACAGAGAGGATCTATTGAAGCTGAATTTTTGTACGTGACTTTTTAAGTAATAATTATAATTATTTTATTTTATTTTTGTTCAGAACAGAACTGATAATTTGGATCTCTTGTTAAACATGTTTCATTTGAAAGTGAAGTTTTTGTGCTTAAGAACGTAGTCTGGGTGATGAATGATGCTTATGGTCTTTGATTATTCTTTCCGTGCTTATGGGCAGACGTGCTACCTGAACAGTTGGTGTTTTTTCCATCCCAAAACATGTTTTAAAGTTCAGTTTTAGTTGTTTATATATATTGATTTAACTTATGATCATATAAAATTTCTTTTCTTTAGTTTGTAAGTAATAGAACATATAGCAAGTACTAAATCAAACGATTCATAGATTACTATCATTATATGACAAACCTATATTTTAGTCTTCTTTTTTTTCACCTGGTGTTCAATTGTACGCGCCTTGGGTGCTATAGGGGTTTGCACTTTTTCATTGGAGCAATCGATTGCATTCAATTAGAGCGACTTCCTAATTAATGAAGTGGATTCTAAACCTCTTGGCTTTAGTCTTTCCCAATTCTGATGATAGGGGTAGTGGAATACAAGTTGAGTCAAAGAAGAGAATGCTCCACCTTTGCCGAAGAAAATTGAAACTTGTACGAAATCCCATCCCCGTGCATTTTTCAGCCTCTTTATAAGAAAACGGTAGAAGTTTAACATACAAAAAAAGATCCCACCTGGAGATAGATAGTTTTTTCCTTTTCCTCCATCTTGAGGAAAATGCTAGGTTCTCTTTACACGCTTTTCTGTTCTTTTAATGGTTTTATGGGCAGATTGGCATTTGCTTCTTAACAATCCAATTTCTATGATTGAGAAAAGGCACTCCCTGCCATCTGCTAGTGTTGCTTTTTTTTCTTTTGTTTTTGAAGAATTGAACTAGTTTAAGATATAATTCTGCTATTGAAACAAAGTATAAGAAATGTTACAAATTGGAAGGCTTACCCACACTTTTAGGGCGTTTGGTTCAAAATTCCTCAATGAGAATGGTAATAGAAATGAACATGAGGTAATTGTAGTTGTTAATGAGAATAAAAGATGATCAATTAACCTTCATCATACTTCATAAAGGGTAATGAGACTCAAAATAAGTTAATCATTATTCCATTTTGATTAACTACCTCACATCCTATAATAGTATAATTATTTCTTCTCAATCATTCCACTATTTCTCAACCAAACATCATTTTCTGTACTCTTTATTCCAAAATTAGAGCAAAACACTAACAATATAACCATTATTGTGGCAACACTTCCTCCAACATATCCATTTCATTATGGAACACGAACACAAATTATTTCCTAAATTATAAATTTATGCTGTTATGTTACTCTGGGGGATTTTCTTGCTTTAGTTGCCCCTTCCGTACCCCTTTGTGTGCTTATTTCTAGTTTTTTTTTTTTTCACTATTATTTAGAAAGACCTGCTTGATCTAAAACATTTTTATTTCCTTGAAGGTGCAAAGCATCAATCTCATCAAGATTACCTGGAAAAAGCTGATAAAGCTAGGAGTGCAAGACTTTCTACAGGTTCATCCACTACGAGTTAAAATCGAGATTAGTCCTTCATCGGGTCCCTGCAACCTCTCCCGAACCGCTGAGTTTGTAGTAATAGTTAATGTAAGGTTATTTATTATTTTCTACTGGAAATAATAAGAAGGGATAATTGCGAACACCTGCCAATTACGTTAAAGATGATAACAAAAGAGCATTTTGCATATCAATATTCAGAATATTATGAGTTGTTTTGCTCGCCTCTACCTCTGATTATCATTTCATTAGATGAAACTTCCCTTTGATCAGCAGACTTGATCAGTGATGCTTAATTGTGGTGAAATGTTATAACAAGAATTTTGGTTAATTATATTGGGATAGTAGGATAGATGACGACATGCTTTCTTAGACTCCTCTTGAAGTTGTTCCTTGTAAATTTTGTCTAAGAGATGATCCAGAAAAAAAAGACATTTTTCCACGTCGAGTTGGTACCATTGACTTGTGGCAACAAATGAAGTAAGCAAAAGAATTGATGTCAATTTTGGTCAAATCTCAAAGATTTGGACATGTGAATAGTTAGAAATGTGAAATTTAGAATAAGAAAAATCATTGACATGTAACTAATATTCAAATCCATTTGTATATGAAACAAAACATGGTTCATAAACATAATAATTAACTAGTTCAAAACTGGAGTATATATTTATTCGAGGAACGAAAGCCAAAGGGACTGATCGTTCATTTCGTTGACATAATGTATAAACAGACATGCATAGCACACACCATACATAATATATATATAACACATGCATGCGTAGGATTTAACATACGAATCAAATAATTTTGGTTCGATTCGATATTCGTGCTCGAAATTTGATATTCGTATTCGAAATTTTATGATTCGAATTTGATTATAAATATTCGATTTGATTCAATTTTTAATCAAATACGAATACAAAATTATGATATTCGATTCAATATTCGTAAATATTCGATTCGATATTTAAATATATATATTATATCATATATTGTGTATATATATATATATATATATCATTATAACCAGGGGCTTAGCCAAAATAATATATATATATATATATATATATATATATATATATATATATATATAATTATTTATAGCATAATATAAACCATCCATATATTAGTATTATGTAAATAAATCAATATATTAATTTTTTCTGTATTATTCACAAAAATTGAAAATCAAATTTGAAAATTGAAATTCACTTTAACGCCTTATATCCCTAACATCATAAACCCATTACGACATATATAAGTATTTTTAATTTTTTTAAATTCATTTGAAATATATGATGTTTACGACATATATAAGTATTTTTAATTTTTTAATTCATTTGAAATATATGATGTTTTTTATGAAAAAATTTATTTCTAATTATTTTTATTTTTAATTTAGAAACAAGAAGAATCTATCATGTCATGTTGCAAACAACTTGGATTTGGTTTGCAAACTTGATGGAATTGAATGTTTGTCCCTTATTTATTGAAGTATTTTTTTATTAATATGATAAATAATATTTTTCCGTTATGTAGTTAATTATGTTATACAACTTTTAAATTTATGGCTTGTATTTTGAATTGAAATAACGAAATCAATTTTTAATTGTATACTCAAGTGGTTTAAACATATTTGAGAAAAAAATCGATTTGAATATTCGAATCGAGTATTCGAATGATTTCGAAAAATTCAATATCAATTTCAAATCAAATATAAATCACATTCTACTATTCGAAAAATATTCGAATTCCATATTCAAAAAATTTAACAAATACAAATTTAAATCAATGATATTCGATTTGATTCGATTCTTATACAACTCTAATTTAAATCAATTTCGTTCCATAACATCTCATCTTTGTCAAAATGGTCCTATAATTATTTGTTTATTGATATAGTCTCATATATATTCATATTTCGTCACAAAATCACGTTGTTTATATCATGTGTTGGTCACATGCATATTTATTTCCGCGAAAGTTGAGGAATTTAAATCAATTTCATCCCATATTTTTTCACAGTTATTAAAATAGTGATAAGTTCAAATTATCATTATGTCCCATAAAAAAATAGTTTGGTTATATACAAGGTGATTTTATGCACAAATTATTCTTTTTTTTTATTATTATAAACAATAGTATCAATATTGTGCTTTGGACAAAATAGCAAACATGTGTTTTATAATATTGGGGTTAATATAAGATTTAGTGACCTTTTTTTTTTTTTTTTTTGCACATGATTTAGTGACCTTTTTTAAGATAAGATCTAATGACATACGTGCCAGGTATTCTTGTTCTCTGTAATTATTTTTGCAAATTAAATAAATTATTTATTTTTCCTAATCGTTCACCAGTAATTAAGGATTATAAATTCTTCACAATTTCGTTCTCTGTTCAACCCTTTCTTCTTTATCAATTCATTTTCTAGGTGTCATGTTTGGTATTTCTTTTGAATTATTAATATGTGTTTTATAACATAAATAGTTCATTTATTATTTTTTTGTCCTCCACAGAAAAATATTACTACACAAACCATTTATTTCATATTTAATATTTTATATTATGGTAGATGAATAACAATCAAATATAAAATATCAATATATATTAATAATCAGTAAGATAGAACATTAAAGAAAATATAAAAATGAAACAAAAAATCGAACTAAAAATAGAGTAGGTCTTTTGTGAGATCGTCTCACGAAACAGATCTCTTTTGACCCGTAACACGGCTATAAGCAAGCAATTTAATTGTCGAATAAAGAAATGACACGTGAAAACTACGAATCTTGATAACCACGAATCTTTCGTGATAACCACGAATCTTTGGATAACTATGAATCTTCTCTGGTCCAAACCTAGAGTTTTTCATCTATAAATAAAGTCTCATTCCAGGTCATTTAAAACACACATCAAATTTTGAATACACAGATTTGAGTTCTAGAGATCAAGCCGCTGATTTAAAGAGTTATTCATCAACAACCGCTAGGGTGGGAATAGGCCAGACTACTCGACGGATAGGCCAGACTACTCGACAGTGGCCTACGGCCTGGCCTACTAAAGTCCTGGCTCGGCTCGGCCTCGTTTAATAAATAGGTCGGACTCAAGCCTTTTAAGAAACCTATTTAATTAAATAGGACGAGGCTTACTTTCTTGTAGATCTTTTAAGCCTAACAGACCGGCCTATTTAACTATATATATATAATAATATAATATATTAAATATATATATATATATATAATATATATGTAATATTATATATTATATTAGATAACACAATAACATTTTGCAACATTTTGGAATGATTATTAAATATTTTATTTATGTAGAGAATTGTGAAGTGTTAGAAATCATTCTCATCTATTAAATTAAAATAGTCTCCACCATTTATTCATGATTTGAACTTTTATAAATAGAAGTAAGTATTTCATTAGTAATCATCTAAAAAGTAATCAAGTATCCAATAAAACTATTATCATTCAAAAAATTTAAAGTAATCATTTTTTTATTTATTTTATAATTTTATTAAATTTTTAATATTATTTTCAAAAAATAATATTTATAATGAGTTTAGTGTATAGTTAAAAATATATATATAATTAATTTAATAATTATAAGATACTCATATATTTTATCTCATAAATTTACATATTAGTAAAAAGTATTAATAAAAAATATTAATAATGAATAAAATAACTCACGTCACGATAATTTATATAAGATTTAGTTATTGTTTTTTTTGTTAGTTGATAATTATTGGTATATTAATTTTTAAAATATGATTTTTAAAATTTGATGAAAAATAAAAAAGTTGCGGCACATCTAAAAGCTATTAAAGAAAAAAAAACTATTAAAGAGACCAGTCGAGCCTTGAAAAAAAAGCTATCATAGATATTAGGCCAGACTTAGGCCTAAAAATTTCGGACACGATAAGATAACACGACACGAAATAACGCAAAAATTATGGGTTAGTGTTCGGACTTATCGTGTTCTTGTCTGTAGTGTTCGGGTTTATTGTGTTTGTGTCCTTATCGTGTCGACTTGATAAAGACACAAAAATTTAAATGTCGTATCGTGTAAACCCGTTAAAACACGATTAAATTAACAGATGACACATTAAAATATTAACAACTTGTTAATCCGTTAGTATCTAATATACATCACTAACACATATTTGATAGTAACATGTTAATAACACGTATACGATTACAATAATATAACACGAGACAAAATTTTAAAATTGTTAATTAAATATTTTAAAATAAAAAATTAAATATTACCATGTCCTTATCGTGTTTAAAATTTTAAATTTTTAGATTATATTTTCAGTTTTAATATTATCGTGTAGTGTTGTGGACACAAAAATTCCGTGTTCGTGTCGTGTCAATACGTATCCTTATCGTATCATGTTTGTTTTTCACCGTGTTGTCTCATTATCGTATCGACACGATAAACGACACGATTATACGATTTGTCACCCCTATCTTCAAGGGGTTGTTCAAGGTTGTTCAAATTCTCCGTCCGATTGACATTTCTCCTACAAAATTCTTCGAGTTCTTCGTTAAAGACGGTATTTGATCCGAGATAGAGGTGTTTAAACCCTCCGATCGGTGTTTTCTACTCCAAAGTTCATACAAAATACATCAACAACGACGTTTGATCGACAAACCTCGTCAACAGTTTAACTCCAATAAATTTGAAAATCAAACACCACGAATTATTTTTGTAATTGTTTTCATTATTAAAAACCAAAATGTGGGTTTACAACAACTATATACAAAAAATAATAATTCACTAATAAAAATAACAGTGTCATCATAAAAAGTGATAGTCACTTTTAATATATACAAAATATAATTCTTAGATGTTTCATAATTTTTCAATACAATTATAACTGTATTATAATATTACTTTCAAATAAATAATTTCATCTACTAACTTAACATAATAAAAGTTATATAGCTATATAGTAAAAAAGTAATAATGAAGAAAAAATGATTGTATTTTTATGAAAAGTTACAGGTTTAATTTAAAATGAAGGGTAAATTATATCTAGAATACAGGTTGGCAACAAGATATGATACGATACAGGTAATATTATTATTCCCTTATTTAACCCTAAACTCTTTATTAAACTCAACGAGTTTCCTTTTCTTTTCAAAAACAAGCTTCATTTTACTTCCCGTTTTCATTCAATTCATTGTTGCTCATTCCATTTTCTCTTTTCCTTTTGTTTCCCCAAATTTGGAAGGAATTGAGGTAATTCATACATATTTGATCGTTGCTGAAGAAACCATGATTGAAAATACAGAATTAGGTGTCAAAGAATATGGAGATGGCGTTGCATGGATTAGGGGTTCGATGATCGGGAAAGGAAGTTACGGCCGTGTTTACCTTGCAACTCTGAAGAATCCGGCGTCCAAATACAGCTGCTTGCCGCCGTTGTTTGCTGTCAAATCCGCCGAGGTTTCGGTTTCGAGTTCAATTCAGAAGGAGAAGGAGGTCCTCACCAATTTGAAAGGGTGCCCTAATATAATTGAGTGCTATGGTGAGGAGACGACAGTGGGTGACAAGGGTGTGATGACGTATAATCTGCTGTTGGAATACGGCTCCGGTGGAACCTTAGCCGATAGAATTAAGAAATCGGGAGGCGCTGGATTGCCGGAATTGGAGGCTAAGGTGTTTGCTAGGTCGATTCTCAGAGGCTTAAAACATATTCATGGCTTAGGATATGTTCATTGCGATTTGAAACCTGATAACATCTTGCTCGTGAAGAATATCGGAAGAAAAGGGGACGGAGGGTTTAGGGCGAAGATTGGGGATTTTGGTTTAACGAAGAGGGGGAGTGATTCGAAGAAGAGGAAATTGAAGCCCTACTGGGAGGGTACCCCAATGTACCTATCTCCTGAGGCTGTGATCGATAATGTGCAAGAGAAGCCCTGTGATGTTTGGGCTGTAGGGTGTATTGTTCTGGAGATGCTGACTGGGAAAGCTCTGTTGGATGGGGATGCAGAGGGGATTCTTCGAAAGATTGGGGCAGGGAGGGAATGGGTTAAGATTCCAAGTGAGTTGTCAAAGGAGGCTAGGGGGTTTCTCAAGGGTTGTTTTGTGAAGAACCCCATGTTTAGATTGACTGCTGAGATGCTTTTATGTCATAAGTTTCTTGAAGATCTTGATAATGATGATGCAGTTGAAGAGCCGGTGAGGTTTGCAGTGAATGACATTGGATCAATTGCTCTGGTTTCTGATGAGCTTAGTTGTGGCTCGTCTATGGATGAGTGGAGCAACGGGGACGAGGGCGAGGATGGTTCGTTTCGTCTTGCTCGGGAGAAGATGATGAAGAAGTGTCTAGTCCAGCTGAAGAAAAGAACAACTTTGATCAATCAACAGAGACGTCAGCACAAAGTTTATTGAAAAGAAGGAAACATGATCCAGTTAGGTTTGGTATCCATGTAGGAATGTAGAAAGTGTTTGATGAGGTTACTGATTATTGGCAGATTAATGTAAAAGATGTGAAGTTTAAATAAAATTAGATCGATTCTTTTTCTGCTCACTTCTCTTCTAATTTTAGCAACACTATTTGCATTCTTAACGTGCGTTTTGCTAAGAAAATGTAGGCAAAATGTATCATAACATTCATCATCTTCTACTTCAAATTGTTTGTTTTGATCTTTAGATCTTTGTCTATCATCGTCTAAATTTTATGTCCTTGCCCGATGTTCGACAAATCTCCAGACGAGCAAGTCTTTGTATGAGACCATCTCATCCAAGTTTTGATCGACTGCATTCTTTCTACTTCCATGATAAATAGTAGGACCTCTTTGTATCTGCATAATAACAGTAACATTCCCTGTTTCATCCTTTATCTCCATATAACAAGTTGTGTGTGAATATCAAATATGGCATTTCTCTTAAACAACGTTAACAAATGTCACGCTTTCAACATTTACTTGCATTATATACTCTATCATGCAAGAAGTATCTAAAATCATAAAAGAGGAAAGGTATAAGAATGTGAAAATCGCACTTTTGATCTCATCAATCACATTCCCTTTGTGATTTTGATCCCAATACTTTCAGATTTAGTCTCAAAAGTTTTCTTCCTGCAGAAATAGAACAAAGAACAGGAATCAGAGAACACGAGAGAATTTATTTTCAAAGCTAGATCTATTGCGATATTTTTTTTTCGCGGTAGTAGTTTCAGTACGCCTCCATTGTTTAAACATATTAAGATAAAAAAGGAAAATTTAATACAAACAAATGAATAATAAATAATAATGACATTATGGGAGAAAATGATATCAAAATACGAAGATGAATAATAAATAATAATGACATTATGGGAGAAGATGATACCAAAATACGAAGAATGTTGGTGAACTCGAAAGCAAAGGAAATTTGCGAAATTTGAAAAATTCAATTCTTATTCTGTGTATATGGAATTTGAATAATAATATCTATATGATAATAATATAGATAAAAGTAAAAATTTAAATTTCAAATTCAAAAATATCTTGGATTTGATAATATAGACAAAGATATAAAATTTGAATTTTAAATATAAATATATCTGTGGTTTGTTATTATATAGACGGTAATAGTAATTACAAATCATATCCCCAATTCAAAATAATTTATCTCATCTATATTGGTTAGATTTTTTATCCCTATAATTTGAAAAAATTCGAATTATCCCGGGTCATGGAATAAAATAAAAAAATTCTTCAATCAAAATAAATAAATAATAATATTAAATAATAATTATTATCAAACTTAATCCATCAAAGTAAACGGATCCTTAGAGTTCACTAGATGAACCAAATGTGAAGATATATGTTCTTACTGTCTACACCCCTACTTTTATTAGACACACCCACTCTATAACTATGCTTGAAAGTAAATTAAGTTAAAAATTGTTGTACACAAAAATAGAAGTGTAAATAATAGGCCCCATAATAAATACGAGTACTAGTAGAGCAGACCAACCCAACACTGAGGGCTCAGTGTTGATCACACAATCACAGGATTTAAAATAAGATTTTTAAATGGACCCTACTATTTACATCTCCATTTTTATTAAATACACCCATATGTACAACAATTTTTAGCTTAATGTACCTTTAAACATAGATATATAGTGGGTGTATCTAATAAAAGTGGAGCGTAGATAGTAAGAACCTTTTTAAATTCCATCACTTAAAGCCCAATTGATGAGGCCCAACTATTAGGCCCGAGAAAACATAGGTCACCTAATGCTATTTAATAGTGGACACTGGAGAGAAATTCTTTCCATTAGTTTTTAGAGGGAAGGCAGTTTTCCACACCCATGTATGTTTGGCTAATTTTTTTATTCTAGGTTATGAAGACTTTGAATTCTAAATTATTACTTTTAGAAAAATATCAAAATTATGAAATTAACAATAGAATTTATGAATAAATATTTACAAAATAACTTTCAATTACTCTAATAATTATATAAAAATCTAATAATTTATGAAAATATTTATAAATCAACAACAAAAATTTAATGAACAAATATTAACAAAAAGATAAAAACTTGTATGAGACGGTCTCATTCATGAGACTGAATCACTTTTAATAGATTGTTAAATGTGATACAAATTAATTAGTATAAAAGTGATAATAAATTGAAAAAGCGATAACAATTTATGAAAAAGTGATAACAATTTTTTAAAAGTGACTCCGTCTCATGCATGATGAGACGGACTCACACAAGAGTGCACTTAACAAAAATTACTCTCAATTACTCTTATGATTATATAAAAAAATTATAAATATATTTTTTAAAAATTATATAAGGAAGTTTCATGAATTCTAAAGATATTATTAAAATTATGAGCTCCTTTTTTTATTTTTAACAGATTAAAATTATGAGCTCTTATTACAGCATCATACAAATGAGATCTTTAATTTAATCTCATGACCAGTTTGAATTCAAATAATAAAGTTTAATAATATTAGTATAATTAACGTAGTTTATATAATATTGAGTAATACTATTTAATGTAAAATCCAAAATCATTCAAAATTAATACTTTAGACTGTAAATAACTAATACCTTCAAATCAATTTCACGGTCAAATTCACATGCATATATAATTCGTGAAAAATCATCCCTGTTTCCTGCGTTATTTTCCCAAGGCAACCAGCAAAAACTCATAAAAATGTAGTAAAATAATCTTACATACACATACTTTGCAGAAATTAGGCAGGGAGAAAAGTGAAAGTAGCTATAATTCATGATCATATCTGATAGAGAAGCTTCTGGAAGAGATTCATGTGTTCTTTTGGAAGACATATGGCAATGGAGACACTTCCATCATTGATTGGACTACCCAAGACATAACACAGTCCTTCGTACGGAATTCCAGCTGGCCCCATGAAAATAGGCCTACCCCACCCAAAATCTGCCTCATAGATGGGTAACCTTGCCCAGCTTGTCACCCCAAGATTAGGGTTTCTATAAGTGTGTGCACCTCGAACTAGGGTTTTAAAATCAGTCTGCAGTTCCAAAATCGAGAGCCGACTTCAAGTAGTTGTCGTCCATGCGGGCTAACGCGTCGTGAATTTTACCAGCGCCATACGACGCTGGCTTGAATTGTAGGTCGCCTGAAAAGGCGGACAGCGTGGTTGTGAAAATCACATTCCCAAAGTACCCCTGTGGGAGCGGGGGCGGAGGCGGGACCTCCCATCCGTGGCGATGTAAAGCTTAGTCTCGTGGTCCTCGGAGAGGCCACGAGCCTGCGCAGCATCGCCAGGATGTGTCTTTGTCGGCATCTCGTCACGAAGTGTACGAGACTTTGTCCCCATCCTCATTGCACATGGACTTGATGGTGGTTAGTTGATCACGTGTTAGCTTGAACATGGAAATGATGGACTTCGGGGCATTTCCGGTATTTGGGAATTAGGTATGTAGGGTTCGTATTCGATGTGCTTGAATTGCGGGCGGGCGGGTCGCGGGCCCGGAGGAGGGTCCGGTCGGTGAAGGGTCGGGTTGTGATGTCGAGGCCTCGAGCCAATCGGGCCCATGAGTTGACAAAATGGAGCCCCGATAATCCGTCGACTATGTTGTGTTGATTACCAATTCCCAAGCTTACTCCACCACATTTAAAACGTGTTACCTGTACTCAGTTCAAAGCAATACCGTGAGAAATTCAATTAAAACGTGTCTTATTTAAACATTGATTTATGGTTTGAATTTTCTTTTAGACTAACAAATTAATTTTGATTTGAGCAAGAGAGTGTTTCATTGATCAATTCATTCCTCAAAATTTAAGTCCTCGTCTCTATTTCTAAGATTAAAACAATCAAGATTATTTGTTTCTACAAGTGACAGTAATTTTATAAATAGTTTTATGTAAATTTATATGGAATCTATATACGTGTAAATTAACTTTCACTCAATTAAATTGTACTCCTTTAAAACACGATTAATTAGTAAAGATTACTCTGCTTTTTAATTTATCAATTTTAGAGTAAAATGCATGATATAAATTTGGACAGAAGACTTACTCGATATGAATTAAAGAAAAATTAAACATGGGAAAACGATATATACAATTACATCATCAGAATAATGCATTTTTAATCTAGAATATCATGTCTCGCACAAATTGCTAGTACAATACTCTTATTATTAATATTTTTTATTATTGATTTATTTTATTTACCATTAGAACAATTTTTTCTTTGTAAAACGTATTTTATCACATCATTTGTATTATATTTACTTAATTTTTATATTCAAAAGAAACGAGAAATAAATAACGAGACGAAAAGAGTACTACTTAATTTTTATTGATGACATAATGAACACATTTATGTCTTCTTAGTTTGCATACTAAATTAAGAAAATATTTCTTTTTTGATTAAACGAAGAATAAGTAAATTATTTATATATAAAATAAAAAATTAGTTGATTTGGTTGAAAAAAAAATAATGTAACTTAAATAAATATGCATACTAGGGAGTTAAAAATAAAATATATTTGAATATATAAATATTTAAATAACTGTCGAACGGACAAATCACGTGAGTGCGAAAACAGAATGCGGAAGGGAGAGAGGCTTGCAACAGAGATAGTAATATGTATTTTTGTTTTTATTAAAAATAATAGTTAAAAATTACTTTACTCTTCTGCTTTTATACGAGGGGCACTGACGTCCGTGAACCTAGGTACCTAGCACATGCAGTCACATGAGTCTCAAGATTTACATTTCATAATTTTATTCGTATTGACAATTGTTTGTTTGTTTTGTTTATACTCCCTTCATTTCAATTTTACCTTTATATTTTTGTTTACACACTTTTTTAAAAAAATTGTTTTATCTATGAGATATAAAAGTATAGAAGAAATAATAAAATATAAAGGTATTTTGGATGATTTAATGAGATAAAATTGAAGAAAGAATAAAGTAAGGTAAAATAAGAATGACAATTTTGAAAATAAAATGGTATTGTGAGGATGATTTTATTGAGAGTTATTTCCTTTTAAAAAGTGTGAAGCTAATTTTAACAAATCGAAGCGAAAAATGTGAATCTAAAGTTGAGATGAAGGGAGTATTATGCAAGTTGTCCGCAAAAAGAAGTCTATATTTAATTTTATGTAAATTAGGAAATAAATGTTATTATAATTAATACATTAAATTTTTATTTGATTTTTGTTTTGCTCTCTAATACAAATATTTAAATATTAATTTGAAAAAAGGATACACTAATAAACATGTAAATGAAAGATAAACGATATATTAAATATAATAACTAGTTTATATTACCGGAGTATAATATTGCAGATAAAATTTCAATTATTTTTCCAAATTATATATACTCCTTCCAATACAACTATTCATGAGAAGATTTTGTGAAATTTTAAGATTATTAAAATAAAATATAATGCAATATAATTGATGCAAGATATATATTGATTAGGAAGAAGGAATAAAATAAAGTGTGATAAATGGCCAAGCAAGATAGAAAATTAGGGTGGATTAGAACAAATACAGTCTAAAAAGTAAAAAAATTTAATCAGTTTAAAAACAAATGTTATTTTTAACAAAATTAAATGAAAAATAAATTTGATTTGACGGTATAGACTGAAACAGGTCAAAGGTGGGTGGGAAAGGTCACAAGATTACGTACATACATACATGATGCATCTTATAATAACATTCTAGTTTAGGTCATTATCATATATTAACATTACTTCATGAAATCTTAATTTATAGTACCTTTATAAATTAATATTTTGTGCTCGAGATACAGTTCATTTTTAATAGGGTGGTTAGTAAAATTATAAAATATGTCATAATTACCCTAAATGTTTCTACTTCGTAAAGAAATTCTGAATGGTAAAGTCAGAAATGCCATCACAAGTTTACTGTATATATAAACAAAAATGGCAAATATTATGTGAATAAGGTTTGTTGTGAAAACTTATTTGGAGAGTATAAATTATTTTATTAAAATGTCTTAGATGTTTCTAATATTAATTTTGAATTGTATAAGTTATTTTAGTGAAATGTTAATTATTTTACTAACCAAATATGGCATAAATTTTTAAAGGATCAAGACTAAAAACAAAAGGAGAATTGTTATTTGTTGAAACCGTATCAACGTCGTTGTACACACGTACTTTGGGACAGAAGATGAGTAGATTCGAAACAGCTTTTTCATTATAGGGATTAGGGAGGAACAAAAAGTTATCAAAATTCATGTTCATATAAAAATATTTCAATAGGTCTTAAAGTATATTTTCAAATCTAGAAAAGTCGGATTTTAAGATTTATGGTGTATTTTTTCAAAATTTACAAAAACAACTTTCAAAATCATATTTTTAAAGGAAAAATTGTATTTTTGTCCGAAATGAGAATTTTCCAACGACAATGTTAATCTCACGTCCTTTTTTTTTAATAAAAATAGTCTCAACCATTATTTTTTATCAAAATCTGCAATTTATCATTCTTTTGGAACTAAAACTATAATTTTTTTGGGACTAGGAATGTCGAAAAACTACGGGACTAAAAGTGTAAAAAAATTATTTTATAGAGCACTCATTCTCTTGGGACAAAAAATGCAACAATAAACTTCTTTAAAAAAGAAAAGAAGCAATAATAGACCAATGAAAACAAATGAAAATTATTTATAATTAATTGAAAATTGCAATATCATGTAAAACTAGATGTTACACTAGTTAAATTAATAACACTTATTTTTAGAAGAAATAGAAAAGAAATGCACATAAAATATGGGGATCAAAACATATTTTTAATACTTTTAAATATTTTTTTTTGACAGGAATACTTTTATATTATTATATTAAGTAAATTAACTTAATTATTAGAATAATTCTCTTTCTCTAAAAAGTACCTTTTTTTTTTTTTTGACAGAGGTACGGTGTAACTAACTTCTCTTTTTTTTTTTTTTTTTTTTTTTTACAGAGGTACGGTGCAACTAAGCTCAGTAGTGTGACAAAACCAAGGTTGAAAATATCGGTATCGGTAAAAATATCGGTACCTTAAATTTACGAAAATATCGGTGGAAATGTCGATATCGAATATCTCAGACGGGTAAAAATTAAAAAATTGATGGAAATTTTAATAAAATGGTGAAAATTTTATATGAAATTTTAGAGAATATTCCTACTAACGTTAATACATAAATTAATCATACATAAATTGAATTATTTGTGACAAATATACCAACAACAAAATATATAAGCGATCTAGAGAGATACAATAATTGTTTATACTTAGTTAATACAAGATAACTAATACCATAATAATGACCTATGAGGCTCAAATGTAAAAGAAGAAATTGATACCAACTTAAAATTGCATAATTTTGTCCTTGCTCATCACCACCTTTATTCTACTACCATTTGAGTATTAGTTGATTCTCATTTTAAAAATTCAAAAAAATACCGATATTTTATTGCCGACAACCGATATTTTTATCGATATTTCGACCGATATTTTCGACATCTTGGAAAATTTTAACTCGAGTCAACCGATACCGATATCGATACCGATATTTTTACCGACATTCCGTAAAAAATATTTTCCGGGGTGTATCCGTGTCGGAAACCCTGGAAAACCGAAATTTCGGACCTTGGACAAAACATAACAAATACCAAACATCCCAATAGTGAAAATAGACCCATAACAGATTTAGGCACATATCAAAAAAAAAAAAAAAAGTAACCTGCGCCACCATGAGTGGATGCGTGGAAATATCGTTGGCATAATCCACCGCCGGAACAAGGAGGCGGTGCTCCGGCCTGGGGGCGAAGTCGCCGAAATCATCCAAGACGCCGTCCGATTCCGCCACCACAAAGAGCACCCCCTCGGCATTGCAGTCGATCTGAAGACGGCGATCTTCGCCCTTCCTCAGCCGTCCCGCCAAGGGGTAGAAATACACCAAGGCGCGGCCGAGCGCCGCCTTCAGCTCCGCCGTATCGAAGAAGTTGGGTTCCCCGGTTGGGCGGTAGAAGTAGACGCTGTTCATGTGGGTGCTGGACATCACCAGGTCGAGGTTGGAGTTCCAGAGGCGCACGGACGGCGTCGCCGCCGCCGGAGCCACCAGTGTCGACTCTTTCACGTAGACTTTCATCGTCTAGTTAGAAATTTTTGTGTACCACAACCTTATGGAAAGTAAAAATTAAAGTGGAAAAATGAGGTTGAATTATTGTTACCAAGAGTATCAAATTGGAAAAGACAGCACTATAATAAGAGAAGTAGTACCTGCTGAGTATGTGAGTATCACACACACATATATATATAGGCTGTCCGTTGTATTTTTATTTTTAAAAAAAAACGTATATGCACCAAATTACAATTATTATGAATAATAATATATTATAAGGCAAAATATAATGTGAATTAGTTTTAATTTACTACAAAATTTATTTGTATTTTATATGTATTTTACACCATTATTAATTATTTCATTAAAATTTATTTATTTGATAATAATATTATGGCAAAAACTTGTGTGAGAACGGGTGCATATTTTAATAAATTATTATTACTTTTTAAAAAGTGATACACTTTACTTTACAAGTAATAATAATATATTAAAAAATAAATATGTCTTATAAAATGAGATCCACGGTCTCACACAAGACATACTCTAATATTATATATTAAAAAAATACTATTTTAATTTGTAAAGTAGAATTGAGCACACAGGATCTCCTTACATAAAGGTGTTACATCTCCAATTACATTAATTAAATTTGCGCCACGTCTACATACAATTATATTAGGATGTTATTCTCTTATTTGTAAATTTTGGTGTATGTACACGTGACACAAATCTAATTAATGTAACGAGGAGATGTAACATCATTATGTAACGAGAGATCCGAACCAAGAATTGAGTTACAATGCACTTGCTCATCATACATATCAAATGGAAATTCACTCATTCGCGTGATTTGATTAACTTCCCCAAAATTCGTCTCAGTTTAATATATCATGATTTTTTTTTCCAAAGGTTGCAATTCAATCACAATTTTTTAACTTTCAGCAAGTGCCATTAATTATTTGTAGATCAATCGATCATCTTTTACAAAGATTTAAACATTAAATTTCATTATGTATTCTACATCATTATACGTGTCATTTTGCATTCATTTAAAAAAAATGATAAAAATTGCAAACCATATAAATTATATTTAATTCAACAATTTCAATATGATTTATCAAAATAATATAACCGCGATTTTTTCCTAAGAAGCCTATAACAAAAATGGCATATAATTATAAACAATTCCATTATTTGGTAATTGCCTAGCTAACTCACAATTATCACCTTACCAAACAACATTAGAATAAAACTGCGACTATTCATTGCTTTGTAGAATCTATGCCTCTTCCTACGTGTTCACATTTGGAGTTTTGGTTAGTGTCGAAATTCATGTGGTTCTTATGAAGCACATTTTTTATATTTATAAATTAAATTAAATAGTGACTCAAATTCATAATAATATAGGTAGAACGGCTTTAATAATTGGCAAATATTTGTGTGCACAATATTTTTAACTATTACTATATCAGTAGCTAAACTAATACTATACAATATTATTAATAATACTAATATTATACGGTATTTGAAATAATATTACACTCGTAACCAAACTAATACTATACAATACCGAAATAATACTACACCGTAACCAAATTAATACAATACAAGACATGAAATAATACTACATCTGTAGCCAAACTTTGTTGACACAATTTTTATTGTGCACAATATGCACACAAATACTACTCCCAATAATTTGATATTTATACTTCGTCAAAGTCTGGCATGAAATTAGTTATGATTACATTAGACTTTAGACTTTAGACTTTTTATTAAATCTATTATATATTTTTTCTCTTAACCAAATTATATTCATACGTTTCATTTTCTATAAAATCTAACACGTACTTTTTCTCTTAAATAAACTATACTCATATTCTTTATAAATATAATCAAATTAATTAAAAAGAAAAAAAAACTTACTCTTTAAAATGATCAAATTTTAAAAGAAAAAAAAACTAAAATTATATTATATTGTTCTGAAATGTATAAAAATAATTTAAAAAATCTCAAAATAATTTTATTATATTATATTTTTATTCTGAAAAAATTAGCGTGATTTTTTGGGAAATATTGTTAGAGTCCGAATTTTTTTGCCTCATTCATAAATATGTTAATATTGTATGTGAAATAATTTGTAAAATGTTCTTAATTACTAAGGAGTGATTTATTTTCATTTCTAATTATATACTATTCACTAAAAACTAATTGAAAGAGTTCACCATATTAAGGTGTTGCATTTTCACAAACTTTTTTTTTTCTCGCAAGCTATGTTTTAAAAATTGGAAGCGGACGTTGACCCGAACTATTATTTTAGTGCTTTCGGTCGAATTGGGTCTAATCGAGTTTGACAGTGATTAAAATGATTGAGTCGGTATGACGATAAATACATAATATATAATTATAAATTAATATTTTTTCTTTATAATATTATATATCATATGAACAAATTACACTAAAAAATAAATATATATCCAATATTATACTTTCAATGTTATAAAAATTATAAATGGGTCCTAAAATTTTTCATTCTTTATAAAAAAATTATCAATGGGTCCTTAAATTTTTTATTTTTACCAATAATATCAAAGCGGCATTGAGTGGTTCAACCGTACGCTGCTTTTGACCCCTTTTCACCTCTTCAAGGCGTTTTAAAACGGATCGGTTCAATGTATTAAAACGACCCGATTCCACTTTTTAAAACATAGCTCGCATGTGTTACGGCTTTAAAATTCGGTCAAATTCAGTCACACTTTATTCACATTGTTATGTGTACTAATCCAATTAGAAACGATTTGCCTTGCGAGTTTTAAATTTACAAAATTTGAAATAATTTTCAAAGTTTTTATAGTAACCTTACTGTAATTATTAGGAGAAGGGTAGGTGCTAGTATTTTTGTTAGGAGAAGGGTAGGTGCTAATATTGAGAAGGAAGATGCATTGCTGTGTAGAGACTTGAGAATGGTAGGTAGGAGCAGTGGTGACAATAACATCTTACACGGGGCAAAAGCATGAAATCGTGCTAAATTTTTGACTATATGACTAATCAGAGGTGGCTAGAAACCTCGTACCATTTTATTATGTGTGATAATAAATGTATGATAAATACTTCCGTCAAGATTAACTTTGATTGATTTTTTCAACGATTTTTGTGTTATAATTATTTCATAGTAATATGCGTCAAAAGTTGTTTTATATGAATTGTATGCTAGTTAATATGATCAAATAACATATCATTCATATAAAATAATTTTTGTAAATGTATTACTATGAAATAACTCTCACACAAAAATCGTTGAAAAAGTCAATCTGCAAGTTAATTCGGGACGGAGGGAGTATATTATGTGGTGTTTAAAAAGTAATTATTAAGTAGTGTGAGATAGAACTATTACTAAAAATAAAATATATATAAATTTTTTGGAAAGACAAAAAAAAAAAAAAAAAAAAAAGTGAGAATAAATTTTGTTGACGAACAAATCTAGTAGTATTTAATGTACAGTGATGTTGAAATGCAATGAAAAAGAAAAAGGTAGAAAGATATAGAGATGGATAAAGAGAGAGTGAGAGAGATGAGTGGACAAAATTTTGATAAATATGAAAATAAGTTGTAACGTTTATTTTGACAAAATAAGTAACTTATAAATGGATGCAGAAAGTAATTAATGCTATTATAATTTTAATTTATACATAAATTTTACATGTGCATATACATATATTTTTCCCTCCCAGAATTATTTTCACAATTTCTATTTTATTCGTTATAAAAACTTTTATACCTTTAAAATATAGAATTTCAAAAAAACTTCGTCCACACAATATCTTCAATTTTACACAAACTTTTGAACTCATACTTACCCACAGTCAAATTCTTTTTTACTCTATACATAAAAGTCACGAAATATCCCTCAAATTTCTACTCATTACTCTACTTTTTTATTTTGTATATCTTTGCACATATGAAAAAAATCGTGAGGCGAAGGGATAATAATTTATGGTGACAAAAACCCATATTTCAATATTTTTTTATCAAATAAAAATTTTATAAATAGAGGAATAGGGTATTAAAAATACTCAATACAAGAATTTTACATAGACTTTAATCAAAAAACTTCTAAGTTTCTCTAGCCAATCTCTGAATGAAAAATTAACAGGCATCGTATCCTTTACCACTGTCTAACTCCACAACCTTGTGTTAATTTCATCAACAAACTTATCTAAACAAAACACTTCATTTCTAAAGATGATATTATTATACCATTTCCAAATTAACCACACAAGTCCAAGCCAAATTCCATCAGAGCTTATCTCTCTTTGACAAGCTTACCCTAAACTTTAAACTCAAATTTCAGTATTGTGTATTACATTTAAAAAATAAAGTTTATCAACAATAAAATGATTTTTTTAAAAAAAAATGATACTATTACCTAAAATTAATACATATAGGGAATAAAAAATAGCAGAAGAAAAAAAAGCAGCAGTTTAATATACAGTATACAAGTAGTCAACTTAATTATCATGAAAATGAAGAAAAAAAAACTAATTATTCAATAATTCTTAACTATACTAATTACAAAATTTGATTATTCAGCCTTTTGAATTATTTTTAAAAGCATAGTTGAAATGATCATTTAATATGACCAACAAATTAATATAATGTATTTATCATAAATTATTCTCTGCAAAAATGAATAATACTCCTATATTGCGATATATAATTCAATTAAATTGGAATTTTGTTTTTTTTTATATATGCCTTATAAATTGGAAGAACTTTTTTAATATACGTGTAGATGTTTAAAATTTATTTGTATGTGTTTGGATTTTGTGACATGGATATTCAGGAGGAGTAATAAGTTTTTGATTATGTTTGGTGACAATTCTTTGATAAAATATTACTTCCTCCGTCCACTAAAAGTATGCTCGTTTGGTTTTGACAGTTTTAAAAACACGTAGATAAAGTAAATAAAATAAGTGTATTTTGAGATATTGTGTGGGTCATTTACGAGTTAAGTGGTTGTTTATGAGTATAAAGTCAATATCATGTGAAAAAATAATCGATGGTTGAATGGTGAAGCAAAACAAATTGTTGAAAAAAACAATGTGAGCATATTTTTGGTGGACAGATGGACTATAAGGGATTGTTGATGAATATCGTGTCCTATTGGCTCTCTCCTTTGTAGAAGCTATCACTTATGCATATCTCTCGATTTACAACCCTTCTAACTAAGAAGCATCCGGTACATATGGGGAAGTTTGTGCTTTTGACTATTTTCTCCATATAAAAATGTAATAATTTTTGAACATGTGTTAGATCATTTAAAATTTAAAAGTTACATAAGTCAGCTATGTAATTCAAATTCGGTCTAAAAAAGCAGATTAGTCTTTTTAAGGAAAAAAATTAATACCCTCTCCATCTCAAAATAATTTTGAAAGAAGAAAAAATACACAAAATTAAAAAATAGAAAAGTGAGTAGGGATGATATTTATAGTGGGGTTATATTTTTGGAGTATGCAAATTATTTTGGGATGTCCAAATAAGAAAATTGTGTAAGTTATTATAAGAGGATAGAGTAGTATTTATGGACATTTACATATTTAATAGGAAAATTACAAATAAGTGTAAAAATTAGCAAAATTACAAAGAGGTGTAAAAGTGCAAATTTTTGTGCTTACATGCAAAAAAATTTGTGCTTATGTGCAAATTTTTTACACCTAGTTGTAATAAGAACTTACCTCTTTCTACCTTATTGTAAATGGACCCTATTTAATATATTTATATTTTCATCAATACTTTATTGAGATTACAATTTTAATCAAAAAATGAATTGATCATTTAGCAAGTATTTTATAAATCAGTTTTACCATCTACAATTTAAAATTGTATTAATTATTTTAATTATATAATATTACTATTGAATTAATATATTCAATAAAATAATTAAATTATTAATATATATATACAATACAAATATCACAAAATATTTCGTCCTATACTCCAGGGGAATACAGGTGTCTGGTGGCCCCCACATTAAATTCTCTGTAACCATAACCTTTCGTTTTCAGGTAAGGGAGTTTCTGGAAAATCATTAAATTGTTTTACTTTTACAACATTATTTGTCACCATCTTGTTTCCTTTTGCATTGTTTTGGGTAGTTGCGTCAACATTTGTGCAATGTTTGTTTAGAGTATGTCTGGCTTCATTACTCTTGACCTCGACTTTACACACTAATGAGAGTTGTTAAAGGGGTTACGGGTCACACCGTCTAGTCCCTGAAAAAAATGTAGGGTTAGAATTGGGGTTTAATAATCTGCTTAAAATTGGGTCTTTTTGTCCTGTGGACTAAAGCCGGCCCTGATTTTTTTTAAATATTTTTATAAATAGATACATATTGATACATTCATACAAATACAATAAATAAACTAATAAACTAATAATTAATGATCATTATTTGTAGTCTGTATATTTTAATTGGTAGAATAAAATATGCTTATAATTTAATTTGTACTCTGTAAGTTTTAATTGGTAGGTTTTAACTTTTAAGTTTTAAGTGTTATACTTATAGTTTTATTTATGTGTGTATTAATGTATTATTACATATGTGATGTAAATTAATTTTTCTTTTACAAGATGTGATGTATAATGAAATTAAGTGTTATACTTATTTTGAATTTATGAATAATATTTATGTTTTAACTTTGTATTGTTATATTATAATTATAATTTACTATTTTATATTAAAAATTAATTTTTTTCGGAGCCCGTTAGTGGCCCGTAGCCCGCTAGGGTTAGGATTAAATTTCAACAATTGTCGATCCGCTAAGAGTGAACCAGTAAGGCCCGTGGGCCCGTAGGGCTTAGGGTCAACATGTTTAACATCTCCAACAATAATGTATAGACGGGAGGGTTTTTATTTAACAAAATGAAATAATAATTAGAGTTTTGAGGGGTAAATTCGTAAATATTTGTGTTTAAATAAAGAATTTTATTGGATTTCGTGTATGTGTGAGCCCAAATATAATGATATTTGTGTAAATGAGAAGATATTATGAGGATGAAGTCTTAAAAGAGTTTTTTATTTTAGAAGTATGAAAGTTGTTGTGGGACGTCTCGAAAAAGAAAGTATGAAAGTTATTAGGCTCTAGAGATAATATAATTTATTTAATATAAAGTGTATTGTTTATTAAGTTTTTGTCTTAAAATGTTACACTTGATATAATTTTTTTAAAACATATCTACTATTCATACCAATTTTACAATGAGATAATCAGACCTACTTTTATTCAAAAGTTATAAATTCCTAGCAATAGTAGTTTGTCCACCAATGAAAATTAATCATATCACAATAGGTTAGATCTTTACTAGTTATGACCTAAAAGTAATAAATTCGAATTATCATTTGTCTGAAAAAAAAAAAAAAAAAAGTTTGTCCACCAATGAAATCTAAAGCTGAATTTCATATAAATTTGTTAAAAGAGATGAATATGTGAATCTTGCAGGTGCAGTTAAAAGAGATGAATATGTGAATCTTGCAGGTGCAGAGTTTCTTCTAATTGTTGTTAGGTATTACCATTGCCACATTTTTTTTTCTTACAGGACTTTATCATTATTATATTGGCAAATTTTTGTTGGGCAATTGATGTTTAAATATATTTTGACCTATTGTAAAATGAGTTAAAATTAAATCAAAAATGAATTAAAATTATACAGTAGGTAATTAGTGAACATAAATATGACTTAATTTTTTTGATAACTCGTATCCGGCCCAAGGACCGACTAATTCGGGAGACCAATCCCACCGTCCACTAGTGGAAATATGACTTAATTATAATAAATAGAAACTAGAAAATGGTTTCTTCAGATAAGGGTGAATTCAATGTTGACATTTACTGTACAATGATGTCTGTCTTTTTTTTTTTTTTTTTTTAATTTTAATTTTAAGATTCGGTATCGTGCTTAAGAACTGTCTAATTTGATTAACCAATCCCATAATGTCTGTCTTTTTAAGAGTAAAAAAAAGGAGACCTAGTTAAATTTATAAATGTCAACTTTTATTTTCCCAGTTAAATGATTATTAAATAAATTGTTGCAGCATCTGACAATTTCTTTTTTTTTTTTTTTTTTTTTTAAAGATACTAGTATATGGGCAATTGGGCACATGCAGATAAAATGTTTGGTTTATGTAATTGTTCGTCTTTATAATGTTTGGCTCAGGTTATTTGCACCATAATTTTTGGTAAGAACAACACCTAGATAAAAACACCATTATTTTTAATAAATACATAGTCCCAAAAAACATTTTAACCCCTACATAAAAACAGTAATTTCGTGACAAATTTGCATTTGAGTTGTGTTTTGCGTCTCCATTGTAGACGCTCTTACGAGTAATTTTTCCGAACAATTGAGTTATTTCCGAATTATGTTTTCTTTTGAAAAAAAAAAAAACAAACGAGCAAATATTCATTCTTTCCGCTTATTTTTTGAAATATTGTTTTTTTTTCCGACTTGTGTTTTTTGAATTGATCTAAAATTGAGTTTCAAATTTTTTTTTCAAAATGTTTGTATTTTTTCATATATATTTAGATCCAAATATTTTGTATTGACTCGGTGACTACTCACATTTCTTGGGTGGTAACTCAATGCGACTCAACATTGACTCGGAGGTTGCCTTGGTGGCAACTCAGTGCTTGACCCCAATTTTTTTTTTTTTTTTTGTTTTTAGTGCTGACCCAATTTTAGATGGGGTATAAAAATTAGGTTTTAAATGAGTTAAATTGTTGAAATTAATAGAAGGACAATATAGTTTTTACATATATATATTTTTTTGTAACAATTTTAGATGGTGTGTTTAGCAAAAGCTATGGTGCAAATAACGTGAGCCAAGTTTAAAAAGATATCTTATAACATATACACTAAAAATATTGGCTGCAAACAAGAGTTAAGATGAGGATTTTTTTCTCACTAAACTAGTTGACAAGAGTTCTAGCTAGATATATCAATCCAAATGAAAATTGTCTTTGCAAAAAATATTTAAGGCTACATTTAAATGGAGAAATTTGAAATCGAAATTTTAGGATAATCCACCGTACATTCATAAATTAAAATTGAGAAAAATTAAATGAATAAATTTGGTTGACACAAATATTACTTACAAGTGAGAGAATTTTAAATAACAAAATTTTATTGTATATTTGAAATCTTTTTACTTATAAGTAATATTTGTGTGAATCAAATTCATTCATTTAATTTTTCCTCATTTTAATTTGTGAATGTATGATGTATAAAACAAATATGACCAACATTAACAAATATATGACTGACAATGTCAAATAACTGAATATACACAAATCAATCGTTGAGATAAACAACCCAATATGGAGAACATATAAAACGGTGAATCGATTTAAAAATTACAACAAATAGACCAAATTTTAGCACCATAACATAAAATCAAACCCAAAAAAAAATAACGCATGACGATTGAAAGTTAGCACTGTTTCTAAAATAACTAAAAATAGTATTCTCTCAATCCCGCATACTATCTTCACAATTGACATTTTAACGGTTTTGTGAGAGAATTAAGATCAAATAGCATATCATTCATATAAAACAACTTTTGTACACATATTACTCTAAAATAATTCTCACACGAAACCGTTAAAAATTCAACTGTGAAGATAGTTAGGACGGAGGGTAGTAATTAATGTCATACAAGTCGGTATCATCTAGTACAATCCAGATCGAAAAGTAAATTGTCGTTGGGAAGATAGAAGGGAAAAGCTTGTCCTGGAGGCGGAAAATGAAGAATGAAATACGCTAGACGGGAGGGACGAATCCGCATTTCGTCTTAACATGGCGCAAAAAATAAAGGGGAGGAAAATTTAATAATTTAAGAGGCGAAATGATAAAATATTACGAATTTAAGGTAAAAATAAAAAAAAATCTATACATATTAGAAAAACTTTAAACCCAAGGGGGCGACCGCACCCGCGCCCCTAAATCCATCCCTGCAAGACGGCTAGAGTTTCATTATATATACTCAAGGGCCAATTGTGTCATTTTACAAATCTCTTCATTTTTGAGGCGGCATCGAACAATAAATAGGCGCGGCCCTTGAGTCATTCGTGGGCTTTCGAAGAATGCACCAAACAACCATTAAGGGTCAATTAAGCGCTTATCTAGCCCAACAAACAAGGTCTTATGGGAAAAAATTGGCGCCAATCCTCTCTTCCAGTCCCATTCTAATTTCTATCCAGGAGTAGGGTTTCATACCAAATTCGAAATCCTCTCTTCCAGTCCGATTCTAATTTCTATCCAGGAGTAGGGTATGGAGCGCAATTAAAAGGCGTGTTACTTTTCTTCTTCTTCTTCTTCCCCTGGGGATCGAGAGTGCTTCGACTATATTTTGCAGAATTGTGTTATTGTTCAGATTCTCAGGTTGTCTTTCTCCTCTGTTCTATTTATTTGTTCTGCTCATCTTAATTTGCCTGGCAGTTATAAATATTAGAGAATTATCTAATACTAGTACCATTTTTCGCTGAAAGTAGTCCATCTCCTCAATTTATGCTCAAATTAGCACTGTACGTAACTAAAGTAAGATTTGTTCTTGTTTGGATCTGTACTCTAGAATGAATTCCCCGCACAGAACAGTTTATGCCACAAAATGGGGATACAATTGGAAATTAAAAAGCCGCTTACCCAAAAGTTGTCACTCCTTAGGACCGTCTCACACAAGTTTTTGCCTTCCTTGAGTAACTTTTACTCTTGGATTCGATATGAGTAACTTTTACTCTTAAGTACACATTTTATCTCGTAAGAAACATAAGCATAGTAGCCAGACAACTTGTGTACATTTGTGCCTGGTATGTGTGTTGTGATGGGAAATTAAGAAATTAAATGTTTATACTTCACTTGAGCTTGGCTGCTAGTTTGAACACACTTGCATAAACAGCGTAGAAGGAAAAAAATATCTAAGAAGGAAAAAAATATCTAAGTTTTCTTAAAATTGTAAATTATGTAATCAGTTTAATATATGCTCAAATTTATCACAACTATTTTGTCACTTCAACAGCCTGGCTGCTGATTTGAACACACTTGCATAAACAGTGTAGAATGAAAAAATTATCTAAGTTTTCTCAAAATTGTAAATTATTAATCAGTTTAATGTAAGATTAAATTTATGTCGCAACTATTTTGTCACTCAACAGAAATACAAAAATATAATTCATTATACTTGATACATAAATATATTACAGAGAACTAGATTAGAAAGTGGTGAGATTATTCCTACTATGAAGTGTGTGAGATAGAATGGTGACGAATGGACTTGATCTTTGATGAATCAAAGTAGGATGAAGAAATTTTTGCCTCTAGAAAGCGTTTAAATGAGGTCATTGTTTAAAGGGCAATAGGGGTCTTTGTTTTATTATCCTTTGTTTAATTTACATCATTGCACTTATTTGTGCTACTTAATAAGGAGAAGAGAATGTGTGCAAATAATCTAAAAAGTGACCAAATCCATAATCTGATCCCCTCCTTATTAATAAAAGATCATAAATATGAGATGAAGAATTTATTAGGTCATATGAATAGCATGCAATCAATTTCTTTGCATTTTTGAAATTTCAGACTGCTTGGGATTTCACTGAAACCCATTTGTTGCAGAAATCATATTAAAATTCTTATTCAAATGCAACCTAAATACTAGGATGGTTTTCTGTCGCCCCATCCAGCTTCTGATTGCCCTGCCCTATGGAAAGGAAAGGTCTCTTCTGCTTAATTTTTATTTATTTATTATTCATTCTTATATGTGATCTTCCCTTTTGTTGTAATAGTTAATTGTTGATTGTTAAAAACTTTTCAATTATTTCAGTTGATTATTTAAAATAGTCGTTGACCCTCAGTAGTTTTGTGCTTATAAATCCCTAATTGGGTGGGAAGTTGACATTCTTATTATTTTCAGGTTAGCTTAGGTTATTCTCTGCAGAGTAGCACAGTCTGTTCATCTTCAAAACCTTCATTTATACAGTTTTCTGAGGCTCTCAAGTCATTTACTTCTCAAAGATTGCGCAGAAGATATTCAGTAATGGCTGCTGATTCAGTTGAATCCGTTTCTAATGGGAACACGAGTACTAAACCAATATCCCAGAGGACTTACCAAGTTGTGGTGGCTGCCACTCAAGATATGGGCATCGGAAAAGATGGTAAGTTGCCTTGGAGATTACCCGGTGACCTTAAATTTTTCAAAGAAATTACCATGAGGACTGCAGATCCAAATAAGAAAAATGCTGTGATGATGGGGAGGAAAACTTGGGAAAGTATTCCTTCCCAATTTCAACCTTTGACCGGTAGACTCAATGTTGTGTTGACTCGTTCTGGAAATTCTGACATTGCTGCTTCTGAGAATGTTCTTTTATGTGATAGCATATCATCAGCTCTTAATTTATTGGCAACACCGCCCTATAATTTTTCCATAGAGACAGTTTTCCTGATAGGAGGCGGTGAGATTTTGAGGTATGTATCTAGCTTTCTTATATATTGTTCATTGTGGTTTGTGCGTGTGCTGGTATATCAAATTGAAGGGGAAAAGATAAAATGAGTATTGATGCAGGGAAACCCTTAATGGTGTGGAATGCGATGCCATCCACATAACTGAAATTCAGAGTTATGTTGAATGTGACACGTTTATTCCTCCTATCAATATGTCAGTTTATAAGCCATGGTACTCATCCTCTCCCATCGAAGAGAATAGCATTCAGTATTGTTTTGCAACATATGTGCGTCTGAAGATTTCCACTACCACACCTGAGAATTCTGGCAATGAGATGATATCTGGAGGCAATGCTTCAGTTTCCAAAAGCCTAAAACTTTCAGATTTCACTTATTTGCCAAAGATTATCTTTGAGAAGCATGAAGAGTTTTTATACTTAAGACTCGTTCAAGAGATTATTTCGAATGGGAGCAAAAAGATGACCGCACAGGGACTGGCACTCTCTCAAAATTTGGTTGTCAGGTATTTTCATAAACTTTGCATTACAGTGTGAGATTTATTATTATTATTGCTATTTTTGTTTTAACTCTTGTTTGTGCTTTTAAAATGCCCTATTGATACTTCTGTTGTGAAATCCGCAGATGCGCTTTAACCTGCGTAAAACCTTCCCCCTTCTTACAACCAAGGTATTGATCCTTGCTTAGAGTTTCCTCATGATAAATTAGTAGGAATTATGTTATTATTATTAGAATCCTCTTTTGGCTTTTGGATGGTTGGAAATTGTCTATATAGAGTGCCTGCATTTAATTATTTTCAATATTTGCTGACATATACATTCAACAAAAATGTACATTAACTGTTGACATTTATGCCTCTGTTTTGTGGTGGTCTATTTTGTGGATTTTATACTAAGAGGGTTTTTTGGCGAGGAGTTGTTGAAGAGCTTTTGTGGTTCATCAGTGGTTCAACAAATGCTAAGGTAATATAACCAACTTATGTATTCTTTAAGTTGATAAAATGCTCCTTGTCCTCTGCATTTTCCGTACATGAAATTTATTTGGTCAGTTTGGCATTTGCATATTTTTCCTTTGAATTGTGTACTTATATGTATTACATAGTAGCACAAACTCCTCTAGTTTTCTTTCCTAAAAATTAAAATTGGTGCTCCATCTATATAACATTTATTTCTGTCCACTCAAAGGAAACAAGTAAATTATAGAATGCTCTTTCATGCAGATTCTACAAGACAAAGGGGTACATATATGGGATGGCAATGCATCCAGAGAATTCCTAGACAGGCAATTACAAATTTCAATATTTCGATGTTTGTCTTTTATTTTTCAATGTGATTAAAATATTATTTCAATTCTTGTTTCAGTATTGGATTGACTGATCGGGAAGAGGGAGATCTGGGACCAGTATATGGCTTTCAGTGGAGACATTTTGGTGCCAGGTAAGCATTAGTATTGGAGTATTATTGAAGTTGGCAAAAGTATGTTGCATTTTTAAATGTCACATTCTTGATTTGTGGTCTACAGGTACACCAACATGCATGCTGACTATACAGGGCAGGGGTTCGATCAGTTGCTCGATGTTATTGACAAGATAAAGAACAAGCCAGATGATAGGAGGATTATCCTTTCTGCTTGGAATCCTTCTGATCTTAAGTTGATGGCTTTACCCCCTTGCCACATGTTTGCACAGGTTTTGCTTTGCCTCTCACCTACATAAAAAGTTATAAAGTACAAAGCTACCAAAGAATTCCAAATAAATATATCATTCAACAGAGATTATTAAGATAAGAAAGATGGAGCTTTTCCAAAAAAAAAAAAAAAAGATAAGAAAGATGGAGCAAGTATTATTCCAGTTGATTTTGTAATATGGTATATTGCAGTTTTATTTAGTCAACATTGAGCTATTTTTTCCAGACTTAACAAATAAATAGTGAAGTAGAAACTGCAACCATGGAAAATACCAAGTTAATAAATTATTCAACAGAGAATATTAAGAAAATAAGGAAAAGAAAGGTGGAGTCAGTTTTATACTTACTCTCCACTTTCCAATTGATTTTTCTAACACAATATATTGCAGTTTTATGTAGCCAACGGTGAGCTATCTTGCCAGATGTATCAACGCTCTGCTGATATGGGTCTTGGGGTGCCGTTTAACATTGCATCTTATGCACTGCTGACATGCATGATTGCTCATGTTTGTGGTGCGCATTTATTTTAAGAAATGAGAATCCATATCTTATTCTTCCTTTGCTTCATATTAATTATCGCTTTTGAGATTAGATATTGTTTCAAACAAATTGTCGTTATAACTATTTTTTCACGTTTCTTTCTAACTTATATGTATCCCTGAAAATTTTCTTTTTATTGGAAAACATATTTTTTCCGCAGTAATTATTTTTATCGATTTTTCACTATTTGATTGAGAGAAGTGGAGCGAAAAAGATTGATGGATGGTAATCTGTCAAAATTTTACCTACACCAAATTTTGCTTATAATCTATATTCTATCCTCAGGTCTTGTCCCTGGTGACTTTGTCCATGTAATTGGGGATGCTCATGTTTATAGAAATCACATCACCCCTCTTCAGGAGCAACTTAAAAATTCCCCAGACCTTTCCCGGTGAGTACAAACTATAGTTAATTGCACACTCACTGAAGATCTTGGATCATTATTTCCTAGAATTTACCATTTTTACATCTTATTGCAATACACAAACAAAAATGAGAGTAGCAAAACACAAGAATGCTAAGATAGGCACACTAGATTAGATGGAAAGTGAAGATCTAAAAAGTTTAGGAATGATGACATTTATCTTGATTGAAAACGATGATGATGCTCAATCGATAATATTAATATAGTGGATGAAGGGTTAGTTTGTTGATGCTGTGATGAATGGTGAATATCTAATTGTTTACTGGTTATGATTTGATATTGTGCATCTATTATGAAAACAGATATTGATGATCAATCAGCAGAAGAAGGAGATTGATTCATTTGTTGCTGCTGATTTTGAGCTTAGAAATTATGAGCCGCATCAGAAGATAGAAATGAAAATGGCGGTGTAGAATTATGATTCACTCCACTCATTGTTCCCTAGAAAACATCTTACTCATATTTGAGTTAACCAACGCATTAGAAGTTGACGGAACTTTGGTGAGACAATTTCACGGTGAGATGCAATTAAAACAAATTTACATTCACCCCTTTTAAAATGTTAAATGCATCATTTTTATGTTCTGTCTTACTATGATTTTTGTCTCACACCAGATATACTCTTAGAAAGACTTAGCTGCCGAAAATTTTATTTGAGGCCTAGGACCTCGTGGAAACAGCTTTATTTTAAACAATTCATGTCTACATCTGACTTGGTATCGTTAACATTAGATTAATGAGTTTGTTGTATATTCAGTCCAACCCAAATTGTTTGTCTTTCTAGAGAAGAATTTTTAATTCAAAATGTTTGTCATTATGTATTAAATATCTTCTATTCATTTTTTGTGAAAGTTTATATTAAATGAATGTATAAATAACTATGGAGGTAAATATAAGAGTAAAAACTTATTTTACACAAATTTATTGTCATTTAACAATTTTCTTAATTTCTGTGAAATATTTTTATGCAACAAATATTTTGGATTGGTTGAGTAAACTTTTATTGTACAATGAACTCATAGCTATCTTTTTATAATAAACTAATATTGTTTTAATATTATTTACAAATGTGTAGACGAAATGTATAACCTTATTAAACTAAATCTAACGAAGTTTACGTGATAAATCCACATTCTTGTATTTCAAAATATTTCTCTTCTCATTCATTTAAATTTTATGTATTGATCTCAATTATTTATTTTATAGTTTATAATCTTAACCATTGATCTCATTCTATATTATTGTAAAATAAATCCCTAAGCTCTTATTTGTTCCTCATTAATCCTAAATATTTTCTTTTTTTTCCTTCTTAGTATGTAGTCGTATTTCTTCTTCTTTACTTATTTTTTTCTTATTATACAGTCGTATTTTTCTCCTCCTTATCTTTTTATTCTTAGTATACCGTCACATTTCTTCTTCTCTCATTTTTTTTTTCTTATTATGGAGTATTATTTTCATCATTTTAGGTTTTAGTTGACTAATTTTATCGTATTATAATTTATTGCTAATCTTTTCTTCGCTTTTCCTATTTTTTTATGCAGATTGAAGATTAAATATTGATAATTCGCTGTTTTCTTCAATTAACATGTGATGATATTCATCGTATTTAATTTAATTTACTTCGTTGTTTTGCAACCGATTTGCTAACCTCTTTTTCGTGTTTTGATAGAGTTTTTGCATATGCATGTTTAATATTATAAAAAATGAAGATATCGTTTGATGATCTTTACCATATTTTTTGTTTATTATAAGAATAATTAATGTATATTTTTTGTTTGTTTTGATTGATTTTAATTTTGTATACTGTAACAATTCACAATTATATCAAAACTTATTTATTTATAATTTTGACAATGTAAATTTATTTTATGTTGTATTTAATTCAAAGTCTTCACATTTTTTTTTGATAATAATTATACAATCAAAGATTAGTATGATTAAAATAATTTCACCGTATATATTTTTCTATAATAAGTTAAATTGAAAAGAAATTTATTCAAATTCTTGGTTATATTTGATTCCATAATTACATCACAATAAATTTCTTTAATGATACTAATACTTTAAAATAAGAAGAAGAATATTTTTCAACGAATGAAGTGTGGAAAACATGTAAAATGATTTTTAAATTTAAAGTTAGGTAAAATTGTGAGAGGATTATACAGATTATATAGATAATAGGTAGAAAACATATATTTAGTTTATTTAGTGATATATACAAATTATATAGATAGTCTGCATAAAACGTATATTTAATTTATTTGATGATATAGACATATTATATAGATAGTTTGCAAAGAATGTATATTTAATTTATTTAATAATATTTTTTCAAAAAACAAATTTTATTTGATGATATTCCGTACAAATATAATTATTTATTATACATATTATTTCTATTTCATCTCCACAAATTTTGTGGGGCTAAATATTCTAGTGATAAATAAAGTTGAAGATATACATGTAAAATATATATGTTATTAATGAATGAACGATGATGATATGTATGTGTAAATATAGAGAAGATATATAAAAATTATGAAGGTAAAAAAAAAAAGAATTTCTTATTAATTCAACCAATTGATCCTCGCAATCTTAAAAAATAAAAAATTGTGTTAACATCTCAAAAAAAAAAAAAAAAAAAAGAAAAAGAAAAAAAAGAAAAAAGAAGAGAAATGATTTAATTTGGATTGGGCCTTAACTAGCCCGGCCCACATTAAGGGTGGCCGACACCAAAACCGTGTGCTCTCATCCGGTCTATATAATCTTTTTTAAACCGTAAAACTCAGCTCATGTTCCTTTCGAAGAAAAGTTGCATACAGCGCAGGTAACAAAACTACAATCACCGATCACTTTCCGTTCTTCTAACAGGTTGGTACACGTAAATCATGATATTTCTCTTTTCAATTCGGATTTGCCGTTTCAATGATGCGCTATTTTGAAAATGTTTTCCGATTTCAGTGGCGATCACTTTCTCTTTTAGGAGTATTGAAATAGTATCTGATGTCACGAAGTAGTATATTTATCAGTATCGTATATATGTATATATACACATATGGAGTGGGAGGGGGAGTGGGAGTGGGAGAGGGAGAGGAGAGGGAGAGGAAGGGATAGGGATAGGGGGAGAGGGAGAGATTTTTATGTATACGAGCGTTAATGGAATATAGAACAATAGTGGAATATAGTACAATCCTGTTTGAACTTGAAGCCATAAGGCACTAAGGGTTTTCTTTGAGCAGCTTTTGTTCATGATTACACTGTTTATACTTCAAAATTCACGTAGTTATTATAATTTTCATATTAGTTGGAATTTCGATTGTTTTGAGGTAAGTTGATTGTACCCCCATGTTAAGCTAAAAGAACAATTATGATTCCCACACACTTTTCTACTGAAAGAGGGTGAGTTAATCAAATTGGTTGGTTGGAGGGACAGAGTGTAATTTTCGTAGGTTGAGGAAGCAAGGTGATACCAACTATATGCTTTAGAGGGGAAACCTTAAATGGACTCATATATCTTTGGTTATTTCAACTTGCTGAATTTATAAGCATGGAGAACTGTTCTTGCAGCTTTAAATGGGGGTATACCTTAGCACTCCCAAGACTGGGAAGGTCTCAGAGGATGGTGAAAACGACAGGCTTAGATATGGCTTATCATCGATGCAGGGTTGGCGAGCAACAATGGAAGATGCTGTAAATGATTCTGCTCTTTAAATGTTTTCAGTTCCTTTATCTTTTCTGAGTTGTTGCTCTGGAGCAATGCCATACATAAAGATTATGTAGTTTTTGTAACTTTACACATTTAAACCTAGTTGTGATTATAATCCAGTTCTCTACATCATCATGTTATAGGGATTCTTATGTCTGCGTATGGCATTTCTGTACTATATACAATGATGCTTAGGGCCAGCATTCTTGTTCCTTTCCAAATATAGAGAGTTGGTGATGCGTGAGTCAGATGTTTATAATAATACTAGACGTGTGATGGACATACTTTCATTAGTTATAAGAGTTTTATATATAAATTCAAGCCTATATGATCTGCACATTTTGACAAGCTGCTGTTTTGGTGTACTGACCATGGAAATAATCTTGTTCTCCTTATATTTGTTGATCAAAATGTCTTATTGAATAACGTCAATGTCCATGTGACCTAGAAAGGTATGCCTTAATGTTGTAGTTTACGTCCAAATGGACACATATAAAGCATTCAATTAGCATGAACAATTCCATATTTTTAATATAGCAGCCATATGTGATGTAAATTATCTTTAATTTGCTACAGAGAAGATGAGTTTGAATATTTCCTGAACATCTGATGTTCTGGACCTTACTGGATTCATAACTTTGAAATTGCTGAAGAAATAATAGTTTGTTCTGGATAAGGTGGTGAATTAACGCATAGCATTTCTTCTCATCTTTCTTCTATTGAGTTGTTGATGCTTTTGGGTCCCCCATTTATGAGGAACACAGAGATGATAGATTGTTATCATTTGGAAGATACATTTTAGTTTTATCTGCTATGCAATCATTTCATTGTCCATGTCATTTGCTCATCACTTTTATTATAATACTTACCTTTCACGAGAAAGACGAACACTTTATGGTTATCAGAGAGGTAGATTAGCTCTGTGTGTGTTTCTTGTTCTTTGGATCCTAATTTATCTTTTGTTTTGGGGGTCTTGGTTGAGTTATTCTGCAGCATGCTGCTTTCACTAATTTGGATGCTTCCACCTCTTTCTTTGGAGTTTACGATGGCCATGGAGGTAAACTCAAATTCTTACCTTTTCAATTTTATGCATATTTGTTTTTCCTCTTTCTGTTTCTAATGGTATCATCAGTTATCTTTGCCATATCCATATAGGTTCCCTTGATCCATTGGCTGTATATTGTCCTTTAAAAGTAGCTTTGTTTTTTTTAAAAAGGGTAGGATCCATATAAGTAGGGGTGGCAAATCGTGTAATCGTGTCGACACGATAACGACACGATACGATAAGGTGAAACACAAACACGATCCGATAAGGATACGTGTCGGCACGGCACACGAACGAAAATTTTCGTGTCAACACGACACGCGACACGATAAGGACACGATAATATTAAAACTAAAATATAATCTAAAATTTTAAAATTTTAGACACGATTAGGACACGATGATATTTAAAATTTTAGATTTTAAAATGCTTAATTAAATTTTAAAATTTATATCATATTGTATTGTTGTCATTGTATGCGTGTCATTAACATGTTACTATCATATACATATTAGTGATTCACTAACAGATTAATAGGTTGCTAATGGGTTAATGTGTAATCTGTTAATTTTATCGTGTTTAACGGGTTGACACGAACACGAACACGCGACACGGCGTGTCCTTATCAGTCGACACGATAAGGACACGAACACGATAAGCCCAAACACTAACCCGCAATTTCCGTGTCGTTTCCATGTCGTGTTATCGTATCGTGTCTGAAATTGCCACCTCTACATATAAGTGAGGCAGTTTCACCTAAGTTTTTGAAAGTAATTGTGTACCTGGAAAAGTAAAATGTTATGTTGAAAGAAACCAAAGGCTGTTGGTGTGCGGCATTGTTTACTGTTATTGATTAAGGGATCTGATGTGCTTGAAAATTGATAGAAGTAACAGAATGAGTCATTGAAGTTTACATTCATATGATATTTGACCAATAAATCCACTTTCTTTTAGAAATTTCATTTAAATCTTTTTGATAAGTGAATGTGAGATCTAGGGTAAAAGGCACAGTTGATCTCTGTTACTTTTCAAATTATTCAATAATGAAACAGATCCTGTTGACGTTTAAGATTCTGCAACAATTACCCCGTTCTGCAGAAAATTGGGATTCTGATTTTTCTGAAGTCATGATATGGAGCGTGCAGTCAGTAAAAGAACTATTTACAGCTCACATTTTTCTTCAAATAATTTTTATATTATTTTCATGGTTGGTAGCATTTGTTATTTAACTAGCGCATATCATAAATTTGCAGGCAATGAAGTTTCCAAATTTTGTTCCAAGTTTCTCCATCAACAGGTGTTGCAGAATGAAGCTCATGTAGCTGGTGGTCTGGAATCTTCTGTTAGAATGGCTTTTCTCAGGTTTTTCTTTTCCTTCTTTTTTTTTGTTGACTCATATTGTATGGATGTTTACTTATATTTCTATTTCGCTATCATCCTGTAGACTATTTGTGGCTTTGTAATGGGCCAGTGTAACTGCAATATAAGTAAGTTCTCAAACAAGAATCTTGTTGTTTCTGTTACTGTTTAAATGCCGTGGCTTCTGCCTGGAAATAGAATTCACAACTATTTCAGCATTCAGTAATGTTTGGTGGGAACAATGGGATCATATGTCTTGTATACAACAAAGTTAAACATTATCCCATTATGTGGGTCAGCTATAGAATCATATTTAACCAACATGTTTGGTAAAATCACACGTCATATATTAATGGATGAAAATGAAGAAAGTGTGGTGGTGTCGATCTCAGACATTTAGGATATATTGTTACTATGGGGGAGGTCCAATTTTAAAATTTAACCTCTTGTTCTGGTCTTGTTTATTTCATTAACAAATTTTGATGTTATATTATTCTCTGCCGCAGAATGGATCAACTGATGTGTGGAAAATTTGGACAGAAAGAATTGGCATTACTGACAGGGAAAGGGGACCGATCTAGTGGCCATGGAGAAAGTTTACCCAAGATTGAGGAAAATATGGGGCAAACAGATATCTGGTCTACTGAGGAGGTGTGTGATCAATATTTTTATCAGTCAGAACTTTCATCACTAACTAGAAGAGAAGGTTTTATTCTGAGTAAAGCAGCATTTGCAAAGTGTATTAGTTGCATGATTCATGTGTCCATGCTCAACCATGAAGACAGATGTCTCTGATCCCTGCAGCGCATGGTATACATGTGTGCTTCTAAAGAATTTTTCAAAGCATAACACTCTAATAGTAGGAACATAACCCACGACTACTGATCATGGGACTAAACTAAGAATGAACTAATAATGACTAATTCTAATCAAATCATTCCTCCCTGAATCATCCTTGTATGCAAGGATGAAATTGGAATAAGTTCAAGTGATATATCTTGTTATGGCAACTACGAAGGAGGGTGATTTGCTCCGGCTTCATCTAGTTCATTCTTGCCTGTGTTTGATTGATTGCAATCTCCTATTATGAACATTTGTGGACACTGACATCTGCTAGGGGAATTAATGTAAATTGATTAATTTCACACCTCTCTACAAGTTCGGACTTTTAGATGAGGTGAAATTCCTTCATGGATATCAGAGCACTTGCATTGCGAGACGAGAGCTATGATGTTCATTGTTAAATGTTTTACTTGATATGTTGAACGTGTCTGCATTCTTGATAAGGTTTTGTTGCCTATGCTTTTCATGGAACCTATATTGTCTTATTCTCACCTGGACTCACCAGGGTACATGACTTGTTAGATGTTTGGGTTTGTAGAGATTGTATTGCAAGCAAGGCTTACTTGATATCTTCCGAAATGCAGGGAAATCGCTCTGGTTTCAGTGGCCCAAGTTCCGGAAGTACTGCCTGTGTTGCAATTATCCGAAATAATCAAATGCTTGTTGCAAATGCTGGTGACTCACGTTGCGTCTTGTCTAGGAAGGGAAAGGTCATGACTTTCTAATTTTATGGTGTCATCATTAATTTTTATTCAATCATTATCCAATTTTCAGGAAAATAATGTCCTTTAGATGCATCAGTGTTATGCTCCAGAGGAAAAACCACTCAGATGGCTAATTGAGTTTGTATTATTTATAATATAAATGAGTCATGGGTCTTTAAGTTTTACATATAAGATTATGCATCATGTCTCAATTATCTGAAATTTTCCCGTAGGCACATGAGTTATCCAAGGATCACAAGCCAGATCTTTTAGTTGAGAAAAAAAGGATAGTAGATGCAGGTGGATATGTACAATATGGACGTGTCAATGGGAGCCTCAACTTGTCAAGGGCCATAGGTACTCATAAATGATTCACCCATTTTAATGTAGGATGAATGAGTGCTTCATTATTTTTCTTTGATCAGAATGATAATTTCAACTCTCTCCAGGTGATATGGAGTTGAAGCAAAATAAATCATTACCTGCTGAACAGCAAATTGTGACAGCAAACCCTGATATAGTCACTGTATGTAGAATGCTATTATTTGAATTTATATCTCCTTGTAGTCCGCGTTAAGATAGTTAATTTTTTTCTCGTATCGTATGCTGTTTTGTAAACTTGAACTGCTCTTCAAAGAGAAACTATGATAACCTATGTCATCTGCATTTTGTTTCAAAGCAACTATTTGAGTTGAATGACGGTTTATCTTTGTTGCTCCCCTCATACTAGGTTGACCTTTCTGAAGATGATGAATTTCTTATAATCGCCTGTGATGGTATATGGTAAGTGTTTTGATGTTGAGCCTTATCCATTTAGAAATAAGTTCTATGCATTTAAGAGTTTTATAATCGAGGAGTTGAAAAGATATTGAGTCGCAACTTTAACTGTTGCATGTAGCCAGGTGCTTTATCAGGTGATGCTCATAAACTGTTTTGTGTTTTAGATATCTAGGAGACCCTGGAAATAATTGCAAATATTAGCATGTGTAAACCTCTCTTGATTCTGTTATAAGGGGGTCTGCCACCGTGTCGCATGAAATCCTTTTATTCTTTATCAAATCTACTTGGTCAGACCGAAATTAACTTAACAGCAAGAACTCGTCAGTTTACATGCTTTTCCTTTCTGTTGTGAGATGTGTTTCATCCAGTCAATTATAGGAGGCACTTATTCTAATGTTTAAAGTTCAGGTTCTTTTTAGTTAATTAATACAACATTCCACAGTGTGGTTTATACCTTTTCATGTTTCAGTCTGTTCCTACTTTTGCTCCTCGGGCACATATTACAGTTGCTTGCTTTTGCGTATTTATTGCTTGTGATATTTGTGAGAAAATAAATTTTTTATTTTCCTTTGCCAGGGATTGCATGTCAAGTGAACAAGCGGTTGGCTTTGTAAAAGAACAGTTGAATACTGTAAGTTTCTTCTACATCGTTCAACCATTATATATCGAGAGAATAATGATATGGAGGCAAATGACAGGTTCCTTATGGAGCTAACAATTTCATAAAATGCGTTAACATTATAAAAGAGTACAAAGTAGTTTATATTAATGTTGGAGAGTACAAGTAGTTTATATTAATGTTGGAGAGTACAAGTAGTTTATATTAATGTTGGGCTCCATATATATATATATATATATATAGAGAGAGAGAGAGAGAGAGAGAGACAGGGAGGGAGATAGTAATGATATAGAGTCCGATGGTGGGTTTCTTATGGAGCCCAACATCTGCATAAAATACTTGTACTATGCTACAGTGTACAAGTGTTTGACGATGGTGTTAGGCTCCATAAGAAGCCCACCATCTTGCTTTATATATGTATTCTCTCTATATCTTATATAACCATTTTGATATGGAGCGAGGCCAATATCTACATAAACCACTTATATCATATCATGCTACAGTGTACAAGTGTTTTATGCTGGTGTCGGGCTCCATATCATTACTATGTATATATGTACATGTATATTGTATATTTCATGAAGGTAAAAGCTAACTAGCCAAAATCAACAGGAGAAGAAGCTGTCTAAGGTGTGTGAAAGAGTACTTGATAGGTGTTTGGCTCCATCATCTGGGCAGGAAGGCTGTGATAACATGACAATGATCTTGGTTCAATTCAAGAAACCTTTACTCCCAAATCCAACCCTCAAAGAAGAGTCTTTAGGAACAAATTCAACGATAAAAAACCAGCCCTTGGACACAAATATAACCAGCAAAGACAAGTCTCTGGCTCCAGTCGAGTAATACCCGTCTTGATAAATTCTGGGAAAGCAGTCATTGCATTCGGTACATTTTCTCGACACCTTTTGTAAATACTGGTGCTTTAGACATTATATTGACTAAAGGCAGAGTTGAATACAAAGGTACAGCGATTTGTGATGAGTTAATTCACTGGGATGGATATATATTGCTCATTTAAATTAAGAATAATAGACGAGGTTTACTTGCAGTTTTGATGTGGACTGATGGTACTATAGTTTGTATATCTACCGGACAATTTTTACACATTAAAATCAAATAATGCTTCGTGTTTTGCTCCATATATGGCCGATCTGTTCTAATTAGTTGTGGCATTTTTATATGTTGCGTGGCAATATATGTGTGATGAACCTAAATTATATGTAATTACTATTTTATTCACTAGTATCTGCTAATTTTTGGTAACTAGTCTTTTTAATTAATTGATAATTATTGACCGTAGCACGATAGTTTGATTATGAATTGAACTTGTTGGTTACAAGGTTCGATGAACAAGACAAGAATACTATGTGAACCATAAGAGAGTGGCTTTGATTATGAATTGAACTTGTTGGTTGCAAGGTTCAATAAGAATACTCTGAACCGGATTTGATTTTATGCCTAGGTGGGCATCAATTTATATGTCCATCGCTTATGTGGTTTGTCAATCACCTATCATGTGATGCCACATATTCGGGAATCCACTTGTTATTTAATTAATTATTTATGTGGGCATCACATAATTGGTGGTGGACATATAAATTGATGCCAACTGCGGGCATAGGATCAAATCCAGACTACTGAACCTACATTTTTTCGTAAAATCTTGGGGTCAAGTTTTGTGATTCAAAAAAATTTCAGAGTTTTAGAATTCTTCAAGAAATTTGATCAAGAATGGCTTCGATTCGAGGTGCTAAACTCCTGATCAATGTTCTACAAATTTAAGTTCTTTGTGAATTTAATGACGTTTTCAAATTCAACGTCTTTCATCACATAAATTTTTAGAAATCGACATTTAATTTAGAATAAGATGTGCTCTTGAATTAATGTTATAAAACTTCGTAATCAAGTTAAGGTAGGATTTGATTATAGATCTTCCTAATTAATGTTATAAAACTTCATAATCAAGTTAAGGTAGGATTTGATTATAGATCTTCCTAATCAATGTTATAAAACTTCATAATCAAGTTAAGGTAGGATTTGATTATAGACTTTGTGAATTTAATGACGTTTTCAAATTCAACGTCTTTCATCACAAAATTTTTTAGAAATCGACGTTTAATTTATAATAAGATGTTGTTTTCTTGAATTAACGTTTTAAAACTTTATATTCAAGTTCAGGTAGGATTTGACTGCATATATATCTTGCTTCGAAAATTTGTGAAACTCAAAAATAAATTTTGATTCATAGAAATTACATTTGTAATATAATTAGTGTTCATTTCATTTAAACACAAAATTCGTTGTTACCCACAAATATTAAAATTTATAACCAGATATAAAAAATCAATAAAACTCATATATAATAAAAAAACAAAATTTTAAAATTTAATTTACATAATCAAAATAAAAACACAATAAATTTTTATTTATAGTTTAATTTTAGCTTTGTATATACATTACAGATGTCAAATTAAAAATTGTATACAAACAATTAATTTGTTACATGGTGCATGGAAAAAATATATGACACGATAAGAGTTTTTTTTTTTTTTTGTGTGTGTGATCGGGACACGATAAGAGTTATTGAAATTTAAAATTGTAGGTGTAAAACAATAAAAATGTGAAACTTGTAAATATTTCTTATTTTGTTTCGTTGATTAATATTTTTTTTTAAAAAAAAATTAAGAACATAGAATTATTGAGAAACAATTCAAGCATTTTTTAAAAGCTTCTTACCTAACAACAAAAATATTTAAATAAAATTTAAAAATGAATGTAGTAAAAGTTAAAGTTTATAAAGGTGTATATATGTTATTATGTTAATATATATTGAAATTATATATATATATATATATATATATTATAATCTTAAGTACAATAATAAATATGAATACACAAAATAATTTGAAGAATATAATATTTTTATCCCTAAAATAAAGTGGATTAGCCAGCCGTTCGGCCAAAGCCCATGGTCACATGGGTTGACCCGTTTAGGTTCGCTTTTTAAATGAAATTTAAAAAAATAAAAATATTATAATAAATATTAATGAATACTATTGCATATCAATAATATAATATTCATGTTATAAAATTATTTTAGTATATTTCATGTTATAAACATCTCTATAAAACTATGTAATAAAATAAAGTAAAAAGAATCTAGTTATAAGTTTATAACCTTTGAGAAAATTACAAACTTAAATAATAAAATTATATGCAAATTAAGGATCATATTTAGAGCGTATGTTTTAAACTCAATAATTAAAGCATTCTTGCATGTTAAGTAGCTTAAATATGTTCACTTATGGACTTTTTAGCAATGCTATTATCTATGCTAGAAAATAATTAAAACTCATTAATGAAAGACTTATTTTCTTAAAAACAATTAATGGAAGACTTGATCATTAAGCAATTTAGTGTATTTATAGTAGCACTTAGTATGAAGTTTCCTTTTTCAAGCTGTTAATTTGACTCTACCACACGTTTTTTAAAAATAAGCATATTGAGTAGTTTTGTCAAATGTGAGACGATCTCAAGAAATAGTCATTATTAGTCTAGATGATATATCCTGCATATTACGCAAAATATTTTATAAATATTTTTTTCCTTCGTATAAATATATATATAATTATATCATATATATTCTAATATGTATGTATATATATTACAAATATATATTTTCCATTACATTTAATTTATAAATTCTAAATAATTTATTATATAACAAAAATATGTAATTTATTGTAGATAAACAAATATATCATTAAGCATATTTTATTTAAAATTATTCAAGTGTTTATTAGCATTTTAGGATTAAAAAAATAATTTAAAAAAATTATTAGATTTATTATCAATAAAATTATTGTGCTGATTTTAGGGTATTTATTAATTTATTAAAAATTCTATTTTTTAAAATAAATTAAAATTTTCAACTCATTATAATACTCAATACTATTTTTCCACATAACACAATTTATTATTGTATATAAATATACATTTAATGAGAATATGACACGTCATGTTAAATGAATAAAAAATAACACATCAATGAATGGGAAGACTGACACCTGAATTGAGACATGATATTTGTAATATTCTTTGGAATTGATTGATAAATTCCAACCAAAAAAACCTTGTATACATATGCAACTCATCTGATCGGTTTTTGTAATTGTAATAATACACAAAATCCGTTGTTTAATTATAGCGGATAAAAAATTATATGCCTTTCCTTTTTATCCACAATTCTTTTTTGGGTACTCGTTAATTTTATACTCCCCGACTTAAAATAAATTATCCATTTACATAAAATATCTGTTCCACAACAAAAATATGTACTTTAATCATAAGGTAGAAAAGAATGAAAAACTCCCAAATCAAAAATCAATTGCATGTCCCTTCAAATATTAATAAAAAAATTAAAATTCGTATAGATTTTTGTATGACCATTTTTATGAATTATTTCGAACTAGGTCTTTTAACTTCAAATTTTCATTACTAGGCAATTCCTGTGGGTTAAAACTCGTATCGAATTAAACAGATTATTAATTGTGAGATAAAGTAATATGATTTGGAACTTGAGATCTAGAGAAACTTTTTTTTTTAATCAGCAAATGGTGACTCGAACTTTTGAGCTGGATCATAAGTGAGAATTTGAGGAATAGTTTCGTAAACTTTTATGTATAAAGAAAATAACTTGAATTATGTATACGTGTTCACTCAAAAGTATTGACATTTTGTATAAAATTAAGGATATTATGAAGATGCAATTTATGAAATATTTCCATTTAAAGTGTGAAAAATACTCTAGAAACAAAAATATATAAAAAGATATATTCCATCCTATCCATAATATATGTCGTTTGACTTTCGTATTATTTGCAATTTAAATGTCGTTTGCACTTTTCAATGTGAATTAATTATAGTTTTTCTCAATTTACTCTTGGTATTTTTAAAAAATTACATTTAAAAAGTTATGTGAAAATTTCAAAGAGCTACTCTGTCCAAATCGGTTCATGATTGACTTTTCAACGGTTTTGTGTGATAATTATTTCATAGTAATGTGTGTACAAAAGTTATTTTATATGAATGGTATGATAGTTAATAAGGTTAACTAGCATACCATTCATATAAAACAACTTTGTACACACATTATTATGAAATAATTTGTCACACAAAACTGAAAAAGCATCAACCTAAAACCGATCCTAGACTAGGTAGTATTAATTAAGGGTATAGAATGAAGTAAATAATTTTCTTAAAATGTATGCATAAACTTAAAATGATACTCCCTTCGTCCCAAGAGTTGTGCACACTTCTTGAGACACGGAAACTAAGAAAAATTAATTTTGTTGACTTTTATGAGAATAAAGTGTAAGAGTATTTTGGGTGATTTAATGAGTTAAAATATGGGAGAGAATAAAGTAAAGAGTAGAATAAGAGTGATATTTTTGTGATTTAAATGATATTGTGAGGGTATTAATATCGTGTGATGTTTCCATTTTAGGAATGTAACTCATTGTTGGGATAGATAAAAATGAAAAGTGTGCGTAATTTTTTTGAGACGGAGGGAGTATATATTTTGAATAGGAGGAGTATAAGATTGTGAAAGTACATATATATATATATATATATGTATATATATATATTTTAATATACAGTACATTAAAATACAAATGTGCACGATTGTGCAGGGTAGAATTTACCATACCCACTGTTTGGTTTAATCCTTTGGCTGTATTTATTAAAGAATTATTTACCCACAGATTGATTTAGATAAGGACGGTTGATCATACATCAGCTTGACGCTGCATAAATGGCTTTTTTTTTATGTATGTATATATATATATATATACATACAAATGAAATGCACATTATTCGTCTTGTTTCTAGAGTTCTACAAATCGCATTCAAACAAGCATTCCATTTGACTTGTATCTTCTCTTGTCGTTTAAGTTTCTAGCATTGGAAAGGGCCTATAAATAGTTATTAAAGGTCAGCATTTTGCCATCATCGTTTGTGCTTGCCGTGTTGATTTTGCAATTATTAATTTGTTTGAATTTTGATTCTAGATTTGACCCTATTGATAATCTTACTGAAATTCAGGGTGCTGCAGAAGCTATATAAAAACAAGTGAGGAATACCCTGTTGTTCCATTGCATTGTGGGATTTCAGAAATTTGAAATTATTTTGGTTTGTGAATTGGCATTTCGAATATCGGTCTCCGTTTCTGTTTTTCTTGAATTTGAAAGAATGGCTGCTGCTGTGGTGTGTGGTTCCGCATCAGGTCTGATTAAGGGCTCCCCATCGAGGAGAAATGTGAGGAATTTTAATAATACGAAGGGATTTAGGGTTTATTGTGTTTCTTCTGCGATGGCTGATCCGTACAAGACTCTGAGGATTCATCCGGGTGCCTCTGAATCTGAGGTTAAGAAGGCCTTTAGGCAGCTTGCTCTTCAGGTAATCTCTCTCTCTCTCTCTCTCTCTCTCTCTCTCTCTCTCTCACTCACACACACACACAAGGTAAAGAGTAACTGCTGCATTGTTAATTGACTTGTTGCATTTGATTTGGTTGCAGTATCATCCAGATGTCTACAGAGGAAGCAATTCTGGCGTCCAATTTCACCAGATTAATGAGGCATACGATGTAAGTAGCACCATGATTATCTTAAGTTAAATTGAAGTTGTCTATATCCTCTGTTGATTATGTGACTGCTGTGTTATTGTTAAGATACACTCTAGATCTCTTGTGAGACCAAAAGCCTTTAATTTGGATTCGTCTCTCAAAACTCGTCTTACATTAATAAGTCGTCTCATACAAGAATTTGTTTAATGTTAATAGTTTATACTTAGTTCTGCAACTTTCTCTTGATGTTGTGCATATGAAGATCGATTAAAATTGTTTGTTTTTGAAAGATTGTTATCACAAATCTTGATTATCTCTTTTCTGATAAAGTTGGGACCAAGTTAGCTGGTAAAGTCATTTTCAATCAACCCATCTCGGACTCGTTTGCTACCCAGGATGGGATTGATTAGTTGATATAGGATAGAATAGAATGTAATAGATTGGTTATGATGAATTAATTGGGATAATCTATCAAGATCAATCCTATAAAGCAAATTTCGTCTGAGGTTTTGTTTGCTAAGGTTGCATTTGGATTGAAGTCCCACTTTTCTTATCCTCAAACACCTTCCAACGTTGTGAAAAACATCACCTCTATGATATCCATGAATATACCACAAAAGAGAGTGTTAACTTTGGTAATTTGATGAACAAGAAATCCATTTTGATATTTCTTTCTTGGTCTTTGGGTTGTCCAAATGTCCAAAACAAAGGCCTGTGTTCTTGAAGATAATTGCTTCCCCTTACTGTGGTGTTTGTAAAATCTACACAACGAAACAGAAGCACTTTTTTCAAAAGTTGCGAAAATTACCCCTTCACAACTAAAAAAATTGATTCGACAAGCTGTTAATAGAGTTTTCAAACGCACCCTGAGACTAATTCTTCGTGTTACTTGATTTATTCGATTGGCATGATGCAGATTGTGATGAGTAATCTTAGAGGGGAGATCAACACTCCAGAGATGGAGATAAACGATCATTACGATGAAAACGAGCTGATGAGGGGAATGAACGATCAAGATTGGGACTTGTGGGAGGAGTGGATGGGATGGGAAGGGGCTGGAATTAGGGATTACTCGTCCCACATCAACCCTTACATCTGATCACTGTGACAATGTTGTTTTCACTAATCAACCCACATCTTTACAATATTTTTAAGTTGTCAAGATGCCTGAGGTTTTTTTGATATTGAAGAATCATGCCTTCTTTTTATTCATGTATGTAAATATTTTATATTTATGGCATGGCTTCTTAATTCTGGTCATTTGTAACACAAAACTATCATTTATTATGACAAATTCTTGAGTTGTTGATGTATTACGAGACACATTCAAATTAAATGTATTTTATTCATTTATTAATTGTACCCTTTTTCCCCAGCTCCTAACTAAGTGAATTTTGATCTGCCTCCATCGGCACTCTTTCATCAAGCAATTAGTATTTTTAATGACATTTGTGTACACAGGTGTAAGGTTTCCTGTATACATTATGTACTCCCTTCGTTCCAATTCTTTTTATACATCTTTGGGCATGAAGCTTTTATACGAATTAAGTGTAGGAGAAAGAATAAAGTGTAAGTATATATTTTGGTGATTTAATGAGATAAAATAGGAAATAAAATAAAATAAAGTAGAATAAGAGTGTTATTTTTAAAATTTAAATTAGATTAATATTGTGTGATATTTTCATTTTAAGGTGTGCAAAAAGAGTTGGGACGGACGAATAAGAAAAATGTGGAAAAAAAAGTGAGATAGAGGGGTAATTTTTATCCCATTTTGATTAATCAGTCTTTTTTCCTTTTTACATAAGCAATTTTCATAAAAATATAGTGGAAAAGTATTATTCCATCCATCCACCAAATTTATGCATACTTTGCGCTTATTGATTAAATCCATCAAATTTATGCTTCTTTTTTTAAACAATTATCATTAACTTTATACTCACAATCAATAAACCCCACTATACCCATACTTTATCTATTTTATACAATAAATAATTTATTTATTTATTTTTTTAATTTTGTGCAATGACATGTAAGCATAAGTTTCATGGACATAGAGATAGTTTTTATCATATTGTATATTGAAAAATATTACTCAAAACTACTTTTTATGTGATTTAATATTTTTTATAATAAACTAATATTTTTAGTATTCCCTCCGTCACTTCTTGGGACATGGAAAGTAAGAAAATTAATTTTGTTGACTTTTATGAGAATAAAGTGTAAGGTTATTTTGGGTGATTTAATGACGAAGTGGTATAACTCAAGTGGTTAGAACTCTACTACCTATGACTCAAAGGTCATGGGTTTGAGTCATTCTTTGTTCGATCAAAAAAATAAAATTGGGTGATTTAATGAGTTAAGGTAGGATAAAGAAAAAGTACATAAGTAGAATAAGAGTGACATTTTTGTGATTTAAATGATATTGTGAGCGTATTAATATTGGGTGATGTTTCCATTTTAGGAGTGTATAAGCTTGTTGAGACAGAGACGAATAAAGAAAGTGTGCATAACTTTGGGACGGAGGGAGGATATCATTATGTTTTTTTATGAGTTCTATTAAGGGGTGAACATAAAATTTAAAAATTGTTTGAACCGCAGCTAATGAATAAATTTATAAATAACGTTGTTTACAAGACTAACATTAATAAAGTTTATTGTACGATGGAAGTATTATTTATTTTAATTTTGTGTCTAAATATATAGAGTAACAGAAAAATTATGAGAGAGAGAGTAATTTTTAAAAAATCGAGGGGCTACGTTTAAGTAGAACCACACGTGAGACACGTTGAAATTGCTTGCTTCCATGTTTTTTCCTCTCTCTCCATCTCTCTCTTTTACAGTTTTACTATTTACTATTGTTTAATTTTACAGTTACAAAATAAAAAGGTATACACAAAAACCAAAAACATCAACGGCTGCTCACTTCCTAGTAATGAGTAAACAATCATTGATTCTTTCCCCCATAGTTGAAAAAGCATAATCAATTCATTTGATTTGCTTGAGTCTCTGCTACACGCTGTTGTCGGGGCCGCCCCGCCGCCACCGGCCATCCATCGATGATTTGCGACAATTAGGTTTCTGCTGAGTCTCAGTGTTGAATCTTTCGCTCTCCACCCTAATCTGTAGGGACATGCTCTGTAATTAGGTTTACGTTAGTGTCATTTATCTGAACTGTTGTGTAGCTCGACGTTTAATTCGGTTTATGGGCAGATTCATGTTCTGTGTGGAGAAACCCTAGCTTTCCTCCCTCCTTAAAGGTAATTTCTGGATATCTGTATGTATTGTTGTAATTTAGTAGTAATTTTTTGAGGAAATATTTGTAATCGTAATTATGGTTGCGTATTTTGATTACTGTTTGTGGATAATTTAATCGTGTTCTGCTGGATTAAGCTGAAACTGTGTGTTGGCTGTTGGGTTTATCGGGGAGAAGATATGTGAGAGAAATTTTAGTGCTACTGGTAATTTGGGAGTTTGATTATTCTTTGTATTTAATCTTGATCCAGTTTTTGTACGAGGATTTGTTGAATCTCGAAATACTTACACCAGTCCTGTTTGGCGACTCCCAACTCTCCAAGAATCTTTTTGGTGTATTGTGATCTAATCTTGGGGATTGGAGTGATTAACATGGATTTGAGTTTTAATGAAATCCAGTAAAAGACTATTGCAGTGATACAAAGAGAAGTAGGGAAATGCTGGCGACTCAATTTGGTATGTAGAAATGGAGGTATAGAGTAATTAGGAGGCATTCGAACCTTTTCAACGTTGTTTGTATCAGTTCTCGATTGAGCTCTTTGTCGTGCAGTCATGTTGATGAGATCTGGCTTAATGGTATTACTAATCAAGAAACTAATTAACCTCACTATAGGACTTCAAGAGGGTGTTTGTTTATGGATTTGAGATTCAGTAGGTGGATTTGATGAATAGTGGTGTATTTGATTTTGTATATGTTAGGGAGTGTAGATTTTGTAGGATTTGTTAGGGTAGAAATCTTAAAATATAAGTGATGGATGATTGATTGTATATTGAAAATAGTGTGTACAATAAAAAGAGAGAGTGTAGAGTTGGGTAGATAATATGATTGCTTGTGTACTGAAAATTGTGTGTGGAAAAAAGTAGAATAGGTGTATTATAGATATTATAGGATTTGATATCCTATACCAAAATACCCCAAGTGATAGATTTTTCCTACAATGTTTTCTGAGAGTATAACCTTTCAATTTGCAAATGCACAACTCATTTTCTTCATCTTCTCTTCTGCAGTTGCGTATTCTCTTTGGCGATGGCAGACCTCAAAGAACGTCTGCTCCCACCAAAACCTGCATCAGCTGTGAATCTGAGAGATGCTTCATACAGGCCTTCTGCCTCTGGTCGTATCCCATTTCAGGGAGTAGATGTTTCCGGTCTGAAAAAGCGTGGACAAGGCCTTCGATCATGGATACGTGTTGATGTATCTGGAAATTCCCAAGTGATTGAGGTTGACAAGTTTACAATGATGCGTCGTTGTGATCTTCCTGCACGTGATCTCAGGTTATTAGACCCGTTATTCGTTTACCCATCAACTATTCTGGGAAGAGAGAAGGCAATTGTTGTAAATCTTGAGCAGATTCGATGCATCATCACTGCAGATGAGGTTTTGCTCTTAAACTCCCTTGATAGCTATGTGCTGCAGTATGTGGTGGAACTGCAGAGACGATTACAAGCTGCAGGAGTTGGTGAAGTTTGGCAGTCTGAAGGTCCAGAATTAAGCAGAAGGAGAGGAAGCAGAAATTTTGACAATATGTATACAAACACATCTCCAGATTACCTCCCCTTTGAGTTCAGAGCTCTCGAAGTTGCTTTGGAGGCTGCCTGCACTTTTCTTGATTCTCAGGCATGTCTTGAAACTTTGCTGCCAGCACTCATTCATTGCCTTGAAATTTTACTGGCTACTTTTCGGTTTCTATACTAAACTATAAATGATTGATATACAAACCAGCTTAACAAAATAATTTCTATGCATACCTAATCATTCATCGTCTAGTTGGAAATCTTCCCAAAATCGATTTTTGTTATGTAGAGATTCTGATCAGTTGCGGACACAATATTTGCAATTGAAAGTATGCAATGTATATGTCCATATTGCATGTGATTTAGTTTGGTCTGCTAAATCTGGAACGTATATGTCATGATATAGGCTGTTCAAGTGAATTTCTACTGGATTGATAAAATTTGGGTGGTATTGCTTTGCCTATTTCCTTCTTTAACTGTATGTCAATATCTTGAGATTGATCATGCAATGAAGCCACTATGACTTCAACCATTTTGGGCTGGAGTGGACTCTGGACCCCGGATGACAAGAAAAATATCGTAAAAGATTAATTGTAGGCTTTATGAGAGGGTGTGTTTCATTTGGGATTAGTGGATTTTGAAGACTGTAATGGATCTCAAAATCCTGATAAATAGTAATGGTGTGTGCTTGTTTTGAGATATAAGTAGGGTAAGATTTAACTTTATGTAAAATTGATGTGGTAGAGTGTGTGATGTTGTATTATTATATTATTATTATTGATTGTAATTGTAATGATTGGATGATTGTGTAATAATTAGTGTGTTTTATTGAAAGTAGTAAACATGAGAAAAATTATAAATAAAAGAAGGTTTGGAATAAAAAACATATCTGCATTATTGAGTCACTGGAGGGAGTGTGGTTGAGAAAAAATGATATTTGTGAAGTCTATAGGTGTTAGGGAATTAATGAATTAATTTCACACCTCTCTATAAGTTCAGACTTTTAGATGAGATGAAATTCCTTCAATAGGTATTTGTGGGGTGGATGTATTGGGCTTTTTAATCAGATTCTAAAATCCCAAAGCAGAATGGTATTAGATTTCGAAATCTCGAATCTGATTTTCCAATCCCAAACCAAACATAAGGAAATGAATCGGTAGCGATGAAGTTCAACAATTTTTCTATTTGCTAAGACTCTGTCAGAGTCCTGTAATTATTTCTTTGCACTCATTAAATGTATACGTGGGAAATGTTAAATTTTGATTAGGCAGCAGAATTAGAGATTGAAGCATACCCACTGTTGGATGAACTTACTTCAAAAATTAGCACACTGAATTTAGAACGGGTTCGTAGACTAAAAAGCAGACTCGTTGCACTAACACGGAGAGTTCAAAAGGTATGTGTCTAGTTATCATAGTTGCCAGATCTCAGTCATTTCTCTCTGATTTATATTCCCATATAAGTTGTATTATTACCATCTAGGTCAGAGATGAGATAGAGCAATTAATGGATGATGATGGAGACATGGCTGAAATGTATCTCACTGAGAAGAAAAGAAGAATGGAATCATCGTTTTATGGCGATCAATCTATGATAGGATATCGATCAAATGATGGTGGATTATCTATCTCAGCTCCCGTTTCTCCTGTTTCTTCACCCCCTGACAGCAGCAGGAAGCTTGAGAAATGCCTCAGCTTAGCCAGGAGCAGACATGAAAGTGTCAGGAGCTCAGAAAGTGTCACAGAGAATATAGAAGAGCTGGAAATGTTGTTGGAGGCCTACTTTGTTGTCATTGACAGTACCCTCAACAAACTAACTTCGGTATAACCCGTTGCCATGATACTCCCTCCGTCCCTAATTATCTGTCAGATTCTATCCGAAATGATGCTAATATCAACAAAATTTACCCTTTACCTACCATCCCTGTGTAATTATAAAGTAGTATTAACTTAATTGTGGTCTATATTATCATCAAGTAATAATAAATAAGGGTATAATAGTCTTGTATCCTAGTTAATGAAATATTGGTTTGTGTAAATGGAAATCAGAGAGATAATTAGGAACGTTGGGAGTATTTAATTTCAGTTCACCTTACTCCCCTTCCCATGGTTTCAACAAGTCTCTTGTATGATGTCAGCTGAAGGAGTATATTGATGATACAGAAGACTTCATCAACATTCAGCTGGTATGAATACTCAGTTTCTCTTTCACACACACACACACATAGTCTGCTGTTTGTACACCTAGTTCATTGCTTTTTCCAATATTCATTGAACTGCTCTTCACAGAACATTCGACAAATTTTACTGCAATTTATAAATGTATGAACCTTTCAAAGCATAGAATTTATGTTTCAAACAAGGTCGTTCCATCCTATCTAAAGCTCCAAAAACAGAGGGGTATAGTTTCCAAAAGAAAACATTTCTCCTGAGTTGTTAAAAACAAGTTTTTATTCTTCCACAAGTGGCTGAATTTGGGTCTTTCCTTGTTCTAATTTTATAATGTATATGCAGGATAACGTTAGAAACCAGCTTATACAGTTTGAGCTGTTACTAACTACTGCAACATTCGTGGTGGCAATATTTGGAGTTGTAGCTGGGATATTTGGCATGAATTTTCCAATAAAGATGTTCGACGAACCTACAGGGTTCAAATGGGTCCTAATAATCACGGGCGTTTGTGGGGCCGTCATTTTTTCCACATTTTTGTGGTTTTTCAAGCATAGAAGACTGATGCCGCTGTAGACAAAGAACACAACAAAATCTACTTACCGCTTATTATCTCTATTTGTTTCGAATTTCAAGCAAATAGAATGACTAGGAACAACTGAGTACCTGCTGTTCATGCAAGAGTTGTTACATGTGCGTTCTCATCTTTATTTTCGTTGTAAAAGAATGACAATCAATTTAGTTTCATACCAGTTTACATGAGACATACTTTTGTATGGTTTTGTGATACTTTTGAAATGTAAGTATCACAAAAATAGATAAGAGTATTACATTTCATAAATAAAATCATATTATACAAGTTTTTGTGCAGCTGTATTTGTAGCTGAGAAACTCGATTTGATCTTACTTTTGTTTGTTGTTACTTGGTACAACATTTTTTCTCACCCTTCTCCCTCTATAATTTGAGCCCACGACCTTAAAGATTTAGTAAGTGGAGGTCTAACTACTACTACTTGACTGATACATTGTGCTTGTTTGTGATTTTTTTTTTCCATTTTTTCTCTTCTTAAAATTAAAATTTTAAAATACTCACTCAATTCTAAATACTATTCATCTTCAAGTTCTTATTAACACTTTTAAATTTTGATACTCCATCCCTCCTATGAAGATAGTTTTGTTTTCTATTATTGTTTGTTCCACAAAATATATTAATTACTATATTTAATGTATCATTAATATTTTATTTTTATTTTTCCCCTATTTAATATGCCTTGTTTTATTTCAACTCAATCTCTAATAATTATCTTGGAAAACAAGTACATATAAAGACAAAATGAGAAAACAATACAATAATTTAATGCTCTAGCTATAATATATATATTTTTTAAATTGTGTAAAAATAACTATATATCTATCGTTGTAGATCGAGTGTAGTATTATTTACTCACAATTATTACTCCAAACTGCACTTAATTCTCAGGATTATTCACAATTATTACTCTCAATTCTTTATACTATTTATAGTATTAATATCTAAAATACTAAGATAATTATTATATTTTTTAGAGTCATTTACAATAAGGTAGAAAGAGGTAAGTCTTATTACAACTAGGTGTAAAAAAATTGCACATAAGCACAAATTTTTTTGCATAGAAGCACAAAAATTTGCACTTTTACACTTGTTTGTAATTTTGCTAATTTTTACACCTATTTGTAATTTTCCCTTTTTTTTTTTATTAATATAGAATTAATATTAACATTATTAACTTTTTATTATTAAATAATATTATTAATATAGTATATAATATTATTCTCAAAACTAATATAATATTAATTAATATTTTTTGTATTATTAGTAATATCATTACAATAATATTATATAAATTAATATCACATTTATATTTACAATACTTTATAATATTTTTTTCTCAATATCATATTAGAAAATATCTAAAATTACTAACATATTTATGAGATTATTAACATGAGTGAGAGAAAAATGGTACTGTGAATACATAGGGTTATGTGAAAATAGATGTCTAGATATATTATAAAGGTGAATGCGTATTTAGATAGAAATTTAGATATGCAAATCCAAAATGAGGTGAGAGTTGAGTCATTATTAACATAATTTTTATTATTTTTTAAAACTTGATATTTAAGGTAAAATGAACCTAAAAATACTTGTAAACATACTTTTAGGCCCGACTGCTTATTAAAAAAATAAGTTTGAGTCTATTAAAAAGTTTATCACAAATTACTCGTCACACTTGAATCTACTAAAAGCATATCACAAGTAACATTTCAAACTTTAGTCTAACACTTATATAACGAGCTCAAAGTGGCGGCGGGGCTTCAGTAAGCGGTTTGAAATCGAGAATCGATCGAATGTGAGGTTCAACCTGCTCCGCCACGGGCCGTTCGAATCCGACTCGATTGGTCACATTTCTATCTACATATTTATTGTGCCACGTTTATTCCATCTAAATCATGACTACCACGTGGCGGGTAGCGAAGAAGTCACCGCACCAACAAGAGGTGAGCTTGCTAAGCGGCCACGTAGTGGGCACGAAGAGGTCGCCGCGCCGATGAGAGGTGAGCTCACATACGGAATGGAGAAACCAAATCGCCGTAAAGGGCGAGCAAAGTGGAGGCACGTAGTGGTTCGACCTAATGCTTATTTAATTTGGTCCGTTTACCTCCTCCGAGTAGTTACTTTTGTGGACAGACCTCGGCGGAGCGTCTACCTAGTCCCGAAGAAGTAACTCTCGGGTCGAATGTTTTGTACGACGGACGACGGACAGAAGCGTCATCCCATAGGGCCCAACCTCTCCGCCGTACTCAATCACGATCACGTCCGAGGAAAGTGAGATCCATGCATTTAATGCACATATCTCCGCATTTAATGCCCGATTTAGGGCGACATATTTTGTAGTATAAACACTACATTAATGCGTAATAACAATGATCTTTTGAATTTTCAACTTAAGACTGAGCTTTAAACCCTCAACAATTCACTGTTTATTTATTGCTTTTGCATTTATTATTTTCTTGCATCCATTCAAGCATTAAATACCCAATCATCCGCATTAATTCTCGTCAAACACTCATTGCTCAAATCAACAAATCATTATATAGTTTATTCCAAATTCTCTCCATTTAATATTTAATATTAATTGTCGTTATTATACGTACGTCAACAATTATTCTAGCTATTCTTGCCAAAAAAAAAAAAACAATTATTCTAGCTATTTTCCGCATTATCTATATAAAATATTTAAATATTTATAATATTTTTAATAATCCCTAAAAATATCTTATTTTAAATTTAAGATTACCTCAATCATCTTTTCTCTCCTCGTATTAACACATTATTACTCTTGAAGGAGAGAGAAAGAATGCTTCGAGAAATATTATTTTACTAACAATATTATAATTATAATTTATAAATATATGTAAAATTAGCACATTTCATGTAAATTTTTGTGTTCATCCAAACATAAAATCTTTAATTACTTCCTGTCAAAAAAAAAAAAATAAAAAATCTTTAATTACTTTTTTCCTATAAAAAAGTGAAAATAAAAGAGAAAGGCAGTTGGCAATAAGCACCCCTACCCTAGTACCCATACCACCTGACCCACTTTCCAGTTTTAAACTCCATGCTTTGTTTCCCCGTGACCGTACAACCACTCGCTCTCATTTTTCAGAAAGAAACTATTTTATACTCCCTTTTTCTATCTATATTTTACCCATCAATTTCCCAATCTTTTCTCCCAATTCCTAGGGTTTTTTTTCCTCGTCTTTCAAAATTTCTAAAAAGAAACCCTAATATGTCGGAATTTTATTTCGTACACTGAATTTTATTTGTATGCAACATAATAATTGGATTATCTGTGGTATTATTATTTGATGTATGTAGTGTATTCATATGGATGCGGCGTCTTCTTCCTCTTCTAGTGTTACTAAGGGCGGAGGCGATGGAGGAGGAGCGGCTCCTCCGCCGGCGCCGATGCCGGCGGCGAACGCTCCACCACCGTTTCTGGTGAAGACGTACGACATGGTGGAGGACCCTAGCACGGACAAAATAGTGTCGTGGAGCTCCACCAACAACAGCTTCGTGGTGTGGGACTCTGCTGAGTTCGCCAGGGACTTGCTACCTAAGTACTTCAAGCACAACAATTTCTCCAGCTTTGTTCGTCAGTTGAATACTTACGTATGTTCTGTTGCCTCCTCCTTTCCTTCAGTTACTAGTTTTATTTTCATTGTTCTCATTCTATCTGTATATTTTTTCGTTTTGAGTTTTTTTTTGGATGGGGTGGGGGTGTTATTTACTTTGAATATCCATAACTAGTGAATAGTAAAGATTTTAATATGGTTTCGTTTTTATTTTACCTTCTTTCAATCTTTACATGTGAGATTATGCCTGAGGGAAAGGCCTATTCATGTTACTGCCGTTTCTTTGGATTCTGTTGATATTTATTATTGTGAACTTGGTATGTTGTTTTGAATGTATCATGTAATCTTCTCCACTTTTGAGGATTTTGCTGCATTTTATGTGGTAAGATCAGCTAGATGCATATCCAATGGCGGATCCAGAATTTTGAATTTAGGGTACAAGAAATAATTCAGGTTATTAGTAGATATATCAGTCAGATTTGGGGATACAATTTTTATATTTTACATAAGAAAATACTAGATTTTTTTCAATTTGGGGTACAGTACCCCCATTTATCCAAGTGGATCCGCCACTGTGTAACATATCTCTGGGCTTCAACACATAAATTTATCTTGTTAAATGAGAAAAAGTGGAACTGGTAACAAAAGCTAGTGAATGATCAAGTTGTAATACTCTTTTTAGTGTCATATGGAATGGTGAAGATGCTGATTTTTCTCTACGAAAACTTCGCTGTGATCGTGTTTCTTATATAGTTTCCTAGAAATTTCGATGCTACAAGGTTAGGATAAGTTCAATGAAGTTTTACAAGTGTGGTTGACCGTTGATAAGGAGTTGATTGAGGTTTTAGCTCTATGTATGAGAAAGGGTTGCATGGTTTTTACAATTATGGTTGGGAAAGACTTGCATAACATGTGACTGGATCCATGATCAGAATGCTTTTAGTCCAAAGAAGATCTAGCATTCAGTTCTAAAAACTCTGCTGGTGCTTGAGAAATAATAGGATATTAGGATGCAGAATATGAATAAATTGTTACTACAATACCTCTAAAAAAGTGCTGGTGAGTTCTAATAAGGATAGAAATATAATCTCTTTTTTATTCTTCAAATGCACAGGCCTACTTAGTTTTAAGGGAATTTCTGTATCTTATCCAGAATCTTTCTCAAACATGAATCCCAACTTTGTTGTACTTCCCTGACTTATGAAACTTAACCTCGTAGATTTCTTGAAATCTCTTCAAATCAGATATTGTCAAACACTTAATATAATTCCATTCTCTAAATTTTGATATGCTTTTCACTATGAACAATTTACTGCAGTCAATTGCAAATTCATTGTAAGTTTTTGGTTCTTTCTAGTGTACTTGTGCTTTTTCTATCCATGTTCACAGACATCAAATAGTCCTGAACACAGAGCTTGTGGTCAGGTTCATGTGAGCACACATAAAGCATTGACACTCCTCTAATTTTCTAAGGATGGAATATACTATAACTAATTATTAAAATGCAAGACCTGCTAATGTCCCTAAAATTGTAGAGGGAAATAGGTTAGATTCTTTCGCCATTGACCTTTACTATGTCCACAAATCAAGATGAGATAGAAAAAAGTTTAATCTGACGCTTTTTCAAATTGAACTATGTTGGTTAGTTTATGTTTATTACTGATCTATAATTCAGAGGATTGATCCCTTCCAATTCAATATTTGTGTTTTCTATTGGATTATTCACTAAAACGAATAATTTCAATTCAAGAAGAGCAATTAGCTTATGATAAAAGAACATGTCAAGCATGTCAATATGCTCTTTTTACCAGATGGGCTAATGCAATTTTAGTATGTTGTTCGTGCTTGGTGTTGTTGAAGAATTGTGTTATTTGCATCAGATCTTGGACTTTCTTTTTAAAACTGTTGCTGCCTAATATGCAAAGATCTAGTCAAAGAACTTGATTGGCTATCTGTTCACTGGCTGACCCCGGTTGTGCCTGGGCTGTGAAGGCTTACTGTAAGCCACATGCATAGTTCAATGTGCTCTATCTATTTTTATTTCCTATGCAGAGTTGCCCATATCCTTTATTTTCTATCAATTTCAGTTCTTATATTTCTCCCTGATCTGATATTACAGTGCCACCTCTCATGCCCCAACTGATTCCATAATAGAGACCAATGGTACACAAACCCTCAACCCCCCAATCGCCAAAAATCCTGTAACTTTTGAGACATTCACTGTGCGCATGTGCATTTATGTCATTGTAATTTGTTTGAGGGCCATGATCAGATGTTCTCATCCTTCTGTGAGAGAGATCTAGTTCAACATTAGTTTGGCAAGACAATGCAGATGAGTGTTGACTTAATTCAAAAGTGCCGTTAATTGTCATCATTTTATTTGTATTAAAGCATTAGTATGACATGACAATGCACGAGTTGCTGAACTTGTACTTAATTCAACAGTTCTGTTAATTGTCATAATTTCCTTTGTATTAATTTTTTTAATTCTTTTTACTTCCTTTATGGGGTTTTGTTGGAACAGGGTTTCAGAAAGGTTGACCCTGACCGCTGGGTGTTTGCTAATGAGGGATTCTTAAGAGGACAAAAACATCTGCTTAAAACCATCACCCGTAGGAAACCTGTCCATGGACATCCTCAGCACCAACAGCAGCCAAATGGGCAGAGTTCTTCTATTGGAGCGTGTGTCGAGGTTGGGAAATTCGGTCTTGAAGAAGAAGTCGAGAGGCTTAAAAGGGACAAGAATGTCCTGATGCAAGAGCTCGTGAGATTGAGACAACAGCAACAAACTACCGATAATCAGTTACAAACAATGGTTGAGCGTCTTCAGGTAGGGATGCAAAGCGAATCGAATCAAAGTGAATATTGTAGCATTCGATTCGATTCGTTAAACTATTTGAATATTCGTATTCATTTAAAATTCGAATTTTTAATATGATACGTATTCGATTTGAAAGTGGTATTCAAATTAATCGATTCAAAATTTTATTTCTAATACTCTTTTCGTCCCTCTTTAAGTTTAATATTTTACCATTTCAGGTGTCCCTCTGAAAGTTTAACATTTCCTTTTTGGAAAGTTGTGGCCCACATGTACAATAAAATACTCTATCTTTTTACTTTTTTTCACTTTCTTTCTACCTTTTACTTTTCCGACGCTTTCCACCAACAACTTTACAATAAAATACTATATTCATTAAAATCCATGTTATTTCTCAAATGTTAAAATTGAAGAGGGACGGAGAGAGTATAATTTTTCTAAAATTATTTATTTAATATTCATTAATTATTCAGAAATAAATTATTCTATATATTATTAATTAATTATTAAATAAAAAAGATTTATACTAATTGATATTTTTGCAAATATTGAATCGAATACAATGATGCTCTTATTTGAATTCGAATACGTTTTGAATCTAAAAATAAATTTATTCTCATAATTGGAAATATTGATTCTTTTACATCCCTATCTTCAGGGCATGGAACAGCGTCAACAGCAGATGATGTCCTTCCTTGCAAAGGCCGTCAACAGCCCCGGGTTTCTTGCCCAATTCATGCAGCAGCCTAATGATAGCAACCAACGAATAATGCAAACCAACAAAAACGGAGGCTTAAGCAGGAGGAGGGGGTGTTTCTGATGATAATTCCTCAGATGGTCAGATTGTTAAATACCAACCCAAGATGAATGAGGCAGCACAGGCAATGCTCAGACAGATTATGAAACTCAATTCATCTCAAAACTTTGGAAATGCTCCTGATAGTTTCTTGATTAGTGATGGTGCTTCATTGTCTAATGCATTAGAATGTGGTGATTCTGCCAAGCCCGTCTCAGGGGTGACTCTTCAAGACGTAACCCCCATGCCTGGGTCCGCATTCGTCCCATCGGGCTCAGGAATTACGGGCAGTTCATCTGAGGCCCAATCACCTTCTAATACGCTTCCACTGCCAGATGCTATAATACCCGAGCTGTTACAGATGGTGCCTGAAAGCAATGCTGGTACAATGGGATCAGAAACGGTGAATGACATTTTCTTGGATCCTGCATCAACAACGGATGAGAGTAGCAAGATTCCGTTTGATCTCGAATGGGACAGCAACTTGCTAGATGAAGAAATACCGGATCTGCCCGATGCTACTGATCCGTTTTGGGAGAAGTTCCTCGAGAGCCCACCTGCAGGTGATTTGGAGATGCACCTGAACCTATCCGATGATCTTCTAGAAGGAAATGAAACGAAGGGGACGGAGAATGGCTGGGATAAATCTCAGAACATGGCAGAACTCACGGAGCAAATGGGTCTTCTTTCATCGGAATCCGTCAAGAAAGTTTAGTTTACTGACGAATGTAAGTTTTCAAGCATAACTCTGATAGTTTCTTTGTTGTCATTTATGGCCTCCATATTTAATTTGGGTTTTAAAAAGTTAAATATCTTTTTGGGTCTTATATACTCTATTCTTTGCACATTATCTTTTGCATCTTGTTTGTGCTCTTCTGTACTACTTTTCTATAACTTGAATCTTGGGCTTCCATTTTGCTCTTGTGCACAAGCTCGAGGGGATTGACAGTTTTGTGATCATGAGAAGAATAAAACAATTAAATATATATATATATATATATATATATATATATATATTTAAATATGAATCGTCCCACATTAGTTTTCACACTTTCCTTTTGGTTTGTCCCACATTAATTTTCACATTCCAAAAAAGGAAACCCTCCTTAAACTCTATCCTCATAATATTCATATATTTACACAAAATATCATTACTTTTTACACTCAATCAAACCACCTTTCTTACTTTAATAGTAAAAGTTTACAAAATTATCCATCAATACTCCACTCATTATACTTTTCTTAAAATGCATGCCCAAATTAGTATGAAAACTAATTTGGGACGGAGGGAGTATTTTGTATGCTTATTCCATCTGTCCCATAAAACTCTTAAAATAAACTCTATTCTCACTATATTTATTAATTTGTACTCATTTTGTCCCAATTCTTTCTACATACTTATCCGGGCATGGAGATTAAGATAAGTTAATTTTATTGACTTTTATGATAATAAAGTGTATGAGAGCGAATAAAGTGTAAGAGTACTTTGAGTGATTTAATCGAGATAAAATAGGAAAGAGAATAAAGTAGAGTAGAATAAAACAAATATTTTTTAAATTTAAATGATATTGTGAGTGTGTTAATATTGTGTGATGTTTCCATTTTAAGGTGTGCGAGAAAGGATTGAGACGGACGATTAAAGAAAGTGTGCATAAAGAGTTGGGACGGAGGAGTACAATATATCATTATTTTTAAATTCAAATGTACACGCAATTAGAGATGTTAAACGGGATGAGGTTGGCGGGCTAACCCGTTTAACCTGAAAAATGAAGGGTTAGGTCCATGAATTTAGAGACTCATTTAAAATCGGACCTTTTTGGCCCCGGACCGATTAGCCCGTCGGTTTCTGGCCAAAGAGCTCAGCTTTTATATATATATATATATATATATATATATATACATAATTAACTACATTATTTATACTTTCATTTCTTTTTTCTTTTTTCATTAGGCTAAATCATTTATGTTAATGATTATTTAATTATTTATTTTTATAATTATGTTTAACTATTTTGATGTAATTTTAATGAATTTATGAACAATGTTTGGATTTTAAGTTTGTATATTTATGATTATAATTATAATCTATTATTTTATATTAAAAATAAATTTTTTTGGAGTTCGTTAGTGGACCGTTTAGCCCGCATCCCGCAGGGTTAGGTTTCAACAATTATGAGACCACTAAGAACGAATCGGTAAGGCCCGAAACCACCAGCCCGTTTAACATCTTTACACACAATTCAATAAAATTCTTACTTTATATAAATGTTTACAAAATTAATTTTCAAAACTTTAGTCATTGTTCTTATTTTTAAAAGTGTGTACTTTCTTCTATAAAATAAAAGAGTTTTCTGAGACAGTAGTATTTAATATTTTTTAAAAAAGGTTTAGATAAATCTAGGTTACATGATATATATTCAATTTGGGGTTTCTCCCATTTTATTTAATACATCGACCATAGTTCACCCACCTAATTTTTTTAATCTTTTACACATTATGCTTATTACTCTCACTAGACATTGTCAAATACCCCTTGCAATTTACGTCCACTCTTAGGTCTACACACATTGGACAAAAACATCGCCATCGAAAAAATATTGTAGTCATGTCATTCATGTTGATTTTACAGAATATCGATATGTATCATAAAAATAATGGAAAGAAAATTTCAAAATTATAATAATATACTATTATGTACATATTTATATTAAAATTACAATAAAAATGGCATGTTTAAAGCAAACACATTAGTAATAGATTATATAAATGTTGTTTGACATGTTTTGTGTGAACATATATGCGTTATACTTATATATATGATGATATACGTATGTATTTTTGTTTCCTAATGTGCAAAAATTAATATGTAATGTGGATTATAAATTATATTTTATAAATATATAATTATATTTAGATGTCTGCACTACTAATTTGCTATGCAATATCTTTCTAGTAAATTAAGAAATCAATTGATTATAAATAATAGGAATACTCAATTACTGGCTTTAACATTTTAGTTATGTCACTGAACAAATATAAAAATATGTTCTGAAAAATGATAAACTGAGTTTTGTATTCAAGAAACAAAAATGCTCCGTCAAAAAAAAAAAAAAAAAAAAAAAAAAAGAAGCGATATTTCACAATTTATCCCCAACATTTTTCAATTTTCATCCAATTTTGTACTACAACTGAACCAATAGCGATATTTCAATATTTTCACGATACCCAAAAAAAAATTACCTCACAATATTCAATATTCATATCGCAATATCCAAATTTGTGATATATCTGCAATATTTCACAGATATTTTATCCCAGGCGCACTATAAAATATGTTGCACCCAAAGAATAAAGATAAAGAAATGAATTTGCACCCACCGAATTTCTTTATCAACATTAAGCCTTAAAATTTTAAATTTTGATTATTTTCGTTCTAGAATTTGAAAGATGTGTCAACTATCTTTGAATAAATTCTCTTGTTTTCATCATTTCGAAATTATAATCAGTACCTTAGGAAACAAATCAGGATTGTGTTGTAGTTTTGTATTGATTTGATCCATTGATGCTGCAGCCATAGAACTTCTTGTAACCTTTCGGTCAAAATCCCTCTTGCTAACTGAAATCATCAGGCTTACTCTTTTCCACCTATTAAAACTAAATTGAATTATTAAAGAGCTAGAATTCATATTCTGGAAAATCTCATATGCCCTTCCCTAGGCACCTTACGTTTGGACAAAAGAAAGCTATACCAACCACCACCTGGAGAACTCCAAGAATGTACAATTCCATCAACTATACCTATCTCCAATCACCAAAATTCCATTTCCCTTTCTACTTTTTTTTTCTCCTTGGTTACCACTCTCTTATATGTATAATCAAGTAACTTTTGAGAGTTGTCCAAAAATGATGTAAAGGAACTAAGTTCCACCAATGACACAAGGAATGCAAGGAGGATTAGTAAGTTGGTCTTGGGGAGTGATTTTTGCAAGCAATGGTCATGAAATGTATGACCACACGATAGAACAGCAACAGGTGGCGGAGCAGTAGGCTGAAACACGAGGCCTTCTGGATTAAATGAGAGATCCCTCTTGCACAAAAGGCACTTCTCTCCACGTGGCTCTGGACGATGATCATCAAATCCTACAACACATGTGTAGTGTTATCTTAGTTGTTTGTGTCCATCATTCCACTAGATCAAACAAGTCCAATCAGAAAACATATGGGTTTATTGCACGATACACCCCCATGGTATGGAAATATTGCACAAAATCTCAGGTTTGGAAATTGCATGAAATCCCTATGTGGTTTATTAGTCCCTCTTTTTTATAATTGAGTTAAAGGTGTTATCTGTTTCCTGTATGTCTCGTGTACTATGGACATAAAAGGGAAATAGATAACACGATTAACTTGTTTTCGGAAAAAGGAAGAGATAGCTTTATTTAATAAAACCACAGGGAGATTTCCTTCAATTTCCAAACCACGAGAGTATTTCACGCGATACTTCCAAACCATGAGGGGGTTTACTGCAATTAACCCTGAAACATATACATTTCTCTTTAACTGGGATGCCTAAATATAATAAATGAAATTGAAAATGGAAACAGGGAGCCCATTTTTAGCTGTCTGATATTTTTGGTGAACACTGAAAAAGTGTTTTAAATTGCAGTTGGAATGAAGGATTTGAAATGAACTGCCTTTAGATCAAACTAAATTAGTTCACACTGGGAGTGATGGATTATTCAAGTAACATCAATCCAAACGCCTTTACTACTATGAATTTCAACCCTCAAATCCTTCAATACAAACACAGCCTAAACATTAACAACTCCATCCAGCATCACATAAATGCAGTAAATTGTCAGGAATTAATGACAATGAGAATTTGATGCTGCCCTATCCAAGGCAAAACAAGTCTACGTAAATGTTAATGACAAATTTGTCAAACCTTGATTTAAAGGAAACAAAAAGACAGCTTCAAGTGATTCTTATATTCTTACTTTCTTTATTTTGAGACACAATTGATGGCATATGAAAATACAAACAGAGACGCCTACCTTGCCATTTTACATGAAGAGGGGCAGGTGGAATATTAGCTGTTCTTGGAGTAGTATGAATGCTCTGCCATTGACCAGGTGCTAAATGTTGAGAAAAGATCTTCTTCAGTTGACCCAAGCGTGCAGTTGAGGGATGCTTAGTTGCTTTTCTTTTCAAAGATGAATGAGAAACAGTAGGAGGGGCCTGAGGCTTGGCATCAAATTTAGCAACTGGAATAAAGTGGGGACATAATTAGAACCATAACCATGCTTGTGTAATTGATTATACATTGAAGATACATGAGCAATGGATACCATTTAAACCATCAACTCTGGGAAGATCCTTAGAAAATTCAGCTGCCAATCCATGCTGATTTTGACCTGTATTGATTAAAAACATATTACATTGGAACCATTTGAAAGAAAAAGCTTGATAGATGCCCTATCTTGTACAATTTTTAATGGGAGTACCTGTAGATGCTGAGGGTCTAGCTGGATTACATGGAGAAGCCAAATGGAAAGGAGGAGGGCCTAGTAAAAAACATCAATCAAGCAAATGTTAGGTATTGCCACAGTTGATTGAAGCAAGAACAATATACAATGACATTTACAAGTAAAACCAATAGAAAATGGAGGTCCAACAGGCTTTTCCAAAATAATCAAGCAGTCTATAACTATGTGTTTGGTGCAGGCTACTAATGGCACTCTTTAGCGGCACTTGCTTTTTATATTTTCCACCATTATAGAAAAGTTCTTTTGTATATTCGTAAATGTTACAGCACATCTACAATCAGATGGACGAGTTATCACCATAGTTTGGACCAAAACATTCCATCCCAATTAAAGTTCTTTATTCAGTCTGTTCTCTTTGATTAAAAGTTATGGTCAATAATACTTGGAGACGATAAATTCAAGTTACCCTTACAGAACCCAAGTTTTAATAAAGAAAAAGGCATAACTGCATAAGTAATGTATTTGTGACTAATAGTGGTAAACATACATCTGGAGGATCCAGCAGTGACAAAATCATCTGATTGAAGTCCAAGCCTCTTAGGAACGGGCCAGCAGCAGCCGGCTGGGAAGTGCCACTTTTTGAATTCTGAAACCCATTTCTCTCGGGAAATAAATAATTCCCAAGTTCTTCAATAGGATTGACATTATGAGTATCTAAATGCCCAATTGAGAAAGAAAATCATGACATGCCAATAATTGATAGAATGAATATTCCAGCAGTATATTAAACAAAACCATTTTTATTTCATTTTGACGATAAGCTCACGACAACTACACAACTAGTTGTAAAAATAAAGCTTAAAGGTGAAAGAAAGGCAGAGACAGAAGAGACGACAACAATTTTAAATAACTTTGGATATAGTGGAATAGGCCCTTTTATCAGTCAGACCCAGAGATTGAATCATTTAGATGTTCTTCGGCTGAAACTTGTCCAATACTAACTCGAAAACATTAAAACAAATTCTAAAGAGGCACTACATACATATTTTACTCTGCAAATATACAAGATACTATATCTCCATTTTGTGTATCTTTAATCAGTAAGGATGGTTTTCCAGACCTACACAGAAAAAGTGCCAGATGCCTCGAGTACCAAGTTCATGATTCATTCCATAAGTAATTAAATCCAGCTCTCGTTAAACATAATTAGGATAGAGTCTACAGCATAAATGATTACAAAGTAAAACTCCTTTTAGAACCTCAGTTTTAAATGGCATATCAATTCAAGATGCCAGTTCCTCTCCAGCCAAAAAGTTGATGATGGGGGAGTTTTAGTTAAATTAGTATGAGATTATAACACTTTGTCCATATGCTACTGATTAACATAAATAATGAATTGGAAGTCTTAAATGTGCTTACCAACTGAATGAACACTCGATGCAAAAGAACCAATCTTAGTAGCTTCTGTTCTGACACTTGCTGCAGTCGAAGTTAGATTTCCTGAGAAAAATATGAAACTAATATGTTTTAGGAAAGAAACCAGTGATTTAAAAAATCTAAAAGTAAGATCTCTCTTGTATACATTAGTAGTTAATAGTAGTCAACACATCTTAAAAATTTCCTTTCCCACTAAATTACAGAACACCTAGGTTATTAGTGTCCATCAGCATAATTGATTAAAAACAGGGCCTTACTTGCTGGTTGAACACTCTGTGGGGAATTGACAGAAGTACTGATTTGGGCTCCTCCTCCTGTCAATGGAATTAACCTTCCTGTAAAAGAATTTTGAATACTACTTTTAGAAAATAATAATTGATTAACAGGGAGCAACCCCAATTTCATTGATTGCCCTCAGTTGATAAGACACATTACACCCTCTACTCTAGATGAAGGAATAAAAATGCTACTCATCTTCAATAGTTTTTTCATAGACTGGCATTTTTAAATGGTTAGATTTTTTTTTTTTTGATCGGTAAATGTTAGTGGTTAGAAGTTAGTTCACCAAGTCTCCTTACAATTCCAAATTCTCCAAGCCTCCTTATACCCCCAACTCCAAATTCGTTCCCAAAGGGAATCGAACCCGGGTCTTCCACTAAAGTGAGGAACCCGGTGGCCAGGTGGGCTAAGCCCCTGGTTTTTTAAATGGTTAGATTAAATAGGTTATTTTCAAACTACAGTCAATCTCAATTTAGTTCGTTTTAGGTAATGGCAGGAAAATGATCAAATAAACCTCATGGTATCCATTATATTCATAGACAAAGATACAGTGGTGGCCTTTTTTAACTTGTTAGATTGGTTAATTTCCAATGTACAGGGTGTCACAATTTACTTTTTCTTTTTTATTTTGGAAAATGGCAGGAAATATAAGCGTACGGAAAACATTTATCCATAAGTAACATTGCAAAGAGTCGATGCAAAATTATACAATGTGAGATACTAAATGAAATGACTCACCTAGTTGCAAATGGCTGATGGAGCTCCGGTTGTGCCTGTGAGAATGGTAATTTCTTGAAGATTCAGATGGGACCTTCATGGAACTTTCTCTACAGTAGTCCTGTGGCCTGGATATAGGTTGACTTGCAAAATATGCAGGCATTGATCCTGGCTGGGTCCCATGTTTAGGTGTAGAGATCACAGTGCTTCCAAAAGGCAATGACAATGGAGATCTCCCAAATTCAGAAGCAAAACTTTTTGCTGGAAACTTAGGCTGCACATTAGCTTGCTGAGTCTGCAGACCACGGGATGGGACAGCATTTAACCTGAACCCAGTATCTCCGATAACCTCACGAGTTTGGATCCTTCCAGCGGGGTTCTTTGGGCTGTGTCCAATGATGGAATTGCTATAATGGGAATCAAATGAATCCTTCTCCAGTCTACTGGAAATTTCTCGGTACTGAATTTGCTATTCGGCCTGACTTCTGTACCACTTCCAACTCCAAGCGTAAGAAAATTCCCATCAACATTTTGTGGTTTAATAAAGGAAAGAGGATCATTTTTAGTTACAGATTTACCAAAATTATACACAAGTGGTAACAAAGATGTGCTGCATTCTGAAGAAGGAAAATTTCCACTCATCTGGATCCTACTCATTGTACTCTTTTAGCTTCTGCTCCATGTTCCCTTATTGGATAACATGAACTAATCTTATATGTTAGTGGCATGAAGTTCATATAGTCCGCGGAATTGACATCTGTGTTCATCAAACAATTGGAAGGATCCAAATTATTTCCATCAATTGCATAATCAAGTCCTCTCGTGCTCACCTCGGGATACAATTCAGATTCTCTGCAGAACTCAGACAATTCAGTTTTAACATTGATCAAATCCCCATCAAACTTGGAATCTGGCATGTTCAGATCTTGTGGGTAAGAGTGGAAATCGCCTTGTATGTTAGGCCCAGATACACTATAAGCACCAGGATTCCAGCCACAATCATCAGCCCCACTTGGTTTACTAGTGATAGGATGTTCGCCTTTTGGTTTACTAGTGGTGGAACGTTCACCTTTTCCTTTCTCTATATCAATCAGGGCATGTTGATTGTCGCATCCCATGTATCTATTCTACCTAAATAGAATAATGCAGGATATTTATTTTCTTCATCCAATTACAGGACAATCAATGTATAACACATGGTGGATGGATAGACACACAAACCAACAATAGGTCAACTAGTTACAACAAAGTAGTAACTTTAACATTTTCGTTCTTGGGTTCAAAATATTTAAATTTGAACTGACATTAACTTACAGGGCAAAGTGTATGTATTTAATAAAGATATACATGAACAAATTTTCTCTTCCCCAACAGATGAACTTTGACAAACAATTCTCAAGAGCAAAAATAACTCCAAATACTCCAAGTCAGCAACATGTCCTATGAACCTATTTGAGCTATTAAGTTATGGACACATATTACAAGAAACAACACACCAGAAATGAATGATTTGATGTTAAGATAGCAAATGCACATCCGACTATAAACTACAGGCATTTGTAAAATATCCATGTCCAAATGTGTTTTCCCCTTCTGAATGAACCATTTCAACATAATCAGAAAAACACAAAATAAGATTTGAAATTAAGAATCAAGAATCAAAACTCGGTCTTCAAAAATATCATCAGTTAAGACTGCCATACCATCAATGAAAAGATAAGGAGAAACCCACTAACAAACGCCACATACAAACCAACTCATTTCTTCTCCAGAATTAAAGGGCACAAAACATGAAGAAAAAGAAGAAACAGTTATCAAAACATTTGTAAATATAAATATGCATACACATCCGCATGCAAAACATATCTGTGAGAAAACGAGTTTGATAGTGGATATGAGCAGTCTAAAAAAGCCAAGAGTAAATTATCCATTCCCCAAGAAAACCCATTCTGGAAAAACAAAACCCCACACACGAGAAGAACTCGCAAAAACACTAAATCACGACCAGAAGCATCTTTAATCCCTTTGAATTTCTTCACTATATATCCCCCAAACAAACAAAATTAATCTCACTCACGAAAATAACAAGATAATAAAATAAAACTGAAAACAGAGGTCTTAATCACAAGAACCTTGGGTAAAAAGATATCATTTAACACAAACATTAATCACCGCAATCAGCAGATCAACCAATAGACCTCATACATCAACAAAACAATCGATACGAAAAGTCCGTGCACAACAAAAAAATAAAGAGGATTTCACAATTTTCATACCAAAGCTGAACTGAGGAGGTGCGTAGAGTGGTTTTGATCGGTGAAAAGAAACTTCAAAGTGATGACATATTCAGAGTGGTGAGTTAGTGAGTGGTTGGAGAGAGAAAAATTAGAGAGAGAAAGAGAGAGAGAGGGAGAGGAGGGTATTTTGGCGCTTAGGTTGAAGAGAGAGATTTAAAGGGTTCGGTCGGTGGGCCTACTTGGCTTTTCCGGGATTATACACGTGTCAGAAACGAGCTTCTTGCTTTGCTGATGTGTTACTATACTAAAATGTGCGACGGTGACAAAAGATTTGTCACTGTCCAATGAAAGGAGTTTGCACCATTTTTCAGATGTATAACAAACGTACATGGCGTGATTCCAACGCCGAACTTCACGATCAAGAGGAATGTACAAAATTTTCCTGCTTTCGTTGTGAGATTTGGATAACTAATACCAACAATTTGCAAGCAAAGTGGCATAAATTTTTGGATAACTAATACCGACAATTTGCAAGCAAAGTGTCATAAATTTTAAGACTAAAATGGAGTGTTTAGAAAATAATTTAGTAAATTTTTATGAATAAAATAAAAAAATTGATTTGATTGAGTATAATATAAATCCAATAAACAATGAAATTTTATGTCCATATCATTAGAGTGAAATTTATAAATGAATTTTCTTATTTGAATTTGTAAATGATTGTAGAGCGTCTAAAACATGAAAATGTGACCGACAGAGCATACTTTATGTAAAGAAAAAAATCAATTTGGGTCCCGATGTCTTTTATTTTGAGTCAATCTTCTGTGCATAGTAATACCGTATAACCAAGCATAGAAATGAAACGTGACACCAATATTATTTGGAGAATGTGTCACCTGCAACTCAGTTTCACGGTGAAACATATTGAAAAACTAAATCCTGATTACCCTTCATGTATCCCGACTAATATCTTTTCGTAATATTAAGTCATACTCTTGAGTTACACAAGAAACCCACTTGATGCGACAATTTCATATGTTAAGTTGGAGATTTGATCAAACCAACTTACGATAATTGAAATTGAGACTTAGTCCATGAGGCGTTATAACAACCCACAAGAGACATTTCCATGACAAAAATATGAATTGACTTTGATACCTTCGTCATGTAACGGAAAATATAAATGAACATTGAAACACTACTGCTGCTACTACTAAATAGAATTTAAAATAACTTTGAAAATAGTTAGCGATTTCTGGCCATATTACTCACGCTTTACGCGATGATAGTTAGGGTTATGAAAGACGACGAATCCAAATGATACCACCATTCCAATCAAATAACCCAAAATAGCTCCATAGGTAACACAAATTGGCCACTCCTGTGTAACAAATGTAAAATTGCACATCAGACACTAAAAATACGAATCAGTTCTAAATTTCAAAAGTTGTGAGAGATGATAATTAGGGTCGTCAATTGAAGTGAAAGAGGATCAATCCTCATTCCTTATACTTGGTATGGCATAATAAGAATTCAAATAAATTAATCATTACATCATTTTATTAATCATTTTCCCCTATAACCATTATCATTCAATCAATTATTTTTATAAGAAAACTTAAAATGTAGAAATTTTATCAAAGTAGGCATGTAAATTATATGGCATGACTACAGTCTCTAGCTGAATTTGTTAAAAAATAATTAACCTCATGTGACAGGTCACGCAGAGAGCCACTCTATTTAATTCAATACCAAACTTCTTCTAAAAACTCCGTTGATTCCTCAAAAATTCATATTTCAGTCACATTTTCCTTTAAAACATGATTGGACTGGTGCCCCATAAACCCATGGATATTATAATAAAGTAAATGAAACCACATCTCATGCAATTTTTGTCAATATCTTTGATCACTTCAACACAGAAACTGTATGCCTCAATTTAGAGAAGAGATGATGCTCCCTCTCCCCCGACCCCACCCTCCATCTCTTCGATACTTATATAAAAAGGCTTTTGTCAAAAACACGTTTAAGGCATAGAAACAACAGAGCCCAAAACGTTAGCCAAAAACAATGAAATAGTAATATACTTAACCAAGAAAAGAGCAAAGACAACTGAAAATAAGAATCTCAAATGCTAATCCAAGTGGGAATATATGGATAAAAAGCAAGGTCCTATACCTGCCAGGATCTTTCCCAGTCAAGTGGCATAGGCCACGCACCAAACCAAGCCCCAATAACAGCTCCATGTGCAGGTAAACATGTTATAAAATCAGTAGATTCAATTGGCCTGCAAGTGGAAAGTGTATCAATGAAAATTGCAGCACTGGTAAAATGTTCATTGCTAATAATTTTTCTTTTAATTCCAAATGTGTAATTAACTTTACTTTGCATGAGCAAATATTCGGAGCCAGTCAGTCCACGATGAGCCAAAAACAGAAGCTGCAGGGACAAACTGCCAGAAATCCAACATGGTGAAACATTAGCCTTTGTATATGAGTATAGGGACAAAATATTGTCTAGTACTTATAATTCGACATTCATCATCTGAAAAGGTTAAAAAAACAAACAATAGTTGCAGTAGAACATTTTGTTCACTGTAACATAGAAAGTGGCATGCTAAATGGAACATCATTCTTACAGATAAATAGCTACATTGAATGTAGTAAAGTAAAAAGATGTACATACTGTAAAGACCGACATTAGAAGAGACCAATGAATTGTCTTTTCAAGTGCCTGTATTCAATAAAAATAAAGTATAAATCAGCAAGTCATACAAGTTTTCCCAAACTTGTTTAGTTTCTACAGATATCTTATCATGTTGAGATTGGACTACGACATACCAAGACTAATTATTAGCATTCCCAAACCGAACCATACAAAACACCATCAGCTCTAACATCCTCAACTGAAATACGAATGTTTTTCAAATTTTGAACATCGAGTAAAGGGAAAAATCCAAAATCAGGGACAGGAGAGCTAAAGGTATTCAAGGATCTTAGGAGGAGTTATTAAAAAGGATGATAGGATGTGAGAGGTCAGAGCCTTTTTATCCAGTAACAACATATTTCCAATTTTAAAACATGTGATAATCAAACAGGTAAACAGTCAGTGTAAAAACAATCACATACTGAATTCCAATAGGTGCCCCCAACACAATCGCTCCAAATGCATTCACTAAAGCACCTGCAACACATTAGACACATCTTAGGAAAGATTGCTGAAATGGGGAAAAGCATATAAAGTTATTTTTAACAAATAATCTCAAATTTTAGAACTCCAAATGTAATATATTTGAAGACTGTATGCATATCCTGCTGTTACATATACAAACATGTAAAGCGAAATATGAAGCAAGGGAACCCTTTCTAGCTTCTGACAACATGATATTATTAACCCATGCATAAAAGTGTTTCTGCTTATAGCTGGAGACTGGAGTGCTGATTACCAAACTAACTAGCACTGGGGAAATAAACCAATCCAAGTGCGTGTGTGGAAGTCCACACACCATAAAAGCCCGATTCTGAACATGGATCACTTTGTTCATTCAGTCATTTGAAGGGCTAAGCCTACATGTTTACTTGATTAGTTACTGTTCAAAGCTTATTACGTGTATGATAGTTATCTTGGAAGACTTAAAGCCATAATTGACATTCTAAAAAGTCCATTCTAAACAAGCAAGAATTAATGCTTGTCAAATCTCTGTTCTCTCGCTTTCATTTGGATTACAAGAAATTCATGGTTTCAAATTTTGTCCTCTCTTCTATCTATGTCACTAATTCCTCACCTCCCTGTGAACCCTCCTTTTACATTAAAATTTTAGTAACCACTGTGTAACTTTTTGTCTTGGACTCTATACCTTTATTAGTTTAAGAATATTATCAATGAATGCCAAAAAAAAAAAAAAGATTAATAAAGTTTCAAGTCGTTGATGTCATGGTATACTACATATTTCAAGTTCTAGATCTCAAAATTGATGATATAGTGCTTAATTTTATATGAAGCATATCCTCATAGGGAAAAACTTCTGTATATCTAGTACATTCTTCTCTTTCTATTAGATTTTCCCAAATAAATTGTTCTACTTTCAACAGTAGTACATGTATATTTTCTTCAAAGAATAGAATAGGCTAGTTGTTAATTTAATTGCACAATAAATGCGGGGACAATCTTGAAAGAAGAAACAAAATTATGAAATTGACTCTCAAGGCTGAAATTTAAAGCACTAACCAGCAGGGAGCCCCAGCAGACCTCTTGATATGGCTTTGACGTACTGGAAAGAGAAAATGTGAACATAATTATTTTAAAGAAAGAAACTACAATAACATGGAAAGATGCACTAACAAAAAGTGGAATTACAGAGCATTTATCTGGATCACGACGAAAGAGACTATAGATTGGGATGACAAGTGAAGCCTCCACAGCCTGAGAAAACCACAAAAATTACAAAATCGCCACTTACATCTATAAAACTTGGAGTCTGATATGTGTAGATGTTTACATACCCATACTACAAAGAGAGTTTGGGCTGAGTTTTGGATGAGAGTAAGGGAATACAAATTGAATGCTACCCAGAAAGCTGAAGCTAGCCCTAGCCCACACGTAAGATGCAATAGCAGCACCTTGAGCGGAGATGCAAGTGAGACAGCTGAATTGGTACTATGACGAGCCTCACTTTGCTGCACGCGCTGTTGCATCGGTGTAATTGGTGGAAGGGCGACAAATAATTCAGGTCCGCGAGAAGTGCTTATCAGTATCAATAGTAACTAAGGACGGTTATCAGGCAGTTTATAGTTCGACGGTTTCTCAGATTCCGGCCCATGCCGGAGATGGATTTTTCGATACGAAGACGTCTTGAATCTTCGCCGTTAATGGAGGTTACACCATCTTTTTCCGACGGCTTACCTGAATAAGAGAACCCAATGCATATAGAATCCAAAATAAACAAACAATTAATAGCTTCAGTATCGTTTTCCTTTTTAGTTAAGGAACAATTTTCTGATTAAGAAACAACTAAGAAATATATTCTGGAATTGAATAGCGCATTTGCAAAACAAACTTACTACTTACCAAATTGGAAATATGGAAATAAGATTTGCACGCCGAGAAACAAGAAATTGGAGAGAGGAGTCGACGATTCAAAGCTGCACAGCCGGGCGGCGGCGGCGGCGGCGCCGAGGAAGACAAGTATCTTCTGAGGTTAATACAATGATAGTGGATACGGGAATGAGCTGATTGCAGATTCTTGGACGTTTGACTTTGACCCTTTCAATTTGTCGTTGATATTGGGCCTTTATAGCCCTTTCACTTTTTGGGCTTCGGCCCATTTATCTTTAAATTCATGTTTGGGCTTGCCAGTTGCCACCAATAGGCCCACGTTATATGCACACACTTTTTATTGAGAACACCCACATGATGAAAACACACACCGATTATTGAATACACCCATCAATAACTCCCTAAAATACCCTTTATTATTTAGTTTCTGAAAAATTTTAAAATGTTCAAATAATTTTTACGAAAATAGGTCAATTTTGGAAATTATTTTCGAAAATTAGGCTATTTTTCGGAAAAAAATTCCTAAAGTTGGTTACATTTTCATAAAACCAGACTCAAAAAATTTGAAAAACTCACACACCAAAAACACACGTGAATACATTATACAATATAATTATCATCGTATTTACATTCATTAGCACCGAAAACAACCCAACAACAACAATATTACATTATTAATACAACAAACAACAAATAACACACAACATAATACAAATCCACAAAAAAAAAAAAAAAAGTTCTACATATAAAAAGTAAAAACCCTAGTAAACAAGTAATAAAATTTACATAAACACGTGGGGACGACGTTTAGAGACCATTGTTGGATAGTGTTGGGCATGTGACGAACTTCACGCTTGTGATTATCGATTTTCCGAAAATGATAAAAAGTAGCGTAGGTTAACACTTTCAGGGAAGTTTCTACCGAAAATATAGGGTGGATGCATCACCTTCTCAAAATAAGGTGATAAGGGTATTTTTATCATTACACATGTATTTAACTTTTAAATAATCACAGGTGGGTGTTCTCAATAAAAAAAAATGTGTGCATATAACCTGGGCCCCAACAATATCCTTTTACTTTGTGGGCTGCCTCTTTGTCTTTTCATCCATGAGCCAGGTTATGTACACCCTTTTAAGGTATACCCACCAAATTTTTAATTTTTTAAAAAATTACACGTAAAAGAGATTATGTTACCTTTGAAATTAACTCCTAATTTCTATCTTTTTTTCTCTCCCACAACATTTTGTTGCCGCAACTGTCAAAAGATTAGATTCATACACCCACCGTCACTAATATCTAGTGTATAAAACTAAATAATAAAAAAACACATTTGTTAGCCAAATATTTTTGCAAATTATTGGGTGGATCTTTGTCCTATTGGCAATTACGTTGATATAGTTGATTGGAATTCCGTGTTCAAGTTCTCTTATCAATATTTATCATCTAGGTCTTTCTCCTAGTGGCAAATACTTTGATATTGTACTGAGTTTCCTAACAAAAATTCTTTAGGGATTTTTGAGGTATGGAGCTGTTTTGTTGTTTTGTGGTGGAACTAGTCATTTTAAAAGATTACCCTACCTTAGTTTTAAAAATGTCACTCGTGTACATCTCTCGATTTACAACCCGGGCCTCTGGTACAGGTGGGTGGTTGCGCCTTCGGGTATTTCCTCCTTATTAAAAAAAAATAAAAAATAAAAATATATATATATATATATATATATTTATAAACATATTTGTTGTGTTCTTTTTCGATTTGAGTAGGATTTGACAAATTCAAATGGGGAAAAAAGTAGATGAGACTAATCTAATGAATAGTAAATCGTGTTTTAGTTTATATGGAGGAGTAGGAGTGAATATAACTTTATGTCAAATCAATGCTTTTGAGTGATGATGAAGTATTATTTTATTGATGTTGGATAGTAGAACAATGATTAGATGGAAAAAATAAGAGAGAGATTGAGTGAATGTAAGAAAAGTAGTAGATAAAATGAGTAAATATATGAAAAGTAGGAGAGAGAATGAGTAAGTGTAAGAAAAGTAAGGTGATGTGATAGTTTTATATATATATATATATATATATATATATATATGTGTGTGTGTGTGTGTGTGTGTGTGTGTGTATAATAGGAGTTGATGTGTATTTGAATGGAAAATTAGATTTGCAAATCCAAAAAGTGGACGGATGGGAAAATCTAAATCCTAAATCCCGACTTTGTAGGGTGAAAAAGAACAAGGCCATAGGCATCTTGAAACAAGAATGATATAACTCAAGTGATTAAAGCTCTATTCTTTATGTCATAAATATCATGAGTTCGAGTCATTATTTAAAAATATCTAACTAATTTGACTAGAATTATAAGCTTGAATCTCATGCTAAACTACAACTAGAAAATTTGAACTATGTAAATTTAGAAAAATGATAGACAAGTTTTGTTGTCCCTAACATGATGAACATGTAAAGCAAACTGATAAAAATTTATATAAGATATTCTCATATATGTAATAAATTCTATATTTCTTTTTATATTACACAACCTATGAACTTGTCGAATTGCAACCCAACTGACAATATTTTAAAGGTGAATAAAATTCTGATATTCAAATGACTATAATACTGTTCCATACAAGAATGTCTTTTCTATTTAAGTATAGAAAGCAAGCATTTAGTTGGCGATCAAAAATAACATATATACCTAAAATATAAACAAAACACATACTAGTAGGGGTTCTAGTATTTGGTTAGAAGACAAATTAAATATTAACAAAACTAGAAAAAATATGTAACATTTATATAACTAAAATATATATTAAGATAAAAACTTGTATAAAATGGTTTAATACATGTATATTATATGACCTGTTGTGTACTACCTTATAACATCAACTTGATCATATTTTTTTTTTTAAAAATTGAGGTCTAAATTTCAAAATAGATTAACCTCACTCTCAAATACTAAAAATGTTGCATCTGATGTCAATAATCTGCAACCAAGCTAGGGTCGGGTCCCTGGCGAAGCCGGAGGAGGTGGAGGCGGCTTAGCTGATGGTTTGCCTACACCATCATGACTTGAGATTACATTTATACCCTCATCGCATGAAAATGGAATGACACTTATTAGCCATTTGCAAACACTTTGCTTTGCCATTGTAGACATTCTCATTTTGTCAATCTCATCCCCTAATACATTCTTCGTCTTCCTCTCAAATTCTTGATCGGATAATCTACAGTAAACATGAACGAGGGTTTTGAGCATAAAGATTTCACCGACCGGTAAAAGCTTGACTTCAATTAAAAGAGTTTGATCTATAATACGCTTGCGGGGGTTTACGGAATTAATATAATACGGTCTGATCTCCTGTTACATAATGATGTTACATCTCTGTTACATTAAATAGATTTGCGCCACGTGTACATACATCAAAATTTATAAATAAGAGAATAACATCTTAATACAATCATATGTACACGTGGCGCAAATCTAATTAATGTAACACCATTATGTAACGGAGATCCTGTGTGATATAAATAATCTAAGAAGGGATCGTAGTTAAAAACTTTCAATTGAAAGAATCACTACACGGGATCTTAGGCTTGTAAAATATGAGCAACACCAAATTCTTAATAGTTTGAAATATTGTTTGTCAAAAAAGAAACCTAGATGAGATAAAATTATTTAATGGTATAATAAAAAAAAATTGCATGGAATTAAACCACACTAAAAAACAATTTCACTCATATTATTATCAACTTATTAGACCTCCCAATAAGATAAAAAAATATTATTTTTGCTGCACAAACATGGTAACTAGGTAGATGAGATGAATATAAATTACCTGGAAAAATTCTTGCTTGAAGTCCAGCAAACGAAAGAAATAGTGTTAGAGCTACGACCATTTTCAAGATAGACTTCATCTTTCTCAAGATTATTTTTAGTGTTCGAGTAAAAATGTTACTAACTAATGAATTGCAGTGAGTATAGACGATCATATTGATCATTTATATAGGCCTTTTATTTTTATATTTTAATATTGACCGTTTAAAATATTATATATTAGAATGTTGATTTGGTCAAATTATTATTTTTTTCAATTTTTGCATGAGGCTAGAGTGGGCAGGTAGATGCTACAGTACATGCAGTCAGCGCATGCACCGAGTGAAGATAATGACTTGTTTTTCAATTCAAAGTCAAGGATTAATATTAGGTAATAGAGACAATTCTTGTAACAAATTCAAATAATTGAATTAGTAGGTGTGTGAATACAACATATTCACTACTATCCAAAATATATAGTTATAATTTTGGATCAATTCACATATTAAAAATAATTATTTATTTATTTGCTTTGAAATATACTAAATATGACGTTGAAGACAATTACTCGATCACTATATTATTTTTAATGACTTTAAAGATAAATTAAAAATAAATATAACTATTTAACCTTGAAAAGTGCAAAACGCGCGTTAGTTAAATTGAAAATGAAGTGAATGGTGGAAACGTTATTTCATTTAAATTGGACGGGGTATTTATTAACAATTTATTTGAAAGAATCTATATATTAACTGTGATCAGTAATATAAAATTAACTACTTGCTTTTTATTTACTTAATTTGTTATTCAGTTTATTGCAAATGGGGATATATTATTAAGCTAGTTAATTAATTCTACTCATTGACTTCAACGGACTTGGGTTGTGTTTCCAATCAAATTCAACGCGCATGCAGCCTTTCGAAAGGAGTTCAACTCTTCCGTGCTCTTTTTAATTTTACTACATATTTTACTTTTAAATTTTTTAATAGGTTTTATATAACATGGTTAATAAATCACTTTATGATATTTTAAATGCGATTTTTAAAGATTAAATATTTAAAATTATCCGATTCTTGATACTTAATTAAATATTTAATAATTTAAATGTTTTTAAAGTTGAATGTTAAGGAATCAATATAAATGGATTAATTCTCAACCTCTCTACAAGTTCGGACTTTTAGATGAGGCGGAATTCTTTCATGGTATCGAGCCAAAGGCTCACGCCCCGAGGTCTTGGGTTCGATTCCACCAAAGCAACTCCACCCATATTAAATTGTCCACTCAATGTGCCTCCTCCCCAAAAAGGGTAGAGGTTATAAATCCGGCCCGGGCCTCCTCCCCAAAAAGGGTAGAGGTTATAAATCCGGCCCACGAGTGAGGGGAGTGTTAAAAACATATTAAACGATGACGCTTTGATCACGTATCCGTCATTGCGATCAGATTTCAGCAATGGTTGAAGAGTTACGTTTTTTTATCCACATGGCTTTCAAGTAGTATTTTTGGCAATAAAAAATTTAAAAATTGCCATGTCAGCGCCTGTGGATAAAAAAAAACCAACTCATCAACGATCGCCAAAATTTGGTTGCATGTGATCAAAATATCATCGTGTTTTCCGCTAATTTGGACTAAATTGGCAAAATATGTAAACATAGTAGATTAAATAGATAAACCTGATAATTAGAGGACTATTTCAATATAGATAAAAAGTTAGAGAACGAAAACGATTTAAATCCCTTGAAACGGTTCATATATATTCACGTAATCCTTTGCATTAACACATGTAGCAGAAAGTGGCACAAAGAGCGTGGTTGTAAGATTCCTGATTAAAATTCAGGCTTAAACTAAGTTATAAACGAAAAAGGGAGACAAGTAAAGAAACGGACAAAGGAGAGAAAAGGGAGGAGATAAGAGTCGAGGTTGATGAAGGTGCACAGAATGTACAGTGCGCTGCTGCTGCTGCATAAATTAATTCATTAATTACTGAAACAAAAACAAATGTGAATGCAACTCTCTCTCTCTCTCTCTGACTTGTCGCTTGTTGATTCGACACTTCCATTAATGCCTCTTTGACCAACGCCACCTCGCTTATGTGACTTGAGTCTGAATGCTTCTTTAATCCTAGCTTGGTCGATTATGAATGTGAATGTTTCACAATATTTTTGACTCGAAAGCTTATGTTATTTTTATCGGTAAATGTTAGTTTGTCACCAAGAACTCAAACACCAAGAATTTCTCTAAGTCACCTTATAATTCCATAATTCGTTCCCGAGGAAATCGAACCCGAATCTCCCACTAAAGTGAAGAGTTGTGGTCGTGGGCAAGCCACCTGATTTCAATTCAGCTTATGTTATTGATAATAATTGTTTTGGGTTTTTCATTATTAGTGAATATATGGAGATAGTATTTGGTGAAAGAATTTATATATTGATTTCTTTGACTACAAGAATAATATTTAAAGATATTTTAGTTCGTTTTCATCATATTTTTACAATGAGACTTCACGAGTTGAGGCTGGGTGAAATTCTCTCCACGAAGAGGAGAGCAATGAAGATAATTATATGTGTATTGATTTATTATATGTAATTTGTATCTTTTAATTCTGTTTAGGTAGTAATTAAATTGTTAGGATCGCACATTTTTATTTACTATTATGAATAATTGTTCTTGTTATAATACAAGAGGGGTGATTTGATTAATAAAAAACAAGACTTTTCTCTATAATATTTTTCTACTGTATCTTTTGTGGAATAATTAATGTAGATAATTAACAGAATGTCACTTTTTTTTAGTACCTTAAAATTAACAGAATTGATGTGTATTCTACATAATTCATCTTTATTTTACATTCTTTGTCACGATTTCAATGGAAAAAGTAGCTAATTAAAAGATTACATATGAAGTTTTTAAACTTTCTATGGAAAAAGGCTCCTAGATCGTGCACGAATTATTATGTATGCACTTAAAATATAAGTCTCATTGAATATAGAGTAACTATCTCGTGGTTCAAGTGTTTTTACTTTTAGCGAACAAGCGAAATTGTGTAGTACAAACAATATCAGCCGAACAACCAAATCGTATATTACAAACAAGTTCAGTAAAAACAACTGATAATTAATATTTAAGTAATTAATGGACACTTTAATTACACGGCGCACTTAGAGCAAACAAGACATTGACATGAATATATTTATAAATTTTTCACATCATGTACCCTAAAGTTGGTAATTAGCCTGGTAACAAAATTAAATTTGAATGTAGCTAGCCCACACAATATGTAAACCGTTACTATAAAAGTATATGGCTTAATCCTCCTTGTTTTGTGATGATTCTTGGCAAAAAGTATGAACCCTAAACCCATGCTTATAGACTATAGACTTATTATGCTAAAGCATTATCTATTTTGGCAGTGCTATAAATAAGTACAAATTACTTCAGATACAACTTTGCTTTACTCGTTGATTGAGTAGACTAAACAATAATATTGTACTTCATAATATACTCCCTTTGTTTAAGTTTAAACTTTTTATTTTTCTATTTTGTTCTTTTAATGGTTATCTGTTTTATTTTTAATGATTATCCACTAAATTTATATCCCTACACATATTTCACTCATTTATCCTTACTTTTATCTAAATTTCTTATTTTTTCTTCTCTTTTCATCATATTATTTATACTATAAGGGGTCGTTTGGTTTCCTTTATTAGGGGTGTATTGATCCCTAATACACCTTTATCACTTGTTTGGTTTGTTGTATACATTATACTTCCAGCCCGTTATTAAGAATAGGCCCGTTCAAATAATACCTAATACATGGTATTATAGATTCCAAGTTTCATATGGTATTTGTAATACTTATATTTCTCCAACATCTATTAAATTTTAAAATACCAAAAACACCCTTCACTTTCATCAAAATGTGTTTATTATTGTTTTTATTTATAAGGACAAATTAGTCTAAAATAAATTAATACTAGTTATAATACTTGCAACCAAACATAATATTGATAGTTAATAACTAATTATTTAACTCAAGTTTTGAAACCAAACAAAATATTGATAATAAACTGGTATTACAAATATAGGTATTATAGTTCGGTATTATCCAATAAAGGAAACCAAACGAGCCCTAACTATATTATATTTACTTATCTTAATCTTTGTACAAAAAGAAACTGTAAGCAATACCAAGACGGAGGGAGTATCATACTAGCAAAGAAAGGGAAAAAAGAAGGAAAGAAAGCATTAAGGCTTACGAGAAAAAAAAAAACACAGGAAAAAAAGTGCCTACGAAAAAAAAAAACCTCGGATAGCTATCTTCAGAGTTGATCCGACACGAAAAGAATTAAGGCTTGGTATTAATTCATTAAAAAAATAAGAATAACATGTCCGATAGAAGATAGATAATTTTATTAACTAAACAAATAAAATGAGAAATATATATATATATATATATATATATATATATATAAAGAGCTGTAAAAAAAAGTTAGGAGTCTCAATTTTAGTGTTCAATTAGACTTGTTTTTAATAAAAAAAAATTCATATGAGACGTGATACTTTAGTCTATTTTTGTGATGCTCAAATTTTAAAAGTATTACAAAAATATGTAAAAATATTACGTCTCATATATGTAATAGTCTCATGCAAAAATTATATATAAAAATAAAATGAAAAGATAAGTTATTTTTGACACCCAATTGTCACAACTAACATATCTGTTTATAATGCATATATATATATATATATATATATATATATATATATATATATAAAGAAAAAAAGAATGATCAAAATGAAGTAGGGAAGGATGAATAATGAAGGTTAGGGTGAGAGTTGTTAATGAAAGTACGAAAAGAACAGGCTTTAATTAATACTAGTATATATTTTATCATGAGATTTGGGAAGCAAATAAAAGGGTTCATTAGGGCCTGTCTCTGCGTTTTCTATCTACTTTTTTCTTCATCGACTGATAACCCTTTCTGACTTTCTTTAGTACTTTGTCTGCTTTCACGTTGCCAAGGAATAGTAATTCTTAAATGTCCCCCTATGATCAATTTATATATGTACCCCACAGTCCCCACCTCTTCCAATGCATTAAACTTAACTAAAATTAATATTTATTTTTTTCAATTTTGTATATATCATATAGTTGGAAATGATATTAGTTATCGAGTAACAATTTATTGTTAATTTAATTGAACAATATTAACTATTTTTATTGAATAATATTATTTATTTTTATTGAATAATACTAGTTGTTGAGTAACACTTTTATTTCTACTATCAATATCATGCACATGAACTATCACCGTCACATTTACAATAATAGTGATAGTGTATGTGCATGACAAGATCTTATTAAAAATAAAATTTATGGTATGCACCGATTCAAGCAAGTATTTGTCTTAGTTGTTTTCACAAAAAATATTAATTATTTTTAAACAATTTTAATTGTACATCGATTGCATGATGTAACTAATACGCACAATTAAAAATTAAATAATAGCTGGGAGAATGGTGGTAATTCATGATTATTATGCATCAATATAAGGGTGATTTCTTCACTAGATGAGTTGATCAGCTAATTACTGTGTGGAGGGGTAAGATAGACCTTTCACTCGCATGGCTAGGATAGCTACTCTATTTTGTATTGAGGCTTCATTTGATGTTGAATTTAGACTTTAAGAAAGTGTACAAAATATTGTAAATAACGTCATTTGATCATATTTCTTCTTGGAAAAGAACAAATTGCAGTTGCATGTATCATATTATAATCGAGTTGGTCAATTTGTGCATCACAAAAGTGTTTGCAGTATTATTTTCGTTCAAAAGAAATATGAGATGAGTTGTGATAGACATTAAAGTTCACTAGCTAATTACTTCTTCATTAATTCAGTTTGAATATTTTGTTTTAGTTGATTAAATCTCTATTTTGACTGATATTATTAAATTTAAGAGATTTTATCGGTACAAGTTGTGAAAGATTTTGGGCTGCAAAGATAAAACTTATCAATTCGGGACCTAAAATATATTTATATTAATGGATTTTATCAATTCGGGATCCGAAAGATAGATCAATTATCAATTCGGGTTTTAATTTAAATATTTTTCAAGTCCCAAATTGATAAAATCCCTTGATATAAACATCGATCTTTCAGGTTCGAATTGATAAATTTTATCTTTTAACCCAAATTGATAATTAGCATATCTTTCACGACTTGAACTAATAAAACCCTAAATTTAATATAATTTCAAGAATCCCACTTTTGCAATATCACCAGCTTTCTCTTATGACAATATTTCTATGCATTATTTTTCACACTCGAGAGTATGATATTAGTTGTTATACGTGAACATATTTTTTAAAGCCATTTGTTGAGGAGTAGTAAAAAAACGATTGTAAGTTTTCAAACTAAAATTTTTAAAATCAACCCAAAACTGAACTGTAATATGCAAAATAAGACCAAATTGATATGAATTAATTCAACACAGAGTGAAATATATATATTTGTGTGTGTTACTATGTATTAGACTTGAGAAATCTTAAATTAAAAGTTAATGCTTATATTCTGGTAAAATTCCTTAAACGTGTAAAAATTATTTTATAAATGGATTGATTAAAAGGTGATTAAATGTTTTTGTTAATTTTATAATATAAAAACACTTTTTATCTTTCTATAAATTTTAGTCAAAAATTTATGTGATACGATTTTGCGGTGGGACGGTTCACAAACTTGCACTAATTCATCTTTTTCAAAGTAGTCACCCAAAATCTACTCTAAATTTTATTTCTTATTATCATTCTTTTCTAATTTTGTTCTCATTTATCTGGTGTCATATTCATTTCCTAATATTGTTATGTTTTCAACTTAATTAATTATAAAAAGTTAGCAGATATTTTTATGTTCTTTATTATTCCTGTTCCTAATTAAATATATATATGTTTTGTTTAATTTACTAGAGCCACCAACCGATGTTCTCTAATTAGGTGAATTATGAAGTCATTGACGTTGTCTATTTTAAATTTTATTATGTAAATTAATATTTTTTTATCTATTTTAATAAAAATAAATTAAACTGAACTAAGAGAAAACTTTGTATTGACATGATTTATTAATTTTTTTCAAGTACATACTAAAAATGAAACTACTAAAAAAATTAGGAAAAATTACAAATAGGTGTAAAAATTAGCAAAATTACAAACAAGTGTAATGTACAAATTTTTTGTGCTTCTGTGCAAATTTTTTACACCTAGTTGTAATAAGGCTTACATCTTTCTACCTTATTGTAAATGACTCAAAAAATTAATATAAATTAATCACCTATAAACTTTTATAAATATGTACATGTTCCAAGATTTCATAGATTATGAATGTAATAATACATGGTGATAAATTATAATCAGTATATTATTTGTTAAAAGAAGAAATATAATTTGATTACTTTATAATTGTATGATAAATATTTAATTATTTATAAAAGACTAATGCATAATACCTTCTCTGATTATTATAAGTTCAATTAGGCATGATAGTCAAGAGTGATCATTTGAGTAACTATATATAGCAAGCACCAATCCATTTTAATGAACCCTTTTCTTTGTCAGATCATTAGAAAAATCATTAATTAGTGATTACAACTAGTGGTAAATGAGTAGATGGAAATAAAAATATAGTTATTTTAGGTTAGTCTCACACAAAACTGTGTTCAATAAATTTTTAATTCTTATCTCGTTTCATAAATAATTAGCTGCTTCCACTCAAAAAAATAATTTGTTGGTCGGGAAGTAAGATATAATGCTAATATCTCTAATTATACCTGTGGTATCTTGGAAAATAAATATCCTGTGATTCACTAACACCAAGAGTAAAGAACATAATTTGTTTTAAAGAAATTGTGTTTCACATAGGTCTCGATTTCGATTTTTATCACATTTTTAATTAGTCATCCTTGGTGTTCCCCACCAACAACTGATTCAGACGATAAAATAACATGCGAAATAAAAACTGGTATACATATGAATCAAACTATTTATAAGTATGATCATACAGTTGAATAAGCCTAAAAAAATTGGAGCTAGCTAGCTAGTGATGTCAATTTAAGAGATACCCAAATTAATATCTAAAAGCCCATCAACGCTGTACTTGTGTATATATATTTCATGGTACTTGATGTTTCAAATATCTACTTGATATATTGCATTTAATTAGCTGGATCCATGAAAACATAATAACTGATAAATTACGTACAAGAAAGAAGAATATATGAATTCAATGGTATAACCATTATCATGATCTCCATTTTTACATTTATTATGGTTGCAAGGACAATATTGTATCAGTGTCCAGTTGGAATCAAGATTTCAACACAGAAAAGTTATCGTGTGGTAACTATGTAAGACAAATCAAATTATATGGATAATTATATTAAATGTATCTTCCTCGGTAGATAAAATAATTTTGAATTTTTATTTTGGATTAATTAATTAATTTATTTATGAATTTTAATATGTATTTTTTTACAAAAAGACAAAACCATCTCGATATGAATGTAAACGGACTAAATTGAGACAAATATATTGGTATTCTATCCGATAACATATTATAATATTCCCATTTGTTTAAAATTAGAATTTTAAAAATTTGATCTATTTATTCGATTTAAAGTGGTATTCAAATTATTCTATTATATTAGAATATTTCATTCGAAATTTAAATTCTAAGTACTTTTTAATTCCCTCCATCCCTTAAAAATTATGTGCTCACTTTCTTTAAAAAAAAAATTATGTGCTCACTTACCATATATGTATGTTCCCTAAAAATATGTTCATTCCCTTTATGATCTTCACCTTTCAATTATCACTTAATTACTCAAATTTTCACTACACTTTACTTACAAACTACTTTATTTGATCTATTTTATCTATTTTTATTTTTAATATTTGTGTCCAATCCTATGGACATATATTTAGGGAGAAGACCTGAAAGTACCATATTATTAAATTATAAATCAATATATCAATATTCGCAAACACTATTCAAATTATACATATTACTCGAACTAAAAAAGTTATTTGTATTTAAATTAAAAAATCGCAATATTATAATATGAATATGTAAACGAATTAAATTAAATTAAATTATTTGATTCAATTCTTATACTACATCCCAATCCTACACGGAGGGAGGATGATAATGGAACAGTGCTGAGTGCAGGGTAGAGTACGTAGTACTAGTACTAGTGTCATATATATATACATATACACACACATATATCATGCAAAGCCAAAACTACATTGTTATTCAGTTATTAGATGAGCAGAAGAAAATCTAAAGACGAAACAAAATTTCTCACAAGGGCTTTTCTGGGAAAGAACAAACCTAACCAAAAGGCAAAAGGTAGTCCTCTTAAAAGCAACACAAACCCCCAACCACAAAACATCAACTATTTCCACATTTGAAGTTTTAAGAGAGAGAGAGAAAGTGAAGAGAGAGAAATGGATCCTGCTGATGCCTTCTCCGCCAACTTGTTCAAGTGGGACCCACGAGCTGGTCTGGCGCCACCCAACCGGCTGCTGGACGCGGTGGTGCCGCCTCCGCCGCCGCCCTACTCGCTCCGGCCGAGGGAGCTCGGAGGCTTGGAGGAGCTCTTTCAAGCATACGGTGTTAGATACTTCACCGCTGCCAAAATCGCTGAGCTTGGCTTCACTGTGAACACGCTTTTGGACATGAGGGATGAAGAGCTTGATGAAATGATGAACAGCCTATCTCAGATTTTCCGGTGGGACCTACTTGTCGGTGAGAGATACGGCATCAAAGCCGCCGTAAGAGCGGAGCGCCGCCGCCTTGATGACGACGAAGCCCGCCGCCGCCACCTCCTCGTGGGCGACGCTACGCATGCACTCGACGCCCTCTCCCAAGAAGGTTACTTACCCTCCATATACTCTCTTCATCAAATGAATTAAAAAAATTAGGCTAATTACAAATAGGTTCAAAAAATTAAACAGAAACACAAAAATATTTGAACATCAACTTATTTATAATTTTAAATTTTTCTTGAATCTATTTGTAATTTTATTCACACAAAATTATCAATTTTATCACAAAAGTAAATATATATAAGGACAAAATTAAAATATGACATTTAATTAATTCTCCTATATTAGTACAAAATGATAGTAGTAATTATTTCGCGACAAGAATAAATACAACTAAAATTAATGGAACAAGGGAGTACATATAAAATAATTAACATTTAATTATTTTGCTTTATTTTCAAATTAGGAAGATTATTACTATTATAACCTAGCGAGAAGTGCATGCATGAGATTATAACGTGGCCTAATTGGAGTAGGGTTGTCGGAGGAGCCGGTGCAGCAGGAGAAGGAGGCGGCGGGAAGCGGCGGGGGAGGGTGTGGGAGATGGTGGTGGCGGGAGGGAGGAAGCAGAGGCGGAGGAAGAATTGCAAGGGAGGGCGGTCGAGAATGGCTTCGATGGATGAGGACGACGAGGACGAGGAGGAGGACGAGACGGAGGGGGCGGAGGATGACGAGAATTGCGGCGGTGGAGTAAGTGAGCGGCAGAGGGAGCATCCGTTCATCGTGACGGAGCCGGGCGAGGTGGCGCGTGGGAAAAAGAACGGCCTTGATTATCTATTCCATCTCTACGAGCAATGCCGGGAGTTCTTGATACAAGTCCAAAACATTGCCAAGGAGAGAGGAGAAAAATGTCCCACCAAGGTCAGCTACCATTTTAATTTAATTTAATTAATTAATATTTGCATGCCAGATATTTTCCTGTTGCATTAAATTTAAAGGCAGCCTTGATAATAATGAAACAAGATTTATGATATTCATGATGATGGGTTGGGCTGTAAGGGAGAAAGGCCTGTGTTTGGTTAGTTGGGTCAGGGTCAGAAGGGTAGATCTGTCCACATGAGAGCTTGACAACTCGTGTACGGATTTTCTGGGCCTCTCTGCAATTCAAGGGGGCCCAATTTAAGATGAATCAATGCACATCACTCCATGCACCTCTCTCTCTCTCTCTAAAGTAATGATCATGCCCTTTTTTAACTTTTTTTTTTTTTTTGGGGGAGTCTAGAGAAGAGTCATTCTAACAAGGAATCTTTCAGTTTCTTTTGTTGTGGCTTTGTAGTCACTTTCTCTCTACAGTGAAGTGAAAAGGATTAGTTAAAATGAATTGCACGAGACAAAATAGTGTGTATCTATGTATATATCTCTGATCAAATTTAGTACGAGAAAGGTTGTGTGTGTAGTACGAGCTACCAAGATTCACTTTTGCTGCATGCTATTGCTATAACAAGTGTCGAATTAGCAATCAATTAACTCCACATGATATATATTTAATTCAATATAGTACGAGAAAGGTCCCATCTTTAGCACGAGTCTACCAACATTTACTTTTGAGACACCTTTAGTTTAATGATCACCTGTACTTACAAGCTTAGTGCACAATCCCAACTTTTGAATGTATATACCTGTGATTCTTATCTACTACTCCCTCCGTCCCGAACGAACTTGCTCGATTTACTTTTTCAACGATTTTTGTGTGAGAATTATTTCATAGTAATATGTGTACAAAATTTATTTTATATAAATGCGTGGTATGCTAGTTAATAAGATCAACTAGCATATAAAATAACTTTTGTAAACGTATTACTATGAAATAACTCTCACACAAAAATTGTTGAAAAAGTCAACCTGTACAAGTTCGTTGTGGCGGATGGAGTAGTTAATTGGTATAATTATCAATTTAATTACATCTATCATCTCATAGTTTCAATTTAATTACACCGTCTACGTGTCATTCATCCGAACAATATAACATGTAACACGAGATTTTGCTATAGTTATAAAATAAATCGAGAAAGTAAAATAATTTTGACCCGTCTCACAACACGTACATTTTCAGGTGACGAACCAAGTGTTTAGGTACGCGAAGAAGGCCGGGCGAACTACATAAACAAGCCGAAAATGCGGCACTACGTGCACTGCTACGCGCTGCACTGCTTAGACGAGGAGACGTCGAACGCCCTTCGAAGGGGGTTCAAGGAGAGAGGGGAGAATGTGGGTGCATGGAGGCAAGCTTGCTACAAACCGTTGGTGGCCGTGGCTGCAACGCAGGGCTGGGACATCGACGCCATCTTCAACGCGCATCCTCGCCTCTCTATTTGGTACGTCCCCACCAAGCTCCGCCAGCTCTGTCATGCCGAGAGGAGCGCCGCCGCTGCAGCCACCGCCGTTCATCACTTGCCCTTTTAAACCCTATCTACTACGTACACTGCTCTCTCATGTATTTTTCTACCAATTTGTCTGCTGAATTGAAACAAAACTTGTTAACCGGTTTTTTTACTAGCTAGGTAATGCATGCATGATGTAGTAAATTTTTACTAATATTATTTTTCTCGTTTCTAATGTTTCTCAAGTACTCATTATTTACATTGAAAATATATCACCTTGAAATGGTGTGATATTAGTTTTTTTTTTTTTAATTATGTGAAAATGCCGTAACATGTTTAAAAATTTATGATTGACATCCTTATCTAAATTAATTACTCGTGAATTTTGTGTTAAAAGATATATTGAAGCACACCCATAGTGTGTATATCTAGCTATATGCCTATATATACCAATTAAATATTACTTCATTCATCTCTCAATTAACTTCATACTTTTTTTTTTCGTCATATCCCACAATTAACTTCACACCTTTAAAATAAAATATCATTCATAAATTATAACCTCACAATACTATTTATATATATAAAAATATCACTCCTGTTTTATTTTACTATATTCTCTGTTTTTTTACCCTTTATCTCATTCAATACCCAAAATATCTTTACACTTTCTTCCCTTTCCTACAATAATTTGAATTTATTTAAAAAAGTGTCATTTCACATGTAAAACTAATTACGAACGGAGGGAGTAGAGTGCGTTGTAGCACTTAATTAAGATCTACTATTTACTACCTGTACAATTCTCAAAGTACAACTTATACCTCTCATCTCTTGGATCACCTTGGGGCGATTTTACTATATGTAAAAATAATAAAATTAATTAAGCTCTATTTTAAATACCAAAATATAAGTCATTGGAACCTTAAGTATGCATTTCACCATAAAGTTGCAATTCAAGATTCCAAAACAAATTCGACAAATGCACGAAAAAGAAATAGCATTTTCAGAGTATGCTCGTACTTTTACTAGCACATATATAGTACACGAACCAAGTTCAAATCTTGAAGAAATACGCCCATGACAAATAATTTTTATGAAAATTTACATATATTAGCCCAAAACGCTTTTATGGGGTTGGCAAAAATGTTACATACGTCATAGAAAAAGTTATCTCACCTCTGGAAATTTCTCCTGCGAAGAAATGAAATGAACAACTTATCGTCTTCTAATCATATCTCTTATGCAGAATTTCTCTTCAAATAACTCCCATTTTTCAAATGAACGAAAAAAATTAAACACTAGAAAAATAAACTAACTATTATGGAGATAAATACAATCTTACTTCCAATATATCCGAAGACATAAAAAAATCGAATTTCATTCTCATTCCATTGAAAATTTTAACCAAATTCCACGTTAGAAAAAATTGTGGGAGATAAGTAACTAATTTGTATGATTTCTTGGAAGAAAAATAAATAAAGAAAAAAATTATTATTCATATACAAGGTAAAATATTGTATGAACATGATTTATAATAATATTTAATATGAAATTGAATCCATTTATATTTAGATGGGGTAAACATATGAGATCTATATTTTACATACTCTATCAAACTTTAAATTTATGAATACGTATATGGGATCAAAAAAAAATATATGAATACGAATAGCGTTACGATCATATAAAACCTTCTTCATATACAAATGGTAGCCCAAGCCCAATTTTATTCTGTTAATGGGCTTAACGGCCCATTTTTTGCTCACCAGTCACCACCCCCTCCCCTGTTCGCATCTACTTCAAAATCAAATTACCCCCAAATTCAGCTTCAAACATCATCCTCCTTGCCGCGAATAACATAATATCAACTGAGGGGGAAAAGGAAGAAGAATTTGGCGAAATGGAGCCTGGAGGAGGGCTGCAAGAATGATTCGGCAATAAATTATGAAGAAAGTCAGGGTAGAGAATGGAAGTTCTGAAAAGGAGACTGTACTGTTTAAGGACAGCATTTCATTGGAGAGACACTGCCATTTTTACCCACAAATCCTATTCAACTGCTGCTTCACCACTATCGAGTTATCCTGTAACAGGTTATTCGCTTCTTTTTTTCGCAGTTTTGATCTTCTGGCTTTTGTGTATGTTAATGTTGGTCTAGACGTATTATTGCAGGATTATATGCTTATTCTGTTAGTTTGAAAACCCTTTTCCAATTGCCTTGTATCGTTGATATGCTGTGAAATGAATGAATTCAAATGAAATGTATTTTCGCTCTAAACAATTGATGAGATATAAATGGATTAAATCCACACTTCTCTACTCATTGGGCCTCCTCCCAAATGGGAAAGTTGAGAATCCAGCCTATGCCTATGAGTGAGGGGGAGTGTTAGAGAATCAACATAAATGAATTAAATCCATACTTCTTTACTAGTTTGGACTTTTAGAGGAGACATAATTCTTTCATATCACTGCCATAAAAATAGAAGCTGTAAAGTATAAAAAGAACGATAGTTCTGTGAGAGTCTTTTCTCAAAGGGTTACGCTGATCGACACATTTTTCATCGGAACATTTTGCCATTGCAAATAATTCATGCTTTGATTATATAAACACTTGGCATGTACATATTTTATTACACCTTTTAATTTGCAAGTGGTTGGCTTGTAGCCTAAATTAGTTTTCATTGATTTACATGCTATGATATAAAATATGAGGTGGTTATTCTTGTGCAATAACCCTTCATTCTTGTACAGTTGTATTTTACAATAATTTCCCACTGTTTTTCTTTCCACTCTCAAGAGTGGAATACCTGGTGGCCTTTCTGTAATTTTTCTTCTTGTGATAATATCTTCAGATGATCAAATGCTTCTCAGCATTCTTGAGTCATGCAAGCTATCCTTCAATATCAAGACTGCAGGTTCTGTCCATGGTCTAATCATAAAACAAGGGTATGGAATGTACCCATTACTTTTATCCATGTTGATAAAAGTGTATGAAGCTTGTGAAAAACCCAAACTTGCTCATCATGTAATATATTCATTTAATTTTGATATGATCTCTGCCAATCTGTTGATTAATAGTTTCATCAAGGTTGGGGAAATTGATGTAGCCAGGAAGGTATTTAACGCATTGCCTGCCCGAGATGTGGTGACATGGAACTCTATGATTGGAGGTTGTGTAAAGAGTGGATTATTTATAGAGGCAATAGGCATGTTCAGAAAAATGTTAGGTGCAAAAATTGAACCGGATGGGTTTACTTTTTCTTCTGTCATAACTGCATGCTCAAGGCTTGGAGCTCTTAATCATGGAAAATGGGTACATGATTTATTGATTGAGAAAAAAATTGAAGAAAATTACATATTGTCTTCTGCCTTGGTAGACATGTACTCAAGATGTGGAAGAATCAAAACAGCAAAACATATATTTGATGCTGCTAAAAGAACCGATGTTTCCATATGGAATGCAATGATTAATGGGTTAGCAATGCATGGACTTGCTATGGATGCAATGTCGATGTTATCAGCCATGGAAAAGGAGAACATCTCACCCGATTTTCTAACCTTTGTTGGAATCATCAAAGCTTGTAGTCACTCTGGTCTTGTGGAAAAAGGGCTCAAGTATTTTAATCTCATGAAAGAGAAATACTTGATTCAGCCTCAGCTTGAGCATTATGGAGCAATGATTGATCTGTATGGACGAGCTGGGCTTCTAGAACAAGCTTATGCAATGATTAAGGAAATGCCGGTGGAGCCTGATGTGGTTATATGGAGGACTCTGCTTAGTGCTTGTAAGACTCACAAAAATTCAGATTTGGGTGAATTAGTTGTTGGTGAAATAAAGCATCTTTCTAGTGGAGATTATGTATTGTTATCAAATATTTACTGCTCTAAGAAGAAATGGGGCAATGCAGAAGCTGTGAGGTATGCTATGAACAAGAAGAGAGTCAATAAGAGTATCGGGAAAAGTTGGGTTGAATTGAATGGTGCTATTCATCGCTTCAAGGCAGGCGATAGGTCCCACCCAGAAACTGAAGTAATTTATAGAGTGTTACAAACATTGATCCATCGTTGTAAAATGGAAGGTTACATCTCGTCTCGGGATTTGGTTTTGATGGACATATCGGAGGAAGAGAAGGACGAGAACTTGCATTATCACAGCGAGAAATTGGCTTTGGCGTTCGGTGTACTAAAAGCGAGCCCTGGAACTGAGATATCGATTTCTAAGAACCTTCGTACTTGTGTTGATTGCCACAGCTGGATAAAAATTGCATCCAAGCTACTACATCGGGTAATAATAGTGAGGGATAGGATTCGGTTCCATCGGTTTGAAAGGGGCTCATGTTCTTGTGGTGACTATTGGTAAGTTTCAAAAGTGGAGTTAATATCAATTTACGTCCGGTAAATTAAGGTGGATCCAATATAAATCCATTTTCTTTGTACATTATCAATTTTAGTCTTAGGGTGTCTAATTTCAGTCCTATATGCAAGTGATTTTGGATTAAGTAAGTTTGTAGACATTTCAAGGTCTCCCCATTCAGTTTATAGACGTTGAAACGTGCACATAACACGTACTAAAGCCCTGTTTTCAAATACAATACAATCACTTTTTTGCAAAGCTACTCAGCATTTTTCGGAACGAAAAATGATTCTGGCTTTACAATCTTGTTTCAAATACCACTTAAAACATATTTTGTGGATGATGCAATTTTGATGTGAAGCTAGGCATCTTGTATGGGAACGAGCTGCAGTTGGCCTCCATAGATCTCTGGGAGTTGGCTTTCATCTATGTCCCCCAGCAGAGTTTCTTGCAGTTTCTTGTCATCCACGAATACGATCTGCTCGTACAACAAATCAGGTCTTGTACTCGTCACAAAATTATGTGTTGAATACTAAAAATTATTGAGGTAATTTTGTTACCTTCTTCTTGGTATTTTTGTCGATAAATGGGTAGATGACCTTCCACATTGCCGCGAATATATATGGAGCGTGGACGATGAATAATTTTCCAAGTCTTTCTGGGTAGTATTCCTGTGTTCAAGTATAGTATACATAAACCCGATTCACACCTTGTCTGGACAAGGTTAGTTTTTAGGGTGCCATTCGGATTTTTGTTCAATACGTACTACTCCCTCCGTCCCATTAGTTTTCATACTAATTTGGGCACGCATTTTAAGAAAAAGTGTAATGAGTGGAGTATTGAAGTGTAATTTTGTAAACATTTATTATTAAAGTAAGGAATGTGGTTAGATTGAGTGTAAAAATTTATGGCATTTTGTGTAAATATATGAATATTGTGAGGGTAGAATTTAAGGAGGGGTTTCCTTTTTGGGACAAACCAAAAGGAAAGTGTGAAAACCGATGTGAGATGGAGGGAGTATTTTATAAAGTTGTATAGTGGGTGTATTGAGCAAATAGTTGTGCCCTAGTTTGCACCTGTAAAATAGTGATAGCTGCGAGGTTAGCTCGAATATCGCTGTTGCAAAATCCATAGCCTTGAAGATCTCCAATTATTGTGAACTTCTCTTGTCCATCAGGAATCCTGCTTTTTCAACAATGAAGAAACTTGGTGTGACTTTGATCTAAAACTCTTTTTAGGAAACACTCAAGGGTAGATCTTTTGTGATTCAGGTACACGTGAACATTTTTCTCAAAGTAATATTGTTTATTTGAAGTAACACTATTTAACATATGAAGTATCACGTTTCAAAAATAGTTGATTTTATGTGTTATTCTTCTCATGATTATTAAATTTTAATACTTTGTAGGTTAAATAATATTACTTCGCATGATAAATAGTACTTTCTTGTCCATGAAAAATGTGATCACATTTTTTGGCACAAGTTTTAACAAAAATAGATAAAGTAAGTGTATTGTGTGGTCCATTTTTGAAAAAAAAATGATTGTGCTTGTGAGTAAAGCCAAATGTCGATTTGAATTAGTTACGTAATGGTTGAAAAATGAAGACAAAATAATTATTTTCATAAAAAGAATGAACATATTTTTGGTGGACGGACAAATAAACATTATTTTACCTAATTCATCATAAAACTTTCGTGTACCATGATCATTGAAGTTTTTGTCCTAACTCAAATGTGATGAAAAATGATTTTACCTTTGACATAGTTTGTCCAAAGCAAACACCAAGAAACCTGGAAATTTCAGCACATGTGAGAAATAAATAATCAAAAGAGGTTGAAAGGCAATAAACTCAGTTATGACTTTTAGTTTATACTGTCATCTTTTTTTATTTGTTGAAATTCAGTTCAGGGTTATTTGTGGTAATTTAGATGAATAGAAAAAGGAGGGGTCGAAAAGACGAACGCCTGAATTCATCAAGGCCTCCTAGTTTGTTGTGGAAATGTCGAGAGCCAAAAACAACAGAGATTGGACGCCCTAGTTTATCGATGCCTTGTGCAAACATCTTGTTTTGTGCTATTTCATTGGCTACCTCCGATTTCAAAATCGAACCCTTGGGAGCAGATATGCGTCTCCAGTTTAGGTACTTCGTCAACATTGACGAAGCTCTCTCCACGTCGTCATCACGTGCTCGAAGAAATCTTCTCATTGTTGATTCATCTATTTCCTGTTAACCAACTCAATTTAGAATCAAACTTTTTTAAAAATATATTAAAATTCATTTCAACCATTTTAAGTGTTGTATTTTTCGTATTTTGTTTCACGACTTTTAATGTTCAAATATGTTTGGAAGTCACACGTGTTCACTTAACTAGAGCAAAAATTATTGTATTGTTCCACCAATGGTGGCAAAACACGAGGCCAATATCGGCTCACTTTGACAAACAACTTGCCAAATTTTGGCTGACCACATCAAACAATTGTGTCACGTGAAACATTATTTGAGCTTGAAAAACGTAAAATTTCATACAAAAATTAAACTTCAAAAATAAAAAATACTACAAATTTATGCATTTCATACACCTATATGCTTAAATACATCAAATATGAAAAGAAAATAAAAATCAATCAACTTTAAAAAATATTATTCAAAATGATGCTTATTCCACGAATATTAACGATAGAAATTTCATATCCATCAGCCAATTATTGGAAAATTTTGAACGAACTCTCCTTTCTTTCTTTCTTTTTTGATCGGTACTCCTCCTTTCTTAAGACCAAGTTTCACGTATTTTTGTTGGGATTTATTATGCTATGATTTGGAGTATGACATGGTATTAGGGTTGGATGTATCATGTATGGAGGAATTAATATTAGCATGAAGGTTAGAATTAATAATTCATTAAGAATGCACGGAGTGTGAAGAGCAAAAACTGGAGCTTTATTAGCCACGTCCCTTTGCTTAATATTCTAAGGCTCCATTTGGATTGAATCATTTGAAATCGAGGGATTTTGGGATAATACACCATACATTTACAAATCAAAATGGAGAAATATTAAATGAATGAATTTGGTTCACACAAATATTACTTATAAGTGGGAAGATTTCAAATACCCAACAAAACCTAGTCATTTGAAATCCTCTTACTTCTCCCACTTGTCTTAATATTTGAGTGAATTAAATCCATTAATTCATTTAGCTTTCTCCGTTTTAGTTTGTATTAATGCATGGTATATTATTCTCAAATCTTTTGATTTCAAATTTCTTCCGTTCAAATGGAGCCTAACATAATTTTAGTAGAGCATTAGATCAAAAAGATAAAAAGGTAACGCGATATCGAAGTTGACATACCCTAAGGATGATAGTTACCGTGAGTTCTGCGTAGGGACCCCTATGGATCCAATAAAAACAAGGGGTATAGCCCAATTCGATGTGTAAGATAGGTGTTAACTAAAACTAATATTGTATTAAAAAAATATATAAAATTATAATTTTTTCAATGTGTGTGAACTTGGTTGAATTTTATTTTTTGACAAATTTTTATTAATTATTTTTAAAGTTGTTGTGGGTTGTCTTTCTAATTGTGATTGTTATAAAATTCAAGAATTTTTTTATATAGTTGTATTATTATTATTATTACTTATTTATTTTTATTTAATATCTTAGTTATTTGTATATTTAGATTTTTATGATTTTAAATATAAATATTTATATACAATTTTTTATAATCAATCTATCGTACCACTATGTTGAAAATTTTAGGTCCAACACTAATTTTATGTCACGTGCCAATTTTATTTGTGGTCTATTTGATGTAAAGTCGAAATTGACACATCCTAATTTTTTTAAAAAAGCTTTAAAAAAACATATTTATTATGAGGTTGATTTGATCCTGAGTTTTATCTCTCGTGTCTAATGGGATCTCCCTGCCCTTTCTTGTGTATCGTGTCGTGTCTATTTTATCTTGTGATTGATGGGGTCCACCTTTTGCTAAGGGTAGCATGGGTATACAATTATGTACAGGCAAAAACTCGTATGAGGCCTCATACATAAGACGGAGTCACTTTTTAATAAATTGTTATCACTTTTTAAAAAGTGATACAAATTAGTATAAAAGTGATAACAAATTGAAAAGTGATAATAATTTATGAAAAAGTGATAATAATTTATGAAAAAGTGATAACTATTTATTAAAAAGTGACTGTCTCATGTCCGTCTCTATGCATGAGACGGTCTCACAAAAGAGTGCCCCTTATGTAAAATATATATAAGTGAAATTCGGTATATTACATTCATTAAATAATACTAGAATCATAATATTTCTCGACAAAAAAAAGTAATATCAAAATGTTTATTAAATAATATTATTATAGTTATAAAATAACATCACATTATTTATTTCACAAAATTCAATGGGCTTGCATGTTTTTGTTTGACGGAAAATGTGTTTGCATGTTTGAAATATTATGATATTGAATAAATGTTATTATTGAATGATTCAGTTTCAGGTTGTGAAATTGTTTAACGGGAAAAAATTTCCAGGGAAATGGTAATAAGGAGAATAAAATAAAAATTCCAACCAATCTTTTATATACTTCCCAAAAAAAAATCTTCCATTGACCGAGCTTTCAAGTCTTAAATTAAAAAATTACTTTCAATAAGATAAGTTGGAACCAGTCAAAACCTTGGCAAAAACAATTTATATATAAAATTAAGGTGAAAAGGATAGAAGAATTAATGTTTATTATATTTCTAAGTATGATCAACGACATACAGCATTCTCAAGTCAAAATAAATTTAGTCCTGATGGAAATTCAGGCAAATTACAAGTCTTGTATAATTGTCTATTCAACTTTTTACCTTTAATAATAATAATAATAATAATTTTCTAAAAAAGAAAAAAATTATAAATATTGAAAATTATTCAGCACTGATTGACAACGTGAGGAATGTTGGACAGTCTATTCCAAGAAATATCTCTCAACATTACAATTATCCAATAATTATTATTGTTACTACATTTTTCTTGCAAGATTTGTGAAAAAAAAAAAAAAAAGATGAAGAGCAACTCAAATTTGGGGAATTAGTATTTCACGAGATCAACCAAATTAATTTAAACATTATTTACAATTTACTTAAAACGTCATCGTTTTAACAAGTCAGGATAATAGTTAGACTTCCGCAACAAAATGAGGTAGATATCGGTCACCTAAATTGTTGTTCATAACTCCACACTTTATTATTTCTGTTTTTCACCCACCAAAACCTAAAATTTTATTGCTTACCCAAAAATATTATAAATAATCAATTTATATGTCCATAATTTATTTTTGTGATGATGCATAAGTAATTGTGGATTTCACTCCATATGTGACATCACAATATATGGTAAATAAGCATTTTGGTCCCAAGAGAATGAGTGGTTTTGCAAAATGGTTCTTTTTTTACACTTTTGGACCCGTATTTTTTTGACATTTTGAGTCCCAAAAAAATTGCGCTTTGGTCCCGAGAGAATGAGATAAAATTGCGCTTTGGTCCTAAAAATAATGGTTGGGACTATTTTTGCAAAAACAAAGGACAAAAAAGAACGTGAGACTAACATTGTCGTTGAAAAATTCTCATGGAACCAATACTACAATTTTCTCTCACAATATACGGAGTGTATTTTCATATTTATGTGACATTATAACATAAATGATAAATATATAAACTGGTGTTCACAAGTTGATATATAATTTCCTATTTACTTAATTAATTTGAAGTTCAAACACTAAATTTAAGTAATTTCTTTAAGAAAAATATTACATGATAGTACAATTTACGAATTAACACTCTTTTTTTAAAATATTAAAGTATTATTTTTAAATTATAATCCATTTCGCCATCTCATGCAAAACACACCCTTACTTAAAAGATTGATTCGGTCAACATTCTATCTCAGAAGAACCTATAAAATTTTGTATATTTGAAGAATTATATACCTTAAATTTGATTAGTAAAAAAGAAATAATTAGTGAAAGTTCTGATCCAAGAAACCCTAAGACCATTTCCAATGCATGGTCTAATATTGCGATAATCTCAAAAAAAAAAAAAAAAAAAACCCAGACTTAATTGGGAACTCAAATTGCACTATTAGACAGTGTATAAATAAATATACATTTTTTTTTTTCTGGAAAATGAGGCGAATAAAACCAGATAGATAACAAGAAAAACGTGGATCACATATGCATGGAACTGGAATAATTTAGGTTAAATTACAAAAACTCCCCAAAGTTTAATTTGGTAAATTACGAAAAGTTGAGGGATTTATAGTTAAAGATAATTAATGAAGATGAAATGCAGTACCTTGCAAGAGGGATCGTTCTTCTGAATAGTAGCTTTCAAAAGTTCGAGCTTCTTCTTTTCCTCACCATTTCTTCCTTCTTCTCTCTCCTCCAAAAGTGCTTTTTCTGGAGAATGGAAAATCACCTCTTTTGCTTTTTCCATCATCAATTCCTGCTTAATTCTTGGAAGAAATCTCTCTCTCTCTCTCTAAACAAACATTGATCTGTATAGTCACCCACTAAGCTGAAATTGGCAACTAGATGAAGTTAAGAGAGAGAGAGAGAGGGAGCTACGTATGAAATTAAATGAATACTGGAAGCAGGTAGAGAATTTAATGGATTTTGTTATTATGATTTAATTATTTAATATTTAATTTATGTCATCTAATATATTGGGCCTAGAGGTGCCACATTTACTGTCCAAAATTGAAAGTTCTAGTTAGTCAAGATCTGGTTTTGTTGATATAAACACGTCAAATTAAATACCCCCACCATTTCAAAATAAATATCTCATTTTATTCAAATTATTATAGCTTTTAAATATCACTCTACACAAATCAATACAAATTTATCTTATTTATTCCAACAATATCTCTAATAAATTGTTGGTAATGATCATCTTATATATTTAAATTTATTTAAATGTATTAAATAAGAATAAAAGTATTTTCTTAATACTCTAATAAATAAAAATATTAATTTGTGTGAATGAATAAAATGAGCCACTTATTTTTTTGGACGGCAAAAGTATTCAATAAATAAGGGTATATCAAGAACTTTTAGATAAAATTTAGAATTTCAAGCATTAACTATTTTGCTAGTCTGTTTTCGAAAAAAGAAAAAGAAAAAGAAAGAACTATTTTACTAGTCTGTGTAAAATTCTAAACATAATTATCTTTATGAGATGAAAAATTAATAAAGAGTAGTATTTGTGTGTATATTGTGCACAATAAAAATTGTGTGCACAAAGTTTGGTTACAGATGTAGTATTATTTAGTCTTGTATATTATTAATTTAGTTACAGTGTAGTATTATTTAAAATATTGTATAGTATTAGTTTGGTTACTGATGTAATAGTATTTCGAATCGTATAGTATTAATATTATTAACAATATTATATAGTATTAGTTTAGCTAAAGTATAGTATTAGGTAAAAATATTGTGCACACTATTTTTATTGTGCAATTATTTGCCATTAATAAATCATAAGAGAGGTTGTTTGTAATTTTAAACCACCAAAAATTTATCACAATATTTACAATAGAATTTCGTATCTAACCCTTAAAATATCGAATAATACTTGCACAATCGTACGTATCTTGTTAGACGAGTTGTCCTAACTCCTAATTCATTGGCGAACCAATGTAGCAATAGCTGTCCCTCCCCCATTGAAAGATTTCCTTTGCTACCCCTAAAAAATTGAAACTATATTCTATTTTTTTATCATAAAATTTAATGTAAAATAGTTTCATAGTATGAAATTAATATCATAATATTTATTTATTAATACCATATTTTTCTTTGGTGATATCATTACACTTAATTATAAACTAATATCACAATATAAAATATTACACTTATAAACTAGGGCTTTTATCACCCAAGTCCTAAAAGATATATTAATTATCAATTCGGGACTGAAAAATAAAATTTATCAATTCGGGACACGAAAGATGTTTATATTAAGAGATTTTATCAATCCGGGACACGGAATTAAGGCCCCGAATTGATAATTGTCCTATCTTTCAGTCCCGAATTGATAAAATCCCTTAATATAATCATCTTTCGTGTCCTGGATTGATAAATTTTATCTTTCAGTCCCGGATTGATAATTAACATATCTTCAGACTTGTACCGATAAAAATCATATAAACTAATATCACAATATAAAATATTATGAAATCAATAAATAAGCGTAATGATATCAATTTCAACCTATAAGTACTATTTTATTATTTTATTTGAATGTCACGTGATATGTTTATATATATATATATATATATATATATTGAAATGGGTTGTATAACTTAGATTATTAAGCACAATCTTATTAATTATTTATTGTAACCTCAAATTTAAAATTTTGGATCAGTTATTATTTTCATTGATCGAGATTCTAAATACAACTCCCTAATTACCAAAGCTTGTACAAGGCTTCGAACTTTTTAAAAAAGAAACAATCTGCTTGAATATTAAATATACTCCCTCATTTTTTTTTTTTAAAACAAAGTTTATTTCTTTAGAGCTCATTTTGTATGACCTTTGGTCGTTCTTATTTTGACCTTTGGTCTACAAATTAAATGTTATGTACGTCATTTTACAAGCTCTCAATATTAAATGAATTAAGTACTTACAAAAATAATAAATGAAAGTACAACATTTTGCAGACTACCACCAACTCATAGTTACGCCATACTAATCAATTTGTTGATTTAATTTATTCAATTAGCATTTAAATTTTTATTTTTTATTTTTTGACAGGTTAAATTTTGTATTTTAGCATATGAATATTATACAAATCTCACCCAAACTAACTCTGATTTTAATTTCTTTTTTTTTTTTTTTTAAAGCTAAACTAATAATTCTGACTTGAAAGATTACTTTTGCGATAAAAATATTCCTACTATATGTTTAGAAAATACTCCTGATTTTCTTTTAAAGGTGGGGTACTATTTAAGTAATATTCCTATTTTTTTAAGTCAAAATTTTGTATAAATTAATTTTACCGTGTATGATATATATTTTATGTGTATTTTTTTAATAAAATTACTTATTTAATTAAAATTTATAAATTTAATAGTATTAACTTTAGTAAAAAAATTATATTAATAAATTATTTAATATAAAATAGTAGTTGCAGGTGCACAATTTACATTCAACCTACTCTTTTTAAATGCAATAATAACTGTTGCCTTTCATATAGGAGAATGTCATATTCATTATTAAGTTATCACTCTCTCTCTCTTGGTTAAAAATCACATGAAACTATTTGACACTTTTGTCTCAAAATTATTTGCCAATAGTTTGTTTGAGATGGATTCAATTAATATAACAATTTTTTTCACATTTTCAGAAAATCTTGAGCTCAGTTCAAGTCTAGCTGAGTTTGAAAAAAGGAAAAGAAAAAAATAAAGACATATTTTTGTGTAAAATCGATTTAATTTACATGTATTTTATCTATTTATCTCATTTATCCGTGAGTGCTCCTTATTCATTTTTCTTTTTGATTAATGGATGAATTTTGATTCTCACATATTAGACGTTCTCAAAAGAAGGTGCCTCATAAATAAAATATGAGAAAAAGTCAAACTAATCAAACCTACACTTGTTTAAGATTGTCTAGCTCTAACATCAAATAAATGTAATAATATTTTAACAAAATATTACAATTTGAAGTACAAAATGACACAATTTCAAAACAACATAAAAATAATTTTAATTTATAACTATTACAGTTTATGTTTTTTATGTTTTCTGTGGATGTTCTCATAAAATTTTGTATTCTTATATAATATGTTAAATATTATACTCCCTCCGTCCAAATAATTTAGTCTTATTTTTGTTACAAGTTTTAATAAATAATATTCCCTCAGCTCCGTCCTAGATTACATTGCATCATTTGGTGGACACACAAAATAAAACAGTTGAGTAATGACTTGAATTTTGAGAAGTAGTTTTGTAAACTTTTATATATAAATTAAAATAAGAAATGAATTGGATTGCGGGTATATGTGAGCTAAAAATAATGACAATTTGTGTAAATTTGTGGATAATGTGAGGGTGAAGTTTATGATGATTTTCTATTCTTGTGATTGGCAAGTTATTCGGGATATGCAAATAAGGAAAATGTGCAAGCTATTATGGAAAGAAGAGTAGTAGTTTATGTGTAAAGTACTTATGAATAAAATCAATGACAATTTGAGTAATTAAGTAGATGTTTGAAGGGTAAAAATTAAATATTTTATTCATTTTTGAAATAAGATTAAATTATTTGTGTTGTATCAATTGCAATTAGCCTATTTTGTCATGACTCTCGCTGATGGTGTTCGATTGCATTTTTTTGTCTTAGCTCTCTGAACCGGTTTTACTTATGCTAAACCTGGCCATATTTCTACCGAACCGGTCCGAGTCATTAAGTTGAAGAAAACTGCTGTTATGAAAGTAATTAACTAACTTTCGCCTCAGAGTGCAGAGGCAAGCAACCAAGTGTGCGAATCTATTGAGTTGGTTGAAATTGGGAGTACCCCAAAGATCTCGCGAAGACCGACGGGGCGGCTAGGTGTGCATTGAGAGAGTTTTCCCTTGTTTTTTGTGGTTTATCTCGATACGATTGAGATTTCTAGGTTCACGCAGATTGTGAAGGAGAAATCAATCAATTGTTTCGCCAGACTGTGGTAATCCCAAATTGAATAGTGAATTAGTTTTCTCCTCCCGTGGATGTAGATCACATCGATCGAACCACGTAAATCGGTGTTATGTCTTGTTGTTTCCATTTTTCATTCGCTTCATCTTCTTCGACTTCAAATCTGGGTACTGCTCTTTACACCCAAGGTAAGATTAGTTCACCCACATCGATTTCTAACAATTCCAAAGCGCCCTGGGAATCACGAACTTGAATCATGGCTTCATTCAAACTGGATATTGAGAAATTCAATGGTAAGAATGATTTCTTTGTGGAGGATTAAGATGGAAGCTTTGTTAATACAAAGATGGTCTTGATGATGCTCTCACAGACCGAATCCGAGGCTTCTACGAGCAACCAAGACAAGAAGTTAAGGAAATTCAAAATAAGGCAAGGAGTATGATCATTTTGTGTCTTTGACAAGGTTCTTAAGGGAGGTGTCGGCGAGAAATCACTCTTGATATTCGGGAAGAAACTTGAGGATCTCAGATTTCGCAAAGTCCTGCTTCTAATAAGCTTTTCATGAAACAAAATTACTCACTTTCAAGATGACAGAGGACAAGCCATTCGACGATCAACTTGATGAATTTAATCGTGGCAAAGTGGACAACTGGAAAATCTTAAAGAGGAAATCAAAGATGATGATAAGGCATCGATGCTCTTAAATGCTTTGCCAAAGTCATGAGTTCTTTAAAGATACCTTGTTATTTGGAAGAAAGGACTCTATATCTTTTGAAGATGTTCAAACAAACTTTGAAAACTAAATGTCTTAACTCACCAATTCATCCAAGAAGTCACAACAAAGAAGGAGAAAGTTTGAATGTCAAATTCAAGAAAGGGAAGAAGAAGACATTAAATAAAAAGAAAGTAGAGAAGAGTGATCGGAAGGAGAAGAAACTCCGACACTGGTTTTGTGGAGAGAAGGAAGTGTTTCTCATGTCACAAAATAGGACATTTGAAGAAAAATTGTCCCGACAAAGAAAAGAAAAATCAAGCTTCAAGCGATGCGTGCTGTGAGTCGAAACAAGGATATGAAAGTGCGCAGGTTCTTTCAATCAACCGATAGTCGGATTAATCAGGTGTGGGTTCTTGATTCTGGATGTTCTTTTCACATGTGTCCTCTACAACATTGGTTTTGATTTTAAATATCAAAATGGTGGTATTGGCCATGCTTGGTAATGATGAATGCCGTAAAGTTGAAGGGATAGGATCTCAGGAAAATCAAGATGCATAATGGAAAACATAGAATTCTCACCGATGTAAGATTTGTACCAGTTTAAAAAGAAATCTGATTTCTCTTGGCACTTTAAATTCTTCCGGTTATGAATTTAATACTCGGAAAAGGATGATATTCATTACTAAATATGATAAAATAGTAATGAAGTGGGGAGAGAAGAACAATAAATCGTACATTTTGATGGGAGAGACTATTGTTGGGAATGTTGATACGTTGATGGGAGAAACTCGACACTACTCTGCAGGGCATAAAAGGCTTGGCCACATTGGTGAAAAAGGTTCTAAAAGGAGTTGTCACAAAGGAGTGTTTGTGCAAAGGAGTATCCAAGCCGAATTTCGTGAACATTGTATTCTAGGGAAATCCAGTAAAACATAAATATGGCGGTAAGCGGATTCACACTACTAAAGAACCTCTAGATTACATACATTCTCCGATGTGTGGGGGCCTTCTAGAACAGAAACTCTTGAGTGGAGGGAAATACTTCATGACACTACATGATTACAGAGAAAGTTTCGGGTGTTTATTTTGAAACACAAGAATGACGCCTTCATCAAGTTCAAGGAGTGGTTAATTGAACAAGAAAACAAGAAGCAAATTCAGAAGCATTTAAGGGACCGACAATGGCTTGGAGCATTTGTCGAGGAGTTTCAATCTTTCTCGTAAGCGAGAGGTATTACAAGACACAAGATCGTCTCGCCAACCCTCAACAAAATGGATCGCGTAAAGGATGAACAGGACCATCCTTGAAAGAGTGAGATGCATGCTTGCAGATGCAAAATTACCCAAATCTTTGGGGAGAAGCGATTAATACTTGCTTGCTATTTGATCAACAAGTCTCCTCCAGTTATCAATATGAAGACTCTGATGAAACATGGTATGGTAAGATCTCTGATTATTCTAAACCGAAAGTTTTTGGTTGCTCAGCCATGTTCATGTCAAGCAAGACAAGTTAGAACCTAGAGCACTCAAGTGTATCTTTATCGTATCCTAAGGAGTAAAAGGGTACAAAGTTATGGTGTCTTGAAACCGGAAATCAGTAAATCCATTGTGTGGATGTGGTATTCAATGAATCACAGATGGGATACAAACATACTGGTGATGTTCATGATATTGATGGAGATATTTCGATGGTGTTTTTCGATTGAGGTGGAGTCTAATAATCCGAGACGTTTAACAAGAAACTAATTCACAAAGATAATCAGAAACCGTAATGATGAAGATGATCTTACTGATGAAAGGGAAAAAAGAACCAAGACTTGAGGGACTATAGCCTTTGCAAGAGATAGATCAAGGAGGAATATTCATCCACCATTAAGATTGGACATGCAGAGATATGGTGTCATATGCATTATCGATTGAAAATTTGGAAAATCAAGAACCAAGATCATACACCTAAGTCAAGTAATGATATCGACAGAGACAAATGGATTAATGCTATGATGGAGGAACTCAAATCCCTTGAAAAGAATAATACTTGGCAGCTTGTTGACAAAACCTAAAGATCAAGATTGTTGGCTCCAAATGGATCTACAAGAGGAAGATTGAAGTCAAAGAACTCCGGGAAAATCGAGCAAATAAGAAGTTTAAAGCAAGGTTAGTTGCTAAAGGGTTCACTCAAAGGGAGGGTGTGGATTTCAAATGAAATTTTTCTCCAAAGGTGAAGCATTGTTCAATCAAAGCTTTTTTGCCAAAAGTTACTCAAGAAGACATGGAACTTCAACAACTAGATGTAAAAACCGCTTTTTACATGGAGAGTTAGATGAAGTCATTTTTATGCAAAGCAACCTCGAGGGTTTTGTATTACCGGTGGAATGAGAACAAGGTGTGTTTGCTAAAAAAATCATTATATGGACTTAGCAAAGTCCCGTGCAAAGGGTATATGAAGTTTGACAGTTTATGAGTTCAATTGGTTTTCAAAATGCCTATGGACAAATGTGTATATTTTGAAAAACAAGGCGTAGAAGTACTTACTTATCTACTTCTTTATGTTGATGATATGTTGATTGCAAGCAAGAGCATTGCGAGAATAAATCTTCTCTAAATCAAAGCTTAATACTCGCCTTTGAGATGAAGGATTTGGGGGAAGCTAAGAGGATCTTAGGAATGGATATCATCGAATAAAAGAAGTGCAAGTCTGCTCCTTTCTCAAAGATGGTTACATTCGTAAAGTTTTTAAAGAGGTTCAATATGCATCAAGCAAGATGTGTAAGTACTCCTCTCAGCACATCAATTCAAGTCGTCCACCGATCATGCACCCAAGACTCGAAGCCGAAAGAATTAGAATGAGCACCTGCTCCATATGCTAGTGGAGTTGGGAGTCTTATGTATGCTATGGTTTGCAAAGAGTTCGACTTGCTTATGCGTTAGTGTAATAAGTAGATACATGGCAGATCCAGGGGAATTTCACCGGGAAGCTTTAAAAATGGATCTTAAAATACTTGAATGGAGCTTCCGACTTAGGTCTCGTTATTTCGAGAAAAGGGATGTTGATCAGAACCTTTGAAAGGCTATGTAGATGCCGATTTTGGAAATGTGGACTCAAGAAAATCACTCACCGGATACATTTTCACCCTACATGGTACCGCAATTAGTTGGAGATCTACTTTACAACTGCTGTGGCCCTTTCCACAACAGGTGAATATATTGCAATCACCGTAAGCAAAGAAGGAGGCACTATGGTTAAAAGGTATTCGCAGAGTTTGGTACAGCGTAAGAATGTGGTGATATGGTGTGACAATCGTAGTTCTATACACTTAGCCAAACATCAAGTCTTTCATGAAAAATCAAAGCATATAAGTGTGAAGTTGCATTTTGTGAGAGACATTCTGCGAAAAGGCATTATATCTATTATGAAAGTAGATATCGAAGACAATGCCTGGACATGCTTACAAAGTCACTACCAAAGAATAAATTCAAGTATTGCTCAACTTGTTCAAATTCTGAACATGGGATGTTCATTGAGGAAGAAGCGATTCTGGGATCAGGGAGATGCTAATTGATTTGAGGTGGAGAATTGTTGTATCAATTGCAATTAGCCTATTTTGTCATGACTCTCGATTGATGGTGTTCGATTGCATTTTTTTGCCTTAGCTCTGGAACCTGGGTTTTACTTATGCTAAACCGTCATATTTCTACCGAACCTGTCTCGAGTCATTAAGTTGAAGAAAACCGGTTGTTATGAAAGTAATTAACTAACTTTCGGCCTCGTGCAGTGAGGCGAACCAAGTGTGCGTAATTGAGTTGGTTGAAATTGGGAGTAGCCCAAGATTCGCGAAGACTCGACGAAGTGGCTAGGTGTGCATTGAGAGAGTTTTCCCTTGTTTTTTTGTGGTTTATCTCGATACGATTGAGATTTCTAGGGTTCACGCAGATTGTGAAGGAGAAATCAATCAATTGTTTCGTTGTATTGTGTAATCCGCCAAATCAATAGTGAATTAGTTTTCTCCCTCCCGTGGATGTAGATCACATTGATCGAACCACGTAAATCGAGGTGTTGTCTTGTTGTTTCGCTTTTCATTATCGCTCATCTTCTTCGAAAGCTTCAAATCACCTAATTGCTCTTTACACCCAAAGGTAAGATTAGTTCACCCACATCGATTTCTAACAATTTGGATAGACTAAAAAGAAAGTAGGATTAAATTTTTTGGACGGAGGAATTATCAAATATATTAAATTACGGCTAAAACTTATGTGAATTCAGGTTCACATGATTTTTTTAATTATTACTATTGTATATACGAAATATCATTTTTGTGTGATTTTAATATGAAAATATAAAATCAAATATTTTTAATTAATGACACTCCATATACATAATAATAACATTAAAAAATCATTTGAAAGCGAATTTACAAGAAATTTACTCATCAATTATGCATATAATGTGTTGTATTGACAGACATATAAACTGGTATTTTTAGAAACTAGAAATAAAATATGAAATCATTAATTCTGATTTAATAGTCATACATGGTTTTCTTTGACTGGAAAATAAGGACAGTTTTTTTCCATAGCGGCCGCTCCCTTGCAAACATTTTTCCTTATCTCATTAATTCATATTTCTACTCCTACTGTTCCATTTATTCTACCCCTTAAGATAACTAGGTAGTTTTTAATGGCATATATGAACACATATAAATTAATAGATATATATGACACCCACATAAAAAGAAAAATTGTATAATTTTTATATGTAAATGGCTATTAATTATAAAATTCATTGACTTTTTTTTTAATATAAGTGGGGAAGTATTGTTTGGAATTGTCACATATATGAAATGTGATACTTTTATTTAATTTATAAGACTCAATTTAAAAAATTTCACGAATATTATATACGTATTTAATCTCTACAATAATATTTTTTTCTAGCAATTCATAAAATTTGAAAGCAAGTTTTGCAAAGACATCCAAATAAAATGTGCCTCCGCATCAATATCATCTCAACTAACTTCACCGCATCCAAATAAAAGAAAAAGATAAGAGAGACGGGTTTTTTGAGATAGGGAGAGAAAGAACGTCTTCATAAATAACTCTATGTATACGAAAGAGACTTTAGAAAAAGTTATGGAAATTAATTTTTTTAAAAGGACACATGTCAATATATAAAGGTGACACTTAAGAACATTTGGAGTAAGTATATCCTACTTTTATATATATAGATTTTTTCCTACCAAAGAAAAAGAAAAACTTTATCATCATCCATTAATAGAATTGCTTACTTTGTTAGAGAAAATTAAAGCTTCAATACCATCCATCATCAGTTCAATTTTCCTGTTATAATGATTATGTTTCAATTTATATTTTATCTTTCTCAATCTTTAATATAGACTCAAGTTTGTGTGGTTTGTTGAATATTTTTTTAACGTTCACGTATCATCCATCTACGTTATACAACATGTAGTGGAACACAAAAATAACACGTATAATTTCGTTTGTTCCATCACACCTTCCCAAAAAAATTAATTCCAAAAAATTATTAATTCTAATTCCAAAAAATTTCACATGCAAATTTATTCCTACCGTTACGTTTTATTAAAATCGTGGTTCTTACATTTAATTAATTTTATGGTTTTTGGTCATTCTGCCCAAATAGAAATGTGTATTTAATTCTTTGAAAATGTTCCAAAAATTATTAAATTGAAAAAATAATTATTTCGACTATTTTGATAATCAACTGTACTGACTACTTCGATTTCGATAAAATTTCCCCCAAAAAAAAAAATCGATTTTTGTATTTTTGGTTGTGCAGCGACGCGTTGTTGCACGCTCCTCCAATCCGGGTCGGGTCGGGCCAGAACAAACAGCTACTCACCATTGGTCCTCTTCCAAGACCTCCCTCACTTTCTGCCGGAGCTTTCCCCTTTTCCTCAATCAATCAACTTTTCCACTCCGATGAACGTTGTTAAATTTTAATATTTGTTTGTTTTGGACTAAAGCCTTTCTTGTAACACTCTCTCTCTCTGATGAGATTCCAACAATAGTTTGTTTCTGAATTCAAAGTGCCGTGTTTGTTTCTTGAGGCAGATTGGTGTGTTTTTGGCACAATCCTGGCCTTTTTCTGTCCTTTCTCCTAATTAGTTGATTCGGTGAACAAAGAGAGGGGGCTTTCAGTGTGATAATGTGGAATCGTAGATGGGTATTTGCCCTGCTGCTTTGTTGTCTGTTTTACTCGAGGATTGAAGCTTTCAAGTTCCATAGAGCTCAAAAACTGAGAGGATCTCCGGTAACAATCTCGTTTCTCCCTCGCCTTTTCTTGCTTGAATGAAATTCCTTAGAATTGGTCGCTTTTCGTGCTAGATTCGTGATGCATTGTTTCTCTTTATGTTATGGAGCTTCACATCTTCTTCATTCAATTTGTTCATATCTTATGCCATCAATTTATACCTTGAAACATACATTTTGTAAATTAAGGTTGGTTTGGATTTAGGGATTTCACATATACTTGAATTAGAGTGCATTTTAAATCCATCCACATCACTCAAAAGTAGTTCAAAATCCGAGTGATGAATTTCAAATCCATTGACAACTACGAATGGATTTGCTATTAAAGATTTCAAATCCATCTTCAAATCTTCCATCCAATGAAGGAGCTCAGTCTTCAATTTTGAAATAGTTGTTAACAAAGCCTTTAGCTAAGACTTCCTAAATTTTCCATAATAATTACGTTATTTAATAAGGCTCCTTCTGATAAGTTTATGAACTAATGGTTGAGGATAATTCCTTCTTCCTCATGTGTGAATTCCTTGTGGGGATCTCAAAGGGCTTATAACTCAATTGGCTAAATGAAATTAGAAAAGGAGACTTGTGTCCCTTCTCCCAATCTCCTTTCCTGCTAGGCAACTAATTAGGCCTAGAGCATTAGAAAGCATGAATCCCTCATGTTTGAAAAGTATTGAGATGTTTGTCAAACAATGCTATTTTTTTCAATAGTTTAATCTTGTGACACTTAAATCTACTGTTATTTGAATTGCATTCATCAACATCAATACATATCATGTTGATAATGTTTTTATATATAATTGTTATGACGTATATTACATTTAGTTGTGAATATATGAATGATGCAAAAACTCAACATAACTCCCAATAATAGAAATGATACAGTAAATTGTTGGTTGGAAGTGTCAAACAACTTGTGTTTGTAATGAACTTAGGGGCGCTTGATGATAACAAAAGATGATCAATTCACATTCAGCATACTTAAACGGGATAATGTGACTCAAAACAAGTTAATCACTACCTCATTTTGATTAACTACCATCCCTCCTATAATCATTTCTCCTCAATCATTCCATCATTCCTCAACCAACAATAATTTTTGTCCTATTTATTCAAAAGTTAGTGCAACACACTAATAATGTAACCACCTTTGGAAAACCCTCCCTCCAACCATCCCTTTCATTACGGGGTATAGAGGGAAAATATTTTTTTATTACCATTCCCATTGAATCATTTGAACCAAGCACCTCCTTAATCTCATAATTAGATGATCATCAAACTGAATATTCATAAAATTTCTATAACCTTAATCGATTGATGATTCATCACTTGTTATAATATTGCAAAATGTACTCATGTATCTAAGTTGCACCTTCAAATTTTAGGCAGTGCTGGTGATGTCTTGGAGGATGATCCAGTGGGAAGGTTGAAAGTGTTTGTTTATGAGCTTCCCAGCAAATACAACAAAAAGATTTTACAGAAGGACCCGAGATGCCTCACACATATGTTTGCAGCAGAGATTTTCATGCACCGTTTCCTTGTGTCAAGTCCTGTTCGTACTCTCAATCCTGAAGAGGCAGATTGGTTCTACACACCTGTGTATACCACTTGTGATCTGACACCAAACGGACTCCCTTACCATTTAAATCACCACGTATGATGAGGAGTGCTATACAGCTAATTTCGTCCAACTGGCCTTACTGGAATAGAACTGAAGGGGCTGATCACTTCTTTATTGTGCCTCATGATTTTGGGGCTTGCTTTCATTATCTGGTAAGAAATCTCGTTAAATTGAAAATAACGCCCTGTACCTTTGACGATATTCTGAAAATGCCTGGTAACTTTGAATTATATGAAAATGCCTTGTACAATTTTTTTTTTTTTGTCAAAATGCCCCCAGTGGTTGTATCAAGTTATTGGGCATTTTGTCAACTTTGTTGCCCTGACGTGACTCATTCTTAAATTGCCACATCAGCTCTCCCGGTTCAGAAATGAGGAAGAGCCGGTTGCGGGCAGTTTTATCAAGAAATTTAAAGTTACTAAGCATTTTCGTTAAATTCAAAAGTTATAGGGCATTTTCATAATATCATCAAAATTACAGGGCATTTTTTTTTCAATTTTCTCTATTCTCTCTTTATCAATTAATTTCATGCAGTTCCCATCTGTTCTTGCAGACTTTTTTTTTTTTAAATCGAACTTGTTTTTACAAGCAGGTAACAACACTTAATGCTACCTTAAAAAGGGTGATTGACAGTTTGACACCACCATTTTTATGCAGGAAGAGAAAGCTATTGAGAGAGGTATCCTTTCGTTGCTCAAGCGAGCTACCTTGGTTCAGACTTTTGGACAACGCAACCATGTTTGCTTAAAGGATGGATCGATCATAGTTCCTCCATATGCCCCTCCTCAGAAAATGCAGGCACATCTAATTTCTCCTACCACCCCTAGGTCCATATTTGTTTACTTCAGAGGTTTATTTTACGATGTTGGAAATGACCCTGAAGGTGGTTATTATGCAAGGTACGTCTTGTTAAACCTTCAATAATGTGGATGTCTTAAGAGTAAATTGCAAAATTGGCCCCGTATTTATTGGGTTTTGGCAATTTTAGTCCCCTTTGAATTAATTTCTCAATTTAGTTCCATAACTTTTAGAATTATGCAATTTTAGTCCTATATTGACAAGATTACATGATTTTTGCATGTGCTGCTCACATGAGTTGTTAGAATTCCATGTAGCAACCGAACTAATGACTTGATGTCGTTTACGTTACGTGGCATAAAAGACCCTAGCATATTAATTTCAATTAAAAAAATCACAAATTAATTATCATCCTAAAACAGAAAAATCAATATGGGACTAAAATTGCATCATTTTATAAGTTATGAAATTTAATTGAGAAAATTGATTTGTATGAGACTAAAATTGCCAACACCTAATAGATACAAGACCAGTTTTACAATTTACTTGGATGTCTTAATTAGTTCTGATTCTTCTTCAACTCAATGCTAGTGGAACTCGCATGTTCTTCGCTTTGCATAAATTCTAGTAAAAACTCCGAAAACATTTCACTATTTTTATTGTTGAATCCCCGATTTCCACCCTGTCCCTCTTCATTAATAATATCGTTATGGATATTGCAGAGGTGCACGAGCATCAGTATGGGAGAACTTTAAGAACAACCCTCTGTTTGATATTTCAACCGAACACCCAAGTACGTACTACGAAGACATGCAGAGAGCCATCTTCTGTTTATGCCCTCTTGGGTGGGCCCCATGGAGTCCGAGATTGGTTGAAGCAGTTGTATTTGGGTGTATTCCTGTTATTGTAGCTGATGATATCGTTTTACCATTTGCTGATGCTATTCCATGGGAAGACATAGGTGTTTTTGTAGCAGAGAAGGACGTGCCTAAGCTGGATACGATTCTCACCTCGATTCCAATTGATGAAATATTAAGGAAGCAGAGATTGCTTGCCAACCCTTCGATGAAACAGGCCATGCTATTCCCACAACCTCCTCAGGCGAGAGACGCGTTCCATCAGATTTTGAACGGGTTGGCTCGTAAATTGCCACATGACAAGAGTATTTACTTGAGACCTGGTGAGAAAATCTTGAACTGGACAGAAGGACCCGTTGGTGACCTCAAACCCTGGTGAACACTCATTGTCTGAATGGTGGAACTCAATTGTATCATTTAAATGTAAATTTGTCATTTAAGTTGGAGCCCCTTTGGCAGCTGTGGGTGCTCTCTTGTTTTGCTTTCATGGAAATCAAAGAAATAGTCGATTTTATATAGAATTGGTTGACTACTATAATTTTGTTATCATTATTGTGATTTCTGAAAATGTGTAGATGCTGCTGTACACTTGACGGTCTCGGATTTTTCAGTTTGCTCTGAATACATGCTTTGTCCATAATGATTAAAGAATTAGAAAATAAATAAAATAGATCAAATTCTTGAAACAGTCCACGACTAATCATATTTTTGGGATGTAGTCCCAAACTCAGGTACCCAATAACAAACAAACCGAGTTTTTAATCTCAAAAATAATTGGAGCAGGTTAAATGAACTGTAAATAATAATGAGTCACTATTTTATAAAATTTGTTCATATTATGAAACCGATACTATAAATATTTTATATTGTGATATCGGTTTAAATGAATGTTATGTTATCTGTTAATGAATATAATTATATTAATTTTAATTATAGGTTTTGTGCATAATAATTATGTAAACACAAAATTCAAGGCTACTTTCACTTGATAAATTGCAATGCGTTTTGTGAACATTAACCGAATCTCACATGAATTGTAATACTCTCCCAATCCCACATCAACTTTCACGTTATATTTTTGGTTTGTCGCATTAGTTTTCGCATTTCAAAAAGAAAATTCCTCTTTAAAGTTCACCCTTACAATATTCATATATTTACACAAAATGTCATTATTTTTACATTCAATCCAACCACCCTCTTATTTTAATAATAAAAATTTACAAAATTATCCTCCAATACTTCAACCATTATACTTTTTTTTTTAAAATGCGTCTCAAATTAGTATGAAAACTAATTTGGGACGGGAAAGTATAAAATAAAGTGAAAAAAATTGTGTGAGAAAAAATGAAAATAGAAGATTGTGATTGGCTAAGCTTAAAGAAGGTTCAAGAAAGATAAGAAAGGTCCAAAAGTGGGGTGTAGGGAAGTATGACAGCCACGCTTCCACACGGCACGCCAATTCTCTTATCATCGGTTCATTATATGATATCTTCCCCAAATTCATTTGTAACCAAATATGGCGTTGTCACCCACCGCCACTCTTCATGGCGGCAACTACATTTCTCCTCCGCCGGGAAACTCCGGCCTACGGCGGCCTTCCTCCGGCTTAGCTCTCAATTCCTCCTCCTATGTCTCGCCCTCTCTCCACCTGTTGATGCCCTCTCAACTCTCAATTACTCCTGCTACTGCACCTAAATTCTCCATGCGTCTCGCGTCCAAGCAAGCCTACATTTGCCGCGATTGCGGGTCTCTCTCTCTCTCTCTCTGTTTTTGGAATTGAAAGAAATGTGGAGTTAAAACTTTTGATTGGGAATGCAGGTATATCTACAATGATAGAACTCCTTTTGAGAAGGTTCCCGATAGCTACTTCTGTCCTGGTAAATCTTTTCTTCAATTCCGCATTTTATGTACTTGAATTGGTATCAAACTATTTAATGGCGAGAAAGCAGAACAACAAGAAAATGATTTGATGATATAATAATCTAGTTGACGTACAATTTTAAATTTGAAGAAAATTAATGAAAGGATAAGCAAAATCATTTTACCTTCAAACACACCCTAGTTATATTTCTTGAAGGGTATAATTTTTACTTTCTTAAGGGATATAATTTGGAACCTAAATTGCTCTCTTCTGCCACAAAAATATGCATGTTTCTTTGTGATGTATTTTAGGAAATATTGTTAGTTTATGTAAAGTAAAAATTGTAAGGTATTATTATAGATATAGTAAGGTGGTAGATAATAAGTAAAAGTTAATGACAAATGAAGTGAATATGTTAATTATTTAAGCTGAAAAAAAGATTACCAATGAGCTTAGTTGTTCAATTTATTAATTGCAAATAATAATAATAATAAAAAAACAGATCCAAATTGTAACCGAACCAATAGGTTAAGGTCTCGTTTGGTTTCCTTTATTAGGGGTGTATTGATCCCTAATATAACTTTATCACTTGTTTGGTTTGTTGTATACATTATACTTCCAGCCCGTTATTAAGAATGTGCCCGTTTCAAATAATATTGAATACATGGGATTATATATTCCAAGTTTTATATGGTATTTGTAATACTTATTATTTGTCTAACATCTATTAAATTTTAAAATACCAAAAACACCATTCTATTTTTATTTTTTTATTTTTAAGGAGGACAAATTGATCTAAAATAAATTAATACTAGTTATAATACTTCATACCAAACATATCGATAGCTAATCATTAATTATTTATCTGAATTTTCTGAAACCAAACAAAATATTAATAAATAGACTGGTATTACAAATATAAGTATTATAATTCAGGTATTATCTATAATGGCAACCAAATGAGGCCTAAGGGTCCTAATAGTATTGTTTTATGGGATATGTTAATGTGCTTTTGTATGATTATTTCACGTTAAGATTATTCACATGCATTTTGTCAATTTAAAAGGTTAGATTGAATAATTATGTTTAGAGGTCGTTTTATGTGAGACATGTACATATGATGACAGTATGTGGTGCCCCAAAAAGGAGGTTTAGGGCATACGATGCAGGAGTGAGCAAAGGTGTTAATGACACAGCAGTTCGAAAAGCCAGGAAAGAACAGATGAAGAGAGATAATGCTGTTGGGTATATATTTTTTCCTTCCTCTTTTATTACATCTTATGTTTCACTTCCTAAAATATACTGAAAAATATCATTGTAAATTCTTCAATGAAAATGTGAATGAGAATGAATTGTTTCAAAGTGTTGTGCTCCAATTTTGGAAAAAATGAAACAAAAGAAGGTTGTAGTGACAGTAGAGGGGAATGATTGAGGAGAAACCATTGTAGGAGGGGAAGAAGTTATTACCTTATTTAGCAGGGAAAGTAGTGACATTGATTATTTTTGTTCTCATAAACCACAATAGACCATAGTTGTTCTATATTCATTCTCATTCCTATTTCTATTGAGGTATTTTCAACCAAGCGCCCCTCTTAATACATGCAAATTCATGATAATATATTTCACCAGATGTAGTATTTGTGCGTCCACTAATTAAATGCATTGTGGTTGAGCAGGCAGGCATTGCCGTTTGCAATAGCACTTGGAATTGCTGCGTTAGCTGCTTTATATTTCTACCTCAACTCCACCTACTAATCTTAATTAAAGTTGGTGCACATCTTTGTACTTTCATTTTTGTTTTCTGTAAACTTTTATTTACATTTCCATTTTCTCAATATAATATTGAGACTTCTATAAGCAGATATAGTTTTTTTCTTGCATGGGCTTTCATTTTAACCTAAATTGTCAATTGTAAAATACAAGTCAATGCATGGAGTTCTCTTATCCAACTAATCATTGTCATTATGTGACTCAATGACAAAATGTATCATCATATAAAGCGCGACATGAATTTGTATATATGATACGGTTCTAATTTCATATATGAGACAATTTAAATATTATATGACTTTTTTATTTAATCGAGCACCCATTACCTTTGGACATAGGTTGTGGAGTCTGTAATCAATTGAGATATACCACTTTTGTTAAATATTATATGATTCATAAACGTAAGCTTCATTTGAATCATGTTTTAAAGAAAAGAATTGTTAAAATATCAAAGTGGAATTTTATCTCATATATAAAATCGTTTCAGACAAAATATACACATTTTTTCTTTATTATACTCATACACATTTTTTCTTTATTATACTCATATACATAACATATAAATATGTATTGATATATTTGTATACAATATTTTAATATATTATATAAGAACAAATTTAATAATAAATGCATTAATATAAAAGTATATTGATTTATTAAGGAATATATACTATGAAAATATATATGTAACATAGTTTACATACAAAAACAGAGAAAGAAAACTCGATTTGTGGTATTTAACTCATTAATCGATATATGAGCAAAATAGATATTCTGATTGAACAAGTTATCAAACAATAATGACGATTCCAGGATTCAAATCAAGCAAATGATAATAAAATCACTTTCTGTGACCAATGAGCACAATAATATTTCATTATAATATAATATATATATATATATATATATATATATAATCCTATATATATATAATCCTTTCCTATTGTAACTAATGACCTCAATAACATATTAAAATACCTAATATTTATTTAATATTTCATTCTTGTACTCACTGCTCAGAAAAGGGGAGCGCCTTTCACTATCCCACCGTCTTAAAAATTCGAATTTTTTTATTTGAGACGGTATAATATTGTACGCATAAGATAAATTCAAATTAATATCTCTTATTTACTTAACCACTAACTCAATTTGCACTTTCTTTTACGACTGATTGATGAATTTTTGATCGAGAATTCTCTATTTCAATTACCTTGATAATGAGATCTACTTTCTTTTACTAGCAGAGTTCTATACATATACTGAAACCAAATACAAGGAATGAGAAAGAAATGTATACTATGATATCAAATAAGAAAGTTACACTTAATTTACATAATATTGAGGTATGGACAAGCAAGAAATCATTCTTGCAGGACAAACGAACCTTCAATCCGTTTCTCCATCAATTGGGGAGGAAACTTTAAAGACGAAAATGGATCACTAAAGCTCGATGCTGGTGCAGGTTTAAACTCGTGACGGACCGGCTTTAACCCCCAAACCTGTTAAATGAAGGAAACAGAGGATCTAAGTGAACACTTAATGCACTTTTTGAGACTTTATTCAAAAATAAATTATCTCTAGTTAAACACTTACTTGATTTCCTTCATCATCGTAGCCTCTGTCCCAAGTGTGTATCTCACTATTCTTTAGAACTGTAAGCTCTGAGGTACAATATGATGCTCCATTCTGCAGCAAAAGAATAAGCACGTGAAGTTCTGACTAACTTAAGAAAGTACAACTATGTGAGAATTGCAACAGGATAAGTAGGAATGAATACCCATGTATTAGGAAAACCATCTGAAGGAGTTGAGCCTTCATACAAACAACGCTTCCCTCGATCACAGCGTCCTAGATATATTGTGGTCAAATGCTCTGCAATGTCCTGCATCAAAGTTTCATAATCAAAAGATAAAATTGCTGCTGGAAATTAAAAGGAGTAAAGAGTAATAAAGGTAAATTTCATACTTAAAAGCTATGTGGCATAACCATGTGGCAAGATATGATTTACTCACTGATGTCCTTTTGAATGTGGAATGTTCAATTACCATTTTTTGCAATGTTACTTTTTGTTTCACTCTCTTGATAGTGCTAAGTTACATAGAGGGTTCATCGAATTCATCTGTTGGGCATTATAACTTCATTTAACAGAAGAATAATCATATAATGAAGGTTCCTTGGACAAGGCTGTTCACATTGTATAGTTAATAGTTCATCATTTATCCTCTCAAAAAAGGAGGGGAAAAAAAAATTTATGTCTAGCACAGATCATTCACATGCAATAAAAACACAGAGCAGAGCAGATCACTGTGAATGGCATGAACAACAGCATTCAATTGCAAAGGGATTAGCAGATTATCAATTATATACTCTCCAATTGGAAAAACTAAAGACTTGATTTCTTTAAGCATCAGATAGATACTCAGCTTCTGAGAGAAAAAAGGTCACCATTCTTCTTTGCAACTAGCGTGTAACGTTTTCCAAGCAAAGTGCTTTATTTCTCTCCTAAGCTCTGTCCTAGACCTTTCCTTAAGATATCTAACCAGCACATTTAGACACGTAACTCCACTCACTATTTCTGAGAACTCTAAAGCTTGTGTTGCTAATAATCTTCGAATGATCCTATTTATATAAGAAATAAAAAGAGAGATAAAATTCTGGCTCTTCTTAACACAAATGTTTTGCAATCGAGGACTGAGAGGGAACCAATATGAGTTTATTTTTTCCCCACAGCACTCAGGAGACAACTGAGTTTATTTCTTCGCCACACCCATGTTTTATCCAAAAAGAGTACCTCTTCAGAAATGAAGACTCAGAGCAAGGGACAAATTAGATAGAAATAGTCCTGATTATGAAGAATTCTTCAGAAATACATGTATAATCAAATGTCCCACAGCTTAGGAAGGATGAGATCTTCATAACAAACAGGAAACAGCAAAAACATTTCATAAATCTTGCTAGGCTAAGGATTCTTCATGTAAACATATAAAATTCTATCAAACAGTAATAACATTCAACTTACACCAATTACTTCGTCAGGCTGTGGCCTTTGGTCCTTTGACCTATCACAGAAGTTCTTGTACTCCTCAGAATCCCGGATTGCAAACGTACTGAGCTGTCAAAATAAGACAATATTATTAACAAGACAATATACAGTCAGAATAAAAACTTGAATGTTATCAATAATATTTGTATAAGACAAACTTGAACGTTATTAATAAGACAATATATGGTCAGAACTAACCTCAACGTCACATTTCATCTCTTTTGAACAAGGCTTTACCATGAGAAATCTCTGCATCAAGAATGCATTAGAATAATTAATTAGTAGAACGTATGTATTATATCCAAATTTCGACTATTTCATATCTACATCATTCAGATGATAATATGGAACAATATAGTGGAAGCAGACAAGCATAAGACAAATGGTGAATACAAAAAATAGCTTGATCATATTGTATCTAGATTTTCATATGAAAATATCTCCAGGAGATGAAGGGCTGCATCACAAATGAATATGCTGCCAGAAGATGGACTGATAAACTGTAACATTATTTTAAGGTTCAAACTTTTAATGTAAATCTATCAAGCACCTGCCGAAAAGGTTTGTGAGGAGTTCTCCAGAATGCCTGTCCACATAAAGAATCCATCAAAACGAATATTTGAGGACGAAAAGGTCAGGCAAAAACACAAACATTTACCAGATATTATTTACATATTTTACCTGTTCAAAGTACAAAACTTTTGAACCATCTACCATTTCCGCTGCTGGACATGAAAGCCATCTAGAAATAGCATCAAAAAGAAAAATTAAACCAAAAAAAAAAATGTATAACTCAAAGATTTGTTAAGCATATAAGTAAAATTCACTGAGTATCCATTTCATTCGGTAGCAAACAAGAAACACTACCATGGATTTTACCGGGAAGCAGAAAAATTCAGAAAGTGGCCATTTTCATTCCGAAGAATCAAACAAGGATCACTATGATAGATTTTACCTGGAAGCAGGAACAGAACCTCAGATGCTGAAAGGTAAAAACTTGAGCAGGTTTATATGAATCCATAACCTAAGTCCACAAGTCCCACACACTTGACAAGGATAGTCAAATACAATATTGTCTTTGGTTTCATTGTCCAGACCTCATTTTCTTTCTTCCAAAAGGAATTGTTTTTGCCATTTCCATTTTGGAGAAGTATTATTTTCATTCTTCTAAAATACCAATCATTCATCACAACATTACAACAACAAAGTAATCATGTATTCTTTCATACTGTCAAAATATGAATAGTTAGAATATCTCCCACTAGCTACAGCCTACAATGAATAGCATAGACAAAGCATATGCAACTAAAATTGTCTCCATTACCTAAAGACGAAAACAAATTTTCTAAAAAACATCATCAAGCTTCAAAGCCATACGACAGAAGACATCAATTACACTCTAAAAATAATAACCGCAACAATACTATAACCAATCTGATTCAGATGATAAAGCTACCAAAACAACTTTCATCATCCCCAGATGCAAAACAAAAACAAATTACCTCAAATTGAAAAAGTTATCCGGCTCCCTCGAAGCTTGCTCCCTCGAAAACTACCAATTTAAAATTCAAACAACCCACTGATATAAGCCCAAAACGCACAACTCGAGTTTTAAAAAGGCAGAGCATAATAAGAAATTAACCTTCTCGCCGGAGAGCGAGTCGGCGACGATGCGCGCGTGATCCCAGCGTGTAGTGGACTTGGTGAGACGCTTCCAGTAACAACGCGCCACCGATTAACACGAGAGACTTCAGCACTACTCCCCGGGCTTTGCTCCAACCGTTTGAGTCCGAGTCCGAGCCCGAGCCCGAAACTGAGCCCGTGCACATGCTGTAGCTCCTCTACTCAATCCGCCCACTGTCCGTCCATCACCAATCTTTTGAGAAGCTGTAAAGGGATTTGGATTTTCCAATTTTGGTTTTAATCTTCTACTTCTTGGTTGTTTAGTCGATAAAAATTACAAGTGGTGGTTAGCGTTGTGAAGAATTGGGTTGGATTGTGGTCCAGGCCCACATTAGGAATTTGCATCCATATTTTGGTCCAAATTGCACATTTTTTCTTTTTCTTTTTTTTTTTTTTTTAAAAAAATTTAAAATAGTGAATTCATTAACATGTGCAAAACAATGTATCCGGCAGGCGGAGGCTCGATCCAATAATTAGAATTAAGAGAGAACCTAGCGCTCCTAGCAAGATGGTGCGTCAAAATAACAATTATTTAAACTAATTTTATAGCGGGGCAACTAACTCAATAATAACTTACAACTTGGGATAATATTTTTACATACTAATCTTATCAAATCTAAGTTCGTTGATCACGAAAGTGCTTCATACAACCTCATTGTTTCACGTTCAACAACTCTAAGGCCATGTTTGGTAGCCTTCGTGACTTATCGGGCGATTATACATCCGGGAGCGATTAATTGAAGATTACAGTGTCTTAAGATAATTAAATTTTTATTTGGTTCATGGGCTTTTAGTCCCAAATTGTAAAATGTTTATTTTGAAAATAAATAGGCTGTTTTATTACCTATTACAAGAATAACCCTTTTCTATTATTCTTTTCATTTCTTACTGCGCAAAACTCTCTTCTTCTTCATCGCACCTCCAACGACAGATCGATCCGTAAATCGTCACCATATAGCATATGAGGTATGCGTCATCCCCCAACTCTTGCTTTAATTTTTTGTTTTCTACTTCTTAACAGAGCAAAATCACCCTTTCATTTCCTGGGGTTTTTGCAATCCCTAATCAACAATTCTTATCCATGAATTTTAATCCCTTTCTTTTTCTCGTTCAATTTTAAATTGCCGTCAAAACTAAGCCATATTCGATTTGGAGTAAACATCTCGCCAAATTTTTCATCCGTAGAGTGAATATGTTTCCTAGAATTGGGTTAGTATGGAGGGGTAATTATGTAAAAATACAAAATATCTCGAGACATTTGTTAGTATTTTTCCAACACATAAAATAATCAACCGCAAGTGTACGGTGTCTATCCTAGTGCGGTAAGTACGAGTCGATCCACAGAGAAGGGTTAGTGTAAAAGCGATGTGCGTTGGCCCGATTCTATCTAGACACGATCGATTCTAAAAAAACTAAGACTAAATCTAAATGCTATCTAAAAATTGCCACTAAGAAAGCAAATAAAAAATAGTCCAACCCAACAACAAGCTAAAACAAATAAACAATAAATGAAAAGGTGGTCCTAGGGAGTTGCTACACCTAAATATTCATCTATGGTTGAACACTAAATTCAAATGGTATTAGTGATGATTTTGTAAGGTGGGTCACTAAGCAAGAGTTAGAATGATTCATTAAATCCAATCAACTCAAAGGAAAATTAAACTAGCATGCATCTCTACCCTACCGGCATAATCAACCCAATAAACCCCTAAGACCCGCAATACCTTCCCACTAATTAATCCTTTCTCAAGCGACAATTAATGAGTTATGTGTCCAAGGTCAATTGTTGGATCCAATTTCTCAATTAAACCCAATCAATAATAAGTAAAGCACACAATCATGGCCAATAAAAGCATGCTTATAATAAATGATAATTTGAACATATAAACAATAATCACCTACAAATACCAAATAAAAGAAGAATTAAACCATAGATATCAATTTAGGCTTCACAATCCCTAGAACCAAAATGGTTCTAGGCAAATTCCTACATAATCAAGCTATTACAAAATTAAAGGACGAAACCGAAATAAAAGAGAGGAAAAAGGAAGCTTAGTCTCTTGGGGATGAAATGCTATGAGAATCCTAGCTCAAAACATGTTTTTCTTCTCCAAAGTGGTGGAACTTGAGGAAGAAGAAATAAAATACCTCCTAGTGTGTGTAAATGTGTGTGGGTATGTGGGAATGGGTGTTCTCCCCTTGAAATCCGAATTTTTAGGTATTTATAGTGGGGGCCTAGGGTAAAAATGAAGCATTGCAAAAGAGCCCCTTGAAAATTAGCTTTCTGCAAAAAATGCTCCGAAATAGCCTCGTCTTGACTCGAGACACGGCCTCGACTCGAGTCGAGACGAAAGTCAAACACTGTCTCGACTCGAGACATTCCTCCCACTCGAGTCGAGACGAAACTCGCCAAAAAGCCGTGGGTTCGCTTGTTCGTCTCGAGCATTCCCCGGTGTCTCGACTCGAGCTCCCACTCTGTCTCGACTCGAGACGAGACTCGAGATTTCACTCGAGACACCACTCGAGTCACCAAACCTTGCTCTCGTAAATCCTCATTCGTCTCGACTCGACCAAATGTCTTGGTCTCGACTCGAGACGCATCTGCATTCGGTCCTTTGATTTTCGATCTTCGATATCTTGAGCGTCCGACCTCCGATTGCCTCGATTCTTTTTGCATTCTGACCCTCTCTTCAGTGTCTTTTTGATTCTTCACTTGGATCTTGGATTCAATGAGAGGTGAGCACGGAGTGGGCTCGTTTCTTGGACCATCTACTCAACTCGAACTCGGATTTTGGTGGAAGGCTTGTCTTTTGCATAAAATATGATCAAAAGCCTACAAAAATAGACATAATATCTTCCACAACCGTAAAACTCACAATTATACTAATTAGGGTGATATTGCTCATAAAATAGATAAAAAATATGCAATTAAACCACCATAAAATCATGCAAAAATCACCCGAATCGACAACTGTTACAAGGCGGAATGTAATCGCTGAAAATGAGCCGATGAATTCTCATGTCGTAACAGTTGATTAGCGACAGGCCTCGGCAAATATCGCGGGCCAACCAGATACATACCAAATACATTTATTGGGCCGATAAGGGTGTTATCGTGGGCTAATCGCCCTATCAAACATGGCCTAAATCTCAATATAAAAACTAAAGTGCGATAAGTGACATAATTCTCATGTTCATCATGAGCAATTGTTTCCTACTTTAATCTTTGATGTATATTAAAAAAATTGGTGTCTACATTAAGTGTAGCTCTTTAATATGATTGAAGAGGAGTGTTATATTTTACCACACAACTCAAAATTGGTCATTAGACGCATGGAAAGTCAGTATGATTGTTATGTGATTACAACATAAAATAATTAACTCCAGAATCTATATTGTTGGTCCAAGTTTTAACATTGGTTATCAAGGGTTAAATGACAATTTTCATCTAGATCTTTCCATAAAGTAATACTAGATATATTAGGTTATTCATCAAGCCATATTACATCTGATAACTCCTTATTAGATCTTTCATGACCCATATTGAAATTTGCTCTTGTATTTAATTTTTTTATTATGTGAAAAAACATAATATAACGTGTTGATTATAATTTACATTTTTATTCTATGAAAAATAAATATAATTAAAAAAATACAAGACTACCATGTTTAATCTAATTTAATCACAATAGTCAATAGATAGAGTAACCGACACTAAAAAATATCCATCGATGAAAGTACGATTGATATTTACCATTTAAATTTATAAGTTAATTTTAAAATTTATCATGGCATATATAATATTTTAACTTAATTTATAATTTTAAATAGGTTTATAATGTAGTCCAAATCACATAGATTAACGATCCATTTAAACCGATCGTCTAGTCCAAATGTTGGGCCTGAGCCCATTTAAGGTATATGAATTTGGCCTATTTCACCAAACCAATAAACAGCCAGGCCCATGTAAGTTTATATAAATTAATGGATGGATTCGTTTTTAGGGTTTGTTCTTCCTGCATCCCTGTGTCTTCGTAGCTGCAGAAGGTCAGTAATTCCCCATTGCGAAACTGAATAATATGTTCTATTATTATATTGTAATTCATTTTATTTTTAAGAATTTATCAGTTCATAAAATCCACAGTTTAGGTCAATTTTGGTTCATATTTTGCAACCAAGAGAACGAAAAAAATTCACACACATCTAAAGTATCTCTGAATTTCTCTTTAGTGATTAGAAATGTCAGAATTATGAATTTCGAGATAGATTAGCAGGACAATTTTTTATTGAATTTTTGATCTTGCACTTGCATTTTGTATCCTTCACTTCGAAGATACAATTAAACGACATGGATTTTTGTTTCATTGCTCTTTTCCAGATTTTATCTGCTGATGTATCTAGTTTTCGTAGTATTTTTTTGTATATAATATATTATGCAAGAGTATTAAAGCTGCAATTCTGTAGGTTTTCGTAGTTAACAGTAGACACTTTCCAAGATGCAGAACGATGAAGGGCAGAACATGGACTTGTACATTCCGCGAAAATGGTATATGCATATATTTGTATTTATGATGTTGCATGATATTGATATTGACTTCTAGAGTTTCTCCGGGCAATCCTAATACTTGGAGGATCTGAAGCAATTCTGGTGTGCAAATATCATTGATTATTGTTATGTTTGCCTAATTGTGACATTGTATTTTGCAGCTCTGCAACCAATAGGCTGATTACATCCAAGGATCATGCATCAGTGCAGATCAACTTGGGCCATTTGGACGAGAGGGGCGTTTATACCGGAGCATTTACAACTTTTGCTCTTTGTGGTTTCATCCGTGCTCAGGTATTTTCTTATTTGTTGCTAATTTGTTAGTAATTTGATTCCATAATTGCTGATAATAATTAGAAGAGAATTAGTTTTTTAAATTATTGTTATCAGTTAGCTCTCATTTTGAGCTTCAAGCATTATTTTGTCATCATTGCTAGCTTTCATTTTAATTTTCTTCAAGAAATCAGTTCTGCTCATTGATACGATGAGCACAAACATGTCATTAAACAAATGAAGTTATTCTAGTTAAATATCTGTTGGTGCTGGTGAAACTTGCTGTTTTTATCATCTATTTTTGTGTTAATCACAATTAACTTCATCCTGCTCTTAAATTTTTAGAAACAAATATAAAACTTGTCTCAAGAAACAATATTTATAAGTTATAACTAATTAATTCTTGCCTCTATTATTATCATTAATCTCTTCATCTGTCTTGTAAACTAAAATATTCCCACACTCTAGGGTGACGCCGACAGTGCTGTGGATCGCCTCTGGCAGAAGAAGAAAGTTGAGGTCCGTCAACAATAGAATTTTACATGTTTTCGTTTCCATCTACAATTTGGTCTCAAGCTCAAAACATGCAAATTTTCTAAATTCATACATTTTATGCTTCTGTATTAGATAATTTATTTTGCCATTTGGAGACTCTTTGGATGATGTATCTTTCGAATCAGTTTCGTGTAATGGTATTTGAATTCTTATTTAGTTTGACAAGGTCGGAAAAGATTATATGAAAGTAGTGTAAAGAGTTTTTGAGTGTACCAAAATCTATGTAGCACGACTTGTTTGTGCATTATTCTGTTAACTAATTATATATTGCAATTTCTCAAATTATTGAAGAACACTTTAACTAATTAGTAATAGTTGTAAATCAAATTGACGAAGTGGTATAGCTCAAAGTTATAAATCAAATTGGTTTGCATATAAACTAACTCTTTTATTTTATTTGAGTGATTGCTGCGTTGCACAATAGAATGGTAGAAAGCGATTTAAGTCGTTCAATAATATCCAGTTAGGAGAAAATATGACAACCAAAATTTTAAACTACATGGTATTCCACCACGCCAGGTAGGATAAACTAGATGTATTTAGTACATATTTTTTTTTTTACTATTTCATCAATTTTTAACACATGTTTTTATCAATTAATTTATATACCAAAAAAATAAAATAAGTAATTAAAATGGAAAAAATAACTAATAATTAAAAATAAGAAAATATTTTAAATACGTTTAAATTAAAAAATATACTATAACAATTTAAAATTTATAAATATAAAATTATAAAAATATTTGAGAATTTAAAATTATATAAAAAATTTGAATCAAAAAGATGTCTAAAAATATAATTTTTTTAATAATACTAAATAATAGTTAAAGTAAACTGTATAATTTTTTTTTATAAAATATCTACAAAATTCTTTAAATAATATTTTTTTAATTTCAGAATAAAATTATGTATATACAGAATTTGAACATTTTTAAAAGCAAGATATTTTTATTAACTAATTAGATTGTTTTTCATTAATACATAGTGTTAGATTTGATATGATAAAAAGTAAATATGAGTATTATTTGATTAAGAGAGAATATATAGTAAATTTGATAAATAAAAAATGTGTATAATTTAGTTTTAAACAAAAAAATAAATATCGGCTAAATTGATAATTTGGCCATTTAGTTTTTGACATGAAACAAAATGGTTAATTTCTTTTGGAACCCAATACCTATATAAACTACTTATATCATTATATCAATACTACAATGTAGTATTTATGCAGGTGAACTCCATCAAAAATCCACCCCATACCACTCTAATATTATTTTCGTCTGCCTTTAATTTTTATAATTTTTTTAAACAAATCTACATATAATGATATGCGTAGAGGAGAGCTGCGAAAATTACAGAATCTGTGAAAAATCTAACGGCAAAACCTAAAGGAACCTCTATTACAAAAAAAAAAAAAAAAAAACTAAAGGAACCTAAGACAACAACAGCATGTTAAAGAGGCCAAAACCGATTGACAAATTCAACATTCAAAGAGTCTACATATGGCACCATAAATTGTCTAATACAGAACCATAAAATGTAAGAAGTCAAAAATTTGCTAGTTTTGAGCTTGAGACCAAATTATAGACGGAAACTTGCAGATCACATCTTATTGTTGACGGACCTCAACTTTCTTCTTCTGCCAGAGGCGATCCACAGCACTGTCAGCATCACCCTGGAGAATAAGAGAATATAGTATTTTAGTTTACAATATGAAGAGATTCTTGTTTTAATAGAGGCAAAATGAATTAATTATAAATATTGTTTCTCAAAACATTTTTATATTTGTTTCTAAAATATGAAAACTAGGATAAAGTTAATTGTGCTTATACACTCGCACCTCCATAGTGTAGATATAAAGCTATTGAAAGAAGCAAATTAACACAAAATTGGTGAGAAAAACAACCAAGTTCTACCAGATTCAATAGATATTTAGGGTCTATTTTCAATCACTATAAACAGCTCAAGGAATCTTTTTTTTTTTTTTTCAAAAAGTGTGATTCAGGAGCTGTTTGTAGAGTTTGAAAACACACCTTTACAGATCTTTAATTAGACTAGCTTCATTCGTTTCGGTGACAAGTTTGTATCGATCATATCAATACGCAAAATTAATTATACTCTTAAAGAAAAATAAAAAGTGTGATTATGACAAAATGATCCTTGAAGCTCATAATGATAGCTACCAATTTCAACAATAATTTAAAAACTAATACTCATCTAATTATTATCAGCAATTACAGAATCAAACTACTAACAAATAAGAAAGTACCTGAGCACGGATGAAACCGCAAAGAGCAAAAGTAGTAAATGCTCCAGTATAAACGCCCCTCTCATCTAAATGGCCCAAGTTGATCTGCACTGATGCATGATCCTTGGATGTAATCAGCCTATTGGTCGCAGAGCTGCAAATACAATGTCAGAATATTAGGCAAACATAGCAATAATTAATACAAATATCTACATACAAGTATATCCTTAATAAACATAAATTCATATTAATACAAATATATGCATATACCATTTTCGCGGAATGTACAGGTCCATGTTCTGCCCTTCATCGTTCTGCATCTTGGGAAATGTCTTCAAAAATCTATAGGCACAGCAATGGAGCTTAAATACTCTTGCATAATAAATTATGTATAAAAATACTTCGAAAATTAGATATATACGCAGATAAAATCTGGAAAAACGCGATGAAACAATAATTCATGTTGATAAACTGTATCTTCAAAGTGAAAGACATAAAATGCAGCGTAAGATAAAAAAACCAATATATAAATTGTTCTGATGTTATTAGCTCGAAAACAACGTTCCACGGTTTATAATTCTGAGTGTTCCAATCTCTACATATACAAATATTTTCACAATTATTTTGTCTTACTTGCAATTTATGAACCAAAATCGACCTAAACTATGGATTGTTATGAACAGATAAATTCTTAGAAATAAAATCAATATCAAAATTACAATATAAAAACCGACCTCGCAACATTGGGAGAATTATTTACCTGTTTACTATTTCAGCAACGAAGAAGCGAAGAATCACCGGGATGTAGGCAGAACAGAAACCCTAATTACTAATCCAGTTATTTATAGGAACGTAAATGGGCCTGGCTGCCTATAGTTTTGTGAAATAGGCCCAATTCTTTTACTACAGATTGGGCTCAACATTTAAAACCAGGCCCAAACTAAACTGACTTAAGATTCTGCTTGACGTCTATCGGTTCGGGTTCGGGTCGGTCCTTTTGGAAACAATAGGGTTTTTTTATTTTTTTGTCGGACAAATGATGACATATTTTCATGTTAAATTTGTCATTACAGTTATTCAATTGTATCATAATATTTATTTAGTAATATTATCGTCTTATAAATTAATATCACAATGTTCTAATACTAGTTTATATGAATGATGATATTAATAAATAAGTGTAATAATATCAATTTTATACTGTGAAATGATAATGAGACTTGCCTATATTTCTGTTTTTCTTCTCCTTTTCAGATCCAGCTTCTTCATAAGTACAGCCTTGGCCATCTCTGGTTTTCCTTCCCTATTTAATCCATACATAATAGTCCTGAAATTAATTGAACTTGGAATAATCCCATCATCAAGCATTTCAGAAACAAGTCTGAAAGCTTCTTCAGACATGCCTATTCCACATAAGCAATCTATCATCATTGAGTATGTCTTGAAATCAGGGGAAGGACCATTCTGTTTTAGATTATGAAAAACATCCCAAGCCTCCTTCACTTTTCCCAATCTCACATATCCACATATCATAGCTGAATAAGTTACTACAGTAGGCTCACAGCCATGCTCTTTCATTTCCTCTACAGTTTCCAGGGCTCTATTTATGTCTTTCTCCTTGAAAAAATGAATTATTAAATCTGTATACACATGAACAGTTGGATGAATTCCAACCTGTTTCATACAGTTTATCTTCACCAACGCCTCGTCTAATCGTCCCCTCCTTAGCAAAGCATGGATAAAGCTCCCATACGTGAACTGTTCGAGGAGGTTTCTTTGGGGGCCGATTTCATCCATCAATGCTGAAGCATCCTCCAGCTTCCCTGCCCGACAAAGGGCCCGAAAGTATAATGAATAGGAAAGTGGAATTGAGAAACCAAATTTAGGTAAAGATTCAGCACAGCTTCTGGCATCTAACAGTTTATTGACTTCACATAAACAGCCAAGATAAATTTCAACCATCTTTTTATCAGGAGCAAGCCCAGATTGAAGCATTTCTTGATAAATCAAGATTGCTTCATCAACTTTCCTACCCTTTTTCCCACAGAGAGAAGTGATCAAAGAATTGTACGTGCTTTTACCCGGTTTGCAACCGCTCAGTTTCATCTCTCTAAAAATACTCAAAGCACTATTTGTCAACCCTGTGCGGCCATACTGCATTATCATGATCGTCCATGTATCAGATGTTATTGAGAAGCCTCTTCTTTTCATCTCATAAAATAGGCTTCTCATTTCTTTAAAGTTTTTGCCTTGACCAGCGATTTTGATAGCCATGTTGTACGATTGCTCGTTGTGACTATAACCTGTTTGTTTCCCAATCCATGAGAAAAACTTCAAAGCAATCCCAATATTAAGGCCACTATTTCGTAAAATTTCCACCACAAGGTCAGGGGTAAACTGGGAATTATGGAGTTTGTCTAAACTCTCTTGTATAGAGTACCAATCTTTTGAGGATGATAGAATTTTTGCATACTTCTTGTATATCAGGATTGACACTTCTAGATTCCCACAACCTTCTCTGCACTATTTGGTCCGGTTTTGAATCGTTTACAACTTCTGATTGACTGCATTCTTCAGCATTCAGTTTCTTTCTACTTACAGGATAAATAGCTGGACCTCTCTGAATCTGCATAATAGCATTCACCTTCTCTGTCTCACCGTTTTTCTCCAGGAAAGATAGAACCTGCCTAAAGATATCGTCTCGATTTTTACCTCAACAACCTGAATTTCATTCAGAACTTTGACAATCTCATCTGTTTTGCAAACTTTACACAGCTCCTTTATGAAAACAGTATATGATTTAGAAGTTGGCTTAATCCCCTTCTCATTCATACTCTTGAACACTTGGCATGCTTCAGAAATGTAATTTTTGCTGAACATGACCAACAGCAACAGCAGTTATAGCCACGTGATCTAATTGTATCCCCAATTGAAGCATCTCATTGTACAGATCCAATCCTTTCTGATATTCATTCTTCCAGAAAAGGTGCTGCATACAATTCGTGTAAGTAGAGACTGAGATATTTCCAGATCTTTTGGCATCTTGGAAAAGATCAAATGCCTTAGAGACTTCATTTCTTTTCAAATATGTGCTTATAAGAACTTCATACATATTCTGACAAAAGACCCCCTTCTCTTCATTATTTCAAGTATCTCCATTGCGTCTTTAATCCTATCTCGGCTGCAAAGTCCTTTCGCCAGTGTTTCAAAAATTTCAGCATCAAGGAAGATATTTTTGTTCTTCAAATCACGAATTAGCTCTAATGATTCTCTGATTCTCCCTGCTATACAGAAACTCTTTAGCATGAAACTGTATACTTGAGGCTGAGGAATCTCAGAAAGATTTATCATGTTTTCACCAACCAAATGAACAGCATCAACATTTCCAGACAACGCAAAGCATTTAAGTAATTGTTTATACAAACCCACATCTAAATTCACCTCGTTTTGTACCATATCCTTGTAGAACTCCAATGCTATATCCGCTTTTCTACTATTGCAGAGTGCCCTCAACATTATCCTGTAGGCAATTGCATCAGGTTTAACACCAGCTTTCTTCATCTCCTCAAACATCAACAAGGCTTTACTGATAACTTTCGTGTTGCCATAATGCGAAACAAGAACAGTCCATGTCTTAATATTTTTCTCACAAGAACTCTTCTCCATTTCTTGAGCTAACTCCTCAACCAAACAACAATTCTTGGCTTCTCTAGCTACATTCATCATGACGTTAAATGTGTTGGTTGTGTGTCGAAAACCTTCTCTGAATTTCACCCAATCGAAAAACCTCAAAGCCAAATGAGGAACCTTGAAACACCTCTTCAGCACCTTCTCAACAATCTCCTCATTATAGTTGATATCAACGTTTTCCAGCCTTTCCTCCATCGAAATCACGGCATTTTCACATCTGACAATCTCGGTTACACTTTGAACTACTGGACTAACATCGCTCACTTCAATTAAATCAGAAATTCCATTCCCCTTGTTTTTTAAATCCAATAAATTTCCCATCTCTGTATGGTCTGTTATCTCCTCGGCATTTCCACAAACATCTGGTAGCCTATTAAGAGATGATCCTTCACTTCCCATTTCTCCTTTCAACATGGAATCTTTGGATATGAAAAAGCCATATAGAGAATTCTTATCCGCCACAATGTTATCAGTACCTAAAATGCCGAGGATTTCGTTGAAGAGTGGATCAACGCCTTGTAACTCTCCGGGGTTATTCAGGTCGGCGGTTTTACCAACTTTCTTGGAATTTTGAAGTGATTTTGATGACGAAGTTGAAAGGGAGATCCATTGAACAACTCGAGGTGCATTAAAACGAGAAATTAGCAAAAATTTGCAGGTATTTGAATCCAAAATTCCACCTTTAAATAGGTACCTCATGGTTCCTGATATCACTCGTCTGTTCTTGAATTTTTGTAAGCTCTCGTCCGTAAAAGGAAAAGAGCGAACACTCTTTTATCTTTGTGCTATAAGCGTGTTACAAATTTACAATCCTTTTTAGCGCTTTTATGTTTTTAACTAATTTCAGGACAACTCTACCGTGCTAAATACTCCGGTATGGCTAGTAAAGATGAAATTATTTACCGATATAAAAAATGAAATTATTTTAGTACGGATGATGCGGATAAATATTTTATTATGAATAATTGATAGAATGCAATAAAATATTTATTTTTTAGGTAAGATTTATATATTTTCGAAGTAAAAGTTGGCAGAGGCAATGAGTTTTTGAAGCCCTCTCTTGAATCAAAGGCTTAGAACTAAGTAATGTGCAGATTGAGGGAGATTCTAAAGATGATGCCATTAATAGTAATGAAGAGTGAATTAGTTCTTTCGGAGAAATTATAGCTTCTTGTCGTAATTTGTTGAATGATCTCCATAATGTTAAGGTTAACGTAATGCCAAGTATATGACTCACTTTTGCTAGGACCTTTGGATTTTTTGAGAGTCCGTTTTATTGGAATGATCGACCAAGCTTTGTGATTGTACTTTCGATTGAAGCTTGTGACTAATTAATAAAAGTTCTTTTAATTTTTTTAAAAAAGGTAAGATTTATATAAAAATAATTTGTAATAAATTTATTATTAAACTATTTTAAAATTTTGAAAATATTAAATGTTTGATCAAAAATATTAAAAATTTCATCAAACATCTAGAATTAAGGTCATAATATCATATTATTGTATGCAAGTATTAACAATATTTAATATTTTTACTACTTAGATTATTTATATTTAATATAAAAAAATAAAGTATTGTAATATTTAAATTTAAAATATCTTGAACAAAAACATTTAAAAATATCAAATATTTAACTAAAAATATAAAAACTTAATAATGGTTAGTAAAAGCATGTTAATATAAAACCTATGCTTAATATATTGATGACTAGAATATGCTAATTCACAAAATTTAATAAGATAAAAAAGGTGCATCCATGCTTCTCAACATTACTCGAAGTTCAAGTAAGTTGTATTTTATGGTACAAATAAACCCTTTAATTTTAAATAAGTATATCCTTCAAGTATTTTAGTGATACAAATAAATTTTATTAAGAAAATGCATTCAACTAATCTAAAAATAAAAATACATTCTCTTAGTTTTTTTTTTTTTTTTTGGAAAGAAATACATTCTCTTAGTTGTGTACCACCAAATTTGATATTTTTTTATTTTAACTTAATGTTTTTATAAATTAATAATTATGTTTCTTAAAAAAAAAAATTGTGCTTCTAAAAATATGAAATTAATATTTATTATTTTTTGTGTGTTTTTGTTGGCATGATTTTGTGATAAAAAATTATTATATTTATTTTTCTTAAAATTGGGAAATTTATCATGCAACTACATTAATTGAAAAAAATATATATATTTATTTTTGTTCATGAAAGTGTCTTTTTATTCTATATTAAAAAGATAAAAAGCTTATTTGTACCAAAAGGTTAAAAAATATTATTTTTCAAAAAAAAAAAAGGTTAAAAAATATTTAAGGGCTTATTTAAAAAATAAAATAGTTTAGGAATCTATATAATTTTTCCTATTTTTAACGAACCACCGTTTTCTTCTTTTCACAGGGAGACAGCCCAAAATTCCTCTTACCGCCTCACCTCTCCTCAGAACCCGCCGCCGCCGCCACCGCCGCCGCCACCGCCACCGCCACCGCCACCATCGATCATCTTATTCGCCGCCGCAAGGGAGAACCCCGTCTCCATCGTCGTCGCGTTGCACAGGAGAGTACCCCTTCAGGATCGCGTTGCCGCCCTCCAAGCCCGTTTACCAGCACTATCTGTGTCAGTTTCTGACAGCAATTTGTCTATGGTAAGTTGAGAAGAGATTTCACGGTCCAGTTTCGTCCATTGAAGTGTTGCTTCACCTCTTCCCGCGGCCGCTGCACCTCCATACCGTAATTACTCTGCATAAAAGCATATAAAGTTATTCTAATTGAGGAGACCACTTTTGAGTGGGGAAAAGGATGGAATCAATAGTGAAAAAGTATCAGCAAAGATTCAGAAAAGTGAAGGATGAGATGAGCTCTTGGGAAGAGCTTCAGTCTCGGTTGATATCCCAGTTCTCTAACGCCTCTTCAATCATCCAGAGGTTGCAGGTTTTCCCATTACGTCCCTCTATTTCTCTCTAGAATTTTATCTTTAATTGGTTTGTTTATGGACTGTTCGTTGATAATTGTATGTATAGGTGATCCAAGATTTGCAAAACTATGGAGCTTTGAAATGTGTTGACGGTGTGGCAAATGCTGTGTTGGTAAAGCAAATGGATTCTCTGCAAACAATCTTCATCTCTATGAACAAAACAATGTACTGTTAATTTTTCGAATTTCTTTTTTCTGTTGTTGGGAGTCTTGCAACAGTGATCTTGTGTTATTTCTTGATTTGGATATGAGAATGGTTGAATTGGATGAAAGATTAATCTTTGAACTTCTTTTATTGCTTCTCTTTTTGATTGAATTCTTTAACTTCTAGCTTACTGAAGTTTAAATACATACATTAATCTGTATCTATATTTAGTGTTTGATTGAAGCAGTAGTGAAGTACATTGGCATGTAAACACATCCTGTGAATTTGGACATAAGATTATACTACGTCTTCTGTACTGTGAAAATAATTGTGAACTTTTCTAAGTGTTTACATATTATTCCACTTACCTGAGTTTGTTTCGTTGCGTTGAATCAAAGTGACTTGTTCTCATTTAACTTGCCACTTGAATGTTCTGTTGCTTGTTCGAAAATTTTGTTACTTTTTCACATCTTTACCTTGATAAGTGAAGTGTGGATTGATGAATATTCGAACAGAGTCATATGTTGTTTCTTTTCCTCCTTATTTTTTTCTGGTAATTTCCATGTAGGGAAGAATTTCATGGGATTGTTTCTTCACTTGAGAAGGTAGTTCGTGATAGCAGGCAGCTCATAAGAGTGGGGTCGTCCCAGAAAACTGTAAAACAATTGAAACAGCAAATTGGCATAAAACCAAGTCTTGCCAATTGTTTGGATGGTCTTAAACTTCTTCAAGAGATGCATCAGTCAGAGTAAGGACGTCTGAAAGGCTGATAATATTTTTGTTTTCTTCGTTTACCATGCTACACGCTACTTTGGGATTAATTATACACCGACTCTGCCTTGTAAATCACAATTCCAAAAATAAAAGATATATTAATTTCACATGAGTAAAAAAATAAGAAAATAAGATAGGAATGAAAAAAGTAATTAAGTACATTAGTAATTAAGGATATAAACTATAAGATGTCAAACATGGTCTTAATATTTTTAAGTCTTAAATTTGTAGTTTTTATCTTTCAGGCTCTACTTAATAGTTTCCTATTTTTCAGGTTCTGAATTGATATGAACAATCTTGCAGGCCCTAAATTGATAGTTTTAGTAACTTTCAGACCCTAAATTGACAAAATTCCGGATATTAATGATACGTGTAGTTAACTGCAGTACTCAGTGCCTTACTGCCATCTCAAAATAAACATAATTACCATTTGGAATGACTTCATCATACCTTCTGATATATCTTTAAGGAAAGGGCGTTGAAGGTAGATTTTTTGATGTCAAGGTTATAAAATAGCAGGTTCTGGTTTTCTGATCAGATCTTTTAAAATTTTCAAGGAATTCAGTGATGATGCTCTTCGTGCATATAACATCTGTATATGTAACCTTAATTGGTGGTCCTAAATTTCAATGTATTAATTTAACTCGCTTCCCTATTTTTCTTTAGGTACCGTCTTAAATTATCCGTGGTATCAGCACTTCCTGCTCTTGCATTGAATCCTAGGTACGCATATAGAAAGTCCAAGCCGAGTGCTTCCTTCTGCATAACTGGACTAAAAGAGTACATATTTACTAATATGTGCAAATGAAGTAACATTCTACTCATTGTGTCTTTATTCATTGCAGTGCGAGTGGTGATTTAAGCGCACTTCATCAACTCCTGGTCGATCAACCTAATATTCCCGGGAGGAAGGTAATTGAATGTTCCAAGATAAAAGCATCCATCACTGCATGATTGATTCATAATAATGTAAATAAGGACCATCATGCATGCATGTTTGTCTTGGCTTGGCTTTGTGTTTACTATGATAAGAGTTCCCTCTTATTCTAATTCAACATTCTGATGTTGGCGATTTTCTCTACAGTGCAGAACCTATATGACATCATATTTGCTGAAGAAATTTCTTAAAATTGTTCGCCTCGTCTCACAGCGTAGATGACATATATTCACATGAGGAAGAAGATTCGGTCTTAAAACAATCACAATATCGAGAAATGGTATAAATAGTTGGTCTATGATTGAAAGAAGAAGCAGTATTGTCTCACACCTCAAATAGAGAAGGATTATATCATCACGCCCATCTCTTGTAAAAATCTGTATGCTTCTTTCTGACTGTTTATGAAGTGTTAATGTTATGGTATTGTCTTACTTTTCTGGTGCCGACATTCTTGCTTTCTATTTCTACAGTCTAACAAGCTTTCTATTTCTACAGTCTACTACAACTTTGAACTGAGAATCAATCCAAGTTCCACAACTGTCTCTTCTATTCAATAGTTTTTCTCTCTAGTAAAAAGATGGGAGGACTTAAATTGTGTCATAAAATGTGTACAAGTTATAAAATCTTCTGTGAGAACAATGCCAGTCTTAAGGTGCAATTTATGATTTTAATGAGTTCAAGTTGTTTAATTCACTTCTCATTCACATCCTTCAACACTTGCCATGCTAATTAATTCTATACCCGATTGAAGCGTCTCAATCATTTCACCAAGGAAACAATGGAAGTGATAACATTCCACATCAAATTAATCTGACTGGATAAGCATCTCAAATGATATGAGACATTTTGGGAAAGCCCAAAAATAAATGTGTGCAAGCCCAGCCTAAAGGCCCAACATTATCAACCAAATGAGTCCCAAGACACAAGAAAGCCAGAGAAAAATGAATTCCAAGTAAAGAATTCAACTTGATCAAGAAATGGCAAAATTGTTCAACATGGTCATCTGATCTCTGATCTGATGATATACAAACCACTGTTAACTGGGTGCAAAAATTAAGTAGCATCTGCATTGTCTACTTTCAAAGTAGAGAGACGATTACTAGCTTGGGACATCTCTCTCATGAAACCAGTGAATGAGGAGGATTCAAGAATATGACCCTGCTGCTTAGCTTTAGACGTAAAACAATAGACAGGAGCTTGCCAGTTAGGGTCTTCAAGCACTTTTCCAACCTCAAATGTTATCACATGTGTTTCCCTCCCTGCAAGTTCAAATTCCACCATCAATAATTCGTTCTCCATCCACATAATTTGGCATGCATAAAACACAACACTCACTACTATAGTACGAAACGATCATTTGGTGTTTCATAAATATCTATTGATATAGAGTCTGAAATATGAGATGAATATCAATTTTACACTTCAAAAATAAAGCCATCAATTTGGGATTGGAAGATCAAACTTATCTCAAATCTAAGACCATGCTTTGACATCTTGCGATTTGTAGCCTTTTTTCTTTTTTAAGAAAACCATAGATGAATTTCATATGAATGAAGAGAGAAAGAAATTTAAGTATTCCTTTATATTAATAAAAGAAAATTTTTGTGAACCGGGTTCACGTGATTTTTTCAAGTATCAATTTTGTATGTACAAAGTGTCACTATTTAAAAAGAAATATTTTTAAAAAATTACACTTCATATACACAACAATATACAACAGTGACAACGAAAATAGAGATTTCACGTATTTTCGCATGTACAACAGTATACACTAAAAATAGAGATCTCACGTGAAGCTTAATTTAATAAAAATGTTTGTGGATTATCCTATATATAAGTAGGTCTACAATCTATAAATTTGTCTTTAAACCACTGACTTGATAATTACACATCGAATCAATCAATAGTTAACCTATATTTGGACCATAATCTAAAAATCTATCACAGATTGCCAGTTGATTGACTCAGTTAAGATGTTTGACTCAATTATTCAGTACCAAGTTGTAGAGTGAACTAGTGAAGTAGTGTTCATGCATATTAGAGGATCCAAACCAACAAGAACACCACCATTGTTAAAAAAATTGTTGGTGATTTACATATATATTCTACTAATATTATTTAACATATATGCACACTAATTAACATTGATATATCTCATAGTCATAGTATTCAATTCAGATAACCAAATTGAAGGAAGGCTGCGCACCTGTGTGGAAAGCCCAGAAAACAGGGCGCTTGGTTGCTACATCCTCATAATACGTAATGAAATCAGCTTTCTCCCACACATTACAGAGGAACCCATCCTTTTTCACTTGCCCTGTGTAATTCGCCTCTTTTAGCCAATTAGGGCTCAGAATTCCCACCGGAAAATGTGTGGTCTTACATTCCTTATTGGCATCCAGCGTGTAATAATAGGAGGTGCCATTATTCCATTCCAAATCGTAGAGCTTCTTCCCCAATTGGTGTTGGATAATGTTGAAGTTTCGGCCGTTGGGCCAATCGTACCAGAGATCCGTCACTTGCAGAAGCCCCTTGCTGCCGTTTATCACCAGAATTGAGTGGAATTGAGGCGGCCATGGGGTCGGTATCGGATCCAATGATGCAACCAGCAAAGGGAGGAGGAGGACGGACGAAATCAGAGAAATGCTGCTGAGATTCATCTTTCTTTTTTTTTCAGATGATGATTTTGGTACAAATCTCCATCTCTTATATTTGTCAATTAAATTTCTTTTCCTTTTTAATTTTAATTTATTTTGCAGTCAGTTATCATTATTACTTGTTGCCTCTTTCATTTCTTAACAACGCCGTTCCTCAGTCAATTTCTCCGTGACATTTACAGGTGAGTTTCTTTCGCGTTCTTCGTCTTCTTCTTTTCTTCAATTTTGTTGTTTCTTCTTCGTCCATATCTACGTTATTCCCATTCCAATTTTTCCTTTCCATTTTAGATAGTCTCGTGATAATCTTCATACTCAATTAAGAAAAATAAACACAATATTAACATGTTCATAGTATCACTTTAATTTTTTTATATTGTTTAATCACTTTAATTTTAAAAATGTATTGTTCACATATTGATTTGATTTTACTCTCATCAATTTTTTTCTTTCTATTTTAGAAAAATTAACACAATATTAACACCTCGTAATATTATTTTAATTATTTTTTATTGTTATGTCACTATAATTTTAAAAATGTATTGTTCACGGATTGATTTGATTTTCCTCCCATCGTTTGTCCGTCCTCAATCTCGGAGAATTTCGTAAATATCTATCCTTTTTTTTTATCGGGAAAAGATGACTCAAGCCTGGCCTTTGGGCGTAGGTAGTGGGCTTAACCACTTTATACCACTTCGTCAGTAAATATCTACCATATTAGATATGATGATAAAGAAATTTTGTATCTTTTGGAGTATTTGATTGCAATGGGTGAATGTATGATCATTTGGAATATTTTGCATTCGTACCATTCTTCAACACTTGCCATGCTATCTAATTATATCCCTAATTGAACACTTTAGGAAAACAAAAGAAAAGATGTGTCAAACAATATTTCGCATCAAATTAACATTTAGGGATCATGACATTTACAAGGATGGACAATATCTCTATTCATATGAGACATTTTTGGGAAAGCTCAAAAACAAATATGTCTGGCCCAAGCTTAAAGCAGACAATATCATATACCAATGTGGAGATTAACGTCCTTCTAGGGCGGTCAGGATCTCTGTTACGTAATGATGTTAAATCTAGCATTACATTAATTAAATTTGCGCCATGTGTACATACATCAAAATTTACAAATAAGAGAATAACATCCTAATATAATCGTATGTATGCACGTGGCGCAAATCTAATTAATGTAATGAAGATGTAACACCATTATGTAACGAGGTTATCTGTGTGCTTCTAGGGCCCAACATTATCAACCAAATGAGTCCCAAGACACAAGATAAACACTGAAAAAGGAATTCCAAGGAAAGCAATCCAACTTGATCAAGAAATAGCAAAATTGTTCAACTTCATCATCTCATCTCTGATTTGATGATATACAAAAATTAAGTAGCATCTACATTGCCTACTTTCAAAGTAGAGAGACAATACTAGCTTGGGACATATCTCTCATCAAACCAATGAATGGGGAGGATTCAAGAAGAGGACCCTGCTGCTTAGCCTTAGACGCAAAGCAATAGACAGGAGCTTGCCAATTAGGGTCTTCAAGCACTTTTCCAACCTCAAATGTCATCACATGTGCATTCATCCCTGCAAGTTCAAATCCCCCATCAATAATTCATTCTCCATCCACATAATTTGGTATGCAATAAAACACAACACCCACTACTATGGTACGAAACGATGATTTGGTATCACATAAATATCTAGGGACTTCTATTAGTTTATAGTTTGAATGATGGGATGAATATCAATTTGGGACTTCAAAGATAAAACCATCAATGTTGGGATTGCAAGATCAAACTTGTCTCAAATTTAATTAACACCATGCTTTGACATCATGCAATTAAAAAGAAATATGAGAAATTTATGTATGCCCTATGTACTAATAAAAGACAAATTTATATGAATTCGAGTTCATGTGAATATTTTTTTCAAGTATCACTGTTGTGCATATGAAGTGTCACTATTTAAAAATTAAATATTTTTTAAACGGTGACATTTTGTAGGTACATTATGACATTCGAAAAAGAGTTCACGTAAACTTATGTTCATAGTTGAGGATTATCTAATCTTACAATAAGTAGAATTTTATCTTTCGAACACTAAGGCCTCGTTTGTTAGCTTGATTGGGCTAAGCTGTCCGATTAATTGTTAGGGCGATAATAGACTCATTTTCCATCCAAGATAATTAGAAGAGTGTTTGGTATACATAGATTAGCCCATTTTAACATTAAAAGAAAATTAGAATTTATTACGGTATTTACTCCAATACCCCTCGGCAACAAACAACTTTTGCGTCTCAAAATTCCTAATTCTAGAATCCTCCATCGCCGTCTCTACTCTCCATGAAACGCGAATCGCCGCCTTCACTTATTAGGTCTTGGAGCAATCATTTGTAAAATTTGTTAAGATTCTTTAAGAAACCCATCGCACGATGGTGGCGAAAAGTTTCAAGATTTACGCCATTTTTCATGCTCTGGTTCTTGTCGAAGTTCTTTGTAGGATTTGTTCTTCTTCGTATTGAAGAATTCGTGAAGGAATTGGAAGAATCATAATCTTGAATTATTAATTTGTTGGTTAGTACTTATTTGTTGTGGGTTTTTTTTTCATTTTTATATAAATTCTCTCTTTTATGTAGAATTTATTTGAATTTTCTATATCAAATGAAGGGGTAAATTTTACTCCCTAATGCTTTCCTTGACGAATTCACTATTTGATGAAAGTTTACATGAATTTGTGTGTTTTCTCTTGACTTTCTTTCTGCTTGAAATGAAGAGGTGATTGGAAATAACTAGGGTTTTCCACTTTATATACTCAAGGGGTAAAATGGTAATCTTGAGTGGCTAACTTGGTTATCAAGTTCTTCTGAGAAATAATCGGTGAAGTTCCGCCCGATTTGTAAAATGTATTTTCACGCTAATTAGCCCACGGGCCTTTCCTTTCTCGCGGGCCCATCGGATGGCTACCAAAGACTGGGTTAGCCGCGATAAGGCCAAGATAAGGTCTTATTCTCACCAACCAAACGAGGCCTAACTTGATAATTTAATTCTTACGCCTCGAATCAATAGTTAACCTATGTTCTGTAAAAAAAAAAAATAGTTAACCTATGTTTTGGACCCTAATCTAAAAATTTATCATATAGCCCAGTCGAGTCATGATCAGCTGTTTGTCTCAATTATTCAAGACTCAGTAGTACGGTGAAGCAGTGTTTCGTGCATAGTGGAGGATCTATAAGGGTATGATTGTATGAATACAAATAGATTAATTTCACACCACCGTATAAGTTCGGATTTAGATGAGGTGAAATTTTTGATGGTTTCAAAGAAAAAACCCTGATTTCAAACCGTGCTAACCTAGTTCCAAAGTTCCATGAAATTATGTCCAAAAACATACTCCCTCCGTCCCATATTTTTTTCATGGAGAGAGACACACTTATATTAAGAAAAGGGGAGTAAATGTAGGAGAGTAAATAAAATATAAGAGTATTTTGAATGGTTAAATGGGGGATGTTCCATTTTAAGGATGTGAAAATAATTGTAGGACAGACGAAAAAAGAAATATGTGAAACTATAAAAGTAATCGCCAGAAGGAGTATGTTATTGTAAGTGCAAGTATGTGTTTGTTAAAAAAACTTGTCCAACCTGCTAACTTGGTTTCAAAGTTCCATGAAATTATATATAAAAAAAAAAAAAAACATATGTTTAAGTAAGTGCAAGCATGTGTTATGTAAAATAAAAAAATCTTGTCTTTACATAAATAAAAATTTATAACTATAGTAATATATATAAATTATTGAAAAATGTGTTACTGTATCAAAATGATGTGTTATTATATGAACGAAATTAATATAAACTTGAATAAAAAACTCTAAATTTAAAATGAAGAGCAAATTAAGAAACACTACCACATAACTGTCCTTGGACAAATTTTTATCAGAGACAAATTTTTGTTTCTATAAAAGTTACCATCACATATTTATCTTTATATTAACAAACATACTTGCGCTTGTTCTTTTATAGTAGTATAAATGATTTCTTTATTTGACAAAAAGAATGTATACTTGTATTTATCATTTCGCCAGACATGTTTTTATTTTTATTTGGGAGAAATTCCTTTAACTTTACCAGCTTAAAATTCACAAAATTTTTACATTTTTCTAAATATATTCAATAAAATTATTTCCACCGATATGTCCATTTTTTCATGTCCATCGATGTATTGACATTTTCACCTATAAATCGACATTTTCACCGATATATTTGTAAATTTAAGGTGCGATATTTCTACCGACACCGATATTTTCATCATGAGGAAAGGGTGCGCACCTGTGTAGAAAGCCCAGAAAACAGGGCGCTTGGTTGCTACATCCTCATAATACGTAATGAAATCAGCTTTCTCCCACACGTTACAGAGGAACCCATCCTTTTCCACTTGCCCTGTGTAATTCGCCCCTTCCAGCCAATTAGGGCTCAGAATTCCCACCGGAAAATGTATGGTCTTACATTCCTTATTGGCATCCAGCGTGTAATAATAGGAGGTGCCATTATTCCATTCCAAATCGTAGAGCTTCTTCCCCAATTGGTGTTGGATAATGTTGAAGTTTCGGCCGTTGGGCCAATCGTACCAGAGATCCGTCACTTGCAGAAGCCCCTTGCTGCTGCTTATCACCAGAATTGAGTGGAATTGAGGCGGCCATGGGGTCGGTATCGGTTCCATTGATGCAACCATTAACGGGAGGAGGAGGAGTAGCGACGAAATCAGGGAAATGCTGCTGAGATTCATCTTTTTTTGAAAAGTTTTCAGAAGATTTGTTATGGATAAAGGTAGCTCCAACTGAGTGGAGCCAATATGCAAACTATTCGATGACTGGCTCAGAATATTTCAAATTCGACCACAAATTGGGGTGATTTCGTACAATTCTTTTCAAAGTGGGTATTGTTTGGGAAAAAAAAAAACCTTGATTTATATTTTAAAATATTTGTTAAGAATGAGCAGTTTTAAGAGTTGATTTGTAAAGTGAGTTCATGAATGTCGAATTTTATTATATTATTTTTAGTTGATTATACTGACACTTTTCATTTTTAATTTGTATAATATTATTTTCATAAGTGAGTGCATGCATTGAGTAATTTCATAGGAGACTAAGACCAATTTTAATTGTTCTATTTTTTTTTCTCAAACTCAAGAATTGTATACAATCACTTCTATAAATTGAAAAATAAATGCTTTTAATTAGTTTGAGAAGTTTTATTTTTTTTAACTTGAGTTTATGTGAATTTTTTTAATATTAGTTTTATATATATTTACTATCATTGTTTTAAAAATGCTTAATTTTTAAACAATAATAATATAAATGCATAACAGTGATAATGAATATAAATAATAATAATATTTGGAGAAATTGAATTCATATAAATTTATCTTTTAAATTTTAAGCACTTGATGGTGTTTAAAACACTCCCTAAATATCAAATGTTACAGCTACAAGGAATTTTTGCAAGGATGAGCAACCACTTTGGAGCTTTTTAAAAAGACGTTCACCTACGCTATAACTAACAACTTTGTGAAAATTGGTCTAATTTCATTAATAAATAGGACTGTAAACAAGTCGAGTCGGGAAGTATTAGGTTCAAATTTTACTTTGATTCGGCTAGAAGTTAGAAGCTCAAAGTTTGCACTCGAGCTTGACTTGATAGAAAGTTGGTAAACGGATGTTCAATTCGGTTCGATTTGAAAACTTGCATATTCTCAATTGTAATTAGAGTATAATCATAAATAATTAACACAATAAAGAAAAAAATGCTAGAACTAAATTTATCGAGTCAATTATCAATGGGCTAGCTTGAGCTCGACTTAGTGAAATCCAACTCAAATTTGATATTTCGTCAAATTAAAAATGAGTAGGTATTAAAGGAAGAAATAAAGGATGAGACATATTAGCAAAAGAAGTATTAAGTAGCTATAGACAAACACCATTGACAATTTATGTATCTGCTTCTAATTGTTTTGTGAACGTGAATGGGAAGTAAACTTTCATGGTATGCATAAACAAATGCAAAACCAAATCAAGAGTTATCAAAAAAACATCAAACAAACAAACGTGTGCACCAACTACATCGTGTAACCGACCATCTCTCAAGTCCATTTATCCTAATAAATGTTGTTCGAAATGTATCTCGCGCCTCTCGAGAGAAAAATTTGCCGGTAATAAAATGTTCGGGTAGCGAGGGCAAGCCGAGCAGATGTCGGCCCCTTCCTCGGGGCTAACATGTCCCGCCCAACCCGATCATAGCTTTTGACCCATCCCGGGCAGTAGCTATTCACATATATCTTCCGCCTTCCGGGCGGTCTGCAAATATCCTAGCCATCAACCTCGTATAAGTATTCACCGCCCGGTTTGGACATTGCATAGTCCGTAAATATATGAGGCCAACCGCCTTCTCTCCAGCTCCCGTCCCTTACTTGGTCCAAGAATTTATTCACCATCCCGTCTATCGGTTCTTCGGATAGCAAAGCGTCGTCCTCCATTTGTTTCCTCAATTCCTCGTCTTCGATTCTCTACGGAATCAAATCAAATGAATATGAACAAATAAATTATAATCTCTTGAACTTGAACAAAAGAATTTCATCTTATTTAAAAGTTCATGAGTGTGACAACTTACGTTTCTGGGCTGTTGAATCTTCCGAGTTTGGAGTGACATTAACGATACGGGCACACTGCATCTGAAGCTCTCATAAGAGGAATCATTGCCTTAATAATATTCTTTGTCCCAAAGTAGTTGGTCATTATTACTTTTTCGCATTTTCCACTGAATTCTCTCGATCCGGCATTGAAATTTACTCTGCATTATTTATCTAACAAACCACCCAAGTATAAAAACATCACTCCACATATCAATTTAGAGTAAATCTTGAGTGAGACAGTTTCACGCAACATAATTTGACAATGACGCTTTTAACACTTTGGAAAGAAGTACGGTGATCGGTCTTATCACGCAAGATTTTACCATCAATTTAACAAAATACTACAATAAAATTGGCACGTAAATTATGTCACTACAGAGGATCTGATGTGACTATAACCATAACCAGATTGAAAACATGAAGAATTAATTAATTACCAGTATATCTATGCCACCGTATTGTGCTTGAACCCATTCAACAAAGACTTGAATTGATGAAGGGTCAATAATGTCAAGTTGGTGAAACACAACATTTAGACCTCCTTCTTGCAGCACCTTTGCTGCTTCTTCCCCACACCAGTCTCTCGTGATGTAAGAATCACGGTGACGCCATGCGACGCAAGTTGCCGCACGATCTCAAATCCGATTCCCCTGTTTGCGCCCGTCACCACTGCTATAGTGTCCGACGTCCACCATCTGACGACCAAGGAAAATGTGAAATTAATACATTTATATTAACACTCCCGATCAGTTGCATGGATTATCAAGTCTCCATTTGGGAGAAGACCCATCAAATGAACAAATTTAATATGAGTGGAATTGCTTTTAATTAATATAGAATATTCATAATCTGAGATCTAAAAATACAAAGTTTATATATAACACCTTATAATTAGATAGAAAGAGGTAAGCCTTATTACAATTAGGTGTAAAAATTTGCATGAGAATCACAAATTTTTTTGCACAGATGCACAAAAATTTGCACGTTTACACCTGTTTGTAATTTTGCTAATTTTTACACCTATTTGTAATTTTCCTATAAAAAAATATGAAATTACCAACACTATCAATAAGATATGATGCACAATATATTAACATACCAACGCTTTTTTATATACATATGAAATTAAAATTAAATGTTGACACCATTATATTTTTTGAGAAAAATAAAAAGAAAATTAACAAATGTGAAGGATTACGGTTTTTTTATCGGTAAATGTGAAAGATTACGTACCTTTGGTGATCGGAATAGGGAATGGTACGGCGGAGAGAGATCTCTTGGCGCCTCTTTTCTCTTTTTTCTTTTGCCTTCTCTTTTTTATCCATTAAGAGACAAATCTATTGTTTGTTGAACAAACTAATATTTTGCAGTTTATTTTGTGTAGAGAGATGAAAATGGAAGAGCGATTAGTTTTCCCGACAAAGGTGGAGCTTACCCTTACACTCGGGCCTTTCTTTGAACAATCACTTGCCGCGTTGCATTCCTCTAAAAAATATATAAATAAATAAATTGTATTAATAATAGAATTAGTTTCAAGCCTAGAATATAATCCTCAAAGGATAACTTCATTTTTGGTCTGTTAAGTAAATTTAATTTTCAGTGTTGATTTTTTATTTTTGATTTCCCAAGTATTTAATTTTTCGCACACATTTATGATTTATCATATTTTTTAGTATATGTTTACTATACATAAATTTAATTTCAGATTTTAAATATAAATTGTATATTTATTAGATTAATAAAAGTGATTATTATATTTATTTAGTACGTCAGATCTATTAAATATATTCGGATTTTCAAGTTTTATTTATTCTGATGACTTAAATATTACTGAATTTTGTATTACTAGATATTTTTAAAAATTGTTCTTCTTTCTTTTACCACTTTGTTAGAATGCTTCTGATTTTTATGTTTTAATATTTATTGAAATAATGAAACAATAATATGTTACTTATTTAGAAGTACTTCTTTATTTTTAAATAAGAATGTAATGTATTTTTATGTTTACTTAACTGATTATTAAATTATTATGGAGACGTATTTTGTTAGTTTTTGTGCGGTATGGCTTCCGGTCAGAGTTTAGTGCATGATTTCATGACCGACCGAACACAACTTGTACAATTTTTTAACATCTTTGTACGATTGTTAACCCGCAATAATTCATCTTCATTCAACTGTGATTTTGGTCGAACAGCGGCCAGGGTGGGCCAAAAATAAATATTCTCTCTGTGCCACGTCCATTTTCACACTTTTTTTTTTTTGGTTGTCACATTAGTTTTAGCATTTAAAAAAGGTCTCTCCTTAAACTCCACCCTCACAATATTCATATATTTACACAAAATGTCATTATTTTTTACACTCAATCCAACCACCTCTCTTACTTTAATAATAAAAGTTTATAAAATCATCGTTCAATACTCCACTCATTAAACTTTTTCTTAAAATACGGACCTCTCTTACTTTAATAATAAAAGTTTATAAAATTATCGTTCAATACTCCACTCATTAAACTTTTTCTTAAAATACGGAGTATTGTTTATGTGAAAAAATATACTCCCTCCATCCCAAAGATAATCTTCATACTTTCTTTGGGCACGGAGATTAAGAAAACTTGCTTTTTGGAGATAAAGGGATAGGAGAGAGAATAAATTGTGGGGTATTTTGGGTGTTTGACTTTTAAAACGTGTAAGAAGATAAAATGTTTGACTTTTAAGGGTATTAGTGTAAAAATACTTTTCTTATTTGAGTGTGAAGATTATGTTGGGACATCCAAATAAAGAAAGTATGAAGATTATGTTGGGACGGAGGAGTATTAATTAAAAGGTAAAAACACATTATATACATTTATTATGATGTTCTCTATTGAATTTTTATCGGTAAATGTTAGTTGTTAGGGTTAGAAATTAGTTTCTGCAATCGAACAAGTCTCCCACTTAAGAGAGGAGTTCGGTGGGCAAGTGAAATTTAACCCTTGGTTTCGAGAGATGTAAATATATTCTATAAAGTTTAATTTTATATCTATTTATATAAGATATTATGGTCATTTTATATAAGTGTGATTGGAGAATTTTGGGATATGATAGTGACCTCTTCTATAAATTTATTATTATCAATATATCCGTCAAGTCTTCGAATGAAGATATGAATATTAATATTTTCAACCTTTCATTCATGTATGATGATGTATGCAGATGAATATAGAATCTGGCATAGATTATCCTCTCCTATTCCTATGTGAAAGTAAGATATTAATTCCAACTGATTAGGCAAGCTTCTCTTGGCGCACACTCTATATCCTATCTGGGTATAAAAGGTGAATGAATACCTCTTTTTAATTTCTTATCTTTCTTTTCTTTTGTGGGTCGATACTGGTTTTCCTAAGTGCCTGGTATGTAAATGTGATATTATTATATATATTGAATGAGAATATGATGTTTCACCATTTTAATTCACTCGTATGATTTCAATTTATCCCTTGCTGTTTATATTTTGGTCATATTTGATATGATTACATGCTTTTAGATTCTTCAATTATCCCTGATTTTTACTGTTAATTTTACAAGTTTGTGAATATTCGAAAGGTGATGCTGATAGTCTTTGATTCAGTTACAGAAGCTTGATTTGAGATACTTGATTTTAACCTAAACCCAGAAAAACCAAAAGAGTTTAAATCATTTTATGAATTGAACAGAGTCGAAAGAAAGTTTGCCCTCTAGGTTCATGAAAGTTTTATGATGAATTCGGTAATACTGTTTAGTACGCAAAGTAATACTCCCTCCGTCCCGGAGTTATCTTCACACTTTCCTTTTTGGGATGTCCCACAATTAACTTCACACCCCTAAAATGGAATACCCTCCATAAACTACACCCTCACAATATTATTTTAATTTCAAAAATGTCACTCTTACTTTATTCTCTCTCCTACACTTTATCTCATATAACCACACAAAATATCCTTATACTTTATTCTCTCTCCTACTTTAATTTAAGTTTTCTTAAACAACGTGCCACAACACATACAAACCTAACTCCGGGACGGAGGGAGTACTATATACCTGAACAGTGTTTATGAAAGTTTTATGATGAATTCGATAATACTATTTAGTACACTGTAATATTGTAACTAAAACAGTGTTACTTTGAAAATGAGAGTTTACGTGAGCTTGATTCATAGGAGACATACTCTTTGCTTAGGAATCTCCGTATTGTATATTTGATTCATATGTATGTTGGAGATCATTGTTATAGTCATGTTAAGAATGTGTTTGTTTGTTAATTTGAGCAGAGGTTAAACAACACAAATCAGGGGTAATCATGAAGGTTGGTGATTCAGAATGTGTGTTGCTTCATTACCTGATTATCTTTCTCTCGTTAGTAGTAGTTCGAAGTTCAGAAGCTCGTCTCACGAGTGAAAATGGGGTGAAAACCGATGTTTTTCTGTCCCCTAAGTTTGCATTAGAACCAGGTACAGTTTCGGAAAAATACTACTATGGAATCGATTTTCCTAAAGGCCATATTGCTATCAAGAGCTTCAATGCGGAGGTGATTGATGAGAGAGGGAATTCGGTCCCTCTTCACGAGACTTATCTTCATCATTGGGTTGTAGTAAGATACTATATACGAAAAGGTAAAAATGTTGCCAAGAAATCACTTGATTTGGGAATCCTCCAATCTGACTTTCTACTCGTGAAAAATAGCGGGCTATGTGATCACGGGCTTGTGCAGTATTTCGGGCTGGGATCTGAGACCCGGAGAACAGCTACTGATATACCGGGCCCTTATGGCATTGAAGTGGGAAATCCAGGTGATGTGCCTGATGGATACGAGGAGAAATGGATGCTTAATGTGCATGCAATCGACACTCGTGGCGCTGAAGACAAGCTGGGTTGTACAGAGTGCAGGTGTGACTTGTACAATGTCACTGTGGAGGGATATAATGGGGGGTTGAGATGCTGCCATGATAAGGCCAGATGCAGGGTTAAAGCAGGGTTTAATGGTGTGAAGAGAGGCCTCTACTTGAGGTACACCGTGAAGTATGCCGACTGGGATACCTCAATTATCCCTGTTGAGATTTATATATTCGATGTTACCGACATTTGGACAAAGAAAAGTGGGCTCAGAGCTAGACATCGTTGCCTGGTAAAGGATTTTAAATCAGAATTTTATCCAAAATCACCTTTCAGTTTAAAACTAGGCTTCTAGTTGACAGTTTGAGATAAATTGTTTTCTGTTTTCTGATTCATTGTCGAATTGTTCAATTTTTCACTATCTTATATTCCTTTCTTCTGTTTCATATATATATATATATATATATATATATATATATATATATATATATATATATATATATTGTTGTTGTGATGTAGATTGAGTATGAAGTTGAATCTTGTGATGTTGGGATGAAGAACAATGGGTGTACTCACACGAAAAGCCTTAGTGTTAGTTTACCAACAGGCGGCGATGTCGTATATGGAGTTGGGCATTTGCATACAGGAGGCACTGGCATAACTCTTTATGGGGAGGTAAGGTATCTCTTCACTACTTTATGATTACAAGATGCATATCAACACAGATAACAATTGACAGCTTCACCTATGATTTCATCGATACATTCTTCTTTCAACCTTATAGCTTTGACTTTCAACTAGTACAAATGAATAACACAATAGGGAGACAGATGGGTGTGTGTCTCGATTAGTATTGCCGATTCGATATCTAAAGTAACTGATAATCCGTATATTTGTCAACATTTGATCTATTTCATCATTCTTCTTATATGTTTTATTTCCATTATCAGCTATGTTTTGCACTATGTGTCTGTAATATAAATCCTAACAATTTCTGCATTGAGGTGCAAACTCTCTCTCTAGACACATATCAACAAAAAGTATTTTTGTAATAAACTGAATCAGGGAGGGAGAGAAATATGTTCGTCCATTCCAACATATGGGAGGCGGAGATGAAGTTGGAAACGAGGCTGGTTACATAGTCGGAATGTCTACCTGTTATCCTTCACCAGGCTCTGTCAAGGTTTCAGCCGGGAGAGGCTAACTCTTGTCTCGAATTATAGCAGTGCACAAACGCATACAGGAGTAATGGGCCTGTTTTACATTTTGGTTTCTGATTCATCACGAAAACCAAGTACGCTTCTGAATTCTCCTACACAAGTAAGGCTCTGTCGTCTTTACGAAATTTTTAAGCTTTTCTCTTTGTTGTTATGATCAAGAATCTCAATGATTTTTGGCTGGAAAAAGGAAAAGGATGCAGTGATAGTTGGACTGATTTAGTATTGGCATGAAGTTTTCAAATTAACCAGTTACTTAATTTCTTATCTCTATTCTTTGTTTTCAAGTTTAGTCCTATTATTTTATTTAGCTCTTAAATTGATTCAGATGACATGTAGAAAATATGTAGGGTCAAGTGATCATATTAGTGCTCATTTGGTTTGCATGATTAGGGCATGACAAATGAGTTAACATGGGCTGACAAGTGTTAAAATGAAGTCAATCGTGTCTGCCGGATAATTAATGAGGAAACCAAACGAGCACTTAGTATTGGCAAATACTCATTTGCACCAGTTGCACAGAGCATTTTTAAATGATACTCCATTATTTTACAAAAAATTAGTTGTTTTCATTGAATGATATTATTTTACCCTTCGTAACTGAGGATACAATCTATTTCCCACCTTTCCCGGAACAATTTTTCGCTCTTACCATTTTACCCTTATTAAAGGACTCAGGTTGACACGAGATCAGGTTATCCTCATCTCGTGTCAACCGTATATTTTGGCCAGATAGCATTCACCTGCTCTTTAGTTAAATATCAGACACAGTGAGCTACAAAGTTGAGCCAAGAAAGGGCAATAATACCACATTTTCACATACATATTGAGGGTTTCACAATGTCTTGCTTGCCTTTTGCAGGTGCATAAGAGCATGAAAATGTCCTACTTTGGTTGGGCTGCTGTTCCGTTCGGAGTTAGTCTCGTTTTGTATGTCGTTGTTTACGTGCTCAACGGGCATGGAAGAGAAGAAGGCTATGAACAAGTATAACTGCAATAGAATGAGCTTCTTCTTTCACATTTGGCTAAGGTTTTGTAATGAATGATTATTATAATTGGTACGGGCGATAAAGTCGAATAAGTCTTGTTACATTCTGTAATACTTAGATACATCATCTGATTGTGTTAGAAATCACAAAGGGGATTTATTGGGTTGTGTTAATGAAGTTTCCAATAATAATCTATACTTTAAACTCAATCAAGAGATTAGAAAAATTGTATGAGACGTCATACATGATACAAATCTATCATGATACAAATCTATATACCATGGAAATTCTTTCATTCATGTTTTAAATTCAAGTAGTATGAATCAAATATTAAATTAGAGATCTGCCAATTTGATTACCCATTAATTTGAAAATAAACTACCTACATAGTTAAATATCATAATGCATTAATATCTCCTTATAAGTCTCTGATTGCTTTTCACATTAAAGAATAAATGTTTCAAATTCACTTTGATAATTCTTTTTTAAAAAAAAAAAAACAAAACTCTTTTTTTTTTGTGTGTGTGTGTGTGTGTATAATTGATTTTTTTTTTTCTATAATTTATATGAACTGTAAATAGTATTCTTTTATGCAATGTTTTTGCAACTAAGGGCTTTAGATCCAATATTAAGGTTATGCTAAAATTTTGTATCTGCATGATAAGGAACGGAAACCAGGAAATATAATTCCGCAAGGATAGAAAATAGCTAGAAAATAAGACGATGAGGATCATAGTTTTTTTTTTTTTAGCTATACTGTTATTGCATGATTTGTCTTGTTCATAGAGTAATCAATGATTTAGCTTGTCGTTTTGTTTGGGCGTTTGAGTCATTCTCAAGTCTTTATTATTGGGTCGAACTTCCAACTATTATGAATGACATTTTCAATAATTTTTGGCAAAATCTAGTGTGAAACGGTTTCATAATATGAAATTAATATTATTAGAATCATTTACCGATATCATAATATTCATTTAGTGATACAATTACACTTAATAAACTGATATTACAATATAAAATAGTTATGAGATTAGTAAATGATTATAATGGTATCGTGAGTAATTTTAATAAGTCTGAGTTTCATATTATAAAGCTGTTTCAGAGAATGAATCTAATTTTTTTTTACATTTCCTAAGTTTAAAAAAATGATTTCAATAAAATCACTAGGATTTTGTATAAAATACGTATACTTGATATAATTAATTACTAATAACTTATGTTAAAATTACTTACCTGTATGAAAATTCAAAGATAAATCCACAAATTATGACAAAATTATTGGATTGAATTTCGGTCATTCTCGATGATTTCATTATCAACTTTGTTTTTGTGAAAGTTGTTGTCGACTACTCGACTTGTCGTGCTGCAATACTCCAGCTAGGTCTATCTTGACTTCATTGTACACTTTCGCTGCGGTAAATAAGATGAAAAACTTTGTCTTGTGGGAAAAGTTGATTTGGATTAAAATAGAATAAATACATGTATAACTTGAACACTACCGACGAAATGATATAATTAGTAGTTAAAGTTTTATTACTTATGACAGTAAAATTTTGAATTTGAGATACTATTTATCCAATAAAAATAAATAAAAATTGAAGACTAGTACTACTATAGTATGTGGTAATTAAGTCATATTAAAAAAGAGTATAACTCTTGTTTCAATTTGAATTTTAGTTGCAGTTATCCATCTGCAACTATTCATTACAAATAACAATAATTATTTGGTGAAAAAAAAATACACTTAAATTGCATAATATATTTGATGTATATAAAACTTTTAACTTATAAAATATATTACCGAGTTTACTGTAAATTTTTACCAAACCTGATTCAATTGTTCACATGAGTTTTTGTTTTTCCAATGCACAATTCATACGACTTTTCAATGTACACTTCATATGACTTAAAGAGTGTTTTAAAATACTAAAAATTCACAATTTTTGGGAAAAAAAAAAAAGGTGCTGTTTCTCACTCTTCTATGGGATGTGAAAACACCCTCTTAATCAACTATTGCAAGAAAAAAACCAACTTTTTTGTGCGTCACATGTGATTAATAATGAAATTCATTTGTACGACACATTTTCATAATTAGAAAACAAAGAAAAGAAATCAAGAAGCAACAATAATATATATACAATTATATATATGAGTCAAAATTTATAACTGATCAGATCTAGGTTGGTGGGTGGGGAAATTCATTCCATTCCACCTACCTTCCATTACTTCATCAATATCGTGTAAAAACAACTCTCTCCCTCTCTAAATTAAAGAAGAAAAAAATAGCTAATTAAATATTTTATAAAAAAATCTAGAAAAATATCTGAAATTTCCTCCATAGTGATTGTGGGTGGGAGGTGGAGCATCAACGAAAACGCCATCTCTCTGCAGTGGTAGGGAAGCTTCTCCAATAATTAAATAAAATAAAAATGAAGTCGTTATTTAACAACCAGTCAAAAGTTCTCCTTATGGAACTCAAATTTGGTATTGGTCTTGTGTGAAAAATCTGATGCCAGCTGTCTTAACTCTTTCACTGGTGGTGGGGCCCCACAGTAAAACACTCCTGCAATTGCAAATAGTATTATCATTATTATTGTTGCCATCAGAAATCACATTGATAAATTTTCTTTCTTTTCTTTTTGTATGAATGGTGCATTGAAAAATATTTCAAATCACAAATAAAAGCATATTTTAGAGAAAAAAATTGTTTTTATGTGTAATATGTAAAGATCGTAAAAAAAAAAATTACTACAATTGAAATTTTTAGTGGAAAAAGGAAATCTTAAAAATGTTGTTTTGGTAGGAAAATGAATTTTTTTCAGCAGAATTTTTTTCTTTTATCGGACAAATTTTGACTCAAATTCTTACCAACTCTTGAATTAGGATGATTGAGCGCAATGCGTTTGTATACGGTACGCCAATTAGGTTTGGCGAAGTGGGACTTGACGCGTGTTCCTGAAACGACGTCGACTCCATTCTTGGCGTGATTGATAGATTGAAGCATAGTGATGAGAGCAGAACGAGCATCCCCTTCCTCGTACACACTTGTGCAATAATTGTGCATTTCTATCACTCCCTTGTGATCCATCTCAGCAACCTCATTCATCACACCTTTGAACCAATCAAAAGAGCCTTGTTCTCTCGTCACCCAATAGAAGTACGCCCTGCTTGTCTTGAAACCGCTGCTCTGTCTCCCATTCCCGACTTCTGTTCCGCCCGTTTCCATCCTCCAACGCGTTATTTTCCTCCTCTATGGCTTTCATGTTGTTCACTATGTCCTTCACCACGCTAATCATCGGGGTCGCGCCTATCCCGAGCCCCACTAGCAAAACGACATCGTATTTCTTGTAGTCCTGAGTTGGTGCTCCGTACGGACCATCAATCAGTACTTTTGGGAAGCTGTAAAGATGGCGTAACAAAATTAATTACAATATTCCTAGTCGTTATCCTTCATGCTAATAAAATACTATTTGCTCAATAAATCCATTATATAGCCATTTGTGATGGTACATTTTGCTAAAAATATTGTGCATATGATTGTATTGACCAAAAATTCAAATGTGAATAACCGAGACTATAAGAAAATTAACAATCAATACTCACTGGGGATTATTCTCTCCTTGCAAATAATCGGCCCTAAGGAGCCCACTCTTTCCATTGGGTGGAGGCTGACAAACCTACCAAAGACCAAATAAAGGATCAAACATTTAGTCACAACCCAAATAATATATAGCGTATTAATGACATCATCAATAGTAATAATATACAATATGTATGTGTATTAATGACATCATCAATTGTATTTTTATATGATTTTTATTTCATGAGATTTGATTTACCTCTGAGAAAACAGCTTTGAGCTGTCTGGTCCAATCACCAAGAGTCCTTATGTGAACACTTACATAGTCATCCATGGGTGCTGAGGTAATTGAGAATGGATGCCTGCAACAAGTACCATTTGATCAATCCATGTATCAACTTGTGATTCAATTTTAAATTCAAATAGCTTATCATTATAATTTTAATTAAATATGTTTTTTTCCGTTACTATGTCAAATTCGCTGATAAACACAACGTCGAAACGACAACGGGTTAAAGAGCGAGCGACGTACCATTCGAACGGAGAAACAGCCGCGCAGTTGACAAACATGTATTGTCCACTTTTGTATTTGAATCCTTGGGGCTTTGACATGTGAAGCGTAAGCACATTTCCTGGGTAAACAGCCACCTTCATGTCCAATTGCAAACCAACAACCACCATTAATTATTAATTAATACCTTAAAAAATCCATCTATCTTAAGTTGAATAGTTCAAATGGTTAGAGTGCCACTACTTCCGTGAAATAATGAGTTCGAGTAATTATTTAACCCTTAAAAACATACCTTTAAGATCCTGACGGCCTTGATGCTCGACCTGAATGCCCTAATCAATCTTTCGCTAGCATAGAGTACAATCGGAACCGAGATGTACATCCATGTCTGAAGAATAATTTAAATAAAAATTAGAATTGCGGTTTTGATATGGAGTTTAACATCAGCATAAAATATTTGTACTCTAAACTTGGGTTATGTACACGAAAGATGAAGAGACGAGGTTAATTACCGTTTTCTTGTACCAATCATGGGTCAAATAAAGCTTGATACCATGAATGATGAGGGCAGCATAGACAATGACAAAAAGGTGGTGTGAATACCAAAAGGCATTAAAGCCTGTGAGTTTGTTCAATGGCTTTGGTAGGTTTATTTTGTTCCTTCTAAACCATGGGAAGCAAGTGTGAAGGCTATTGCCATTAGAACCACCATTATGATCCCTGTCACCCCTTCCCATCCTTTCACGAACCACCAATAGCTCGTCGGCTGATCCTCCCCGAAGAAATCCTCCAGTGGCTCGTACTCCTCTGGGCTCGCGTTCAGAAGACGAGGAAAATCGCACGCTAAATGGCTAATCCCATGTATTCCTACTCCTAATCCAATTGCAATTGCAATCACCTGTAACAGACAAAATCTTGTATCAGACGTAATACTTTTACAGATTTTTATGATACTCATAGACAGAGGAAGGGGACACCCCTGAAATTTCAATCTTGTTTATTAATATGTTGAAAAATCAAAATACTATCTAAAGAAAAATAACTCTAAGATACCTTTTCATATGTAATAAGCCAGAAGCTTATATTAAAGTATACCAAGAAAAAGCCATTTTGGTCCATTAACTTTTATTACGCAGTAACACTTGGATGCATCATAATTAATATTGATCGATAAAATCAATTACTATTGTTCAGTAAAAACAACTAATTAATAACAAATGAATTAAAGACGATTTAATTACTTTGTGGAAATTGAGGTTGTCGTCGAAGGGCACAACGATGCCTAGCTTGGTCTTGTTGCGGAGCCAAGTGATGGTGTTCCGACAGACGGGGAGCAAGATGAGAGCCATGTTGAGCTTTAGCGTCTCGGCAGCGCCCTTGGCCATGCACACACAATGCCCCATCACTTCAAAACTTCTCTATTCTTGTATTGAATGTACTTGTAGGTGAAAAGACCAGCCATTATCCCAATCCACAAGGCCATTACCCAAACTCTTTGCCAATTGTCAAGCAAAAAGTAATGAAAATTTCTATACCACCTCTTTATCGCATGATCTTGTGTTGGCTTCAGCTTCTCACTCAGCATTTTGCTCAAATTCCGACTTTCGCCCCCTCTTACCGATTGGCTCGGCCCTTGTAGTAGTAGCATCTCCAAGTTTTCTATCTGAAGTACCATTCAAAATTTATCAATTGCTTGTAAAGAAAAATTCAAAACAGGTTTGCATATTTTTAATTTGTCAAAAAGTATATGTCAAACTGTTTTACATGATAAGTTCGACTCATGGAAGTATACCATAATGTAACCAAGGTCGTTGGGGTCCAATTCCTCCATGATTAGTCTTGCATATTCATCTGCTTGCTTTTGAATATTCGACAGCTTGTTTGCAGAAGCGCTTAAGGTAATAATCTGCAATTAAAGAAATAATCACATTGATTAATTCGAGATATTTGAATTAGTTAATCTTTGACGCGTCGTGCATGGAACACCCATTTATGTTATTTAATGTTCAGATATTAAATAAATAATTGTCATACCTCCCTGACTTCCTCCTCTGCAATTCTTCCATCTGCATCTTTATCAACCCTACCGTTGAAAAATAATAATTCAAATTAATAATTAATCCAAACTAATTAATGATTTACATATTATAATAGTAATTTAATTGATTCGAGATTCTTTTTGTTCTTACATGTCAAAGAAAGTTTGAAGACGACTATCGAAGCTCTGATCGGCGATCTGGTCCCAGAATTCCTTTAATTGTGCTTTATTAACGACGCCGCCGGTGATGTTCCTCCGCCGTGCAAGCGAATCGAAAAGCTCGCCGGCGAATTCCTTAGACTCCTTGTTCATACCTGAAATTTAATTACGTTATTAATTAATGAATTGAACTTGAATTCGAGCTCAATTGATAGTTTATTTAATTAATTATGTTTACCAATGCATTCACCGAACAGCGAGCGGGGGAGCAACCCGTTGGTGGCGGCGCTGAGATCATCAAACCGTTTCTCCACCCCCGCCCAGGCGGCGGCGCCGTCTGTCTTGCTAATAAACTTGAGCCCCTTGAGGGCGTGCGCGGCCGCGGATTTCGTCCGATCGAATCTCCCCGCCGGATGAGGGCGGCGCGTGAGGGAAGCCAGCCGTTTGAGCTCCTGCGATACCTGCCGGAATTTGGAAGAAGCATTTCTAGCCACAGATGACCCGAAGGAAGACTTCTTTTCTAAACCCTTGGCAAGCAGCGCCAGCTCAGGATCCTCCACCTCGCCGCCGCCGGCGGTTTTCACGCTGTGCACCGCCACCGAGTCTTCTCTCACCTCGAGAGTAATCTCGACGTAGTCATCCGCCGCGGCAGCGGCGGACGACGAAGTCGGGGATGTTGAAGCGCGCGCTTTTTCTCCCCGGTCTCTTGTTCAGCGGCCCGCTCAGAGGACCGCTGTACGACGATCTGTCGCCACCGCCGCCGCCACCGCCTATCTCGGTGTCTGAGTGGTGGTGCTGGTGAGATTACTCTCCGAGTTCTTCATTTAATTTTGACAGTATGTAAGTATAAAAACTGTTATGTATATATATACAGATCTTCGAAGTTTGGATATGAAAAGTGTTCGAAGAAATGAATAAATGTGTTGTAACGTGGGAGATATTTAATAGATATATATGGAATGGCAGTTGTGTAAGTATATATATATATATATATATATTATATATATAATGAAATTTGGGATTAAGGTCAATGAAGGGGGGTTGGTTTGACCCTAGCCTTTGATGGTCTCATGCGTACATACATACGTAGAATATTATAACACACGTATATACTCTTTTTTGCCGCCTTTTCTTATTATACCCATCTCCAGTTTACACGTTTAATTTAACCCGGATCCAATATCATGTGGGGTGGAGCCTAGTGGAGTACCCCCACCTAAATTACTTTGGATTCTCTTTATTCATTTTTTTAATTTATTTTTATTGTTTTAAATATATGTGATGTCATTTGACACAAACATGGTGTATTAAAAGAAAGAAAAATGAGATAAAACACAAAATTAAAATATGGGATGCAAGTAGTACTCTCCGGTATGAGAATTAAATTATTAATATAAATAAATTAATTAATTTCTTTTTTTTATAAATTTCTAATTTTTATATGAAATGAAGTTTTTTTATAGTATCAAAGTTTTAGGCTCACTCTTATATTCAAATCCCGCTAAAGAGAAATTCACCCAAAATTTAGATATAAATAGATGAAAATAATTATATTCACAACAATTTGGCGGATCAACTTATGTTAATGATGGACCTGTTCTCGGGAAAAAAACAAAAAGAATTATGGTTGGGGTTTGATTTTGCATTATTTGGAGGATATGAAAGGGAATGAACGATTTAGTTTTTAACAGTAAAAATTTTATTTGGAAAGCAGCTTTGGAGGATATTAAAGTGCGTTCTTGGAGTTGAATTTCGGTAATTTTCCTAGTGTTTGTAATCTTTCTTTCTTTGTTTGACTCAATAATCCTAATGAGATTTTCGATCTCTTGTGAAGAATTGTTGTGTTTGGCTGGTACATCTTGTACCTATTTAATATTTTTTTCTTATTCAAAGAAAAATAATTATATTCAAATTGGTAAAATATGTGAAATATCATGAGTTCAAACTTTTTGTATACATCAAGCTCAAACTTCTTTGTATACATAATATATTGCATCAGTTGATTCCACCGTACAATACTTATGCAGTGTGGTTTACCACTTTCGTGTGGCTTATTAACTATTACACGATGATGATATCTGTAAATAAAAAAATTCAACACTTATAAATAAATATATAAAAAAATAGATTTTTGATTAATAACTTGTAAAGACATGATTTGATTTGTAATATCGAAATCTCAAAATTCATAATGTAAAACAAATTTCACAACATACCACCTAAAAAAACATATACCTAGCTCCCTACTTTTTTAGTCAGCTCCTCATCGGCCATCGCACATGCATGATTTGCAAGTAAATAGCAAAACAAAAAAATGCACTTGAGGCTGACAAATTAAATATCACCTTGTCTTACTCTATTGATTGACGTTAATATAATTTTTTTATATTGTATTATATTTTCTTCATCTAAAATATTTATTTCACGTTTTTAGTACAGATTTTAATAAATATCAGTAATTTATGTGTAAAATAAATAAATAAATAATTATATATATATATATATTTTTTTATCGGTAAATGTTAATTGTTAGTGTGGTTAGAAAGTTAGTTAAGTCTCCTTACAAATCCAAATTCTCCAAGTCTCATTATATCTCCCACTCCAATTGCTCGGATGAAGGAACCTGCGCCTCCCACTTAACCTAAAAGCGGTGGCCAAGTGGGTCATGCCCCTTGGTTTAAATAAATAATTATATATATAAATATATATAGTGTTTAGAGGATGATGATAAAATAATATAGAAATGAAATTATTAGGACTAAAAATAGAATAAGATTAAATTTTCTAAAGACCAAAAAAATGTGAGATTAAATTTTTGGACTAGGGTTTTTTAACCACGTAGTTGAATATATAGCTATAAAAGTACGTACATTATTAAAATTATTAAATCGTCAATTTCTTGATTTGAATTTATACTATTTTCGTCATAATAAACAAAGTAACGTATCTTGCTTTTTATATATAATTTGCATAGATTAACGCTTCTTATTTAACATAGCGCTAAGTAATTGCTTTATTACAATACTAGAGCACAATCTAGCGTATTACGGGTTGAAAAAATATTAATTTTAGAGTAAATACTTCAAACATTTATTTAATTTAATTAATTTAATTTAAATTAAATTAAATTTTTAAAATTGTATATATATTATATATTTCTTTTTAAATATATTTTTAAAGCATGTTGAATATTAATTATATGAGTATTCTTTTGTAGCAAGTCAATTCCAAATAAAACTTAGAGGGTGTAGGTTTTATTATAATTTTAAAATGTGTTATATTCATTTTTAATATTAAATTATCTATGTATTATAATTATAATTTTTTTGGTAATATATGATAAGTCTTTTTAAATGATTGTATATTGAAGTTATAGATTTATAATTTTCTACAATATTAATATGAAATATTTTTTAAAATATAAATTGAAATTTTTAAATAAAAAAATAAAATCTATCCCAATAATATCAAATTAAATTGTATATTTAAAACCTAATTTTAAACATAAAATATGAAAGAGAAAATGTATGGATGAAATTTAATTAATGAAAATGAATATATGCATTAATTTTGAAAGAAATTAAATAAAAGATACCATAAATAGCTCAAATGTATAGAATTTGAGTATTTTGAAATAGAGAGTTTTGGTGAGTTGGGAGTGATTGTCAAATAGTATGTATATGATTTCATACGTAGGAATGGTAATACTACACGAATAAAATTATAAATGCATATTAAATCATAGTCTAGTTTTAATATCTTTTTTTTTTTAATTGAAGGTTTATCTATTTAAAGAGTCTAGTGTCAAACAAAAGTCTAATTTGGTTAATAGATGGCACTCGTACACCATTTTTTACTTAGTTTGATTTCTTTTTTCCTTTAATTATTTATAATAATTAATACCTACTCTCCGTCTAATTTTTATTAGGCAAATAAGTTGAACATAAATTTTAAGAAATATTAATTGTTTATATATAAAGTAGATGAGTGAATTAAAAATACGTAAAAGTATTATTGTCAATTCATTAATAGAAGAGAAAAAAGGTGTGGGATTCAAATGACAAATAATATAAATTACAATTTATACACTGTAAAAAAACTTCAAAATTGTTGAAATGGAAAATGGCAAATGATGTAAAAAAACTTCAAAATTGTTTATATTATCAAAAGAATTCATGATCAATTTGAAGAGAAGATATTATGTAATTACATAATATTATTAAACATTGTATATTATTACATCTAACACACTGTATATTATTAAACATTAATTTTTATACACAATAATATTACGCCCTTCGCCCCCTTTAAATTTAACATTTTTGTCATTTCACACGTTCTTCTTAAGAATTAACAATTTATTTTTTAAAATTATGGCCTCACATTTACAATAAAATATTATATATTTTTTTTTCACAAAAAAACAAAAAATATGTAAAATCATTCTTCATTTATATATATATATATATATATATATTTGTATAGATGAACTGTGTTGTAATTTTACATTTCTCACTCAATCAAATAAATTTTAATTGATCTGAATTATATTTGATAGGTAAAATATTACGATAAATATAATTTAGTTTCATCGTAAACTTTATTTACATTTTATGTATACTATTAATATTATATAATAAAAATAATATTATTTTGAATTGCACGAGAAATTTAGTTTACGACAAATAAATATCTCTTTCAAGAAAAAAACGAAACAAATATCAAACAAATAAATATCCCTTTTCAAGAAAAAAACGAAACAAATTAATAAATATCTCTTTACATAATTTACCATTTTTTATATATAATATGACTATATGAGTACGTTGGTGTTTAGTGTCCGCTAGGAAATTTCTTTGATTGATTTGGTCAATAACAAGTGGAAGAATTTCTCGTCAAAATATTATTTTTATTTTATTATTTACGTCAGGGTGGGACCACGTGGCCGAAGCTTGTAATAATGCACAGAGTTTTCCTATCTACTCTCTTTCAAACATTTGTTCTGGACGCGGATTCATATTTCATAAACGCCTTTTGTCTTTGCATCATCCCAAAATTAATATTATTCTATTATTCTCTCTTTTTCCTTAAAAAAAGTCGATATCTAATAAATCTCGTTTTCTATTTGCATCGAATAAATTTCGTTTTCATATAATTAACTAGATCAGCTACCGCGTGTTACGTGGTATGTTCGTTAAATAAATTTTATAATATAATACTCCCTCCGTCAGGAAAAGATTTCATATGTAGGTGGGCCACACTTTAAGAAAAAGAGTAGTTTTGGGGGATGAATTTGTAAACTTTTATGATAAAGTAAAAACTTTATTATGATATATGTATGTGAGTAAACGTAATGGCATTTGTGTAAATTAGTGAAAATTGTGAGGGTGGAGTTTATAAAAAGTTTTCCATTTTAATGGTGTGAAACTTATATTGGGACGGACGAAAAAGGAAAGTGTGAAAGCTTTTTATGGGACGGAGGAAGTATATTATACATATAATATTTTCCATCAAATAACAATATATAATATGTATAAAATTTTGTATATTATTAATAATTTTAATATTATTAATATTGTATATGAGACTAATTACACATTAAATTTGTCATCATCATACTAATATTTCAAACTCTTTATATAATTGACATCTAAACACATACATAAATTTATATTCTCATTTAATTACATATCATTGGAATTCACAAAAATTGAAACAAAAATGTTATAAACTCCCTATTAATATATATGAGGATTCACTTGTTTGGAATACTCACAAATTAATATTTCATAAACATTGGAGTTTCTAAAATACACTAAGATAAAATATAAATTGATACGTTCACAAAAATTAATACATTTTTATATGCTAGAGCTAAATCAAATAGTTTTTTAAAATATATAAATATTTATAGATTAGTTTAGTGGTAGACATTTTCAAACCAATATATAAGAGGTTTAGGGTTTAAATTTTTAGTAATACTTTTACAAATTTAATATATAAATGTCACATATACAAAATGACACATGACAACAAAAACATACAAAATCAACACATAAATAAAATGCATAGAATTTTGATACATAAACAAAATGCATAGAATTTTGACACATAAATAAAAATGAACTCCCTATTAGTATATGGGATCATTTATCAAATATATTAAAATCATGTAGCCAAGGGGAGATCAAGGGATGACGTTTGTTACAAATTAGAATATCGTTTTCGTATATTCGAGATGAATTTTAGTAACATTGAGTGGAATAAAATTAGTCAATCTTCAATTATTGCACAATTATCTCAGTTTTAAATTTTCCAAGCAGGTTAGCATTTTTTTAAAATCAGAATTATACTCCAATGGAATTAGCCTATAATTATTTAGTACATCACAAATTTTCAAATGAGACATAGTCGTAAAATAAGTAATACTCATTCCTTTTTTTATTAGATAGAAAAAAGTTTATACGAGTTTTAATGTGAGAATTGTTTATTAATATTAAATTTGATAAAATTATTGTCTTAAAAAAGATAAAGTTGTTTTTTTATAAGGTTAGAATGATCCAAAGTTTTTTTATGAAAGTTAGTGAAGAGAAACTAATGACATGTGTAATTTCGAATATTTAAAATAAGAGAGTTAAAAATATCTGAGTTTTTTTAATTCGTATTAGGAAATATTCAATCTTATAAGAGGCGACTTTAGACTTACTCATGCTTTGTGCCTCTATGGCTAAGCAATAATGTTTATTTTGGTGTTAAAAAAAAAAAAGGAATAACTGAGATTGATTTCTTTTGATTTCCATTGTGAATATTGAAAATAAGAAGAGTTTTCAATATCACATAATAACATCATACCACATTCACATATTAATCAAAATAATTTAAATTGTGAGATAAAAAGTAATTCACAAATATGTTCACGTGATAATATTCTTATTTTGAAAATCACAATCTGTGTGTAGAATTCATCGAATTTGATATTCTTCCACTAATAAAAAAGTTCATTCTATACCTCAATCTTCAGCTATAAAATATAACCAAACTATTTTTATCAACTCATTCATTCATTAATAATTTTTTTAAAACAAGTTAATGAATTTAAATTGATCGCCTTTCAATTTACATATAGAATCTCTAAAATCCAAAGATCATACATCTATAATTTCAATTTAATTTTTTTCATAAAATATGCGTAGCACACGGATTCTATATATAACAGTTTTTTTGAACAAGATTCTATATATAACAGTGACTGTATACAAAAATGTGTTTCAACTTTCATATGACTAAATAAAATTATCCACTTGACTTGCCACTTTTTACTATTTTACTTTTGATAATAGACCCATCATTGAGATCATTTTCTATTATTGAACATTTGAGATCACTTTCTATTAAATATATTTCTGCGTGGATTTAATCATGAAATGTGGCTCATAAGTCACTCATATTAATATACTTTAAGAAATATTAATTAGTGGGCGTGACATAATGGTGTCACCGTTAATTAGCACTCACAGAAAGTGACCATTTTTTCAAATCAAATGTACTGTAATTACTACTCGCTGCTTGACTATATCGCTTTTACATTTTCTTTTTTATTTGTTTCACATTAAATTTTACACTTCAATTTTTTTTTCCCAAAATTCAAACCTCACATATTTACACAAAATATCATTACTTCTACGTCCAATCCAACTATTTTATTTACTTTGACAATAAAAGTTTACAAAATTATCCTTTAATAATCAACTCAATTTTTATTCTTTTTTTATTTGTCTCACATTAGTTTTCACACTCAAATTTTTATTTTCCTAAACTCCAACTTCACATTATTCACATATTTACACAAAATATCATTACTTCTACATTCAATCCAACTGTTTTATTTATCCTTTAATAATTAACTCATCACACTTTTCTTTAAATGTGTTCTCATATTAATATGGGACAGGTAAATACTAATTAACAAGTGATATATTCTTCTACGTACAGACACCCGATTTTTATGTATTCTAACCTCCCACGGCATAATATAAGCTAATTTTTAATGCAACGGTAAAGATTAATTTTCAAAATTAATTTAATTACTTGTTCGGTGTAATTGGATAGATGAATAAAACATGTATATTAATATAATAAAACATGCATATTAGATTTGACAAAAACATAAATAAAAAATGAAACTAATATAATTGAAATGTGTCATGTGCACACTTGACATGTATATGAGTCTTGGTGAAAATTGTATTATTCAGTTTGACAGTGTCAATTAATATTATTAATTATATTTTTTATCGGTAAATATTAGTTTGTTGTATATGATTCTTGGTGAAAATTGTACTATTCAGTTTGACAGCGTCAATTAATATTATTAATTATTTTTTTATCGATAAATATTAATTTGTTAGTTGTTAGTAGTTAGTTCAACAAGCATCCAATCACTCCAAGAATTTCTCCAAGCCACCTTATAACTCCATAATTCGCTCCCGAGAAAATCGAACCCGAATCTCCTACTAAAGTGAGGAACTGATGGTCGGGTGAGCTAAGCCACTGATTATTATAAGAACAAAAAAAAAGAGCTGAAATTTATTTGTAGTAAGGGATTTTAAAAAAAAGGAAATGTATAATATTTCCTAACTTGCATATTCACTATCAATGTCATACACATGCATTATAACCGTTATAGACATGTATTATTATAATAAATTGTGACAATGATAATGATAGTGAATTTGTATAACAATGATAGTAAAAATATAATTTATGATATGCACTACGTTCAAACAAGTGTTACTCTCATAATTTTTAAACAAAATTTTATATGAAAATAGTTGATGATAAATTTAAAGTATTAAAGATTTGATTAAAACTATCATCATTAGTATTAAAAATTCGGGTTAATGATATTATATTATTGTTGAGAATTTCAACAACAATTAATTTTTTAATATTTAAATGCATATTTAATACTCCCTCTATTTCATACTAGATACACTATTTTTTAAATAACATTAAAACAATTTTAGTTTTTCATCTATCACCTTCAAATACTTTAATATTACACCACAAGTCATTATTTTTGTCATTTTGACACTAACTCAATTTAATAATAATATTAAATAATTCTCTTATTAAAATATATTAATTAAGGCTCCATTTGGATGGAGTGGATTTGAAATCAAGGGATTTGAGAATGATATAGCATGCATTCACACAAACTAAAATGGAGAAAAACTAAATGAATGAATTTGATTCACTCAAATATTAAGCACAAGTGGGAAAAGTGAGAGGATTTCAAATGACTAGGTTTTGTTGGGTATTTGAAATCCTCCCACTTATAAGTAATATTTGTGTGACCTAAATCCATTCATTTAATTTTTCTCCATTTTGATTTGTAAATGTATAGTGTATTATCCTCAAATCCATGGATTTCAAATGACTCCATCCAAATGGAAAGTGATTTTTGTTAAATACAAAGAAATAGTACTACTAGTTGGATAACAACCGTGGTCAATAAAAGACTAAAATGTGATATTTTAATTTGACATTTTTGACTTTTATAACCACCCTCCTATCCTCATCGAATTCTATTTTTCTTTTGTAGTCTAAAAAAGATTATATTGTCCCTTTCACAAAAAAAAAAAAAAAAGGATTATATCGTGGGCTATTGAGGCAATACAATGGGCTTCAATTTTAAATTATTTATCGATCGATGAATTTATATTGTGATGCAACGATAAGTCTACATTCATTTTTTTATTTTTTTAAAATGTACTCCCTTATATTACATTTAAATTTTCTTTATTCATCTATCTCACACTTATTTGCACATATTAAAAATAATAAATCTAGCTACACATACCTTTCATCCTCAAAATATATATTTATTTACACATTTATTATTACTAAATCTACTATATTTACATTCTTCGATCCCTCTAATTCATCTTATAAATTATCTGATTTGTCCCTTTAAAAATCAACAAAAGTGTATATAATTCTCGGTTTTCTAATATTAGTGCCTACAAATATGTACAACAGTACAAATGTCTTTGAAATAGAGAGAATATTTCTCAAATGGTTCTTGAAAAGAACATAAGATATATTTTTCGTCTTAATTTTGTCTACTTCAAAAGAATTCATCATCCTTTTTAATGTCCATTACAAAACAAAAGGGTTGAGGAAGCCTCTTCACATCACTAACATTGATTTTTTTGTATGATATAATTTTGATTCGAAATTTATGATCTCATGCACTGCAAAAAAAAAAAAGTTATTTATCGACGGATTTCCGTCGATAAAGCTGGTCATCCGTCGGTATTTTTCGTCACAAAATACCGACAAAAATTAATTCGCCGGTATATACCGATGGATATTCGTCGATATTCGTCGGTAATTACCAACGAATATTAAATCGAAAAATACTAAATTAAATTCACAATATTTTTGTAGGTAAATTTGAAATTCCGACGGTATTTTATCGGTATTTGTGATGAATTTGGTTCGTCGGTATTTCATGCTTTTTCGTAGTGATGCGATTTTCGTTAAATGAAATAATTCTATTGAATTGCCTTTTAATTATTAGTATGAATCGATGTGGCTGAATTTAGATATATTGGTATGGTGCATATGTGCGTTAGGTCTATTGGGTTGAATCTCGAACCTTGATGGAAATTCCCCTACCACAACTATTAATTTCCATATTCTTTAATTAATTAAAAACAAAAAACAGAAGTAAAAACTAAAAAGAACACTTGATTTTGATGGATCTCAGTGGAGATTTAGGAATATGCAAATCAAGATCAATTAATGATGGTTAATAAAGCGATTACGTAATATGAGACCACCTAGTTATACCATGAATTGACCGTGGAATCGAATTTTGAATTACATATGTTTTAAAAGTAAATCCATTTTGTATTTTTTTGATCGGTAAACAATTCGTTCTCAAAGGGAATCGACCAGGATCACCAAAATCTATTTTGTATTATATCAATTGTGTAATTCAATTATATTTTTAACAAACACTTTGGTTTTTAATGAACAATCACGATTATTTTCACCGAAACTAACCGTATATGTTCGGTGAAAATAATTATGGCTGTTTAATGAAAATAAGAGCGATTGTTTAAAATATTTGAATTATATTAAGATATATATAAAATTAAGATATGTTTAAATTATATTAGATCCTATTTGGATGAAATATATTGGAATTCGGTATGTACGTACTCCCTCCGTCACACAAATGACCGCCCATTTAACTCGGCATGAATTTTACAATCGGAATTGTTTATTAGTATTTTATGTGATAAAGTTGCTTTATAGTGACATTGTGATAATTAATAAAGATATAAAAAAACTAATAGTTTTTTTAGTAGCATTGTGATAAATAAAAGATATAAAAGGGTGATAGTTATTTACTTTTATGATATGAACAATCTATTGTGGGACGAACATTTTTGTAAGTGGGTGATCTTTTATGGGATTGGGGAAGTAAATATCTATATAATGACAAAATGTATTGTGAATTAATTTCACCGTAAAATTTATTTTCATTTTATTTATATTTTTTAATAATATTAAACATTTATAGTTTGATATCATTTTGAGCTGCGGATTGGTTTACAAGGAAACTTAATAATAATCCTATAATAATAAGAGTGCATTGCATGGATTTTTTTAGGTATAAAACATGATATTTTTATGTTATTGAAATATTTTTGAACATGAATACGTACACAATACTATCACATGTTACAAATGAGACATATTTTTTATGCAATAATAATAGTCATTCAAATTATTTGGATGATTCTAAAAACGGATCAATGATAACGAAAACCAGAAGAAAAACAAATGGGTGGAGGTCACAATTAATGAAGTAATTTAATGAGGAGGCTATTAAATTTTGTTTTTGTTGACTTTTGAATATTATTTCTTAAATGCTCGTATGTACATCGGTTGGTACTTGTTAGTCAAACCACAGCGCGTATGGGAAAAGTTAACTTTTAAGACCATTCCAATTGGTTTCTAGTTTCTACTTTCTACTACTCTATAGCAAAATTTGGACCAGTCTACAACAAATTTCCCACTGTTATAAAATAAAGAACAAGAATTTGTTTACACAATTCATCAAGAATGACTACGTTTGGGGCGAATCAAGTCGGAGATATTTCACTATATTTCTTGTAGTCATAACGATACAATAATGCGGATGTATAAATAGAAAGAGAATTGAGATGTAACCCTAAAAGCTCATTAGACATCTTGACCCATAAAATATCTTTCCAACAAGTAATGTCCATAATTATAATATATTTACAACACCCACTACATTCAATCTTCAATCATCATCGCTTTATTCTATTCTATATTTATTATTCTAATTTTTTGAAATTAAATTTATATAAATTCAAATTTAATAATATTTTAATTAATTTTTTTATAAATTACTAAATATATTTTTATTAATTGACATAACTATACATATTAATTTTTTTTGAAACATATTTAAAAGAAACTGTACATATTAAATTAAATCCTAGGTTGTTTCATTTCAAATATTTTGAGGGGCAAATAAATTCATGATTTTTTTTTAAAAAAAAACATATTTTCATAATTTCATTACAATTTTTTTACATATCATGTGCAATAATTTTACGTTTTGCAATTCGATACGCGAGGTTGGTTTCCAACAACTTGACAAAGAGTTTTAACAACCACATTAATTATTTAAAAGCTGTTAAAAAGTAATCTCTTCGAATTGCTAAAAATTACAAGATGATATTATAGAAACTGAAAAATCTTGATTAAATTGTAAAAATATAAAAAAATGTAGATTTATAAATTTTTAAAAACATTTTAATTTCTTCTTAGATAAGATAATTACGATCCGGACGAAGTAGTATAACTCAAGTGGTTAGAGCTCCACTACCTATGGCCCAAAGGTCATGGACTCGAGTCACCCTTTGCCCGATATAAAAAAAAAAGATAATTACGATCGGCCCAAGTTATCTGCACACACATTTTTATTTAGAATACCCATATTATGAAAATACACACCGTTTATTGAGTACACCCCAATAACTCACTAAAATACCCTTTTGCGAATAAAAATTTCAAACCTCAAAATTCAAAAAATTATCCGAAAATGTGTTCTTTTTCGGAAAATATTTCAAAAATTTGGAAAATTTTCGCCAAAATATGAGAACAATAGGTTTTCCGAAAAAAAAATTCTAACCTCAGAAATCGAAAAAATTATCCGAAAATGTGTTCTTTTTTTTCAGAAAATTTTCCAAATTTTCGCAAAAATGTTAGAACAATAGGTTTTTCGGAAAAAAAAAAATTCAAACCTTAAATTTCAGAAAAAAAAATGACGAAATTTGTATGTATTTTCGAAAAAAATTACCGAAATTTTTTATACTTTTTGATAAGGGCATTTTTGTCATTCCACATTTATTTTACTTTTTGATTTTCACATTGTGGGTGTTCTAAATAAAAATGTGTGTGCACATAACCTGGGCCTAATTACGATCCGTCCAAGCCCAATGACATTAATTTGCAAGCCCATCACTAAGTGAATTGTAAAAGCCCAATAAATAAATCCAATACAACGTACGAAGTGCGCAGGCGGCAATTGGATTTGGAGGGAAAAATTTCAGCCTTCATACGATCAAAATTCATTCATATAAGCTTTCATTCATTCATAAGCTTTCATGCTTCAATCATTCATTTGAACAACATTTTATGTTTCTCTCCATTCAAAATACTAATTTTGTTGATTTTTTGTTCATTTTCCGTTCTTTAATTATTTGGAATTACATGTAATATGAGCAATTCTTCAGATTCTTCTTTTTCATTCCGCAAGAGACGGCTGCGATTCAAGTTGCCTGAGCAACCACACAGAAAGCTACGGAAAACAACTGTTAAAGAAGCAGTGTTGCATATCAAAACTCTTAGTCTCCCTTTAATTTCAACATCTACCGGTCAATTATGCGAATCCCTTTGCTCTAGAACCCTGTAAACCCTACACTATTGGCCGCAAATTTGAGTTGTGTGACTTTATTTTTACTGATCGTAGAGTCAGCAAAATACATTGCCAATTGTACTTTGATTCTTTGGAGAATAAGATTTATTTTTCCGATGGGTTGTTTCCAGGTATTAGTGGATGTAATGATTCTTTTACTAGTTTTAGGGCTAAGATTTCCACTAATGGGGCTTTTGTGAATGGCGATAGGATTAGTGGATTTGTTGAGTTGAGGGTTGGTGATGTGGTTTGGCTTGTATGTGGGAACGAAAAGCTTGTTCGCCAGGGATAAACATTGGATTTTTGGTGGAAAAAGCTGTTTTTGTGGAGGAGATTGATTATACAAGTTCATTTCAATTGAGTCCATACAATGTACATACAGAACAGACTAATATTGCATTGAAGCCTTGTAGAGTTATAGATAATATGAGTATGCTTTTAAGTTGGTGTAGAGATATACTGTGTAGTGAGGATCCTGTATCTTATATCCAGAAGTTTGTTAACCTTAACCAGGAAAACAGGATTGATATTTCTTTTACAGAGAGACATAGGAAGAGTCCTCTGTTGTATTCGGATAATGGTTCCAAATTTTATTCACGAGACATGCTTCAAATTGGGTGTCCTAACCGGAAGAGGGTGTACTCTAGGGAGGTTGGGGCTGTTGAGAATTGTTGCAGTAGATCACCAAAAGAAATTATAGTTGTTTCTGAGTTAAACAACGAGCTTGAATGTTCTAATTTTGTCAGTGCTGCTAATGCTAACTTCGCAAGGCAAAAGAGTAGTGGGGTCATTGATGTTGAACATGCTGTTGTTGCCAGCAGTTCCTCTACTGGTAGAGAACTATTTAATCCTGAGAACTGTGGTGCTTGTATTCAGCCACCAGGAAAGAAGTTCTATCTGAACCGTCTCCAGTTTAGAAGCCAAGATTCTGAGGAGATTGGTGATGTTGTTTCATTGCCAGACCTCTTTAATCCCATTGAAAGCCTCAGACAAGTATTTATTGCTACATTTACTAGCGATATTCCATGGTAAGTGATAGTAGAAGGTTGTCCTTACTGAGTATGGTGGGCACTTTTGATTTCTTTCTGCAGTATTCTCACCTTCTTTTATTAGATAAAGCCATATGTTCTTTTTCGGTGGGCACATACTGATCCATATACATGAGTTATGTACTTGTTTGTGCTATGTCCTTTATCCATGGCTATTTTACTTAGAAGAAGTTCGTTTGTAGGTTCTTAACTTATTGCAAGATTCCTCCTCATCTACCAGTCACAATTGCTTGTCATTGTGCTGAAAGGTGTTGGACTTCAGACCCTGATAAAAGAACATCTGTTCCATTCTCAGAATTCCCAAACCTAATAGTTGTGTAAGTTACATATTTGAATGTGCCATTCGTAGCATAATGAAATTACTTCTGCATGTGATTTAGATGGTGTTTTCAACCCCATATTTAAACAGTGAGAATCATTTTTTTTAAAGCTGGGTCTTAACAACTTTAAAAATAAGTGATTCTCACTGTTTAAATAGGGGATGAAAACAGGCCCTTAGTAACAGCTGTTTAATTGAGGTTATTCATGTCAATAGGTATCCTCCATTTCCTGAAGTTATAGCTTTTAATAATGATCGAAAGAACTTGGGTATCGCTTGCCATCATCCTAAGTTAATTGTGCTGCAAAGAGAAGACAGACTGCGTGTTGTCATCACATCCGCAAATTTGGTGGAAAAACAGGTTCTCATTTGTTCTTGATACCTTTTATATTTATCTGTTAATGAGGAAGGATATGCATATTTTATGCGTCATACTAGTAGTTGAATTTATAATGTTTTAACAATTCAAGAATCTAGTGTAAGCGATAAATTGTGTTGTTGCGCCCTCATTGTAGAATCCAGTTACTAAGGAATATTTATTTTCATTCCTAATTAGAAATTTATGATTTAATGCAAGTTTCCACGTTTTTATTTTGAAAGAACTTTGGAACAATATAAAGTTTGTAGTAAGAGCTTGGCATATGCAACTCCATCCAACATGAATGGTTAGATTCAAAATGACTAGAGGATATTTGCAACAAGTAGGGTCGAAGATCTTGTGTTTGTGCATTGTAATTTTTGCTTGTTGTCACGAAAACAAACAAGAGTATAAAGAAGGTCCATCAAGATATTGAGACTTAGTAAGTTCGCTTTATGTATACTTTTTCGTGTTTGTAAGTTTATGAATAAAAACAAATTTTAAATTTGTAGCAACTAAGAGATGACTTTGTTCTGAATTTTATGTTGCAAATCTAGCAAATGAAATATCTATCATTTTCTTATATATCATTAAAAGTGTCCCTATACTGGTGACAATATTTTGGATCCGTTTTAGCAGAGTCCATGCATCATAAGTTTTGGGAAATTGAGAGTTGGACTTCTGGATATGCACCCGTGTCAGAGCAATATAGTGTGGGAAAACAAGGAAGATATAAATAGTTGTGTCAACTGTCAAGGCTGTTTTACCTTGACAAATATCGAAATAACCATACTGTTTTTCTTGTGTAGTGGTCATACATACTGTCTACATTTTAGGAAAGGCTTCTTGTTGTAGATTACTTTATGGTTATGTAAGTTTGATAAAATTTCTGTTCTCTGTTTGAAATTTTGCAGTGGCTTAATGTAACAAATACAGTCTGGTGGCAGGACTTCCCACGATTAAGTTCTCCCAATTGCTTATCTCTTTTCACCCAATTAACTGTGGGGAAATCAATATAGGTTCAAAATGTGATTTTGGTGCTCAAGTTGGCTGGATTTATGGCATCTCTAGTAGCTGATGTGCCTAGCCAGGCCCACTGGATCTTGGAGTTGACCAAATATGATTTCAAGGAGCTGCAGGTTACTTGATTGCTTCTGTTCCAGGAATTCATTTGCCAAAAAGTCCTTCTATATACAAGTCAAAATATCACTTGGTGGTGAGCAGTTGCTGTTTTCCTTATATTATATGTGCAATATTTAATATTTTATGACCTCAATTTCTTCTAATTGTTCTCTTAACTTTATCTAGGTTTATAGATATACTTGGCAGAGTTGCTTAATATTGATTGATTTTCTAAGTGCTAATCATCGATTGCTTTTAAGCGTAAGAATATTTTTGAAGGTTCCTCTATTAGTATAAGGGTTGTCAGATTGTATCAAATATCATAACCTCATTATAATTGCTTAGTAGGGGTAATTCTCTGGATATTTGAGTTTGCAAAACCTCTTTGGCAGTTTAAGTTTAACTCACAATTATTGCGTGGAGCATTATAATAACTATAACTGTTATCCACTTCTGTTACTCGAGTAGTACTTCTGATAAGATCTATCCAATCTATGCAAGTAAAATTTCAATCATTTGACCCCTCTTTTCGTGTATGACTCCCATCTCAGGGTGACAAACACAGGCTAGAGTCTTGTGGTGCAAAATTTCTATCGTCTGTTGAAGCATCTGTAGTCGGTTTGAGTCATATTTACCGTGTGTCTGCCGATTCTAATGGAGAGCATTTGAAGAAGTTGGCCTTGTTCCTTGGAAAATGCCATCAGAACATGGATGGGATGTCGGAGATCGTTTTGAGGAGAGAGACAAATATACCAGCTGATGGGAATGCTGTGAGTGTGTTTATTCCTAACCCGGAGGAGTTTTCTGCTGGAGGTAAAATCTTTGTGTTTTCAAGATGGATTTATGTAGGTCTCTGCATAATAGTTTTATCTTAACATACTCAAATAAACAACAGACATAAATATGCACATATGTTTGTGGTTTTATAACATACTAATCTTATATAAATTGTCTTGATGAAAAATCTTCTATAGTGAACTCTGAATGCCCTGTCAATGCGCAGCCAATCTTGCCTTGCACACTTAAAAGTTTTGTGAGACCTATTAATAATAATCTTCTTTATATAGATTTTGTTCAACTTGGGTTTCTGCCAAGGAATATCGCGAAATGGGTGGCTCCACTTTCAGACATCGGCCTTTTTCATTTGCTGCATATATTTTTCCTAAAGAAGTCCTTGAAACTGCTGTAGAAGGAAGCAACAAGAAAGTAAAACTAATTCTTTATGTGTATGCGGTATGACACAATCTCAAATTTGATTCATCACCATTATCTTCCTAAAATGCTTTGGGTTTTGTTTTTGGTTACCTGAATTGTGTGTTGTAGGTCTTTGGTAGTCACGTGTCAATTTGGTTTTTTTGCCTTGCAGGGCTCGTCTCTTTCTACTATTTCAGAAGCTACCCAACTTGAGTATGCTTCTGCAATATGCTCCCTTGTTGCTTCAAGCCAGAGGTACGTAGGGCTCTGGCGCATGAAGGAGGTAAACCTCTGAATCATTAATTTTAAGTCATTTGATTTCTCGATGTCTTTCAGGCATTAATTATATGTCTAGTCAGATACTTCTGAACTTTTTAAGGATTTGCTTTCATCTGACTGTCCTAATTGTAATTCATTTATTTGAAGAGTGCATGTATCCTTGATGAGAAATATGGGCATGGAATTACTGGTCTACATGTATTTCACATATTTGTTTTATAACATAGTTTTAGATTACCTCTGACAGTCTGACTGCAAACTTAATATGCAAATCTGTAGCAAATCATAGAATCTACCTCAACTTGTAGAGGACAATGTCACCCAAAGCATTATAATTCAGCTATATGTCAGTCAAATCCTTTTTTTTTTTTTTTTTGGGTAAAGTCTCAGGTGTACTGAGAACTGATTTGGCACAAATTTTGCAATATGGATATATTTGTGTTGGGGCTGTGATTACAATTGAAGGTTGCTCAAATACTTACTACATAGGCAATCAACTGATTTTTCACCTCTGTTTATTCTCAGATTTTGAGTCAGTATAAGTGGCCTGAACATTTGCAATCAGAGTTCCTTTTTGGTGAGTCTCTGGTCTTTAGTAATTTATGTTCTTTTAAATGAAATTTAAGTACAGTGGCTAATGTTGCCTGTGATTTCCCCTTCTGTTTGGAGGTTCATCATCGGTTGGATGTGTAAATGCACAATTTCTAGCTGCATTTGCAGCAGCAGCAGGAAAAACATCGATGCCATTTTCTGACTCTGAGGAGTCCGATCCGGATGTAAGGCAATATGATTAATAAGGATGTTCTTTACCACCTTGCATGTGTATTAACTGATATGAACTTTCTTTTGCCAGTGGGGCTGTTGGACTGCCAGTCAAGAGCTAAAAATCCTTCCATACATATTGTATTCCCCAGCATTGAGAGAGTAAAGACCAACAGAAGTGGAATCATGGCTTCCAGGCGCATGTTGTGCTTCTCACAGGTAGTGAAACACGCAGAAATTTCTTTTGCTACAATGAACATATACCTGCATATCAAATATATAAGTTTTATAAACATTGCAACCTATTTGGTGAGATTTAGATAAGCTTAGACTCGACACGCTAATCCGTTTAACTATAGTAATAGGGTTATAAGATAGTTTTTGGGCTAGTTTTACTTGGGCCTACTTGGCCTGGACATTAGCCCTCGTGATAGTACTTGATGCACGACTCTCTGAAATAGGTACTTTAAACTTAAGTTCAGTAGAAGTCAAATTAAAGTTTTAGAACTTAAAGATTTATAATTTTTTTATAGTGCTATTAGTTATATAAACCATGCATGACTTTTATTAGATGATAAAAGGCAGTTTTTGATTTGAAATGTTAAATTTTATTATGCAATTTGACTTGCTTCACTTGAAGTCCAATAGTAGCTCATTTAGCACAAAAACCCAGTAGGGTTAGGTTCCCAATTTTGTCGACTCGCTTACAATGACTGATTAGCCCATAACCAGCTTATACAATGACTGACCCAAAACCTATTAGTGTTGGCCTGTAACTGCTAAACCACAAGGGTAATTCATTTAACATATTTTCTACTTGGGGGCGGGGTTTCCAGGAATATTTCGAACTCCCTTTGGATCAGACATGTATTACGTCATGGGACTAACAGGTTCATCTGGTTGAAAGAATTAGAAGAATCTCTGTAGAACTGCAATGGCGTTCTTTTTAAATAATTAGGTTAGTCATTCAAATACCTCCCTCGTTCTGCAGAAGGACTACACTTATAACAAAGATACCAATAAAATTCATAAAAATGCGTAATCATTCAGCCCCTTCTATATTAAATTAATACACTATACCAAGACTGGTAAATATCTTTTAATTTGATCTCAGACATATTCAACCGTAATTTGATTACATAATTACCGTTAGTCTAAGCATATGAAGAGGCACGCGTTATTAAGAAAACTTAAATTAGTGTAGGAGAGAGAATAAAGTGTAAGTGTATTTTGGGTGGTTGAATGAGATTAAGTGTAGGAGAGAGAATAAAGTAGAATAAAGTAAGAGTGACATTTTTGAAATAAAATTGATATTATGAGGGTATTGATATTGAGTGTTTTTTCAAATTTGGGGTGTGAAGATAGTTGTGGGACGGACCGAAATATAAAGTGTGAAGATAGTTCCGGACGGAGGGAGTACTAAATAAAAATGTAATAAAAGTTGATGCATCTGTTATGAATAATGCTTTGCATAATGATAGTCCTAAGTCCTAACTCATCTCTTTGCAGAGTGTTTGTTTAACTTTTACAGAGATGTAAGTTAATACGTCTATTCTGAATTGTGATCACTGATCAACAATTCAAGCTCTCTTATTTAAATGTTCCTTTCACATGCATCTGCTCTCAACAACCTGTAATTCTAAACATATTTTATTATTTTAGAAAGTGAAATCAAAATCTGGAATTCTCAAATGCCTCCTTCACTTTTCTTCTCATCTTGCAACCTGAGAACCTTTTTCAACTTTACCTTTAAAAGAAATGAAGCAATCTGAGTCTAATTGTTCAATTGTAATATCAAGCCTTGTGTTGTCTAATATGTGTGGCTAATTATTCGGGACATGCATTTTGTTAGACAACTTATACAGAAGAGTTTTCTTCATATTTGGAACAAGCAAGCTTAATGTAATTATTTTTACAGAAAACGTGGCAGAGGCTGGAAAATGTTGGTATACTTCATGATGCAATCCCACATCCACTTGGCCGAGTTGGATTTCCTATGCATGTAAAGGTATTTCGTTACTAAATGGAATTATGGTGCACATCTGTTGGGCTGAAGAATGAACATGTTTTTGCTTTTTATAAAAGCTGGGTTTTGCCTGTCATTAAGTTGTCCAGAAAAGGATTTCTGTAGTGTAGTATCAGGTCTACATAAATAGATTAATGAAATTCATCTGAACACTTTAATCTGACCAAACATTAAAGAAGCCAACGTTTGTTAATAAGTTACCTTGAGCAGACCACTTGCTCTGTTTTAAAGACTTCAACAGAATCAGATTCCCAAATTCAAATGACATAACTTAGAATTCTTCTGCCTCTTGGTCGTAGGTAAATTTATGGAACATTAAGATAAAAATGACATGCATACTAGACGAGTGTGATGATTGCAAAAGAAGTCCTAAATATTGAATAAAACACCTTTTTATGTGTGATCTAGTTTGACTAATCATGTAAATGAATAATGGACTTGATCTTAGCCTTTTCTAGACTTGTCCAGTTCTGGTTGATGATCATATATATGGTTAAAGATACTAATGTTTTGTGCAGGTGGGGCGAAGGCGATTCCAGAGTAAGAACGGATCTTCCTTCGGATGGGTCTATTGTGGATCACACAACTTCAGTGCTGCTGCGTGGGGACGTCCAATTTCAGAGAGACAATCAAATGGCAACACGAGAAATAATTCAGTACTAGGTTCGAGACTTCATATTTCTAACTATGAACTTGGTATCATTTTCATTGTGCCCCCATCAGATGCAATAGACTCTACCAAACAAAACTTGGACGACATTGTTTTGCCTTTTGTCGTGCCTCCACCGAAATACGGGCCAAGAGACAAGCCCGCTACTGCACATGCAATAAGGGAAGCTTTGGAGGAAGAAAGAGAAGTATATGAAGCTGTGTTGGCAGTTGATGATGACGTGATGGAAGAGGGGATTATAGAAGAGGAAGAAGAAGAAGTTATGGAAGCTGCTCAGTACAAAGTTGTTCAGGAAAAGGAAGATGAGAAGGCTTATGCTGATAAACTCTGGACTCAATTGGATTCTTCAGAAGCCTGATCAATATTACAAGGTTTCTTATCCTTCTGCTTATTATTTACATATGGAAGTGAGGGGGAAAAGAAATTTATCAATAAATTGAAAAAGAAAATTTTAAATTGGATTAATGAATAACTGAGCATGCATTTAATGCAAAAATAGTTTATTATCTAATATTATACGCAAAATCGTATGAGACCGTTTAAATGCATGAGGCGAGTCTAGAGGAGTTTCAAATATAATAATAGGGATATCAAATAAATATGTGGGACTGTGGGAGTATCAAATGTTTGTGAATAAATAAATTTTAAAAATTGTTAGCAGGAATATTAAATATGTGAGTAGGGGTATTAAATATGTAGGATGTGTTAGGGATGAGATCCGTTTCATGTATGAGGACCATCTCACTCAAGAGGGTCCCAATATTATATTATTTCACCCTAGAATTTGTATTAATATTATTGCTTGTATTTGTGTCACTAAATATGTTTAGAAATCTTTGTTTGTGACGATCTAGTGTGAATCGAATTGTAAGAAATAAATTATATGTATTTTGTTAAAAATTTGTGTGAGACCATCTCTCAATTTGTGAGACGGTTATAAAATCACTTTTAATAAATTATTATTTCTTAAAATATGAAGTGTGCCACTTTTCAATTTTTATCTTAAAATGATACATATTGCATATATTTTTGTAAAATGTACAAATTATTTTATATAAAGTGTATTATTTTTATTTAAATATAAATTTTATATACATTTTTAAAAAGAGATACAATTTAATATGAAAATAATAAAATTTTATTTAAAATTAGATCCGTCTCACACGAAATAAAATCCATAAGATGGTCTCATCCAAAAATATTTTTATCTTCTTACTTATTTATTCATCAACTCTTATCTATATATATATATATATATATATATATATATATATATATATATATTTTAACTAATTGACATTTCACGTGATGATCTGACAGTAAATTGTCTCAAACTAAATTTATATTCCATCAGCCAGACGAAATGCAGGGCAGCTAATTGCCACTTTGAAAATTGGAATTTAAACACACACAAAAATATATAATTAAAAATTGTTATAAGAATACAAATATAAACTACAAAATCTACTTTCTTTTCTTTTCTTTTATAAGAATTGATTGTTTGGGGTTTGATTATTATTGAGCCTCCCAAGCCATTCCTTTCCTTTTTGGCGTCTTGGATTTAACCACAATTTGTTCATTAATTTGCGTGGATGCATGCCGACCCACCCACCCACCATTTATTCTATTATATTTGACCCACAAACTACGATCATTCTCAATAATAATCAAACCCAAACAATCAATTCTTCTCATTTTTTTGAAAGAAATCAATTCTTTCTCATTTAAATCCACATCCTAAGTTTCGTATTATCTATTTACAGATCGGGTGGCACCAATGTATATGTTCACCGCTTACGTGACGTCAATCACCTATCGTGTGATGCCATATATATAGGAGAGCTCACTATTATTTAATTAATTACTTATGTGTCATCACATGATTGGTGGTGGGACGTATAAATTGATCTTGTCTACGAGCATATGATCAAGTTCGTATCTATTTATATCCACATCCTAAGTTTCATATTATCTATCTATTTATTTATGCTTCGCTGCCATTCATATGAACCTACTCCTTCTAATTAAAAATCATTAATTATATTATGATACTTATACCATTTCTTTTTACTTATATAGAGTAAATTTTCTTAATTAATGCATACTATCATAAAAAATAAATTCATTCCAACGTGTTCAAAACCAACGCTGTCAAACAACTTGCATTGTGATAGTTTGTCAGCCATTGAGAAAGCAAACAAATAATATTTGAAAATCGGTCAAACTCCACAATTTACTTAAAAAGTTAATGCTCCTCGATCCGCGATTATTTTCACTTTTTTTTTTTTTTTTCGTCCGTTTCACAATTATTTTCACACCCTTAAAATAAAATATCCTTCATAAATTACACATTCACAATATCATTTAAATTTTAAAAATATCACTCTTATTTTATTAACTATGTAAATGAAATCATGGAATGGAATGGAGAAATATATATTTTTCGACCTGCCCAAAAAGAAAAGAGTATATTGTGCACGTTATTATCATGAAATAAATTGGAGTTCTTACTTTTGACATTGTCCGTAGGTACTATGCAGAGATGAAACTATTTGACCTGAGAAAAAATAAAATTCAAAAGAAAAAAAAAAAAAAAAACCTTTCAGAAAAAAAAAAAAGGAAAAGAAAAAAAAGGAAATTGGCTTTTGCTGCCGTGGTCGTCTAACTTTCCTCCAATTCTTTCCTTGTGCTCTTCTTCTTCTTCTTTTCTCCCAAAATCCTCTTTCCGTATTCCCAGAGATTCCCTCTACACGCACCCCCATCAAATTCAAACTATATAAATCTCAATTTCTTCAGTTTCAATCGCTTCTTTCCACTTCTTCTGCTTCGTATGCATGTGCATTAATTGCACTGTAATTTATACCATTTTTTGATTTGATTGTTCAAAGGAATTTTGTAATTGGGATTCTTCGAATGGAGCTATCGTGTTCGCCGCCGCTCTCTGTCAATTGCGTCCTGAATTCACGCCTCGTCCGCCGTGTTTATGCATCTCCGATCCACCGCCGCTGCCAAAAAGTCGTCTCCCTGTCCCCGAGCTGCCTTCCCAGCAACGCTTGCAGTACCAGCAGCTCTTCTTCCTATGTCGGAATTTCGCTCGCTCGACATTGTGGCGTATATCGGAACAAGACAATTCCTCTCAAGAAAGCCGCGGCGCTCGTTTTATGTGGTTTCTGGAATTTTCGAGAGATTCACGGAGAGATCGATCAAAGCTGTGATGTTTTCGCAAAGAGAAGCCAAGGCCTTGGGCAAAGACATGGTTTACACGCAACACCTATTGTTAGGTCTCGTAGCGGAGGATCGTGCCCTGGTGGATTCTTGGGATCTGGCATCACCATTGATGCTGCACGAGAAGCTGTGCGGAGTCTGTGGAAGGAGGAGGAGGACAATCAGAAGGATGAAAATGACGGGGAGAGTCTTCAGCAGCAGCAATCGGAAACTTCAGCCACCGACGTGCCTTTTTCTACGAGCACCAAGCGCGTGTTTGAGGCTGCAGTTGAGTATTCGAAGACCATGGGGTATAATTTCATTGCGCCAGAACATATCGCCATCGGTTTGTTCACAGTTGATGATGGCAGTGCTGATCGCGTGTTCAAGAGGTATTGTATATTTCATTGATGAATCTGTGCATATATAATGATTTGCTCAGCAGTTGGAAATATCATTTTAGTTTTTATGATATGTGGTAGAGGCTTATGTATAGATTCAAAATTTCAGTCAAACGTTGGTGATATAGATAACTGATATTCTAGTATATAAAATGTAAATGTGTGAAATGATAAATGATATCTGATTGTACTGCCTTCTGTTAATTCGATGACGTGACAATGTGTTGAAGCAAAATATTTTCTCTTGTTGGTGCTTTTCAACAGTTGGTCAGTGCTCCTTCAGCCTCTCTATATGTGCATTTCAGGAGGCTTTCGATATTGTTTCGTTAAAGTTTAAGTGTTTAAGATGTTTCCGGTGCAAGTTCTAAGCCAACCTCATCAATGTGGATATTTTGTTTGTCTTGGCATATTTAGCATCTAATGGATCTATAGATTCCATCTTCTAATTGTATTTTATCCGTTTCTTTAGAATATATTATTATCTTGTGAGTACTCCAATTTTGATAATAACTTCATAGTCCTCAGTCTTTCTTTATATGATAAAAAGTTCTGAATCAAGATATCTTAGCCATTGCTACGACTCATTATCATCAATCCCGTTGAATAAGCTAAGGTTTCGACTTTTGAGCCAACCCTTAGCATTGGTAATTTCGATTTTATATTTCTCATTACCAATTTTTTTGTTATTACAACATATAAGCTGCGAAGAATTTTGTGATGTACGTGAAATACACTGTTTTCTACCCCCATTGAGTGTCTTTCTGCATTACTGTTATGGAAAATGAGTTGAAGATGATGCAGTTGCTTGAAGATTTCTGTTTTATTTCTTGAAGTAACTGAAATAATTTCAGATTAGGGGTAAATGTGAATCATTTGGCTGCTATGGCAGTCGCAAGACTTCAAGGAGAGCTCGCGAAAGAGGGAAGAGAGCCAGCCTCCGCTGCATTCAAAAGGTCGCGGGATAATATTCTCCCTGAGAAAGTCACTCAAGGTAGATCCCTGAAAAATCAAGAGGTCAGAATCAATATTTCCTGCTGGCTTCGCTTGCTATATATTTTTATAGTAATATATTCACCCTGAAGGTCATTTTTATTTAACAGAGAAAAAAGCTCTTGACCTATTCTGTGTGGATCTCACTGCCCGTGCTAGCAATGGATTAATTGATCCTGTAATTGGTCGAGATACTCAAATACAGAGGATCGTTCAAATTCTTTGCCGAAGAACCAAGAGTAATCCAATTCTTCTTGGTGAAGCTGGGGTAGGGAAGACAGCAATTGCAGAAGGACTGGCTCTCAGTATTGCTGATGGAAATGTTCCCGTCTTTCTTATGGTGAGTATTCTCTTTATAAAGGAAATTATATTCCTATGGTGTATCTTGATATTGTCATTTCTAATTAACTATTCATTGAAATTGTTTCTTTTGCCTAGAAAAAGCGCATATTTTCCTTGGACATAGGTCTACTAATAGCAGGTGCGAAGGAGAGGGGAGAGTTAGAGGGACGTGTTACCATGTTGATACAGGAGATTAAAAAGTCAGGTGAGGACCTGTTTGATGAATTTGAGTTTTTCTTTTTGTGTATTAAGATATTGATGTGGCCATTTTTCAGGAAATATAATTCTCTTCATTGACGAGGTCCACACACTTATTGGTTCTGGCACAGTTGGACGAGGAAATAAGGGTTCTGGTCTGGACATAGCCAATTTATTGAAACCGTCACTTGGACGTGGTGAATTTCAGGTGACAAGTCTTTTTCTGGATGAGTTCATTATACGTTGGATTAAAACCCGTCCCTCCCATTTTGAACTATTTTTGGACGGTTTGGATTCAACTTCAGTTGTGTAATTTGAAATCTGTCCTTTGGATCCCACCCTCAGATCAAATCCCTCACTCCAAACACTTCTTCTAAGAACTGATACACTAATTGCAATGACTATGCATTTGGACATAAATTGAATGGATCTTTGAATTGTATGCACCTTTTTTTGTGGCAGTGTATTGCATCTACAACTTTAGATGAATTCCGCTTGCATTTTGAGAAGGATAAAGCATTAGCCCGAAGATTTCAACCTGTCTTCGTTAATGAGCCAAGCGAGGTACTGATATAATCTTTATCAACAAGCAGGAGACACATATTGCGGATATATGTTCAGGAAATTTTTATTATACCCATTTTTGTAAATGAATAATCTTTTTACCCACCTAAAGTTTAAAAATCTTTTCTACCCATTTTGCTATCAAATGACCCTAATACCTCTTTTAAAAAAATATTTTCTACCCACATGTCCCACAATATACCACTTCCCTCTCCCTCTCTCTCTATTTCTCTTTATGTACTGAACTCGATACACATGTGTACCGATTCGGTACACCATATTAAAAAAAAAAAAGAAAAAAAAAGAAAAGCCACCCTCCCCCACATGTACCGAATTCGGTACTTTTAAAAATTTGAATTTCTGTCCCATCATCTCAAGTAACAAAATGTTTTATACCCACTTTGAGGGTATTTTGGTCTCAAAAGTCGAGATGGGTAAAGATAGATTTTTTTAGTCAAAAGTGGGTAAAAAAGATTTTGACGAGTTGAAAATGGTTAGTTCTGTATTATCTGCTCTTACTGCTTTGTGCTGTGTTCCCAAACATATTCTAGGAAGATGCAATTCAGATCCTGTTGGGTTTGCGCGAAAAGTACGAGTCTCATCACAAATGTCTATACACTTTGGAGGCCATAAATGCTGCTGTACATCTGTCGGCAAGATATATTCCAGATAGATATCTTCCTGATAAAGCTATTGACCTTATAGACGAGGCAGGAAGTAGAGCTCGAATGGAAGCATCTAAACAGAAAAAGGCAAAGCAAACTTCAGTACTTTCAAAATCACCAAGTGATTATTGGCAAGAAATTAGGGCTGTGCAGGCCATACATGAAGCAGTATGATTGATATTTTCTCATTCCGATTTACAAATTCTATAATTTTTAATTGCTGATTCATTCTAATATTCAAATTGTATGTGTGATGCCTTGCATTTGAGCAGTCACTGGAAACAAAGCTGGCTGATAATGATGACAGTTCAAGGATGGAAGAGGATGGGAAACTCATTTTTGATCCATCTTTGCTGCCTCCATTTACGGAAGATGAGTATGTGTCCTGCCTCTTACTTTAGTCAATCTTGAATCGGCATAATGCATGAAAAGGTCCCTAAACTATCAACTTTTGTTTCGATAAGACCCTAAACTGTTTTTGGTTTTTAAAAGCCCTGAGTATCAAAACTTTATTTCACGAGCTCCCACAAGGCGAAAATTGATTGATTTTTTTGATTCATCGTGATGGTCCTGTCAAATAATATACATGTCAGCTTTATTTCAATATAATTAGATATAGTATACAAAAGTAATTGCAAGCCATTTTAGGCACCCATCACATGAAGAAGCAGAGTTGAAATGTCTTGCACAAAACAGATCTGGATATAAATAGAGTTTAAAATAAATATTATCTAACAGGTTAATTAAGATGAATCCAAAAATTCCATCAATTCTCATTTCGAGGGAGCTTGTGAAATAGAATTTCAATACTTGGCTTTTTAAAACAAAAAATAGTTTTAAGGACCTATCAAAATAAAAATTGATAGTTTAGGGATATGTTGATGCCTTATGCCATATTGATTCATTTGAAACTGAATTTTTTTGTGTCTTTCAGAATCACAGTGATTGGACCTGAGGATATAGCTGCTGTTGCTTCACTCTCTTCAGGAATCCCAGTTAAAAACTAACAGCTGACGAGAGAATGCTTTTGGTCAATCTTGATGAACAGCTCAAAAAGCGAGTCATTGGGCAGGATGAGGCTGTTGGTGCCATTTGTCGAGCTGTCAAAAGATCCCGTGTTGGTTTGAAGGACCCAGATAGACCAATTGCTGCAATGCTCTTCTGTGGCCCAACTGGTGTTGGGAAAACTGAACTCACCAAAGCTTTGGCATCAAGTTATTTTGGCTCTGTAAGAAATCATGTCCATTGCTCTAGTTTTGTTGGGATCATAAATTTGATATTAACAAGGTCATTCCTAGTCTATGTCTAATATCTGGATTCTCTCCAATAAGACTGATATATTTGATGCAGTCAGCTTTAGGTATATTCCAATTATAATCTTACATGCAAAGTGTTGCCCAGACAAAAATGAGATGCAGGTCTTGCGTCTAATTCAGTGTGTGAGACCTTGCTCCCCCTCCAGTGAATGCATTTAGAACAAATATATAGAACCACTGTTATTGAAAGAATATGTCCCATAACTTACGCTCATTTTGATTTTAGTCCTCTAACTTTTTCGATTTTGTAATTTGTCCCTTAACTTATCAAATTTATTTTTGGTCCTTTTATCGGTTGTAACAAGTAAATGTCACGTCAGATATTACGGGTAGTTTACTTGTTACAGTCGGTAAAATGACGAAAAAGTTGAACTTGGTAAAGTTAGGGAGGGATGAATTTCAAAAACAAAAAGTTAAAGCACTTGAATAAAAATGAGTGTAAATTAAGGGACATGAAAGTACATTTTCCCTTACTGAAATAATTTAGGCATTTTTATGTCAAAGAAGAGGGATTTTCAGGCTGTTCTCCGCCCTCCGGTCATTGGAGAAGATGAGCTTATGTGTTTAGCCGTGAAAAATTGGCTACCTCCCTATCAAATAGTGAAGCAGTGCTCTGAATGTTTTGCTATTAATTTCATTCAATGCAATATGATTTAAGAGTCAGCTTTCTGAGATTATGAGATTGCACTTTTCTTGCAGGAGTCGGCCATGCTAAGATTAGACATGAGTGAGTATATGGAGCGCCATACTGTAAGCAAGCTAATTGGATCTCCTCCAGGTTATGTAGGCTATGGAGAAGGAGGCACTCTGACGGAAGCTATCAGAAAAGGCCCTTTACTGTCGTTCTGTTAGATGAGATTGAGAAAGCTCACCCAGATATTTTTAACATCCTCCTCCAGCTATTTGAAGACGGTCATTTGACAGATTCTCAGGTTTTGATGCTATTATAATTAATTTGTTATATAAAATTGTGACCACGAATGATGTTCTTGCTCTATATACATCAATCATAATGTTACCAAAGATCTATCTTTCGAAATTTGTTTAACAGGGTCGAAGAGTGTCATTCAAGAATGCCCTGGTTGTAATGACTTCCAATGTGGGATCTGCTGCGATTGTGAAGGGCAGACAAAACGCATTTGGTTTTTTTAGTGATGAAGATAGCTCAACTTCATATGCTGGAATGAAAGCTTTGGTGATGGAGGAGCTGAAGGGTTATTTCCGTCCAGAATTGCTCAATAGAATAGACGAAGTCGTGGTGTTCCGTTCCCTTGAGAAACCTCAGGTTTGCCTTTCTATTGTCTCTATGTGTGTGTCTGTAGGGAGTTATAATTTTGAAGAGAATTTGTGTTCCCATTGGGTTTTCAGATGCTTGAAATATTGGATATAATGCTGCACGAGGTGAAAGAACGCCTCGCCTCTTTGGGAATCGGTCTGGAGGTATCGGAAGCAATCTTGGACTTGATATGCGAACAAGGGTACGACCGGAGTTATGGCGCACGTCCCCTGAGGAGATCAGTTACCCTTATTATTGAAGATCTGGTAAGTGAATCTCTACTTTCTGGAAATTACAAGGCTGGTGACATTGCTGTAATTGATTTGGACGATTCTGGTAACCCAGTGGTAGCCAACAAATCAGACAAGAAAATCCAATTATCTGATACCACTTCCACTTCCAATTTATAAAAATAATAACACACAATAGCAGTCAGTATATTAACCTTACTCAGCATGTAAATAATCGATTTAACTACAATTATTATAAGTGTATAGAAACCTTGTATCATTCTTTGGACCTTTAAAATATTTATCCAACAGCCTTATCTTTTTACTACTGTGTTAATGACCTGGGGATGCCTGTTTGCAGTACTGGAAACTGAATATTGATTAGGTTAGACAATGTGTTCAGGTTATTTTGGACTGTTTAAATTCAACACAAATAAATATATCTATTATTAAATAAACTCGTATAATTTTAACCAAAATGGAGAGAACACAGTGTCGATAAGTAATTCCCATATAAATTTTCAAGCGTAGTATCTTGTGCATCAAGTGTTGTGTAATTTGTTGATAAATAATGATGATTGTTTTACTGAAAAGTGCAAGTAAAAATATGAATAAATAATAATGATTGTTTTACTGAAAAGTGCAAGTAAAAATAACTATACTTTATAGTAAAATAATTAAAATTTTTAATAAAATAATTAATACCTTTCAATTAATATTCTTTAGTCTTTACTAAAAATATTACAATCAAAATTGAAATGAGTTATTTTAAAGTCAACTTTATTGGAAGGGTTAATTGAGTGACATTGAGGTGTAAATAAAGGATGTTTATAAAGCTTTAATTTAAAATGATAGTGTTGGTTTTTTTTTTTTTTTTGTTATTTTGGATATAAGAAAACAAAAATAAGACGTTCATTTTTAAATTTTGAGCAATAAAAAATGGGACGGAGGAAGTACAAGTTACGTACTCTCAATGTACCATTATATTTCTTTTTGTATGTATCAAATTATGATATTATTTCCTTATTTTAGTCATTAAAAATTTTCTTTAGAACCAAAACTATTTAATCCTCTTTTTATAACATACCATTCATATAAAACAACTTTTGTACACATATTACTATAAAATAATTGTCACACAAAACCGTTGAAAAAGTCAACTCAGAAACTGATCCGGGACGAGAGGGAGTAGTTGTTAGTGGTTAGAAGTTAGTTCACAAGTCTCCTTAGAAATCCAAATTCTCCAAGTCTCCTTATATCTCCCACTCCAATTCGTTCCCGAAGGGAAATCAAACCCGATCTCCCACTTAAGTGAGGAGCCCTGGCCAAGTGGGCTATGGTTTATAACAAAATTTATTTAATAAGTACATATTAAAATACTTAAAAGTAATATAGGCATTCAACTCTCATTAAATATTTAATTTTTATCTCGTCTCTCTTGCAAAGATATAATAGAAAGAAATGATAAAAAATTAGAATCTCAATTACAATAAATAATTTTTTTTTAATCTGTGAAAAAAATGGGTCTATTTTAACCGTACGATGGAAGTATTTAAAGCTATGAAATGAGTTGGGCCGAATGGCCTGCTTAGGCCCGCTTATGAAGTGTGCTGTATTTTCCTGGATCCATCTCAAAATAGGCTGGAATATTCTGTTGGGATAATAGTAAGGCCCAGGTTATCTGCACACACATTTTTATTTAGAACACCCACATTATGAAAACACAGACCATTTATTGAGTACACCCCCAATAACTCACTAAAATACCCTTTTGCGAATAAATTTTTTTCTCAAAATTCAAAAAAATCCGAAAATGTGTTCTTTTTTCGGAAAATATTTCAAAATTTGGAGAAATTTCGCCAAATATGAGAACAATAGGTTTTCCGAAAAAAAATCTAACCTTAGAATTCGGAAAAATTATCCGAAAATGTGTTCTTTTTTTGGAAAATATTTCCGAAAAATTGGAGAAATTTCGGTCAAAATATGAGAACAATAGGTTTTCCGAAAAAAATTCAAATCTTAAATTTCAGGGAAAAAAAAATGTCGAAATTTTGATGTATTTTCGAAAAAAATTACCAAAATTTTTACACTTTTTGATAAGGGCACTTTTGTCATTCTACGTTTATTTTACTTTTTTATTTTCACAATATGGTGTTTTAAATTAAAATGTGTGTGCACATAACCTGGGCCTTAATAGTAACTATCACTCGATATAGTTTATTTTGATTGAGTTCTAGTACAAATTATTAATAATTTGTGCACAAAAAGTAAATATTAACTCAAATCAAATTAAAAAAAAAAATTAAATGTAATTTGAAATTTTTCAGCAATACCTAGTGTAATAGGTTAAAAAGAAGAGGTTATATTTTAAAATATTGTTGTACGTACGTATACAAACATTTCTGTGCAAATTTATTGTACGGTTCTTATATTCACATAAATCAATTCGCATTCAAGTCAGGTTTAATATATTTGGATTCGATTAGAAATAGATTTTCCCACAAATTTTTAGTTTACCTATTTTAAGTTGATTTGCAAGATGAAAAATTTGCACAACAGACTTGTCCATTGTTGAATATTTTAAAACTGATAACATAAACCTCTACGAAATGAAAATTAACAAAATATTAAATGTTTAATTGCCGCAAAATCACAAGCTCTCATGTCTAATTGCAATTTTAACTTAACTTTGGGATAATTGAAAAAATTAAAAAAACATCAACTTGACAACTCAATTGCAACTAGAGCATCATGTAGTTTGGGCCTCGCTTGGACTTGCGACTTTAATTATTTCCAATTCGATTCCGGTCAATACTATTCTCTGCATTTCCTTAACCCCGTCACTTTGGTACAATCAATTGTCAATTTCGTATACCACATCATCGTCAATTTCAATTTGAAATTTTGGTACACTCAATTGTCAATTTCGTATACCACATCATCGTCAATTTCAATTTAAAATTTTACCCAGACAAATATTTGTGTGCACATTGTGCACAATGTTTTTACATATTACACCGTAACTAAAGTAATATTATAAAATGTTTCTAATATTAATTTACACTGTAACTAAACTAATATTATACAACGTCCGAAATAATACTACACTGTGACCAAATTTTGTGCACATAATCTTTTATTGTGCACAACATGCACACAAATACTACTCTTTTACCCAAGTCAAGTCGTGAACTCATGGTTTTATATTATTAGATAGTATGAGCATGAATCTTTTGCAGCGTGTGTTTTGTGTTGACATTATTAAAGATTAATTAAAAAAATTGATTGTCTAAGCATTTAATAGTTGTTGTTCAACATATATTTGTATTTATAAATGAATTAGAGGTTTAAATTGGATTAGTTAATTAAAAAAACAAATCATTGTGAGTTATAGTTTGTGGAATTCATGACATTATCACAAACTCTGGAACAAAATGGGATCCAAATGCGTTTTAGAACTAGTTTAAATAAAATAAATTGGAGTTGCAGTTGTGTGAATAAATTTTATGGAGAAATTGATTTACAATTAATATTTTATAGCAAAACAATCAATATTTTTAATGAAACAATTAATACATTATAGTAAAAACTATCAATATTCTTTAATAAAATGTTTAATACTATCAAAACTAGTTTTACTGATTAAATTTGTTCACATCAAACTTTGTCAATGAAGAGTCACATTTCTAAACAAGTTAAAACGTACCAAAATAAATTTAAAATTGCGACAAATTTCCAATTACACAGTATGCATCAATTGCTCACAAGAATTTTTCATTAAATACATAAATCAGAGACCTCAATGATTGTTATAGTTACGAAGATTTGAAGGCTTAAAAGTGTGACCTTCTTTAGATTTCGGGTTTAAAATCCACCGAAGCGAACAATTTTTAAGATGACCAATTCATATATAAAGTTTATATAGTTCCGACTTTAATTGAGGACCCCATTAATGAGCGGTGAAATTGATCCTCCCTATTAATCGATTCTTCCATAAACCAAATATCAAATCATGAAAAAAAAAAGTCAAAGATAGACGCTCTCTTAATTTGTGCTCAATTGTGGGCACTATAGTACTGATATTGTGCATCCGTTTAAATTGCGGTGAGAGAGATAAGGTTGCAATTTTAGCATATGCATAGTTTGACTTAGTCAAGTCAACATCTTTCGCACATTCCATTCAAACTATACAACCTCCTTATTATCACAAACGCGTTTCACCCAAAAAATCACACACACAACTTCCCACTTCAAATCATATTTATCCCATTTTGAATAAATAAATTTAGTCCCCCAATTTTAAATTCTTCGATTTAACTCAATTTTTCTGATAATGCACAATATCAGTGCCAAATTGACTGAAAATTACGAAATGACGTCGTTTCAATGTGTTCGACATAGACAATTCCGTCAGGAAGTGTCCACAAAAATAGTGTTGTTTTGCATTTTCCCATCAATTTCGAATTGATACATTATCTGAAGGCAAATATTTGTGTGCACAATGTTTTTACCTAATACTACATCTGTAATTAAACTAATACTATACAATGCCCGAAATAATATTATACATCAGAACCAAACTTTGTGCACACAAATACTACTCTTATCTGAAAAATTGAGACTAAATCGATGAACTTAAATTTTTCGGGACAAAATTAAATTCATTTGTGCCGAAAATTATGTGACCAAATATGATTTTAACTACACAAATTCCACTTTCTCTCTCTCTCTCTTCCTCTCCCTTTCTCTCACTGTCATTTTGCCCGCAAATGTAGAACTAGCTAGAAGGGGCGGGCCGAATTCGAAGACTACTGCGTTTCAGCTTCAATTTCACATTTGCATATATCTCATTATATATTATTTACTATTACATATGCGTGTAATATATATAATATTCTTTATATATGTACATACACACGCTTATGTGCAGACAAAGTAATAAGTACTCAAAGCAACAGCCTTTTTGCAGCAACCCTAATTTTCTTCATGTAACTCAGTGATATCGATATCATGAATTTCTCTTTTAGACTTTTTGGGTTCATTGTCTTTCCTTCTTTTTCAAACATGGGAAATGCCGAAAGAGTAGTATCTCAATTAGCTTCACAGGCAAGTCTCTCTCTCTCTCTCTCTCTCTCTCTCTCTCACTCTCTCTCTCTCTCTCACTCTCTCTCTCTATGCATGCTTATCTTTTATGCAACATGATATAAACTAGATATATACTTTGCTTCGTGTTAGAAAAAACTTAAAAGTACATACTTAGATTTCCTAAAGTAGGTGGGAACGTTTGCAAAATATTTGAGATTACATAAAAGTTTTTATGATAATCTTTGAAACTTTTTTAAGATATTTACGAAATGTGTAGAAAAGGATTAGTTTAGATGCTTTTGTGAACAAATAAATTGAGAATGTATATATATTTTTTAACATGTAAAGAATTAATTTACACTTTTTTAATAGGTTAAATGGAATAATGATTACTCTGTGACCTTTGTTATTGTCTCATAATGAGAAGTACGATCTACGAATAGAGTGGCACAAATTGGTCCTATTTATACTTGGGTGGCTATTTATTAATATCTACCACACATGTAAATAGCTAGTACAACTTTTGACTTATATTTAACGTAAAATTTTTAAGTATTAATGTTTATAAGTATTTGAAGTGTCATTGTTTAGTTTATAAACTACCACTGTTAAAAAATATTTGATTTTATGTGTTGTTTGTCTCAAAGTCGCAAAATAATGACACTTAAGTATGTTAAACAGTGATATTTTGAAGAAAAAGTTCACGTGAACTTAGTTCATAGAAATAGAAGATTTCGTGTTGATTTATATATATATTTTTTTGTTAGGGTAAGTCGTGTGTGAGACCGTCTCACGCATCTCATTTCGTGAGACAGATTCATTTTATAATAAATTATCATTTTTAATAAATTATTATCACTTATAATGTGAAGTGTATCACTTTTAAATTTTTATCACTTATAATGTGAAGTGTATCACTTTTTTATTTTTATCACTTTTATATCGATTTATATCATTTTTTAAAAAGTGATAACAATTTATTAAAAGTGACACCGTCTCACAAAATGAAATGCGTGAGACGGTCTCACACAAGTTTTTGTCTTTTTGTTAATAGAAAAGAGCTAGCTAGAGTTACGGTCCTTTCGGCGAACTATGCTAATTACTGTAAAATGTTCAAATTGTTATCCTAATAATTCTTGTTTTTAGTTTAATTAATCTAGCTGCAATTTGTTTTCATTTTTTATTTTTCTGTGTTAAGATGAGAATTAACTGACTATCTAATAGTTATTGAAACATCGATCTTTCATGTTTGAATTGAAGAATATTTAATTTGACCAGATAATTTAGAAGAATGATTATAGTTGACAATATGTAAGGTCACTTTTTTTTTTGAACGGAAATATGTAAGGTCACTTTTTAAATAGTTCAAATATGAACATGGATATATTAACTTGAAAACTAATTGACACAAGCATGCACATTGAAAACATATTAGATGAAGTATAGCTAGCTAGGGCTTGGCTCCTAGTTTTAATGCATAAATTTGATCCACATTCAAAACTAAAGTCCCATATAATTTCTATGTTCTAGTAAATAGTAGTAATCAGTAATTATATCTGCAATATAAGCTGTAAGTATATTGTGTATTTATGTAATATTTGGTATTGTTAGAAGTGGCTTCACCGTAAAACTCGATTTACAACTAATACCTTACGAAAAAACAACTAATACTCATATCCTTTAATGAAACACTATATCTAACTAATATCATTCAAAACTAATATCTTATAGTAAAAATAACTAGTACTCCCTCCGTCCCATAAATGTTTTCACACTTTTCTTTTCGTCCGACCTATTATAAGTTTCACACACTTAAAATGCAAAATTCTTTATAAACTCCACTCTCACAATTTTCACTAATTTACACAAATGTCATTATTTTTTACTCTCATATACACATAACCCAATAAAGTTTTTTTTATTTTATACATAAAAGTTTACAAAATTACCCTCAAAACCTCAATCATTATTTTTTTTTAAAGTGTGTGCTCTCTTTCATATGAAAGCTTTTTCGGGGCGGAGGGAGTAGTGTTTAATGAAACAACTAATACTATTAAAATCAATTTCACGATGAAATTTGTTCATACAACTCTATTGTTAAGTAAATACGTTCAATACATGTGGTCTAATATAAGTTTGTTTTAATTATTCAATATTTTGTTTTCGAAAGTAAGGAAAATGCATAATTAAGAAATGCAGTCCCAAACATTTTTGAGTAGGACATTCAAAGGAGGCTCAATCCAAATAGAGGGACTCGAATGATCTCGAGAAGCCCTAGTCACATTTTTACCCTTAATTAAAAACAATTTTTTCTTTCTCCTTAAAAAAAAGATTTCTTTCTTAATTTCTTTTTTTTTTTTTTTTTGGAGCAATTCAAATGTTGGTGTAATCCCCTTATTGTACCATAATCGATACATTATCGTGTGAGACGGTGTAATTTCATATATATAACTTGTGAGTCACAATATATATTATTCATAAAACTCTACAAACTCAATTTTTTTTTTTTTATAATTAATTAAAATTGATTACGTGATGGTCTCACAATGCTAGTAAAATTGCATTAGAACTAAGGAAAATAAGGGGGAAAAAACACAAGCTCATAAATTATTTAATTAACTCACTATATGGACTATGCATCATCCATAACATTAACATTAACTTCCGATGGACTATGCTTCGTACCACAGTATCATTGAAGTTAAAAAAAAACACACACACACGAAAAACAAACTTTGGATGCATCATACATGAAATTAATTTCGTATATATAAATATATTATTAGCCGAATTTTTCTATGCTACCCTATAGGATACTGTCCAATTTGTGCTTTAATGTATTGTACCACAACTAGGGATAGCATAGAATAAACCATCTGGTCTTGATCTTCCTCCATGCATTAATAGAAGTACCTCCTCGTGCCATTGCTATCAAATTCTCCCCAATTCTCTCCGAATTCGATTGAAATGTCGAAAAATCGTGCTCTTGAGAAGAAGAAGCTGCAGGTTGATCACAAACATAAGACCCTCCATTGTAAAACCCTTGTGATGAATTTGCATGAAGAAATTGAGAGTATTGTTGAGCGTTGAGGTAGTTTTCTTGGGATGGAATTTGAGTAGAATTAGGTGGAGGATTAACCCTATTATTATAATGATGATGAGAAGAAGAAACAGTGGGCCGATTTGTTAGATAACCTAACTCGGACTTCCCGCAACCCTCTCGGGGAAGTTGAGTTTGGCCTTGTTTCCCTTGAACCTCAGAGCGGCTTCGTCGTATGCAAGGGCGGCCGCCTCGGCCGTCTCAAAAGTCCCGAGCCAGACTCGAGCCGCCTTGTTTGGGTCGCGTATCTCCGCCGCCCATTTGCCCCACGGCCGCTGCCGGACTCCTCTGTAGTGCCTCTTCCTTGGATTTGAATTCCCTAATTCATCCTTATTAATGAGTTAATTGCATAAAAACTCACCAGACTTTTATTATATGTTTTTTTAAAATTTATAATTCGATAAGCGAATTAATTATATGTTACAATTTGATGCATTTGTAGTGTAATTAAAAATGATGTAGCATTTGCAACCACCATCAATATGCACGGTAAGATTGTATGGGTAGAATTAATTGATGGCGGCACTTTATGCAACATTATTTTTAATTAAGCCATGATTAATTGTAAATTTAAAAGATATATTGTAACTCGTAAACATCCAAATTAACTGCGTGAATTTTATGCAATTAACCAATTAATTAATATATAGTATTATGCTAGTACAACACATGATCTCCTATTATATAATGTTGTTACATCTCCTGTTACACTAATTAGATTTGCGCCACGTGTAAATACGATTATATTAGGATGTTATTCTCTTATTTATAAATTTTGATGTAGGTACACGTGGCGCAAATCTAATTAATGTAACATCATTATGTAACGGAGATTCGACCGAGTACCAGTATATATAATCAAGATGAAACAATTGATTCATTTCTCTCTCTCACTCGATACATATACATACAAATATATATATATATATATATATATATATAATATAATATGCAGTCAGTACCTGGTTGTTCTTGAGGTGGTGGAAGGTGGGTCGGAGGGGGAGGTGGTTCCGACGAGTTTTCCGGCGGATTTTGATTTCCGGTGTGGCCAAGAACTTGAGAGAGGACGGAGACCATGGCGGACATGTCTTGTTGGGATCTGGTTGATGAGTAAATCGGGAAGAAATGCTGATCGTCGGATTCATTAAATGAAAGGGGCCTCTTCCCATGCCTATTTTGATCGGCCATTCCCTCGTCAACTGTAAACTTCCACTACAGTGTATATGGCGTGTTTGGTTAGATAGAAAAGGAAGGCTTAGAAAAGGAGAAAATATATATATATATATAGCTTTTTTCTAGGGTTTTCGAAATATAAAGTTTGAATATATATGGTTTTGTTTTTCTTTGGTGACGTTATCTTTAATTTGTGTCATCGATGTGAAAAGGGTGTGTACAGTCAACTTTATTGATAAATAAATTTCTATATTAAAAAGATAAATCCGAGCTGATACTGTTTTACATTTGTTGAAAAAACTTATAACATGAGTTCACACATATTCCATATTTTACATCTCATCACTTGCTTGTATAAATCTTGAATCTTAAGTCTTCATGTTTTTATAGGTAAGCCACCTTATAATCTGCATAATTTATTTTTAAAAATCGAACCCGGTCGGTCTCCCACTAAAGTGAGGAACCCGGTGACCGAGTGGGCTAAGCCTTTATACTCCTTCCGTCCCAAATATATAGGTTGGTTGTCATTTACACACAGATTAAGAAAATTTTGAAAAAGCAAATTATACAATTGAAATTCCTATTTTAACCTTATTTACTACGGTGTGATAATATTTAGATATCATAATTATATTCAACATAATTAATGCATCTTTTAATGATTATATGCAATGAAGAGGCAATATAATTAATTAAATTAAAGAAGAGGTGGACAAAAGCGAAGGAAGTAAATATCCCGATATTTTTCGATATATCCTCGATATATCTTTTTTTTGGACTCCCTGATATCGATATCTACTAGAATGATTTTTTGAAAATATCAATAAAATATCGGATTATATTGATATCGATATCGGTATTTACTAGAATTATTTTTTCAAAATATCGATAAAATATTGGGATATATTGATATCGATATCGATATTGGTGAGTTGTAGTTCAAAATTTTCTGAATATCGAGATATTTTAGTGGACATATCGGTAATATATCAGTTTTTAAACAAAAAATACATGTTGTTTAGATGAAGATGACATATATTTTTTTACATTTGAGCCTCATAGGACATCATTTTGGTATTAGTTGTTTAACATTAAATAATGATGTATAATTATTGTATCATTTTACACTACTTACGTATTTTTTTATTGATATGCTTATCATAAAAAAATTATTTTGTTGAAATTTCAAGTTAAATTTGTGTAATAATGTTAGTAATAATATTATATAAAATTTCATGGTAAATTTTTATCATTTTAATAAAATTTCCATCAATTTTCTATTTTTTACCGTCGATATCGATATTTTCATCGATATATCCGTAAATTCAAAGTATTGATATTTTCATTCTTGGACAAAACACACACTCAGGCGGCACAAACAATTTGAAACTTGAATAATCAAAATTAAAATTTGAGGGAAATTTCAATTACAAAGAGAATTTTAATTGCGCCAAATTTCATTGCCAAATGTATTTTAAATTTTTTCATGAAACTTGAATGATCAAAATTGAAATTTGAGGGAAATTTCAATTACGACAAATTTCAATTGCGCCAAATTTCATTGTCAAATGTATTTTAAATTTTTTTCATGAAACCTCGAATGATTAAAATTGAAATTTGAGGGAAATTTCAATTACGACAAATTTCAATTGTGCCAAATTTCATTGCCAAATGTATTTTAATTTTTTTCATGAACACTATATAAGCATATTTCAAATAAGAAAAAATCTTAGCCCCGATACCAAGAGCGATTTTCGAAAGAGTGGAGATAGATCCCGAACAAATTAAAAGTATCCCTCTTCGTCGTCGAACAAACATAAGATCACTATCAAAAGCTTTGTGTATGGCGAAATCGACAGTGCATAGGAGAATAAAAGATGGATTTATTCGCCGCATACAAATGCAATTAAGCCGCATTTGACAGATGAGAAAAAAAAGGTTAGAATTTTGTTTATTAATGGTTAATGAAGGTACGATTTTAACAAGACCTACTATAATTGACATGTATAACCAAATTCATATTGATGAAAAATGGTTTTATATTTCTAAGATGAAATTGATCTCTTACAAACATGCAAAAGTAAAAGGTTTATTACAAAGATAATGTTTTTGGTCTGTTGCTCGCCCACGATTTGAAGATTTCAATAGTAAAATTGGAATATGGCCATTTGTAGTAAATGAACCGGCCAAACGGAGTAGTAGGAACCGTGTAGCTGGGACCATGGAGACAAAGCTTATTTTATCGGTGACTATGAATTTGTAAAGGCGGCTCAAAGTGATGGATTTGATATTCGTCTATATTGTCAACCTCCAAATAGTACCGATATGAATATCTTAGATCTTGGTTTTTTCAGAGACATTTGAAGAAGGCCCATCTACTATTGAAGAGTTTATTTCAAAGAAGGGAGAAAGCTTTTAATGAACTACCATATTGTATTGAATTTGAATCTGAAGTGTTAGATATAGCAAAAACAACTCTTAGTTCTATTTAAAGGTATTGTATTGATTAATCTGCATGAAGAAATATCATTCTTATTTCTAAGACCATTATTGATTTTCTTTAGTATACTTCAAAATTTGTTTTTTGATGCATATATTAAGTTTAGTTGAGATTTTTGGGACATAAAAATGAGAAAAGATCAACATAAACTTGCATCCATAATGATAAAATCAACCACATGAATTTCATACGCATCTAAAATCTTTAACATTTTCGCTATATCGCCGATCACGTTCTTGAGATTCAAAATCACTTCGAAACATCGATGAAACTCCTGAGAAGGCGAAATGTAGCCATCGTATTTCGGTGGTTCATTCAAATCAAGCATGGGCTTCATTGCTTCCATTCAAATCAAGCATGGACTTCATTGCTTCCTTTGATTCAAAATTAGTTCGAGAACTCGTCGTCCATATATTTTCTATAGATTTAGTGGTGTTTGAGCTTTTCTCAAAATTTTTACTCATGAAGAGCAGATTTAGTTGCCCAAAATTGCACCGAGAATGCTCCATCAAGTTTGTTTATCTAGTACATTGTCATGGGGAAGAGGAGTTTATTGTCTTAAATGTCGCATTAAGTTTTATCTTTAATCTATATTTCCTGCATAACTTCCCGTGCATAGTAAAAAAGATTAGGAGTATAACGATGTATAATAAATAGGGATATATTAGTAAATTACTTAGAAAATTATTACTTCATTTAGAAATCAGCCTATATATTTGGGGCACATCAAAATGGCAAACCACCCTATATATTTGGGAGTGAGGGAGTAGTTATATTAATATAGTTATGAAACTTAATTTCCTCAAATTCACCTCCAACCTCACGACGAATTGGGAAGGACACATAAAAATACTGTCAACCTCCGAGGCCCAAACAATTGACACAAATATATTTCGTAAGGACAAACGATCTTTAACGAAGGATCTAAATATATAGTTTCGAATACAAGATTGATCAAAAGTTCCTTACAAAACAATGATTCACCATTTTATAGGTGAAGAAGGAAATTGAAGAGGCATTCAAACAAAAATTAATTAGATGATAAAAACATAAAAATTGTTCAAACTGCAATAATTATTTGGTTTTGACCGTTAAACCCGATAAGTCACCGATTCCGAAAAGATATTAATTATAATAAAAATTTCAAGCCACGAGTCAAAAGTCACTCTTACTTTTGTACCCCATCAACAATCCAAATGATAAAACCAAAAACATTTGCCAAATTAGTGAAAAAGTTAATGAAACAAGTGAAGTTTTAAAATATCAGGTGACATTCTTTTTGAGTTTTAGGTGACTTTTAAAATTTGGTTTTTGAAATTTAGGGGTTTTAAAATCTATGTTTGTTTTGGTTTTTGAGTAGGGTAGAATTTAACTTTATAATGTAAAAGTAAATTATGTTATATTATTATATGAGTAGTATTTGTGTGTATATTGTGCACAATAAAAATTGTGTGCACAATGTGTAGTATTATTTTATGTACTTTGTATAGTATTAATTTGGTTATGATATAGTGTTATTTCAAGTACTGTATAATATTAGTTTTGTTACAGGTAGTATTATTTAGGACATTGTATAATATTAGTTTAGTTAGCAACATTGTATAGTATTAGTTTAGTTACGGTGTAGTATTAGATAAAAACATTGTGCACACAAATATTTGTCTTATTATATTATTCGTTGAGTGTGGTTATAATGATTAGATAAATTGAGATATACGAGAGGAGAGAGAAAAAGATGAGAGAATTTTTTTATAGGTATGTAGGTTTTATATGTTATTTATAGTTAGATTCAAGGTATTATATTCGTTTAAACTAATTAATCGAAAGAGTTAGCTTGTTTTTTAATTTTAACTAGTTTTTACCCATAACCGTGCTTTGCACGGTGATTAATATTATTTTACTTGAATATTATTTCTTTTTTGAGGAATATAATCATAATTTCATATACGAATTTAGCAACACCGGATCGTAATGCGACTTCGGTAAGTCTCGCAAACTATTCGCACGAATCAAAATTCTCAAATGATCGGGAAAAATAACTGATTTTGAAAATAAAAGTCACCGAAGAATTAAAACCGTCTACAATCACCTGAATCAAAACTATCAAAAACCAAACAATTTTGTATGAAACCGAAACATGGATTCATATCCAAACTCTTGTAACAAAAATAAGATATCATAAGATTATATTATATTGGAGTAATATATATATATATAAATATGTATATTCGAAATATAAACTTCTCTTCAATCACGAATAATATGCAATACATTCAAATTTTATGAACAAACCATTACTACAACCAAGAAATACATAAAATGAAATACACTAAAAAAATAAAAGGATGAATATAAACCATGAGATGATTCTTATTAAATAGGCGAGTGAATAATCAATGTACTCTTATAATAAACATATAATTAGACGTGAATGATGGAGTACTAAATATAAAAGTCAAATATAACATAAATAAAGATAAAAAAATATTTATGGTTAAGATTAAAAATTAATATGATAAGAGTATGATGGTCAAATATACCATAAACTTAATCATATAAATCAAACGGTCAAGATTCATCAAGCATGTCGATCAATGGTAAAAATTAAAGGGCGGGAAAATTATACTCCCTCTGTCCCACAAGAATTTGCATAGTTGACTTTTCAACGATTTTTGTGTGAGAATTATTTCATGATAATATGTGTTCAAAAGTTATTTTATATGAATGATATGCCAGTTAATAAGATCAACTAGCATACCATTCATATAAAACAACTTTTGAACACATATTACCATGAAATAATTCTCACACAAAACCGTTGAAAAGTTTCAATCACAAAATCTTACAGAGAGAGTATTAGAAATCCTATGGTGTATTATATATTTATAGATTTTTAAATATATTAAAGCCTTGTACCGTGGAATGCTCATGCACCTAAACAAAAGAGCGCCCTTTCTCGTTTCATGACTACTGAAGCTTAACGTGCACTCCCCCACATCTGATTGTACCCTCAAATTTTTCAAATTACAACGACTAGGGAAAAATCCCGCTCAACGGCGCTATATGTCTGTATACAATTCTCTCTCGCCCCCTCTCTCTCTCTACACTCAAAACCCCTCTCCAGTTCTGCAGCTTTGTACCATGGCGCAAGTAACTCCCCGGCTCCTCCCTCTCGACACCGACGGCATTTTGCATGGTGTGCAAAGCGAAGCCGCTGGAGGAGGTGACCTCACGTGCGCCACGTGCGCCACGCCATGGCACGTGAGTTGCCTCCCATGGTCTCTGCAGCCTTGGAATTCGAGTGCCCTGACTGCTCCGGCGATGGACTCAACGGAGATGCGGCGCCGACGGATTCGGAGAAGAAAGATCTGTTTGTGCGGATTCGAGAGATTGAGGCCGATGATTCGTTGTCGGAGAAGGAAAAGGCGAAGAAAAGGCAACAGCTGTTGAGTGGAAAGATGGAAAATGATGGCGATGATGATGAAAATGATAGAAAAGGAAATGGTGAAAATAACGAGGACAAATCGGCCGATGTTCTGGGAGTGCTCCGCGAGAGCTTCAAGTGTTGCTATTGCATGGAGCTTCCCGAAAGGCCAATTACGGTATAATTTTTACATTAACATTTGGATTCCCTACTTTTTATTTTTATTTTGCATAGACCATTAATCGGATTTGCAGAAATTCCCTGCTCTTAAGCATTAACAATGTCTTTTTGGATTGTGTGTACTTGAGATGTTTATCCAAGAATTGCAATTTTTACCCTAGTTGCTTGATAATTGATGATTAAATGTTTGATTTGAATCCCTTGTGGTTGTGGAGTAGTATGATAGAAATTATACAACCTGATTATGAACATAGGTAAATGCGAATTGCAGGGTTTTAGTAATAAAACAATCTTATCAACTTATTATCCATCAAAGCACATGAACTGCCATATGATACTCATCCAAATACAGTCTGTCAAAGTCTGCGAATGAATCACAGATAAATCTGCCCAAGTTCCACAATAATCAAGAGTTCTGTATACGGAAAATAAACGAGGCCTATTTGGTGCTTAGTTTCCAATGTAGTGTAGCTCGTCTTGATCTTTTATTGCTGTTCTATAATTTCAGACACCTTGTGGGCACAACTTTTGCTTAAAATGCTTCTGAGAAGTGGATCAAGCAAGGAAAGCTCACCTGTGCAAAGTGTCGCAGCACCATTCCCCACAAAATGGCGTCTCAACCTCGCATTAACTCCACCCTTGTAACTGCTATACGAATGGCGAAGTTATCTAGATCAATTACCTCTGGAGGGCCTCAAAATGTGTACCGCGTTTTACATAACCAGGAACGTCCTGATAAGGCGTTCACCACTGAAAGGGCACAGAAACCTGGAATGGCCAACGCTGCGAGTGGAAGGATTTTTGTCAGTGTCCCTAAAGATCATTTTGGACCCATCCCAGCGGAGAATGATCCGGAGAGGAATCTCGGTGTTCTTGTTGGAGAATCTTGGGATATGCGCATGGAGGTTAGGCAGTGGGGTGTGCACTACCCCCTGTAGCGGGCATCAGTGGAAAGGCACGTTATGGTTCTCAGTCGGTGGTAATTTCAGGAGGTTATGAGGATGATGAAGACCATGGTGAATGGTTTATCTACACTGGAAGGTTAGTATGTTGCTATTAGATTGGGATTCAGAACTGTTTTAAGGTTTCTGTTTCCTGATTTCCATTTTTATCAGTGTGTTGTTCAAGGGTTTAACATGAAAACCTTTATCATATATTGTGAATTCAAACATAAGGAAGATTTGTGGTCCGGTGTCTTCAGCTTAGGTTCCCTGACATTATGTTCTTTTGTTTCTTAATTTATGATTGTTCTGGTAAGCCCTCCGGGGTTTCAAATTTCAATATCTTAACCACATACCCTCTTGGGAATTCCCATGGATTCACCTCAGTTTTTTAACCTGTTACCCTTAAACTATGCAGTAATGTAGTACTTTCTGTGTAGCCTCTGTTGTATGATGAAATAATCTGAGCTACTAACTGCCTAATTTTTCCTCTGTATGTCGAAGATACTAATTTTTCTTTCTGTGCTCCTCTTTGAATATGGCAGTGGAGGAAGAGATTTAAACGGAAACAAACGCACTAACAAGGAGCAGTCATTTGATCAGGAGTTTAAGGATTCTAATCAGGCTCTGCGAGTCAGCTGCGAAAAAGGTTATCCAGTTCGCGTTGTTAGGTATTAAGCATATACATTTTACAGTTATCTGTCTTGTTTTATTTAGTATGCAATATAAAATTGCATAATGTTCCTTTGAAGCATATGTAAAATGTTGGGAGAAAGATATAATAAACATGCATTACTATTTGGTTCTCCGCTGACAGTTCATACATAAACGCTGGCTATATAGAGGGAAGTACTATATTTTAGAGATTGATTCTATTAAGAACACAGAAAGAATTAGATCTCTTAGAGAGACGTGTAATGAGAAACAACAAAGACTTCTGGTGAGATGTATAAAATTTTTTCACATAAACTTCGGTGAGACCGTGTCACTGGTGTCATGCAGGCACCTTGTTGCATTTAATAGTTCTGAAAGTGATTGAATTTCCTATTAGAATTGGGAGAACTAAAGCAGGAAAATAAATAAAGAAGGTAAATGCTGTGATCAACCTCTTCAGGAAACAAAATGAGACTGGTTATCTTTCCCAGATACTTGTCTTTCCTTATGTTAAATTTAATAAGTTAATAAGATCCATTTATACCAACTTCCAGGTTCAATACTTGGCCTTTACCTATTATAGACTACAAAATAAGATGCTGTAATTTCAGTAATCTAAATTTGAGTCATAAAAGTCCTTTTATTTTTCTTGAACAGATCGGAGAAAGACAAGCGTTCTTCGTATGCCCCAGAGAAAGGGTACCGGTATGATGGGGTGTACAGGATCGAAAAGTGTTGGAGAAAAGCCGGAATTCAAGTATTATTTTTTCTGAAACTAATGCAAGCTTACCTTCTTAGGATTCCGTTTGCTATATTTTCCTGATTGTTCAACTACTTTTGGGCCTTAGGGGTTCCTTGTTTGCAGATATATGTTTGTGAGATGTGACAATGAACCTGCACCGTGGACAAGGTTATGGTTCTTACCAGGTCATAATTATGGTTTTGTATAAAAGCATACTCTTTAGTGATATTGTCATCATTTTGTTTCAGCGATGAGAATGGGGATCTTCCAAGACCTTTGCCAGTCATTGCCGAGCTTAAACAGGCATCTGATGTTTATGAAAGGAAAGAAAGTCCCTCGTGGGATTATGATGTGAGTAGAGATCTATTCCTTTTTTGTTTTTCAATAATGCATTCATCTCAAAAAGAAAATTACACACAAACACATGTGAGACATCTCATGGATCTTGAAGTTCCATAACCATAAAGGATAAATTAAATAAAATGTGGAGTATATTTCCAAAAAAAAATATGTGGAGTAGGTCTTATGAATCAGGTTTACGTGAACTTTTTTTTAAATATCACCTTTTAGCATAGAAAGTATCACCATTTAAAAAATACTTGGTTTTGTGTTAATTTTACAAAATCACTAACTAGTGATACTTGGTATACTAAACACTGATGCCGAGTTCACCGTAAAACTTTTTGTGAACCAATTTCACAAAAGTTTTTGTCTAAAATGTGGTCAATTTAAATTGGGACTCCGGCCACTGGTGGCAAGTTAAACAACATAGCAAGTTGCGACGTGTGAAGGTTTGACGAAATTGTATAATTAATTTTTAGGCGAAATTTCTATTTTGGCCTCTTATGTAGGTTATACCATTCATTCTTTTCTTCATCTTCAACCTTTTTTACTTATCTACTAGAACTCTCTTGGATGCGCAGCCACTTAGTTCTAATCTCTGAATTAGAGAGTGGCAGTTTGTCTAATGATCACTACCCTTTGAATTTGATCTTAGGAGGTAGAATGTCGCTGGAGATGGAAAAAGTCACCACCTCCTAGTGAAGAAAAAGTTGTACATGTTAATCCTGAAGACAGGGAGAATACAAGAAAGGTGATAAGGAAAGCACAAACTACATCAATGACAGAGAGACTGCTAAAAGGTTTGAAATCTTTAAGTTTATGGTACTAAAGTCTATCCTCCATAATTGGGAACATGTGTTGTCTTGATTGTGGTCAGTATCCAATTTGAAAGGACTTTTAAAGTTTATCAAGTACACAATCTTCCCTAGAATGAAAGTTGAATAAAAAAATTAAGGGGCGCTTAGTTCTAAATTCCTATGATAATGGGAATAAATATGTGAGTTTGTGAAGGTTAATGAGTATAAAAGCTACACAATTCATCTTCATCATATTTTATACGGGATAATAAAATTCAAAATAAGTTAATCATTACTCGTTTTGATTAACTACCTCTCTTATAATTATTTATCTTCAATTATTCCATTATTTCTCAACCAATAATTATATTTTATCCCCTTTATTTCAAAATTAGGCAAAAACTGAAATATGACCACCACTGAAATAGCCTTCCTTCAACATATCTCTTTTGTTACAGGGCAATTTTAAAAATTTGAACCGAACGTCCCCTATGTTTTAAGAAGTTTTCCTATGAGTTCAGGTCAAGACTACTGAATTGCAATTTACTATTTGAGAGTGAATTTATAATTTTATTTTTAGTTAGAGTATTTTAGTTTGGAGTGCTATGATGCAGGGTTCTGCTGCCTTATATGTGAAAAAGTGATGTCTCTCCCTCTCACGACTCCTTGTGCTCATAACTTTTGTAAGCCATGCCTGGAAACAGCATTTGCTGGCAAAACATCTGCCAAAGAGAGGATCTGCCAAAATGGACGAAGACTTCGTTCTCAGAAAATTGAGTTGAAATGTCCCGCATGCCCAACAGATATATCTGATTTCCTCAAAGATCCTCAGGTATGTATGTTAATGTTAACTTCATTCTCAACCTGTAGTTTCTGGAATTTGTTATTGATCTTTAAAATTTTAATGTAGGAATTGTTAAATAATATAGGTTGATTTTTTAATTGGATAATTTTTTCAGTTTTAATATTACTTATATTGTTTCCCAACATTTTAGGTTAACCGGGAAATCATGGATGTGATAGAAAAATTACAGAGTGGACTGGAGACGGGTGAAAAAGATGACGGTGGTTCAGCGGTGGAGGAAACTGATTCCGGCGATGAGAATGGATTAAAGGTATCAAATAAAGAAGCAGACGGGGGCCTGCATGCAAGCAGTTTGAAGAGGAAAACTAGAGGATGACAAAATCTTCTACTAAGAAAGGTGTATTCAAGAGTCTGGATTTTAAGACTCTGAATTTTCTTTGATTCTCTTCCCAAAATATAAATAGATTTTACTCCCCAAAATCTCTTCTAACAATCAGAGATTACGTAACAATTAGAGATTTCTACGAAGAAAAAAATCTTCGGTGTTCTTCTATCAAAGGTACTACACAAATTTTTCTACTTTTAAATGTAGAAAAAGTAGCCTGAATTCGTCCCGTGTTGTTCACGTGCAATTTGAGTCCAATTAGAGCGAATTCAGACAATTTGACCTTCAATTGCCACCTTTTGAAGCTGCGGGCTTGAAATTACCCGTCCGTAGATGTGCGGTCCTATTTTTGCTACCTTTAATGTCTTTGTCCTTAAAAATATATATATATATATATATATATATATATATATATATATATATATATATATATAATTTATAAAAAAATTTAAGTTAATTTATTTGTTTTTTAGTTTATGATTAATTGAGTCGAATACATATAGAATGATATAATTAAAAATGAGTAAAAAATTTGTGTCTTTTGTAAATACACATTTTATGTTGCTAAAAACTTATTTTGAGTTTTTAAATTTAAATTAATATTTTACATATATATATTTATATATACGTAAAGAAAATAGTGATTTTTTCAATATATTCGTATCCAAATTTATTTTTACTTTATTTTTTCTTCACTGTCATATTATATCTGTTTATTCTTAATTTTTAATATCTTTTAAGAAAATTATCTATATATTAAAATGGATAAAAATAATAGAAAATTTAGTACAATTATCCAAATTTTATTTTTGAAATTCACTTTTACCAATTTTCAAATTGTATGAGTGTCATTTTTACATCTATTCTTTAATTTTTTTAAATTATCTTAAGAATAGATATAAAAATAGCACTCATACAATTTTTTAAAAATCACATAAACTGTATTCATAGGAGATTTTATAAAATATCATCCACTATTTTTTTCAAAAGTGCATCCAATATAAAAGTGTAATCAAAATACCAACTTATTGATGTATTCTCCTAAACTTCACAATTCTTCTGTGACCATTCTTGATGTAATAAAAAGAGTTCACATAGCTGTACTTCCATTCCATTTGTTCAAATTAAAATGACACAGATTTTTATGAGAAAAATATTTATTAATATTAAAATATATAAAGACGAGGATGAATGAGTCGTTTCAATTTTATTGGAGTGAAATTGCTTTAATTTAAGAGGACAAAGTGAATAATTAAGTGTTAGATCATTTTCATCGGTGACACCAAGCAAAATGTCACAAAGAAAAAGACAAACATGTATATTGTTAAAATAATGGGATGGTTGGATGTCGGACCAATATTTTGGTGACACCGGTTGGCCATCCAACCCGGTGTCACCGAGAGGGCAAGCAAAAAGAAAATGCCACATGACATTATACAATTGGATAGTGTGATATTATTTTGGATATAATGAAATTTATATATATTAAAGATAATGTGTAATAAAAATATATAAATATATTAAAATTCTTAATTTTTTTTATAAATAGAGTTCAATATTGATGTATTTTGAACACAAACTAATTTTCTCTCTTTCTCTCCCAATATCTATATAATGTTCTCTCTTGCAAGTTTGTCCACTTATATTATTAATAGGGAACAACTTCGCAATAGAGAAGCTCATGTCGTCCTTAAGAACGATTTGATTGAGCATATATGGCAAAAATTTGGCAATCAAAATTAAATATGTAATTTACATTTCATGTATTTATAATTTAATATTTCATGAATTTATTTTAGTTTTGTTTCTTTCTTTTCAATTTCATGTTTTCAAATTTTGTAATTTTAATTATTATTGAAGTAGTAATTTATTTTAAGCGTATGATAATTTTAGAATGTCAAATAATTTTTACATATTAAATAATAATATGAATTTGAAAAATAATGAAGAAAAAAATATTTATTTTAGGTTGAGTTGGTGTCACGATAAAATATAAAAAAGTTAAATATGGGTTGGATGTAAGATTGTATAGGTGGATGAAAGAGAAATGAATATTATATTAAAAGATTGGGTTGGATGGATGTCACGGATAAATATAGTCTTATGAAGTGTAAATAAGAGATGTTTAGAAAATTTTAGTTTGAAAGGATAGAAGTTCCTTTTTTTATTATCATTTTAATATATGAAAATAAAAATAATACATCTATTTTTTTATTTTGAAAATGAGACGGAGGAAATATTATTTATTTTGATTAAGCGAAGTATTATCAAAATACAAGTACAAAGACCATGAAGATTCTATTCCCTCCGTCCAAAAGCTTTCACAGCTTCCTTTTTATCTGTCTAGTATAAGTTTCACACCCTTAAAATGAAAAACATTTTATAAACTCCACCCTCACAATTTTCACTAATTTACACAAATGTCATTACTTTTTTACTTTCACATACACATAACCCAATAAAGTTTTTTTTCTTTATACATAAAAGTTTACAAAATTACCCTCAAAACCTCAATTATTACTATTTTTTCTTAAAGTATGTCTTCTCCTACATACGAAAGCCTTTTCCTGGGATGGACAGAAAGTAATATTTTTTAACTATGATTTTAAAAAAGTACTAGTATGATTTAAAACCCGGTCCAATTGAAAACCGGTACGCTCGGTCATTGTAAAACCCCCTCTCGATTTTGGGGTTTTGTAGCTGCTGCCGCTTCTTCGCCACACTGAAACAAAACAGTAAAATCGAATGCCAAATTGAACAAAACAAGAGAGAGAGAGAGAGAGAGAGAGGGAGACTGGTGAGAGATGGTGAGATTAACGGCGGATTTGATTTGGAAAAGCCCTCACTTTTTCAATGCCATTCGCGAGCGCGAACTAGATCTCCGAGGTTCCTTCTTCGAAACCCTACTATCAATTTTCTACAAGCTCACTGTCTAGTCTGTTTTTGCGTAACGTGTTGTGTTTCTCCGTTTGTTATTGTTATTGTTAACAGGGAACAAGATTTCTGTTATAGAGAACGTCGGAGCTACTGAGGTCAGCCTTTTCTGTTTCTTCCTGGGAACTCAGTTCTAACTTCTCGCTGAAAGATTAGGCAGTATAATTTGTTTTTTTGGAAACTTCTTTATCCAAATCCTTTCATGTCTTGAAAGAAACTTTCAACCCTAAATAAAAGTTGTAAAATCGAGGTGACTGAAGAAGTTCTTTTTTTTTGTGTTAATTTTGATTTGCAGGACCAATTTGACACCATTGACTTCTCTGACAATGAGATTGTGAAACTTGAAAACTTCCCCAACTTAAATCGATTAGGCACATTGTTGTTGAATAATAACAGAATTACTCGCATCAGTACCAACCTTGGAGGTAAGATTTTCTTCTTTACATTGTTTGAGATTTCTGTATGAGCAAGTTTGAGTTAACCAGTTGTGGTTTTAAAAATAATTGCAGAATTTCTGCCGAAATTGCACACCTTGGTACTGACCAACAATAGGTTAACTAACCTGGTTGAGATTGATCCTCTTGTATCACTGCCCAAGCTTCAGTTTCTCAGTCTGCTTGATAACAATATTACTAAGAAACCAAATTACCGGTTATATGTCATCCACAAGTTGAAATCTTTGCGTGTTCTGGATTTCAGGAAAGTAAAACAAAAGGTTAGTGTTCGAATACTAATTAAATTGGCTCTTCTTATATAGGTAAATACTAAGTGGCATACTATTGTGTCATTGATATTGTTAATGGCTATTCGTCTTATGTTGCTTAAGAATTATTTATTGGGTACTCGCATGTATTAAATCTCAAACATACAAGTTACAAGCATTTAAAAGAAAAAACATTATGTGAATTGGTCCTTGTTATCACCACTTTTTGGACCTATGTTTGCTCATGCCATCATAATGAATATTTTGCAGCATTAGAAGACTATGAGATCTCTCCCATATTACATCTTGATTATGTAAATGATATTGAACAAGTATTGACCAACTTTTTAATTTGAAATTTTTCCTTTGGATATATTGTCCTCCCATCAACATATAGATGATTTGTTTATTTAGACTGCATAGCATCGGATGAATGATTAACTGTTCTGCCTTTTGTGTTATGTGGCTTATGGCTTTGTAAACTGTGGAATGAGATGCACGCTTGCAATTCAACTCTTAGATGTTGTAAATAGCAAATGCATTTGCTAGTTTTCAATGAACTTTGTTGTTGAAAGCGTGCTGCATTTGGATGTAGTTTTAGTTTTATTGACTATCAGTCCTGTTGAATCCTACGTCTATCCATTATATCATGTGTCTAGTTTTTAAATTGTCTTGAGTTTATGACTTCATATCTCTTGTGCAACTCAGTTTTTTCATGGTGTATTTTCCCCTATAGTGCCATTATAGAGTGTAAATCATTTTTTTGCCCTAGAATACCACCTCTTGTAGATACGCGAGTGAGTTTTCACCACCTTTTGTTGGGTAATTTTGAAAATTTTCCTATAATGTAAGTTCCTTAACGTACTCTGTTTGTTTCTAATTTATTTTTTGAGTTACTTCAATTTAACTGTTCTATGTTTATTCCTCTTGCAATAAACTCCATCTATGTAATTGTTTAGTATAACTTGGCTAAATGGAATTTTGCATGACATAGGAGCGGGTTGAAGCCAAAAATTGTTTGCATCTGAAGAAGTTGAAGAAGAGATAAAAAGAGAATCTGCGAAGACATTTGTACCTGGGGAGATTCCTAGCACTGAAGATGTTGCAAAGGAGGAACAGGCGCCTAAATCAGTTGCTCCTACACCAGAGCAAATCTTAGCTATTAAGGTATGTGCCTTTCTTTTATTTGTGTTGAAAAAGTTGACATTGGCTGTAATTCAGAAATATATGTTTGTCAAGGTGCCAATCCTAGATAAGACAAGTTTCCATTTTCACTTAATTAGAGCTTAGTCATGTAGAGATTGAACTTAAATATGAAGACAGCTGGAAAAGAAGATTCGATGTCTTAATAAATATAAAATGAGGAAAAATAGGACAGTGTCTCAAATTGTCTCATTTTTAGGTAAAAGTGAAGTGGGTTAAAGGGGTTTATTGTATATTTTGTGTTTTTGACTAACGCAAGAAAGTATTGGACACGCTTATCCCTTTCATATTGTGTTCTCTCCAGCCAATCCTCCTGTTTATACATACATACATACATACATATATATATATATATATATATATATATATATATCTTCTTTGGCCTTCAAAACTGGATTGCATCTAATTCATTAAATTTCTCTTATATCCTTGCAGGCTGCCATCATTAATTCACAAACTCTTGAGGAGGTGGCAAGGCTTGAACAGGTGGAGTGTAGTGAATTTATATTGAACACAATTCTCTCCTGCTTACATAGGACATTTACAACTCAGTTCTTCTCATTTAGTCAGTGTTGATTTATTTTGTTTTATACCCATGTAATTTAAGAAAATTGCTATTATATATTTCACAATCTATTATTTGCATGCAGGCACTCAAATCAGGCCAGCTTCCAGCTGATTTCAACATAAATGATGGTGATAGTGCGCCTAAAACCAAAAGTGAGAGTGCTCAACAGGATAATATGATTACTGATGAGAAAGAAGCAAATAATGAGTCTAAGGAAAGTGAATCTGCAGAAAAGAAAGATGAGGCTTCAGAAATGGAAGAGGTATTTATGTTGCTTTGAGTATTCATATTAATATAATAACTATCTTGTTATATTTAGGATGTGTGGTCTTTTTGTTCTAGCTGAACTCAGGTTATTGCTTGGTAAACATATTTTATCAGATACTATACTTGTGTAGTATATATGTCACATAATTCATATACCATGTGAAATGGCTAGATATGGCTTGCATCATTACAAGTTGAAAGAAAAGGCCACTCTTATCCTTTTTTGGATTCCTTTTACTGGTAATGAAGCATTCCTTGTGTGACTAAGAATTTAGGGTTAATATCAATTTGCAACTTGTAATATGACCCTTTTTCAACTTGCAACCTGTACAATAATTGATGTGAATGGACAAATATAACCTTGGTCATAGGTGTGCAAGGCAGTGTGGCCGGAAAATACCACACAAATAGAGTTTAGGTTGCAATCGTTCAATTTCATACAGTGCAGTTTGCCATTGGATATAAAAATCGTACAGGTTGCTAGTTGAAGAAAGGTTTTATAAAGGAACGGAGTTGTAAAATGATAAAAACTTGAGACTGAGCATTTTATATTGAATTGAAACTTTAGTTAGAATTTGTCTTGTCCTTGGAAGGATTGAATCTGCACTGTGCAAGCAAGATTTCACTTCTGAGTAGCTTCATTCTACTCATAAAAAGTATTGACAGTTCAATTTGATAGAAGAGGAATAACTCGTTTAAATTAAGCCAGAGGTATCATCTTCATGTATTTGATGTCAGAATCTCGAAGCTGAAGGGTGTGAAAATGCATTTATGTAGAAAACCAGAATTTGGGATGTTCAACTGATGTCAAATCTTTCATCGTATTTTATTTCGTTTCTAGTAGTTTCTTTTGCATAACGTTATTTCACTTTCTGTCCCAACCATTCAATCTTTTACAGAATGAATCACTCTAATATATACTTTGTTTGCTCTTATTCTTTCAGGAATAGGCTGTTCTATTTGAATATGCATCACTTTAATGGTGCCCAAAACTGTGGATTTGTATTGACAAATTTTGTGATGTGATGTGTGCCATCCTTTCTCATTTGAAAGAGTTTATAAATAGCCAAAGTCGAATCTGACCCGTTGTATTGATGTAGTAATTGAGAGACATTTGCTGGAAATACTTGATCTGGAAAAATGCTTTGCATTCTTCTTTTATTTTACCCTTGTAGTAGGAACTTATTATGCACACTTCCATTATTGAATTTTTCTGCTGACCGCTGTAACATTTTTCCTTTTCCTTGTTATTTGTTTATTTTTTATTTAAAGTAATCCATTGCATTGCAATAGATCAAATTCCCCAACAAAGTCATATAAATACGAGAGCAAGTTCTCCAAGTCTTAATGCATCCAAACTTTTACCTCCTGAACTCGGCCAATACTTGTGTGAACAAATAGCATTTATTAATATATTTATTCAATAATATCACACTCCTTCAGTCCGATTTAAATATGGCAAAAAGAATGACATAGGTTTTAAGAAATATTAATTGTTTATATATAAAGTAGATAAGTGGGGTAAAAAGTAAGGGTATTATTATCAAATCATTAATAGGAAAGAGAAAATTAGTTGAAAAGGAGGGAAGATAGTGTAGGAGTCAAATGACAAAGGATGTAAATAAGTGTATGTTGTGAGGTTGGAGATTAGTGAAATTTTTTTATTTTGGGATGACATATTTAAATTGGACGGACTAAAATGATATATTGACTAATTCAAATTGGACGTAGGGAGTATCACTTATTAAGTAAAATATTAATGTGTTTATAAAGTGTTATCATAATATTTTTCACAATTTAGGCTGTATTGTACATATAAAATGTTTTGGTATTATTTAATGAACATAGTAGTATTACTTGATATGTAAAAGTATTATTGAATGAATTGCAATTTGCAAGTGCGACTCCTTGAACTCTTCTCCCACATTTTTCCAATCCCCTCATTTTCTCATTTACATTTAATCTTATTCTTCTTAAATAATAATAATAATAATTTTTAACAATTTTTTTTTTTTTAAATTCTCCAAACATTGCTGATGAATATTCTCCTTTCGAAATTCACCGATTCTTCCAAATTTTCTACGTTCTCAATTTCCGCAGATCCCAATCAAGAATTTCAAACTTTATCTCCGAAGTAATTCCAATTACGTGCAAACTTATTATTATCAAATGCATCACCAACTTCATGTCTACTTAATTCAGCATATTTAAGCACGCCATTACAACTGATAAAATGAGTGTTGCATTTTCAAAATATTTTAAAATTTATAATAAAAATATTTTAAATGAATAATACTCAGAAAAAGATGAAATGTTTTTAATAATAAAAGATTATAGCAAATAGGAAAAATATCTATTTAACAGAATAACCATTTAAAATAGGTAGATAGTAAAATGTGGCATACGATTCCCATACATTGACAATGCATTTCAAATTTTCCGTTATTCTTTTAATACCATCAAATAAAAAAACTCTAGAAAGCTCACCAAAAGCAATGAATGCCACTGCTATCATGCCTGTTAAAGAAATACATCACTCTATATCCTCTCTACTTCAATGGCAAATTAGCAAGAAAGGACCTCAAAAGACCATTTGTTAAAATTTAGCTTCATTATAATAGCAATTCAGTAGTGAAGCAGAGAAAATTTTCTCATACTAATGGAGAGTGAGTCTCATGTTAAAATCCCTTTCAAAAAAAAAAGTCTAATGTTAAAATCATAACATTAACAAAAAAAAAAAAGAGGCTAACTAGGTACTATTACACTTGGTACAAATAAGAGGATGAATGATGATGAGAAGAAGGCAGAACAACCGTAGCAGCAACAGTGGTCGGATACCATTCACTCTCCGTAACAACAGAATCCACAAAGTGATATGGATCAGACGTGGTGGCACCACCAGAAGCTCCTCCTCGATTTCCAACTAGAGACGAAGCATTATTTGCAATATTACCAGAAAACCCTTCCACAGACGTCGTTGCTGGCCTATAAAAGCTCGCTAGCCCCACGCCAGCTGGCGGCGGTTGACTATGACTAGCACTAATACTATTACTATAGTTATAGTATCTTTCATCAACAGCTGGGGAATCTCTATGCCATATATATGGATTTATTACCTGCCTAGATGCTGCATCATGAGGAGCTCCAGCATACGTTGAAAGAATGGTGGCCCCGCCATGTTGAGGGATGATGTTTTGGGGGCAGCAGCCCCGCACCAGGCCCACCGTATACCACGGCTTGGGGAGCTGAATAATTTTCCAACATTAGGTTCCTTCTGTTATCGATGTGACTACTAGCACCACCCTTATGCTGCTGGCCCCTATAGCGTGCTCGTTTTGCTTCTTGGCCTTTTGCCTTTTGGGATGTCTCGGTTTCACTGGGTTTTCTTTTCTGAGGCGGTGGTTTCTTATCGGAGTTGACGATGTCTTTTCTAAAGTTGTAATTTTGTCGTTGATTTGCCATCCGGGAAGCAGCTTTGCTGGATCGATTTTATGCCTTCCCAGACACTTGCTGATAGACTTCAGGCCAGCTAATTGCTTCTTATTTGCTTCGGTCTGCATCTAGGAAAAAAATTGATTTAATATGATGAAAATGTTGACTGACCACAGAGAAGACGGGAAAACATAAGGGATAATTACAAAAATCACCCATGAGGTTTGGCCTGATTTTATACAAAACCTTTGAGGGTGTTTGTAAGAGAAATCAAACCTCAAGGGCTTTTTTGCAACAGTCTAGGGGGATAATTATACGAAAACAAACTTCATGCATTGTAATTATCCCGGAAAATAATTCAAGAACACTGTAGATATTACTCACGGCAGATAATTACTAACCAGTGTAGCTGAAGAACCATGCGATCCCTTTCTCGACTTTTTCCAGGTTTCTTTAGATTCGCGCAGAAATGAAACTAGAATTGATTGAGGATTGAACCTCTGTTCAAGTCCAAAGGTATAAACAAAATCAACTGCATCTACTTCCATTTTCCTCTTCATCATCTCCTCTACTGTGTCTGCAGATATCACAATGCATGTCAGATTATAAAACTAATAAATAATAACACAAAGTACAGTTCCAAATTAGAATGTGAACAAGAGTAATAACAATACACAAATATCCACTAAGCATGACATGGGTTCAGCTCTGTGCTAGCTACTGCAGTTTTGTAGCATGAAATGTACTCTAGTTTTGCTCTTGCAATCGTGTTAAAGGACGCTTTAAGCTCTTAAAGCATGTTTTTAACTTTTAAGAAGGTTGGACAACACCTAATAGACATAAAGTTTCAGGTGGCGCTTGCTGTGGAAATTCTTAAATGGCAATGGGAATGAGAATAAACATATGGTAATTATAGTGGTTAATGAGAATAAAAAATGGACTACAACACTCTTTTCCCTCCTAAATAAGGTAATCATTACCCCCATTTGATTACCTTCCTTCCTTCCTCCTTATAATTATCCTCAATCATTCCCATATGTTACAACCAACAACCTGTTTTTAACACAACACTAGTGATATAATCACTATGGAGACAATAATTCGTCCAACATATCCGAGCGCATAGAAAGAAAAAGATTTTCATTCCCATTTCCATTGAAAAATTTCAAAACAAGCGCCCATAATAAAAGTTCAGTTTAATGGGCTCAGCCCAATAGACGTAAGTGTTACTACACATTCTCAGATCATACGAGTATACATATAAAAGTTTTAAGCAAAAGATATAAGACATCAGGATATGAAGTAGAAAACATAGTAAGACAAAAATCAGAGATTGGAAAGGATATAAAAGCAAGAACATTCATCTGTCAAACATTCACAAATATGCTAAGCCAAATTGCCACAAAGACTCGTACTAGATTATCTACATTAGAAAATTATAAGCTAGTAAAAGCAAAAACACCATGTAAAATGACCATAGAAAAACACTGAGCAAGTCTTTACAGATGCATCTTTCCTTATATTTATCTGTACATTTTCTTAACCAGTGAGGGACTTGATTTAATGCAAAAGGAAAGATAAATACACGTAGAAATTTCACACGAGACTGACTCTAAGGATGATAGTTGATAGTGTTTTAGGGGAATTTTTATGTTCAGTTTCCCAAATGTTAGGATAATATTGTATGAACAACTCATGATACCATAATTCGCTCCAACACCAACACCAACTTAAGCCTTTTAGGCAGTAGGCTAGTCCACATCAATCCCGAAATCTCAAACTTAGTTCTTAAAACATGTTCAACCTGACAACTTCGATACCGTAATAGACATCTAGAATGCTTCTAGTAAATGCACTATGAGTCAAATCCAACTAAGCTCTTGGGATTTAAAGAAGGCCAGCTACACGATTAATATAACAACAATGAAGATCCTAAATCATATTCGGTTCAACATCCACTTATGCTAGAAAACAAGCAAGAATAATCCTATGTAGAATGATCACATGCCATAAACCCAATTTTGACTATTCTCAATCCTCACATAACTATCTATACACTTCTTATTAGTACTTTTCCCAAATTTTTGCAGTCTTATTTACTCATGACATCCACCAACATGTAGAGCTTTGTCTATGGTAGATGAAAAGCCTCAATAGCAAGTTATCCAATGCATTATATAGAACAAATAAAACATATAAAGAGAGAAAGTACACCTGAAATTTTACTGATTAGAACATGAGACTTCTGCAGAACACTCGCAATCTCCTTGGCATTGGCTGCTATCACTAAATCCCGAATGTCCTCCACCTTGAACAATGCCGGTATTCCGAAACACGCAACGAACAACAAAAGCCCACGTGCATCGATCTGACTAGCCTTAGCCACACCCCCTTCAAAGATCAACCTCTTCCTCCACGCTATGGCCGCGTTATCTGCTTCCTCCTTCACAGCCTTTTCAATATTCAACTCCCCTTTTTCATTATCCATCCCAATCATCAATAAAAAGCACTCCAATATCAGAATTGACACCTCACGAGCAGGAATCATAGGGGAGTTTTTACTGAATGCCTTACTCCCCTGCAAAAAGAATTTCCCCAAACATTCTAAAACCAGCTTTGGAGGGTTTGGCGCCTCTCTCAACGCCTTCGGCACTTGCTCACGGAGCATTGGGGTATTTGATAGGTGAGTAGACAAGTATTTCCGTACCCCTCGGCTGCACATCGTCTTACAGAGGTCCAGAAACTCCGGTTCAGGGGCAATCTGGTCATCCTCTTGTTGTTTCTGCAACTCGCTTTCGTCATTGGGTACGTCGGGAATTTGCAACGAGGACGACGCCGGTGGTTTAGTAATTTGAGGAGCTTCGGAGGGCAGCTTCGCCAAAATAGCGGCTTTGACGGAATCGAGGTGATTTCGGAGGTTGTCGTAGCATTCCTGGAAGGCGGAGATTGCATCGAGAACATCTTTAAATTCGGTCATTGCATTGAAGAAATGCAGGGGCGATGGAGGAAGGGTTTCTAGTGTTTGGGACTGAGGGGGAGGGGAGTAGAAGGAGGAGGAGTGTTTGATGGGTGATTGGCGGCGGGTGTGACGTCTTCGGATTCTATTGGCACCGGAGACACGGTGGCCTCCGCCGTCAGGGGCGGTGCTGTAACGGCGCCATCGGCGGTGGCCATTGGGATTCAAGGTATGTATATAGGAAATATGGGAATTTTTGTAAAAAGAAAAATAATAAAACCTAGATGATTGTATTTACAAAATTTTCAAACCACCATAAATTTACGGGTATACTTAAATAGGGCGCAGCTAACATCTAAGAAAGGGGAAATTAGCAAAAATATCTTTAGCTATAATTATGAGAATATTTTATATATTCACTATTTTTTAAAAACATTCTGTACGTTTTCGTTTTTTAAAACAAAAAAAAAAAAATCCTACCGACTAACAGTTTAACACCAATTTTTAACTGACTTAAAACTTATATATATATATATATATATATATATATATATATATATATATATATATATATATATACCCTGTCCTCCTAACCTATTATCGAAATACCATTAAATAATTAAAAATTAGTGATTTAAATGAGAAATTACTTAAAATAAAAAATACACTAAATTATTTTAAAATATATGTGACATCACATGATAAGCGGTTGACGCCACATAAGTGAACACATAAATTGGTAACCACCGTAGTTTGGGTCATAGTAGTGGAGCTCTAACCACTTCGTCATATGATCTATATTACCTCAATAAAGAGTATCAATCGTGATAATCAAAGATATGTCATAGTTAAGACTCCAAGACGCACCTTTTGTACATTATCGAAAAATTAATTCAAATATTATATAAACTTATATTAAACATATTAGCATGTAATTAACTATTAAATTGAAGTTCAAAAGTCCACAAATTTAGGGAATAAACTTCGATAATAAGTAGCAAACATCAAAAGCGAAGTAATAATCAATTAATATTCAATAAAAAGAAAACATGGATGTTGCTACTACCACTTTCATCCATGATTTACTTGAGCTGAAAAAAATGTGTTTGTTGCTATTTAATTTAAAAAATAGAAAAAGAAACATGTTTGGGGCAAAAAGACGTATTATTTAATGTACATTAGAGTATAAAAATATGTTATAAGACTTAGAGAGGAGTTGGGGAAGGAATATGACATCTGGAGGTGGCTTTGGATGGCGGTTTCCGGTGGTAGGCAGCGGTGGTGAGAGGGTTGGTGGTGGTGGTGTGTGATGGGAGAGCGATAGATAGTGACGGGAATTGAAGAACGATTATATTTCTTTTATAAACCGCTTAACCCTAATTTTTATTTAGGTTAAAATTTATTACTTAGGGCCAAAAACATATTTATTCCGTAAATTAAAGCTGCACAAATACGTTCTTCACTTAAAAATCCTAAAAAAAAAAAAAATTCAAAAGTTACGCCTACCTCGGGTTGGAGGGTTGGAGAGGCATTTTTCCCTGCGCCTTGTGCTCGAGGCACGCTTTTAACAACTATGGGATATGTCCTATATTGTTAAATGGTATCGATCGTGATAATTGAAAAGTATAACTTTGTATTACTAAAGAGTTTTAATCGAGATAAATGAAAGGTAAAGCTGGATCCATTTTTAATATGAATCAAATTTTACCATAAAACTTGATTCACAAGATATACATTCTAATTTTTTACCTCTGCAAAAAATAGTAGAAACATATTACAGCAATTTAATGAGTCATGATGAATTGATGCAGGCAAGTCCAACTATAGGCTTTTTGAAATTATTATTCCTCAAAAAAGAAAAAAACCCATAATCCGACTTCTAAAGTCATACCAAATTTCCCATCAGCAACCAAAGTGGTGCCAATTTCACAGCAAAACAGTAGCGTAAGAGAAAACTCATGCATATATATGCTAACAAAACTACAAACTGACAAATCATCCATGAAAATTCTTAACTTGCTCTCTGTACAAAGATACATCAGGCAAGACCATTTCACCCATTTTCATAAATGTTGCAAGGCGAAGGCACTGAATTTGGGATTGAACATTCCTTCGACAATGTGTGTTGGTTTCTTCCAATTAAGTGGTATTTGCAAGCTCTATATAGTGAGACAGAATCATCGTTACTTCAAAAGCTACGAGGAAACTGTTTGAGAGTATGCAAACACACCCTTAGGTGAATCCATCCACCTATAGCTAGTAACCCTTGTTTCCACGAATCCGGGCTCTCATATCAACCTGCAGGAATATTAAAAAAATTTTAAAAAGAAACTGATCATCTTTTATCTTTTACTACCAAAAAAGGGTAGAAAAAGTAAAGGCAGTTTTCGGAAGTCATAATACAGGTCGCTCCTTTGTGAAACGAACCAAGAACCACATTTTTTCACCACATAAGAGTAAGATTCATTGTATAAAATTAGAAAGGAAAAGCTGCATTTGTAGCAGTCTTCTCTTTTTGATAATAAGAGATGTTTTTCTACAGGAAACATACAAGGGCGGTCTATTCATGGTCTAACATCTTCTACCACAAATATATTTCCATGTATTTATGTCATCCTAACATATATATAGATGAACGAGCTACGGGAAAAACTGAAAGTTCCATTTTAAGAGATGAATAAACTGCAACTTTTGGAAGAGTCGTTCTCCAGTTTTTTGTGAAAAAATCCATTAAAAATAAAATGTGCTTTTGATAAATATACAACTCTAACAGGAGATTATAACCGAAATAATTAACCATGTTCAGTTAATTATAAAACTTAGTGGAAGCAATATTAAGTAATTGCCACTGTTCAACATCAACTAAAAGCAATTATGGCAAAGTATAATGAGTACTTTCATCCCCTTCACCCCGTTCTGGTTTACGTAGACATGGACGATAAATTACCATCTTCACACTAGATAACAATAAAACAATTCATAAAGTAATTGGGCATTTTACTCCTAACCAAGTAACCATAAATCTTTTTCTTGACTTTTATCCTTATTTTGTAAAGGAATATTTTATGGCAATTTGAATGAAACTGTGCTATACTTTAAATTAGGTGGAAGTGCATATATTGTCCTCTGCATACTATTGTTAAAGATCAGATAATATAAACATGCTAAACATAAGTCATCTAAAAATACTTGGTTTATAAAGTGCATGATGAATGAATTAACAATCAACGCCAATTTATCACCGGGATAACGTTTTTATCATCGCAAAAATTGCAAATTCTTGTGACAACGAGCTCCAAGTCAATTACCAACCAGAAAAAGAAAAAAAAACTCAAAATAACAAATAATTAACAATAAAAAGAAATAGAATGAAGGAACACATGCCTGTCCCCTCTTGCAGTTGAAATACGTTTCCCTTATACCAACACACTCGCTGGAAATTATCGGGCTCTTCTCCTTAGCACAATCTCTATATGGCCGATTCTCCACCTACAGAAACAAAATTCATTCCATAAAATCCCAATAAAAACCATAATACATACAATTAATTCAACAAAATGAGTTAAAAACCCTCGGTGCTCATCTTCGAGAAAGAATCTTACACCTGGAATCTTCAACGACAAAATAACAAAACAACTGAAAGGAAGAAGAAAAGATAGAATCAAATTGAAGGGGGTGGGATAAAGGAAGACCTTAACGCAATCCGATTCGCTGAGGCATTTGACGAGCTCCATAGCCAGACCTTTGCAGGACTTCGACATTTTAGTTTCTCTTTAATTCCGAAAAACCTCTGTCCTTCGCGTTTAAGTTTCTGTCGGCGGGGGGCCTTTTGGGCTCAGTTTCATTGGGCTTAATTGACTGGGCCGTGGCCCATAAACTGTTGGATCTACAAATTTCTCTGAGTCTTCTCCTAAGGCACATGTTATGTGCACACACATTTTTATTTAGAACCCCACATTGTGAAAATAAAAAAATAAAATAAATGTGGAATGATAAAAGTGTCCTTATAAAAAAGTGTAAAAAATTTTGGTAATTTTTTTAAAATACATCAAAATTTCGGTATTTTTTTCTGAAATTTAAGGTTTGAATTTTTTTTTCCGGAAAACCTATTGTTCTCACATTTTGGCGAAATCTCTCCAAATTTTCGGAAATATTTTTCAAAAAGAACACATTTTCGGATAAATTTTTCGAATTCTGAGGTTAGAAATTTTTTTTTCCGGAAAATCTATTGTTCTCATATTTTGGCGAAATTTCTCAAAATTTTACGAAATATTTTCCGAAAAAGAACACATTTATGGATAATTTTTCAAATTTTGAGAAAATTTTTATTCACAAAAGGGTATTTTAGTGAGTTATTGGGGGTGTACTCAATAAACGGTGTGTGTTTTCATAATGAAGATGTTCTAAATAAAAATGTGTGTGCAGGACCTTCTCCTAATTGGACAAACTATTGTTAGTTAATAGAAATGATTTTGTTTTTTTTTTTTTTAAACAAAACTTACAAAAATTTCTTTTTTTTTCCTATTTTGTTTTTTTAGAAAATAAAAATAGGAATTTTTGTAAGTTTTGTTTTCGAAAAAAAAAGAAAATAAAAAATAGGCAATAGTATTTAGTACTGAAACTTGTCCACCTTATATAATTGATATCATTATATTTATTATTACTATAACACTAATTCAATAACACTATTACATTATGATATAAGTTTATAGGAGTAGTGACATTTCTAAATGAATATTACGGTATCATTGAATAAATATAATTGTATTAATATAGATCCAGTTTCATTCGATGAACAAGTTTCACATAAGAGTTTATCTTTAACAAAGATAGAGTATTATGTGCACCTTGTGCACTGTACACCACTAATATAATTATTTTATAAACTATAATACTTATATATGTATTATATATCATGTATTACTTGTATAAAACCTAATACTATTATTTGGTGGTGCATGATACTTTTCAAAATTAATTTTAGAGCAATTATTTAATCAGTCAAAACCACACGCCTCTCCTAATTTGAACAAGGACACATTTGGTTCCACTCACTTTAGTCTAAAATGCACTCGTGGTTGCCTCACGAAACATATATAATATCATGGGATAGAGAAAAAATACTTTAAAAGTAAAATTATGCTTTTTATAATTAGTAGCAAACTTAAAACCACATGATTTTACAATTTGATGATGACACGACTCACAACCCCAATTTTAATAGTAAAAATAATAATAAAAAGACATGTCATGCATGGTGCCAAATCACATTTAAAAAATATTATATTAAAATTATACTTGTTATGTTAATAATATAATAACTAATAAGATGAATTGAACGCCAATATAAATGCAAATGATATGATAAATTATGATACGCAAGTCGCAAGACAACAAGAAAATACGAATGTTACAAAGTTTGTTTAACGCGTATTCTCTTTGTCCTATCGTTTAAAATATTTTACACGAATTAAAAAAGTTATTAAATAATAATAATTATATGTGTAATGATGAAGTAGATTTACTCAGTTAATACACATTATCACAACAAAATTAGTAGAATAATAAAATTGAAATGTGATATTTAATTTTCATAAATTAGTGAAAACTGACCATTATTTTTGGACAAAAATTATTATCTAGAAAGACAATAATAATGTGAAGAAGGTAGTATTTTCTTTCCATGTTTATTATATAAAAATAGATAAATTGTAATTTTAATTAAAAAAGAATAAGGTTGAAATATTTTTGGTACCTATGCATGAAGGTGGTCCTTTTTTTTTTTTTTCAAATTTGATCTCATTCGTTAGTATATCGATGACAATCATTAGTTGACCAAAATTGAATTTTGAAAATAATGTTAAAAATTACTGGACAAAGAGTATCACCATCGCACCAACTTAACAAATGTGTGTTACTCATGATCTAACTTCCGTAAGTTATGATGGAAAAAAAAACTACAAGATCTATAGTGTTGATCCTTTTGCAAAGCGCTCATTTTCTTGAGATCAAAATTGTTATTTATCCTCACGTAATATGTGAAAATAATCGACTTGTTTATAATAAAGCGAGTCAATTAGCTCAACCAATCTAAAATTCAACTTGATTCGATTCGATTACACATTCTCACCCCTATATTAATAATTCATGTAACAAATAAAAGGTCAATAAAATTTCCTTCATTTTCAAGTGTCAAATTAATTAAGCGCTCATTTAATTCGATTTACTAGTTAGGATTTTTTTCTCTCAACAATTTTTTTTTAAGAAAAAATAGTGGAAAAGAATTAAAAACAGTCATGACACCAATTGAGAATGTCATCCACAAAATTTGATGACTCCACTCAATATTGAGGACTCTTAAAACAACAAAATCTAGTCCTAGAAAAATTATGTACCAAACAATTAGCATTACAATGAACAAGATTAATTGTTAACTAGGGTATTTAGTTGGTTAGAGAATTTGCCTGTACTTTTCAAGAAGTTTAGTTTTATAACGTGTCCAAATCTCCACACGTAAGTATAATTTATCATAATACATACTTATGGTACAAGTAACTGATGTATAATATGTTTAGAGTTTGAAGCACAACTTATTATTAATTAGATAATTTTGTGATAAATGATAAAGTGTTAAATCTTTAACCAATATTTACTATTTTAGGAATAAATTTACTCAGCCTCGTTAAAAAAAAAAAAAAAAATTTACTCAATAATTACTAATAACTTGATTACTCGATGGATGACAAATAGACAAGGTGACTGGAATGAAAAAAATTCGACGGTGCGGTCCTCTCCCTTGCAGGTAAATATTAATATTATTATTTTAAAATGTAATATTATTATTTGTAAAGAACTAATACTAATTACTTGGTGGTGTTACATAATCTGTTATCCTTTATGATATTCATGCATGAGTATTTTCAAGTAGGTACTAACGCATAGTTTTTATTTCAAAAACCACAATTTCATATAAAATATACATATTTTTATACATTTATTCATATTATATATATGCATACATGTGAGTAGGCAGTGATTATTACAAACATGTTTAGAATGATATAAAAAGGAAAAACAAATTTAGAATGATAAGATCACGGTTCGATTCAAAGGTAGGAGTCTTATTAAAATTTTTCTTTGAAAAAAATTCTCCTTTGCACGACACTCCTAGTTAAGAAAACAAATAACTTCTTTAATACGTAAAAATAGAAGTTCGAGAAAAACGTAAAGTCCAAATGCAAATCTTCTACAAGAAACATTGTAAGGAAATCCGGTGCTACGAACCACCTAGTAATCTCACTTACTTCCTCCTCTTTAGCCAATCAGTAGTGACATTTCCTTTTCGAAAAATGTGAGAGATCACGAGGATCATATCGGCCGAGTTCCGTCGAGTTCTATTCAACATGGAGAACATATACCAAGAGATTATCGAAAAGAACACTCTAAGAGTGTGTACAACAAAAGTAGAAACACATTCCAACCAAATGTTTCTCCATCCCCGATCCGAGCAATATATAATGTCTCGTAGTACGTGCAGGTTCAACTTCAAACGCAAAACCTACCCCATGGTCATATCAAAAACAACCCCTAGAAACACCAAATACATCACGAAAGATGTCTCCTCCCGTCAACAGTATGACCAAACCACTCACAGTATTCTGCATGCATCCTAAATTGTCTGATTTTGATTCTCATACCAATGCTCAAAAGGACGTCATCACCAATTAAATATACATACATTTTTACGTATTTATCTACGTGAATATCCACATATTAATAAGTGTAAATATACAATATTGCTTAAAATGAACATATTTACACAATTAATAAGTGTGAACATTTTTGCGTATATTTACTAACGTGAGTATTCACAAATTAATAAGTTTCAATATATAATAATTCCTATAAATACTAATATATCTTTCTTAAAATGAACATTTTTACACATTTACTCATTTGAGCTATATAAATATATGTAATATTTACAACAAACATCATATATACATCAGATAATTTATACACCATGGATGGATAAGCTGGTAGATTCATTTTGTGAGGCCAAGTTCTTTTTGCAAAGACAAGAAAAGAAAGATGCCCATAAATTCTTATCTCTATGTATTGAATAGATAAATAAATAAAATAAAATAAAAATTTTGTAAATATCTGGAGGAGGACAGCACACTATATATAAGGACAGGTCGAGTGTTGTTTTGATGAGTAATGGCGGATACTCCTAGAACTGCAACAATAGCCACACCTACAATTGCTTTTCGTAAGCCATTTCCTTCTTCTCACACCGCTTAATTTCGCATTCTCTCGTTCCTTAATTTTAAATTTCAGTTTTCAAGTTTTTCATCGCGTTTTCTGCTGTGTGTAGCAGCAGATTCCTGGTGAAGAACAATCAAATACAGAAAATGGCTGTCGCTATGGCTTCTATTGGGGGTAATTTTGGGCTTTACAGCAGCGTGAAAGCAATGGAGAAGCAACCTAATTCACGGGGAGCTTCTTTCTTCTGCTCTTCTGGATTGGATCCGTTGCAGCTATCGTGCATTAATCCCAAGAGGAGGTGATTTTTTTTTAATTGTTGTGTTTATGATCAGTGTTTGCTCCGGATGTTGCTGGAAGTCTTTTTGAATGAAAATTGGATGATTAGATTTGAGACGCCCTCTATAAGTTGCACATGAGCTTCATTTCTCACTTTTTGTTAGATACAATCAAAGCTGGTGAATAATTGGGAAAATTTTGATTCTAAGAACATGCTTCCAATATTATGCTCAGGACTTGCATTTTTAGCTAATGACAATTCTCGTTTGATTTTGTGCAACCAAGCCTTATCAATCGAAATTCAGTTGGAAAAAGTTTTTCTAGTCCAATTGGGAAATATTAGGAGGTATAAATTGTACATCTGTTATATAGATGTACAATTTGCTGAATATTTTTTGTCCTCTGAAATGATGTCCAGAAATGGCTTTGTTATACACTGTGAGAGGGAGAGGGAGAGGGAGAGGGAGAGGGAGAGGGAGAGGGAGAGGGAAAGTTAACAAGAAATCTTACTCGTTGCGTGATTTTGTCCAACAACCATGCAAGCACAATTTGCTTAGTTTGTTTACATGTTCCTATTTTCTCTTTAAAAGAAAATACTTGCTAATTTGGTCTACCTTTAAGAAAATACTTTTCACAATTTGGTTTTATAATCCAAGTATTCAATACTCAACTGACGCTTATATTGCTCTCGGATTTTGTTTCAGTTCATTATATACTATGACTACATTTATACGAAAAGCGTCACCATCAGCAGCTGTGGAGGTATCAAATGTCAGTTAGTACATTTGTGTGCATTTTAAATCAATTATTTACTTATATATTTGATAATACTAATTGGTGGTTGAAAATTGTTGAAATAGGATGGAAGTTCTCAGGATACTGATGTAATTCCCACCCCCAGTGTGATAATCGATCAAGATTCAGATCCTGATGCCACCATTGTTGAAATCACCTTTGGGGATCGCCTCGGGGCTCTCCTTGATACAGTATGACATTACTTTTTGAGATTTATAGACCAATTCTAGTTTCTTACTATAAATAGTATTCAATCATTGGAGCTATGAATTTTTAATGTTACAATATATACATTAATTTAATAAAAGATTCTGTGACATGCAATATGGCTTATAAACATATTTTTAGATGAGCGCTCTGACGACTCTTGGGCTGAACGTTGTCAAGGCGAATGTATATCTAGATTCTTCTGGCAAACACAACAAGTTTGCTATCACTAAAGCGTAAGTTAATGCATATTTTGGTTTATGATCCCATTACTACATTTCATTCTGAAGAAAACGTCAAAGAGCTTCATTTTTTTTTTTTTGAACAGAAAAAGCTTCATCGATCAACCTTTAATGTCATATTATATCTGAGATTAAGGTTTTGAGGACATGAGTGTAAATAAATTTACATAATTATCTCGCCTTTGTCTGTTTTGAATTCTTAAACCTTTCGGTAATTAGGATGCAAAATTTTGGGCATGAGCTCATATTTGTCTACTCACCTTTCTAAGATTTTGCTTGTCTAAACTCGAAGAAACTTGTCTCAAACGCGATGTTAACTGATTATTATTCATGTGAACCATTGAGCACAACATTTCAGGACTTAGATAATTAAAAACTATTTATCACCATGTCTTCAAACTTGAGGGGAAATTTTATGTGATACCTGAATTTTCTATTTCAAAATTCAACCCTAGCCTGAAAATGTAAGTCATATCATAGTAAGCTGATTTAATACTTATTCTTTTTACTGCTTGGGTTCAGTTCAACAGGAAGGAAGGTTGATGATCCAGAGTTGCTTGAGGCAATCCGTTTGACAATCATCAACAACCTGCTTGAGTATCATCCGGTATTATTCGGATCTGAATATGTGGATCTTTTCATACAATCACCTCTTTCAACAACTTTATTTGAGTCCTAACAATCTTGAGGTAAATTCTCAGGAGTCAAGTGCTCAGTTAGCTATGGGTGCTGCATTTGGTATGACGCCACCAACTGAAACGGTAATTAACTTTCCATCCTTCCCTATTCTCTCTCTCTCTCTGACCCCTTGCTTGAGATTGGTTGACTAAATTAAAAGCTCATCTGCAACTGCTCCGTTCAATAGATAACTATAGCTTTAAAACATTAAAGTTCATTAATGGATTTTTAGTAATTGGTTTACCTTAACTGCATTCCTTGCTAGGTTAGTTCAGACTTAACTTTGTCATCCTTAGGTTCTGTTTGGGTTGCAGGATTTGAGGGAAATCTATAGTAGCAAACCTGTTGGTGGTTGTTTGGGTTGTCATCAATATGAATTCCATCACTACCATTTTGAGCTAATTTTTTGAGGGACATGGGTGAATTTGAAATCCACTCTCACTTGACTGGATTTGAAATCACTTTTTCACATATTCTCGCATTTTAAATCCTTCAATCCAATGTAACCTCAATGTAGATGTATCAACTAGAGCTACATATGAGCACATAGTAACAACGATTATCATTCTTTAACATTCCAGAAAGCCAGTCTACATCGAAATTTTAATGCAATATATGCACAATATTTTAAATAAATATACAATACAATATCTACTAAGTTATAGGCTTATGAGATTGGAGATTGTTGGAGGAAAACTTGGGTAAGAAGGAAATTTTATTTTTAGGTGATCCTTAAATGGCAATGCCTGTTCCTCATGCTAACATAGTTGGAATTAAAATGACTCCTTTTGAGGTATACTGGGCCTCTTCAATCCCACTTACCAAATAATAACTGGAATTAAACAAGTGGGACAAGCTTTTCCAATTCTCTTACCAAACATTTCGTATAGAACAGTCATGTCTATACAAGGAACAAGGATATAATGGGTAATATTTCCAATTATGATGAGTCAGTCTGCAAAGACGAAGATGAATTTGTTTACTGATTTACTAGTGTTATCTACTTATTCTTGATTAATGCATTAAATGTAGGTTGATGTGGATATAGCAACACATATCCATGTCTACGATGATGGTCCTGATCGAAGGTAAAACACATTTTTATTTGGCTCAACTTTTTAAGATAAAGGGTTCAATCATTTTACGTTATTGCAGCTTGCTCGTAGTAGAATCGGCTGATCGGCCAGGATTGCTGGTGGATCTTGTGAAGATAATAACTGACATTAATATTGCTGTTGAATCTGGAGAGTTTGATACCGAGGTTAAGTTTTTTCCTAAATACTACTCCCTATATTACATTTTTATTGTTATGCTTATTTAAATAAGTCGCGTCATAGCTGGCACATATAGAAGCTTTAATTTCGTTATGTTTTTCTTGTTAATTAGGGCTTGATTGCGAAGGCAAAATTTCATGTCAGTTACAAGGGTAAAGCCATCATTAAGCCTCTTCAACAGGTATACATGCCTCTCTGTCGCGGGCCGGTCTTATGTTAAACCATTTTACCATGCACCTAATACTCTTTAATGAAACAACTAATACTATAAAAACTAATACATTTTAATGAAACAACTTATATAGTTTAAAAACACACAAAACACCAGTTGCATGGTAAAACCGATTTACGTAAGACTTTGCCCTCTATCATTTATCAGCAAAAGGAGAGTCATAGTTCACAAAAATTGCTTGATTTCATAATGTGGCAGGTTCTTGGAAATAGTTTGCGATATTTCTTGAGAAGGCCTAGCACAGAGGAATCCAGTTTTTGATACATGGAGGAAAACACCATTAGAACTGATCAGTGATCACTAGTTAACTAAGCATCTTGAACGTACATAACGATAGCGTAAATGCCAAGCTGTTGGAGCGATAATCAGTATCATCATCACTGTAAGAATACTTGTTAAAAATAATAATGGTTGTTAAGATTCCTTATATACATAATTATCATTTTAATCACAAATGGGGATTTTGATATTGATGGCATCTATGTGCTTTCATGCATGTGCATGCCTTTCTTGTGGTGTCTTGCCTATGAAAATCATGAAAAATAGGTTGCGGATAGGTCTCCAAAATTTTGACATTTAAGCAGTGGGGTGGAAAAATCGAAGCTTGAAATTTGGCTGTATTCGATCGAATTAATTGTTATTAACTCGAACTTGACTCGATAATTTACTAACGTGGTGAAATAGTTTAATCCGATACCTTACATAGTTCGTAGCTCGACTCGACTCAATAGAAAATTGTGTTTTTTTAAACACAATTAGTAGGGTAAAATAGTAGAATTACTGAAGCTCGCAAGTCTATATTAAAGGACTTTTTTTTTTTTTTTTTTGTTTAAAGTGGGTGTGACCCTGACTTTTGAAAAAATAATAATAATAAAGGAATTATTGGCTTTAATTAGTGTTTGAAAAGTCGGTTTAACTCCCTTGCACTCTAAACATTTAACCATGATTACAGAATTAGAGGATGAGAGGAACTCTAAATACAAATCAAATATAATTGTTCGCCACAAAGTTTCCTTTTGAATGATTGATTGATCATTAAGGTAGATGTGGATTTCTGTCGAGTTAAATTTCGAAAAATTAATTATTGATGTGTAATCAATTTTTCACATCTCGTACTCCGTCAAATAATTAAAAAAAAAAAATTCACATCTCGTGGTTATATAATTAATTAAACTTCCACAAGTGTTGATACAACATATATTTTGCATTTAAAAGTGAGTTTTGGGTTATTCCAGAAAAAAGGAGCGACATAAAATTGCAAATATGAAAGTCTAGGGAAAAAAAAACTAGTCTAAGCTATATGCTCGATAATTATGACTTTGTGAGTTATTATTACAATCAACAATTACCATGTCTGTTGGCACACGATATTATTTGTATCAATTTCTATTTTCCATTTTATATTTCATAATTTATATGGATGACACGTGCTGTGTTCAATTTTGAATCTATGTATTAAAGATTCTAGAAGTTAAATACATATTGAAATATAAAAAATAGCAAAAAAATTGAACATTGAACTGGTTGGTAGGCGGCAAACAAAGTTATGCAAGTGCTTCTATATATATACAATGCTCCTTCTATCACACATTAATTTATATTATTTGATGGACACACAAAATAAAAAAGTGGAGTAATGAATTGAATTTTGAGGGATAATTTTGTAAATCTTTATGTATAAAACAAGATATGAGTTAAATTGTGTGTATGTGTGAGATTAAAAGTATTGACATTTGTGTAAAATTATGGATAAGGTGAGGGTGAAGTTTATGATGATTTTTTTTTTTGACAGGAATGTGCAAGTTATTTTAAGATATCAGATAGATAAAGGAAAGTGTGCAAATTATTATTAAATTTATTTAACTTGACATATATATATATATAGAGAGAGAGAGATATTTCAATATAATGTGGGATTTCTTTATATAACAATTTTCAATTTAAAAATCAACCGAACTAAATAAAAATAGGAATAACTTAGAAAAACTATACTCTAATATATACTACCTCTCACGAGATATTTTTCACATTTTCATTTTTCGTTCATTCCACAATAACTTTCACACCCTTAAAATGAAAAATTCTCCATAAAATCAATTCTCACAATATCCATAAATTTATACAAAATGTTATTACGTTTGGACCCACACATACATACAATCTAGCTAATTTCTTTATTTTATATAAACAAAATTACAAAGTTATCCCTCTCGTGATATCTTTTTAAAAATTGTTTCACATAGGGAGATAATGAGTTATACATAAGGGCTATTCTTCATTATCTTTGTTTTTTTAATCCAAATTTTGGTGATTTCTGAATATGGTGTGTGCAAAGAGAAGTTTGTTGATAGGATGGCATTATGGAGAGTTGTAGACCATAGAATAAGGGATAAGACTGTGTGTAAATCCAACGCCCCAATCACAAAAGTAAAACACATCAACAATTGTCCCACTAAAAATATCCATCCATATTTTTTTCATAAAAGTAAAATTTATTCTACGACTTTTTTTCTTATATATATAGATCTCATTGTCAATTGACATACTTATTTTTATTGGTAAAATTTATCTTTATTTATCATTATATATAAATTTATGTACGTAGTAATAATTTTCAAGAATATCCCAATATTCGTTCTTTTTATAATTTTTTCTTTATCAGTGAAAGAAAAAATTAATTAAAATAAAGAAAAGTACGGAAGTATAAAATTAAGTTAAAATAAAAAATTCACAAATGGTACTGTAATATTTTCTTTGATCATTTTCTTTGTACAATTGTGGTCCTTATAATATAAAAAAATATCATTTTCGCTGATAATTCAAATTTTAGCCGAAAAATTACTAGAAAACGGCCGAAAATATGTTCTAGCATATATAATGACACAAATTTATAGGTATTGATCCTCCCATCACCGTTAAACACTCGGAATTAGCGATGAAATTGACAAAATTCATGATTTTGAAGTTGCTATTGAATCAAAACTTGAAATTAATTGAGGATTTTGCTTCCTAAATGAGAGATGATGCAAATGAGAGTGGATACGACCACCGACGTGACAAGAATAAAAACTTAGAGCAATTTTCTGGCCAAGATTGAAATTTTTGGTGAAAAGAATCAAAATAAAAAGAAAAATGACCAAAATTGAATTCGAGTAAAAATACAAGATGGCTTGTAATTTTTTCTCTAAATAAAAATATATGTAGTAAAAATTGAAAACTGACGTATAAAGGATTAAAAATAAAGTACTGAAAGCAAATAGTGCATTATCCCTAATTTTAAATATTGCTACTCCCACCTCACCGTTCAAATTATCTTCACATGTGAAGAGAGACGTTTATTAAGAAAACTTAAATTAGTGTAGGAGAGAGAATAAAATGTAAAAGTATTTTGAGTGATTGTATGAGATAAAGTGTATGAGAGAGAATAAAGTAAGAGTGATATTTTTAAAATTTAAATGATATTGTGAGAGTGTAGTTTATGAAGGATATTCCATTTTAGGAGTGTGAAGTTAATTGTGGGACGTATCGAAAAGGAAAGTATGAAGTTAATTGAGGACGGAAGAAGTATTATATAGAAGTATAATTTAATAAAATATAAAGAAACAATATATATAAAGTAATTTTGGCAGTTTCAGTTTCGTCCAAAGAAAAGCTGACATATATGTAACCAAAAATAAAACAGAAAATAAAACAGAAAAAAAAAAAAATTGTTGCATCAACCGTAGATGGTTAATTGGTTATGAAATGGTAGGATGCTTGTGAGCCATCAAAACCCAAATGACATTATCCGTGTTTTTTTGTATTCCACTCCATATTTTATAATATTGATGGATGACAAGTGATATGTTAAAAAATATTCAACGAACCACACAATTTTGAGTTCACGTGTTAAAGATTCGGAAGATGAAATATAGATTGAAACACAATTAGTGGTACAAAAGAATTGAATGGATCAAAACCCTCCCAAAGAATAATGGCGATTACCTCTACTCATTTTATTTGTCTTTCTAAAAAAATTAGTCAAAATAATTATCATTTTACATTAATCTAGAAATATAAAATATCATATTCTAATTTTGTTCTTCTACTTATATTTTATGATAATATGCATCAATGACCATTTAAGTAAATAAAAAGGTAAATAATCACATCTATATACTTGTTGTTATTTCATGATTTTTTCAATTCACGTAACACACCTTTAAACGATAAATAAAATAGCTAGATTGGAAAAAGTACTAAGACCCCAATTTTTATTGCTTTGTATCCATGAGAGTACGTTTCTTGTAAATTAGTTCTATTGTATAATTTAAAATGATGTTAATTTTATTTTTATTATATAATAGTATAATACTTCCTTCTATTCAAAATATATGTTGTTTTGGCTATTCACAATATTTGCAATTTAAATGTCGTTTTGCATTTTTCAATGTTAATTAATGATGTTTCTTCCTCATTTGTCCTTAAATTTTTTAAAAATAACTTAGATATATAATAACAATCTTTAAAGTCTTGTGTAGAATTCCAAAATTATTAATTAAGAGTATTGGAAAAAGTCAATAATTTTCTTAATATGTGTGTATTAGTCTAAAATGACACATATTTTGAATATGAGGAAATATTATTAACAAACTAATATCTTTAAAATAAAAGACTAATATAAATATATATATATATATATATATATATATATATAAGGAAAATTACAAATAGGTGTAAAAATTAGCAAAATTACAAACAGTGTAAAAGTGCAAATTTTTGTGTTTATGTGCAAAAAAATTTGTGCTTTTGTGCAAATTTTTACACCTAGTTGTAATAAGATTTATCTCTTTCTACCTTATTGTAGATGACCTATATATAAAATACAAATTAACCCAAAATTATACACATATTTAAGCATCTTCTTTGGCCATCAGAGTTTTCCTGAACAAAAATAATTGCAACTAGGGAGGGTTATCCGGCCCATACACAAAGCCCATGCCACCTTTAAATTTTGACTTGTACTAATCATTTCCTTGCAGCATGGAAATGGGTGTGGATATATGTTAAAGTCCAAACAAATCAAGAAAAAAATATTATCTAAAATTTTAATGGAATTTATTATTTTTTCTTGGGGAACTAAATTATCCATTTAATTGGCTATGTTTTTTCACTATAAATTTAGGGGCATGGTTTACAAATTTGTTCCACAATACAATATTGTCTTGGAAGATAACTTGTGTAAAGAGAAGAAAAATGGCATCTGCAGCAGCTGGTAGAGGTGCTCAAACCATCAACTCAATGTATTTCAAGTAAGTTTGTATTTTATTATTAAACTAAATAAATATCTCTATTTAAATGTATCTTCCCTAATAATATTTTCTGAGGTACTCAGTTTTTATAAATTCATCTTACGTGAAATAATCAAAATTTGTTAAGTAATTAAAATAAACATTGGGTATAAATTAGTGGACAAATAAATAATCGAGTGAAGATACACTTATATACTCCCTCCATCTCATCTTTAGCTTCACACTTGTATTTGCATATTTTTTTAAAAAATCTGTTTTATTGATTTTTATGAGATATAAAGTATAGGAGAGAGAATAAAATGTAAGTGTATTTTGGATGGTTTAATGAGATAAAATAGGAGAGAATAAAATAAGGTAGAATAAGAGTGACAATTTTAAAAATAAAATGATATTGTGAGGATGTTATATTGAGGGTATTTTCTTTTAAAGAGTGTGAAGAAATCTTAGGATGAACCGAAAAAAAAATGTAAAATAATCATGGGACATAGAGAGTAGTAATTTTGACTATTATTATATTATTATATACACATGATAATAATTGATTTCACTATAGTGACCGACAAATGTGATAAGGGTATGGGGACGCGAGTGTGGGAACGATACAATATGAATATGGGGATATGGGTTTTCAAAACGAATTAAGATGTGATTCGTTAATAATACTTCATTTATTTATATTTTATTATATTATATTAACAACTAATATATATAATAAAATATATATATATATATATTAAATTTGTAAATCAAATGTATGTAATTCATAAATTTTTCTCATCTTAAAATTTAAGCATATTAAATAATTTAATCTAATTAAGTAACAAAACAATAATTCAAATTTTATCAATCCAATACATAAGTCATAATTTTAAAATTCAATCTAAAATAAGTGTTATATTATCAATTTAAATTATATTACATAATAAAAGTTCAATTGAAATAACATATACTCAATGATACGAAAATATCTAATGATCAAGTTGAATTTGCGCATCAAATTCACGTTCATTAATTTTATCATTTATTGCTTCGTCAAGTGTTAGTTGAATTCGTAAATTTGCAAATCACATCGGCTTGATGAATCAAATACTATATCAGGATATTTCTAAAAGAATTTGTGAATCACAGCTAGCCTGACAATTACATGAAATATGAGTTTTCACCACATGTCACTTTAATTTGTACGTACAACTAATAATTAAAGTAGGCCCTGTCAAAAAAAAAAAAATTAAAGTAAGCAACCACAACCACAACTTTGTCTATGCTGCTGGGCAATGCCATAAACGTTGTGCTCCCTCCTTCCCGAAATTTTTCATAGGTAGGAGGGCACACATTTTAATAAAAAAAGAGAATAAAGATTGAGGTTTTAAGGTGTAATTTTGTAAATTTTATGTATAAAGTAAAAAAACTTTATTGAATTATGTATATATGTGAGTAAAAATAATGGTATTTATGTAAATTAGTGAAAATTATGAGGGTGGAATTTATAAAGGGTTTTTCATTTTAAGAGTGTGATGAGGCAGAATGAAAAAGGAAAGTGTGAAAGTTTTATGGAGCAGGAGAGAATAATATAAATAGAGAATGGTGGAATTAATTTATTTATATTAATTATTTAATATTTCTTCTTATTTAGAGCTAATTTTCAACTTTTTTTTTTGAAGAGAAGGTACAAGGAGTGAATAATTTAATAGAACTGAAATTATTTTGAGTGAAATTTGAACTCAAAATATTTTAATTCTGCGGCAAGTTAAATGTTTTAATATTAGTGGAACTAGATAATACTGTGACATGCTAGAAATAATATCCTTAGTAAGATGACTGGAGCTAGTACTGTATGAATTTTGTTTTTAATTAAACATACAAATAATATATAGATATTAGAAAACTAATATATACTCTCTCCTGTTCAATTTTAATTGACGGTTTGCATTTTTAATATTAATTAATTATAAAATTATAAAAATAATTCTGATAGTAATAGTAATCAAATACTTATGTAGAATTTCAAAGTAATTAATTAAGGATATAATAGAATATGAAGAAGTGGTATGACTCGAACTCTACTATTTATGATTCAAAGGTTATGGATTCGAGTTACCCTTTATCTAATAAAAAAACTAATTTTTTTAATATATGTGCATTTATTGATCTAAAACAACATATAGCTTAAATTTATAATCATGATATATCTCTATTACTTTTGCAGGTTTTTATAATATTTTTTAAATTTAATTTTTGAAAAGTGCCACTAGATTTTTCAAAAGTATATATAATTTCACAAAGTCTTATAAACACCAATTATGGAGTATATTTTAAAAAAATATTAATAAAATCAGTGGCAAACACATAGTCCCTCCCTCCGTACTGACAAGATATATATTTTTGTGTGCCGACTTGTTTTCCAGTTAAATCATTAAATATTACTCCCTCCCTTGCACATTTCTTGTTATACGAAAACTAAGAAAAATTAGTTTTGTTGACTCTTATGAGAATAAGGTGTAAGAGAGAGAATAAAGTGTAAGGGTATTTTGGGTGATTTAATGAGATAAAATAGGAGAGAGAAGAAAGTAGATAGTAGAATAAGAGTGACATTTTTGTAATTTAAATGATATTATAAGAGTATTAATATTGTGTGATATTTTCATTTTAGGAATGTGCATAACTTGTTGGGACAGACAAAAGGAAGTGTCACATAACTTTTTGGGACGGAGAGAATAGTAAATTGATCAAAATCCCTATTATTTTTAACAAAATTTAATAAACATTTATTTTTTTCATTTCTACTTTTATTGTGTAACACAAGATTCTCCTTTTCTGGAAAAAAACCGTATCAATAATTATAATTTTAATTATGGATAATTCCTTAATATATTATTCATTCGCAATAAAATATTTTCTTTGTGCATCGGTTAAAAAAACATGCTTTTGGAAGGAGAAATATTATTTCATCAATTGTATAAGAATAATATTAAAAGAATATAAAATTCTATAATTTTAATAACATTTATTATGTTATTTTAATCATGGTAAAAATTCGTCCAAATTTATCTTACATGAATTGATTGCCGTCTTACCAATACACACCAAATCCTACCAACAATTTATTTGTTGTATTTTAATAATAGCCACGTACGACCGTTTCAAGCTTGGCAACGAAAATATTTGGAGAAGAATTCTACAACTATCATGATTTGAAATTTTACAACTCATAATTTGATTAATCTTTATTCTAATGATCAGAATTATATAATTATCATACGGAATAAAATTCAAATTATTGTACGGAATGAAACTCGTAAGATCGTTACACCAATCTTCCAAAAAAAGTCGCACCAAAATTTAATTTGTGAAATGTTATTGCTACTTGCTTGATTTTGATGTATTAAATATAATTACATTTTAAATATTGTTATTTATTTACGTATTTTTTTGTAATGACCGATAGTTGAAAGAATTGCATATCATTTAAAAGCCGAACACCGTAAAATATGTAAAATTAATTCATTGATATTAATTCTCTAACATCGATCCTAGTACTCATTCGTGGTTCGAAATTTCAAATCTCTCTTCTAGTGAGGAGGTAATTCGAGTGTACAATTATTTATATTTTTTATTAAACAAGAAAGAAGTTATTAAAAAATTAATTAGAGAGGTTACATCATAAATTGGCACAAGATATGTCAATTCTTAGCTACATAAGTTCATCAACCCAAGACCATACATGGTTTTTAACGAGTGTATAATTAAATTTAATTAGAATTATTTTCAGCGAGATTTAAATCTAACGCACGGGCGTGAGTCTAAATTTCTAATACTATAAAAAATTATTTCATATAAAAATTTAAATTTTTGTAAAGAAGTCATGTGAAATTAATTAATTTATATTTAATTTCCTAACATATATAATATCGTAGAATTTCAGTGTATTTCTTTATGATAAAAGACTTGGATAAAATAGGGGTTTAGTCTTGAAAATGAAACAAACAAAAATCAATTAAATAGATGAATGTATTAATAAAAAGAAAGAGTCGCTCTCCAAAGGTGAAGCTTTATAGTATGAAACCTGCATGCATTAGAATCACTCTTTGATATCATTAGAATCATTCGCCGATACCATAACCATTTTATCTTGTGATATCAATTTATAAGTGTAATGATATCACTAAATAGATATTATGGCATCAATAAATGATTCTAATGGTATTAATTTTATACTATGAAAGCTTCACACAAGATTTTGCCAAAAGAAAGAAAATATACAAGCAGCTAACTTGGAATTCATGTCATGGAAGTAACAATATAAATTGTTTACACGTAATTGGTGATTGACATTTAGGAATCGCAATTGACGTGAATCATGTAGTTAGTAGATATCATTTTAATTTAATTTGTTCGATTGAGATCAATCGTATTCTGTTCTATTTTATTAAATTATTAACACATATTAATATGATATATATCATCTATTAATAATATTTTCATCCTTCACATTATAAAATATAAGTGGAACACTAAATATGAAACACATAATTTAATTTGATCATTAATTTTAAGCTGGTATTGCGTGAGATAAGGTTTTAAATATTTATCAAATTTTAATTTATTGAGCTAGGGAAGTTTGATTTGTATAGGCTCGAGAAAATAAAGAAAATAATGAGGGTAGGATTTGACTTTTAGAATTTAATTAATCGGATGTTAATATGTCAAATGTAGGTTTTGTTTTTTCAAATACAATAATAACTTAGCGTTACTGATCTAGCTAGCTAGACTGTAAATCATTAAATGATTTAATAATTAAAACATTTAATTTAAAAGACATACATAATTATGCTGGAAATTGGTAGATACTATAATAGGTCAAACATATCTTTCCTATGATGATTACAATGTTGTCTTTGTATTTGTTTGTGCAACTTAATTCATGAACTTCTTTGTTTTTTGCTTTTCTTTCCCTCTGGGTTCTTTGGTCCGGATCTCATGCTACATAATAATGTTACATCTCTTATTACATTAATTAGATTTGCGTCACGTGTACATACATCAAAATTTACAAATAAAAGAATAACATTCTAATATAATCGTATGTACATGTGACACAAATCTAATTAATGTAACACAAGATCATGTGTCTTTGGGTTGCCGACATGAGTGATTAATTTAGGGATAGGTTTTAATTTTATGTGATTTTTTTAATAAGTGTCATTATTTATATATATTGAGTGTTACTATTATGCAAACAAAAATTAGAAAAATATTTTATTTTTAAACAAGAACACTTTATATATACAATAATAGTCGATATATAATGAATATGTATACATATGTACAATAATAAAACTTAAAAAAATTCATGTGTTCATATAAATTTTGGTCTTAATTTAAAGGCACGGGAATTCTTAATTTATATACTACTACACGTTTGTTAATAAAGTAATTAAGTTGCGGGTGGTTTTCTTATTTTTATAAGCCTACAATTAATACATTAATTTTTAGTAAAAAACCACTCCACTTAACTTACTATCTAATTTAATATTACAATAATAATTAATTGATGTGACAATCGTCAAGCACATTATTTTATAACATAAACCCACGAAGGCAAAATCTTGTATGAAGCGATTTTATAAGATGAAATTAATACCATTAAAATCATTCTTGATACTATAATATTTATTTAGTGATACCATTACACTTATAAACCGATATCACAAGATAAAATGATTATGGTATCGGCGAATGATTCTAATGGTATCAATGAGTGATTCTAATTACATCAGGTTTCATACTATGAAACCATTTACTTAATAGTGACTCACCCAAGAATATTGGTATGGTAATGTAGGCTTACCACGTCATTCTCCCTTTTACATCTTAGGCTTGAATCTTTAATTATATCAATTTTTGTGTTGAGTCAATTTATATAAAATTTTGCTCTATTTTTAATTGACACCTTAACTAGTGAACAATAAAATCGGTTCACTGAATTAGTTGATCCTTTATTCGATAGCAAGTCATTAAAAATATTATTCTATAAACATAGCTTAATTTTAATTTAATTAATTAAATTTCAATCCCTTAATATATATGGTCAATTAAACTGACCTAACATTTTAGATAATATAATTCATGAAGAGTAGTATTTGTGTGTTTATTGTGCACAATAAAAATTGTGTGCACAAAGTTTGACTACAGTGTAGTATTATTTTAGGTATTGTATGGTATTAGTTTGGTTACGGTGTAATATTATTTCGGGCATTGTATAATATTAATTTGGTTACAATGTAATATTATATCGAATCTTGTATAATATTAGTATTATTAACAATATTGTATAGTATTAGTTTAGTTACGGTATAATATTACGTAAAAATATTGTGCACACTATTTTTAGTGTGCACAATATGCACACAAATATTTGTCTTTCATGAAATCGTTTCACATGAATTTTGTTAAAAAAAATTATGCACATGGATCACTATTGATGAAATCATCTATAGACAAATTAGCCATCCTTCCAAGTTATTAATTTAGTTTTTTTATCAGTAAAGTTATTAATTTAATTAAATTATTTTTTTGACACAGGCCAATGTTGAGGAAAGCCTACCACAGAAAAAGTGGTTCCCCAGACATGGTGAGTGATACAGTGAAATTGAATGGGGAGGAGATCAATTGTAAGGGGACGGCCGCCGCCGGAGAAAACGGCGGCGACGCTGCTACTTGGTGGATCCGCGACGACCGTACCGGAATATATTATCCGAAGGGACAAGAGAAGATCATAGAAGATATTCCTCAAGAGGCAACCAAGAATTTGGAAGAAATTAATTGGTTTCATTAAACAATTTTATTCATCTTCTTGCTCTCTTATTTTCCAGTAGTACATATATATTATAATAATTGGTAATCTTAATTTGTGCGGGAAGGTTTCATTGTATATTTTTTTAATTATTTGAATAAAATTATGTTTTGTTATTAATAAAATATAGTTTATATTTAAGTAAATATTGTCGGTACATGTATGTGGAATTCAATAAACCATCCTAGCTATAGAAAGATATAATTGTGATATTATATAGAAAATGAAAAAAAAATGGGGCCACAACTCATCAAGGTTAAAAGTTGGGTCTAGTTCAAGCCAGCTAATGAAAAATCTAGTAGAAAAAAATAGTAGGAAAAAAAAATACCTAAATACTAAGTAAACTTGTAAAATTCAAAATTCAAATTTCATGACAAAACTTAAATGGTTAATTACATAAAATTAACTACCTTAGGGTGTTAGTGTTCATCCATTAGTCCATTACAATATGTCTTTTTAAAATTTATAATTTAATACAGAGCTAATTAATTGTTGCATTTAATGTACATGCATGGTTAATTTTCGCGTAACTAAAAATGATGTGGCAGTTGGAACTATCTTTAATTCGATTTATCGAGTTCATTTTTGGCATACCTCACGTGGTCTTAACTGGCCACCGACCGCCACATCATCTATATTACGCCAAAAATTAGTATGGTGTATCAAATTACAAAAATATATTAATTTTCATGACTCTGCAAGGGGGCATTTCCATTTGATGGAAATAATAGAAGGGGATTTGGAAGAACAATTCAGCCACCCCAAATTAACCCTTTCAAAATAGACAAATCACTTTGGCAATTAAACATGCAACTCTCACATACCATGGCAATGAAAAATTTCTACATTCCAAGATAAATCACAAAAAGCCTCCAAATAGAACAAATTACTGCAGACTGAAGTTGAAGCTAATGTTGGTAGCTTGCAAAAACCAACAATGATACTCTTCATCAAGATTAAGATTTACCTGCAAAGGACACTCATTATCTCAGCAATAAAGAAACCCAATTAATTGTCCAACCAAAATTAGTTCACGTTCGAAGCCACACCTTGAGTAAAAGTTGTCCTTAATTGATATTTTCCACTTTAGGACGTAGAGCTAGCGTCCTAAATGTGGAGGGTACATGTCGTGGCTCGTATATTTCATTAATTAATTAAAAAGAAAAAATGGTATGAAATAATGAGTAAATATGTAAATGCAACAAACACAAAAATTTGAAGGAGATGGTCTCATACACAAAAAAATGATATTTTTGCAAGTTCTTATATTCCTATAATTTTTAAAGTATCACAAAAACTTACTCACGTCTCATCCGAGAATTCTTCTTAAAATATAACCTTACCTGCTTCGTTAAAATGTGTGCATCTTAAATACTCCCTCCATCCCACAATAATTTGCACATTTTTCTTATTTGGATGTCCCAACATAATGAGTAATATTTGTGTGCGTATTGTGCACAATAAAAATTATAGTGTAGAATTATTTCATGTATCGTATAGTATTAGTTTGGTTATGGTATAATATTATTTCAGTTCAGATATAGTATTAGTTTAATTACGGTGTAGTATTATTTCAAATATTGTATAGTATTAGTTTAGTTAACAATATTGTATAATATTAGTTTAATTACAGCTTAATATTAGATAAAAATATCATGCGCACTATTTTTTAGTGTGCACACAAATATACACATCAAAAAATCAAAATATCCCACAATATTAACACTCTCACAATATCATTTAAATTTAAAAAATAAAAATCATGTTTTACTCTATTCCTACATTTTATTTCATACAACCACCTAAAATACATATACACTTTACTCTATCTCATACACTATTAATTTCAAAAAGTAATTTTTCTTAATTTTTATAATCAATAACGGGTGCAAATTCTCGTGGGAAGGAAGAGGTATTTTATAATCAATATCTCATACACTATTAATACCCAACCATCCTCGATTAGTGATATGGTGTTCCTCTGACGACATATTCCACAACATAAGATCAACGAAGGTAGTTGTTGAAGAAGTTGCCGTCGACAATCGTCACGTTTTATGGTGGGTAAATCCGACGTGGAATAAATCGTGTTTGTGGAAGTCAATTTCAAAGTATTACCTAACCCACATGGACACGCGCCCACGCATTCTCACCAACTGCACCACTAATTTTCCAATTAATGTGAATGAAAAAGAAACGATCAATTCCCTTCACCAACTCTCACCTATTTTCCCCCATATTTATACTCCAAATTGTTGAGCCTTCAATTTAGGTTCAACTCTACTCGTTAAAGTTGACACCAAATTTTAATTTCATTATTCTCTAATGGAAACCACTACTCCACAAGAGGATATCATATTCCGATCAAAGCTCCCGGATATTTACATCCCCAAACACCTCCCCTTGCATTCCTACTGTTTCCAAAATATTTCGAAATTCAGCACTAGACCATGCCTGATAAACGGGGCAAATAACGAAATGTACACGTACGAACGGGTCGAGCTGACCTCTCGAAAAGTCGGGTCGGGTTTAAGCAAGCTGGGGATCCGACAAGGCGACACGATCATGCTACTCCTCCCCAACTCCCCGAGTACGTCTTCGCCTTCCTCGGCGCGTCGTACATAGGAGCGGTTTCCACCATGGCAAATCCCTATTTTACCCCTGCGGAGATAATAAAGCAAGCCAACGCCTCCAGCGCGAAGTTGATCATCACGCAGGCGTGCCACGTGGACAAGGTGAGGGACTACGGCGTGAAGGTGGTGTGCATCGACGCGCCGCCGCCGGGGTGCCTGTCCTTCTCCGAGTTAGCGTCGGCGGACGAGAATGACATGCCGGCGGTGAAGGTGCACCCGGAGGACGTGGTGGCGCTGCCGTACTCCTCCGGCACGACGGGGCTGCCGAAGGGCGTGATGCTCACGCACAAGGGACTGGTGACGAGCGTGGCCCAACAGGTTGACGGGGAAAACCCGAATTTGTATATACATAGCGAGGATGTAGTGCTATGCGTTTTGCCTATGTTTCATATATACTCGTTGAACTCCGTTTTGCTCTGCGGGTTGCGGGTCGGGGCGGCCATCCTCATTATGCAGAAATTCGACATCGTGCCTTTGTTTGAGCTGATACAGAAATATAAAGTGACCATCGGGCCCTTCGTGCCGCCGATAGTTTTGGCGATAGCCAAGAGCCCCTTGGTGGACAAATATGACCTTTCCTCCGTACGGATGGTCATGTCTGGCGCCGCCCCGCTAGGGAAGGACCTTGAAGACGCCGTAAGAGTTAAATTTCCGAATGCTAAACTTGGCCAGGTAATTATTTTTAATTTTATTTTCTTAATTATTATTGCTGAATTTTCAATTAAAAAGAATATGTCAACTCTAATAATCATTAGTGTGTCAAATCACATAATAGAAAATTTTGACTTGGTCCGATATCAAGGTTTTCAAAGAAATTGCTTTTATATATCATTGTGAAAAGGGAATTGAAAAATCTATTTGTCAACTCCTAATTCTTTACTAATATCAGTGCCTCTGTCCCCACATCGGTTTTAAGTTAACTTTTTCAACGATTAGTAATATGTGTGCAAAATTGTTTGTAGTACGACAATTTGTTACTAAATTCACGATTTTCTTAATAAATTTTTGTATACTTTTATAATTTAACCTTGGCCTTTTATAATTAGTAATACATTTTGTGTTTTATTATTTTTAATATTTAACATGTATAACAATGATAATATAAATTATTACTAATAAAATATAAAATGGAATAGGTGACTTAGATTGTGCTGGTAAGCTGGGACAGATTTAGGGGCCTCTTGGATTTAAATCTTTTCTACTATATGTATACAATATTTTATCATTTTGTCTCCTCAATTATTAAATTTTGCTCCCCTTTACTTTTCGCCCTCGAAACGAAATTCCTGATCCGTCCCTATTGCTAAGCATCTGCCAAATTAGAGTAAAACCAAATATATATCAAAGTGCAAAGTAGAAAACAGTAACTAAATTGCAAATATAGGTGTGATATTGTATATCCTACCTACAATATCTGAGTGAGATTAAGAAAATTTAATTTAAAGTGAGACTTGCATTATTGTAATTTGTATCAACCAATTGAAACTACATTATTTTTAAAATTATATTATTTGTTTGGACTTTGAGTTATGACTAGTTCATGCCATTTGGCAGTCGTGGAGAATAATATTGGTGCATGTGGAGTGGGCGCGCATAAATGGGCCCCATACACATTTCCAAGATACAATGCCAGCCTTTAAAATCTGATCACCAACGCACGTGACAAAATATTTAAAACAAATATCTTACATGCATTAACTCGCACTTATTCTCTGAAAAAAAAATGTGCGCTTATTTTCACGTCTTATTAAATTTATGCTTTTCTTTTTTATTTGCCATATTAATTTTTACATTACAAAAAAATGAAACTTTTCTTTAAACTTCACCCTCAAAATATTCATATATTTACACAAAATGTTATTATTTATTACACTCAATCTAACCACCTCCCTTACTTTAATAATAAAAATTTACAAAATTCTCCTTCAATACTTCACTCATTACACTTTTTCTTACTAATCTGGGACGGACGGACTAATAGATTGGGATTGCCCAAAAATAATTTTTTTGTCGGTAAAATGTTAGTTATTTGTAGTTAGTTACCACCAAAACCCAACACTCCTGGATTTCTCCAAGAGATTGAATGCAGCCTCCCACTAAAATGAGGAACTCAATTGCGGATGGGTTAATTCACCTGGTTAATATGACCCAAAAGTAATAATATTTTGAGTAAAATTATGGATATATAATGTGAGAACGAAGGTTTCTATTTTTGAAATCTAGAGGTTATTTTAGGATGTTACAATAAAAAAATATACAATATTATGAGGTGGAGGTTAATTATTGATTTTGATGTAATGTAGGGATATGGGATGACAGAAGCAGGGCCAGTGCTATCAATGTGCTTGGCTTTTGCAAAAGAGGCATTTGAGATAAAATCAGGTGCATGCGGGACCGTGGTAAGAAATGCAGAGATGAAAATTGTGGACATTGAAACTGCTGCTTCTCTCCCTCGCAACATGCGTGGAGAAATTTGTATCCGAGGCGACCAGATTATGAAAGGTATCCTCCTAATCATAATATAATATAATATAATATATTTTTATGACTTAATATATATAATATTTACTACATAATAATACATATAAATTATAATTTATAATGGAGTACACGTAAGTTGTTGTAATATGTATTGAAATGGGTGTATCAAATTCTGAAATTAAAGAGACGTGATAAGTACTATCAATAAAAAAACTTAAAGGACTTGACTGAGAATTTCTCACTGCGAATAGAAATGAGAATGGGTAGAAAATGATCAATGTCACTACTCTTTCTCCTAAATAAAATTATTCAATTTTGATTACTTTTTAGTTATCAAAAAAAAAAATTGATCAATTTTTTTCCCCTGAAATGATTTTCCTCAATTTTTCCCCGCACCATTACTATAACTTTCTTTTGTTTCATTTTTCCAAAATTGAAGCACAATACTTGTGATATAACCATGATTTTTTTTTTTTTATCGGTAAATGTTAGTTGTTAATGTTAGAAGTTAGTTCACCAAGTCTCCTTACAATTCCAAATACTCCAAGCCCTCCTTATACCTCCCACTCCAATTCGTTCCCAAAGGGAATCGAACCCAGTCTCCCACTTAAGTGAAGAGCCCGGTGGCCAAGTGGGCTAAGCCCCCTTAGTCGATATAACCATGATTAAAACAATTATTTTATTTCTATTCTCATCGAATAATTTACAACCAAGCGTTAATATGGTTGAATATAGAATTGATTTTCTTCATATTAAAACTCAATGTTGGGCCGTTCGCTCAATTAAATTAAAACTGTATATATTAATTTATAAAATTTAACCATGTATTCATATCATATTTACAAAATTTCTCCACATATGATATGACATTCACTTATCTGATGCTTATTTTATTTCTATTGCCTTGTTTATTTATTTAATCTTGCTTAGTTCAGTCATACCTTGATAATAACAAAAAAATAACACCTTTTAGTTAATATTTTTATGTAAACGAATATTATTTAATAAAAACATAATACACTACGACTTGTACACGAAGAAACTTGAATGTGGTTTACCTAAAAATGAGGCATGGGATTGGTTGGTTATTGCTTGAACGTTGAAATAGACCACCAACTAATAGATAATAATATTAAAATATGTCATGATCATAATAATATTATTGGTAGGCCATCCTCCCACCAACTATATGCTTTGTTTCACCTGATAATAACGTGTCAAATTTTCTTTTACAGAATGTATTTTTTTCTTTTTTTTTCTTTTTTTTGTGAAAAGTTAACCTTTTTTACCTGAGTTAACCTGATGTATCTAACAATTGTCCCTATCAAATGGTAACCCAAAAATAAATGGACTTAGGTAGGTTTATCCACCTAGTTACATCTGAACCTTTACGTTAAATCACAATCTATAATGTTGATTATTTACGTGTCGTACGACTCCCTCATCTTGGATTAAATGACTTTTAAAATTTTAAATATTATTTGTTTTTTCACTATTTTCATTTATTTCTTTTCAATTTACTCTACCTCAAAATTCTAGAAGTATATTTTAAGGGTAACACTTGCACAGGTGCGCAACTAATATTGTTCAATATAAATAATTAATATTGTTCAAGAAAAACAATTAATATTGATCAAATTATACTATTCAATGAAAATTATTAATATTGTTCAATAAGAATAATTAATACTATTATGTGAAAATAATTAATATTGTTTAGTGAAATAACTAATATTTCCTCCATCCCACATTAGTTTTCACACTTTCCTTTTTAATTTGTCCCACATTAATTTTCACATTCCTAAAAATGAAATCTCTTCTTCAACTCCACCCTCACAATATTTACATATTCACAAAATGTTATTATTTTTACACTCAATTCAACCACTTCTCTTATTTTAATAATTCAAATTTATAAAATTATCCCCAATATTCCACTCATCACACGTTTTCTTAAAATGTGTGCTCACATTAATATAAAAACTAACGTGGGACGGAGGGGTATTATTCAATGAAAACAAGCGATATTATTTAAAAGTGCACACCAGTTACATGGTGCAATTGGTGTATACAAAAATTATCATTTTTTAATTAATATTTTTTATTATTTGGCATACTTTTAATTGTTCAATTATCTCTCGTCTTTCATATATCATTAGTTACTCATCTCACTACACCGTCTCATACTATCACATGTTTAAATCGTGATATGGATCACTCCCAAAGTCACTCATACACAAATTATTCTTTTTACTCTCATTGTCAATAACTTTTACTTTCCGTCTCACAAAATGTTATCCATAAAATTAAGGGCGTTTGTTTAGAAATTCTTCAATACCAATGAAAATGAGAATTAATACAAGACAATTGTGGTGTTTAATGAGAGTAAAAGATGATGAATGACATTAATTTTTCTCCTAAATAAGGTAATCATTACCCATTATGATTAATATTTTCCCTACCACCGATAACAAGCTTATTTAATCTCATTTTTTTCAAAATTAGAGCACAACACCAATTATGTAATCAACATGGAGACATTCATTCCTCCAATTTCATTCTCATTCCCATTGAAAATCTCGTAACAAGCGCTCCCTAAAATCATTCATGCACACAATTTTTTTGACGAAAATTGATATTGATCTAGGTTATCTGAATGATCCGGAATCTTCCAAGAGTACAATAGACAAAGATGGGTGGTTGCACACAGGAGACATAGGGTTCATTGATGGCGATGATGAGCTCTTCATCGTTGATCGATTGAAAGAAATTATAAAGTACAAAGGATTTCAAGTTGCACCTGCTGAAATCGAAGCCCTCCTCCTCAATCATCCCTTTATTTCTGATGCTGCAGTTGTACCGTATGCAATTATTGCACCACATAATTATTAAATTGCTAATTTAAATTAATTTATAAATAGCACAATAATAATTAATAATTATTATTTTTGCAGAATGAAAGATGAGCAAGCTGGAGAAGTCCCAGTTGCTTTTGTTGTGAAATCAAATGGTTCCACCATCACTGAGGATGAAGTCAAGCAGTTTGTCTCCAAACAGGTGCTGAATTATTCTCCCCCTTTTTTTTTTCTAAAATGGAAATTACAAATAAATTCGCAATTTTTTGGTATTTCGACAATTTATTTACGATCTTTTAATTTTTTAATTACCGTGTATATTTTCTTGTTACTTTCCGAAATTCAATGCATGATCAAGTTGTTCTGTCGACTTAGCAAATGTGATCAGTTAAAAATAATTTTAGTCCCGTAACTTTTATCTTTTAATTAGTAAATTGTCTTAAAATAGTTAAAATACTTATTTTTCAATTTACGTCCAATTTTTACCAAATATCATCGTTTTTGTCACGTGTCTTGGGGACGGTTTGCGAAAATATGAAGATTACAACAAAAATGAGTAAAAACGATGTTATTTTGTAAATATTTGACGTAAAATGAACTAGGTAAATTGAATTTTTTAACTATCTTGGGACGATTTGCAGGAAAAAAATTAAAGTAACGGGACCAAAACTGTTTTTTACTCCAGCAAATATATATTTGGATTGAAAAATACAAGATTGTGTATGACAAAAGATTTAAAAAAATCATAATTAGATTGTAAGAAAATGCTAGGATTTATGTGTAATTATATAACTTGTGTTTATGTCCAGGTGGTGTTCTACAAGAGAATAAACCGTGTATTCTTTGTTGATACAATTCCCAAATCTCCATCGGGCAAAATATTGAGAAAGGATTTGAGAGCAAGATTAGCTGCTGAAATTCCAAATTGAAATTCATGTAAAGAATATTTACATTATGTCTAGTACGTATTTTTTAATACATAATTCCGAGAATTTAAGAAATATTAATGATTGTAAATTAGTTCTGGTTGTTAAAGCTGTTAAATTCTGGAGACATAAGCTCAAATTTAAGATATGTAGAACTCTCTCAGCCCACATCGGTTTCACACTTTCCTTTTTGTTCGTCCCACATTAGTTTTCAAATTCCAAAAAGGAAATCTCTCCTTAAACTCCACTCTCACAATATTCATATATTTACACAAAATGTCATTACTTTTTACACTCAATTCAACCACATCTCTTACTTTAATAAATAAAAGTTTACAAAATTACCCTTCACTACTCCACTCTTTAAACTTTTTCTTAAAATACGTGTCCACTAATCTGGGATGGAGGGAGTATTAATTACTATCAAAAGAATTCTCTTGTGTAAAGCAGATACATATATGAAACAGAACTTCATTTTAATATTTGAAACTCACTTTTTCTTTAATATTTAAAACTCACTTTTATATATATAATGAGACTATGTCTCATGTATGAGATTGCCTCTTACATGAGTCATACTTGAACGTTATGCGACTGGATTCATTAATTAATATCATATCACTTATTAAATAATATCATTATACTTATAAAATAATACCACAACATTTTACACGCATGCATGCGTCGAAAATTGTGTGAAAAATAATTTAGTACCATTGGATAAATGTAATGATATTACTTTAAAAAATGACGTGGTATTATTAAAGAAACATAAATATATTATCGAATGAATGCAGTTATACGGTATACAACTTGTGATTTGCCCTCGTGCGTATTAGGTGGTGATGGATGTTTTTATTTCAATAAATCAAACTTTTATTGTCATTTCATCAAACGCCTCATGTGCCTTCACTAATATAGTGGGTGTTTGCAAATCTAATTTTATAGGGAGAATTGCTTTTAATTCAAGTACGCTCACCTTCAGAGTTCTAATAGGATCAACGTGCACTAGTGTTGTACCGACAAGATATCAACACTGAGTTCTAAATGTTGAGGCGTTGGAGATGGGTTTTGGTTTGACGTTGTAGAGTTGATAGTAGAGAGAGAACATGTTTCAAAAATGGGGCAAAACAATTTGATTAGGTACAAGATTGTGCAAACGTTTTTGTGCTGGTTGTATGGATCTTACAATGTCTGCAATGGGTAGCAGTCCGATCGAAATAGTGTACGAGATAGTTTAAAATGAAATTAACAAAAAAAAACTTCAAACAACGAAGATAAACTACGTAAAAAGAAGCAGCTATTAGCACAACTTTTATAACCAATATACAACTAATAGTTCCCGAATTTCAAGAAAGAACTGAGGCCCACTTGGTTGGGGGTATTAGGTAATGGGAATGACTCATTAATCATTCTCATGGATAATGCTTAATAATATTTACAGTTCAAAATTAATCTAAAAATAAAATAATCACTAATTTATTTTGGTTACATAATTTTCCTCTTATAATCAATCATTTAACAATCATTCATTTTTCCTCCGCTCAACTTTTTTCTCGCTCAAATTTTTTTCGTGCTCAACTTTTTTCCGAAATTCATCAATGGGAATGAATCACTAGTCATTCTCATTAACTAATTCTAATACCCCAACCAAGCGACCCTAAATATCTTGATATTCATGATTTCTCAAGTAAAAATGGTAGCACTTATTCACCAAAGCACTGTGAATGAATGCATAACTGGTCTCTGCAGGTTCCACCAAAGATATATATATATACACACACACGCAGAGGTGTCATAAAATAATGGCGTGAACATAAGTTATTCAACTTGCTTCAGTGGAGAAGAAAGTTAATAGCAGAAATCTTAAGTTTCAGCGACCAGCAACAGCAATGAGGCAAAAGATATGTCAACTCTCACATATGAAGCTATAAACTGTAACAGCATTATCAACAAAAAGGTTAAATTAGGAACAAATATTTGTCATGCTTGCTAATCCATGTTCTTCATATATTCCTTGGAAAGCTTAGTTTCCATTATCAGCTTTTGCTCGTTTGTTAGATCGTACCCTGATTCAAGTAACGCTTCCACTGTTTGCTGTACGAGAAAATATGCAACAAAATAATCAACTGCCTCCTCCAAGGAGAAATATATTCAGGAGTAGCAAAACGAAACGAGAAATATGAAATTCAAAACTTATTATAGCTCCATTAGTGAATTTATCATGTTGACAACATTCGGACCATATCTCATCAGGTGAATATTATACAAGAGAAAAATTACCATTAAAGTAATAATCAAATTCAGAAAAACATAACTAAGTACGTGAATAACATACAACAATTACCAAGTGATTGAAGTAATAATTAAAGTCAATAAGATACCTTTGGAGGTGTAAATAATGGAAGTTCTCTATCCTTTTTCTTTTTGACAAGTATGTTACCAAGATTTTCAGCACCACCAGCATCATTTACCCACTGCCGCATGAAAAGAAAAATAGTAAATAAATATACAAACAAAAATTCTAGACGTGAGGCTCGGTGAAGACCACAAGAAGAAGACATTTTTTGATACCATATGTCTACAAAAAGAAAAATTTCTGATTTTATTAAAATTCCATATCGGAGTCCAGCAGAAACAAACTTGAGACGCATGGTTGGAGAAATGTGTATAGAAACTTCATTTAACAGCAGTTATGTGTATCAGTTAAACTGGTTCTTAGTCTGTGATTTTCTCAAATATCACACCAATCAACGAACATTAAATTTTCACTATTTAACAGTAATTAGTAGAACCTAAACCCATGCTAATAGAAAGATTAAAACAATCAAGAATTACTCCAATATTAATGGATCATTCTGCTTTTTTCAAAAGGTACCTGTAGGATTGAGCGGTCGTAGGTTCTTGACCTAAGAGCACCATAAAAGTCCAATGCTGTCGTACGCACAAAGTGAAGAAAGTGTTAGATTTTATACTAAGGATAATTGTTTTCTCTCGCTTTTTCTTTATGGTAAATGCTCATTTCTCATTTCCGTTGCTCTTTTCTTATATGTTGAATTTCGAATATTTTATTAAATCATTTTCAAAAATCTAGATTATATAGCCTACTTTCCACGTTACGAGTTTCCACATGTATCGAACCTAATTATTGCTTATGCATAGAAGTTAAAAATGCATGGTTTCTACAGATTTGGCTGCAATCTTATTGATATAATATATTTTTGCTCAAAAAAATGCTTGGTACCTTGACCAGGAAATTCGCGCACAACGCTGACAACCTCATTCCTTGTTATGCCATCTTTCTCATACATCCTATGAACAATGTTTACAATGTCTTCTTGGGTGGGCTGCCTGTAGCACAGAGTGTGATTTTAGGATCCACATAGCAGGAAATGTTCATACAAGAAGTATGAGCAGATAATTCTTGGTCAGATATATATGATTGGTTAAATATTCATAAACCAAAACCTGAATAATTTTTGGGATCTATTATTTCAAAATCTAATATAAAATTACTGAAACAATATACTAGATAATATACACTGATAAAACTTAATCACTGCGTGACATTTTAAGGTGCTAAGGAGTAAGGACATTTTAAAGTGCTAAGGTGGCTGCTTAGGTTTAAATGAACACTCATATGGAAGTTCCCTAAACTCAAGAAAGTCTCATCAAATAGATATCACAAATCACATGGGTACTATTCTTGTTCGCTGCTCACTGACGTAAGACATATGCAGAAAAAATTGCATAATTAGTCTCATATTTATTGGGTATTGGCAATTGTAGTCCCGCATGACTCGATTTTCTTAGATAAGTCCCATAACTTCAAAACTGATGCACTTTTAGTCCTATATCAACAATTTTTTGTTTTAGGATGATAATTAATTTGTGATTTTTGTAATTGAAATTAGTATGGTGGGTCTCATGCCACGACGCGACGTCAAGTCATTAGTTTGGTTGCTACATGAAATTCCATCAGCTCACGTGAGCGGGACGTGCAAAAATCCTGCAACCTTGGCAATATGGGACTAAAATTGCATCATTTAAGAAGTTATGAGACTTAATTAAAATAATAAATTCATATGAGAATAAAATCGCTAACACAAAATAGATACGAGACCAATTTGCAATTTACTCGATATATGCATTTAATCAGAAAATGCATCCTTTCGAATCACAAGCTGCCAGATAACACTCAAAACTGCTTCAAGGAGTTACCAGTAGAACTTATCCATCCTTCCATCACGGATTAATGGCGCATAAATTCTTGCCAAATCATTTCCTGTGACAATAATTGGAATTCTGTGTGTAGTGTCTGACTCTCTCCAAGCTTGCCCTGTACTTACTCTCGTAGGATTATCTGATAAATTCATGAGAGTTCCGACCACAATTTGGTTGTTTACTGTCATTTGAGTGTTACCTTGGAAAGGGAAACAGAAATTTGCATGTCAGGAATATCATGACCCAAGATTCATTTATGAAAGCATGTAATGCAAGTGTAAAAACAACCGGCCCATTTGGTGCTTCTTAGAGAACTTGGGAACTTGGGAAAAATATATTTTTAGGCTCGTAACTTTTGGGGAAGGGGGGAACGGGGTTTCAAAGGACATTATATTTACGGGCTTGTAAATTAAGGGCAATGTTTTTAAATTTATGTAAATGTAGACCAAATTGGCCTGAATTAGTTCAAATCGTGCTAAAATCGCACGTGAATCTCACGTGAGGACTGAAACTCAAGCTTTGATCCATGTAAATTAAGAACAATACTTTTTAATTTATGTAAATGTAAGCCAAATTGGCCTGAATTACCCAATTTGGTCAACATTTGCATAAATAAAAAAATAGTCCTTAATTTACATGCCCATAAACATAATGTCCTTCCTTTGCAAACCCACCATAGTTATGGGCCTAGAAAACAAATTTTCATAGAGAACTTTAATCATAAAGGAACTATTTCTCACCAAATATACCCAACCCAGCATCAATATCATTGATCATCAAACAACTCATTTTTCCCTGTAGCATTAAAACAAACCAATACTCATTACTCTCACAGATGGTGATAAGGAGCAAAGAAGATATAAAGGTAGGCAGCATGATTGAACACAGTTTTTCTTTTATTAATCATTTAAAAACATATGCTGAAAACATTCAACACCAAAAATGCATGCTAATTTTGATTGCCACATTCAACAACTTCATGTCTTTTCCAGAATCATATTCATTTCTAGAAATAGCAGTAGGCTTCATAATGTCACTTCAAGATAAGGGTCAGGAAATGATGATCAAGGCGTTCCTTTTGGCCGGTAATGATGAGTCATATTATAACTTAAGCCCCCAGAGTCACATCTGGGTTACAGCCCCCATACATTAAAGGTCAGAATTATAATGCCAAGAGTCACATCTGGGTACAGGCGTACAGCTTTGGACGAGAGAGTAGTTCAGGAAATACGTTTTAAGGATATAATTATGATGCCTATTTTCTACTCAACTCTTTGGTTGTGGAAGCACAACTCTTGCTTAGGTTTTTCATACTTCAGGCCTTATAGCAATAATCAGAGTATCTCTTGAAAGCATAATTGCTAACTTCTAATAGTTCATAAGACATCCACTAATATCAATCCATGAACTAAGCAGCAAATTTGCATTGTGAATGGATGTGTGTTCATTAGTGCTTCATTATAAAGAAGAGACAGGTTAGTTTATAAGTTGGCTATTGTTGAGCAGTATCAGATTAGATCTTCCCTTGAATGATCACATAAGGATTAGTAACAGCCCAGATATTAGTGTTAGGCTTATGACAGCCAACCAATTATTGCTCAACAATTCTTGGATGCCGTTACATCTGTGCGGCAAACTCCACCAGTGGCAGTAATGGGTTTTGATGATGACAATGATATGCATTTGAGGTCTAGATTTAGATTAGCGAGGTTTAGACCCACATTCTAATTCAATGGTGTAAAACCAATAGCTAAAATGATTGCATAACTCTAGGATGTAAGGCAGTAAAAGTAATATAGTATCTAACTTGGTTCTGAACCACTTGAGAAGCAGTCCTGTAACGCTCACGTATCAATTTCCCTGGTTCTCCTACAGGAAGTACAATATATCCCAAATAAATATAGCCCAATAAACATACAAAACACTGTTCTGAAATCATTCATCCATCGGCAACGTACCTGCTCTTTCAGATTCCAATTCCCCAGCAGACATAATAACAGGTTCCACCCCCATTGCACGGAAAATAAGTTCAGTTTGGAATGTTTTTCCTTGCCCTTTTCCTCCCCAAACTCCTGTCAAAACAATACATTCAAAATATTGTTTTCAGAATGTTGACTTGGGTAGAATCGTACATATTACTACTCCCTATATCCCAATGTATAGCTCACTTTGATTTTGTACACTAATTAAGAATGATTAGGGAAAAACTAATTGCAAAATAAACTTCCTGCAATACGCCTTACTAATGAGTACTGGGTTTAACATGATGATTATATGCAAGTCTTTAACATTTCAAAATTCGAAGATTACATAAAGGTGTACGTAAATTTCAAATGAGACTAGATATTCGGGACAACCCAAAAAGTAACAATGGATAGTTAGGGATGGAAAGAGTATTTTTCTCTATTAACAGTTAATATCTGTGTCATAAAATTTTATCTGACAAGATCAAAATGAAGATGGTATTAAAGGCTAACATATCTACTATCTTACAGAGACACTAAAGAAACATTGAGTCGTATGCAACTGTAGGTATAACTTTAGTACATAATGACAATGTCATCTAAAGCAAATTTTTCAAATCTCTAACAATATCTGACACAATTTTATTTTTTTAATCTATATAATTTGACACCCATCACACAACTGTAAACTTAGTCCTGTCCCACACTTCCTCATAAAAGTTTTGAAGTACCTGACAAGTAATATAATTTTCTTCTATTTCAATGGTTTCATCACAATCCTAAAAATATTCTATTTCATTCTTTCCAAATTGACCAGCAAAAAGCTGTACCAATCACCCCCATAACACTGGACCTCTATTGTTATGAAACCTCCTTGTTTAAATTTATAAGTGCGCACAGTTTGAATATCAATTTCAATGCAAAGACTAATAAACTTAGACAGTAGGAAAATTCATGAAAGAGTATCCTTAATTGTGCTAATTACCCTTATATTTGTGACAGTTGACTCTTTTCAGACAGTACGTTGATCTGAAGCAAAATATTCACCTAAAATTAATGGAACTTTGGTATTGAGAAGATGAGCAATGTAATTCTTCACCAAGTGAACAACTGCAACAAAACATCATAGATATTAGAAAAATGGCAGAGTAGAACTTCCCAGCAGAGCTGGATATTTAATCTCTGAGGAATTATGGGAACAACATAAACTTAAACATGTAATTTTTATGTTAAGTTGGTCAACTAATAGAATTTGTGAAGTATCTTAAAATAAGAAGTCAGGTCTTAATGATATGCTTACACATATACCAACATTTAAAAATATATCCCTTTTTTATTTAAATTTGTATATATGTGTATGTGAGTGGAAATGTAAAATCTAGTTCAGCAAACAAACAACAAAAAACTAAATAGACCGTGTAAGTTCTATGATAGAACATTGTGCTAAAAGTATAACTAGGCAAATATCACTTGTTGTGAAGGATATTAGATGCCCAGCCATGTACATTGCTTCGTCCCAATTTCATTTGCCACTGTACGAAAATGAGTCGTCTACGTAGATTGAATGATCTTACCGACTTTATCCTGTCATATCAAAATGAAGCGCAGAGCATATTATAAGAACCTTAACAAAAATTTAAAAAAAAAAATCTAAGAAGCCACTGATATAATATACCAAGAAAACTGGCGCAATGTAATAATCTCCCTGAAGATACTCAAAAGACCTTGTTGCCTTTTGCCGATAATCAAACACAATGTCCGCTGGAAAAATAACCAGCAACAGAAGAATCAAGCAATGAATAACCAAACAACCGGTGTCATTATCAAGCAACTTATAGCAGGAAGAAATAAATAACAACTAATATGCTCAATTCAAAAATGTACATAACAAATTTCTGTGGAATAATTGTAATATGCGCAGTAGTCATTTATACAAGCAAGAGTTACGCATTAATTACAATCTTTGCCGAGGAAATCGCCGGTGAAAAGGTCATCAATGACGCCAGCCCTAGCTCCAACGGCGATATTCATGTTGTCGGCTTCTGCGCCGAGCCGGTACAAGTAATCTTTGCCCTCGGAATCCGTGGCTTCCCATGAAGACTGTTGAGACAGCTTCCTTTCCTCTTTGCTCGTTGGATTTGACTTCGTATACTCATTCCCTCCTTCGCTTTTTGTTGGAAAATCATTGGTTAGGATTCACTAACCTTTGTGTGACGCGGAATATATCGAACTGCGCAGGGTTGGATTCTACATACGATTGTGATCCTCAGAGTCAGAAATACATTTACGTATGAAATGCATTCAATTGTTCACAACTTAAGTGCCTTTAAGTTTGAGTATTCATGTGATACGTATATTTGTTGTTAGGGTGAAATTGGGAGAGAATTAGAAGAATCCGTCATCTCCTTTCTGCATGGTATATTATATTCTGAGAAAACCACGTTGAATTGGTTTTCATGAGGGAGTTAGTCAAATAACTTCCCTCATCCTTATCCACTTCATGTGTGGATATTAAATAAATAATATATTTATTATTTATTATCTTTCATCTCCCACTCACACTGAAGTTTTGAGCTTCATACTCATCTACTTCATATCTTTTAACTATCACACAATATATTTTTCATACAGGCAAATAAATCGTGTGACCCTCGAGAATATGAGTTTTTGTGCTATACACTTGTTAAGGATATATAGCAACTCAATCGATTTTATATGTAGAATCCAAAACTCGTAATACCCCAGAATTCTTTCAATTAACACAAGTTGACATATCTCTTTCAATCCCTTGAAAAATTAGAGCATACTCAACTTTTCATCAAATCTATGTATTCATAATCAAGTTCTCAACTCGATTGGCCGGTCGATGAATCACAATAGATTGTTTTTGATAAAGACATCCTTCCTTTCACACAAAGTATCTCTGAGACTCCCATTATAAATTTGCTTTCCCTAGACATGTACCGCATTCTTTGAATTATCTTAGCTATTGGTAACATGCTAAAGTAGCAACACTAAAGTGAAGACTTAGAAATATAGCGAGAAAGTCTTAAGGGTATTTTAAGAGGTTCATTTAAACCTCAAGGCCTCATACTATGAGAAAATAGGGATATCTTTCTCATTTCCTTATGGTCGACTTAGCACATGTGGTATGAAACACATGTTACGATGTCTTGAACTTCCGGAATGGAAGTGTGTGTCTTTGAGTCATTTTCTATCTCATCGACGACATCGTATAAATCATAGTTCAAGTGTATCCTGGACACTTAACTTAGATTTCCTCCCACTATAGTCTAGGGAATCCATTGATTTAGCTTATGAACAAGTCAAATAGATTTGTGGTAAAATCTATTGCGATTATTTCCAAATAATCTCATCTCTACACACACTACGATGTCGGAGGTGATTGCTCGTATGAGTGAGCCAATCTATACTTGTCGACACACTATTATGTGAACCATCACATAAATTACAATACATAAATCTCTAGCAACATTAACATATACTCATACCATGTCCAAATCCATTTAAACTTTAATCTTAGATGTCCAAGACATCTATATGAACAAGTTTGATGAGAGGATTTGCTAACATTTATAAGTAAAAGGTATTTTAAGAATCACTCTTTCAATCTTTGTAATATCTCTACAAAGAACCTTTTAAGAGTATTTGGTTTTCTTAATACTTGGAATATCTAGTGTAAGCTATAGTTGCTTTTACTATCACTAAATAGTAGCAACTCCCACTAAAGTATTTTATTCCATAACGAAATTGTAGCAACATCTCTCACCAGGATATTTGATTCCATAATGAGTGATAACAACTCCCACTGGAGTGTTTATTTCACAATAAATCGCTACATCTCCTATTGGAGTGTTTGATTCCATGGTAATCTTCTGACTCCCATTTGGAGTATTTGATAACTTGGTAAATCACTACGGCTCCCACTTTGGAGGTTTGATTTCACAATGAATCACGCAACTTCATTTAAAGTGCTTACTATTCCCAAAAGTTTCAAGAAATCTCTTAACCAAACTACCTCTTGTCTCTGAGATGCACATGCCACAAGCTTGACCTCTATAGTGGGCGGTCTTTATACAAATCTATCTCATACTTATGTCATTAGATTGCCTCAATCTCAAGCAAGATGACATAAGCTGGAATTTGATTTACGTTAATCTAAATCACTATTCCAGTTGGATTTGTATAATTTTAACATTTGAATTTTAAATTATCTCCTTGAGATAATAATCTGCAATACACTGGATACCTCAAAATCTCAAACACTTTCTATTAGTGTTTTTCTCAGATTAATTGATATCTGCTAACCAAAACTAATAGCTCAACTATTGTCTCAATGTGTGCACAACTTAGCATACATTAGACTTTCAATTGCATTTGTATATGATATTATCGACATCCCATCTTTGAGTTTTCGGACACTCATCACGGTGTAATGACTCGTCTTCCACAACATGAGTATCAATAGGTTTTCACACACCTATTTTGAATTGTTTAAGAAGTCTCTTTGTGTAAGCCTCTCAAGACAACCCCAAGTAACTTCTTCAAACAATTTTTATGAATCTTTCCATAAAAAACATACTCATGTTGTCATTCCATTAATAATATAACAACAAAACAAGATTAGAATTACAAAACTATCTTGGACCGTTTAACTAAGCACAATGATCTTTGTCTTTCACAACAAAGTTATATGAGATAATCATTTAAATGAAATCTCAAGTTACAACGTCTTAAGGATTATTTAAGTTCGCAAATCGACTTTTCAATTTACAAACATTATCCTCTTAGAAGATTGAATTCTACATGTTACATGTAGATTTCTCCTTCCCATTTTCCATTGGAAAAACTAGTTTTTGACGTCCAATTTGATGTAATTCTAAATCTAAACTTGATATATTAGCTAGAATCGGTTGAGGTAAAAATTACAACGAGATGAAAAAATTAATACACTCGCTTTTAGAGTATAAGTTTTTCATCACGTGAATTTTATTACCTCACTATAGAGTCATCAATCTTAATTTAATTTTGAGAATTCATTAATTCTCAATTGCTTAGTGTCTTGATGAAAAGTCCACAAGTTCACAAACTTGGTTTGACCTCAACGACTCAAGTTTGTCTTACATTGCTTTCTTTCACTTGGTCTCTTATGACTGAGATGGAACCTCTCGAGCGTTTGTAGGTTCTTCCTCATTCACTAAAGACTTATCATATTTGGTCTCTTATGACCTGAGATGGAACCTCTCGAGCGTTTGTAGGTTCTTCCTCATTCACTAAAGACTTATCATATTTTTACGGATATCATAATGCCATTCAAGCATATATTCTCTAGATAATTACTCTCATCAAGATCCATCTGATCTTAAAAAAGTAAAAATCTATCAAAGAACATTTTATCAGTAAATCATATAAGAATTAAGAATACCTACCAGTAGAAATGATATTCTTTAAATCTATGAACCGAGACCGTTGATCTAGAACGCAATTACTAGAATTGCTTCTATGTTTTCACAATTTAGATGTGTCGGTATCGGTGGTGTCAAGAGTGGGATTCTCGGAGAGTGAAAATCTTTCATCGGAGAAGAACGTATCGATTTTACGGTTTCGATCCCTTTTAACCGCATTATCAATTAAGGAGGAGAAGTTATCTAACTTCCTCCTTGTAATTATCCACTTCATGTGTGGATTAATTAAGTATTATATATATAAATAATATATATTAATACTTAATTATTTAATTACTTTCATCTCCCACTCACACATGAAGTTAGAGGCTTAATCCCATTTGCTTCGTTCCAGTTCACCATTCGATATACCTTTTATACGGACAAATAAATCGTGTGACCCTCGAGAATATGAGTTTTAATGTTATATACTTGTTAAGGATATATAACAACTCAATCGATTCACAAGAAGAAAATCAAAACTCGTTGTACCGAATTCTTTCAATTAACACAAGTTGACATATCTCTTACAATCCCTTGTAATTTACTAGAGCATATTCAACTTTTTTTTGTCAAAATACTTATGTATTCATAATCAAGTTCTCAACTTGATTGACGGTCAATGAATCACAATAGAATGTGTTAATAAAGATATTCTTCCTTTCAAATAAAATCTCTGACTCCCACTATAGCCGCTTTCCTAGACATGCATCGTATCACCGAATTGTCATGGCTATTGATAGCATGCTAAAGTAGCATCACTATAGTGAAGACTTAGAAATAAACTAGAAAGTCCAAAGGGTACTTCTATGAGGTCGATTAGAACCTCAAGGACTCATACTATGAGAAAAAAAAAAATTTGGGATTATATTTCTCATATCCTTATGGTCATCTTAGCACATGTAGTATGATGAACACATGTTACAATGTCTTAACTTCCAAGGTGGAAGCGTATGTCATTTTAAATTTTAGACATTGTATAAATCACGGTTCAAGCGTATCTACAACACTTAACCAAGATTTCCTCCCACTATTGGTCGGGAAATCTGATGATTTAGCTTTGAAACAAGTTAAATAGATTCGTGGTTAAAATCTATTACGATTATTTTGAATAATATAATCTCAACTTTGCACATTTTCTAATGTCAAAGGTGATTGCTCGTATGAGAGAACCAATCATAACTTGTAGACATACCGATATATGAATTCCATATATTTGTGATACATAAAATGTTATTTCTATAACAAAAATTATTAACAAAATACAATATCCACATCGCATTACATTATATCCTATGTAAACCAAAAGCCTTAACATGTCCCGAGAAAAACATCTCTAGGAATGGCTTTGGTAAAAGGATCTCGCCAACATCAATCGTGTAGAAATGTATTTAAGAGTCACTTTCTTCTTCTCTATAATATCTCTAATAAAATTATACTTAGTATCGATGTGCTTGGTCTTTCCATGATATTTGGGATCTTTTGTGTAAGCAATTGCTTTTTGATTATCACAATGCATTGTGATGCTCCCACCGGAGAATTCACAACTCCCAAATGTTTCAAAATCTCCTCACCAAATCGATTCTTGTACCGCAGATGCACATGCCACAAATTCAGCTTCCATTGTGGACAATGCAATGCAAGATTGTTTCTTGCTACACCATGAGATCGCTCCATTGTTGAGCAAAAAGACATAACCGGAGAGGTCGATTTACGTTCATCTAAATCACCACTCCAATCTGCGTCTGTATACCCATTTAGTGTCACATTATTTCCTTGGTAACAAAGATAATAATCTGCAGTTCCCTTTAGATATCCGAGAATCCTCTTTACTGCAATCCGGTGCTTTTTACCGGATTAGATTGATACCTGTGACTAGACCAACGGCATAACAGATGTCCGGGCGTGTACACAACATTGCGTACATTAGACTTCCAATTGCATTAGCGTATGGTACTTTGGACATTTCAGCTTTTTCCGGAGTCTTTGGACACATATCACGGCTTAATGATTCGCCTTTAACAACGGGAGTATCCACAGTGAGCATTTATCCATTTTGAATCGTTCTAAAAAGTTTTCTTATGTAAGTCTCTTGAGACAAACCAAGTAGTTTTCTTGAGCGATCCCTATGAATTTTTACACCAAGTATGTATTCTGCTTCACCCATGTCTTTCATTTCAAAGTTTGAAGATAACCATTTTTAATGGTCTCAAGATACTCTTTATTGTTTCATTAACAAAATATCGTCTACATATAAAGATAGAATCACAAAATTTTTCATGGGTATTTAACATAGACACGGTGGTCTTCGTTTATCATGACAAAGTTATATGAGATTATCGTTTTGTGAAATCTCAAATACCATGTCTTGAAGATCGCTTAAGTCCGTAAATTGATCTTTTCAATTTACAAACCTTCTCATCTTGACCTTGAAGAATGAATCCTACAAAGTTGTTGCATGTAGATTTCTTCTTCTAATTCTCCATTGAGAAAAGCGGTTTTAACGTCCATTTGATGTAATTCTAAATCCATACTAGCAACTAGGGCTAGAAGTAGACGAATTGAGGCAAATCTCACCATTGGTGAAAAGGTTTCTTCATAATCTATACCCTCTTGTTGAGTATATCCTTTTGCCACCAAGCGAGCTTTAAACCTTTCTACCGATCCATCACCTTTCTTTTAATTTTGAGAATCCATTTATTCCCAATTGCTTTTCGTCCTTTAGGAAGATCAACAAGTTCCCAAACTTGATTTGATCTCATAGACTCCATTTCCTCTTCCATTGCTTTTTCCATTTCTCCTTTGCACGGACAGGATAAAGCCTCTTGTATATTTCTAGGCTCCTCCTCATCTACTCGGGATTTCTTCCCCATTTTCTCGGAGACACAAAGAAGACGTGCCCTTCAATGTCATAATGCCTCTTAGGCATATGTTTTCTTGAACTTTTCCTAGATTGTGGCGTTGTAAGATCTTCTCCAGGATAAAATGTTCTCGTCAAGATCCATCCGATCTTCAACGGAAAACTCTTATCAAGATCCACATTCTTTATTAAACCACTCCCACTTGGATCTCGATGTAGAGTGATTTTCGTCGATCTCAAAAATTGGTTCAATGTTTCGAACCCCCTTCGATCAGGGAATTCGGTTTCGAGAAAAATTGCATTACGTGATTCTATTTCGATCCACACTCCCATCTCCTTGATCTCAGAAACACGTACCCTTTAGAGTGATCACAGTATCTTATGAAGATACATTTCTTTCCTCTTGGACCCAACTTTCCATCTTGACTCGTAGAATCATGTACAAAAGCTGCAGATCCCCAAGATCTAAGGTTACTTAAATCGGGTTTTCTACCCGCCCAGAGTTCGTATGGAGTTGAAGCAATTGACTTTGAAGGCACTCTATTCAACACATAAGCCGCGGTAAGCAACGCATCCCCCAAAAAGAGACAGTAAATTAGCTTGTGCCATCATGGATCTAACCATTTCCAACAATGTCTGTTCCTTCTCTCGTGCAACACCATTTTGTTGAGGAGTGTAAGGAACGATTAATTGCCGGATTATTCCTTTTTCATTACACAATTCCTTGAATTGATCGGAAAGATATTCACGTCCTCTATCGGTTCGTAAAACTTTTACGATTCTCTCTTTTTGATTCTCAACCTCATTTAGGTAACGTTTGAAACAAGCTAATGCTTGATTTGTGAGATATCAAATAGACATATCCATAACGTGAATAATCATCTATGAAAGTAATGAAATAAGAAGCTCCATGACGTGCCCTCACATTAACGGGACCACATATATCGGAATGGATTAATTGCAATGGAAAATCGGCTCTAATAGCTTTGCGAAAGGTTTTTAGTCATTTTACCAAAGCAAGACAATGTTCACATCTGGATAACTCGACTTTCGAAGATGAACTTAAGAGTCCTTCCTTGACAAGTCGATTCATCCTATCTTGCCCAATATGACCTAATCTAGCATGCCAAATGTTATTGTCTACACAAGCATCACTAGAGGAACAAACATTTAGAAAACATGAGCGATCTTCATAATAACTAAATGTAGTTCTATTACAATCTAAAATCATAAAACCATCAACAAAGTGTCGGTACCATAACAAACATCATCCTTGCTAATAATAACCATGTCTTTTGAAAAAAGTATATTAAATCCTAAATTAAGAAGAAGCATTACGAAAGCGAGATTCCGTGTGATCTCGGGAGCAAATAAGACATCATGTAGGATAAAAGCACGACCATTGCCCAACTCAAGTTTGCAAGTCCCAACTCCTTTGACTTCAACTCGAGCATTATTACCCACATATATCCATCTCGTTCCCCTCGGAACACGACGGTAATCCACATATGCTCCTCTGTCCCTTGTTACGTGGTCTGTTGCCCCGAGTCTATAATCCACAAAGGATAAGATTCGTCAATAACACAGTACTAGAGACATAAATCATGCTCAAAATAGAATTCTTATGAATTACCTTGTCCCTCTTGGGCTCGGGGCATTCACGAGCAAAGTGGCCAAGTTGATGACAATTATAACAAGGCATTTTACTCTTATCTTTCTTCTTTTTAGCATGCTTTTTCTTCTTCTTCTTTCCCTCGGGATTGTTAGCATTTGGAACATTGGCGGGATTCGGTCTTAGGTTGCTTATTCTTTTTCCCTTTCTTCCGAGTTCTTCTTACGTTTAAAGCCCGAAGCTTGTTTCGAATCGATTCAAACAAAATAAGCACCGGATGAAGGCTTGGCGGCTCAAGGCGTTCATCTTCTAACTCTACATGACGAGCCGCATCACTAAAAGTCTTAATGCTCTCGTTGTGAGTTAGATTGACCTTTAGATGTTCCCACCTATCGAGGAGTGACCGAATTAAAGCTTGAATTTGTTGCTCGTCAGAGAGTATGTGGCCGGAGACTTAAGTTCTCGATCATATTAGACATTTCCCGAAGGTGTTGTCTTATGGTATGATCGACTTTCTTTTTGTAAGTATCGAGACTTAATCGTCACTGCCTTAATCGAGTAAGCGATGTGCCACCATACTTTTCCCTTGCAGATATACCCGGATATCATGGGCGGTAGGATCTTTGTTCACACTCGTGAATCATGTCATCAATCACCGAGCTCACTAAAATCCCACGAGCGGTGGAATTTTTCTTTTCCACGCCTTGAGATAAGCTTCTTGGTCCCTCCTCCCTTGAGTTCCTATCCCAATTCCAGATCAGCCATCACATGGTTTATAGCGTCCAAAGCATCTTGTTCGTCCAAGACATACCATATCTTGTGGCGCCAAGTATCATAATTGTCTCCATTGAGTTTTTCACCCTTGTTCAACTCAAAGAATAATTGACTTGGATGCCATTGTCTTTTCATAGAGAAGTAACTCATTATGTTAATAATATTATCACACGTTTAATCAACTTTTTTATGTCAAGTCATAAACATCTAATAAATTGATACAAGACTTGATTTGAAAAATAACTTAAAGCTATCAATCATCAATCAATGTCAAATATCTCAATAAAAGATTTCATACTTTATAACATAAAAAAATATATATATGAGTTAAGCAATAAATAAAAACTCATAAAACCACATCAAGTTGAATACAAACATTTTCAAATAACCACGTAAGAAAATGTATCAATATTCATACAAAATAACGACCATTTAAAGCGTCTAACAAGGACATTCTCTCGACGTTTGTCAACCTTTTTAGTGCCTACATTGAAAGCAACTTGTGCTAAAGGATCTATAAGAGGGTTCTTAATCTTACTCTTAGATCTACCATTTAATCTAAGAACATCAGAACATCTAAGACCTCCCATCCTTGAGCACATCATTTTAATAGCTTGTTTTTATCGATCTCTTGATTCTTTAGCCATTAATCTCATTGTGTCGGATGCCGTAGGCTTTTCTCCGAAAAAACCACGTTTGCTAGAAGACAGCTTGTCCCAAAAAACCTTCCGTAAATCGGGATCAAGAGTCCTCGCCCATGTATCCGGACTTTTAATCTCATCGGCTAAATACATTGGCAATTTTCTTTTGCACGAAGAAAATGTAATTGGACATATAACTCATTCATATGAAGTTCATGGTCTCTTATCTTTGTGATATGGCTTCATCTTACAAGTCATGAATTCTTTAAGTACATCATCCTTAGTTTGGATGTCTTTCGTACTAATAACTCTAATGACTCCCATATTTCGAACCATAAATTACCAACGGGGACTAAATTAGTTAAACTTCATCATAATGAATTTAAATAAACTTTTTAACACATGAAATCACAATTTCAAGTGGAATAAGTTAACTCACTATTGATGCAAGTGTAACCATAGCTCCCACTATCATATATGAGGCATTGCATGAAAACAACTATGTTTCAATATAGTCAAACAATAATTTGAAGAGATAACAAAAAACAATCATACACTATTATAATGAACATAAGGCATATTATGAAAACATGCTGAGAAAAAAAAAAGGATTTGAAAAAACTAGTCCATGTACTTTAAAACAGTCATTATATGTCCGAAAAAGACTTTTAACACGTAAAAGCGAGATCCGAAAAGCTCCCACTTGCCGGAAAAAAGTCTTCACGCGCCGATCGCCGGAAGGAGGCTGTTTCGAGCTCCCACGCGCCGGCACGCGCCTCCAGGGAGGTCCCACGCGCTTCCACGCGCCGCCACGCGCTCGTAACAGCTCCCAGCGTGAGTCCACGCGCCGTTGACCGGCGTTGACCGCCGCCGCGCGTGGGTGACACGCGCCGTTGACCACCGTTGACCGCCGCCGCGCGGGTCTCACAGCGCCGCCGTTATTTGCCGCCGTCCGCCGCCGTTGACCGCCACCGCGCGGCCGTTGACCGCCACCGTCCGCCGTCGCTCATTGCGGCTCAGTGCAGTCAGGTCCCGGTTCGGTTGAGTCGGTCCGGTTCAATTGAGTCGGTTCGGTTCAATTCGAGTCGGTTCGGTCAAAACGGTTCGGATCGGTTGGTGGAGTCGACCGAGTCAACGGTTCGGGTTTGACCCGGTCAAAGACTCGATCGAAAAGGAGTTTGAAATAATTTTCAAAAAATTGCAAAAAAATCCTTTGAAAATATCGAATTCTCGAAAAAAATCCCTGAAGTTTACGAAACTTTGCAAAAATGGCCCATTTCAAATTTATTTTAAAAATCATAACAAATTCGTTTCAAGGCCAAAAAATTCAAACTTTATGTCTACGGAATCCTCATTCAATGCTCTACAACTTAGTGTAAACATAATGTGAAGATTCGTAACATACCAAAATTCGATTTTTCTATTTCAAAAACTTTCTTACAAAAAAATATCAAATGCTTAAAACATGCACTCTTAAACATTCATGCATAGAACATGATGAAACAAGTTCTAAAAAATATCCCATAAGAGATCACATGATTTACATAAACATTACGATGACATAGCATGGAATAAAACATGATTTTATAAAAACACAATATTCTCATTCAATACTATAACGTCACTTATGTAAACAGAGAATATATCAAGTTTTCACAAAAATATATTCCGGCATAAAATACGTACCATCATATTTAAACTCATGTCATCATATTTAAACTCATGCCAACATATTTAAACGCATGCCAACATATTTAAATACATGCCATTAAATTTTAAACACATGAATGGAAATCCAACTTGCTCTGATACCACTTTGTTGGATTCCATATAAGAATTAAGAATACCTACCAGCGGAAATGATATTCTTTAAATCTATGAACTGAGACCCGTTGATCTAGAACGCAATTACTAGAATTGCTTCTATGTTTTCACAATTTAGATGTGTCGGTATCGGTGGTGTCAAGAGTGGGATTCTCGAGAGAGTGAAAATCTTTCATCGGAGAAGAACGTATCGATTTTACGGTTTCCAATCCCTTTTAACCGCATTATCAATTAAGGAGGAGAAGTTATCTAACTTCCTCCTTGTAATTATCCACTTCATGTGTGGATTAATTAAGTATTATATATATAAATAATATATATTAATACTTAATTATTTATGCACACTCCGAGATCATGTTATCGATGATGAACTCATCAATATGTCACGTGCTATGACATTTTTCATTTTTCAAATTTCATGATCTTTTTTCGACCGAGTCTCCATCACAATTCCAGAACCTCCCATAACATGGTTTGATAGTATCTAATACATCATGTTCTCTAAGAACATTTAAAGATCATGACGTCATGTGTCATAATTATCGTCATTGAGTTTTCCTATTTTGTTTCAACTCAACAATGATTGCTATTGAAGCTATTATGCAGTTTTAATAGAAGTGATTCAAGAATTAATATTCATTTATGTATCAATTTGTTCTATGTTAAGCTAAGCGACATCTGAATAATTCGATACGAGAATTCAATATCGAAAAATGACTTAAAGTCATTAATCATCAATCTCATAAAGTATCCTCCTTAAACAGATTCAGTTCCAAAACATGAACAAAAACAAGTTCTAGCATTTAATGATTAAAGTAAATAGCTAAAACTCCCACTCAACAACATGAAAGCGCATGCTTAAAACATTCAATCAATATTAATGCAATAAAGCACAATCATGTCATAAAAAAATGCAACCAAAATAGTTACGCTAATCTCGGAAGACTATCAAGTCTTAAATACCAACTATTAAGGTCATTCAAAAACAATCTTGTTTAAAACGCTCTTAGGTAAACTCCTTAAAATTTTTTGGATAATCTATGATGTAATGTATACGCTCACGGAGTACTTCATTAGTACTCATTAAGAGAAATTATGATAAAAGGATCTACATGGTGATTCTTCATCCGAGCGTTATTCGACTTTTCAAGTTAAAACCGTCGGATCGTTGAATCATTCATTTGTGTAAACATGTTGCTCATTCAACTTGTCTACCGTATATCCAATACCCAATTATCACTCCATTTCTTCCATAGTATCATAATATTCATAAGATTCCAATTCCAATTAAATTTTGTATAATTTAAAACCTTCAAAACTACTTATAGTTTTCTTGGAAGTACCTCACTCAAATCTCAACTCTTATTGAGTGTCAAGCTATAAAATTGGAATTAACTTATGAGATACTAAAAGCGAGCTATACATCTTCATCATATAACTTTAATGTTCCAAAACAATCATGTGATAATTTTTCATCATGTAATTCTTAAAATGCATAGCACTAACTTCATTGTTCGAATTTCAAGAACCATAATTGTTCTTCTACTCTTCGATTCATACCCATAAAATGAGCAACCATTAAACATAATTAATACTAAAAAACTTTTTAACACATGAATTTCAAGCTCACTATTACACCAAGCAAAAAATTTATTGTCAAGTGTAATAGGCTAATTCACAAGTGAAATAAGTTAAACTATGGTTCTCATCTCAATGGATAAATAAGTACTCAAACTTTAATAGTTCAAATACCTCATATTTATGCATATTCAGAATCTACACTGAAAAATATGAACATAGGAATTTACGGCACCAAAATCGGAGTTAAAAGCGAGCTCAAGCGAGCTAAAACAAGTTTTCATGCGCGCGTAGGGGCCGAAAACAACCATTAACCTGAAAACCACTTCCGGGTGGCCGGAAACCACCCAAAATTGCCGGAAAACCACCGCCGCGCGCTGCTACGACGTCACACGCGCGCCGCACGCGCCTCCATCAGTAACCGGCGCGTGGATTTCACGCGCGGTCGCCACCATTGCCGAACACCGGCGCGTGGGCTTCACGCGCCACCGCCGCCTCCGTCATCACGGCGCGTGGCGTCACGCGCCTCCGCCGTCTCGAAATCGTTCACGGCGCGCGTGGCGTCACGCGCCACCGCCGTCTCGCTCGTTCACCGCGCGTGGGCGTCGCGCGCGCCGCGCCATCCACCGTCGTTCCGGCGCGTGAGGTCACGCGCCACCTCTCGTGCCGTGCTCCGCCCGACGTGGCTCGGCCGGTTTAGCTCGTCTGGTCGGTTTCGTCCGGTTCACGTTCGGTCTGTGGTCGGGTTGGACCGATTCGGGCCAGTTCGGTTCGATCTGGTTTAGGCAGCTCGGGCGGTTCGGTCGGTTGACCGAGTCAAACTACCTTTGACTTGGTCTAATCCATATTTTTCCGAAAATGCGAAAAAGTCCTCAAAGATTGTCTAATTCTCATAAAACAACCCAAAATTTTCCTGAATCTTTTGCATTCACCCCAAATTCGTCAAATTTTCAAAAAATCATAACTCAGTCAATACTTGACCAAAATTAACAAACTTTATATCCACGGAATCCTCATTCAACGTACTACAATCTAGTAATAAGAACTCATCACGATTCATGATATAATGTTCGTAATTTCCAGTCAAAATTTCTGTGATTATGCAAAGACCGATTTTTATCTCACAAACGGTAAAGCCAAAAATACGAAATTTTGCAGATTGAATCTACACTATACAAGGCATGTACAGTAAAAATTTCAGCCTCTAATTCAACCGTTTCATAAAATCGAAATTTTGAGAAAATACTGATTCACATGAATCCGTATAATCACATGCATAACAAACACAGAAAAAATCAAACGTACGTATCTAACATATGAACATGCATAGAGAATCATAAATCACGCATTTAGAATCCAACACATTGGCTCGATACCAATGTAGGAAAATCATTGGTTTAGGATTCACTAACCTTTAACGCAATGGAATAAATCTTACCGGTTGGAATTCTACGTGCATTTGTGATCCTCAGTCCGAAATACATTTACGTATGAAATGCATTCAATTGTTCACAACTTAAGTGCCTTTAATTTTGAGTATACATGTGATACGTATATTTGTTGTTAGGGTGAAATTGGGAGAGAATCAAGAATACGTCATCTCATTTCTCGCATGGTATATTCTGAGAAAACCACGTTGAATTGGTTTCATGAGGGAGTTAGTCAAATAACTTCCTCATCCTTATCCACTTCATGTGTGGATATTAAATAAATAATATATTTATTATTTATTATCTTTCATCTCCCACTCACACATGAAGTTTTTTTTGAGCTTCATACTCATCTACTTCATATCTTTTAACTATCACACAATACATTTTTCATACGAGGCAAATAAATCGTGTGACCCTCGAGAATATGAGTTTTTGTGCTATACACTTGTTAAGGATATATAGCAACTCAATCAGCTTTTACGGATATCATAATGCCATTCAAACATATATTCTCTAGACAATTACTCTCATCAAGATCCATCTGATCTTAAAAGGTAAAAATCTATCAAAGAACATTTTATCAAGTAAATCACTCCAACTTGGCTCGATACCAATGTAGGAAAATCATTGGTTTAGGATTCACTAACCTTTAACGCAATGAATAAATCTTACCGGTTGGAATTCTACGTACGACCGTGATCCTCGCAGTCCGAAATACATTTACGTATGAAATGCATTCAATTGTTCACAACTTAAGTGCCTTTAATTTTGAGTATACATGTGATACGTATATTTGTTGTTAGGGTGAAATTGGGAGAGAATCGAAGAATACGTCATCTCATTTCTCGCATGGTATATTCCCTGAGAAAACCACGTTGAATTGGTTTTCATGAGGAGTTAGTCAAATAACTTCCCTCATCCTTATCCACTTCATGTGTGGATATTAAATAAATAATATATTTATTATTTATTATCTTTCAATGTAGGAAAATCATTGGTTTAGGATTCACTAACCTTTAGCGGCGGAATAAATCTTCTGGGTTGGAATTCTACGTCTGTGATCCTCAGTCCGAATGCATTTCATACGTAAATGTATTTCGACTCGAGGATCACGATCGTGCGTAGAATTCCAACCGGTAAGATTTATTCCGGTTAAAGGTTAGTGAATCCTAAACCAATGATTTTCCTACATTGGTATCGAGCCAATGTGTTGGATTCTCGTGACGTGATTTATGATTCTCTATGCATGTTCATATGTTAGATACGTGCGTTTGATTTTTTCTGTGTTTGTTATGCATGTGATTATACGGGATTCATGTGAATCTGTATTTTCTCAAAATTTCGATTTTATGAAACGGTTGAATTAGAGGCTGAAATTTTTACTGTACATGCCTTGTATAGTGTAGATTCAATCTGCAAAATTTCGTATTTTTTGGCTTTACCGTTTGTGAGATAAAAATCGGTCTTTGCATAATCACAGAAATTTTGACTGGAAATTACGAACATTATATCATGAATCGTGATGAGTTCTTATTACTAGATTGTAGTACGTTGAATGAGGATTCCGTGGATATAAAGTTTGTTAATTTTGGTCAAGTATTGACTGAGTTATGATTTTTGAAAATTTGACGAATTTGGGGTGAATCAAAAGATTCAGAAAATTTTGGGTTGTTTTATGAGAATTAGACAATCTTTGAGGACTTTTTCGCATTTTCGGAAAAATATGGATTAGACCAAGTCAAAGGTAGTTTGACTCGGTCAACCGACCGAACCGCTGGCCAGGGCCTAAACCCGGTCGAACCGAACCGTCCCGAATCGGTCCAACCCGACACAGACGAGCGTGAACCGGACGAACCGACCTGCAGGCGAGCTAAACCGGCGAGCCACGTCGGCGGCGGAGCACGGCACGCGAGGTGGCGCGTGACCCTCACGCGCGGAACGACGGTGGATGGCGGTGGCGCGTGGCGCCACGCGCCGGTGAGCAGCGGAGGCGGCGGTGGCGCGTGACGCCACGCGCCGGTGAACGACGGAGACGGCGGAGGCGCGTGACGCCCACGCGCCGGTGATGACGGAGGCGGCGGTGGCGCGTGAAGCCCACGCCACGGTGTTCGATGATGGTGGCGACCGCGCGTGAAATCCACGCGCCGGTTACAGTGGAGGCGCGTGCAGGCGCGTGTGACGTCGTAGCAGCGCGTGCGGTGGTTTTCCGGCAATTTTGGGTGGTTTCCGGCCACCTGGAAGTGGTTTTCAGGTTAATGGTTGTTTTCGCCCCTACGCGCGCATGAAAACTTGTTTTAGCTCGTTTGAGCTCGTTTTAACTCCGATTTTGGTGCCGTAAATTCCTATGTTCATATTTTTCAGTGTAGATTCTGAATATGCATAAATATGAGGTATTTGAACTATTAAAGTTTGAGTACTTATTTATCCATTGAGATGAGAACCATAGTTTAACTTATTTCACTTGTGAATTAGCCTATTACACTTGACAATAAATTTTTGCTTGGTGTAATAGTGAGCTTGAAATTCATGTGTTAAAAGTTTTTAGTATTAATTATGTTTAATGGTTGCTCATTTTATGGGTATGAATCGAAGAGTAGAAGAACAATTATGGTTCTTGAAATTCGAACAATGAAGTTAGTGCTATGCATTTTTAAGAATTACATGATGAAAAATTATCACATGATTGTTTTGGAACATTAAAGTTATATGATGAAGATGTATAGCTCGCTTTTAGTATCTCATAAGTTAATTCCAATTTTATAGCTTGACACTCAATAAGAGTTGAGATTTGGTGAGGTACTTCCAAGAAAACTATAAGTAGTTTTTTGAAGGTTTTAAATTATACAAAATTTAATTGGAATTGGAATCTTATGAATATTATGATACTATGGAAGAAATGGAGTGATAATTGGGTATTGGATATACAGTAGACAAGTTGAATGAGCAACATGTTTACACAAATGAATGATTCAACGATCCGGACGGTTTTAACTTGAAAAGTCGAATAACGTTCGGATGAAGAATCACCATGTAGATCCTTTTATCATAATTTCTCTTAATGAGTACTAATGAAGTACTCCGTGAGCGTATACATTACATCATAGATTATCCAAAAATTTTAAGGAGTTTACCTAAGAGCGTTCTTTGAAACAAGATTGTTTTTGAATGACCTTAATAGTTGGTATTTAAGACTTGATAGTCTTCCGAGATTAGCGTAACTATTTTGGTTGCATTTTTTTATGACATGATTGTGCTTTATTGCATTAATATTGATTGAATGTTTTAAGCATGCGGTTTCATGTTGTTGAGTGGGAGTTTTAGCTATTTACTTTAATCATTAAATGCTAGAACTTGTTTTTGTTCATGTTTTGGAACCGAATCGTTTAAGGAGGATACTTTATGAGATTGATGATTAATGACTTTAAGTCATTTTTCGATATTGAATTTCGTATCGAATTATTCAGATGTCGCTTAGCTTAACATAGAACAAATTGATACATAAATGAATATTAATTCTTGAATCACTTCTATTAAAACCAGACAATAGCTTCAATAGCAATCATTGTTGAGTTGAAACAAAAATAGGAAAACTTCAATGACGATAATTATGACACATGACGTCATGATCTTTAAATGTTCTTAGAGAACATGATGTATTAGATACTATCAAACCATGTTATGGGAGGTTACGGAATTGTGATGGAGACTCGGTCGAAAAAGATCATGAAATTTGAAAAATGAAAAATGTCATAAAGCACGTGACATATTGATGAGTTCGACCATCGATAACATGATCTCGGAGTGTGCACATCGTCTTACTACCCATGATATGCGGGAATATCGAAGGGAAAGTATGGTAAACACTTTACATTTTGAGGAACATCAAATTCGGATCCTAATCTAGCTACTTTCGATAAGTGTGAACACTTGGGGTCGTCACGACTCTTGATGAAAGTATTTTGACTTTCACTCATGTAGCTCATCATGTTGAGTTAAAAGATGACGAACTTGTAGCATTCAAGTCTTCATAAAGTGTTCTCGTTGCTTAATCTAATTCAATGCAAGCTTCAAGCTTAAAACGTAAACAAAGTCGAAGGAAAGTGAAAAAGGCAAACGGTCTTGAATCTGGATGTACCGATAAATCTTGGTGTCAATCCTAATGATAAGAAGAATAAGAAAAGAAAATATGCTAGACTAAAAAAATGGAGAGTGAGTGACATGCTTCGGATGTAACAAGTGTGGTCATTTTACTCACGAATGTCCTAAATCCAAGAAGGACTAGATTGTTCAATCCTTTTTTGTTTGAGCATATTAATCTTTAGTAATGTATTCTTAATTGAGTCTTATCCCCAAAGGTTTAGAGACTCATAAATGACGAGATCATTGACTAAAGACAAATGAGCATTGAGACGAGATGCTATTATGTGGGGTTTAAGCTCGAGTTGAGGTCTATGGACTTTGTAAACTTGAGATTGACAATGGTCAATGTTTAATACTACATAGTCTCCTGATTGCTCCAGAGATCACTTAGGATCTCACTTCTATCGATATTCTTCTACGATTGAGACATGATTTAATATTTTCGTAAGACTTGGTTGAAATTAGTATTTACAATATGTATTATGGTATTTGACTTCCTTTAAATGTTTTATGTGGTTTTGGATTGTAAGAGAACTACTATTAATTTTTATGAAGTTAGTTCATATTTATTATAAGTATGTTCCACTAGTAATGCTTGTGTAAATAATGACATCGGCATACTAGTTTTAAGTCATGTTATGCAAGATTGAATGAATCGACTTGTGAAAGAAGAACTTTGAAGTTCAATTTTTAAAAGTCGAGTTATCAAATGTGAACATAATCTTGCTAATAAGTGACTTGAAAACCATTAATAAAACCGTTAAGTTGACTCTTCATTGCAATTATTTTATTATGATAAATGTGATTCTATGAATGTCGGACAACTAACATGGAACTTCTTGTTTTTCAATACTTACATTAATGGATTTTTCATGCTTTAAATTATGTCTCATTTAATTTCACACATGTCTAGGACATTTGATGGTTTTAGATGTTTCCTAAAATTGTCTCGTGAATTAAAAAGACATGACTTTAAAAGGTTTTAAGAACCTTTAGAGCGTGTGAGAGATCCAAACAGCTTCAATGGACTATGTAATGAGAAAGACATAATCCAACAATTATTAAAATATTGTACACCATTACATAATGGTGGTACTAACTAGAGATTTGAATATTGTTGGATGTGAGGAGATCCATGTAGACATAAGCTAATTTAACCATCTCTATTGGAGAGAGATGTGTAGTTATTAGTTGTTGATGGTTGTTTTGTAATGACTATTCATAGTTGATTACTTCAATCACATTTTTGATCTACAAGATAGGTGAATTACCTAATCGGTATCCTTAGATATAAGGATCACTGTTCACATACATGATTCTTGAGTCGGTATGAAAGTTGGGTCCATGTGATTAATTGTACCTTCATTAGGTATGTTGTTAAATCTAAGGGATACGTGTTAATCGTTGATCAAATGAGTTGAAGTATACTTGAGATAGAATCACATAAAATCTAAATCATATTTTTGGGATTAATGTAATCATTCTCTATCGAGATCCAAGTGGGAGTGATTTCTTGATAAAATGTTCTTTGATAGATTTTTTACCTTTTTAAGATCGATGGATCTTGATGAGAGTAATTGTCTAGAGAATATATGTTTGAATGGCATTATGATATCCGTAAAAATATGATAAGTCTTTAGTGAATGAGGAAGAACCTACAAACGCTCGAGAGGTTCCATCTCGTCATAAGAGACCAAATATGATAAGTCTTTAGTGAATGAGGAAGAACCTACAAACGCTCGAGAGGTTCCATCTCGAGTCATAAGAGACCCGGTGAAAGAAAGCAATGTAAGACAAACTTGAGTCGTTGAGGTCAAACCAAGTTTGTGAACTTGTGGACTTTTCATCAAGACACTAAGCAATTGAGAATTAATGAATTCTCAAAATTAAATTAAGACTCGATGACTCTATAGTGAGGTAATAAAATTCACGTGATGAAAAACTTATACTCTAAAAGCGAGTGTATTAATTTTTTCATCTGTTGTAATTTTTACCTCAACTCGATTCTAGCTAATATATCAAGTTTAGATTTAGAATTACATCAAATTGGACGTTAAAAACTAGTTTTTCCAATGGGAAATGGGAAGGAGAAATCTACATGTAACATGTAGAATTCAATCTTCTAAGAGGATAATGTTTGTAAATTGAAAAGTCGATTTGCGAACTTAAATAATCCTTAAGACAGTGTAACTTGAGATTTCATCTAAATGATTATCTCATATAACTTTGTTGTGAAAGACAAAGATCATTGTGCTTAGTTAAACGGTCCAAGATAGTTTTGTAATTCTAATCTTGTTTTGTTGTTATATTATTAGTGGAATGACAACAAATGAGTATGTTTTTATGGAAAGATTCATAAAAATTGTTTGAAGAAGTTACTTGGGGTTGTCTTGAGAGGCTTACACAAAGAGACTTCTTAAACAATTCAAAATAGGTGTGTGAAAACCTATTGATACTCATGTTGTGGAAGACGAGTCATTACACCGTGATGAGTGTCAAAACTCAAAGATGGGATGTCGATAATATCATATACAAATGCAATTGAAAGTCTAATGTATGCTAAGTTGTGCACACATTGAGACAATAGTTGAGCTATTAGTTTTGGTTAGCAGATATCAATTAATCAGAAAAACACTAATAGAAAGTGTTTGAGATTTTGAGGTATCCGACGGTATTGCAGTTATTATCTCAAGGAGATAATTTAAAATTCAAATGTTAAAATTATACAAATCCAATCTGAATAGTGATTTAGATTAACGTAAATCAAATTCCAGCTTATGTCATCTTGCTTGAGATTGAGGCAATCTAATGACATAAGTATGAGATAGATTTGTATGCATCGCCCACTATAGAGGTCAAGCTTGTGGCATGTGCATCTGCAAAGACAAGAGGTAGTTTGGTTAAGAGATTTCTTGAAACTTTTGGGAATAGTAAGCACTTTTAATGAAGTTGTAGCGATTCGCCTTGAAATCAAATACTCCAAAGTGGGAGTTGCGGTGATTCATTGTGAAATCAAAGACTCAGGGGAGCTATAGTGATTTACCAAGTAATCAAACACTCCAGCTGGGAGCCGTAGAGATTATCATGGAATCAAACACTCTAATAGGAGATGTAGCGATTTATTGTGGAAATAAACACTCCGATTGGGAGTTGTTACCACTCTTTATGAAATCAAATATCTGGTGAGAGATGTTGCTACAATTCGTTGTGGAATAAAATACTTTAGTGGGAGTTGCTACTATTTAGTGATAGTAAAAGCAACTAAAGCTTACACTAGATATTCCAAGTATCAAGAAAACCAAATACTCTAAAAGATTCTTTGTAGAGATATTACAAAGATTGAAAGAGTGATTCTTAAAATACCTTTTACTTATAAATGTTAGCAAATCCTCTCGTCAAACTTGTTCATATAGATGTCTTGGACATCTAAGATTAAAGTTTAAATGGATTTGGACATGGTATGAGTATATGTTAATATTGCTAGAGATTTATGTATTGTAATTTATGTGATGGTTCACATAATAGTGTGTCGACAAGTATAGATTGACTCACTCATACGAGCAATCACCTCGACATCGAGTGTGTGTGTAGAGATGAGATTATTTGGAAATAATCGCAATAGATTTTACCACAAATCTATTTGACTTGTTCATAAGCTAAATCAATGGATTCCCTAGACTATAGTGGGAGGAAATCTAAGTTAAGTGTCCAGGATACACTTGAACTATGATTTATACGATGTCGAGATGAGATAGAAAATGACTCAAAGACACACACTTCCATTCTCGGAAGTTCAAGACATCGTAACATGTGTTTCATACCACATGTGCTAAGTTGACCATAAGGAAATGAGAAAGATATCCCTATTTTCTCATTGTATGAGGCCTTGAGGTTTAAATGAACTTCTTAAAATACCCTTAAGACTTTCTGCTATATTTCTAAGTCTTCACTTTAGTGTTGCTACTTTAGCATGTTACCAATAGCTAAGATAATTCGGCAATGCGGTACATGTCTAGGAAAGCAGCTATAGTGGGAGTCTCGTAGATACTTTGTGTGAAAGGAAGGATGTCTTTATTAAACACAATCTATTGTGATTCATTGACCGGTCAATCGAGTTGAGAACTTGATTATGAATACACAGATTTGATGAAAAGTTGAGTATGCTCTAATTTTCAAGGGATTGAAAGAGATATGTCAACTTGTGTTAATTGAAAGAATTCGGGTATTACGAGTTTTGGATTCTACATATAAAACCGATTGAGTTGCTATATATCCTTAACAAGTGTATAGCACAAAAACTCATATTCTCGAGGGTCACACGATTTATTTGCCTCGTATGAAAAATGTATTGTGTGATAGTTAAAAGATATGAAGTAGATGAGTATGAAGCTCAAAAAAAAACTTCATGTGTGAGTGGGAGATGAAAGATAATAAATAATAAATATATTATTTATTTAATATCCACACATGAAGTGGATAAGGATGAGGGAAGTTATTTGACTAACTCCCTCATGAAAACCAATTCAACGTGGTTTTCTCAGAATATACCATGCAGAAATGAGATGACGTATTCTTCTCGATTCTCTCCCAATTTCACCCTAACAACAAATATACGTATCACATGTATACTCAAAATTAAAGGCACTTAAGTTGTGAACAATTGAATGCATTTCATACGTAAATGTATTTCGGACTCGAGGATCACAACAATACGTAGAATTCCAACCGGTAAGATTTATTCCATGCGTTAAAGGTTAGTGAATCCTAAACCAATGATTTTCCTACATTTAATTACCTAATCGGTATCCTTAGATATAAGGATCACTGTTCACATACATGATTCTTCGAGTCAGATGAAAGTTGAGTCCATGTGATTAATTGTACCTTCATTAGGTATGTTGTTAAATCTAAGGGATACGTGTTAATCGTTGATCAAATGAGTTGAAGTATACTTGAGATAGAATCACATAAAATCTAAATCATATTTTTGGGATTAATGTAATCATTCTCTATCGAGATCCAAGTGGGAGTGATTTATCGATAAAAGTATACATGTGATACGTATATTTGTTGTTAGGGTGAAATTGGGAGAGAATCAAGAATACGCCATCTCATTTCGCATGGTATATTCCCGAGAAAACCACGTTGAATTGGTTTTCATGAGGGAGTTAGTCAAATAACTTCCTCATCCTTATCCACTTCATGTGTGGATATTAAATAAATAATATATTTATTATTTATTATCTTTCATCTCCCACTCACACATGCAGTTTTTTTTTCGAGCTTCATACTCATCTACTTCATATCTTTTAACTATCACACAATACATTTTTCATACAGCAAATAAATCGTGTGACCCTCGAGAATATGAGTTTTTGTGCTATACACTTGTTAAGGATATATAGCAACTCAATCAGCTTTATATGTAGAATCCAAAACTCGTAATACCCTAATTCTTTCAATTAACACAAGTTGACATATCTCTTTCAATCCCTTGAAAATTAGAGCATACTCAACTTTTCATCAAATCTGTGTATTCATAATCAAGTTCTCAACCGATTGACGGTCAATGAATCACAATAGATTGTGTTTAATAAAGACATCCTTCCTTTCACACAAAGTATCTACAGACTCCCACTATAGCCGCTTTCCTAGACATGTACCGCATTGCCGAATTATCTTAGCTATGGTAACATGCTAAAGTAGCAACACTAAAGTGAAGACTTAGAAATATAGCAGAAAGTCTTAAGGGTATTTTAAGAAGTTCATTTAAACCTCAAGGCCTCATACAATGAGAAAATAGGGATATCTTTCTCATTTCCTTATGGTCAACTTAGCACACGTGGTAATGAAACACATGTTACGATGTCTTGAACTTCCGTAATGGAAGTGTGTGTCTTTTGAGTCATTTTCTATCTCATCTCGACATCGTATAAATCATAGTTCAAGTGTATCCTCGACACTTAACTTAGATTTCCTCCACTATAGTCTAGGGAATCCATCGATTTAGCTTATGAACAAGTCAAATAGATTTGTGGTAAAATCTATTGCGATTATTTCCAAATAATCTCATCTCTACACACACTCGATGTCGAGGTGATTGCCGTATGAGTGAGTCAATCTATACTTGTCGACACACTATTATGTGAACCATCACATAAATTACAATACATAAATCTCTAGCAATATTAACATATACTCATACCATGTCCAAATCCATTTAAACTTTAATCTTAGATGTCCAAGACATCTATATGAACAAGTTTGACGAGAGGATTTGCTAACATTTATAAGTAAAAGGTATTTTAAGAATCACTCTTTCAATCTTTGTAATATCTCTACAAAGAATCTTTTAGAGTATTTGGTTTTCTTGATACTTGGAATATCTAAATGGGTAAGCTTTTAGTCGCTTTTTACTATCACCAAATAGCATAGTAGCAACTCCCACTAAAGTATTTTATTCCACAACGAATTGTAGCAACATCTCTCACCGTGATATTTGATTTCATAAAGAGTGGTAACAACTCCCACCGGAGTGTTTATTTCCACAATAAATCGCTACATCTCCTATTAGAGTGTTTGATTCCATGATAATCTCTACGACTCCCACTGGAGTGTTTGATTACTTGGTAAATCACTATAGCTCCCACCTGAGTCTTTGATTTCACAATGAATCACCGCAACTCCCACTCGGAGTATTTGATTTCAAATCGAATCGCTACAACTTCATTAAAAGTGCTTACTATTCCCAAAAGTTTCAAGAAATCTCTTAACCAAACTACCTCTTGCAGATGCACATGCCACAAGCTTGACCTCTATAGTGGGCGCATATACAAATCTATCTCATACTTATGTCATTAGATTGCCTCAATCTCAAGCAAGATGACATAATCGGAATTTGATTTACGTTAATCTAAATCACTATTCCAGATTGGATTTGTATAATTTTAACATTTGAATTTTAAATTATCTCCTTGAGATAATAATCGCGCAATACCTGCCGATACCTCAAAATCTCAAACACTTTCTATTAGTGTTTTTCTCGCATTAATTGATATCTCGCTAACCAAAACTAATAGCTCAACTATTGTCTCAATGTGTGCACAACTTAGCATACATTAGACTTTCAATTGCATTTGTATATGATATTATCGACATCCCATCTTTGAGTTTTCGACACTCATCACAGTAATGACTCGCCTTCCACAACATGAGTATCAATAGGTTTTCACACACCTATTTTGAATTGTTTAAGAAGTCTCTTTGTGTAAGCCTCTCAAGACAACCCCAAGTAACTTCTTCAAACAATTTTTATGAATCTTTCCATAAAACATACTCACCGTTGTCATTCCAACTAATAATATAACAACAAAACAAGATTAGAATTACAAAACTATCTTGGACCGTTTAACTAAGCACAATGATCTTTGTCTTTCACAACAAAGTTATATGAGATAATCATTTAGATGAAATCTCAAGTTACACTGCCTTAAGGATTATTTAAGTTCGCAAATCGACTTTTCAATTTACAAACATTATCCTCTTAGAAGATTGAATTCTACATGTTACATGTAGATTTCTCCTTCCCATTTCCCATTGGAAAACTAGTTTTTAACGTCCAATTTGATGTAATTCTAAATCTAAACTTGATATATTAGCTAGAATCGTTGAGGTAAAAATTACAACAGATGAAAAATTAATACACTCCTTTTAGAGTATAAGTTTTTCATCACGTGAATTTTATTACCTCACTATAGAGTCATCGCCTTAATTTAATTTTGAGAATTCATTAATTCTCAACCGCTTAGTGTCTTGATGAAAAGTCCACAAGTTCACAAACTTGGTTTGACCTCAACGACTCAAGTTTGTCTTACATTGCTTTCTTTCACCGGGTCTCTTATGACCCGAGATGGAACCTCTCGAGCGCTTGTAGGTTCTTCCTCATTCACTAAAGACTTATCATATTTGGTCTCTTATGACTCCGAGATGGAACCTCTCGAGCGTTTGTAGGTTCTTCCTCATTCACTAAAGACTTATCATATTTTTTACGGATATCATAATGCCATTCAAACATATATTCTCTAGACAATTACTCTCATCAAGATCCATCCGATCTTAAAAGGTAAAAATCTATCAAAGAACATTTTATCAAGAAATCACTCCCACTTGGATCTCGATAGAGAATGATTACATTAATCCCAAAAATATGATTTAGATTTTATGTGATTCTATCTCAAGTATACTTCAACTCATTTGATCAACGATTAACACGTATCCCTTAGATTTAACAACATACCTAATGAAGGTACAATTAATCACATGGACTCCAACTTTCATACCGACTCGAAGAATCATGTATGTGAACAAATGATCCTTATATCTAAGGATACCGACAGGTAATTCACCTATCTTGTAGATCAAAAATGTGATTGAAGTAATCAACTATGAATAGTCATTACAAAACAACCATCAACAACTAATAACTACACATCTCTCTCCAATAGAGATGGTTAAATTAGCTTATGTCTACATGGATTCTCACATCCAACAATATTCAAATCTCTAGTTAGTACCACCATTATGTAATGGTGTACAATATTTTAATAATTGTTGGATTATGTCTTTCTCATTACATAGTCCATTGAAGCTTTGGATCTCTCACACGCTCTAAAGGTTCTTAAAACCTTAAAGTCATGTCTTTTAATTCGCATACAATTTTAGGAAACATCTAAAACCATCAAATGTCCTAGACATGTGTGAAATTAAACAGACATAATTTAAAGCATGAAAAATCCATTAATGTAAGTATTGAAAAACAAGAAGTTCCATGTTAGTTGTCCGACATTCATAGAATCACATTTATCATAATAAAATAATTGCAATGAAGAGTCAACTTAACAGCTTTATTAATGGTTTTCAAGTCACTTATTAGCAAGATTATGTTCACATTTGATAACTCGACTTTTAAAAATTGAACTTCAAAGTTCTTCTTTCACAAGTCACTTCATTCAATCTTGCATAACATGACTTAAAACTAGTATGCCGAATGTCATTATTTACACAAGCATTACTAGTGGAACATACTTATAATAAATATGAACTAACTTCATAAAAATTAATAGTAGTTCTCTTACAATCCAAAACCACATAAAACATTTAAAGGAAGTCAAATACCATAATACATATTGTAAATACTAATTTCAACCAAGTCTTACGAAAATATTAAATCATGTCTCAATCGTAGAAGAATATCGATAGAAGTGAGATCCTAAGTGATCTCTCCGAGCAATCAGAGACTATGTAGTATTAAACATTGACCATTGTCAATCTCAAGTTTACAAAGTCCATAGACCTCAACTCGAGCTTAAACCCCACATAATAGCATCTCGCCTCAATGCTCATTTGTCTTTAGTCAATGATCTCGTCATTTATGAGTCTCTAAACCTTTGGGATAAGACTCATTAAGAATACATTACTAAAGATTAATATGCTCAAACAAAAAGGATTGAACAATCTAGTCCTTCTTGGATTTAGGACATTCGTGAAGTAAATGACCACACTTGTTACATCCGAAGCATGTCACTCACTCATTTTTTTAGTCTAGCATATTTTCTTTCTTATTCTTCTTATCATTAGGATTGACACCAAGATTTATCGGCACATCCGATTCAAGACCGCTTGCCTTTTTCACTTTCCTTCCAGCCTTTGTTTACGTTTTAAGCTTGAAGCTTGCATTGAATTAGATTAGCAACGAGAACACTTTATGAAGACGAATGCTACAAGTTCGTCATCTTTTAACTCAACATGATGAGCTACATGAGTGAAAGTCAAAATACTTTCATCAAGAGTCGCGATTTACCCCCAAGTGTTCACACTTATCGAAAGTGACCGGATTAGGATCCGATTTGATGTTCCTCAAATGTGTGTTTACCATACTTTCCCTTCAGATATTCCCGATATCATGGGTAGTAAGACGATGTGCACACTCGAGATCATGTTATCGATGACCGAACTCATCAATATGTCACGTCCATGACATTTTTCATTTTCAAATTTCATGATCTTTTTCGATCGAGTCTCCATCACAATTCCGAACCTCCCATAACATGGTTTGATAGTATCTAATACATCATGTTCTCTAAGAACATTTAAAAGATCATGACGCCATGCGTGTCATAAATTATCGCCATCGAAGTTTTCCTATTTTGTTTCAACTCAACAATGATTGCTATTGAAGCTATTGTCCGGTTTTAATAGAAGTGATTCAAGAATTAATATTCATTTATGTATCAATTTGTTCTATGTTGCTAATCGACATCTGAATAATTCGATACGGAATTCAATATCGAAAAATGACTTAAAGTCATTAATCATCAATCTCATAAAGTATCCTCCTTAAACAGATTCAGCCAAAAACATGAACAAAAACAAGTTCTGGCATTTAATGATTAAAGTAAATAGCTAAAACTCCCACTCAACAACATGAAACCGCATGCTTAAAACATTCAATCAATATTAATGCAATAAAGCACAATCATGTCATAAAAATGCAACCAAAATAGTTACGCTAATCTCAAGACTATCGAAGCTCTTAAATACCAACTATTAAGGTCATTCAAAAACAATCTTGTTTCAAAGCAACGCTCTTAGGTAAACTCCTTAAAATTTTTTGGATAATCTATGATGTAATGTATACGCTCACGGAGTACTTCATTAGTACTCATTAAGAGAAATTATGATAAAAGGATCTACATGGTGATTCTTTCATCCGAACGTTATTCGACTTTTCAAGTTAAAACCGTCGGATCGTTGAATCATTCATTTGTGTAAACATGTTGCTCATTCAACTTGTCTACCGTATATCCAATACCCAATTATCACTCCATTTCTTCCATAGTATCATAATATTCATAAGATTCCAATTCCAATTAAATTTTGTATAATTTAAAACCTTCAAAACTACTTATAGTTTTCTTGGAAGTACCTCGCTCAAATCTCAACTCTTATTGGTGTCAAGCTATAAAATTGGAATTAACTTATGAGATACTAAAAGAAGCTATACATCTTCATCATATAACTTTAATGTTCCAAAACAATCATGTGATAATTTTTCATCATGTAATTCTTAAAAATGCATAGCACTAACTTCATTGTTCGAATTTCAAGAACCATAATTGTTCTTCTACTCTTCGATTCATACCCATAAAATGAGCAACCATTAAACATAATTAATACTAAAAAACTTTTTAACACATGAATTTCAAGCTCACTATTACACCAAGCAAAAATTTATTGTCAAGTGTAATAGGCTAATTCACAAGTGAAATAAGTTAAACTATGGTTCTCATCTCAATGGATAAATAAGTACTCAAACTTTAATAGTTCAAATACCTCATATTTATGCATATTCGTAATCTACACCGAAAAAATATGAACATAGGAATTTACGGCACCAACGCGTGCAGGCGCGTGTGGCGTCGTAGCAGCAGCGTCGCGGTGGTTTTCCGGCAATTTTGGGTGGTTTCCGCCACCTGGAAGTGGTTTTCAGGTTAATGGTTGTTTTCGGCCCCTACGCGCGCATGAAAACTTGTTTTAGCTCGTTTGAGCTCGTTTTAACTCCGATTTTGGTGCCGTAAATTCCTATGTTCATATTTTTCAGTGTAGATTCTGAATATGCATAAATATGAGGTATTTGAACTATTAAAGTTTGAGTACTTATTTATCCATTGAGATGAGAACCATAGTTTAACTTATTTCACTTGTGAATTAGCCTATTACACTTGACAATAAATTTTTTGCTTGGTGTAATAGTGAGCTTGAAATTCATGTGTTAAAAAGTTTTTTAGTATTAATTATGTTTAATGGTTGCTCATTTTATGGGTATGAATCGAAGAGTAGAAGAACAATTATGGTTCTTGAAATTCGAACAATGAAGTTAGTGCTATGCATTTTTAAGAATTACATGATGAAAAATTATCACATGATTGTTTTGGAACATTAAAGTTATATGATGAAGATGTATAGCTCGTTTTTAGTATCTCATAAGTTAATTCCAATTTTATAGCTTGACACTCAATAAGAGTTGAGATTTGAGTGAGGTACTTCCAAGAAAACTATAAGTAGTTTTTGAAGGTTTTAAATTATACAAAATTTAATTCGAATTGGAATCTTATGAATATTATGATACTATGGAAGAAATGGAGTGATAATCGGGTATTGGATATACGGTAGACAAGTTGAATGAGCAACATGTTTACACAAATGAATGATTCAACGATCCGGCGGTTTTAACTTGAAAAGTCGAATAACGTTCGGATGAAGAATCACCATGTAGATCCTTTTATCATAATTTCTCTTAATGAGTACTAATGAAGTACTCCGTGAGCGTATACATTACATCATAGATTATCCAAAAAATTTTAAGGAGTTTACCTAAGAGCGTTGCTTTGAAACAAGATTGTTTTTGAATGACCTTAATAGTTGGTATTTAAGACTTGATAGTCTTACGAGATTAGCGTAACTATTTTGGTTGCATTTTTTTATGACATGATTGTGCTTTATTGCATTAATATTGATTGAATGTTTTAAGCATGCGGCTTCATGTTGTTGAGTGGGAGTTTTAGCTATTTACTTTAATCATTAAATGCTAGAACTTGTTTTTGTTCATGTTTTGGAACTGAATCTGCTTAAGGAGGATACTTTATGAGATTGATGATTAATGACTTTAAGTCATTTTTCGATATTGAATTTCGTATCGAATTATTCAGATGTCGATTAGCTTAACATAGAACAAATTGATACATAAATGAATATTAATTCTTGAATCACTTCTATTAAAACCGCATAATAGCTTCAATAGCAATCATTGTTGAGTTGAAACAAAATAGGAAAACTCAATGACGATAATTATGACACATGACGTCATGATCTTTAAATGTTCTTAGAGAACATGATGTATTAGATACTATCAAACCATGTTATGGGAGGTTCTGGAATTGTGATGGAGACTCGATCAAAAGATCATGAAATTTGAAAAATGAAAATGTCATAGCATCGTGACATATTGATGAGTTCACCATCGATAACATGATCTCGGAGTGTGCACATCGCCTTACTACCCATGATATCTGGGAATATCTGAAGGGAAAGTATGGTAAACACTTTACATTTTGAGGAACATCAAATTCGATCCTAATCCAGTCACTTTCCGATAAGTGTGAACACTTGGGGGTCGTCACGACTCTTGATGAAAGTATTTTGACTTTCACTCATGTAGCTCATCATGTTGAGTTAAAAGATGACGAACTTGTAGCATTCAAGTCTTCATAAAGTGTTCTCGTTGCTTAATCTAATTCAATGCAAGCTTCAAGCTTAAAACGTAAACAAAGCTGGAAGGAAAGTGAAAAAGGCAAACGGTCTTGAACTCGATGTACCGATAAATCTTGGTGTCAATCCTAATGATAAGAAGAATAAGAAAAGAAAATATGCTAGACTAAAAAAATGGAGAGTGAGTGACATGCTTGGATGTAACAAGTGTGGTCATTTTACTCACGAATGTCCTAAATCCAAGAAGGACTAGATTGTTCAATCCTTTTTGTTTGAGCATATTAATCTTTAGTAATGTATTCTTAATTGAGTCTTATCCCAAAGGTTTAGAGACTCATAAATGACGAGATCATTGACTAAAGACAAATGAGCATTGAGACGAGATGCTATTATGTGGGGTTTAAGCTCGAGTTGAGGTCTATGGACTTTGTAAACTTGAGATTGACAATGGTCAATGTTTAATACTACATAGTCTCGATTGCTCCGAGAGATCACTTAGGATCTCACTTCTATCGATATTCTTCTACGATTGAGACATGATTTAATATTTTCGTAAAGACTTGGTTGAAATTAGTATTTACAATATGTATTATGGTATTTGACTTCCTTTAAATGTTTTATGTGGTTTTGGATTGTAAGAGAACTACTATTAATTTTTATGAAGTTAGTTCATATTTATTATAAGTATGTTCCACTAGTAATGCTTGTGTAAATAATGACATTCTGCATACTAGTTTTAAGTCATGTTATGCAAGATTGAATGAACCGACTTGTGAAAGAAGAACTTTGAAGTTCAATTTTTAAAAGTCGAGTTATCAAATGTGAACATAATCTTGCTAATAAGTGACTTGAAAACCATTAATAAAACCGTTAAGTTGACTCTTCATTGCAATTATTTTATTATGATAAATGTGATTCTATGAATGTCGCATAACCAACATGGAACTTCTTGCTTTTTCAATACTTACATTAATGGATTTTTCATGCTTTAAATTATGTCTGCTTAATTTCACACATGTCTAGGACATTTGATGGTTTTAGATGTTTCCTAAAATTGTCATGAATTAAAAGACATGACTTTAAAAGGTTTTAAGAACCTTTAGAGCGTGTGAGAGATCCAAACAACAATGGACTATGTAATGAGAAAGACATAATCCAACAATTATTAAAATATTGTACACCATTACATAATGGTGGTACTAACTAGAGATTTGAATATTGTTGGATGTGAGGAGATCCATGTAGACATAAGCTAATTTAACCATCTCTATTGGAGAGAGATGTGTAGTTATTAGTTGTTGATGGTTGTTTTGTAATGACTATTCATAGTTGATTACTTCAATCACATTTTTTGATCTACAAGATAGGTGAATTACCTAATCGGCATCCTTAGATATAAGGATCATTTGTTCACATACATGATTCTTCGAGTCGGTATGAAAGTTGGGTCCATGTGATTAATTGTACCTTCATTAGGTATGTTGTTAAATCTAAGGGATACGTGTTAATCGTTGATCAAATGAGTTGAAGTATACTTGAGATAGAATCACATAAAATCTAAATCATATTTTTGGGATTAATGTAATCATTCTCTATCGATCCAAGTGGGAGTGATTTCTTGATAAAATGTTCTTTGATAGATTTTTTACCTTTTTAAGATCAGATGGATCTTGATGAGAGTAATTGTCTAGAGAATATATGTTTGAATGGCATTATGATATCCGTAAAAAATATGATAAGTCTTTAGTGAATGAGGAAGAACCTACAAACGCTCGAGAGGTTCCATCTCAGGTCATAAGAGACCAAATATGATAAGTCTTTAGTGAATGAGGAAGAACCTACAAACGCTCGAGAGGTTCCATCTCAGTCATAAAGAGACCCGGTGAAAGAAAAGCAATGTAAGACAAACTTGAGTCGTTGAGGTCAAACCAAGTTTGTGAACTTGTGGACTTTTCATCAAGACACTAAGCAATTGAGAATTAATGAATTCTCAAAATTAAATTAAGACTGATGACTCTATAGTGAGGTAATAAAATTCACGTGATGAAAAACTTATACTCTAAAAGCGAGTGTATTAATTTTTTCATCTGTTGTAATTTTTACCTCAACCGATTCTAGCTAATATATCAAGTTTAGATTTAGAATTACATCAAATTGGACGTTAAAAACTAGTTTTTCCAATGGGAAATGGGAAGGAGAAATCTACATGTAACATGTAGAATTCAATCTTCTAAGAGGATAATGTTTGTAAATTGAAAAGTCGATTTGCGAACTTAAATAATCCTTAAGACAGTGTAACTTGAGATTTCATCTAAATGATTATCTCATATAACTTTGTTGTGAAAGACAAAGATCATTGTGCTTAGTTAAACGGTCCAAGATAGTTTTGTAATTCTAATACTGCTTGTTGTTATATTATTAGCCGGAATGACAAATAAATGAGTATGTTTTTATGGAAAGATTCATAAAAATTGTTTGAAGAAGTTACTTGGGGTTGTCTTGAGAGGCTTACACAAAGAGACTTCTTAAACAATTCAAAAATAGGTGTGTGAAAACCTATTGATACTCATGTTGTGGAAGACGAGTCATTACACCGTGACGAAAGTGTCCTCAAAACTCAAAGACGGATGTCGATAATATCATATACAAATGCAATTGAAAGTCTAATGTATGCTAAGTTGTGCACACATCGAGACAATAGTTGAGCTATTAGTTTTGGTTAAAGGTATATCAATTAATCGAGAAAAAACACTAATAGAAAGTGTTTGAGATTTCGAGGTATCGGCTGTATTTGCGATTATTATCTCAAGGAGATAATTTAAAATTCAAATGTTAAAATTATACAAATCCAACTGGAATAGTGATTTAGATTAACGTAAATCAAATTCCAGCTATGTCATCTTGCTTGGAGATTGAGGCAAATCTAATGACATAAGTATGTAGATAGATTTGTATAGCACCGCCCACTATAGAGGTCAAGCTTGTGGCATGTGCATCTGCAATACAAGAGGTAGTTTGGTTAAGAGATTTCTTGAAACTTTTGGGAATAGTAAGCACTTTTTAATGAAGTTGTAGCGATTCATTTGAAATCAAATACTCCAAAGGGGGAGTTGCAGTTGATTCATTGTGAAATCAAAGACTCCAAAGTGGAGCTATAGTGATTTACCAAGTAATCAAACACTCCAAAGGGGGAGTCAGAGATTATCATGGAATCAAACACTCTAATAGGAGATGTAGCGATTTATTGTGGAAATAAACACTCCGGTGGGAGTTGTTACCACTCTTTATGAAATCAAATATCCTGGTGAGAGATGTTGCTACAATTCGTGTGGAATAAAAATACTTTAGTGGGAGTTGCTACTATTTAGTGATAGTAAAAGCAACTAAAGCTTACACTAGATATTCCAAGTATCAAGAAAACCAAATACTCTAAAAAGATTCTTTGTAGAGATATTACAAAGATTGAAAGAGTGATTCTTAAAATACCTTTACTTATAAATGTTAGCAAATCCTCTCACAAACTTGTTCATATAGATGTCTTGGACATCTAAGATTAAAGTTTAAATGGATTTGGACATGGTAATGAGTATATGTTAATATCGCTAGAGATTTATGTATTGTAATTTATGTGATGGTTCACATAATAAATGTGTCGCATAAGTATAGATCGACTCACTCATACGAAAGCAATCACCTCGACATCGAGTGTGTGTAGAGATGAGATTATTTGGAAATAATCGCAATAGATTTTACCACAAATCTATTCGACTTGTTCATAAGCTAAATCAATGGATTCCCTAGACTATAGTGGAGGAAATCTAAGTTAAGTGTCCGTGATACACTTGAACTATGATTTATACGATGTCGGATGAGATAGAAAATGACTCAAAGACACACACTTCCATTCCGAAGTTCAAGACATCGTAACATGTGTTTCATACCACATGTGCTAAGTTGACCATAAGGAAATGAGAAAGATATCCCTATTTTCTCATTGTATGAGGCCTTGAGGTTTAAATGAACTTCTTAAAATACCCTTAAGACTTTCTGCTATATTTCTAAGTCTTCACTTTAGTGTTGCTACTTTAGCATGTTACCAATAGCTAAGATAATTCGGCAATGCGGTACATGTCTAGGAAAGCAAAATTATAATGGGAGTCTCAGAGATACTTTGTGTGAAAGGAAGGATGTCTTTATTAAACACAATCTATTGTGATTCATTGACCGGTCAATCGAGTTGAGAACTTGATTATGAATACACAGATTTGATGAAAAGTTGAGTATGCTCTAATTTTTCAAGGGATTGAAAGAGATATGTCAACTTGTGTTAATTGAAAGAATTCGGGGTATTACGAGTTTTGGATTCTACATATAAAACTGATTGAGTTGCTATATATCCTTAACAAGTGTATAGCACAAAAACTCATATTCTCGAGGGTCACACGATTTATTTGCTCGTATGAAAAAATGTATTGTGTGATAGTTAAAAGATATGAAGTAGATGAGTATGAAGCTCAAAAAAAAAAAAAACTTCATGTGTGAGTGGGAGATGAAAGATAATAAATAATAAATATATTATTTATTTAATATCCACACATGAAGTGGATAAGGATGAGGAAGTTATTTGACTAACTCCCTCATGAAAACCAATTCAACGTGGTTTTCTCAGAATATACCATGCAGAAATGAGATGACGTATTCTTCTCGATTCTCTCCCAATTTCACCCTAACAACAAATATACGTATCACATGTATACTCAAAATTAAAGGCACTTAAGTTGTGAACAATTGAATGCATTTCATACGTAAATGTATTTCGGACTCGAGGATCACTGACGTAGAATTCCAACCGGTAAGATTTATTCCACGCGTTAAAGGTTAGTGAATCCTAAACCAATGATTTTCCTACATAGATTTTTACGTACGTATTCTCTTCTCATTGTTTCATGCAGAGAAAAGTTTATTTATTTTCTCAAGTGATGGAAGCTACATAACTTCCTTCACTCTTATCCACTTCATGAGTGGTTTAATAAAATAAATAAATTTATTTATTTATTTACTTTCATTAGTATGTTGTTAAATCTAAGGGGATACGTGTTAATCGTTGATCAAATGAGTTGAAGTATACTTGAGATAGAATCACATAAAATCTAAATCATATTTTTGGGATTAATGTAATCACTCTCTATCGTATCCAGAGTGGGAGTGATTTACCGATAAAAATCTATCAAAGAACATTTTATCAAGAAATCACTCCCACTTGGATCTCGATAGAGAGTGATTACATTAATCCCAAAAATATGATTTAGATTTTATGTGATTCTATCTCAAGTATACTTCAACTCATTTGATCAACGATTAACACGTATCCCTTAGATTTAACAACATACCTAATGAAGGTACAATTAATCACATGGACCCAACTTTCATAATCGACTCGAAGAATCATGTATGTGAACAAATGATCCTTATATCTAAGGATACCGATTAGGTAATTCACCTTTCTTGTAGATCAAAAATGTGATTGAAGTAATCAACTATGAATAGTCATTACAAAACAACCATCAACAACTAATAACTACACATCTCTCTCCAATAGAGATGGTTAAATTAGCTTATGTCTACATGGATCTTCCTCACATCCAACAATATTCAAATCTCTAGTTAGTACCACCATTTATGTAATGGTGTACAATATTTTAATAATTTGTTGGATTATGTCTTTCTCATTACACAGTCCATTGAATCGTTTGGATCTCTCACACGCTCTAAAGGTTCTTAAAACCTTTTAAAGTCATGTCTTTTAATTCACGCATACAATTTTAGGAAACATCTAAAACCATCAAATGTCCTAGACATGTGTGAAATTAAAATGACATATATTTTAAAGCATGAAAAATCCATTAATGTAAGTATTGAAAAACAAGAAGTTCCATGTTAGTTGTTTGACATTCATAGAATCACATTTATCATAATAAAATAATTGCAATTAAGAGTCAACTCAACAGTTTTATTAATGGTTTTCAAGTCACTTATTAGCAAGATTATGTTCACATTTGATAACTCGACTTTTAAAAATTGAACTTCAAAGTTCCTTTTTTTTAAAAAATCAGTTCATCCAATCTTGCATAACATGACTTAAAACTAGTATGCCAGATGTCATTATTTACACAAGCATTACTAGTGGAACATACTTATAATAAATATGAACTAACTTCATAAAAATTAATAGTAGTTCTCTTACAATCCAAAACCACATAAAACATTTAAAGGAAGTCAAATACCATAATACATATTGTAAATACTAATTTCAACCAAGTCTTACGAAAAAATTAAATCATGTCTCAATCGTAGAAGAATATCGATAGAAGTGAGACCCTAAGTGATCTCTGGAGCAATCAGAGACTATGTAGTATTAAACATTGACCATTGTCAATCTCAAGTTTACAAAGTCCATAGACCTCAACTCGAGCTTAAACCCCACATAATAGCATCTCGTCTCAATGCTCATTTGTCTTTAGTCAATGATCTTGTCATTTATGAGTTCTCTAAACCTTTGGGACAAGACTCAATTAAGAAATACATTACTAAAGATTAATATGCTCTAACAAAAATGGATTGAACAATCTAGTCCTTCTTGGATTTAGGACATTCGTGAGTAAAATGACCACACTTGTTACATCCAAGCATGTCACTCACTCTTATCCATTTTTAGTCTAGCATATTTTCTTTTCTTATTCTTCTTATCATTAGGATTGACACCAAGATTTATCGGTACATCCAGCTTCAAGACCGTTTGCCTTTTTCACTTTCCTTCCACTTTGTTTACGTTTTAAGTCAAGCTTGCATTGAATTAGATTAAGCAACGAGAACACTTTATGAAGACTTGAATGCTACAAGTTCGTCATCTTTTAACTCAACATGATGAGCTACATGAGTGAAAGTCAAAATACTTTCATCAAAGAGTCGTGACGGCCCCCAAGTGTTCACACTTATCGAAAGTGACTCGATTAGGATCCGAATTTGATGTTCCTCAAAATGTAAAGTGTTTACCATACTTTCCCTTCAGATATTCCCGTATATCATGGGTAGTAAGACGATGTGCACACTCCGAGATCATGTTATCGATGACCGAACTCATCAATATGTCACGTGCTATGACATTTTTCATTTTTCAAATTTCATGATCTTTTTCGACCGAGTCTCCATCACAATTCCAACCTCCCATAACATGGTTTGATAGTATTCTAATACATCATGTTCTCTAAGAACATTTAAAGATCAGCTTGACGCCATGTGTCATAATTATCGCTACTGAAGTTTTCCTATTTTGTTTCAACTCAACAATGATCGCTATTGAAGCTATATTGCCTCGGTTTTAATAGAAGTGATTCAAGAATTAATATTCATTTATGTATCAATTTGTTCTATGTTAAGCTAATCGACATCCGAATAATTCGATACGAAATTCAATATCGAAAAATGACTTAAAGTCATTAATCATCAATCTCATAAAGTATCCTCCTTAAACAGATTTGGCCCAAAACATGAACAAAAACAAGTTCTAGCATTTAATGATTAAAGTAAATAGCTAAAACTCCCACTCAACAATACGAAACCGCATGCTTAAAACATTCAATCAATATTAATGCAATAAAGCACAATCATGTCATAAAAAAATGCAACCAAAATAGTTACGTAATCTCGTAAGACTACCAAGTCTTAAATACCAACTATTAAGGTCATTCAAAAACAATCTTGTTTCAAGAACGCTCTTAGGTAAACTCCTTAAAATTTTGGATAATCTATGATGTAATGTATACGCTCACGGAGTACTTAATTAGTACTCATTAAGAGAAATTATGATAAAAGGATCTACATGGTGATTCTTCATCCGAACGCTATTCGACTTTTCAAGTTAAAACCGCTTGATCGTCAATCATTCATTTGTGTAAACATGTTGCTCATTCAACTTGTCTACCGTATATCCAATACCCAATTATCACTCCATTTCTTCCATAGTATCACAATATTCATAAGATTCCAATTCTAATTAAATTTTGTTTATTTTATTTAAAAAAACTCCAAAAACTACTTAAAGTTTTCTTGAAGTGCCTCACCAAATCTCAACTCTTATTAAGTCTCGAGCTCTAAAATTGGAACTAACTCATGAGATACTAGGACGAGCTATACATCTTCATCATATAACTTTAATGTTCCAAAAAAATGTGCGATAATTTTTCATTATGTGATTCTTAAGAATGCATAGCACCAACTTCATTGTTCGAATTTCAAGAACCATAATTGTTCTTCTACTCTTCGATTCATACCCAAAAATGAGCAACCATTAAACATAATTAATACTAAAAACCTTTTTAACACATGAATTTCAAGCTCACTATTACACCAAACAAAATTTATTGTCAAGTGTAATAGGCTAATTCACAAGTGAAATAAGTTAAACTATGGTTCTCATCTCAATGGATAAATAAGTACTCAAACTTTAATAGTTCAAATACCTCATATTTATGCATATTAAGAATCTACACTGAAAAATATGAACATAGGAATTTACGGCACCAAAATCGGAGTTAAAACGAGCTCAAACGAAATAAACAAGTTTTCATGCACGCCAGAGACCGAAAACACTTCCGTGTGGCCGGAACCACCTGATTTGCCGGAAAACCGCCAAAAAACAGGAAAACGCTCACACGCGCCCGACGCGCCACACGCGCGCCACGCGCGGCCATAACTAACTGCCACCTCCGGCGCGTGGGAGCCACGCGCCTCTGTTGCCGCGATACCGGCGCTGGGTGGAAAACACGTGCCACCGCTACCGCCGCCATCCATCGGGCGCTGGTAGTCACGCGCCACCATCGGCCGCCGTTATCCACCGGCGCGTGAACGCCACGCGCCACCACCGCGCCGCCGCCCACCGGCGCGCTGGCGCCACGCGCCACCACCGCCGCTGCCGCCCACCGCGCTGCGGCATCACGCGCTGCCGCCGCTGCTGCCGCCGCCGCCGACGTGGCTTGCCGGTTCGGCTCGGCCGCCGGTCCGGCTTCAAGCGGTTCGTTCGTTGACCGAGTCAAACTACCTTTGACTTGGTCTTATCCAAAAGTTTTGAAAATTACAACGGGTCCCTAGAGAATTTCGAATTCTCTAAACACAACCCATCATCTTTCAAATCTATCGAATTGCCCCAAATTCGTTAAATTTTCAAAAAATCATAACTCAGTCAATACTTGACCAAAATTAACAAACTTTATATCCACGGAATCCTCATTCAACATACTACAATCTAGTAACAAGAACTCAACACGATTCATGATATACTGTTCGTAATTTCCAGTCAAAGTTTCTGTAATTTTACAAAGACCGATTTTTATTTCACAAACGGTAAAGCCAAAAATTACGAAATTTTGCAGATTGTCTAAACATCATACAAGGCACGTACAGTAATTTTTTCAGGCCCAAATTCAACCGTTTCAAAAATCAAAAATTTGAAAAATACAGATTCACATGATTTCGTACAATTACATGCCATGCATTTACGTAAAATATCATACGTACGTATCTAACACATGAACATGCATAGAGAATCATTTTCACGAACGAGAATCCAACACATTGGCTCGATACCAATGTTGGAAAATCATTGGTTAGGATTCACTAACCTTGACGCAATGTGGAATATATCGAACTGTGCTGATTCTACATACGACCGTGATCCTCGAGTCAAATACATTTACGTATGAAATGCATTCAATTGTTCACAACTTAAGTGCCTTTAAGTTTGAGTATTCATGTGATACGACGATATTTGTTGTTAGGGTGAAATTGGAGAGAATTAGAAGAATCCGTCATCTCCTTTCTCGCATGGTATATTCCCGAGAAAACCACGTTGAATTGGTTTTCATGAGGGAGTTAGTCAAATAACTTCCTCATCCTTATCCACTTCATGTGTGGATATTAAATAAATAATATATTTATTATTTATTATCTTTCACTTTTTGTGCAGCAAATTTTGAGAAAATTTGAGGGTTTTCTTGGGGAATTGATGGGATTTGACAAGAATTGGGTTTTGATTAAAGAAAGGGAGATTTGGTAACAGAGAGCCATGTGTAATGTGTTGCAGTTTGGGTATTTTCCTTTTCTTTTTCTTTTTTTCATCTTTTTCCTCTTTTTTTTTTAATAAATATTTTATCCAAATATCAAATATGGCAAGAATTTGAGGCCTCTCAAGTTAGATTGCACAAAATCGTAGTTCAGTTTTGTCCGTTAACTTTATAATTTATTTTGGCGCCACATGAACTCCGGCTCAATTTACAACAATTCGATTTTTCTTTTCATTTTTCATATTTCACTTAACTCAATTAAATAAAAATTGTGTGCACAAAGTTTGGTCATAGCTTAGTATTATTTCGTGATCGTATAATATTAGTTTGGTTATAGTGTAGTATTATTTCGGGTATTAGTTTGGTTACAACGTAGTATTATTTTAGATAATTGTATAGTATTAGTATTATTAACAATATTGTATAGTATTAATTTAGCTACAAGATAAGTATTAGGTAAAAACATTGTGCACACTATTTTTTAGTGTGCACACAAATATTTGTCATTAATAATATATGTCGATATGGTATATACCATCCCTTGTTCATTTTTCACCCTTCATGTATCGCTCATCCACAACATAAAATACAAATTGGAACAACAAATATGAAACAGATGATTTCATATGAATTTACACCCCGACTAATAAGTAATCTTGTATTTAAATACATTAATTAAATTAAATATAAAAAAACTAAGGTTAATGACTAGAGGAGTATTTAATTAATTTGAAATATCAGACACTGTATTTCATAAATTATTATAAAAAAATTAAAAAAGGAAAATTTTGGAATAAAATCCCAGCTTTTGGATATTAACTTAAACTAGAATCGTGCAATGAACTCGTATCCTCCTTGGATGAAATTCCAAACAATTGAATCATTAATGATATGTTCCTTCACTTTAATTTTAATCCTGCAAATATCAGACCAAAGATCAATTGAACACATTGTACGAGACAATAGATTGAAAATCTCTCCACATAAAGAATTAATACTGGAATCACAAAATCATTACTCAAAGATTTATACCTAGCTAGATTTAAGAATTTTAACCCAAAGAGCATATTCAATATTAAGCCATCTCCAAATTCATTTAGGCTCCAATTGGATGTAGTGGATTTGAAATCAAGGGATTTGAGAATAATATACATGCATTTACACAAACTAAAATGGAGAAAAGTTAAATGAATGGATTTGATTCACTCAAATATTAAGCAAAAGTGGGAGAAGTGAGAGGATTTCAAATGACTAGGTTTTGTTGTGTATTTGAAATCCTCTCACTTATAAGTAATATTTGTGTGAATCAAATCCATTCATTTAGTTTTTCTCCATTTTAATTTGTAAATGTATGGTGTATTATCCTCAAATCTATTGATTTCAAATGACTCAATCCAAATGGAGTCTTACATTAAAGAGAAAACCATGCCTCCAAGTGTAAAATTTCTCTTTTTCATCTCGACAATTTCTTATGAAATCACGTTAAAAACGAAGTTTTAAAATTTTTTTCTCTGATAATTTGCCCCAATGGGTAATCCCAAATATGAAAAGGGAAACGATCTCACAATTACAACCCATGATATTGGCAAGAGAAGGGAGGTTTTGTTTCGCGACATGAATATCGAACAACAAACTCTTTTAGAAAAAAAAATACTCTAAAGTCTCAAGAAATCTCAAAAAGTTTGAGAATATCCTCAATCGCTTTTGTATTGTTCATTGTTGCTTTTCTTAAAAAAATAGTATCGCTCGCAACCTGAAAATGACTTGCCTTGATTTTTTTTTGATCGATTTCAGCCACTTCAACAATTGAGGCTCTTAGCCTTATTCATTAAAGCACTAAAACTTTATGCGACGATGAGGAAAAGAAAAGGGAAGAGATGATCCCTTTGTCATAACCCTTTGGAGAGCAAACTCACCAGATGGACTCCCATTAACAAGGACGACATAGTAATATATATATATATATATATATATATATATATGAAACACAACTTTCCTTAATCCACAATTACTTATCACTAAAATTCATGCCCTCAATCATTTCATCCAAATAATCTCATAACATTGCATCATAAGCCTTTACAAAATCCACCTTGAAAAAATAAGTTTTTGCATTTTTTCCCTCTTCTAGAAATCCATCGATTCATTCAAAATATGGATGCAATCAAGAATTTGTTTCTCACCATAGAAAGCACTGTGGTTATCCGATACTACTTTTGTCATCACTTTAGCCAATTTTTGGCTAAGACTTTTCCCAAAATTTTATACGAGCATCTAGTAAGTGAAATTGGGTGGAAATTTTTAATCAACATTGAATTGTTTTAATTCAGATTAATGTAACAAATTAAACATGAATTACCACCTTTCACTAATAGTAAGCATGCAGTAACGAGACAACAACCTAAAAAAATGATATATTTATTTTTCAAACAAATATTAACAGAGCTACAGACATGATAAATTTCAACATCAATATTAGCATCACAAATTAATATTCCAACTTAATTTATCAATTGGTGCAGGGTACTGAAAGAAAATATATGGGTAAACTTTCAAATGCACCTTTAAAAAGGCATAGAGTGTTAGCATTGGAAGTTAATAAATTAATACTCAACAACTTGAGTATTTAGTCAATTTGGTTGGTTTAGATCCAAACTGAATTATGACTGAATCTAAAATTGGTCATTTCAATTATTCCATTTAAAAATATCATTTTCAATATTTAGTAGTGAAAAGTTCAAAATAATTACCAACGAAAAACACCAGAAGAAAATTACAAGCATTCACATTTTTCAATTAGTTTTGATATGTGAAGGTGAAAAAGATATGCAAACTCGACACATTTGATCTTATGGCCGCAGTGGGCATCAATTTATATGACGCCACATAAGTAATTAATTAAATAATAGTAGGCTCTCGTATATGTGTCATCACATGATAGGTGATTGACATGCCATATAAGCGATGGACATATAAATTGGTGTCCATCTGTGGCATAAAATTAAATCCGTGCAAACTGAATATAAAAGATTCAGAATTGAAGTGATAGGCGGCAGAAGTGACTAATTTAGAGGTGAAAAATGAACCAACTAAAAAAGATGAGATAAAATTTGACATTTCTTGCATGGTGGAAAGTGAATAGTCCGAGGTAAATCAGTATTTGGTGTATAGGAGTTCATCGACTCCTAAAATGCAAAATTGGCTTCATAAATTTTCTACTTTTGCTAATGTTGAAGAAAATTTAAATTAAATTGATGATTTTGAAAAAAGTAATGTGTTTGTAATTTGTATTATGAGTTTTCTAATTTTAAATCATTTATACCTTCTATGTGTTAATACTTATATTTTTGCAGTTTTCAAGAGACTTATTATAATTGTGCTAGTCTAACAATTATTAGATATTTTAAAATATAATGATGCATTTTGGTATTTCATTTTTCATGAAAATATTTAATTTGATAGCTGTTTTATTTTAAAGAATTGCAATGATGCATGAATAAAAAATGACGTAGTTTCACTAGCTAAATGAAATATTTAAACTTACTCTGGCCGAAATCAATGCATCTTTTAAACATCAACTTTAATTTGGTGTTGTATCCCGCATTGGTAATGATCTTCATTTGCATTGTATCTCTTTAAACAATTGATATTGAATTCAATTTGGTGTGTTTTATGATGGTGTATAAGCAGTTCTATCATTTTAAAAACAAGTGTTTCACAAAATATAAAAATAATTATTTTCGATCGCATTAGTCCAATTAATCGATTTTAATAATTCGATTCGATTTTGATAGAAATATGATATTTCGCTTATTTCTATTTGAACGAAAATAGCTCCAAACCGATCGAATCGACCAAATATTCACCCTAATTGAACCCACATATATTTGGCTATGCTTAGAAGTTAGAAACCATTGCATTGTTGTTTGGCCACAGGGACCAATACGACTACATTCTTTTTTTTATTATTTTTTTATCAGAAAAAAGATTTTTATTAATAAAACTAGGGTATACCTCAAAATACGACTACATTCAACATTTGCCCTTTATATTTTCTCATTGTTGGTAATGATACTATGTTCATATATATATATATTTTTAATAATATTACAAGTTTTATATTTTGATAAAAATATACAAATTAAGTCGAGCATCGAATAACAACTCTTTAAGACTCGTGATATATATTTTTTAAAAATAAAACATGGATGAATTTTAACCCTAAATTTAGGGTTAATTAATTCCAATATAAAATGACACCATTTATACTTTTTTACACGATTAAATTTTATAATTTGATACAAAATACACAAATTTGATCTTTTTATGTTAATATGACGATCAGAATCATTCACATTTGTCATGTTAGATGACACATTGGATTCTAAAATCATTTCGACTAACAAAAATCCGATGAATGCCACAAAATCTATTTTCATCACAAAAAGTTGATGAAATTAATCATTTTTTTTTCAATGATGCAGACATGAGGTCCGATGTGATATCTAATGTAATAGATATAAATGACTCCGGTTGCTACATCAAGAAAATAAAAAAGTTAACAAGATTTTAGCATGTATCGAATTACAAAATTTTATAATTTCAAAATATCATGTATCGAATTGTAAAAAATTATAATTCTAGATAAATTTGAAAATACATCAATTAAAAAAATTAAAAGATCATAATATTTCTTTTTACAATTAACCCTAATATTCATCCACGCTTCGTCAGTCATGTATAATAGTGTAAAACAAGTAATTTAAAAAAAAGAAAGAGATACAGTCAAATAAAAATAATATATAAAATTCAGATACAAAATTATATATGAGACGATTTTATATATAAAACGAATTTCATTTACTATTTTATGTAATCGATAGGATCGTATTTTAAAGAGAATCATTACTCAAATATTAAGATAAAACTCTATCTCACAAGACTTCCCTCACATTTTAAATAATATTTTTATGTTTTAAATAAAATCCTCTTCTATAATCAGAAATTCATAGTTCCACGCTCTTTTTTTCTTCTTCTATAATCAGAAATTCATAGTTCCACGCTCTTTTTTTTTCTTCTTCCAGAGTAAGGTACAATAGTTAAAGCATAACATACTACATGATCAGTCGTACATTGCGCATTCAGATAGAAGACGGAGAAAGGAACTATCGAAGCGGAGAGCGATCAGAGAAAACAAAGAAAAGGGGCTTCAATTTTCTGATTCAGAAAATATTCTCTGGAGAAAAAAGATAGTGAAATAGAAAATGTGAAGCAAAATCTTGAAGGGATGAGAAGCAATGGCAGGAGAAACTAAATGTGTTTGAGAGGCGAAGTGAAGAAAAAGAGAAGGAAAAGATTAAAGCTGAGTGTTTTGTGATAATATATTTTCCTGAATCGAAATTCTGGGAGCTCAAAGAAGGTGAACCCATCATTTGTCTCTGTCTCTGTGAGCACATTTTTCTTCAAGTTTGAATCTTTACATTCTTTTGATTCATTGTTCTTCAAGTTCAATTTTGAGCACAAAAATCTGAACTTGAAGTTGAGAATTCGAGCTTGAATCTTGTATTGAGAGTGTAAATTTGGGATGTTGTTGAATTTGCAGAAAATAGTAATAAATTGTGGCGGTTTACTTAGAGTTGGAGGGAGGTATCTTTATTTAGTTTTCATGATTTAGGTCAATAAAGGGGTTTTTGGATTCTAGTATTAAAATCTGGGTTGACGCCGCAGGAATTTGAATTTTTCTGAAATTTGGGGTTTTATTTATTGAAGGGAGAGTTAGTGTGTATTGAAAATTGAGATCCCATGGAGTGAACTCGCCCTTTAATCTGTCATAGTGCATATATGTTGAGGTGTTGGAGATGGGTTTTGGTTTGACGTTGTTAGAGTTGATAGTAGAGAGATAACATGTTTAAAAAATGGGGCAAAACAATTTGATTAGGTATAAGATTGTGTAAACGTTGTGCTGGTTGTATGGATCTTTAGTCTGGGGAAGAGGAGAGAAACCTAGAGAGAGATGCAACCACCTCATCAACTTTCCCGGATCAATCTTGATGAGTTGAAAGCTCAGCTACTGAAGAAGGTGGGGCCCGAGGGGGTCGAAGCAGTACTTTTATTACTTACAGAGATTCTTGAGTTTGAAACTGAGTAAGGTGGAGTTGAACAAACTGTGTCTGAGAGTTCTTGGAAGAGAGAATATTCCACTTCACAATCAGCTTATTCGTTCTATTCTGAGAAATGCTTGTTGTGCTATATCCCCACCACACAAGGATGATGGAGTTTTGAAAAATGTTGCATATGTCGGTGGCCAGGAGAATGGGTCCCACATCAGCATGGCCCCGCCTTCTGGTTTATCAAATGGAGGTGATGTACTTCCTGCCGGTTTCGCCTAAAAAGGCAAGGTCTTGTCGTGAAAGGAGAAGTGTTGTTGTTGGACCGAATGGGAAGACCAGTTTTGCCCCTCAGGCCTTATTGGAAAACGGGGACTTGAATCCACATGATATTAAGAGGCCAGTGCTGCAAACGGAGGACCAAAGTGAGCATTTGGTGTTGCCCGATTGTTCAGCACCTGTACATAGCAAGGACAAGACCGAGTCGGTAGTTAGAAATGACGGGACTAGGAGCCCACTCCGGGCCCCGCTTGGGGTCCCGTTGTGTCCAGTCAGCATTGGTGGGGCCCTCAGAGGAAGTAGCAGTAGATGTATTGGCGCTTTTCTTGATGGTGCTTTGTTGGAAAGTCCTGCATTAAGAGACCGAATGGAGCATATTGCTGTATCACAAGGTCTAGAAGGGCTATCAGATGAGTGTGCCAATATACTGAACCATGGGTTAGATTCTTACTTGAAAGGAATAATTAGATCTTGCATTGAACTCGTAGGAGCAAGATCAGGGCATGAGTTGACAAAGGATAGCACGAACAAGCAACGCGCTTGCTCGAAGCCTATTAATGGTGTCAGACCAGGCCATCAGTTCGATATGCCAAACAGAGCGGCCCACATGCAAGAACAGAGAATCGTTTCTCCAATTTCATTGGAGGATTTTAGAGTTTCCATGGAGCTAAATCCACAGCAACTTGGTGAAGACTGGCCATTGTTGTTAGAGAGAATATGTACACATTCATTTGAAGAATAACACTGAGGCCTGAGCATAATGTTCTTTCCCAGTTGAGTGAATTGGTCCTTAAAGTAACCAATTACAAGATGATAGGGACTAGAGCAGGGAATCCTTATGTGATCCTGCTGTTGGGCCTTTCTTTTATTGGAAGAACGCAACCATGGAGATGAACGAATGGTCAAATTAGGTTGCCCTGTTGTATGATTAGAATTATCCCCACTTATAATTTTTTTCCTCCTGTAATTTACAGCCAATGAGAATTTCTAGAACAGTTTTGCAGGAATAATTTGTGTAGTTCAGTTCATCAGCATTTCACCATCAAGGTTGGAATTTTACCATTAACAACATATTTAACCAATTGCACGATTCTTTTTTTGCTGTTTTTCCGCCCTTTTTCTTGTTTACACCATATATGTTGCTGTTCTGTTTACATTTAGCTCACAGAAGCTGATTGCATAACCATTTGTTTTTTGGTCTGCCGAGTTTAACTCATTGATGCATTTCACTTGTTTTACCAAGCTATGCTTCATTTAGTGGCAAAGGTGTCCTTTTACCAATGCAGTTATTAGTTTATTGCTGAAGGTGTTCATTTGGAATAATTATTTACTTTGATGAAAAACATCTTTAATATTTAGAAACCCATCTTCATCTAATTAGGGCAAAGAGTCGCATAACATTGTTTGCTTGTGGTTTATAATTATAACCTTGCCATCTATCAGATGACTTCTGCAGTAAAATTCATGATAGAACTGCAAAATTATTCTTGTGTCATGATATCATGATCTGAATTCCTCTTCGTCTTGTTAATGTTAGTCTCTAAATAAATACAATTTACATGTATATGCAAAAATGTTTATGTGGCCTATAGCTGAATCCCAGGTTTTAACATTTTGCAGCTTCTTTCGCATTAGGATAAGATTAGAGCATATTCAATTAGTTGTACTAAAATAGGCTGCATGGCATCTCATAAATGATATAGTCGAATTTCCAATCGAAAATCCAGCATTTCTGTTAGTCTTAAGTGTGCAGGTTATATTGGTGGGCATACCATATGCTGGGGGATTTCCAATCTACAGTGATTAAAGGTTACAAGTCATATTGTAGACCTTTCTGCTATTTAAATTTTCTTCTCAGCATTTCCAGAGACATTTGATACGTAAGTAGCGGATTCTGAAGCTTCTCGTGTACTTCTATAAATATTCTCTGATTATGAATAGTTTCTCGAATTTTTGCTGGAATTCCAATGTAGTTGGAAAGTAACAGTACGTGAGTAGAAATGTTGGTTTATACCACTCAAGTATGGAATTAATCAACCATGGTGTAGAAATTCTTTTCTAAAAAGAAGAAAAAATAATCATTAAATTCTTAATATCTTTAGTATTTTAGCCTTTTTGAACTTTCTATCTTTAGCATTTTGACTTGTGCATGTGCTTTGTTTTAGGAAACCGAACGCTGGATTTTGAGAATATTGGAACAAGCATGAGGGCATGTAAGTTGTGCTTGTATTAATCCCATTTCTTCTGTTGTTGCTTTTCTGAATGTACTTATTAATTTCAATAACTTATGGTTCAGTCGAATTCTTTTTTCCCATTAGTGTTATTCTTTCAGAATACGAATAGTATATTTTCTCTCAACAGTGTAAGGCTCTAGTAATGTGGTGATGAGTAAATGATATTTCAGGTAGCATCCACAGATCAATTTCTGAATGTGGATTTAATACAAAAACACGTAAGCATTATGATAGAATGTAATCAGCTTGTCACATTTAATATGCTGATAAACAGGTACTTGCATTTTGGCTATAGATGCTTGCTTTTCAAGATTTTAGCAGCCTGATTTCCTGTTCAGTGTATTTTTATGAATTCAATTGCCTTGCTGTTAGACTCTTTTCGGTTTTATATCATATTTGGTCACCAAACTTAACCTCAATTTCAGTTATAGTCACCAAGTTTCACTCGTCATCAAAAGTAGTCGTCATGAAATTATACATTTTTAATCATTTTTGGTCCGGACTTTGAGGACTACTTTTGATGACGAGTGAAATTTGGTGACCAAATATGATATTATCTCATTCTTTTCAGAAAATATAGTGTTCCCTTTATATTGCTCAGGGTTTCTCCTTTATAATAAGAATAATTTTTTTTTGATCGGTAAATGTTAGCTATTAGTGGTTAGAAGTTAGTTCGCCAAGTCTCCTTACAATTCCAAATTCTCCAAGCCTCCTTATACCTCCCACTCCAAATTCGTTCCCAAAGGGAATCGAACCCAGATCTCCCACTAAAGTGGGAACCCGGTGGCCAAGTGGGCTAAGCCCCCTTGGTTATAATAAGAATAATTGCTTGTAATTGATATGAATTACTAGCCATTATTTAAGCAACTGAAGATTATTCAATCCTCATCGACATCTAGTGTTTAATAGTGCTGAATGACTATCTTTATTGGTAAATTGTGAAAAAACGGAGCATCGTATCAGTGAGTTTTCAGAAAACCAGGAGTCCATCTTCTATTTCTTCCATTTTGGCCTTTTCTAATGCTTCTGGCTGCTGACTTTTCGTTTTGTTATTAAATTGCACATCCTTATTCTCAAATTTATGGTCCAAAATATAATGTTAGATATGTGAATAATGTTATCCAAAGTGAAATAATTCGGTTGGATATGGAGACGGTTGGGATAACGAACTTGAAACGAGCTTGGGGAGCGAGTGGTTAGTGGTCAGTGGTCAGTATCGCTTCGACTGTGTGTATTTGTTAGAAATTGAAACCTATAGATGTTGATTTTATCCATAGTTTTTGTGTAAGTTGATGAGTCTAGTACTAGTGTGGTATGTGTTCAAGAATTCTTTCTTACTTTTCCTTTTACCTTTCGAATTCTGGCGTATGATATTTACTCAAGATAATCATAATAAAATTAAAATAAATTTTTGATATGCATGGTTATAATGATACAAATGCAGAATAATTTGTTATCTTTGCTGCAGTTGTGGAACAAGCGAGTTGTCTTTGTTGCATCAACAGGTAAGTCGAGACATTCTTGTGAAACGTCGCAAAAGGCATCAACATCAACAGGTGAGTCGAGACATTACGTCGCAAAATTTATCAAATAATCAAAAGAAAAATCGAGACATGTTTGTTTTGAGTCGAGATATAGTTTGTTTTTTTAAATTCAAGTGTTTGTAATTGTTGATTTGTATTACCTATGACCCGTATATTTGACACTCCTGCTGACAATTTCTCAATTTCTATTCCTAGATATTTTATACCCCTAATAATATAATTGATGCTCTTTTAAGGGATGATATACGTCTCATATATGACACGGTTTCATATGAGTTTTTGTCAAGAATATTATTTCCGTCCCTCTTTCAGTTGGTGCAAAGTTTTATTTAGTGCAAAGTTTTATTTGATTGGATTGCTTGCTGTTTGTTATTATTGATAGCAAGGAATATGAAAAAGTATTCCTCATTTTTTACTATTTGTTATTATTGATTTAGTTTTCCGACCAAAAATTTAAAATTAATGTTGATATTTATGTGAATCTAAAAAAATCACCTTAGTATATATTACAAGATTTTAGGTAATCAGGAAATATTTTGAAACAACTGTACCACATATTTAAGATTTTATGTAGACTATATATATCTCAAATATTTAATATATTTGTTTGTAAATATTCCAATAATATACATAATCTAGGAGATAAATTGTAGAATAATTCATACTACCAAATGAGACCAAATTACGTGGAATATTCATTAAATCCAACTTTACAATATAATATTATATATATATATATATATATATATAATTTTTCATCAAATAATAATATAATTTTATAAAATAAATATTACTTATTAAATAATATATATATATATATATATATATATAATTTTGTATGATATAATAGAAATTTAAATAATGATAATTAGAATCACAAATGACAGATTTGTTTATACTTTAATTTTTAAATTAATTTATTATAATTATATCATAATGCATGCTAATATATAATGTGAAAATCTATCATACGATTCGTTTCAAGTTTATTCTATAATTAATAAAAATATTAATAAATAAGTCTTATATAATATAAACGATGTATAAATATTAGAATAATGTATATCATATATTTAAAAATAAATATCATATATGAAATAAATTAAATTGATTGAGTAGACTATTCTTTTTAAATAATTTTAATATTAATACTAGTGTGTATGAGACTAATTACACATTAACTCATCGTCGTTACTAATATGTCAAACTTTTTATATACTTGACATTTAAACACAAAACACATAAAAATCGACACATAAGCAAAATAAACTCCCTATTAGTATATAGGGATATTTAAAAATAAATATCATATATGAAATAAATTAATTGATTGAGTCGACTATTCGCTTTTTTAATAATTTTAATACTAATACTATTGTATATGAGACTAATTACACATTAACTCATCATCGTTACTAATATGTCAAACGCTTTATATACTTGACATCTAGACACAAAACGCATAAAAATCCAACACATAAGCAAAAGAAACTCCCTATTAGTATATAGGAGATGCTCCTCATATTCAAAATATATATCATTCTAAGCTCATGCATACATTTTAAGAAAATTAGTTACTTCCTTCTATACCTTTAATTAATATTTTTGAAATTTTCCACGTGACTTTAAAAATTATTATTATCAATGTAATTTTTACAAAAACTAAGAGTAAATTGGAAAGAACTATAATTAATTCACATTGAAAAGTGCAAAATGACAATTAAATTGCAAATAATACGAAAATCAAAACGACATACATTATGAATAGGAGGGAGTATTAAATAAATATTTATGTGCACATTGTGCACACTAAAAATGCACAATATTTTTATCTAATACTATATCTGTAACTAAACTAATACTATACAATGTTGCTAACTAAACTAATAATATGCAATGTCCTGAAATAATACTACACCGTAACAAAACTAATATTATACAATACCCGAAATAATACTATATCAACCAAATTAATACTAAACGGTACATAAAAAAATAACCAAACTTTATGCACATAAATTTTATTGTGCACAATATGCACACAAATACTACTCTTAAATTAAAAATGTTTTTCGTTCTATAATTTGAAATCGTGCGATCGAAGAAATTTTAAGTATTATATGAAATATGAAATAAAAATAAAAAATAAGAAAAAGCGTTGTCGATTTGTAATTGGGTAGATGCGTTTTAACAAACAGGTGGCGGGATTTTCGTATGTAAATTAACGTCCTCTCCAATTTCAGCGGCGATCCACTTGCCCTGATCCTCACCTCTCTCACGGGAGAACTAAGCAAACCCTTTCTCATCATCACAATCAAATATCTCCGTTTATACGTACAATCCATTCTGTATCTATCTCTAAACCGCCTCGATTTCAGGTTGCTTCTATTCCATTTACTGTTTTCACGTTTTTTTCTCATGTTTTTGGTATACTTTTCGTATTAATTAATTGTTTGGCCTGCAATGGACGCAAGCCTGATCCCGTGAGTTCCTTTTACTCATGCCATTAACATCACATGCAGCGAAGTCGATCACGTTGGCGGATTTTTGGCTAATACGTATTTTGTGGATTATTTGTTTAATGCATTTGGGATCTCGGGGTGGAGCTGCATTCGCGTGTGTAGATCGGATGAATTTTATTTCTGTGTATGTAGTGGGTGTATTGATATTTGGGCGTGTGGATTGAGGTGCATTTGGGAGTGGATAGATTGAGGTATGAAGGAAATGGAGAAGGAGAAGAAAAAAGTATCCCATTGGAGCTGAGTTTTATACGCTGTATGAGGAAGTGGGCACAGGGGTAAGCGCTTCCAGTTCATCGCGCCCTCTGCAATTCGCTGGATGAGATTGTCGCCATCAAAATTCTCGACTTTGAGCGCAATAATTGCGATCTGGTAATCTCCCTGTTAATAGAGATTTCAAATTAATATTTTCGGCTGCATGTGGATAGAAGAGTGTCAATTTTCCCCCTTCTCTGTTTGCAAGACAGAATATAGCTGATTTCCTTGAATTTTACGTTCACAATTTGGATATTGGCATGTTGTAGCTAAAATGTCTTATGCACCTTTGGAGCAAAGGTGACAAGCTTCAAACCTCTGTGTATAAAATTTAGAAACTGACGTTTGTTGTGCTTATAATAGTATGTTTACTTTGATATGATTCTGGACACTTCTGAAAGAGTTGAGTTATTGAATCACTGGTTCAGGTCTTGAAGCTCTTCATCCCTCTATTTGTGTTGGTTCTGATAAATGAATCTTGATTTTTATCCCCTCTCAATTCCCAGGATAGAAAACTGTGGAGCGTGTAATAATAGTTAATACTATTGGCACTGTTACTTTCTTGAGCAGCATCTTATTTCCTTTGTTCTAGATCCTGCAGTCTCTTTATTAGAGCCTCATCACCTAATTTAGCTAAAACCACACGATTATTGATTTTAGATGCTAGGAAGTGAGCAAAACAAACTTGCTTAATATTATTTTTTGTTTTGATTCTCTGGTTCCTTATCCTGATAACAATATAAACTGGAATTGTCAACTCAGTTGTTGCATTTTACACCCAGAATAATGTTTCACGCGAAGCACAAACAATGGTCCTTGTTGACCACCCCAATGTTCTAAAATCACACTGCTCCTTCGTCAGCGATCACAATCTGTGGGTTGTAATGCCGTACATGGCTGGAGGTTCTTGCCTACACATTTTGAAGGCTACTCATCCAGATGGTTTGGAGGAGGTTGTTATTGCTACAATTTTGCGGGAGGTTCTGAAGGGCTTGGAATATCTTCACCAGCATGGCCACATTCATCGGGATGTCAAAGTGAGTAGTTAAAAGTTAAAAAATAGTGGTGCCCCTTACATGATGGTTTTCTGATTTAATTTATTTGTGCCAATTCAAAGAGGCTTCTAAAGAACAAAGCCATATCTTTGTGTTTCCATTTATATGGAATATAAATATATCCTTCTCTTCTCTTTCTAATTCTTTATAAATTGACCTCAGTCTTTCGACTTTCAAATCAGAAAATCAGTTGCCATAAACTTGAAGTACATATTAGATGTCTTGAAGTTATGTGTCTGCAGAACTAAACCTAGTGGTTACATACCTTGCTGTGTTACGAGATTAATTCTTTTCTGCAATATATTAAAAGAAGAGAGTAATCAAGTGGCTTAGCCCACCTGGCCACTGGGTTCCTCACTTTAGTGGGAGACCCAGGTTCGAGTCCCTTTGGGAACGAATTATGGAGTTATAAGGTGGCTTGGAGAAATCTAGGAGTGTTTGAGTGCTTGGTGATCTAACTACTAACAACTAACATTTACCGATAAAAAAGAAAAAGAAGAGAGTTCATGCTTGTTTTAAGATGGCGAACAATCTTTGAGATCTTTTTATTATTTTTACATCAGTTTGCCAATAGTCTCTGGACTTCACATCTCTCAAAAAAGGCTTACATGATGGTTTTCTGATTTAATTTACTTGTGCCAGTTCAAAGAGGTTTCTAAAGAACAAAGCCATATCTTTGTTTTTCCATTTGTATGGAATATAAATATATCCTTCTCTTCTTAGTTCCTAATAATTGACTTCAGTCTTTCATCTTTTGAATCAGCTGTTGAAGAAGTACATATTAGATGTCTTGAATGTACTTGTATGCAGACTCAACCTAGTGGTTATATACCTTGCTGTGTTACAAAATCAATTATTTTCTGCAATTAATTAAAATAAAAGACTTCATGCTTGTTTTAAGATTGCAGATAATCTTTGAGATCTTTTTATAGTTCGCCAATAGTCTCAAAAAGATTTCGGTCATCTCCTGTTTGTTGGTTTGTTGCAGGCTGGTAATATTCTGATTGATTCACGTGGTGGAATCAAACTGGGGATTTTGGTGTTTCTGCCTACTTGTTTGATGCGGGCGATAGGCAACGAATGAGGAATACATTTGTGGGTACTCCTTGCTGGTATGATTTGAACTAGGAAAGTTTTATATCTTTCTATATTTTCTTAGATCTCATCGTCCACTATGTTAAAAATACATCTCCTGTTTACCAGAGATTTGTTGTATGTATATACAACATGCATGTAGCCATATATGCAATTTTGAATTTCCAAATATTATTGTTTACATGGTGCTAGCCTCATCTGTCATGATTTCAGTTTGGTCTCTCAATAATGAGAGGTGTTTATGTTTTGTAGGATGGCACCGGAAGTTATGGAGCAATTGCATGGCTATGATTTTAAGTATGCTTATCTATAATTGTATATTGTTCTTTTTGCAACTGAATAGCTTGATCATTCTCTTATCTATTGGATTGACAATATTTGCAGAGCTGATATTTGGTCTTTTGGTATAACTGCTTTGGAGCTTGCGCATGGTCATGCCCCTTTCTCAAAGTATCCTCCTATGAAGGTCCTTTCAGATATAGTGCCTTCTTTCTGTTTGAAAGCTGTTTTAGAAATTATAAATCAAAGGATATATTCAATACATTTGTCTATTTTAGGTATTGCTTATGACTTTGCAAAATGCGCCACCTGGTCTTGATTATGAGAGGGACAAAAAGTTTTCTAAGGTATGCCTGCTAAATGCATGTATTGTCGAATAACAGATTAATTTTTTGTACTAATATGCTATTTTTGTAAATATTTTGGTATGTCTAGTCCTTCAAGCAGATGATTGCTAGTTGTTTGGTGAAAGATCCTTTAAAAAGGCCTTCTGCAAAAAAGTTGTTAAAGCATTCCTTTTTCAAGCAAGCTAGGTCAAATGATTATATTCTCAGAACTCTTCTAGAAGGGCTGCCAGCCCTTGGTGATCGTCTTCAGGAATTAAAGGTTTGTCATTGTGAAGATGTGACCAATTATACTAGATGAATTGTCTTCTTTGTGAGGATTCTGTTCTAATAGAAGATTTATATGAAATTGGTTTTAGAGGAAGGAGGAAGACATGCTCGCACAAAAGAAAATGCCTGATGGACAGAAAGAGGAAATATCCCAGGTTTAATTTTCATGTATTAGAAAAATGACATTCTGGTATTATAAACTTGGTTCACTTTAATGTCCATTTGAAGAACTTTGTAATTTGAAGGTGTTGGGATTAGTTGAGATATGGGAACTGACTTGCACTTTATCTGTTTTCTCAAGGTAGTTTAATATCAATTATTTGTATGTCCTCTCCTTTACGCTGATGTACTACAAGCTGATTTTGTGAAAATCAGCCATGTATTGTCCATTTTAGCAGAAGTAGTTAGAATTGATATCAAATAAGAGGAATCAGTGTGTCGTGACTATAAACGATTTTGCATCGTATCATGACTTTTAGGTTTTTTTGTCCCTCTTAAATGATTTCATGACTTTTTTTTTGTTTATGTTAACAAAGGAGACATTAGGTTGCAATAGGAATCTGCATATTCTTCTTAACCAGTAAATATCACTCTTTTTTGTCTGATCAAAAAAAAAAAAAAAGAAAAGAAAAGTAAATGTCACTTTTTCAGGCATACCCTTTCATTGAATCCACTCCTACTTTTCTTACTTTGTCCATCACACTTCACTTCAGAGCTTCACTACAGTTCCAGATAAACCTTTTCTTTGGATTCCCTCTCTGCTGCTAATAGGGAAAAGAGGCCAGTCTTAAGTGTCCACGCACATGGAGAGCACAGTCTTCACAAATCATTGAGACAATATGAAAGATTTATGTACCACTTTCACAATATTCTCTCCTTAGATTCAAATTCTTTGAATTGATCTTACTTGCAGAATCTCAAAAGTCTCATTAGCCACTATCGAATTATAGGTTGTAATGATACTTTCATCTGGAAGGGAAAATAAATTATTTTACAGGTGGAAGTGCTCTATGGTAATGAATACTTCAGGGATGCAGGATTATTGTAACCTTAAGTTGCTAAAAGAATCTGTCCGCAGCTGATAGGATTTTGTATGTACAATATCTTGACATAGGTTCTGAGTTTACTCTGTCTCTGCAGAATGAATATAAACGTGGGATTAGTGGTTGGAACTTCAACCTTGAAGATATGAAGGCTCAAGCATCATTGGTATCACTCTTTCCTGATGTTCATTGGATTAGTTTATTTGATTGAAAAGGTTTACTTGATGCGGGTAATATATCTTTTATTGCTTTCAGATCCAGGATGATGATGTCATTCCTGAAAAAGATGAAGATATGCAAACTAAACAACTTCAAACCAATCCATCTATGTCAAAAATCCTAAAGTACTACAACACCAGTCATCTTTTGCAAGTCAATATTCTGATGCTGCAGATTCCGTAAGTTAATAATATTTTTAAATTACACAGATAGTATTTGTTCTTATTCTATATTTTAACATCCAACATATTCACAGGATGATAATTACCCTGTATCTGTCTCATCGGTGGACTCTTTAACTTACATGTAAGCAATCATGACATGACACTCTTTAACTCTTCATGTAAGGTCATGCATTCTGCATTACACACCATATACTATGTTGCTGCCTATGCCTTGCTAAAAGAACCTCTCCTATTAGCTATGGAATAATTATTCCGGTTGTTTGTTGATCTATATGGTTAGAGAGGAATAATAGAATTTTTGAGGATATTCAAGAATCTTTAGAGGATGTTTGGGGTAGGATGAAGTTTAGAGTTAAACTTTGAGCTTCCAGCCATAGCTCCTTTAAGGGTGGTTGTATTTCGGATCTTATGAGGGACTTGGGGTTAGCTCTTCATGAATGGTGTTATAGGCTGCTGTGTATTTCTTGAGGAACACCTCATCCCTCTCCTTTTTCTTATTAATAAAATTCTGTTTTTCAATATTGTTGCTGCCTATGTACTGCCGTATATTTGTGATTGGCTTATTATACTTTGTCCGATGATTTTATTGTTATTGCATATTTACTTACTGTTTCCTACTTAAGACAATTATATCCATGCTCTTTCCTTTTTCTTTTCACTCTTTCAAGCTAAAGGATACTGTTGCAGTTGTTTCAATCTTGAATGTTAGTTGCTGTCCTGCCTATTGGTCTGTTATCGAGCCTTTTCGGATCTGCATTATCTCTTATCTCTGGTCCTGTGTTCTATCTAAACTGGATCTTTTGCTTCCTAGTGCTAAATGCGAAAAATTGGATGATGATGTGAGCATTCCTGGTGTAACATTAGAGCAGTCAACGACAAATCCTGCTCTTGGCAATGAGAATCAAGCAGACAACAATTTAGCAGAAAAACCAGCCTCAGATGTGGACAGAAAATCATCAGATGGAGCCTCTGCAATATCTAATCAGACGTAGATTGTTATATCTTTTTCTACAGTACTTATCTCTTTGCTCTTTATAATGTGTTACTACCCTTATTTTCCTTCATCTGTGTATAACTGCTTGTTATGGCTTCTCTAAAAGACTAATTTTCAAATATGTCATTATATTTGCTCAGAAGCCAATCACCACCATCGGGCACTACAAAAACAGAAGGCTATGATGCTTCACGTCCTTGAATAAATATATAAAATAAGTATCAACTACAGAAACCAGTCTTAAGTTGTCCCGTATCCCCCGACCTTAAAATAGTATTTTTCCCTTGATATTTCTCATCATCTTGCATACTTATTACATGTGTTCTGAAGTTTTTGGAGAATGTAAAGATAGTGAGACATGGTTGAGTGCAGAAATTTAAAAAGTTGTAGACCAAGCATATAGTGAAATTAAATAGATTAGGGAAAGTTTGGAGAATTAGAGAATATTTTTGGATGCCATTATTGAGAAATGAGAAGATGTCAGTTCTAAGATACTTAGGTTAAACCCATCTTTTGGCATTGAACTTTCATGTCTTAGCTTACTAAATCTTTCTACGTTTATTTCATTTACCAAGTCCTTGTACTTCTATTATTAATATTTTGACATGCAAAAAAAAAAAAAAAATCTGACCATTTTGTTGAAGAGAGATTAATCTGTTTGATTTCTTATGGCGAATCTGCTTGGAAGAATATATTCCTATGTTTTCAGAACCATGATTTTGTTGCTAAACAATTATTAGCTTCTTAAGTCAATCTTGGGATGTTGGTTCAGTGTTCTTCAACTGTGTATCCCTGGTTATGTACTTATGTTGAATAAATTACTTTTCTTTGTAATGCTTAGTGACAAAGTCCAAAACCAGTCACAGAATTTTTCTCGAGGTGGGGCGTCCAATCTTCATCTGTTAGATGCACAACATGAAGTAATATCCAAAAGTTCAAAAACATCAGGCAAGTCTATATATGTTGTTAGAAGTTTGACTTGCAATGATGATAACTGTGTTCATTATTGTCCTGTAGCTTACTTGCTAAAATCATTTAATGATGCAGTTAACGGTGAAGAAGTTGATGAGAAGGCAAAGAATCCAGTTGTTCAACAAAAGGACGATTTAAAGTTACATCAGAAAGTGTTGAGATGGAAAAGGTTAATATTCAGGTCTCAATGTGTGTGCTGTTTTTAACATATATCTGAAAATGGTTGTTTCTTTTGTCTAGGTGGTTCCAACACCAGTTCTACAGAAAAGCCAAAGCTTGCAGGTTGGTTTGGAATTTTGCAGTGCAATGTAAATGTGACAAAAACATGGGGTTAGTTTATGTGATAATTGTGTTCAACAGAATAAAAGAATCTGCAATCTGCAAGTTCTAATTCTATTGATTGTTATAATGATTCACGGGTATTCCTTCTTTGATTGTGCTCAATGTTACGAAGTAATATCCGTCCATTGTTCAGTTTTATGTGACATATCAAAAAAATTCAAGAGTTACTAACATTTGATTCCTGTTGTCAAGGAGAGCCTTCAATTTTTTTCATATATTCTAGTGATACCTGAGTGATAAACAAACTGAACCTGTATTTACAGACTAATGTTTTGAAGGAATATTTTGAATTTTTAGGTGATTGCTCAATTTCCTACCAGTAGCTCACATTCACCATCTGATGCCACTCAATCTAATCTTTCGAGCGATTTTCTCCCATCTGCAGAATGTTTTATTGACGAACACTCTTCAAAGGGTAATGCTTGAAAAACTATTTTTAGAAACGATTTTCTTCCTGTTGAGGGATGATTTATTCCTTTTTCTTTATGCCTTTTCTGCTTACAGGATGGTATTCTTACTGCAATGAAGCAACTTGCTGTTGGTGATGGTACGGTATTAGCAATTAATACAACACACACATAAACACACATACTCATATGTAGGTATAGAGTGTGCATATGCTTCATTTGATATGTCCATCCATCTTTGCAGACATGGGACACATGCCGATGAACATGTCAATGCCAGAGAAATCCTTGGTATGCAAAAGCTAGGGTTAAATACTAAGCAAACATATGGTTTGAAACTATATACATCTAGAATCGGAGACTATATACATCATTTAATCATCCTTCAATGCATACTTCTTTTGTTTATCTTTTCATTATGACCTTTTATGTGTATATTCTCTGAAATTTCGGTATGTAAAATTTTGTATCGATATCGTACTGAAACTTTTGGTATATGAAAAATACTTACGGATATCTTACCAAAATTTCGGTATGTCGAATTTTTGAATGGTATTGATATATCCTGTTCTATACCGAAAAATACCATTCCATATGCATATTGTCTCTGAAATTTCGGTATGTAAAATTTTGTACCGATATCGTACTGAAACTTTCGGTATATGAAAAATACTTACGGATATCATACCAAAATTTTCGGCATGTTGAATTTTTGAATGGTATCTCCTGTTCTATACCGAAATTTTAGTAATACTGTTTCACACCTAAATTTCAGCATATATATAGGATATTGATATGCATTTTGTAATGGTATACATAATTTTTTCCAGTATTTTGATATATACCAAAGTTTTAATGTACGTATCGTTACCGTTCGAAAACATTTGGTACGTTACAATGCTATAACGAAAATCCTTGTATACCAAAAAAAATAGTATATTCGGTTTCTTTTGGTTTGATAAGTATGATATATCAAAAATTTTGGTGTTTTCCCCACCTCTAGTTGGAATTAACTTTAATCAGGATAACATTCGGGAGATGTTTCTAGGTTTTTGTTTTGGAAGAAAAAATGTAGGATAACTTGATTTCTATGGCACAAGAGATCGTATGCTACTAAAGAACATTATTTGTTCATAAACTTAGTACATGCTTTAACAAAACACCAGGAAGCAACTTCTTGTTGAATATAACTTGTACTTTTTGGATCACAAGCTTTCTGACTGTAGTTGTGTAACTTATGAATACTAACCATGACTTGCATCCAATTTTGCTTTTGCAGCTCGACGCCGCTCATGATAGAGAGAAGGAGTTGATTCGTGAGATAACTGATCTGCAGTGGAGGTACTTCTTGTTTTGCACGCTATACGTATATGTGTTCGATACTGTATTTTCGTAGCTTTTGAATAAAGTCGTGTCTTCTGTAGGCTCGTACGTGCTCAGGAAGAGCTCCAAAAATACAAATCAGAGAATCATGGATGAGAATTTAGACCGACAGTTCCCGGGTACATTATACATGTAGCTTGCCTAACCTGAAAAAAGGATACTAATCGGAGAATTGTTGATCATATTGTTATTTTTCAAACTTAATTTGTATCATCTACTTCAATCTGTGACGGCCTGAGTTACTAGTATAGCTATATTAAGGTTTGATTAATCAATAATTAAAGGGTCTAGCTTACTTTTTTATTTAGCAGGCTCAAAAATATCATGCTATAAGTTTAGTTAAACATTCTGTAATATTCTTTTCCCTTAGTTTTCACAAGATTGGTTAAGCATTCCTTTTAACTTGTAAATGTCCTCTCTCCTATCTGACAATGATGTTTCTCGAACTGGATTTGGTTTGGGTTACGTTGGTGGGTGTATGATTATGGTGTCTGATTGTCCATGCCTATTTTTCTTCATTTGTTTGCACTGAATTGTGCAAACAAGTGGAACTGGTTAGCAAAAGAGTTGCATTGTTTAGAAAATCTAGCTTTATTTCTTTATTTTGTCTTGTTTAACTTTTTTGTTTGTGGTCTCGCAAGCTTTCAAAATATATACATACATATATATATATATATATTAAATAATTTATTTAAATGTGTATATAAGTAATATTTTTAATTGCAGAATCTATCTTTAAATATATTGTTGATGAATTATTTGATTTACATAAATTCATAGGTATTTTAATTTCTATATATATATATATATATATACGCACATATATATATTAAATAATATTTTTAATTGCAGAATGTATCTTTAAATATATTGTTGACGAATTATTTAATTTACATAAATTCATAGGTATTTTAATTTCAATTTTATTATATTATAAAGTACATTTCAAATAATGACAATGGGTTTGCATTTTTATAAAATATGTCGTTTTCCATTATCCATAAATTATTAAGGATTAGGAAGTTCCGTCCTATGATGCAATGTTACCAGAGCTTTACTCCTAACCCCGAGGCGAGTCAAGATAGAAATCAAAGTAATATATATATATATATATATATATATATATATATATATATATAATTTATTATTTTATCTTTAATATTTTAGTTAAAATATACATATAATATATATATACACACACGCACAGCAGTGTACATTCCGTGTATTACACTGATTCTTAAAAATAATTCACAATATTACTCATAAAAAAATTGATGTAGAATGTATTTAAAATTTTATCAAATTATATATATACTAGGATAAAGAAATGATATCATCAACTCAAAAATATTGACGCTATCGTTTGCACCTTAAAAAAATTGAATTAAAATATTTAACATAAGTTGATATTTCTCGTTAAAAAAATTATAAGTTGAGGTTTTCAAACTTAATAGAGACGAATCCCTTAATTTTTGAAATAGTTGGGTTTTCTAGCTTAAGAGAAAATGATTTTACAATGTAGAGTTTTAAAAGATGCCTTAAACTATCCTTGTGCAAATCTAAATTTTACCTCCATATGATTTTCTTTTGTCATTTATCTTCTTAAAAACCCTAGAACAGTAAAAATATTTCCAATTACATAACTAAGAAGATTTATTTTATATATATATATATATACACACATCAAATGGATTTTTAGCATCTTGGACATGATTTCATGTTGAATAACTCAAATCATCATGGAATTTTGCAAAAACAATGAAATTGAATCTTTATTATGAACTGTATATTTTCTCGAGAACATAAAACAGATGAAAGAGAAAATTTAAATTATTAGGCGAGAAGATATTTTGAGGGGAAAATAAAAAAGGCGTGGCTAATAATGCCTGCCTTTTTGCTTTATATATCCAACTTTTTTACTAAAATACCTTAATATAAATAAATTTATGTACCCTTAATACCTAAAATTAATGACTACTAAGAATAAGTTTTGCTTATACACCCAAAAAGAAAATTCATTTGATCGTTCGTTCCCTCTTCCCAATCTCTCTCTCTCTCTCTTCACCAATTCTCTTAAACCCTAGATCAAAATTCGATGTTTCAAAATTCATATCATATCCCTTGAGAAAAATCCGAAGAATACGCTCCAAGAAATATTTTGTAATATTTCTAATTCATTTATTCCATTCAAATGTTGTATATTTTGTGTTTCTATTTTGCAATTTTAAAGTTTGAATTCGTTTGAAAATTGCACATCTTACGAACAATCATGGTCGAAAAATATAGTCATCAAATTGAAATTTTGATCCGTCACAGTCGAACATGCAACAAATTTTCACAATAATGATTGAACTCAAGAATGGTTCAATCAGATTACAGTTGAACAATTAAAAAATTGATCAAGAGTGGTCGAATTTGATGAATGTCCATTCAACAAGAATCTTATATTTAATTTATTTGTTCCCGTTCGTTGTGCTTATGTTTATCGTAGTCGAATATACAGTCTATTGAGAGGTTTAAGAATTAAGAGTGTTAAGTTAAAGAAGATCAAATGAGATTTTGGTGGAAGAAGAAACCATTCAAAATGGGATGAATGTGTACATTGAACAATTTTCTTTTACATATTTCAATTGGTTTTAGATATTAAGAGCACAATATTCTATTTACATTTGAATTATTTTGATAAAAAAATCTATATATCTATATATGTATAATTGAAGTGAGGAGAGATAATATTAATTAATTTTATTATACAACAAGTGAGGTGCACTTGTTATATAGTATAATGATGAGTCTCATTCTCTATTAAACAGAGTGATCTAATTTTATCAATTTTTTTCTTTTTACTTTGCATCAACAATTTAGAATTTTCATAAATTTTTTTGGGGCTTTTATTAATCCAAGTCACGAAAGATATATTAATTATCAATTCGGGACTGAAAGATAAAATTTATCAATCCGGGATTTGAAAGATGTTTATATTAAGATATTTTATCAATCCAGGGACTCAAATTGCCGCCCGAATTGATAATTGTCTCTATCTTTCAGTCACGAATTGATAAAATCCTTAAATATAGACATCTTTCAGGTCCCGGATTGATAAAATTTATCTTTCGGATCCGAATTGATAATTAATATATCTTTCGACTTATACCGATAAAAATCCATATTTTTGTTATAAATTTATTTTTAACACATTATATATCAAATTAATTACTCTCTTTTAAAGATTTTATTTCAACATGTATAATGTACATATAAAAATAATATTCAGATCTAATATATTTATTTTATTATTTCTAAAATGTATTTTATGAATTTTAATTATATGATAATTTTATTTTAGATTGTATAAGTGTTGTCAGTCTTATTAGTTGCTGCCATCATTTTAATCACTGCATCCACTTCTAATCAAAATCTTCAAATTTCAAAGATTTCCTTCCTCAAATCTGTGAAAAGCAAATCAGTTCTTGGCGATTGGCGAAGTGAACATTCAATATTGATTTCGCTCTGATCTCTCAATTCCGGCATTCCTGCACTAAACTTGAGCTCCAATCTGTTCACACTCATCAATTCAATTAAGTTTGCAGTCGGGAAACGAATGGGGGATACTTCCCGATTCCCCCACGCAGCAGCAGAGCAGATCACAGGCTGCGTTTGCTGGAATCGGCGATCCCTTCACCCTCCACCGACGCACTGTGCTTGCTCTCATCTGGGCCATCGGTTTCTTCCTAATAATCGCCTGGCAAAGGGCATCCGTTGATCGCTTCTGGGGGCCCCCACCACCACGGCCCATACCCAGGCTCCGGCCGCCGGTCTTCAATCTCACCGATTTCGGAGCGGTGGGAGATGGCGTCACTGTAAACACGAAGGCTTTCGAGAGGGCAATTTCGGAAATTCGGAGGCGGGGTGGTGGGCAGCTGAATGTGGAGCCTGGGCGATGGCTCACGGCGCCGTTTAACCTCACCAGTCACATCACATTGTTTCTCTCTCAAAACGCAGTTATTCTTGGAATTGATGTGAGCGCCCTTTTCTTCTCTGCTTTCTGCTGTTTATTTTTTTTTAAATATTAGTATTACTCTTTCCGTCCAATTTTAAGTTGCTCTTTCGAAGATGATATAGATTTTAAGGAAATATTGTATTAAATGTGCAGCGGGTATTGAGATGTGAAAAAAATGTAGAAATAGATGTGGGTTATATTTTACAAATGAAAAGAAGTGAGTAACTTGTACCCGTATTCGCTTACATAAATGTTACAGCTGTTTGTTAAACCATTGCCAACTTTTTCCATGATGAAGTGACAATGCAGGTCATTTGATCGTGATAATTGGATTGTGAATAGTGCTAACAGTCATCTTCGTTTTTTTTTTGATCGGAACAGCCATCTTCGTTATCATAGGGGATAATTACTGATATCTTAAGGTCTCCTAGTAGTTTTGCTGTAGCTTAACCCGTATCTCTGAGTAAACTCTTTAACAATAAGATCTGCTTTATACTAGTTAATACTACCACATGCACTAAAATGACAGTGCATATACATGCATTCCGTTGCATTTATTGGGCATCATTTTGTAACTGTCTTTAATGTAATCCTGTGTGATTGCGTAAGCAATTAATGATTGGAGTCCTCTGATATCTCCTCTCTGGACTCTTTGAATCCCTTGCCTGTGTCTGCAGGGAAGATTCTGCAATCATTCTTGTGTAAGGCCTGTCTGTTGCTTTAAATAAGGAAAGAACTAGCTAGTAGCTACTTTCCTCTAAAAAAAGATCACCCACCTACAAAATGATTTCATCTCATTAATACTGAGAATTTCAACAAAAACATGTCGTGTGCAACTTGCATTTGGTTTGTTGTTGAGCTCACTGAACTTGGTAAACAATACAACTACATGTTGAAGAAAATATTCTTTACTAGTACTTACTACCCTTCCATAACTATTCCAAACTGAAATCAGTATATAAGATTTAATTACTAGAAGTTGGAGAGCCCTGTTTGGCCATATATGGCTTCATCAGTTATTTAGTCTCGGTTACTTGGTGTTTTGTAATGTGACTGGATTAGATTATTAGTTTTGGCTGCATAATGGTTGCGACCATTTCAAAATGTTCGGAGTTTTAGAACTTCTTTTCGAGAGAGGAACTATTGTTATGATGTTGCAAATAAAGTAAAACATAGCAAGGTTCTTACTTGGAGTATATTGCATAATCAAAAGATTTTATGTGTGCAAAATAACCTGTTAGGCTGAAATAGTAAACTGTGAATTACAAGCACTCCCATTTACTAACCACTGTCAATTATTTGTGGACCAAAAGTTTTTGGGAAGAAGTCTTCTCATTTCCACGTTGTTTCTTCTCTGTCTTGTCTGCAACTAGTTTATGTTAAATAAAATTCTGGTTAGCAACCCTGGAACCATTCTCCTTTTCTAGGTGAATTTTAAATACTAATTCTGATTTCATCATCCTTGCTCATCCTGAGGAGTATATATATATGTATTCTCAGTATTATATAGAAATTTGTATACACTTTTTATATAAATTGATTATTCTTAAGCCGTTCTTTTTGGATGAGACAGGACGAGAAATATTGGCCACTGATGCCTCCTTTACCATCATACGGTTATGGAAGAGAACGGGCTGGACCACGCTATGGAAGTTTGATCCATGGTCAAAATCTAAGAGATGTTGTTATAACAGGTGAGATATTATCTACATCACTACATGTCAATAATCTTCATTTTTCCCCTTTTTCTTTTCTCTTTTCTGGTGGTATTTCAGATGCATTTCTTTGTTCTATAAGCTAGTTTCTCTCTTGGTTACTCATGGTTTGGTTAACACTCAACAGGACACAATGGCACCATCGATGGACAAGGTCAGGCATGGTGGACTAAGTTTCGAAAAAGTCAACTCAATTATACAAGGGGCCCACTTGTTCAGCTAATGTGGTCAAGAGATATTCAGATATCTGATGTGACTCTGCGCGATTCTCCATTCTGGACTCTTCATCCGTACGATTGTCAGAATGTTACCATAAAAAATGTTACCATATTGGCCCCACTCTCTGGTGCCCCAAATACTGATGGGATAGATCCTGGTAAGTTAAATGTTTCATGTCATTATTTAATTCTTATAACAAATTCGTGTTAGGTTATGATCTTTAAAATACAGTAATTGTGACTAATGGCTCTATATTTGGTGGGTAGTGTTCTGAAGTAATTGGATGCACACATTTTTTGATTATGTAATTCAATGCATACTTGTATTTCCATTATGGAACCGATGGTTTTGAAATTAGATTTTCTGGGTGAAGGGGTTCATAAATATTTTGTGATGAGTGATTGATATGTATATACAAACATGCAATTGCTAATAACAAATTTGATACTATTTGAACTATATTGTAGGGATGTTTGAGCTATCCTGGTATAATGATTCTTTAATACACGTGATACAAGTAAATGTGGCTGCATTATAAAGATGCAACATGTCAACTCACATGTTAAGCACAAATTCTTGGGGAAATTAATGCAATAATGGTATTTGAATGTTACAGTTTAAAGGTATAGTTCAGGCAACCATTAGATATATCTGATGGTTTAATGTGGAATACATCTTAGTAAATTCAGGATATTACTGTTGGAGTAAATTAATTGTTCCCATATCTATTAGGCGTTGGCAATTTTAGTCCCATACAAATTAATTTCTCAATTAAGCTCCGTAACTTTAAAATGGCGTAATTTTAGTCCTAAATTGACAATTTTTTGTTGTATGATGATAATTAATTTGTGATTTTTAATTGAAATTAATATATGTTGGGGTATCATTTTGCCACGTCAGCAACACTAAGTCATTAGTTCAGTTGCTACATGGAATTTCAACAGCTCATGTGAGCGTCAAGTGCAAAAATCCTGCAACCTTTCGTCGATATAGGACTAAAATTTCAAAATTTTTAAAGTTATGTGACTTAATTGAGAAAATTGATTCATATGAGACTAAAATTTAACACCGAATAGGTATGGGACCAGTTTTGCAATTTACTCTTATCTGTTGTTCAAGCAGTTTCTCCACACCCAATCCCCAATTGCAATAACCAAGTAAATGAAGCTGACATCTTTTATGGTCCTACAGATTCATGCCAGAACATGTTGATAGAAAATTGTTACATAAGTGTTGGAGACGATGGAATTGCAATCAAAAGTGGGTGGGATCAGTATGGAATTGCTTACGATCGGCCTTCTATAAACATTCTCATACGTAATGTTATAGTCCGCTCGATGATAAGGTGAGATTATCTTGTTGTCTTCTTTGCGCATATGGTTTTCAATGTCATTCAACATAATGTCATAGGCGATAGGTGCACCTATGTTATGACGGCCTCCAATCTCTTAGCCATTATGAAATAAAGGTGCACGCTCGAGCAAAGCTAGCTGCATAAATGTATAAATTCCTAATATACCTATTATGCACACAAAATATGTGTATATACTATATAGTGGGCATGAACAAATAAAAATAATAGAATAATATTGTCAACAAGTATAAGGCAACAAAACTTTGAATCCTCTTACATTTCACTAACAAGGTAGCAGATTCTTAGAAAAATCAACTATAGAGGTGGAGGATGAGGGGAGAGAAGACCATCTAGCAATAGCAATGCTGCAATAGACAGCCATCAATAATTTGAAAAGAGCCTGACAGTAGCAAATCTTAAGGGAGGGTTTAGTATTTCGAAGGCCTTAAGGGTAAAACAAAAAAAAAAACACATGCCAAATCTACTTGTTATCTTGTTACTTTTCTTTCTATTGATCCCTTATGATGTACAACAGTGCAGGTGTATCAATCGGTAGTGAAATGTCTGGTGGAGTCGCAAATGTAACTGTTGAGAATCTCCTTGTTTGGAACTCAAAAGGGGTATAAGAATCAAGACAAGCGCTGGTAGGGGAGGATATGTTCAACAGATAACCTACCGAAACTTGACTCTAGAGAACGTGAGGGTGGGTATTGTGATGAAGACTGATTACAATGAGCATCCAGACAAAGGCTATAACCCAAATGCCCTCCCACTTATAAAAGATATACACTTTGATGGGATTCGTGGGCATGGAGTTCGTATTCCTGTTCGAATCTATGGCAGCCAAGAGATTCCTGTAAGAAATGTTAGTTTCAGAAACATGTTAGTTGGAATAACTTACAAGAAAAAGAGGATTTTCCAGTGTTCTTATGTGCAAGGACGAGCAATTGGAAAGATTTTTCCCATACCGTGTGATAATCTTGATGTTTATGATGAGGAAGGGCGGCTCATCAGGCAATCGACGCCTCAGAATAGTACTGATATAGATTATGATTCATGAAAGGGTAAATTGAAAAAATGCCCTGTAACTATTATACGAAAATGTTTCGTAATTTTAAAAGTTGGTAAAAATGCCCCGCAACCTGTTGTATCAAGTTATTGGGGCATTTTTGTCAAGTTTTTTGTCTGACGCGACTTATTCTTAAATTGTCACTTCAGCCTCTCCCGGTTGAGAAACTGAGGAAAACAGGTTGTGGGGCAGTTTTTATCAAGAAATATAAAGTTACAAGACACTTTTGTATGATTCAAAAATTACATGGCATTTTTTCAATTTTCCCTTCATGAAAATTGCAAGTTAATGGGGGTTTTGCTTGCGGCTGGAGGATCATCCGTCGGATTTGACAGGTCGGAGGTTGAGTGGCATTTCTGGTGACCTTTTCAATTCAGTTGGAATTGATGGTGAGTAATGGAAACATGCTTATTGTGGAACGGAAGAAGAGAACATACTCATCAAAACCTCATGTTTACAAGCCTTCATACAGGTATCATGGAAAACAAAGGGACATTAATGAAAGAAATGCCTACTCACTGTAATGAATTTGCAATGCAAATTGTAAGCTAGAGAGAGCTACCAATTAGTGCAAGGTTGTGAAAATGTGTATTTTTGGACCTTGCAGTCACATCTTGTATTGTATTGCTTAGATCTTGTTAATGGATGGTAGGGGTATTACTGTCAACTAGTATAGGGTGAAATACAGGGAGATATTATTGGAATGCAACTCTTGCTGATGTTGAACTCGCAAATTAAATTTGAGCTGGACAGTTTCATGGACCCTATTCGTCATACAAAATCTTTACATTGCAGAATGAGACGTGATACTCTTGTCTATTTATGTGATCTTCAACGTCTTGTACATTATACTGTTTCATGCCAGTCTTCCTATTTAAATTCAATCTCATAGGAAACATTTACAAACCATATAGCAAATTCAGGATGAGAGACAAATGCTTTTTGTGTGAGTTTCTAAAATATGTGTGTTGTTTCTTGGAAATGGATATAATGATAACCAAGGAAAAAAATATCGGTGTCGGTAGAAATATCGTATATCGGTGGAAATATCGATGTATCGGACATGAAAAAAATGGATATATCGGTGGAAATGTCGATGTATCGTACATAAAAAAATGAATATATCGGTGGAAATGTTGATGTAAAAGACATGAAAAAAATGAATATATCGGTGGAAATGTCGATGTATCGGTGAATATTTTCATCCATGGTGATAACAAAGATATAAACTTAAGCAAATTTACAGATGATATACTTATTTCAAGGGAATTTACAGAAAACTCAAGACCATTCTGTATCAGAGAATGCATCATTGACACTCATGCTTCAATATTTAAATGCTATAAGCTCTAGAAAATATAAAAAATATACCTCACTTGGGAAATAAAAATTTGATTCTGAGAAGATAAAACAGTGGAGGGAGAGAATAGGGAGAGATAATGGAGAAGAGAAAAAAATAGGGGCGTAGGCTTTCTCAAAAAAATAGGGCTTGTTTGCATACATAAAATAAAATCATAAAAATAAAAAAGTACAACAAATGCAGAACCTGTACTGCTGTACATCTGTCCGACCACAATTTTCCTCTATTTTCTTATTTTTTAATACACTTTCCAAATATTCCATATAACTACCAATAATTATATTGAGATACTTGGGGTCTATTAGGAGATCATCTCATGTGTACTTTCCTCTATTTACTTATTTTTAAAATCCCCTCTCCAATTATTCCATATAACTACCAATAATTATATTGAGATACTTCAGATCTTCTTTTATTTTTTTTTCCGGATCTCTTAGGAGATCATTTCATGTGGTGAATCTGATGATAAAAATTAATTAAATAATTGGTAAAAAAATCAATATTAATGGATGAATAAATAAACAAGTAAGATTAATAAATTTTGATCCATCTAAACTCGTCTAATATTACATCATTTTACTTAAAAAAATACTTTCAATCAATCTATTTTAACTATTTTTCTAAAGGAGAAATTTTGTCTCCAAATAATCAAATTTGCATACCTTAGAGAATTAAATGATTATATTTGCTTTAAAAATAATTATTTTTCATTTTATCTTTTTATTAAAGATTGTGTATGTATGTGGGAATGCATTGTTGGGTTGATATGGAAGAGGAAGAATAATTTAAATTTTCAAATAAGCCGATAGAGGAATTGAAGGCACGACTGTGGTCATTTCGAGGGAATTGATCAAATTTGGAATCCAATTTAAGGACTCGGTGTATAACAAGATAAGCCCCGCCGCTTGGTGGATTAAGTTAGGCCGACTTGTGATGTTTTATTTTCCTTTTGGTTTTCTAGGCAGCAACATTATTTGGAAAGAGCTATTGATGTAATTCCTTTACAAAGTGGGTACATCTCATATCCACTTTATGCTTACGTTTTTTCTTTAATAAAAATTCTTTTACGGATAAAAAAATATATGCAAAAATTATAAAATTAGATTGCATATGTACACGTTTTTATTATTATTTAATAATTTTTTAATTCATGTGAATTACCTTTACATGATAGTTTCATATACTTTTACCCAATTATCTCTCGTATATCATAAATTACTCTTTCCTTTAATTGGTCAAGTAAATGCCTAACTTTTATGTTTTCTAATGTTATTTTAAATTTTAAGAGACACTTGTTGCGAAATAAAGATAATAAAATAGATTGAAATTCCTCTATTTCATTTTAATTGTTATCTAAGGATATTTCATATGAATTAAGAAAGATATTAAATAATAATAACTATTTGTGTAATGTTATATTTTTCCCCTCTTGTTTCCCTAATGGAGTATATTTGTAGTATAATAAATGCATATTATAACAAAAATAAACAAAATGACAAAATAAGAATATCATATTTAATTCTCAGTGACCGAGAGAATATTACTGTTTGTATGGATTAAAAACTCATTAATGATTTTAAGAAATAAAATCCTTGTCTTATTAAGAACGCATGCATAATATATACCGCTTACTACCCACTATTGAATGCCAAAAGTCAAATATTTATATAGATTTTAGTGCCGTTCTTGATTTATTGGCAAAATTAATGGGATTTCTCTGAAGTTGATTTTTTTTCCCCAATTTTCTTCTAATAAATTTATATTAGTTGATCTCATATGTAAAACAAGGTTTCATTATTATATATATATCATACGGTGAGTCAATTTTCTGTGAAATTTGTTGTTTATATAAAATTAATATTAAATTTATATTATTGAGTGAATATAATTGTTTTAATTTCATATTATAAACAAATTTTATCAAATAGCTTGTATTATATGATTTGTGAGTTTATAATCCTATCTAAATAACTCTTCTCTCCGTCTCGTTGTTTGTATACTTGTCTTATTTGTCCATTTCACAATCAAGTTTGTACACCTATAAATGAAAATAATTTATTTTTAACACCTTCACAATATACATTTATTTACATCAAGGTTATTATTTTTTTACTTATACACTCAAATAATTTACTTATAATATCCTTCATTAAATTGGTCAACAAATAAAAATGAGTAACACTTGTGTGATACTGGATTCTATTTTTATTATTACTGTCATTTACATTAATTATTATCACATGCATACGCATACGCAATATCATCATGCACATACACTAATATAAGTAAACATAACAATCATAATGCATGCGTGATGTGAAAGTGCACAACAATATAATATAGTAAATATATAGTTTATCATATATACCTAATTCACATATATTTTATTAATCTTGTCAAATCAACTGTGTAAATACAATTTGTATGAGTATACATTATTATAAAACAAAATGTGGTGTAAAATACAAAGCTCAGTCTTTCATTTTTATTCCAAGTCGAGCCTTTTCCATTTCTTCATTTCTTAACAGCTTGTCATTAAAGTGGGGTGGGGGTGGTGGGGGTGGGGGAACATGTGTCTGGAAATTGACTTTGGATAGTGTTGTGGGAAGGGGGGACACTATGGTATATAGTGTAGCATATTGCCAGAAAAAGGCAACTGCCGCCTATACATACACAAACACACACAACAGCCGCCATTATTCTCCCGGCACCACCTCTGTGCTCCGCCGCTTCTCTTCACAGATCTCGAGGCCCCATTTATTAAAGCATTCTTGTTTGTTTTCAACCAACATTGGTTTCTTTAATCCTATTTATGCCAAAGATTGACATTGGGCTTCTTTCACCTTTCCTTCAACCTCAAACCATCGCCAGGTCAACATACACATCATTTGGACCTCATCGGACGTACGTGGGTTGATGTTATTAGGCCACAATCAAAGGGGGTCGGTGATACTCTTGGGATTCTTTCTCTCCTTTGCTTTCCAAGGTACATACATACATTTCAACCCACTTTTATTTGGGCATTTCCCTTGGTTTGGGGAGTAAAACTCGGTCCGTGACTGTTGCAAATTCGATTTTTCTACATTTAATTATAAAGGGTTTTTCAGATTAGAGTGTGAGAAGTGAAAAAAAAAAAGAAAAATGTTGAAAGTTGGTGAGAGAGAAGAAGAAGGGGGTTTCTTTGATTCACTTAATGAAGCATCAGATTATGATATTTGGTTGAGGGAACCGCAGAGTGTGAGTGAAAGAAGGCACAATTTTTTATCAAGAATGGGATTTCAATCTAGTGTTATAGAAAGGAGGAATTCCAACAGTGAGGCAAACTGTTCTTTTGATTATTCTAAAAGGGATTGCTTTGATGATGTCCACATTGAGGTGGACAGAGAAGTAAATGAAACTAAGCTAGTTGAGGTTCTTGAGGATTGTTTAAGAGGTAGAGATAGCACAACCACCATTAGTAAGAGAAAAAAGAATCAAGTAATTAGGTGGTTGATGAGCTTTGCCAAGGACAAATCAAAACTAGGAAATACAAGAGGTAGTAATAAGTCAAATAAACAGAGGTATATAGAGCAACAAGTTAAATCTCACAATGGCCTAATTTGGACAGTGAGGTTTAGTCCTGATGGCCAGTTTCTAGCTAGTGGTGGTGAAGACGGTGTCGTTTGCATAAGGCGTGTTACCACTAAAAGCACGAGCAGTTCATCTCATGCATCTGCCAAGAATTTTCGTCTCGAAGACGAAGCGTTGCTTTCGAGTTCAAAGGTCATTGCAGCGATGTTTTGGACCTAGCTTGGTCCACATCTAATGTAACTAAGTGTTTTTGATCTTCAATTCTGTTTTGATATTGTTTGTTCATATCTAGCTAACTGAGGGATGGTTTTGGTTGCAGCTTCTACTTTCATCATCCATGGATAAAACAGTACGGCTATGGCATGTCGAATCGGGCAAATGTCTTGGAGTTTTCCATCACACCAATTATGGTAATCTTTTCTCTGTATAAACTAATACAAGTGCAATGATATTACTGAATGAATGATATGGTATTAGTGAAATGTACGTAATGGTATCAATTTGAATAAGAGTTTGTGTTTTGCTATACTGTTTATTAGCCTGTCAATGTTGTCATGTACAAATATTTATGTTCTTATGCAGTAACATGTGTTCAATTCAATCCTTTCGACGAGCGCTACTTCATTAGCGGCTCCATAGATGGTATAGTTCGAGTTTGGGGCATCCGTAGTGGTCGAGTGCATGAATGGGCTAATGTGGGATATGACATAGTTACAGCAGTATGCTACCAACCTAATGGAGAGGTACCTTCATTTTTTGTTTTGTTTTTGGAGAAATAGACGTGGGGCTAATTAAACGACACGTTTACAGGGTTTCGTTGTTGGTACTCTTTCGGGTAAATGTCGCTTCTATGAATCATCAGGTGCACACTCCTCTCTTAAATGAGAACAAACTTTAGAGGGCCTGTTGATAGGTGTTGTTAACATGTATGATCTACTTGTACAGGGACGAGCTCGTCCTAAATGCGGAGATAAACATCCGGGGCAAGAAGAAGTCATCTCCCAACAAAATTACTGGCATTCAGGTATTGCTTTCAGTTCTTGAAATTTTATTTGTTTATGCATCAGGTGGTTATATGTGTTTATGTGGAATTTGTGTGTCTTGCTTAGTTTCTGAATAATTACTCTCGAAGATTGATGATCACGTCGGAGGACTCCAGGATTCGCATACTCGATGGGGTTGAGGTCGTCCTCGAGTACAAGGGTACGTACGTAGTTTAGTTTATGTGGTTCCATTCCACATCTTTATCCTAGACTAGATATCATCTTGGCGTGTTTTCAAACTTTACATAACAGCTTCCAAAGTCACTCTTTTCGAAAAGCTGTGAGATGCAGCTTTGAAAAAAGTGATTTTGGAAGCCGTTTATATGCGTACAAAATTGTTTTAACGAATGGTTGGCGTAAAATGTAGGTCTAACAAAGTCGGGTAGTCAGATGTGTGCTTCATTCACTTCAAGTGGGAGACACATAGTGTCACTTGGGGAAGATGACTCTCGTATTTATATTTGGAATTACGACGATATTTCCATCCAAACGCCACCTAAATCCGCACGTTCTTGTGAGAATTTCGTCTCACAAGGGGCGACAGTCATATTACCGTGGTTGGATTCGAATGTAGGTCACGATTATCGTGCTTCCCGTCTACCTCCGAGAAAATGGGATTCAGAACGTTTCACCCTTGCGAATTGGTTTTCTAGGGATAGGGCGACATGGCCCGAAGAAAAACTTGTATCTCGAGAATACGATCACATGCATGAGACGGATGATGGTTCGACGACATGTGGTCTTGTGTTCGTCGTAGCAAATTACGACGGCACCATCACGACATTCCATAACTACGATGTCGAGCAAATTAGAGTCTAGGATCACCATTCTTCCAATCCATTCTTTTAGCTTTGGTTTTTTCTCCTGTCCATTTTTCAACACAACAAAGTGTAAATTGTATATATATCATTAGGTAGAAGTGATGAAAGTTGGCTGTTTTAGCTACAATTTTACATAATTGTTGATATGCAGTTCAATCTATATTATATAGGCTGGAAAACCAAAAAGTGACATGTTTTCTTGGCAAATAACTCAATTTCGAAATTTTTTTCTCACATGAACGACACTTTTATTTAAAAATCTTAAAGGAATAAATAAGCATTGGTTGAGACAAATATTTATATAAAATATTTTACGAATTAAGGGATCTGTAAAAAAATATAGTCCAAATAAAAATTTGTGGGTCCTAAACTGGTTGGTTTGGGCCAAGCATATCTTATAAGGGTAAAATATGTGTTATTATAAAAATAAATATGTATTCTTGTAAGAGTTAATAATATATACTTGTCCGTACATAAATAAATATATGTCTTATAGTAACACATTAAGTATTGAAAAATTTCATACCATATGAACGTAAATGTGTTATTGTATTGAAAAAAATATTTTACTACATTAACAAAATCAATACAAACATGAACAAAATCTAGATTTAAAGAGATAAAGTACATAGTAATAAACATATATTTCTCCTTTTATTTACAATATGGAATAAATAATGTTTATTTCTAAAAAGACTAGTGTGACACATATTTATCCTTATATTAACATATATTTTCACATATAATAGCACAACTAGGAGCAAATTTTTCTATTTTATCCTTGACACGATTTTTTTGAAAAAATCCATTTGACCCAATTAGATCTGCGTAGGACCCATGAATTTTTGTTCTTTCTTTAAATATATTATAATATCACATGAAATTTTCCTCGAGTGATTCTTTGATATTTGAACCTCAATTTTTGAAAACTTAAAATATTTCAAATATAAGATAAAAAAATTATAGTTATTTCTATAAATCCACAAATAAAGATAAAATATAAATAAAATTTGATAATTATATAAAGACCTAAAAAATAAAATTATTTATAAAAATTATATAAAGTTTTCAAAAGAATGTCTAAATACAATCTTAATACTCCCTCCATCCCGAAGATATTTGCACATTTAATTGAACACAAATATTAAGAAAAGTGATAATTATGTACTCCCTGTCAGATATTTGCACGATTGACTTTTCAACGGTTTTATGTGAGAGTTATTTCATAAGTAATATGTGTACAAAAGTTATTTTATATGAATGGTATACTAGTTAATAAGATCAACTAACATATCATTCATATAAAACAACTTTGTAAATGTATTACTATGAAATAACTCTCACACAAAAATCGTTAAAAGTCAATCATAAAATCTCTTGAGGAAGATTTAATTTGTTGACTTTTCAAAAGGATAAAAAGACAATTTTGTTGGTGAATTAGAAAGAAGGGTGTAGATATAATGAGTTTAATAATGACACATGTGTAATAAGTGTATATTTTGAGGGTGAAGGGTGTAGGTAAACTTACTAATTTTAGGATGTACAAATGAGTTTAAGATGGATGGAAAAAAGGTGTACAAGTTAGTGTGGGATGGAGAATGTAATAATTAAAACACAAAAAATAAAAAAAAAAAAATTGAATATAAAGCATCTTCTTCACCGACATGGGATAATTTTAAAATTAGAACCTCAATTTTTTTCTTCAAAAGTGAAAATATTTCAAATATGAAATATAATATTTGTAATGATTTCTAAAAATCCATAAATAAAGATGAATATCAAATGTTTGAATGATATTATATATATATATATATATACATATATAAAGATCAAGTTATATTGACCCACATATTCAATAACCTTAAATTTTAGTGAACTGAATTGAGTCCATATAATCTGGTCCTTTATATGAACTAAATTTCTGAAAATTTAAATATAAAAATCATATAAATTTAAAGAGTAATATGTAAATACAATCTTAATAATAATTAAAAATAAGAAAAATGAATCTTAAATATCATTTAATTAGAAAAAAATAAAAATAAAATAAAATTTCATCATATGAACCTCATCGATAGTTCGTCTATTATTACACACAATCACACATAGAAAAACTGTAATAGAACATTGTACTTTCTATTAGGAAAGTGCTAAATAATCATATTACGAGGGACCATAAAGTAGTTGTATTGATATTTATAAGTATTCATTTCATTTATGGTCAATATCTGGAATGAAAATAATTAAACGATATTCATAAGCAATGTTTGTTTGGAGCCAAAATGATTTATGAGCTATACAGTAATTTTAATGACTTAAAATTATTCCCTCCTATGGTGATATAACTCAAGTGGTTAGAGATTCGCTACCTATGACTCAAATTATGCACCTCTTCTCGGTAGATACATAAAAATTTATTTGATATCTCAAATTTGCTTGGTAGGGGTTATTAAAAGATGATATAATTTAATATGATGTTTGATATATTATATAAAATCAGTCTAAAATATAAAATTATAATTTTATCCCTAAAACTATTTTCATAAAAACTCATTCTTTGGATGGCCCAAAACAAACAAGAGCCCAAAAACCTTAAACCCTTCTCTCAAAATTTACATTCTGCGCCTCTTCTCTCCCAATTCACGCAGAAATTTCTGCCACCGTTTTCTCCCTCACGCCCGAGGCACCACTGCTGGAATCCGCTAGAACTACCAAGTTGGTCGTCGCCGAAATCCGACTTTCGCACGTAGTTCGTCACGGTCGCACACAGCCACTCACAACAGCCGTCTGCGTCCGAGGACCACCAGGGCTGCCGTTTGTAGCCGCGTCCTTCTCGCCGTCGTTGTTGCCGTTGAGCTTCTCATCGAAAAATCTGATTTCTATCGACAAATGCACAAACGCTTCGTTCCGTAAGATAAAAATGAAGAACATAAATGAGATTTGTATTTTGAAATAAAATTTGAATTGAGGGAAGAATTGACATAACACAATATTGTTGAATCAAGAAAAAATTGTCGGTGGGGGTCTGATTTCTTCTCTAAAGAGAAACAATGTTTCTCCATATTATTGGCCGGGTTATACCGGGTGGGAAGAAAAACAAAATAGATCCGTAATATCTTATCTTACCTACCCAAACAAGATAATTTGGGGAGTAAGAGCCATAATAGAGGCCTTTACGGACTATCAAACAGACCTTATCATAACACCCTTCCAATATATTCATTTTTTACTTAAATTATAAATAATAGTAATTCTTTTAAATCCATGTCAGAAAATATATTTCTGCTAAAATTGAACGAGAGTACTATTAAATACTCATTAATAAGTTGTATGGAGATCTATAAAATGACCTTTTAAATTTACCTTTTCAATTAATTTTACCCGACTCCACCACTCGTATAACTATAAAGAGAAAACACACCAACACATATTCCCAAAAGTCAAACCAAAACACTCGATCAAATTTCAAAAGTTACCGTTGATATTTATACAAATCACGCACTTTCCCCTTTCAAAATTTCAAATTCGAATAGCCGTTGTTTCCTTCATTCATATTTCATCATGATTATCATCACGATGCATATCCACCCCACCCCATAAATCCAAAGACCTCATTCCCTTTCCTTGTCCGAACAAATCCAGTCATGTCTGGTTGCAAGAAAACCATTCTTATCTCACCTCACTCTTCCTATACTGCTCTCTACCGCAACCCACTCACGGAGCACAACGGCGCCGTGCACCACACGCGCCGCCGTTTAGGTTCTGTTAACGGCGGCGATGATGATGATAAAGAGAATCTTGCTGTCCCAAATCCAAATACGAACCAAAATGATGGTAAAAATCCAATCTTGAGTGAGAAATCTAAGCTGCTGAAGCCATCTTCACTTCAGCTGTGTATTAAGAAAAACGAGCCCGACTCGGTCGTGGGGTTCAGGAACTGGGACTGTGTTGACTCAGCCAAGTCGAGTTCGCTCAACGTGTGGGACTACTCTGACTCGGAAGCCGCCCCTGCTTCTTCATGGTCGACTCTGCCTAATAGGTAGATAATGTGGATTGATTTATCTTGAAATTTCTCTAAAAAATTCAATCGTTGGGGAAAATCAAGATGGGTTTGTTTCATTTAATCTAGATTAGGTCTTCTTGAAACGAACAGTATAATTTTGGGAACAACGCTTTAATACTTCAAGAATTGCAGGTCGTTGTTGTGTAGGCCATTGCCAGTGGACGTTGGGAGATGTACATGTATCATAGTGAAGGAATCATCTCCAGATGGATTTGATGGAGGAAGTTTGTACACCCTTTATACATATGTAAGTAATACTTTAGGTTCGAAGAGAAAGTGAAACTGTCATCTTAAAGATTTAAGGAGACACTTGTTTTAAACTCTTTAATGGGAACGAGAATAAAATTATATTTTCACTCTATGCCCTTAAATATATTGGAGGAAAAAATGGTGGTTATATTGTTAGTGTAGTGCTCCAATAATATCTCTATGATGGTTATATTATTAGTGTTGTGCTCCAATTTTGGATAAAATGAGACAAAATAAGCTTGTTGGTAGGGGCGGAGGAGAATGATTTAGGATAAATGATTGTAAGAGGGAAATAAGTTAATTAAAATGTGTAGTGATCATTCTTGTACGGTAATAGGAGGGAAAATGGCGGAGGAGAATTGATTTAGGATAAATGATTGTAGGAGGAAAATAAGTTAAATGATGGTAATAAGTTATTTAGGAGGGAACAATGGTGTCATGATCATTTTGTTCTCATTAACCATATGCATTATACTCATTTTCATTCTCATTGAGGAATTTACAACCGAGACCCTAAAATTTTGGCCCAATTAATTCTGTTGCATATGATATCAAAGTATAAAAGAAAAGTGTTATGAATAATTAGGAGGGCAAGGGGCGGCAAAATCGAAAACTTGGAGTGGCTCATCACAGAAGAAGCAGAGGAAAATCAGAGTTCATAGTTGCTCTGAATGCAAGAGGGATAGTGTCACGAGCAGATGACACTTTAATTGGGACAGTTACTTGTAACATTATGGGCTCCAAAGTACCTCATTTGGGATCAGGTGAACATAAAATTTATGTGGAATAAAAGATTTGAAAATAGCCTAATAAATGTATTTTTTAACAGTATTTATTTATTTATTTATATTGTAAATATTGCAGGGGCAATCTTCAAATAAGGTGGAAAAACAGGCCAAGCTATTAGCTGCAGTGAAGTATGATCAATTAATACTGTTTAGTGAAACTATTAATACTTATTAGCGAAAACAACTAATATTGTTCAATTGGTAGATTTACGGCTACTCTATCAACATGGACTGGAAACTATAGAAGCATCAAAGCATGGATTCCAAAGCACCAATCTATGCAGCTCAAGAACACAAATCAGGTACTCTTTTTAAAATAAACCCGGTTCGGTTTCGGTCAAACCGGTTCTGATTAAGGACAAAAATGTGGATGTAGATACAACATATAAATGGATTACCCACAGGGTGGGAGGGAAACAAGGAGAGAGTGCATCAACTTTTCTCAAAGGTCCCTTCTTACAATAAGGTAACTATTAATTTTCATCATTCTTTTTTTTTTTTTCATCACCTATTATTACAGACGTAAGTGTTAGAAATCAACATAAATGAATTAATTCACAACCTCACTATAAGTTTGGACTTTTAAATGAGGCGGAATTCTTTCATGGTATCGAAGCCAAAGGCTCACGTCCACTTCCCGGGTTCGATTCACGTTGAGAGCAACTCCACCCATATTTAATCAGTCCACTCGATGGGCCTTCTCCCTAAATGGTAGAGGTTATAAATTCGGCCCACGAGTGAGGGAGAGTGTTAGGAATCAATATAAATGAATTAATTCTCAACCTCTCTATAAGTTCGGATTTTTAGATGAGACGAAATTCTTTCAATAAGCACCATTCTCACTTATATTTTTCCCACATTTGCATAGTTTACAAACCGCTACGAGTTAGATTTCAGAGACAAAGGAAGGGCAGGTCTGAAAATTCTGCCCTCAGTAAAGAACTTCCAGCTCATTCAAGAGGTAATAATATAAATTAATTAATTTTACACTTCTTTTTAAAAAATTCGAAATTTTAAATTAACTGTGTTTTCTAATTTTTTGTTGTGTAGAGAAACGGGAAGCAAACTATTCTTCAACTTGGAAGAGTGGGGAAGTCTAAATACGTGATGGATTACAGGTACTAAGTACCAACTGTTTTCTTGAAATTGGTTAATTGCACAAAAACCCCCTAGTGATTTGAAATTTTACTCGAAATCCTTGCGTGGCTTGAGAATTGCACAAAATCTTCCCATGCTTTATTAAATAAACAAATTCTTCTTTTTCTAAAAACAAATTAACGATTTATCTACTTTTTTCAAATTTCCCATTATGTGCTCATAGAAACAAAATAATCGTTAACTCATTATTAAAAAAATGGCAAAGTCTACTATAAACAAGGGTTTACGGTGAAATTTGATCTATTTTAAATAGTATTAGTTGTAATAATTAAAGAGTATTACTTATATTAACTATAGAGTATTAATCGTGATAATCAAGAATATGTCATATATTTCTAAAGAGTATCGATCGTGTTAAATGAATGATATTACCTATATTACTAAAGAGTATCAATCATGATAACTCAAGGACATTAACTATATTATTAAAGGGTATTAGTCGGGATAACTAAAAGGTAAATTGATCTAATCAATGTGGATCAAGTTTCACCGTAAAACTTAGTTCACAGGAGACACGGTGCAATGTTTCTAAACTAAGGGTTTGATGGGTTGTGCAATTAATCCTACAAGAAATTGTACCGTGAGACCGTTCGCACTGAATTTATTTTTTATTTTTTAAAGTATGTTTTATTTGATGAAGTATTTTAATTTGGAATTGCAGATATCCTATGACTGGTTATCAAGCCTTTTGCATGTGTTTGGCTTCCATTGATTCCAAGCTCTGCTGCACAGTATAAAAGTTCATTCGCACAACTCTTCTGTTGCTGCATTTTGACCTTCATTTTAGGATGCCTTTATCAATTTGTTTGAGAAAAATGTGACATTAAGAAATATTTGCATAAAATTCTCATTTGTGCATCAAGTAGAAATTCTTGATTGAGCTTGAATCTTGAAAGTCTTTTCAATTCCTTGTTTGAGTGCCCTTTCAGCAGGATTTTGGTCATTGTCTTTATTAATTGAAAAGTATATTACACTTCAATAGGCCCACCACATAATTCAAGAGAAAAGACCATTAACTAAAAATAAAGACAAACAGAAAAGGGGCTTTGATACAGAAAACACCTTTATGCAATATCCATATTTATCCACATGTCACGCATTTAATAAAAAGTATATATATATTAGAGATAAAGAAAAATTAGCTAGGGACAACTTTCTCTATCTTAATTCAAGCTAGTTAGAAGAATAGTACATGTAACTACTATCCCTCGATCCTAACATCTAGCTGCAATTAAAAAAAAAAATTGAGTTTTCATTATTTTTCCTCGATTGATTTTATTGTACGTTTTTTTTTCCGCCTAAGGTTCAAGTTGATCATATTCCAACATTTGAGATGCAAATGAATCATAATCTCCAAAAATAATTCCATGAACCTCTACGGAGGTGCTTGAATCTTGAATGTCGAACGATGTTTGAATATCGTCGGGAAAACTTCTCCGAGGAAATTCCGCCCGGGGAAGGTTCGGCGGTGCCACCGCCAGGATGCGGTGGCACCGTGGTGGTTCGGCCAACGTTGTCGTTAGTGATTGACGGATGGTTATTAGAACAATTTTGAGGTCGAAGCCGCTCGATGTAACGATTGAGGCCAAAGTTGGTAACGGCGTTAAGGCCACGATACTGTATCGCAGCCATGTCATATGCAGTCGCTGCTTCTTCTTGTGTAGCTTCAAGAAATAATAGAGCAAAAGATGATATTTACGGTGAGATCATGAGACATGATATTTAAATTTGTGGTTTTTTAACAATATTTTGAAAATAATATAGAAGTCAAACGGGTAATTAAGAAATTTTATTAGACATATTTTAATACAACGGGTAAATTTATGTTAATTATAACTGGTATTCACACTTTTTTTAATATTTCATGCAATGAGACAACCTTAGCTGGAGTTGTCTTTAATGTAATACGTATGAAAATATCGAAAATTATGATCCCGGATATGTTTTTTATGTATGGCACGTGCACATGACGCACTTAAGCTAGTAGAGAAATTTAGTTCTGATATTTTAAATGAATGATTTTTCTTTAATCACTATTATTATCAATTTAATACTACGGTTTGCCACATACTAGTGACAAGAACTGCAACTTAATTTCCCTTTACGTATAATTAACTCGATGTACAAATTTAATGAAGTAATAATCTTTACTAGTGACAAGCTCACATTGATAATAATAATCTTTAAAGTCATGTGGAAAATTTCAAAGCTATAAATTAAGGGTATAGAAGGAAGTAAATAATTTTCTTAAAATATGTGCATGAGGTTAGGATGACATATATATATTTTGAATAGAAGGGAGTAAGATTTAGGGTAAGTGTTTTAAGAATTGTTTAAGTTGGGGGATGTTTTGGCCCGAACCGTTTAACTCGAAATTTTATAGGGTTAAACCCTGTAAGGTTACAATATTTTCAATATAATTTTAATATTATTATTTTATAATTTTACTTATAATTTATCTTTGTTGTTGGACATACTTTAGATGAAACGAGTTAAAAGATAGTAACATTTTATTCAAGTATGAATTAAAATAAGGACCCTAACTTTTTAATCCTGGGTAAATTATTTTTAAGGAGCGTAACTTAATGGAGGTGACAAAATAAGGACCTAACTTTTCGAAATGACAAAATGAGGAGCGTAACTTTTTGAGGCGGTAAAATGAAGACCATAATTTTCCGTAGTTGGTAATTTAAGGACCATAACTTTTAAAAATAGCAAATTTGGCCCAAAATTCAGCGAATTGGGCCAAATTTCAACCCAAATCTAGTCCGCATGACGCATGTTAAATTTAAAAGGTTTCTGTATTGACCTAAATAGTCTTTTATATAAATAAATTTTTAATAAATTTATTACAAATATCGAACCAATACGAATTTAAATAAATCGGGCTGTAAACTTGGATAGTTTACCTTGTTTCCACTCCTTATAGGACCCTCTAACGAAAACGCCATTATAGTAGCCCATATTTCCCAACTAATTATCAAAAGTCAACTTTTTTTTTTTTTTTTTTGGTGGGAAATTGGAATGCTATACGAGTTGTAGGACATATAAATTTTATTCATTAATTAATTTGATTTTTATTGATATTTCTAATTAATTTATTTATTTTACTTAGGATTATATATCAATCTCCACTTTTGAACTTTTAATTAGCATCAATCAACAAGTGACACATTATTAATTTCGACATGCATTAACCATTTTGAATTAAAATTTCTACCAAGTAACATGAAGGTCAAATAGAAGAAGAGATAGCACATATATACGTATATATATTTCTTCTCAAAAATTATATATGGAGATGGATGAAGAACTCACCGTAAGTCCCAAGATAGAGATATTTACTGCCAAATACCCTTCCAATACGAGCTTCCCATCTTCCATTATGATGATGTCTGATCATAAGAAGTGTGAATTGAATATGTAAATATTTTTTTATAAATAAAAAATATGTGATTTAGATATCAATAAATTTTCCATATAATTTGGTTGCCAAAGTTGTGTAGAGGACTACCAAAGAGATGAATCCCCATACCTATTATAAGTTCGAAATAATTGCATGCATGCCTCATTAAATTTTGGCCAGCTTTTAGGCGTTAGAAGTTAGATACTAATTAGATGTAAGAATAAGGTAGATTTCATTGTAAGTGATGGGAAATAAAAATCTGGTGAAATGTGGGGCTTCTTGTATTTATGAAATACAACATTTTTTTAAAAAATTAATTAGTTAGCAGATAATTATGTGTATTTTTAGTCATCTTTCCCCGTCTACTTCTATATATTTTAGTACGTGTCTTCATTTTTCTTCTAATATGATCTCATTCCAATTATATTTCGGTTTATTTTGCTTATGTAATAAATTATGGGTAGTTCTTTTATAAGACAATATTACACAAATTTTTCACTGAAAAAGATACACAGCTAAAAAAAAAAAAATTGTACGTTAAGTATGCAGCCAATTAAATGTTTGTTCATTTTCTCATACCTTGCGACGCCTCTATACTTTGATACACCCCGCGAAAATCCACTGCTTTTCCTACAATTTAATTCAGAAAATTTTAATTTACTAATATAATTAAATTGTTAACTAATCTAGCAAATAATATCATTGCCGCAATTCATAATTTGAACGTTCGAACATTCAATTAATCTCCACAACCAGTTTTGTAAGAAAATAGCTAGTAAAGAAAAAATATTATACACATATTTTTGGAGTAGACAAAAATTATCGTCTCAGCGTGAGATATTACAAGAGAAAAATACCGAACAATTGCAATTGTTTTCATATAGCAACCTTAGTTGACAGCTGTAATTGTACAGTTCAAACAATTATTATTGTTTAGTGAAAACAATTGATACTCTTTAAAAATATAATTGAATTGCATAGTTCACTTGATACATACAAGACTTTGTCGAGTAATATACCTTCTTAATGAACCAATGTACTCTTCCTTTGATTGACCTTCCATTTCCGCGACTTCTTTTTCATAGGTGGGGAGCTATATTGTAAGTTAGGGATATATAATTTTGTAACAAAGAGAAATTAGAATAATCACGATTTTTATGGTAATTAATTGAAAAAAATTAAAATTATAGAAAATTTACAGGAAAATTGAGGATGGTATCTTGGCCCCAATACTTGAGTGCAGCCAAGTCAAAGGCATGTGCAGCTGCTTCTTCATCATAGTAGGCCCCTAAATCCATTTCAAATTGCACCAAAATTAAAAATAAAAAGAATTGAAGAAGAAGAAGAAGATAAGATCCATTGCATGGATCGTGCTAATCAAAACAAGAAAGCATGTCATACTGTCATATTCATCCCCCAATTTAAATTAAATTATGATCATTTTAATATTTTTGTAATTTGATCGTGTATACCTTTTTAATTGAAACAATTTACAATCTTTTCGTGTTCGACAATTAATTCAATAATATACAAAGAGTTCCAAATTAATCGTCATGGCAGTAGTACATTATCAAAAATAAGAGTTATACTAACATAAATTAAATTGTAACTACGTTTTTTTTTACAGAAAAATTGTAACTAAGTTAGAAGACTGAAGATTGTGAATTTATTTATTAAAAAATATAAAAATAACCGTAAACTTTAATTGCTCCTTATTAATGATTTTTGCGTGTAAAGACGGCAGATTGGAATAATAGACAATTGAGCAGGTAAAAATCTACGTACCTAGATATACTGTATCGTAGTAGGAGCCCACCACAACGAACATATTGATCAAAATTCAGGAAAGGGCAGAAAGGTAAACCGCATTAGTAATTAGCAAACAAGTATTCTATGTGATACTTTCTCTCCGTCATATCTCGTTGTGATATTTGTCTAAAAGAGTTAAATGCCTCATACTGTCGTTGTATTATTTCCTTAAATTGTAATAAAACAATTTTTTTCACTTTTATTTATACACATCAAACACTACAATATTACACCATATGCCACTACTTTTCCCACACTAACTCAATTTAATACTATTAAACAACTCTCTTATTAAAGTTGAAAATACTATTATATTCCCATAAAAATAATTTATATTATTAAATAACTCTTACATTAAAATTTGTGTCAAAAAGTAAATGCCACAACGAATATGGAACGAAGAGAGCATATATTTTACGTTAATTTTATAAAGTATATCAAAAGACTTGTAAAAGTATATATATGGTCGGCGAAAATACATATGATGAATCAGTTTCACGATATTAATTTTATAAAAATATATATAAATATACTTAAATTGTACACTTAAATTGATATTATTTATAAATATACTTAAATTTCACGATAAATTTGATTCATTGTATATATGATCTCATCATTCTCTCATTCTTTTGAGTTTATTTTTTTTTATACAACCTTGTTAAATCCTTGAATTTTTTATTATTATTTTTTTAAAAAAGTAATGATGGATAACCTTGTCTTCCTTTCTTGTTTTGGGACTTATTCCAGCAATTTTTGTCCCACAGATGAGCTTCATACCGACCCGTCCACCGGTGCCTAAAATTGTACTTTTTAAGTTTAAGTCCCTCTCATAAATTCATTATAAAAGGACAATATATTTTAAAAACAATTAATAAAGGGAAAATGAAAGAAAAAAGGAACTTAAAAAGTAGAATTAAATTGTATTGTGTCAATCAAGACGAAAACTTCAAAAATATAACATTTTAATATATAACTCGTAAAAATAAAAATATATATATGGTTGGAAAATGACCTAGTAACGCCTCTGTAAATAGAGGTGCGTTGCTGCGGAGACTTCTTCCTGGGAATAGTTTTTCGGGTTGGTATCTTATTGGGAGTTGTGTCATCGCTTGTAGTAATACTCTTTTGTATTGAAGATATCATCACCATGAAACCTCTATTTAGTACCTAGCCTTTAAAACGACTCACTCGTTAAGAGAGAGATAGAGACAGAGAAAATATATAGAGAGAGAGAGATGGGGAAATGATGAATTGGAGGGAAGTCGAGTAACAGTTGGAGGAGAGACGGCTGGGAAGAGGAGTCTTTATAATTAATGGGTGTATTTTAATGGAGAGAAAAATATTCAGTTTTTCTTTTTTAAATTTTGGAGACAGAAAATATTCAGTTTTTAACTTCAATAATCATTTGTAGATTTTGAATTTTTTTAGGTTTAATTGCACATAAACTTACAATATTTTCACAAATGGTAATTTAGTCTAAATATGTTAATCTTGATAAATAAAACGTCAACTTTAATTTTTGTTGTAATTTGAACTAACTAACAAGCAAAATCACTCATGTCCGAAAATTATGTGTTACATACTTGACAACAAATAATTAATTGTATGTTCAGATTTGTTCGGATGATAATATATAATTAATCGTCATTTTTAGGTAGGAGCGAGTCTTCTCGTAAATTCAAAATGATTTTTTTTTAAATTGAGGTTTTGTTTACTAAATTCAAAAGTTTATATTTTATTGCAATTTAAGAAAAGATCCGCACTTAAACTTTTTTATTATTATTTAAAACATAAATATCCTAAAGGTGAAATATGTATGAGATGGTTTCACATAAAAATTGCTCTTTATTAATATATATTTTAATATTTTTATAAATAAATATTTTTGTAGTGGACGAGATATATAAATATTCGAACAACATATTCTTCTATGAGCCATTTGCACCGTACACTTCTTTTGAACATAATTACTCGTTTCATTGAATACAATTACTTGTTACTTGAATGGTCTTACTCGAAAACCAATAGCATCATCCACACCCGTTGAATAATATTATTATAAGAATATTAATATAAATAATTAATTTCACACCTTTCTAAAAGTTCGTACTTTTAAATGAGATGAAATTCTTTCAAATGTCACTTGCTTTATAAAATAGTATTACTCGCTTCACTAAATAATATTAACTCAAAAACCAATTACAATAATACACTGGTTCACACAAATGTTACTCTAAATCTATTCGTATCGATCATTGGGAGGGTGGGTGGCAACATAGTTTACTTGAAATGAGGGTGTGAGTTATTGTAAGGGCTTGCAAAGGTGTGGAAATTGGGAAATTAAGCCGCTGCCTACCGCCGGCCGGAAAGTAGAGTTGGGTTGCATATATCTACATAGATACTACTACTACTCTAAAGTATGCCTATCACCTATCCTCACATTTGTTCCATTCTACTCTTTAGCAGAATAATAAATATTTATTTTTAGAGTTATTGTGGTTTAATAAATTTACAATCTTTTACGCTTTTACAATTTAAATTTCGTATTAAATTTAGCAATCATACAATTTTTACAATCACGAGGTTGTTTTCCGGCAACCTTTTGAGAAAAAAAAATACAAAATGAATTCATAATGTGATATTTTTACATCTTAAGTATTTATTATTTTTACAATGTCATGCCCTTTATGATCCGAAGTAAACGATCATAAAATAGATAGAGAACTGCAAGAAATAAAAAAAAAAAAAAAAGTTGAAGGTCAATGGTAAATAAAAACAAAGATTAAATTTTTATAAACATAAAAAATCATGAATTTATTTTATGTTATATGCCTAAATTTAGTTAATTGGCCAAGGCAAAATTAAAATGAACCAATCCAATATCCATAGCAGCTAGATGATAGCATTAATTGCTAGCTATCTCAGGATACTTTGACACGTGCACGATGATATTTGGATTCTCACTAAGAAAACATTTTTTTACTCCCTCTACCTTAAACATGTGTGGATTGAACACAAATATATTAAGAAAAATAGATAAATTAAAGTAAAAGGTATTATGGGGATTATTTATAAATAAAATATATAATTGTTTGTAAGTAAAGTACCATAACTACTTTATAAATAAAAATAGAATTATGTTCCTAGAGAGAATGGACACATTTTTTTATGAATTACAATTGAGTCAACAAAACTTCAAATTTTTGACACAATATATTCGAGTTACTTGCATTACACACAAATTGGTCAATTGCACTTTAAATAAGAAATGCTGCATTTTGTTGGAAAATTAAAATTTGACAAGCAAAATACATACAAATTCTTTAATGAAGCCAATGAAAAAATATACTAGGACGGGGGTTAAAAACGTGAAACGAGAAAAACACGAGAAGAGATTTAAAAATAGCAACCCATGTGCAAATTATTTTGAGCTAATTCAGCAACCCATATTTATGGCCCTACTAGATGAAACTCGCGTATTACGCAGATTTTTGTTAAATAAATTTTATAATAATATATATATATATATATATATATATATAATATTTTCAAATAATAATATATATATTAAAATAATGTATATTTATAAAAAATTATAATTATAATATTAAATTTAAATAATGATAATATTAATTGTATGACAATTCATGCTAGAGATTAGAATTATTATAAAATAAAAGTTTTAATTAATTGAAAAGGAAAGTTTTACACCAATATTATATTAGTAATCTTCAATCATGCAATTAATTGAAAATTTAGATCAATTAGTGTCAATAAAATCTATTAATTGAAAATTTCGATCAATCGGTGTTGATAAAATCAGAAATGAAGTCAACTTAAGTAAAAGACAAAGAATCCAATTTGAATAATTAGTATTAATGTGATTGAGAAAATAAAGAAAATGACACGTAGGATTAAACCAAAGGAAATATTAAGGAAAATACTAAAAAAATTGACACATGTCCTCAACTTAATAATTTTATGACACCTATGCCAAACTCTTGTATGAGTGACACATAGGATTAGACCAACTCCCTATTAGTAATATAGGGATGTCAAGAAAATAGCTAGCCTATTTGGCCCATTTAAGCAAAGGAAATGAAAAGAAAATTATAAAGTTGGTATCATGATGTATTCCTATCGTACTATAATTATCTTCACACTTTTTTTTTTTTTTGGATCCTTTTCCAAATTAGCTTCACATTCTTAAAATAGAAAGTTTTTCCTAAACTCTACTTTTACAATATTTTCACATTTACACAAAATGTCATTACTTTTGGACTCACACATACACACAATTCAACTCATATATTTTTTTATATATAAAAACTTACAAAATTATCCCTCAAATTCCTATCATTTATCAATTTTCTTAATTTTCATGCCAAATAAAGTGTGAAGATAAACTTGGGGAAGGAGTATATATATTTAATAGAGGCCATTTTTCCGTATGTTTTGACGTAAATCAACAAAACTAATACAAATTTGTCAACGTCAATACCCATCATCATGCCTGCATCAACACCAAAAACTGTATATCTCAACATTCACTTACCATTTTTGTTTAAATAGAAATCAGTTTTATTCCCAAATTTTTGGAGAAGAAAAGAAGTTGAGTGCGGCAAAGACGACGAACTAGACAAATGATGAAAACATTGTGAGAAGGCAGTCGAAATCTGCTACTAGGGATGATCTAGCATTAAATATTAGATTACCAATTACCGAAATGAAATTGAAATGTCAAAACCAAAAAAAAAAAAACTAAATAGGTACTATAAGACACCGAAATTTTTTTTTTTCAAAAAAAAAAAAAAAAAAAAAGACACCGAAATTTCTAGTAACATTTAATAAATAAGAATATTACAACATAAAAAAATCACTTAGTTACCTCTCTTCCAAATCCACTTCTACATGTTGTTATCCAATTGAATGAAGTAGGGTAACTAGGGTTTGAAGTTATTTTTAATTAGTTTAAATGTTTAAATAATTTATATAATATTTAATTAAATTTCGATTCGATTTTCGGTTATATAAAAAATTTGCATATAAAATCGAAATTGAAATCGAATACCAAAATTTTTAAAGTTCAAAATTGAAAACCAAATCGAATACAAAAATAACTAAACCGAATTAAAATTTTGATTCGATTCACCTCAATTTTTTTTTTTTTGTTATAATCGAATAGTGCTCACCCCTACCTATTATATTTCACTCTTTCTTTTTATGAATTTTTTAAAAATTTTGTATAATCAAACATTAATTAGTGTTAGTTGTTTTAGTGTTGCGTTGCAGTGCACATAATATTTGACCGGTACTAAACAATTACACATGACAATATGAGGTGACCCTGATGTGGAAAATTTTGCACTGTCGACTCGTCCACGTAAGCTGATTGGTTGGATATATATCAAAGCCTCTAATTTAATTTGGACACATAGCCAAATTTCAGGTTGATTTTGAATTATTAATTTTTTTTTAAAAAAATTGGACTAAAATGAATTAAAATGGGATACTCCAAAGCTGAAATTCAGAAAATAAGGCCCGCTTGGTTGGAGTATTAGAAGTAGATAATGAGAATGACTCATTAATCATTTTCATTGATGGTGCTTAGTAATATTTACAATTTGGAATTGATTTAAAAATAAAATAATCACTAATTTATTTTGATTACATAATCTCCTCTTATAATCAATCATTTAACAATCATTCATTTTTTTTTCGCTCAACTTTTTCCTCGCTCATATTTTTCGTCTCGAACTTTCTTTTAAAAATTTATCAACGAAAATAAATCACTACCATTCCCATTATTTAATCAGAATACCCCAACTAAGCGGCCTAAAAATAAAAATTTAATCCATTTAACGTTTCTAGCCAAAACATTCGCATCCCTTCTCCGTTATTTCCCCAACGATTCTGTCCTTTTTCACACGAAACAACCTTTGGACAGAAATAAGTCGCGTTTTTGTTTGGAAGACCACATGTAGAAGTCAACGGAGAGAACTGTAGAGTAAAACCTTGATCTGTACATGCAGTCCTGACTATATAAACCCCTCGACACGCAGTAGAAATATCAAAACCCTTAAAAATTCTCCCAAATTTCGTCGTCTCTGTGTAAATCTCGTGAAAATGGCTGAACAATTGACAGAGGAGCAGATCGCCGAGTTCAAGGAAGCCTTCAGTCTCTTTGATAAGGATGGAGATGGTATGCTCTCTCTCTCTCACCAATTTGAATTACTTTATTTGATTTGCGTGGATACAGATTTCGCTTTCTGGTTTCATTAAGACTTAATCTCCCAGTTTACTTCTCTAGTTTATTGTAGAGGAATTTTGTTTGCTACATTTGATGCGAGTCAATTTGAGTTTTTGAAAATAACAGAAATAAGGAGCCTCTGTTTTACTTGCGGTCTCTTTCGTGATACTGGATCTTTCTGCAATTGTAGGCGCAAAATTTAGGATCTGTGGAACGTTAGGTTTCTTTTGGTCTGTATTTAGTAAACTGGAAGAAAAGAAAAAAATAAATTGAGGAAAGATGAATTTCCATGGATGCTGTTAGAAGGGTCAATGCTGCTCCCTTTCCTGATCTCAATCTGATTTTGATAACTAGATCCTATACTTCGCTTAGTAATTTTTTTATTACAATATTCTGTCCTGAGATCAAGAAAGAATAATAATTACTCAGAAATTGGAACCGAAATCATCACTAGTTGGCTATTGGCATTTAAAAAGTGGAGTCATCGCCCACATTTCTTAGAAGATGTATAAACACACGGTTTTAGATATGAAGCCGATAATGGTTTTCCTTATGGAGCCCAACATTAGTATAAATTACTAGTACCATACTACAGTGTACAAGTGTTTGGGTTGTATGAGAAACTCACCATCGGGCTCCATATCATTAGTCTATATATATTGTGTATATATAATATATATGTGGGTTTCTTATGGAGCCCAACATTAGCATAAACTACTTATACCATATTACAATATACAAGTAGCTTATGTTGAAGTTGGGTTTCATAGGGGTTCCATATCATTACTCATAAGTCATATCATTGCAATTAGTAGCTTTGATTGTGTGTGTGTGTGTGTGTGTATATATATATATATATATATATATATATATATATATATATATATATATATTTATATATATTAAAGCTTATGTAGTAGCAATCATCAAATTCTAGTCATTCAAGCGAATTGAGAGCGTGTAAGGAACAAGTGACTTTAATATCTCACATCATGTTTGTTTCCGAATTTTGAACTTGGATTTTAAAACCCACCCTAATACTCCCCATTAAACCCTACTCTTTCACATACTACCCCATCTTCTCTTAATTTTTCCAATATAACTCATCCAATTATTATAAACATACATTTTACTATTCATCTAGTTTTTCAAATCCAAGGATTTCAATGACTGAATGACAGGATTTGCCCTGAATCATTTCAATAGTATATTGGTTTTAACTGGCATCACCAAAAGTTAGAGGATCAATGCTGTTTTCTTGGGTTCCTTTTCTCTTTTAAGGGTGTTTGTTTGTGAGAGCTAGTTTCATCTTTCATCTCTCCTTTTATGTCCCACACATGTTACTGGTTAGTTAAAATGCCTAGTATTTCAAATTTGATTGTCAATTTAATTCCTTGTAGGTTGTATCACAACTAAGGAGTTGGGCACAGTGATGAGATCACTTGGGCAGAATCCTACTGAAGCTGAACTTCAGGATATGATCAATGAAGTTGATGCTGATCAAAATGGGACCATTGACTTTCCTGAATTCTTGAATTTGATGGCGCGGAAGATGAAGGTAAGTTTGCTATTATCTAGCTAGTGTTACTTTAATGGTAGATTTATTTATATAATACTGTGATCTAGATATGATACTGTTTGGAAAAATATTAGTTATGCTCACATGGAAGTTCCCTACCTGTTAATTGTCTATTTTATGATGCTTAATGCATTTTTCTCTGGTACATTGGTTGGGGTTCTGGTTAAAAACCAACATACATCTGACAGGTGTATTTAGCCCATGAAGCACTCCCTTTTGGACCCTTGTTTAATAGTTTGCCTTAATTATCTAATGCATTTAATTGAGTTTCTCTTTCTCGTCCTCTAGAGTTAATGCACTCAATCAAAATAGTTATGCAGAGTGACAAATTATATATATAAAATTCAACTTTTGTTATACAAATAGGAGACCAGCATTGTTCTATCTCACTTATAATGCTGAAGCATCAATGGGGTGGGTTTAATGCTGCAATATGTTAACCTAGAATTGAATTTTTCTGATCTTAACTACTAGAAAATCAAGCTGGCATAGTAATGCATTTCATGAAAGGCATTACTTCTACCCTCCACCCCCTGCCATACACACACAAGAAAAAAAGAGAGGGAGATGCGATTGTACTTTTGTCCGTTCATGGTTTGAGTGACTTCATCATAAATTTTTGGGTGGCGTGGGCCTTTTCTTTCAAAGAGAGCCTTTGGCTGACTCTCTTTAAAAAAAGTTTCAATTGTGATTGTTTTGCACTAAAAACTTTAGTATAGAAATTGAGAAAAATAAAGATAAACATGACCCACTAGTCTTTGGTTGTACATTTGATTTATGATTTGATTTTTCGAAAATGGATATTGAATGCTGAAATTGTTAACTTCGTGTGAATTAAACAAAATGAATGACTGTAGCTCGAATGTTTGAATGACAGAAGGAAAAAAATTATTTTTCATTTTTGTTCCAGTGACAGAAATGATGCGACTCTTTGAGAGTGCACATCAGTCTAGCATATAAAATGCCAACGAAATATTCTCTGTTTGTGAAGGACACTGACTCAGAGGAAGAACTGAAAGAAGCTTTCAAGGTCTTCGATAAAGATCAAAATGGTTTCATCTCTGCTGCAGAGGTATTTCGTTCACCAATGTGATTTCATCCAACTTTTTCTGTTTATTTATTTATTACAATTATAAACATATAGACAGTTCTAAATTCAACGTGTGTATGAAATTGCAGCTGCGTCATGTAATGACGAACCTTGGAGAGAAGTTGACGGATGAGGAGGTGGAGGAGATGATTAGAGAAGCGGATGTGGATGGAGACGGGCAAGTGAATTACGAGGAATTCGTGAGAATGATGCTTGCTAAGTGAGATATGAAATGGAGTTGATATATATAGGGTAATCTGGTAGCAGTACTAGTATTTACCTCCGTACTGTTTATAATTCTGGCTATTTGTTTGGTGTTTATGCCTTTCCAAGAAAGTATTATTTCCAGTATTATTGGCTTTAATTTGACTCCCTAGTTCTCCTTTGAATGATATGATATTGGGTTTCAACTTGTGATGATTGTCTGGCTTTTCACACATCACCTGGTGAGGGAGGGAGTGGGAGGGGAGGGGAGAATATTTCACATGTTTATGCACTCATTATTGGAAATCACCTCTTAGATTTCCTCTAGTCTCATTTCAAAATCCCCTAAATCAAAATGAATTGTTTCATGATATGCTTTCTTTCTTTTTTTTTTTTTTTTTTGCTTAGGAAATTTGTCCACCCTGGCCCTACTCTTTCCTCCCAAATATACTCGAATGTTTGAATAATTGTAAAATTTTTATAAGAGGAAAACTCTTGTAAAATATTTTTTATCGTAGAATTGTAATGTAAATTAAAATGAAAAAGTTCAAAATTTGCAGGTTATATTTTTAAAAAACTCGCAGATTCTACAATATAACATACTTGTCCTTACATTAATACGTGATTGTTCTTATAGTAGTGTTAGTTTTGACTTTGGCTGTTTTTAATTTTGAAAAAATTCGCTCGATCTAATCTGATCCGCTTTTTTTTTTTTTTAACGGTAAAAGAAATTCATTCCTGAGTACAAGTGACTCAACCCGTTTACACTCAGCCACTACGGTTCTTTACAATGCACTTAAATAATTCCAAGGGTCTCCAAACCAAATCCGAATATTAAAATCTAACACTCTCCTATCTCTTGCTATAATCCAATTCCAAATATTCACCTTTATCTTGCTACACCCTCTCAACGTTAAACTCTGAATTATTAAACACCTTTTCATTTCTCATATTCCAAATACTCCAGATAATGCCTATCCAAATGGACGCTGCAATGCGAGATCTCCTACCTTTACCCAACACCTCGGTGAATTGTAGAAAATTTATGGATGGGTTTGTATGCAATACCATGGTGATCCCAAGCCAACTAAATATGTCTTGCCAAATTAAAAGAACCAACTTACAGTCGAAGAACAAGTGATATGAAGTTTCATCCCTTTCTTTGCATAATTGACAGGTTTTTTCTTCACTGCTGAACCTCATGCCTCTTTTCTCCAAATTCTCCATTGTAGCTAGTCTCCCCTTTACCAGTTTCCAAGCTGTTGGAATCGCTTTGGATGCTGCCCAGCTCCTCCATAGTTTCCGATATGCTTTGGTATCTAATTCCTCCCTTGGTGTTGTTCCTGCCCTTAAAGACCTGTGATGGTATGCTTGATTGGACGAGTAAATCCCATTTGATGCCGGCTGCCAATTCCACTGATCCTCTTCTCGAGCTATCAATTGCTTCCTGTTCAAAAAATTCATCAAATGATTAAGACTCTTCTCGGCTGCCAATCTGATCCGCTTAAAATCCTCAATTTTTTTATATGTGTAATATTTTACGGATTTAAAACATTTTATATGAGTTTTTCTCCTTTTATAATTGATTTTTTTAAAGTTATTTAATATTTTTATTTGATAATCTTTAAAATATATATTTTATTTTAGTTGTTTAATTAATTTATTGAAACAATTTTCATATGCATCTTTTTGTTATTTAAAATATGATATGTAGTGATGGAAAATTTTAGTGTTGAAAAAAGAAGAAAAATATTTTAAATGTCCAGATTTGAGATCAAAAAATAGCAAAAATTGGCATGAAATTATTGAAATTAAATTTATTGGGATTAAAGTTACCTGGAATAAGATGCTAAAAATTCGTACTCGGATAAATTACCATCTTTTAGCGAATTATAATTTAATTTCAACTTTTTTTTTTACAAAAGAAATTTAATTTCAACTTTAGATTTTCGTAATAAAACCTCACTTTATTATTATTCTTTTTTCAATTCAAGTTCACAGACAGAATATTGGATGGAATGATGTGAGTGTGATGAGAACCGCGAATTAGGCTAGATGAATTCGATGTCCCAACTCGGGTTGGCAAGCAACGAAACCCGATTCGAAGCTCTAGCTTGGGCTAGCAAGCTATCGAATCAATTCACAAAGCAAGAATTTGTTTTAAGAACTAGTTTGCTATCTTTTTCATATCGATTCAAATGAATTTGGCATTAATACCTCCCGATCAGAGTTGAAGCCTAATTATTTCTCATAAATCCCTCTCTTTATTTTTAATTGTTCTTACCACATCCTCAATAAATAAAGAAACAAATCGAGACCATTGTATTTATCACCTTCTTCAAGAAGCCTAATTATTTCTCATAAATCCCTCTCTTTATTTTCAATTGTTCTTACCACATCCTCAATATATAAAGAAACAACTCAGATCGTTGTATTTATCACTTCTTCAAGAAGCCTAATTATTTCTCATAAATCCCTCTCTTTATTTTCAATTGTTCTACATCCTCAATAAATAAACAAACAAATCAAGACCTTTTCTTATAAAGTCCGTTGTAGGGAAATCAGACCGTTGTATTTAGTTTTCTTGATTCTTGAATCTTGTTTTTCCAACTTATTTATCACCTTCAAGAAAGGGGGTTCTTGGATATAAGAATAAAAACCAAGAAGTTATCTTCCTTCTTCCCGCTTTTTTCTTGAAATCATACCGTTGTATTTAGTTTTCTTGATTCTTGAATCTTGTTTTTCCAACTTATGTATCAGCCTTCAAGAAAGGGGATTCTTGCCCCCGATATGCGAATAAAAAAACCCTGTTATCTTCCTTCTTCCCGTTTTCTTGAAATCGAACCGTTGTATTTAGTGTTCTTGAATCTTGTTTTTCAATCAGCCTTCAAGAAAGGGGGTTCTTGCCCTCGATATGCGAATAAAAAAACCAGTTTTCTTCCTTCTTCCCGCTTTTTTCTTGAAATCAGACCGTTGTATTTAGTGTTCTTGAATCTTGTTTTTCAATCGCCTTCAAGAAAGGGGGTTCTTGCCCTCGATATGCGAATAAAAAAACCCGAAGTTTTCTTCCTTCTTCCCGTTTTTTCTTGAAATCAGACCGTTGCATTTAGTTTTCTTGAATCTTGTTTTTCAATCAGCCTCCAAGAAAGGGGGTTCTTGCCCCTAATATGCAAATAAAAAAACCCAGAAGTTTTCTTCCTTCTTCCCGCCTTTTTTTCGATTTTCTTGAATTTTTCATCATGCCTTTCATGTGGAAGAAGGTGAAGAGCACGATAATTTCTCAATTGGTGAACGATCATCTCCACAACTCTCAAAAGCGGAGGATGGGTCTTCTCTAAATTCATCGTGCCTTTCATGTGGAAGAAGGTGAAGAGCACAAGAATTTTTCAATTGGTGAACGATCATCTCCACAACTCTCAAAGGCGGAGGGTCTTGCCCCTGGTATGCGAATGAAAAAAACCCAGAATTCAAAATCTTGAAATTTCGTCCCGCTTTTTTCGATTTTCTTGAATTTTTCATCATGCCTTTCATGTAGAAGAAGATGAAGAGCACGAGAATTTCTCAATTGGTGAACGATCATCTCCACAACTCTCAAAGGCGGAGGGTCTTGCCCCTGGTATGCGAGTGAAAAACCCAGAATTCAAAATCTTGAAATTTCGTCCCGCTTTTTTCGATTTTCTTGAATTTTTCATCATGCCTTTCATGTAGAAGAAGATGAAGAGCACGAGAATTTCTCAATTGGTGAACGATCATCTCCACAACTCTCAAAAGCGGGGATGGGTCTTCTCCGGTGAAACTGGGTTTCCGACATCTTTGATTGATCATTTCATCAAGAATCGTGAAAAATTGAAAACCCCATCAAAGAAAAAGCGTCGAAACCCGCCAATTGGTGATGCTAATGATCAATTGATTGTCGGATCGTCTGTCCCTTTCCCACCACCACCGTCGATTGCAGGATCGTTAACGCCAACGTATTCCCCTTTGCGGTGTCCTTACCCCCTGCATAATTCGCTGTTCGCCATTGATAGAGACTCTACACATGACTAAGTGGTTGTTTTCCGGCTACCAGACCAAGCAATTAATCTTTCAGCTTCTTCTTTTCGGTGGGGTGAGAAGGAAGATGAAAAGTGAAGTCTGAATTTCTGGTAATTCAAAGGTTTTTCTGTAATTTATTGAAACACAAAAGCACCTGCTTGGTTACCGGAATCCGACTGCAAACTGGCCCATTTTGAGGTTTGTACCCTTTTATTATATATATATATATATATATATATAGTAACAGATAACAGAAGATAATAATAGGTAATAGATATAAATTACATATATATATATATTTATTTAATAAATAAATTAATCTTTTGTTGCTACAGATTCAAGGAAGGCTTGGTGCACATGATTGTAGAAATTTATTCTAGTGGTTGCAGGATTTTTCATGCTTCTTTATTCTTCATACTTCCGCTGCTCCCCCAGACTTAGTAGGTATTGGAATTGCTTTAGCCAGAAGAGTCTGTTTGGGTAATGAGGCTAAAGGAGAGGAGCTTTTGTTTTTATAATGTATTCCTCTTAGTCTCATAACTTATTCTCATTGGTTGTTCTTGTCCTTCAGCCTGTTGAAGAGCCTGAAAAGATGACAGAAGTAATCGTTCAAGCTCTTGAAATTACAGGGCAGCGTGGTAGTGGCCTGGGAAACTGTAAGTTCTCTTTGTGTCCTGATTTTCAATCCATCAAGCAAAATGTTATTTCTATTTTCGTATAATAGTCGTTCTTCCGTGGCAGAGCCAAAGGACTTTCATCTACTTATTGGATAATTGCCCCCACGATTAGTTGTTTTCTCGATGTGCAGCTGTGGTAAGCCACTTGTTGTCTACTTAGTACTCTCTTTTGCAAAGCTGATGTTAGATACGATTTCAAGATCTGATTTGCCTTTTTATTTTATATTTTCAAGGTTCATCACGGAGGGGCTGGAACAACAGCTGCTGGTCTTAAAGCAGCAGTAATTATCACTTCACATTGCTACTCAAATGTTTAATGATTTTCCCTTTAATATATATATATATATATATATATACATATATATCCCCTTATTGTGTTTCTTTGGAGACCAACCGTTTTGGGAGAGCAAGTGCATGCTAGGGGAGTAGGTCCCGTTCCCATTCCAGTCGATGAGTTTTCACTTGAGAAATTGGTTGCTGCCATTAGATTCATGCTAGATCCCCAGGTATGAAGCATATTTCTTATATTTTTGGCTGCAACTGCAATTTTACTGCCTTATATGACTTGGATGTCTTGAAAAGACATCTAGGAAACCATTTCGAATCTTCCATCATGAGTAATGTTCGTGCAGGTAAAAGAGCAAGCTGTACAACTTGCACAAGCAATGGAACAAGATGACGGTGTTACAGGAGCAGTGCAAGCTTTTACAAACATTTTCCAGGCAAATTGGAGCCCGAAAATGTACGTCCTTCGTCCACCTCGTTTTCTTTTAGACACTGCTTTGGTTGTTCTAGATCATCCTGATATCTAGTTCGTGTTCGTTGCTTCTTAGTTTTATTTTCTTTCCATTTGCTTGCTTTATTAGTTAATTGTTCTTAGTTTAATTGTTGGTTTTAATTAATTGCAAAAATCCTGTGTTTGACTCTCTAATTTCACGAGACTCGTAGTTCTAGGAATCCTCACTTTCCTATTTCCTTTGGGTTCGATATACTAATTGGTCATAAATACTTTGCTATTATAAAACGTGACAAGCAAGCCCATCAAGGGTTCACCCTATCCTAGGTATGTTAATTATTTCTACAAAATTATTCAACATTTTTAATTTGATTAATTCTATGCTTCTCAGTTTCTATAATTAACAATCGAATCAGTCTCCAATGAATTGTTTAGAGTTGAATTTTGAAAATGCATAGATATTAGTTAGCCACACCCCTGGAAAAACACCATATATAAATGGATAAATTACAAAAATTAGATCCAACTTTTACTTTTGTAGGATAGTATCCAATTTTCAAATTGTTGTAAAAGGACCTCGTGGGGAAATATTTGATAAATGAATTGATGAAAATATCCCATGTTTTGCCCTCTTTTTATAATAATTTAAAAATTCGGTATCTATAAACATTACATTGCATTTGTGACTACCATTGACAAAATATTAATTTGCACGTAAATAAGTGCAATTGTATTAAATGCAACATATCATTTACCCAGTGTAGCTTCAGTTTATACAACAATTTCAATTGACAAGCATCTCGAGTCTTTGGTAATTTTGATCGGATTTTATTACCCTTTTTTCTTTAATACTTTGATTTGATCTGTTGTGTTATTGAGCTTGCATTGCTGTTATAGTGACATTGTGAACTGCTACTTTTAAGCTGCTCTAGTGATATCCCCTTTATTTCTCTCTTAATAGGAGAATTGGGTAACTTAAAACATCCTCTTGTAAACTTGATAAGTCCCTTGGAGATTGTTGTTTTTAATGTGAATATCTTGTCTTATATATTATCGTGAAGGTCTAAAGCGCAATCACACTATTCTTTTTAAGTTGTATTTGTTTGGATCATTAGTTGTTGCTATTGTCTCAGTTGTCTGTGGACTTAAGACTATTCAATTATGTGTGGCATTGCTGTTTCCTCCGATTACTGGTTTTAATGGTCATGCTCAAATTTTACCTATTTATTTTAAATTGAAAATTGTATTCAACTTTCAAAATACATGTGTAAATAAAAGAATGGCATAACCAATTTACACCTATGTTATTAAATTTTTACTTTTTTTTTTTTAAATCCGGTGAAATAATTTTAAAATAGTTAAATTGGCGAGAATATATTTATGATTGGGGTAATTAACCCTTCGTATTAACTATGACAGCCTTTAAAAAAAAAAAAAACTTTTACAGCCTTTTCTTTTCAAACAATGAAATGACTTTCTTGATCTTCTTGATCATGAACATTAATTTAACCTCGTATTAAGACAGGCTTTCAAAAAAAAAAAAAAAAATTTGACAGCCTTTTTTTTCAAATAATGAAACGACTTTCTTGATCTTCTTGATCATGAACATTAATTAACCCTTCGTATTAACTATGGCAACCTTTCCAAAAAAAATAACAGCCTTTTCTTGGTGGAAATTTCTTTCAGCAAATTGTGAGGTTTGTGTTTTCAGTTGTTAATGAAATATATCTTAGGTTCGTGTTGAGGAAGGGTCTTTGAATTCATATTCTCATTCACAGCTGTTCTTAGGAGAAGCTGCTTTTCTATTTCCTGCTAGTAAACAAGAGAAACACCAAATCCTCGTGAAGTTCCAGAGTATCGATTGGACATTCAAATACGAACAAGTGATAACATCTCTAAGGTATGCTCTACTTCAACATTGTTCTATGCTGCTCTCTCAGTGTGAGGCTTAGTTTCATATTGTTGCATTCTGAAATCCTAGATGATATTTTATACAGGGGCATGTCCTAAACAAGAGGTTTTCATTCTGTACTAATCGGGCCTTGGATGATTTATAATCAGGGTTCTGATCTCTGCAAATACAGGTTTTCCTTAAACTCATCTTGCATATCTAATTCTAGCCCAAACCGTTTAGTACTTGAGTGATGTCACCAGAATTTGTTCTCTCATTGTATGCATGGGGCACAAATATGGAGATGTCAAAGCTTAATTCCTTGATCAGTTTGGAGAATTTTCCTCACTCCATATCGGAGTTCTTGCAATGTGAGGAAGTAAGTTTCTCTATTACTTGAAGCTTGAGTTTCATAAACCACATTTTAGTTATATGCTATGGTAGGAAGGGCCTCCATAAATCGCTTTCTTAAGTTTATTCTGTGATGCTTTGCACGGAGAGACTGCGAATTTTGGAAAGAAAAAAATGTTTTAACTCAAGTGGTGTTCAAAGATTACGCTTCCTCTCGGTACTAGAAGGTGTTTTGTTAATTCTGTTTCACATTAATTTTTTTATGTGCTTTACTATTTCTTTTACTGTATTTTCTAGGACTATAAATTGTCTCTACAACTTCTTAACATATTTGTAATTCTGCAATCAGCGGTAGAGGCATCCCCTATTTGTTCAATGGACTCAAAAGACAATGGTTAAAAGAAAGTGATATTAACCCAAAAATGAATTATTCTTATTTTAACTGAATTTTATAGAACTTGCATAAACGAACAATGCAGACACTTAATCGACATCACTGTAAAACAATTTGGCATTAATACCTCCCCGATCGAGTTGAAGCCTAATTATTTCTCATAAATCCCTCTCTTTATTTTCAATTGTTCTTACCACATCCTCAATAAATAAATAAAGGGAAAAAGGTTTTTTTAGTCCTCTAAGTTTACCACATTTTAATTTTGGTCCCGCTGACCTTGACTTTTGACACCGGTCCTTTATCTTTCAAATTTTTGATTTTTTTCGTCCTCTAAGATTTATATATTTTAATATTTTCTATTTTAAATTATTTTCAATAGTATTTGTAATTATTTTAAATTAGTAATTAATATTTAAAAAATTATTTTATTAAATTATTTAAATTATTATTTAGTTAAAAATTGGTTGAAGTGTGAGGAAGTGTATGAAAGTTTCGTTGTGGATGGGGTGACGACTAAACAATTTATCAACTAAATACATTGGATTTTATCTATTTAAAAAAATTATTTTAAATTATTTGCAATATTATTTATATTTATTAAATTAATATTTAGTTAAATTGGTTGACATTAGTGAGGAATGAGCTGTTTTATTTAGATTTATGTATTTTAAGAGTTTCTATTTTAAATTATTTTCAATAGTATTTATATTTATTTAATTATTTTAAATTAGTAATTAATATTTAAAAATTATTTGTGAATATATTACATATTTATATATATATCCTAAATATGTGAAAAGATATTTTTAAAAAAATTTATATTAATTATAATGAATTTTATGATTTTTAAGGTTTATATTGATTTTTCAATTAAAAAATGCCACATCAGCAATAGTCCCTGCCAAATTTGTGCCACATGGATATTTTTCAATAAAAATAAATAAAAATTACGTCACATCAGATATGACCGGAAGGTGACCTGGTGTAGCAGGTCGGAGGACGAAAAATCAAAAATTAAAAAGATAAAGGACCGATTTTAAAAAGTCAAGGTTAGCGGGACCAAAATCAAAATGTGGTAATCTTAGAGGATAAAAACTATTTTTCCCATAAATAAACAAATCAGACCGTTGTAACAAATCAGACCGTTGTATTTTTTCGATTTTCTTGAATTTTTCATCATGCCTTTCATGTGGAAGAAGGTGAAGAGCACGATAATTTCTCAATTGGTGAACGATCATCTCCACAACTCTCAAAAGCGGAGGATGGGTCTTCTCTAAATTCATCGTGCCTTTCATGTGGAAGAAGGTGAAGAGCACAAGAATTTTTCAATTGGTGAACGATCATCTCCACAACTCTCAAAGGCGGAGGGTCTTGCCCCTGGTATGCGAATGAAAAACCCAGAATTCAAAATCTTGAAATTTCGTCCCGCTTTTTTCGATTTTCTTGAATTTTTCATCATGCCTTTCATGTAGAAGAAGATGAAGAGCACGAGAATTTCTCAATTGGTGAACGATCATCTCCACAACTCTCAAAGGCGGAGGGTCTTGCCCCTGGTATGCGAGTGAAAAAAACCCAGAATTCAAAATCTTGAAATTTCGTCCCGCTTTTTTCGATTTTCTTGAATTTTTCATCATGCCTTTCATGTAGAAGAAGATGAAGAGCACGAGAATTTCTCAATTGGTGAACGATCATCTCCACAACTCTCAAAAAGCGGGGATGGGTCTTCTCCGGTGAAACTGGGTTTCCGACATCTTTGATTGATCATTTCATCAAGAATCGTGAAAATTGAAAACCCCATCAAAGAAAAAGCGTCGAAACCCGCCAATTGGTGATGCTAATGATCAATTGATTGTCGGATCGTCTGTCCCTTTCCCACCACCACCGTCGATTGCAGGATCGTTAACGCCAACGTATTCCCCTTTGCGGTGTCCTTACCCCCTGCATAATTCGCTGTTCGCCATTGATAGAGACTCTACACATGACTAAGTGGTTGTTTTCCGGCTACCAGACCAAGCAATTAATCTTTCAGCTTCTTCTTTTCGGTGGGGTGAGAAGGAAGATGAAAAGTGAAGTCTGAATTTCTGGTAATTCAAAGGTTTTTCTGTAATTTATTGAAACACAAAAGCACCTGCTTGGTTACCGGAATCCGACTGCAAACTGGCCCATTTTGAGGTTTGTACCCTTTTATTATATATATATATATATATATATATATAGTAACAGATAACAGAAGATAATAATAGGTAATAGATATAAATTACATATATATATATATTTATTTAATAAATAAATTAATCTTTTGTTGCTACAGATTCAAGGAAGGCTTGGTGCACATGATTGTAGAAATTTATTCTAGTGGTTGCAGGATTTTTCATGCTTCTTTATTCTTCATACTTCCGCTGCTCCCCAGACTTAGTAGGTATTGGAATTGCTTTAGCCAGAAGAGTCTGTTTGGGTAATGAGGCTAAAGGAGAGGAGCTTTTGTTTTTATAATGTATTCCTCTTAGTCTCATAACTTATTCTCATTGGTTGTTCTTGTCCTTCAGCCTGTTGAAGAGCCTGAAAAGATGACAGAAGTAATCGCTCAAGCTCTTGGAAATTACAGGGCAGCGTGGTAGTGGCCTGGGAAACTGTAAGTTCTCTTTGTGTCCTGATTTTCAATCCATCAAGCAAAATGTTATTTCTATTTTCGTGATAATAGTCGTTCTTCCGTGGCAGAGCCAAAGGACTTTCATCTACTTATTGGATAATTGCCCCCACGATTAGTTGTTTTCTCGATGTGCAGCTGTGGTAAGCCACTTGTTGTCTACTTAGTACTCTCTTTTTGCAAAGCTGATGTTAGATACGATTTCAAGATCTGATTTGCCTTTTTATTTTATATTTTCAAGGTTCATCACGGAGGGGCTGGAACAACAGCTGCTGGTCTTAAAGCAGCAGTAATTATCACTTCACATTGCTACTCAAATGTTTAATGATTTTCCCTTTAATATATATATATATATATATATATACATATATATCCCCTTATTGTGTTTCTTTGGAGACCAACCGTTTTGGGGAGAGCAAGTGCATGCTAGGGGAGTAGGTCCCGTTCCCATTCCAGTCGATGAGTTTTCACTTGAGAAATTGGTTGCTGCCATTAGATTCATGCTAGATCCCCAGGTATGAAGCATATTTCTTATATTTTTGGCTGCAACTGCAATTTTACTGCCTTATATGACTTGGATGTCTTGAAAAGACATCTAGGAAACCATTTCGAATCTTCCATCATGAGTAATGTTCGTGCAGGTAAAAGAGCAAGCTGTACAACTTGCACAAGCAATGGAACAAGATGACGGTGTTACAGGAGCAGTGCAAGCTTTTTACAAACATTTTCCAGGCAAATTGGAGCCCGAAAATGTACGTCCTTCGTCCACCTCGTTTTCTTTTAGACACTGCTTTGGTTGTTCTAGATCATCCTGATATCTAGTTCGTGTTCGTTGCTTCTTAGTTTTATTTTCTTTCCATTTGCTTGCTTTATTAGTTAATTGTTCTTAGTTTAATTGTTGGTTTTAATTAATTGCAAAAATCCTGTGTTTGACTCTCTAATTTCACGAGACTCGTAGTTCTAGGAATCCTCACTTTCCTATTTCCTTTGGGTTCGATATACTAATTGGTCATAAATACTTTGCTATTATAAAACGTGACAAGCAAGCCCATCAAGGGTTCACCCTATCCTAGGTATGTTAATTATTTCTACAAAATTATTCAACATTTTTAATTTGATTAATTCTATGCTTCTCAGTTTCTATAATTAACAATCGAATCAGTCTCCAATGAATTGTTTAGAGTTGAATTTTGAAAATGCATAGATATTAGTTAGCCACACCCCTGGAAAAACACCATATATAAATGGATAAATTACAAAAATTAGATCCAACTTTTTACTTTTGTAGGATAGTATCCAATTTTCAAATTGTTGTAAAAGGACCTCGTGGGGAAATATTTGATAAATGAATTGATGAAAATATCCCATGTTTTGCCCTCTTTTTATAATAATTTAAAAATTCGGTATCTATAAACATTACATTGCATTTGTGACTACCATTGACAAAATATTAATTTGCACGTAAATAAGTGCAATTGTATTAAATGCAACATATCATTTACCCAGTGTAGCTTCAGTTTATACAACAATTTCAATTGACAAGCATCTCGAGTCTTTGGTAATTTTGATCGGATTTTATTACCCTTTTTTCTTTAATACTTTGATTTGATCTGTTGTGTTATTGAGCTTGCATTGCTGTTATAGTGACATTGTGAACTGCTACTTTTAAGCTGCTCTAGTGATATCCCCTTTATTTCTCTCTTAATAGGAGAATTGGGTAACTTAAAACATCCTCTTGTAAACTTGATAAGTCCCTTGGAGATTGTTGTTTTTAATGTGAATATCTTGTCTTATATATTATCGTGAAGGTCGAAAGCGCAATCACACTATTCTTTTTAAGTTGTATTTGTTTGGATCATTAGTTGTTGCTATTGTCTCAGCTTGTCTGTGGACTTAAGACTATTCAATTATGTGTGGCATTGCTGTTTCCTCCGATTACTGGTTTTAATGGTCATGCTCAAATTTTACCTATTTATTTTAAATTGAAAATTGTATTCAACTTTCAAAATACATGTGTAAATAAAAGAATGGCATAACCAATTTACACATATGTTATTAAATTTTTACTTTTTTTTTAAATCCGTGAAATAATTTTAAAATAGTTAAATTGGCGAGAATATATTTATGATTGGGGTAATTAACCCTTCGTATTAACTATGACAGCCTTTAAAAAAAAAAAAAAACTTTTACAGCCTTTTCTTTTCAAACAATGAAATGACTTTCTTGATCTTCTTGATCATGAACATTAATTTAACCTCGTATTAAGACAGGCTTTCAAAAAAAAAAAAAAATTTGACAGCCTTTTTTTTTTTTCAAATAATGAAACGACTTTCTTGATCTTCTTGATCATGAACATTAATTAACCCTTCGTATTAACTATGGCAACCTTTCCAAAAAAATAACAGCCTTTTCTTGGTGGAAATTTCTTTCAGCAAATTGTGAGGTTTGTGTTTTCAGTTGTTAATGAAATATATCTTAGGTTCGTGTTGAGGAAGGGTCTTTGAATTCATATTCTCATTCACAGCTGTTCTTAGGAGAAGCTGCTTTTCTATTTCCTGCTAGTAAACAAGAGAAACACCAAATCCTCGTGAAGTTCCAGAGTATCGATTGGACATTCAAATACGAACAAGTGATAACATCTCTAAGGTATGCTCTACTTCAACATTGTTCTATGCTGCTCTCTCAGTGTGAGGCTTAGTTTCATATTGTTGCATTCTGAAATCCTAGATGATATTTTATACAGGGGCATGTCCTAAACAAGAGGTTTTCATTCTGTACTAATCGGGCCTTGGATGATTTATAATCAGGGTTCTGATCTCTGCAAATACAGGTTTTCCTTAAACTCATCTTGCATATCTAATTCTAGCCCAAACCGTTTAGTACTTGAGTGATGTCACCAGAATTTGTTCTCTCATTGTATGCATGGGGCACAAATATGGAGATGTCAAAGCTTAATTCCTTGATCAGTTTGGAGAATTTTCCTCACTCCATATCGGAGTTCTTGCAATGTGAGGAAGTAAGTTTCTCTATTACTTGAAGCTTGAGTTTCATAAACCACATTTTAGTTATATGCTATGGTAGGAAGGGCCTCCATAAATCGCTTTCTTAAGTTTATTCTGTGATGCTTTGCACGGAGAGACTGCGAATTTTGGAAAGAAAAAAATGTTTTAACTCAAGTGGTGTTCAAAGATTACGCTTTCCTCTGGTACTAGAAGGTGTTTTGTTAATTACTGTTTCACATTAATTTTTATGTGCTTTACTATTTCTTTTACTGTATTTTCTAGGACTATAAATTGTCTCTACAACTTCTTAACATATTTGTAATTGCAATCAGCGGTAGAGGCATCCCCTATTTGTTCAATGGACTCAAAAGACAATGGTTAAAAGAAAGTGATATTAACCCAAAAATGAATTATTCTTATTTTAACTGAATTTTATAGAACTTGCATAAACGAACAGCAGAGACACTTAATCGACATCAAATTTGTAAAACAATTTGGCATTAATACCTCCCGATCGAGTTGAAGCCTAATTATTTCTCATAAATCCCTCTCTTTATTTTCAATTGTTCTTACCACATCCTCAATAAATAAATAAAGGGAAAAAGGTTTTTAGTCCTCTAAGTTTACCACATTTTAATTTTGGTCCCGCTGACCTTGACTTTTTGACACCGGTCCTTTATCTTTCAAATTTTTGATTTTTTCGTCCTCTAAGATTTATATATTTTAATATTTTCTATTTTAAATTATTTTCAATAGTATTTGTAATTATTTTAAATTAGTAATTAATATTTAAAAAATTATTTTATTAAATTATTTAAATTATTATTTAGTTAAAAAAATTGGTTGAAGTGTGAGGAAGTGTATGAAAGTTTCGTTGTGGATGGGGTGACGACTAAACAATTTATCAACTAAATACATTGGATTTTATCTATTTAAAAAATTATTTTAAATTATTTGCAATATTATTTATATTTATTAAATTAATATTTAGTTAAATTGGTTGACATTAGTGAGGAATGAGCTGTTTTATTTAGATTTATGTATTTTAAGAGTTTCTATTTTAAATTATTTTCAATAGTATTTATATTTATTTAATTATTTTAAATTAGTAATTAATATTTAAAAAATTATTTGTGAATATATTACATATTTATATATATATCCTAAATATGTGAAAAGATATTTTTAAAAAAATTTATATTAATTATAATGAATTTTATGATTTTTAAGGTTTATATTGATTTTTCAATTAAAAATGCCACATCAGCAATAGTCCCTGCCAAATTTGTGCCACATGGATATTTTTCAATAAAAATAAATAAAAAATTACGTCACATCAGATATGACGGAAGGTGACCTGGTGTAGCAGTCGAGGGACGAAAAAAATCAAAAATTAAAAAGATAAAGGACCGATTTTAAAAAGTCAAGGTTAGCGGGACCAAAATCAAAATGTGGTAATCTTAGAGGATAAAAAAACTATTTTTCCCATAAATAAACAAATCAGACCGTTGTAACAAATCAGACCGTTGTATTTTTTCGATTTTCTTGAATTTTTCATCATGCCTTTCATGTGGAAGAAGGTGAAGAGCACGATAATTTCTCAATTGGTGAACGATCATCTCCACAACTCTCAAAAGCGGAGGATGGGTCTTCTCTAAATTCATCGTGCCTTTCATGTGGAAGAAGGTGAAGAGCACAAGAATTTTTCAATTGGTGAACGATCATCTCCACAACTCTCAAAGGCGGAGGGTCTTGCCCCTGGTATGCGAATGAAAAAAACCCAGAATTCAAAATCTTGAAATTTCGTCCCGCTTTTTTCGATTTTCTTGAATTTTTCATCATGCCTTTCATGTAGAAGAAGATGAAGAGCACGAGAATTTCTCAATTGGTGAACGATCATCTCCACAACTCTCAAAGGCGGAGGGTCTTGCCCCTGGTATGCGAGTGAAAAAAACCCAGAATTCAAAATCTTGAAATTTCGTCCCGCTTTTTTCGATTTTCTTGAATTTTTCATCATGCCTTTCATGTAGAAGAAGATGAAGAGCACGAGAATTTCTCAATTGGTGAACGATCATCTCCACAACTCTCAAAAGCGGGGATGGGTCTTCTCCGGTGAAACTGGGTTTCCGACATCTTTGATTGATCATTTCATCAAGAATCGTGAAAAATTGAAAACCCCATCAAAGAAAAAGCGTCGAAACCCGCCAATTGGTGATGCTAATGATCAATTGATTGTCGGATCGTCTGTCCCTTTCCCACCACCACCGTCGATTGCAGGATCGTTAACGCCAACGTATTCCCCTTTGCGGTGTCCTTACCCCCTGCATAATCTCGCTGTTCGCCATTGATAGAGACTCTACACATGGCTAAGCGCCGTGCGGATGGCGGTGGTTGTTTTCCGGCTACCAGACCAAGCAATTAATCTTTCAGCTTCTTCTTTTCGGTGGGGTGAGAAGGAAGATGAAAAGTGAAGTCTGAATTTCTGGTAATTCAAAGGTTTTTCTGTAATTTATTGAAACACAAAATATGTGATTTATTTTAAACTAAAAGTTAAATGGCACATAAAACTGTGACACATGGCCAGAAAATGGGACGCCCCTCGGCAGAAGCAGGAGAACTGTCCAAGCCACGTAGAATCCCTACTATCCGTGCCTGGCACCTGCTTGGTTACCGGAATCCGACTGCAAACTGGCCCATTTTGAGGTTTGTACCCTTTTATATATATATATATATATATATATATATATAGTAACAGATAACAGAAGATAATAATAGGTAATAGATATAAATTACATATATATATTTATTTAATAAATAAATTAATCTTTTGTTGCTACAGATTCAAGGAAGGCTTGGTGCACATGATTTGTAGAAATTTATTCTAGTGGTTGCAGGATTTTTCATGCTTCTTTATTCTTCATACTTCCGCTGCTCCCCCAGACTTAGTAGGTATTGGAATTGCTTTAGCCAGAAGAGTCTGTTTGGGTAATGAGGCTAAAGGAGAGGAGCTTTTGTTTTTATAATGTATTCCTCTTAGTCTCATAACTTATTCTCATTGGTTGTTCTTGTCCTTCAGCCTGTTGAAGAGCCTGAAAAGATGACAGAAGTAATCGTTCAAGCTCTTGAAATTACAGGGCAGCGTGGTAGTGGCCTGGGAAACTGTAAGTTCTCTTTGTGTCCTGATTTTCAATCCATCAAGCAAAATGTTATTTCTATTTTCGTATAATAGTCGTTCTTCCGTGGCAGAGCCAAAGGACTTTCATCTACTTATTGGATAATTGCCCCCACGATTAGTTGTTTTCTCGATGTGCAGCTGTGGTAAGCCACTTGTTGTCTACTTAGTACTCTCTTTTTGCAAAGCTGATGTTAGATACGATTTCAAGATCTGATTTGCCTTTTTATTTTATATTTTCAAGGTTCATCACGGAGGGCTGGAACAACAGCTGCTGGTCTTAAAGCAGCAGTAATTATCACTTCACATTGCTACTCAAATGTTTAATGATTTTCCCTTTAATATATATATATATATATATATATACATATATATCCCCTTATTGTGTTTCTTTGGAGACCAACCGTTTTGGGGAGAGCAAGTGCATGCTAGGGGAGTAGGTCCCGTTCCCATTCCAGTCGATGAGTTTTCACTTGAGAAATTGGTTGCTGCCATTAGATTCATGCTAGATCCCCAGGTATGAAGCATATTTCTTATATTTTTGGCTGCAACTGCAATTTTACTGCCTTATATGACTTGGATGTCTTGAAAAGACATCTAGGAAACCATTTCGAATCTTCCATCATGAGTAATGTTCGTGCAGGTAAAAGAGCAAGCTGTACAACTTGCACAAGCAATGGAACAAGATGACGGTGTTACAGGAGCAGTGCAAGCTTTTACAAACATTTTCCAGGCAAATTGGAGCCCGAAAATGTACGTCCTTCGTCCACCTCGTTTTCTTTTAGACACTGCTTTGGTTGTTCTAGATCATCCTGATATCTAGTTCGTGTTCGTTGCTTCTTAGTTTTATTTTCTTTCCATTTGCTTGCTTTATTAGTTAATTGTTCTTAGTTTAATTGTTGGTTTTAATTAATTGCAAAAATCCTGTGTTTGACTCTCTAATTTCACGAGACTCGTAGTTCTAGGAATCCTCACTTTCCTATTTCCTTTGGGTTCGATATACTAATTGGTCATAAATACTTTGCTATTATAAAGCGTGACAAGCAAGCCCATCAAGGGTTCACCCTATCCTAGGTATGTTAATTATTTCTACAAAATTATTCAACATTTTTAATTTGATTAATTCTATGCTTCTCAGTTTCTATAATTAACAATCGAATCAGTCTCCAATGAATTGTTTAGAGTTGAATTTTGAAAATGCATAGATATTAGTTAGCCACACCCCTGGAAAAACACCATATATAAATGGATAAATTACAAAAATTAGATCCAACTTTTTACTTTTGTAGGATAGTATTCAATTTTCAAATTGTTGTAAAAGGACCTCGTGGGGAAATATTTGATAAATGAATTGATGAAAATATCCCATGTTTTGCCCTCTTTTTATAATAATTTAAAAATTCGGTATCTATAAACATTACATTGCATTTGTGACTACCATTGACAAAATATTAATTTGCACGTAAATAAGTGCAATTGTATTAAATGCAACATATCATTTACCCAGTGTAGCTTCAGTTTATACAACAATTTCAATTGACAAGCATCTCGAGTCTTTGGTAATTTTGATCGGATTTTATTACCCTTTTTTCTTTAATACTTTGATTTGATCTGTTGTGTTATTGAGCTTGCATTGCTGTTATAGTGACATTGTGAACTGCTACTTTTAAGCTGCTCTAGTGATATCCCCTTTATTTCTCTCTTAATAGGAGAATTGGGTAACTTAAAACATCCTCTTGTAAACTTGATAAGTCCCTTTGAGATTGTTGTTTTTAATGTGAATATCTTGTCTTATATATTATCGTGAAGGTCGAAAGCGCAATCACACTATTCTTTTTAAGTTGTATTTGTTTGGATCATTAGTTGTTGCTATTGTCTCAGTTGTCTGTGGACTTAAGACTATTCAATTATGTGTGGCATTGCTGTTTCCTCCGATTTCTGGTTTTAATGGTCATGCTCAAATTTTACCTATTTATTTTAAATTGAAAATTGTATTCAACTTTCAAAATACATGTGTAAATAAAAGAATGGCATAACCAATTTACACATATGTTATTAAATTTTTACTTTTTTTTAAATCCGGTGAAATAATTTTAAAATAGTTAAATTGGCGAGAATATATTTATGATTGGGGTAATTAACCCTTCGTATTAACTATGACAGCCTTTAAAAAAAAAAAAAAAACTTTTACAGCCTTTTCTTTTCAAACAATGAAATGACTTTCTTGATCTTCTTGATCATGAACATTAATTTAACCTCGTATTAAGACAGGCTTTCAAAAAAAAAAAAAAATTTGACAGCCTTTTTTTTTTCAAATAATGAAACGACTTTCTTGATCTTCTTGATCATGAACATTAATTAACCCTTCGTATTAACTATGGCAACCTTTCCAAAAAAATAACAGCCTTTTCTTGGTGGAAATTTCTTTCAGCAAATTGTGAGGTTTGTGTTTTCAGTTGTTAATGAAATATATCTTAGGTTCGTGTTGAGGAAGGGTCTTTGAATTCATATTCTCATTCACAGCTGTTCTTAGGAGAAGCTGCTTTTCTATTTCCTGCTAGTAAACAAGAGAAACACCAAATCCTCGTGAAGTTCCAGAGTATCGATTGGACATTCAAATACGAACAAGTGATAACATCTCTAAGGTATGCTCTACTTCAACATTGTTCTATGCTGCTCTCTCAGTGTGAGGCTTAGTTTCATATTGTTGCATTCTGAAATCCTAGATGATATTTTATACAGGGGCATGTCCTAAACAAGAGGTTTTCATTCTGTACTAATCGGGCCTTGGATGATTTATAATCAGGGTTCTGATCTCTGCAAATACAGGTTTTCCTTAAACTCATCTTGCATATCTAATTCTAGCCCAAACCGTTTAGTACTTGAGTGATGTCACCAGAATTTGTTCTCTCATTGTATGCATGGGGCACAAATATGGAGATGTCAAAGCTTAATTCCTTGATCAGTTTGGAGAATTTTCCTCACTCCATATCGGAGTTCTTGCAATGTGAGGAAGTAAGTTTCTCTATTACTTGAAGCTTGAGTTTCATAAACCACATTTTAGTTATATGCTATGGTAGGAAGGGCCTCCATAAATCGCTTTCTTAAGTTTATTCTGTGATGCTTTGCACGGAGAGACTGCGAATTTTGGAAAGAAAAAAATGTTTTAACTCAAGTGGTGTTCAAAGATTACAGTTTCCTCCGGTACTAGAAGGTGTTTTGTTAATTCTGTTTCACATTAATTTTTTATGTGCTTTACTATTTCTTTTACCGTATTTTCTAGGACTATAAATTGTCTCTACAACTTCTTAACATATTTGTAATTCTGGCAATCAGTGGTAGAGACATCCCCTATTTGTTCAATGGACTCAAAAGACAATGGTTAAAAGAAAGTGATATTAACCCAAAAATGAATTATTCTTATTTTAACTGAATTTTATAGAACTTGCAAAAACGAACAGAAGCGCTTAATCGACATCACTGTAAAACAATTTGGCATTAATACCTCCCCGATTAGAGTTGAAGCCTAATTATTTCTCATAAATCCCTCTCTTTATTTTCAGTTGTTCTTACCACATCCTCAATAAATAAAGAAACAAATCGACCATTGTATTTATCGGCCTTCTTCAAGAAGTCTAATTATTTCTCATAAATCCCTTTCTTTATTTTCAATTGTTCTTACCACATCCTCAATAAATAAAGAAACAAATCAGGTCCTTTCAAAAAAAAAAAAAAAAAAAAGAAACAAATCATACCGTTGTATTTATCAGCCTTCTTCAAGAAGCCTAATTATTTCTCATAAATCCCTCTCTTTATTTTCAATTGTTCTTACCACATCCTCAATAAATAAAGAAACAAATCAGAACCGTTGTATTTATCAGCCTTCTTCAAGAAGCCTAATTATTTCTCATAAATCCCTCCCTTTATTTTCAATTGTTCTTATCACATCCTCAATAAATAAAGAAACAAATCAGACCGTTGTATTTATCACCTTCTTCAAGAAGCCTAATTATTTCTCATAAATTCCTCTCTTTATTTTCAATTGTTCTTACCACATCCTCAATAAATAAATAAAGGGAAAAATGTTTTTTTGTCCTCTAAGTTTACCACATTTTGATTTTGGTCCCGTTGACCTTGACTTTTTGAAATCGGTCCTTTATCTTTTAAATTTTTGATTTTTCGTCCTCTGACCTGCTACACCAGGTCACCTTCCGGTCATATCTGACGTGGCGTGATTTTTATTTATTTTTATTGAAAAATATCCATGTGGCACAAATTTGGTAGGAACTATTGCCGATGTGGCATTTTTTTAATTGAAAAATCAATATAAACCTTAAAAATCATAAAATTCATTATAATTAATATAAATTTTTTTAAAAAAATATCTTTTCACATATTTAGGATATATATATATATATGTAATATATTCACAAATAATTTATTAAATATTAATTACTAATTTAAAATAATTAAATAAATATATATACTATTGAAAATAAACAAATCAGACCGTTGTAACAAATCAGACCGTTGTATTTTTTCGATTTTCTTGAATTTTTCATCATGCCTTTCATGTGGAAGAAGAGGAAGAGCACGATAATTTCTCAATTGGTGAACGATCATCTCCACAACTCTCAAAAGCGGAGGATGGGTCTTCTCTAAATTCATCGTGCCTTTCATGTGGAAGAAGGTGAAGAGCACAAGAATTTTTCAATTGGTGAACGATCATCTCCACAACTCTCAAAGGCGGAGGGTCTTGCCCCTGGTATGCGAATGAAAAAAACCCAGAATTCAAAATCTTGAAATTTCGTCCCGCTTTTTTCGATTTTCTTGAATTTTTCATCATGCCTTTCATGTAGAAGAAGATGAAGAGCACGAGAATTTCTCAATTGGTGAACGATCATCTCCACAACTCTCAAAAGCGGGGATGGGTCTTCTCTGGTGAAACTGGGTTTCCGACATCTTTGATTGATCATTTCATCAAGAATCGTGAAAAATTGAAAACCCCATCAAAGAAAAAGCGTCGAAACCCGCCAATTGGTGATGCTAATGATCAATTGATTGTCGGATCGTCTGTCCCTTTCCCACCACCTCCGTCGATTGCAGGATCGTTAACTCCAACGTATTCCCCTTTGCGGCGTCCGTACCCCCTGCATAATCTCGCTGTTCGCCATTGATAGAGACTCTACACATGGCTAAGCGCCGTGCGGATGGCGGTGGTTGTTTTCCGGCTACCAGACCAAGCAATTAATCTTTCAGCTTCTTCTTTTCGGTGGGGTGAGAAGGAAGATGAAAAGTGAAGTCTGAATTTCAGGTAATTCAATGGTTTTTCTGTAATTTATTGACACAAAATATGTGATTTATTTTAAACTAAAAGTTAAATGGCACATAAAACTGTGACACATGGCCAGAAAATGGGACGCCCCTCGGCAGAAGCAGGAGAACTGTCCAAGCCACGTAGAATCCCTACTATCCGTGCCTGGCACCTGCTTGGTTACCGGAATCCGACTGCAAACTGGCCCATTTTGAGGTTTGTACCCTTTTATTATATATATATATATATATATATATATATATATATAGTAACAGATAACAGAAGATAATAGGTAATAGATATAAATTACATATATATATTTATTTAATAAATAAATTAATCGTTTGTTGCTACAGATTCAAGGAAGGCTTGGTGCACATGATTTGTAGAAATTTATTCTAGTGGTTGCAGGGTTTTTCATGCTTCTTTATTCTTCATACTTCCGCTGCTCCCAGACTTAGTAGGTATTGGAATTGCTTTAGCCAGAAGAGTCTGTTTGGGTAATGAGGCTAAAGGAGAGGAGCTTTTGTTTTTATAATGTATTCCTCTTAATCTCATAACTTATTCTCATTGGTTGTTCTTGTCCTTCAGCCTGTTGAAGAGCCTGAAAAGATGACAGAAGTAATCGTTCAAGCTCTTGAAATTACAGGGCATCGTGGTAGTGGCCTGGGAAACTGTAAGTTCTCTTTGTGTCCTGATTTTCAATCCATCAAGCAAAATGTTATTTCTATTTTCGTATAATAGTCGCTCTTCCGTGGCAGAGCCAAAGGACTTTCATCTACTTATTGGATAATTGCCCCCACGATTAGTTGTTTTCTCGATGTGCAGCTGTGGTAAGCCACTTGTTGTCTACTTAGTACTCTCTTTTTGCAAAGCTGATGTTAGATACGATTTCAAGATCTGATTTGCCTTCTTATTTTATATTTTCAAGGTTCATCACGGAGGGGCTGGAACAACAGCTGCTGGTCTTAAAGCAGCAGTAATTATCACTTCACATTGCTACTCAAATGTTTAGTGATTTTCCTTTATATATATATATATATATATATATATATATATATATATCCCCTTATTGTGTTTCTTTGGAGACCAACCGTTTTGGGGAGAGCAAGTGCATGCTAGGGGAGTAGGTCCCGTTCCCATTCCAGTCGATGAGTTTTCACTTGAGAAATTGGTTGCTGCCATTAGATTCATGCTAGATCCCCAGGTATGAAGCATATTTCTTATATTTTTGGCTGCAACTGCAATTTTACTGCCTTATATGACTTGGATGTCTTGAAAAGACATCTAGGAAACCATTTCGAATCTTCCATCATGAGTAATGTTCGTGCAGGTAAAAGAGCGAGCTGTACAACTTGCACAAGCAATGGAACAAGATGACGGTGTTACAGGAGCAGTGCAAGCTTTTTACAAACATTTTCCAGGCAAATTGGAGCCCGAAAATGTACGTCCTTCGTCCACCTCGTTTTCTTTTAGACACTGCTTTGGTTGTTCCAGATCATCCTGATATCTTGTTCGTGTTCGTTGCTTCTTAGTTTTATTTTCTTTCCATTTGCTTGCTTTATTAGTTAATTGTTCTTAGTTTAATTGTTGGTTTTAATTAATTGCAAAAATCCTGTGTTTGACTCTCTCTAATTTCACGAGACTCGTAGTTCTAGGAATCCTCACTTTCCTATTTCCTTTGGGTTCGATATACTAATTGGTCATAAATACTTTGCTATTATAAAACGTGACAAGCAAGCCCATCAAGGGTTCACCCTATCCTAGGTATGTTAATTATTTCTACAAAATTATTCAACATTTTTAATTTGATTAATTCTATGCTTCTCAGTTTCTATAATTAACAATCGAATCAGTCTCCAATGAATTGTTTAGAGTTGAATTTTGAAAATGCATAGATATTAGTTAGCCACACCCTGGAAAAACACCATATATAAATGGATAAATTACAAAAATTAGATCCAACTTTTTACTTTTGTAGGATAGTATTCAATTTTCAAATTGTTGTAAAAGGACCTCGTGGGAAATATTTGATAAATGAATTGATGAAAATATCCCATGTTTTGCCCTCTTTTTATAATAATTTAAAAATTCGGTATCTATAAACATTACATTGCATTTGTGACTACCATTGACAAAATATTAATTTGCACGTAAATAAGTGCAATTGTATTAAATGCAACATATCATTTACCCAGTGTAGCTTCAGTTTATACAACAATTTCAATTGACAAGCATCTCGAGTCTTTGGTAATTTTGATCGGATTTTATTACCCTTTTTTCTTTAATACTTTGATTTGATCTGTTGTGTTATTGAGCTTGCATTGCTGTTATAGTGACATTGTGAACTGCTACTTTTAAGCTGCTCTAGTGATATTCCCTTTATTTCTCTCTTAATAGGAGAATTGGGTAACTTAAAACATCCTCTTGTAAACTTGATAAGTCCCTTTGAGCCTGTTGTTTTTAATGTGAATATCTTGTCTTATTTATTATCGTGAAGGTCGAAAGCGCAGTCACACTATTCTTTTTAAGTTGTATTTGTTTGGATCATTAGTTGTTGCTATTGTCTCAGTTGTCTGTGGACTTAAGACTATTCAATTATGTGTGGCATTGCTGTTTCCTCCGATTTCTGGTTTTAATGGTCATGCTCAAATTTTACCTATTTATTTTAAATTGAAAATTGTATTCAACTTTCAAAATACATGTGTAAATAAAAGAATAGCATAACCAATTTACACATATGAACTTCATGGTTATTAAATTTTTTTTTAAAAATCCGGTGAAATAATTTTAAAATAGTTAAATTGGCGAGAATATATTTATGATTGGGGTAATTAACCCTTCGTATTAACTATGACAGCCTTTAAAAAAAAAAAAAACTTTTACAGCCTTTTCTTTTCAAACAATGAAATGACTTTCTTGATCTTCTTGATCATGAACATTAATTAACCTCGTATTAAGACAGGCTTTCAAAAAAAAAAAAAAATTTGACAGCCTTTTTTTTTTTCAAATAATGAAACGACTTTCTTGATCTTCTTGATCATGAACATTAATTAACCCTTCGTATTAACTATGGCAACCTTTCCAAAAAAATAACAGCCTTTTCTTGGTGGAAATTTCTTTCAGCAAATTGTGAGGTTTGTGTTTTCAGTTGTTATGAAATATATCTTAGGTTCGTGTTGAGGAAGGGTCTTTGAATCCATATTCTCATTCACAGCTGTTCTTAGGAGAAGCTGCTTTTCTATTTCCTGCTAGTAAACAAGAGAAACACCAAATCCTCGTGAAGTTCCAGAGTATCGATTGGACATTCAAATACGAACAAGTGATAACATCTCTAAGGTATGCTCTACTTCAACATTGTTCTATGCTGCTCTCTCAGTGTGAGGCTTAGTTTCATATTGTTGCATTCTGAAATCCTAGATGATATTTTATACAGGGGCATGTCCTAAACAAGAGGTTTTCATTCTGTACTAATCGGGCCTTGGATGATTTATAATCAGGGTTCTGATCTCTGCAAATACAGGTTTTCCTTAAACTCATCTTGCATATCTAATTCTAGCCCAAACCGTTTAGTACTTGAGTGATGTCACCAGAATTTGTTCTCTCATTGTATGCATGGGGCACAAATATGGAGATGTCAAAGCTTAATTCCTTGATCAGTTTGGAGAATTTTCCTCACTCCATATCGGAGTTCTTGCAATGTGAGGAAGTAAGTTTCTCTATTACTTGAAGCTTGAGTTTCATAAACCACATTTTAGTTATATGCTATGGTAGGAAGGGCCTCCATAAATCGCTTTCTTAAGTTTATTCTGTGATGCTTTGCACGGAGAGACTGCGAATTTTGGAAAGAAAAAATGTTTTAACTCAAGTGGTGTTCAAAGATTACAGTTTCCTCTGGTACTAGAAGGTGTTTTGTTAATTCTGTTTCACATTAATTTTTTATGTGCTTTACTATTTCTTTTACTGTATTTTCTAGGACTATAAATTGTCTCTACAACTTCTTAACATATTTGTAATTCTGGCAATCAGCGGTAGAGGCATCCCCTATTTGTTCAATGGACTCAAAAGACAATGGTTAAAAGAAAGTGATATTAACCCAAAAATGAATTATTCTTATTTTAACTGAATTTTATAGAACTTGCAAAAACGAACAGCATGCGCTTAACTGACATCAGCTGTAAAACAATTTGGCATTAATACCTCCCGATTAGAGTTGAAGCCTAATTATTTCTCATAAATCCTTCTCTTTATTTTCAATTGTTCTTACCACATCCTCAATAAATAAAGAAACAAATCAGACTGTTGTTTCTATCTGGTCATATTGGTTTTCCGTTCTAGCTCAAGTCTATGCTCCAAATAATGTGGCTGTTGATTATAGTACCCAAAAGAATTCCCTAACTTATTAATTGTTAAACATTGGAGATAAGGAGGATACAATCAAACCTCTGTTTCAATAAAATATTAATTGTTATCGTAGGAGACTAGGATGATAGCAAGCCTCTGTTTCCTAACATATTAATTTGTTATTGTAGGTGACGAAGAAGATAACACATCCTCCACCCATAACTAAGAAATGATAGGTTTTATGAGCTATAAAAAAGACCAATTGGCTTCATTTACTGTGAAATATTTGTATTTATGTCCTTTTTTGGCATCTTGATTTATTTGTTCTTTTAATTTTGTTGGTTCGTGGTTAGCCTGAGTGAGAAAAACATATGGAGGAGAGCAGGATGATTACTCTCAGAACTTTATTGATACTGGGCAGAATTTTATTAGGGAGCTAGAGCTCAATCGTGTGAAGGAGTCTCAGTTCATAAACAAATCCTTAGCTGCTCTTAGGGATGTTATCTTTGCTCTTTCCGCCAAATCATCTCACATTTCTTACAGGCATGCTTTCCCTCCTTACAAGCTTCTTGTATATATTCTCAAGTTGAATTTTCCCTAGTTGAATGTTCCTTAATCAATTAATTTTCTTGAACAACTAGGAACTCCAAAATCACTCTCCTGCTGCAAACTTTTCTAGTATGTATATTACGTGAATGGTACCTTTTATACAACACATATATAGCAGGAATGCTCTCTCTTGAAATGGGTTCTTATAGCATTGGATAACTGAGATGAAGTTCAATATTATAATGTAGCAGGAGATTGTAAGACGTTGGTGTTCACTCAAATCAGCAAAAACATGTCCAATCTTGGAGAAAAGGATGAGTTTAAGAACCTGTAACTAGAGAAGCTTGCTGAAACATAAACTAAGATAAGTAATAATGTATCTATTCCCTCCGTCCTAATTATTGTCTAATTCTTTCCAAAATTTTGTTCCTAATTATTTGTCACTTTGCTAATATAACAATAATTTACCTTTTCAGCATGTTCATCTCTAATTTCAGCATTTTTTGGGAATTTTTTAATGCACATATTCTCTCGTCACAGATTATCATACAGTTTAAGGAACAAGGCATTAAAACTAGGTTGTGTGCAACATAATGATATGAGGGAGTATAAAGAATACAATTTCCTCTGGTGCTAGAAGGTCTTTTGTTAATTCTGATTCACATTAATTTTTTTATGTGTTTTACTATTTCTTTTATCGTATTTTCTAGGACTATAAATTGTCTCTACAACTTCTTAACATATTTGTAATTTTGGCAAACAGCGGTAAAGGCAACCCCCATTGGTTCAATGGACTCAAAAGACAATGGTTGAAAGGTTTATGCTTAGCGACAATGTGCAGGTTTTCTTTTCACTCAGTTCCTTCCTAGGGAGAGAGGCACTGAACCAGTGCATTGAGAACTTGTTATTATCCACCTTCAATTGTGTTGCTATAGGTAAATGGTGTGGTTCATTATGGTGATCAAGTAATCCTCTTTGGCTTGCAGGAACATATATGATGTCTCATTTCTATTTTGGTTTTCTTGAAGAGGAGATTTTAGCATGCATTCTTGTGATATTTTACAGGGAGCGGTTGTCACGCAGTAATGCCATTATAAAATTCCCCTTCCTTTCAGATCATTGTAACCTCGAGAATTTTCTTAGTGCTTTATACTAATATATTGTTTTCTACGCACTGCAGATCAAATATTTTTTCCCGCTTATAATGACAACCGTGAAGTTAGGTTATGGATTTTTCACTTGCGTTTGAAGGAAGGGCCTTCATAATTCTTTTTCTTAATGACAACACACCTGATCCTTTTTGCCATTCTTACCACAGAGAGTTGACAAGAAAAATGGTTGAACCTGATGAACTCAAGTGGTCTTGTAAAGGAAAAGGTAAGAGCAGTGATGCTATTATTCACACATCTATGTGAATTTGTTTTAAGTTTAATCTCTGCCTTCTGATGAATATTCTTATGGTTGCTCTTATATTTAACAGGAAAATCCAGAATTTGAATATATAAACTCTATGGGTATCAACGAACGTGATGTGCCAACTGGCAATTTAAGGTTGCTTGTAGAGCAAAGAACTGAATTCTGCAAATACAGGTTTTCCTTAAACTCATCTTGCATATCTAATTCTAGGCCAAACCGTTTAGTACTTGAGTGATGTCACCAGAGTTTGTTCTCTCGCTGTATGCATGGGGCACAAATATGGAGATGTCAAAGGGCGCGTGTGCAGTAGTTGATCGTTGTTTCAGGTAATATTCTCATTTTCAGTTAGCTTCAATAGTTGTTGCTGTAAGTATTCTCATCCACGGGATAAAGGCATTGTTTTGTGCCTGTTGTAGCCAGCTGGGATTCTTCCATTGTACATGAATTTATGGTTGAGTTGAGGCATCGTCAGGTATGAATCGTCCCAATTTCTTTTGTTGGTGCTTTAGCATTTCACATGGAGATGCATCATTTGCTGCTTAAATGCATTTGAATGTCTAGTCATTTTAGCTCCAGTCATATCAGAGCTTTCGATATGTTAGTCATAGTCCTAATCTTAATAGTAGTAGCTCTATTAGTAGTTAGTTATAGTAGTTTTGAGACGACGTAGTATTAGTAATTAGTGATGCTTTGTACTACGTGGTTAGTAGTAGTAGTAGTGACCAGTAGTAATTAGTAGTAGCAGCAGTAGTTAGTGGTAGTAATAACAGTGGTTAGTAGTAATAGTATTGATTAGTAGTTGTTTTTGTAGACAGTAGATGTTGTTGTCGTAGTCCTAGAAATTTGTGATTATGGTAGGCTAGTATGACTTTACTTGTTTATATAGTTTTCTATTTTTAACTTGTTACTTTCCATGACATGTGGCTGGAGCATGGGGATGAGATAAGAGTTGAGTACTCTGGAATGCATGCATGGTGACATCTAATTGTGTATCATATACTACTTTGCTTGCCTATAGCTATTGTTTCTATTTGGTCATATTGGTTTTCCATTCAAGTTTTAGTCTGTGCTCCAAATAATGTGGTTGTTGATTATTGTACCCAAATGAAATCCGCAACATATTAATTGTTAATGTACGAGATAAGGAGGATACAATCAAACCTCTGTTTCAATAAAATATGAATTGTTATCATAGGAGACTAGGACAACAAGCCTCTGTTTCCCATAACATATTAATTGTTATTGTAGGTGACGAAGAAGAAAACACATCCTCCACCCATAACTAAGAAATGAGTTTAGTCCACTATGTTTAATTTTCGTCCTCTAACTTTTTACCTTTATTGAAATGGTCCTCTAATTATCTATCTCATCAATTTAGTCCTCTAACTTTTTACCTTTATTGAAATGGTCCTCTAATTATCTGATTTATCAATTTAGTCTACTATGTTTACATTCTTTACCAATTTAGTCCACTTTCGTGTTTAGGTATTTTTCCAATTTTGTCCAAATTAGCCCACCATGTAAAATAATACTCCCTCCGTCCCAGATTAGCTTTCACAATTGACTTTCATTGAAAAAGTCAAGCTGTGAAAAGATTTGGGACGGAGGTAGTATAAAATAACTAATTTGGACTAAATTGGCAAAATATGTAAACATAGTGGACTAAATTGGCAAAATATGTAAATATAGTGGACTAAATTAATAAAGTAGATAATTAGAGGACCATTTCAATAAAGGTGAAAAGTTAGAGGACTAAATTGATAAGATAGATAATTAGAGGACCATTTTAATAAAGGTGAAAAGTGAAAGGATGAAAATAATCTAAATCCCTTTTATATTATTATACACAAGTGGGCTAATTTGGACTAAATTGCAAAAATATGTAAACATAGTGGACTAAATTGGTAAAGAATGTAAACACAGTGTACTAAATTGATAAAGTAGATAATTAGAGGGCCATTTATATAAAGGAGAAAAGTTTGAGGATTAAATTGATAAAGTAGATAATTCAATAAAGGTGAAAAGTTAGAGGACGAAAATAATCTAAATCCCGTGTACTACTAGTTGATCGTTGTTTCATGTAATATTCTTATTTTTATTTAGCTTCGGTCACTATTCTCATCCACGAGATAAAGGTCTGTGCCTGTTATAGCCTTCTGGGATTCTTCCATTGATCATGAATTTATGGTTTAGTTGAGGCATCGTCGGGTATGAATCGTCCCCATTCTTTTGTTGGTGCTTTAGTATTTCATATGGAGATGCATCATTTGCTGCTTAAATGCATTTGAATACCTTTTTTTTTTGTTGTTCCGGTCGTATTACAGCTTTCAATATTGGTACTGGTAAATTTTCGGGCAACCCTTAATGGTATCTCGAAGGGCGCGTGTGCAGTATATGATCATTGATTCAGGTAATATTCTCATTTTCAGTTAGCTTCAATAGTTGTTGCTGTCACTATTCTCATCCACGGGATAAAGGCATTGTTTTGTGCCTGTTGTAGCTAGCTAGGATTCTTCCATTGAACATGAATTTTTGGTTTGAGTTGAGGCATCATCATGTATGATTCGTCCCCAATCTTTTGTTGGTGCTTCAACATTTCACATAGAGATGCATCATTTGCTTCTTAAATGCATATAAATGTCTAGTCGTTTTAGCTTCAGTCATATTAGAGCTTTCGATATGTTACTTGTAGTCAGAGTCCTAATCTTAATAGTAGTAGCTGTGTTAGTAGTTCGTTATTGAGATGTTGTAGTATTACTAATTAGTAGTGATTTGTACTAGGTGGTAGGTGGTTAGTAGTAGTGACCTGTAGTAATTAGTAGTAGCAGCAGTAGTTAGTGGTCGTATTTTTTTTTTTTTTTTTTCGATATGTTACTTGTAGTCATAGTCTTAATCTTAATAGTAGTAGCTGTGTTAGTAGTTCGTTATAGTAGTATTGAGACGTTGTAATATTACTAATTAGTAGTGATTTGTACTAGGTGGTTAGTAGTAGTAGTAGTAGTGACCTGTAGTAATTAGTAGTAGCAGCAGTAGTTAGTAGTAGTACTAATTAGTAATAATAAATGGTTAGTAGTAATAGTATTGATTAGTAGTTGTTTTTGTAGACATAGTAGATGTTGTAGTCGTAGTCCTTTTTGTGATTATGGTAGGCTAGTATACTTTACTTGTTTATATAGTTTTCTATTTTGTGACTTGTTTCTTTTCATGACATGTGGCTGGAGCATGGGGATGTGATGAGGGTTGAGTATTCTCGAATGCATGCATGGTGACATCCAATTGTGTATCATATGACAAAACACGTGGGTTTAGTTGTATACTACTTTGCTTGCCTCCTATAGCTGTTGTTTCTATCTGGTCATATTGGTTTTCCGTTCTAGCTTAAGTCTATGCTCCAAATAATGTGGCTGTTGATTATAGTACCCAAATGAATTCCCTAACTTATTAATTGTTAAACATTGGAGATAAGGAGGATATAATCAAACCTCTGTTTCAGTAAAATATTAATTGTTATCGTAGGAGACTAGGATGATGATAGCAAGCCTCTGTTTCCCCTAACATATTAATTTGTTATTGTAGGTGACGAAGAAGATAACACATCCTCCACCCATAACTAAGAAATGATAGGTTTTATGAGCTATAAAAAGACCAATTGGCTTCATTTACTGTGAAATATTTGTATTTATGTCCTTTCTTGGCATCTTGATTTATTTGTTCTTTTAATTTTGTTGGTTCGTGGTTAGCCTGAGTGAGAAAAACATATGGAGGAGAGCAGGATGATTACTCTCAGAACTTTATTGATACTGGGCAGAATTTTATTAGGGAGCTAGAGCTCAATCGTGTGAAGGAGTCTCAGTTCATAAACAAATCCTTAGCTGCTCTTAGGGATGTTATCTCTGCTCTTGCCGCCAAATCATCTCACATTTCTTACAGGCATGCTTTCCCTCCTTACAAGCTTCTTGTATATATTCTCAAGTTGAATTTTCCCTAGTTGAATGTTCCCTAATCAATTAATTTTCTTGAACAACCAGGAACTCCAAAATCATTCTCCTGCTGCAAACTTTTCTAGTATGTATATTACGTGAATGGTACCTTTTATACAACACATATATAGCAGGAATGCTCTCTCTTGAAATGGGTTCTTATAGCATTGGATAACTGAGATGAAGTTCAATGTTATAATGTAGCAGGAGATTGTAAGACGTTGGTGTTCACTCAAATCAGCAAAAACATGTCCAATCTTGGAGAAAAGGATGAGTTTAAGAACCTGTAATTGGAGAAGCTTGCTGAAACATAAACTAAGATAAGTAATAATGTATCTATTCCCTCCGTCCTAATTATTGTCTAATTCTTTCCAAAATTTTGTTCCTAATTATTTGTCACTTTGCTAATATAACAATAATTTACCTTTTCAGCATGTTCATCTCTAATTTCAGCATTTTTGGGAATTTTTTAATGCACATGTTCTCTCGTCACAGATTATCATACAGTTTAAGGAACAAGGCCTTAAAACTAGGTTGTGTGCAACATAATGATATGAGGGAGTATAAAGAATACAACTTCCTCTGGTGCTAGAAGGTCTTTTGTTAATTCTGATTCACATTAATTTTTTTATGTGTTTTACTATTTCTTTTATCGTATTTTCTAGGACTATAAATTGTCTCTACAACTTCTTAACATATTTGTAATTTTGGCAAACAGCGGTAAAGGCAACCCCCATTGGTTCAATGGACTCAAAAGACAATGGTTGAAAGGTTTATGCTTAGCGACAATGTGCAGGTTTTCTTTTCACTCAGTTCCTTCCTAGGGAGAGAGGCACTGAACCAGTGCATTGAGAACTTGTTATTATCCACCTTCAATTGTGTTGCTATAGGTAAATGGTGTGGTTCATTATGGTGATCAAGTAATCCTCTTTGGCTTGCAGGAACATATATGATGTCTCATTTCTATTTTGGTTTTCTTGAAGAGGAGATTTTAGCATGCATTCTTGTGATATTTTACAGGGAGCGGTTGTCACGCAGTAATGCCATTATAAAATTCCCCTTCCTTTCAGATCATTGTAACCTCGAGAATTTTCTTAGTGCTTTATACTAATATATTGTTTTCTACGCACTGCAGATCAAATATTTTTTCCCGCTTATAATGACAACCGTGAAGTTAGGTTATGGATTTTTCACTTGCGTTTGAAGGAAGGGCCTTCATAATTCTTTTTCTTAATGACAACACACCTGATCCTTTTGCCATTCTTACCACAGAGAGTTGACAAGAAAAATGGTTGAACCTGATGAACTCAAGTGGTCTTGTAAAGGAAAAGGTAAGAGCAGTGATGCTATTATTCACACATCTATGTGAATTTGTTTTAAGTTTAATCTCTGCCTTCTGATGAATATTCTTATGGTTGCTCTTATATTTAACAGGAAAATCCAGAATTTGAATATATAAACTCTATGGGTATCAACGAACGTGATGTGCCAACTGGCAATTTAAGGTTGCTTGTAGAGCAAAGAACTGAATTCTGCAAATACAGGTTTTCCTTAAACTCATCTTGCATATCTAATTCTAGGCCAAACCGTTTAGTACTTGAGTGATGTCACCAGAGTTTGTTCTCTCGCTGTATGCATGGGGCACAAATATGGAGATGTCAAAGGGCGCGTGTGCAGTAGTTGATCGTTGTTTCAGGTAATATTCTCATTTTCAGTTAGCTTCAATAGTTGTTGCTGTAAGTATTCTCATCCACGGGATAAAGGCATTGTTTTGTGCCTGTTGTAGCCAGCTGGGATTCTTCCATTGTACATGAATTTATGGTTGAGTTGAGGCATCGTCAGGTATGAATCGTCCCAATTTCTTTTGTTGGTGCTTTAGCATTTCACATGGAGATGCATCATTTGCTGCTTAAATGCATTTGAATGTCTAGTCATTTTAGCTCCAGTCATATCAGAGCTTTCGATATGTTAGTCATAGTCCTAATCTTAATAGTAGTAGCTCTATTAGTAGTTAGTTATAGTAGTTTTGAGACGACGTAGTATTAGTAATTAGTGATGCTTTGTACTACGTGGTTAGTAGTAGTAGTAGTGACCAGTAGTAATTAGTAGTAGCAGCAGTAGTTAGTGGTAGTAATAACAGTGGTTAGTAGTAATAGTATTGATTAGTAGTTGTTTTTGTAGACAGTAGATGTTGTTGTCGTAGTCCTAGAAATTTGTGATTATGGTAGGCTAGTATGACTTTACTTGTTTATATAGTTTTCTATTTTTAACTTGTTACTTTCCATGACATGTGGCTGGAGCATGGGGATGAGATAAGAGTTGAGTACTCTGGAATGCATGCATGGTGACATCTAATTGTGTATCATATACTACTTTGCTTGCCTATAGCTATTGTTTCTATTTGGTCATATTGGTTTTCCATTCAAGTTTTAGTCTGTGCTCCAAATAATGTGGTTGTTGATTATTGTACCCAAATGAAATCCGCAACATATTAATTGTTAATGTACGAGATAAGGAGGATACAATCAAACCTCTGTTTCAATAAAATATGAATTGTTATCATAGGAGACTAGGACAACAAGCCTCTGTTTCCCATAACATATTAATTTGTTATTGTAGGTGACGAAGAAGAAAACACATCCTCCACCCATAACTAAGAAATGAGTTTAGTCCACTATGTTTAATTTTCGTCCTCTAACTTTTTACCTTTATTGAAATGGTCCTCTAATTATCTATCTCATCAATTTAGTCCTCTAACTTTTTACCTTTATTGAAATGGTCCTCTAATTATCTGATTTATCAATTTAGTCTACTATGTTTACATTCTTTACCAATTTAGTCCACTAGTGTTTAGGTATTTTTCCAATTTTGTCCAAATTAGCCCACCATGTAAAATAATACTCCCTCCGTCCCAGTTAGCTTTCACAATTGACTTTCATTGAAAAAGTCAACTGTGAAAACCGATTTGGGACGGAGGTAGTATAAAATAACTAATTTGGACTAAATTGGCAAAATATGTAAACATAGTGGACTAAATTGGCAAAATATGTAAATATAGTGGACTAAATTAATAAAGTAGATAATTAGAGGACCATTTCAATAAAGGTGAAAAGTTAGAGGACTAAATTGATAAGATAGATAATTAGAGGACCATTTTAATAAAGGTGAAAAGTGAAAGGATGAAAATAATCTAAATCCCTTTTATATTATTATACACAGTGGGCTAATTTGGACTAAATTGCAAAAATATGTAAACATAGTGGACTAAATTGGTAAAGAATGTAAACACAGTGTACTAAATTGATAAAGTAGATAATTAGAGGGCCATTTATATAAAGGAGAAAAGTTTGAGGATTAAATTGATAAAGTAGATAATTCAATAAAGGTGAAAAGTTAGAGGACGAAAATAATCTAAATCCGTGTACTACTAGTTGATCGTTGTTTCATGTAATATTCTTATTTTTATTTAGCTTCGGTCACTATTCTCATCCACGAGATAAAGGTCTGTGCCTGTTATAGCCTTCTGGGATTCTTCCATTGATCATGAATTTATGGTTTAGTTGAGGCATCGTCGGGTATGAATCGTCCCCATTCTTTTGTTGGTGCTTTAGTATTTCATATGGAGATGCATCATTTGCTGCTTAAATGCATTTGAATACCTTTTTTTTTTGTTGTTCCGGTCGTATTACAGCTTTCAATATTGGTACTGGTAAATTTTCGGGGCAACCCTTAATGGTATCTCGAAGGGCGCGTGTGCAGTATATGATCATTGATTCAGGTAATATTCTCATTTTCAGTTAGCTTCAATAGTTGTTGCTGTCACTATTCTCATCCACGGGATAAAGGCATTGTTTTGTGCCTGTTGTAGCTAGCTAGGATTCTTCCATTGAACATGAATTTTTGGTTTGAGTTGAGGCATCATCATGTATGATTCGTCCCCAATCTTTTGTTGGTGCTTCAACATTTCACATAGAGATGCATCATTTGCTTCTTAAATGCATATAAATGTCTAGTCGTTTTAGCTTCAGTCATATTAGAGCTTTCGATATGTTACTTGTAGTCAGAGTCCTAATCTTAATAGTAGTAGCTGTGTTAGTAGTTCGTTATTGAGATGTTGTAGTATTACTAATTAGTAGTGATTTGTACTAGGTGGTAGGTGGTTAGTAGTAGTGACCTGTAGTAATTAGTAGTAGCAGCAGTAGTTAGTGGTCGTACTTTTTTTTTTTTTTTTTTTTTCGATATGTTACTTGTAGTCATAGTCTTAATCTTAATAGTAGTAGCTGTGTTAGTAGTTCGTTATAGTAGTATTGAGACGTTGTAATATTACTAATTAGTAGTGATTTGTACTAGGTGGTTAGTAGTAGTAGTAGTAGTGACCTGTAGTAATTAGTAGTAGCAGCAGTAGTTAGTAGTAGTACTAATTAGTAATAATAAATGGTTAGTAGTAATAGTATTGATTAGTAGTTGTTTTTGTAGACATAGTAGATGTTGTAGTCGTAGTCCTTTTGTGATTATGGTAGGCTAGTATACTTTACTTGTTTATATAGTTTTCTATTTTGTGACTTGTTTCTTTTCATGACATGTGGCTGGAGCATGGGGATGTGATGAGGGTTGAGTATTCTCGAATGCATGCATGGTGACATCCAATTGTGTATCATATGACAAAACACGTGGGTTTAGTTGTATACTACTTTGCTTGCCTCCTATAGCTGTTGTTTCTATCTGGTCATATTGGTTTTCCGTTCTAGCTTAAGTCTATGCTCCAAATAATGTGGCTGTTGATTATAGTACCCAAATGAATTCCCTAACTTATTAATTGTTAAACATTGGAGATAAGGAGGATATAATCAAACCTCTGTTTCAGTAAAATATTAATTGTTATCGTAGGAGACTAGGATGATGATAGCAAGCCTCTGTTTCCCCTAACATATTAATTTGTTATTGTAGGTGACGAAGAAGATAACACATCCTCCACCCATAACTAAGAAATGATAGGTTTTATGAGCTATAAAAAGACCAATTGGCTTCATTTACTGTGAAATATTTGTATTTATGTCCTTTCTTGGCATCTTGATTTATTTGTTCTTTTAATTTTGTTGGTTCGTGGTTAGCCTGAGTGAGAAAAACATATGGAGGAGAGCAGGATGATTACTCTCAGAACTTTATTGATACTGGGCAGAATTTTATTAGGGAGCTAGAGCTCAATCGTGTGAAGGAGTCTCAGTTCATAAACAAATCCTTAGCTGCTCTTAGGGATGTTATCTCTGCTCTTGCCGCCAAATCATCTCACATTTCTTACAGGCATGCTTTCCCTCCTTACAAGCTTCTTGTATATATTCTCAAGTTGAATTTTCCCTAGTTGAATGTTCCCTAATCAATTAATTTTCTTGAACAACCAGGAACTCCAAAATCATTCTCCTGCTGCAAACTTTTCTAGTATGTATATTACGTGAATGGTACCTTTTATACAACACATATATAGCAGGAATGCTCTCTCTTGAAATGGGTTCTTATAGCATTGGATAACTGAGATGAAGTTCAATGTTATAATGTAGCAGGAGATTGTAAGACGTTGGTGTTCACTCAAATCAGCAAAAACATGTCCAATCTTGGAGAAAAGGATGAGTTTAAGAACCTGTAATTGGAGAAGCTTGCTGAAACATAAACTAAGATAAGTAATAATGTATCTATTCCCTCCGTCCTAATTATTGTCTAATTCTTTCCAAAATTTTGTTCCTAATTATTTGTCACTTTGCTAATATAACAATAATTTACCTTTTCAGCATGTTCATCTCTAATTTCAGCATTTTTGGGAATTTTTAATGCACATGTTCTCTCGTCACAGATTATCATACAGTTTAAGGAACAAGGCCTTAAAACTAGGTTGTGTGCAACATAATGATATGAGGGAGTATAAAGAATACAATTTCCTCTGGTGCTAGAAGGTCTTTTGTTAATTCTGATTCACATTAATTTTTTTATGTGTTTTACTATTTCTTTTATCGTATTTTCTAGGACTATAAATTGTCTCTACAACTTCTTAACATATTTGTAATTTTGGCAAACAGCGGTAAAGGCAACCCCCATTGGTTCAATGGACTCAAAAGACAATGGTTGAAAGGTTTATGCTTAGCGACAATGTGCAGGTTTTCTTTTCACTCAGTTCCTTCCTAGGGAGAGAGGCACTGAACCAGTGCATTGAGAACTTGTTATTATCCACCTTCAATTGTGTTGCTATAGGTAAATGGTGTGGTTCATTATGGTGATCAAGTAATCCTCTTTGGCTTGCAGGAACATATATGATGTCTCATTTCTATTTTGGTTTTCTTGAAGAGGAGATTTTAGCATGCATTCTTGTGATATTTTACAGGGAGCGGTTGTCACGCAGTAATGCCATTATAAAATTCCCCTTCCTTTCAGATCATTGTAACCTCGAGAATTTTCTTAGTGCTTTATACTAATATATTGTTTTCTACGCACTGCAGATCAAATATTTTTTCCCGCTTATAATGACAACCGTGAAGTTAGGTTATGGATTTTTCACTTGCGTTTGAAGGAAGGGCCTTCATAATTCTTTTCTTAATGACAACACACCTGATCCTTTTTGCCATTCTTACCACAGAGAGTTGACAAGAAAAAATGGTTGAACCTGATGAACTCAAGTGGTCTTGTAAAGGAAAAGGTAAGAGCAGTGATGCTATTATTCACACATCTATGTGAATTTGTTTTAAGTTTAATCTCTGCCTTCTGATGAATATTCTTATGGTTGCTCTTATATTTAACAGGAAAATCCAGAATTTGAATATATAAACTCTATGGGTATCAACGAACGTGATGTGCCAACTGGCAATTTAAGGTTGCTTGTAGAGCAAAGAACTGAATTCTGCAAATACAGGTTTTCCTTAAACTCATCTTGCATATCTAATTCTAGGCCAAACCGTTTAGTACTTGAGTGATGTCACCAGAGTTTGTTCTCTCGCTGTATGCATGGGGCACAAATATGGAGATGTCAAAGGGCGCGTGTGCAGTAGTTGATCGTTGTTTCAGGTAATATTCTCATTTTCAGTTAGCTTCAATAGTTGTTGCTGTAAGTATTCTCATCCACGGGATAAAGGCATTGTTTTGTGCCTGTTGTAGCCAGCTGGGATTCTTCCATTGTACATGAATTTATGGTTGAGTTGAGGCATCGTCAGGTATGAATCGTCCCAATTTCTTTTGTTGGTGCTTTAGCATTTCACATGGAGATGCATCATTTGCTGCTTAAATGCATTTGAATGTCTAGTCATTTTAGCTCCAGTCATATCAGAGCTTTCGATATGTTGGTCATAGTCCTAATCTTAATAGTAGTAGCTCTATTAGTAGTTAGTTATAGTAGTTTTGAGACGACGTAGTATTAGTAATTAGTGATGCTTTGTACTACGTGGTTAGTAGTAGTAGTAGTGACCAGTAGTAATTAGTAGTAGCAGCAGTAGTTAGTGGTAGTAATAACAGTGGTTAGTAGTAATAGTATTGATTAGTAGTTGTTTTTGTAGACAGTAGATGTTGTTGTCGTAGTCCTAGAAATTTGTGATTATGGTAGGCTAGTATGACTTTACTTGTTTATATAGTTTTCTATTTTTAACTTGTTACTTTCCATGACATGTGGCTGGAGCATGGGGATGAGATAAGAGTTGAGTACTCTGGAATGCATGCATGGTGACATCTAATTGTGTATCATATACTACTTTGCTTGCCTATAGCTATTGTTTCTATTTGGTCATATTGGTTTTCCATTCAAGTTTTAGTCTGTGCTCCAAATAATGTGGTTGTTGATTATTGTACCCAAATGAAATCCGCAACATATTAATTGTTAATGTACGAGATAAGGAGGATACAATCAAACCTCTGTTTCAATAAAATATGAATTGTTATCATAGGAGACTAGGACAACAAGCCTCTGTTTCCCATAACATATTAATTGTTATTGTAGGTGACGAAGAAGAAAACACATCCTCCACCCATAACTAAGAAATGAGTTTAGTCCACTATGTTTAATTTTCGTCCTCTAACTTTTTACCTTTATTGAAATGGTCCTCTAATTATCTATCTCATCAATTTAGTCCTCTAACTTTTTACCTTTATTGAAATGGTCCTCTAATTATCTGCTTTATCAATTTAGTCTACTATGTTTACATTCTTTACCAATTTAGTCCACCGTGTTTAGGTATTTTTCCAATTTTGTCCAAATTAGCCCACCATGTAAAATAATACTCCCTCCGTCCCAGATAGCTTTCACAATTGACTTTCATTGAAAAAGTCAACTGTGAAAACTCGATTTGGGACGGAGGTAGTATAAAATAACTAATTTGGACTAAATTGGCAAAATATGTAAACATAGTGGACTAAATTGGCAAAATATGTAAATATAGTGGACTAAATTAATAAAGTAGATAATTAGAGGACCATTTCAATAAAGGTGAAAAGTTAGAGGACTAAATTGATAAGATAGATAATTAGAGGACCATTTTAATAAAGGTGAAAAGTGAAAGGATGAAAATAATCTAAATCCCTTTTATATTATTATACACAGTGGGCTAATTTGGACTAAATTGCAAAAATATGTAAACATAGTGGACTAAATTGGTAAAGAATGTAAACACAGTGTACTAAATTGATAAAGTAGATAATTAGAGGGCCATTTATATAAAGGAGAAAAGTTTGAGGATTAAATTGATAAAGTAGATAATTCAATAAAGGTGAAAAGTTAGAGGACGAAAATAATCTAAATCCCGTGTACTACTAGTTGATCGTTGTTTCATGTAATATTCTTATTTTTATTTAGCTTCGGTCACTATTCTCATCCACGAGATAAAGGTCTGTGCCTGTTGTAGCCTTCTGGGATTCTTCCATTGATCATGAATTTATGGTTTAGTTGAGGCATCGTCGGGTATGAATCGTCCCCATTCTTTTGTTGGTGCTTTAGTATTTCATATGGAGATGCATCATTTGCTGCTTAAATGCATTTGAATACCTTTTTTTTTTTTTGTTCCGGTCGTATTACAGCTTTCAATATTGGTACTGGTAAATTTTCGGGGCAACCCTTAATGGTATCTCGAAGGGCGCGTGTGCAGTAGATGATCATTGATTCAGGTAATATTCTCATTTTCAGTTAGCTTCAATAGTTGTTGCTGTCACTATTCTCATCCACGGGATAAAGGCATTGTTTTGTGCCTGTTGTAGCTAGCTAGGATTCTTCCATTGAACATGAATTTTTGGTTTGAGTTGAGGCATCATCATGTATGATTCGTCCCCAATCTTTTGTTGGTGCTTCAACATTTCACATAGAGATGCATCATTTGCTTCTTAAATGCATATAAATGTCTAGTCCTTTTAGCTTCAGTCATATTAGAGCTTTCGATATGTTACTTGTAGTCAGAGTCCTAATCTTAATAGTAGTAGCTGTGTTAGTAGTTCGTTATTGAGATGTTGTAGTATTACTAATTAGTAGTGATTTGTACTAGGTGGTAGGTGGTTAGTAGTAGTGACCTGTAGTAATTAGTAGTAGCAGCAGTAGTTAGTGGTCGTACTTTTTTTTTTTTTTTTTTCCGATATGTTACTTGTAGTCATAGTCCTAATCTTAATAGTAGTAGCTGTGTTAGTAGTTCGTTATAGTAGTATTGAGACGTTGTAGTATTACTAATTAGTAGTGATTTGTACTAGGTGGTTAGTAGTAGTAGTAGTAGTGACCTGTAGTAATTAGTAGTAGCAGCAGTAGTTAGTAGTAGTACTAATTAGTAATAATAAATGGTTAGTAGTAATAGTATTGATTAGTAGTTGTTTTTGTAGACATAGTAGATGTTGTAGTCGTAGTCCTTTTTGTGATTATGGTAGGCTAGTATACTTTACTTGTTTATATAGTTTTCTATTTTGTGACTTGTTTCTTTTCATGACATGTGGCTGGAGCATGGGGATGTGATGAGGGTTGAGTATTCTCGAATGCATGCATGGTGACATCCAATTGTGTATCATATGACAAAACACGTGGGTTTAGTTGTATACTACTTTGCTTGCCTCCTATAGCTGTTGTTTCTATCTGGTCATATTGGTTTTCCGTTCTAGCTTAAGTCTATGCTCCAAATAATGTGGCTGTTGATTATAGTACCCAAATGAATTCCCTAACTTATTAATTGTTAAACATTGGAGATAAGGAGGATATAATCAAACCTCTGTTTCAGTAAAATATTAATTGTTATCGTAGGAGACTAGGATGATAGCAAGCCTCTGTTTCCCCTAACATATTAATTTGTTATTGTAGGTGACGAAGAAGATAACACATCCTCCACCCATAACTAAGAAATGATAGGTTTTATGAGCTATAAAAAGACCAATTGGCTTCATTTACTGTGAAATATTTGTATTTATGTCCTTTCTTGGCATCTTGATTTATTTGTTCTTTTAATTTTGTTGGTTCGTGGTTAGCCTGAGTGAGAAAAACATATGGAGGAGAGCAGGATGATTACTCTCAGAACTTTATTGATACTGGGCAGAATTTTATTAGGGAGCTAGAGCTCAATCGTGTGAAGGAGTCTCAGTTCATAAACAAATCCTTAGCTGCTCTTAGGGATGTTATCTCTGCTCTTGCCGCCAAATCATCTCACATTTCTTACAGGCATGCTTTCCCTCCTTACAAGCTTCTTGTATATATTCTCAAGTTGAATTTTCCCTAGTTGAATGTTCCCTAATCAATTAATTTTCTTGAACAACCAGGAACTCCAAAATCACTCTCCTGCTGCAAACTTTTCTAGTATGTATAGTAGTAGTGACCTGTAGTAATTAGTAGTAGCAGCAGTAGTTAGTAGTAGTACTAATTAGTAATAATAAATGGTTAGTAGTAATAGTATTGATTAGTAGTTGTTTTTGTAGACATAGTAGATGTTGTAGTCGTAGTCCTTTCTGTGATTATGGTAGGCTAGTATACTTTACTTGTTTATATAGTTTTCTATTTTGTGACTTGTTGCTTTTCATGACATGTGGCTGGAGCATGGGGATGTGATGAGGGTTGAGTATTCTCGAATGCATGCATGGTGACATCAAATTGTGTATCATATGACAAAACACGTGGGTTTAGTTGTATACTACTTTGCTTGCCTATAGCTGTTGTTTCTATCTGGTCATATTGGTTTTCCGTTCTAGCTTAAGTCTATGCTCCAAATAATGTGGCTGTTGATTATAGTACCCAAATGAATTCCCTAACTTTTAATTGTTAAACATTGGAGATAAGGAGGATATAATCAAACCTCTGTTTCAATAAAATATTAATTGTTATCATAGGAGACTAGGACAACAAGCCTCTGTTTCCCCTAACATATTAATTGTTATTGTAGGAGACAAAGAAGATAACACTTTCTCTTATACACATGATCCTCCACTAAGAAATGATAGGTTTTGAGGGCTAAAAAGATCAATTGGCTTCCTTTATTGTGAAATATTTGTATTTATGTCCTTTCTTGGCATCTTGATATATTTGTTCTTTTAATTTTCTTGGTTCGTGGTTAGCCTGAGTGAGAAAAACATATGGAGGAGAGCAGGATGATTACTCTCAGAACTTTATTGATACTGGGCAGAATTTTATTAGGGAGCTAGAGCTCAATGGTGTTATAGAGGACTGTCCGAAACTTATACAGAAAATAAAAATTGTTGCCAAATCATGGACTAAGAATGAATAACTAGTTCTAGGCTCCCACACATATTATATTTCTTTTCGTCTCTCTCACTTCCTTCTCTTCTGTGAAGATATATGCTTGGTGAAGACAAATAAAACCAAGGCAACCAACTGGAAATGATTCTCAGGGCCCAAAAGTAACAAATAATGCATGATATTGATGTCTCGTGGTTGTATTATATCTTTCTGATTTGAAGGAGCATCGCTTGATGGGCATAACCACAGTACTGAGGGGGTCTTAAAAATTAGGTTTTTGTTTAATCGTTTTCTCTCTTTTTCTTTACAAAGGGTTTTCATAAATTGTTTAATTTGGTATCTTGTAGGTAAATCTGGACCAGAGTTAAGTAATTATTTTGGGGTGTTGCATGTTTTCTAGATTTGGACACAGTTAAAGTTTTCTTGTGTCTCAGTATCTTTCAAGAATTCCTTATTCGAAGAACGTTTTTCAATCTGATGACAATAACTCTTTTAAAGTTTTCCTCAGGACAATGTTATGGAAATAGTGGTTTAGTGGACAATATCAGTGTTGCTTCTTGCCTCCATGAGAACTTTTGAATTTTATAATTTAAGCTTTTGCATGCCATTATTAGGCCCTGTGCATGAACTTATAAAATACCAGGAGAAGGATGCCCTACTAAAAACCAATCTTGAGGAATGCTCAGAAGAAGACGACCTTACCACAAAGTGATTGAACTGAAAAGAAATATTTGGGTCTACTACACGTGCAGACCAATGACTGAAAAGGGTTTGAAATTTGTTGTTGATTTTGATTTGTCTCAGGAAAATGAGCTACAAATTATTTGTTCTGACTCTTCCAAAAACCTGGGATAACCAAGGTAACATATAACTTCACATGGATATGCAGTTTTTAGTTCAAGCCCTTTCTTCTTACATTTTGAATGGAGTTGAAGGTGATCATTTGAAGGAGACGTAGTTCATAAACAAATCCTTTGCTGCTCTTGGGGATGTTATATCTGCTCTTGCCGACAAATCATTTCTTACAGGCATGCTTTCTCTTCTTACAAGCTTCTTGTATATATTTCCAAGTTGAATTCTCCCTAGTTGAATGTTCCATAATCAATTAATTTTCTTGAACAACCAGGAACTCCAAAATCACTCTTCTGCTGCAAACTTTTCTAGTATGTATGTTACTCGAATGGTACCTTTTATTTAACTCATATATAGCAGTCATGCTCTCTCTTGAAATGGGTTCTTATAGTATCTGAGTTGAAGTTTAATATTACAATTTAGCAGGAGATTGTAAGACTTTGATGTTCTTTCAAATTAGCCAAAATATGTCCAATCTTGGAGAAACTCTCTGCTCTTTGAATTTTGCAACTTGTGTCCGAGGAGTTGAACATGGCCCTGCCCGAGAGACAGACTGATCATTTGGAGCTTCTTTTCATATACAAACATCTGGTATGGAGAAGAAGCAACAAACAATCTAGCCTCACTTCTATAAATATAGTTTACAACTAATCTTGTGCTTTTCTTAATGAATAAAGAGGCACAAAAAAAGTAAAACAAGATGAGAAAGAAAAGAAAAAGTTGCAGGACTATGTACAGGTTTTGCAGTTAAAGCTTGTTGCTAGAGAAGATGTTAGCTGAAATCTTCAACAGAAGGTAGAAATATAAGTCTAAGACTACAATTTTTTGTTTTAATAATCACAGAGAAGCTGGTTTAGGAACTGAAATTTAGAGCATCCGTACCATAAATCTTGGTGTTTATCTGAGTTTGCTTGAAATAATCCAACAGGTACAAGGTCTGGAGAACCAGTATACAAGGCTGAAACTGGAAAACAGAGCTTTGGCCCTAATTCATCATCAAACCAAACATTCCAAGAGATTGCAGTTTTCTGATTCTTCTTTTTTCTTCAATTTTTTTGTTTCTTCTTCGTGTCCATATCTACGTTAGTCCCATTCCAATTCTTTCTGTTGCTTCACACAACATCTTCTATCCATCCATCCATGCATACATACATACATTCATTCATACATACATGCATACATACATTCATACATACATTCATACATACATACATACATACATTCATTCATACATACATTCATTCATACATACATTCATATTAGTATCACTAATGATAAGCTTGGTGTAGATGACAGGCCTCAACCTGTTTTTTTGAAGTATCAAGATGGTTATTCGTGATTCATTATTTATTTACTTATTTATTATTATGAATACTATGTATCTTCATTATGTGGTTGTGATGTGGTTCTCTTTATCATTTTGATCCATGATTTTGCAATGCCAATCTATAAAATCAATTGTAGGTCCTTATTGATGAATCAACTCAAACAAATGAATCTTAAGTGTCTTATGTCATTTGTTATCGGAGTAAAACAGGTAATTTACGAATTTTACTTTATCTATATATTTTTTTATACCTCTTTAACTTTAACAAGATTGTTGCTGGTTGTTCTTGTGTGAGATCACTGCCAGCTTCGTCAGGTCATGAGAGAGATTTTGTATATTAGAGTTATGGTAATTTTGCTGAGTTTTTTCTTTTTTCTTGACAAATGTGAAATTGGTTATTTTTAAGCTGAATTTGTTGTAGTAATTTGCTACCTACAATATTTTTGTTGCCGCTTTCGATTTAAACTTTGAAATCGTGTATCAAAATGATATACCTTTCTCGTCTCTTTGTTTAGATCGAAGTGTGATGGAGTAAAGGAGAGAAATCACTGCCTCTTCTTCTCGTCTCTTTGTTTAGGCCGAAGGAAACATGATTTTTAAAGAGCCCAATCATATATATAAGGGTTTGGGTCATCTTTAAGGTGAATCATAAATATTATTTTTGGGTGCCGCGTCACACACCCGTTAATACCTCTTCAACTTTAACAAGATTGATGCTGGTGGTTCTTGTGTGAGTTCACTGCCAGCTTCGTCAGGTAATAATATGCAAGGTGATACAAAATCTCTTTTTTAGTATGGGAGATTTGGTATCTGAAAAGTTATGGTAATTTTGCATAGTTTTTCTTTTTTCTTGACAAATGTGGCGTTGGTTATTTTTAATCTGAATTTGTTGTACAATATATTTTTTCTACCTCTTTCAATTTAAACTTTGAAGTCGTGTATCAAAATGATATTCCTCTCTCGTTTCTTTGTTTAAATTGAAGTGCGATGGATTAAAAGAGAAATCACTGCCTCTTCTTTTCCACTTGCTCATAAAAGGCAGCAACCTGTACAGATGAAATACCATGAGAAAATGATTTTGTTAATGTGTTCTTGCATCATATAAATATTTCATTACCTCTCTTGTGATTCAGATATGTGAAGACGAATGTGAAAGATATAAATCTTTTGCAGTAAAGGCTGTTAAAGACGGTACTGCTCATTTGAGTAGGGACGCACACATTAATTTTTGTTGTAATAGTACTTCCTCTTATATGTAGAGAACCTATATGTGCTCTCACATTCTCCACTACACGACTCCAGAATTGAACGTCCCAATCCAGCCAATACGCACACATTATTTTTTGTTGTAATAGTACTTCCTCTTATGTGTAGAGAACCTATATGTGCTCTCATATTCTCCACTACACGACTCCAGAATTGAACGTCCCAATCCAGCCAATAAATATTTGCGCAACCCTAAGGATACTTCAAAGGAACGTGTACTACCAGTTGATCATTTTCTTCATGTAATTTATTCTTTTCTTTTAGCTTCAATAGTTGTTGCTGCAAGTATTCTAATCATGTTTACTGCATCTTTCTTGCAGCTCTTTATCGGAGTGGAATCGTTACAGTCTTCTTTTGTGGAATTGTTATGTTGCTCTATACTTGGGATAACGTAACACCAAGTTCCAGAGTTACCACTAAGTTAGTAGTTCTTTCACAACACCTCCCACCTATCTCTACAGGTTAAATACTATGAGATAGGTGTGTGTCTGTTAAATGTTTTTGTTAATGTATTCTTGCATCATTTACTTATTTCATTCACAAGAAATGGGAAGGCGAAGGTGAAAGGTAGAATTTTTGCATAAAAGCCTGCTGAAGGCGGTTTCGCTCATTTGAGTTGTGAAGCACGGGTTTCAGCAGAAGGAACTGCAGAAAATACAAAGATATGCTAGGTAACTATACTTTTCTTGGGACACAAAATCTATATTAGGTTTTCAGTCTTGAGTTTTGCATATGGAAAATTCAACTTACTATTCTTTCATTCTTTTTATGCAAGCACATATGAATCTTTATAGTAATAGTACTTCCTCTTGTATGTAGAGAACCTGTATGCTCTCTCTACGTAAAGTCAGATAAACCGATCAAACATCTAAACAGAAGCAGCAATTTTGTTGCTACCCCAACACTCCAGAGTTGTACGTCCCAATCCAGCTGGTAAATTTACGTGGCAACCTTAACCATTCTTCTAAGGCACGTCTAGTATTCTCGTTTTCTTTTAGCTTCAATAATTGTTGTGCCATTAATCTCATCCACTGGATAAAAGATAAACTGGTCAAACAACTCAACAGCAGCAGCAATTTCACTGCTACCCCACAGCTCCAGGGTTGAAACGTCCCAATCTAGCCGATAAATTCTCATGGACACCTTAACTATACATCTATTGCACGTCTAATATTCGCGCTTTCTTTTAGCTTTGATAGTTGTTGCTGCCATTAATCTCATCAGCTGGATAAAAGAATAGTTTTGTGCCCGGTGAGAGGTAGATATTTTCGAAGAAAATCACGGGTTCAACAGATGGAACTGTAGGTAATGCAAAAAGGAAAACTAGGTAATTATATTTTTCTTGTGACAAATTCCATATCAGGATTTTACATATGAATCTTTATTTCTTCTTTTTGGAATCACACATAAATTTTTATTGTAATAATACTTCCTCCTGTATGTAAAGCACCCATACGCTCTATCAACCTTAAGTCAGATAATAGATCAAATTCACTGCTACACAAAAACTCTAGTATTCAACGTCCTAATTTAGACGGTAAATTTACTTGACAACCCTAATGATACTTCAAAGGGTACGTGTACTACTAGTTGATCGTTGTTTCATGTAATATTCTTATTTTCATTTAGCTTCGGTCACTATTCTCATCCACGAGATAAATGTCTGTGCCTGTTGTAGCCTGCTGGGATTCTTCCATTGATCATGAATTTATGGTTTAGTTGAGGCATCGTCAGGTATGAATCGTTCCCATTCTTTTGTTGGTGCTTCAGTATTTCATATGGAGATGCATCATTTGCTGCTTAAATGGATTTGAATACCTTTTTTTTCCGGTCGTATTAGAGCTTTCAATATTGGTACTGGTAAATTTACGGGCAACTCTTAATGGTATCTCGAAGGGCGCGTGTGCAGTAGTTGATCATTGATTCAGGTAATATTCTCATTTTCAGTTAGCTTCAATAGTTGTTGCTGTCACTATTCTCATCCACGGGATAAAGGCATGGTTTTGTGCCTGTTGTAGCTAGCTAGGATTCTTCCATTGAACATGAATTTTTGGTTTGAGTTGAGGCATCATCAGGTATGAATCGTCCCCATTCTTTTGTTGGTGCTTCAGCATTTCACATAGAGATGCATCATTTGCTGCTTAAATGCATTTGAATGTCTAGTCCTTTTAGCTCCAGTCATATTAGAGCTTCCGATATGTTACTTGTAGTCATAGTCCTAATCTCAATAGTAGTAGCTGTGTTAGTAGTTCGTTATTGAGACGTTGTAGTATTACTAATTAGTAGTGATTTGTACTAGGTGGTTAGTAGTAGTGACCAGTAGTAATTAGTAGTAGCAGCAGTAGTTAGTGGTAGTACTTTTTTTTTTTTCCGATATGTTACTTGTAGTCATAGTCCTAATCTTAATAGTAGTAGCTGTGTTAGTAGTTCGTTATAGTAGTATTGAGACGTTGTAGTATTACTAATTTGTAGTGCTTTGTACTAGGTGGTTAGTAGTAGTAGTAGTGACCTGTAGTAATTAGTATTAGCAGCAGTAGTTAGTAGTAGTACTAATTAGTAATAATAACAGTGGTCAGTAGTAATAGTATTGATTAGTAGTTGTTTTTGTAGACATAGTATATGTTGTAGTCGTAGTCCTTTTTGTGATTATGGTAGGCTAGTATACTTTACTTGTTTATATAGTTTTCTATTTTGTGACTTGTTGCTTTTCATGACATGTGGCTGGAGCATGGGGATGTGATGAGGGTTGAGTATTCTCGAATGCATGCATGGTGACATCCAATTGTGTATCATATGGCAAAACACGTGGGGTTAGTTGTATACTACTTTGCTTGCCTATAGCTGTTGTTTCTATGTGGTCATATTGGTTTTCCGTTCTAGCTTAAGTCTATGCTCCAAATAATGTGGCTGTTGATTATAGTACCCAAATGAATTCCCTAACTTATTAATTGTTAAACATTGGAGATAAGGAGGATATAATCAAACCTCTGTTTCAATAAAATATTAATTGTTATCGTAGGAGACTAGGATGATAACAAGCCTCTGTTTCTAACATATTAATTTGTTATTGTAAGTGACGAAGAAGATAACACATTCTCTACCCATAACTAAGAAATGATAAGTTTTATGAGCTATAAAAAGACCAATTGGCTTCATTAACTGTGAAATATTTGTATTTATGTCTTTTCTTGGCATCTTGATTTATTTGTTCTTTTTAATTTTGTTGGTTCGTGGTTAGCCTGAGTGAGAAAAACATATGGAGGAGAGCAGGATGATTACTCTCAGAACTTTATTGATACTGGACAGAATTTTATTAGGGAGCTAGAGCTCAATGGTGTTATGGAGGACTGTCCGAAACTTATACAGAAAAAAAAAAATTGTTGCCGAATCATGGACTAAGAATAAATAACTAGTTCTAGGCTCCCACACATATTATATTTCTTTTCGTCTCTCTCACTTCCTTCTCTTCTGTGAAGATATATGCTTGGTGAAGACAAATAAAACCAAGGCAACCAACTGGCAATGATTCTAAGGGCCCAAAAGTAACAAATAATGCATGATATTGATGTCTCATGTTGTATTATATCTTTCTGATTTGAAGGAGCATCGCTTTATGGGCATAACCACAGTACTGAGGGGGTCTTAAAAATTAGGTTTGTGTTTAATCGCTTTTCTCTCTTTTTCTTTACAAAGGGTTTTCATAAATTGTTTAATTTGGTATCTTGTAGGTAAATCTGGACCAGAGTTAAGTAATTATTTTGGGGTGTTGCATGTTTTCTAGATTTGGACACAGTTAAAGTTTTCTTGTGTCTCAGTATCTTTCAAGAATTCCTTAGTCGAAGAACGTTTTTCAATCTAATGACAAAACTCTTTTAAAGTTTTCCTCAGGACAATGTGATGGAAATAGTGGTTTAGTAGACAATATCAGTGTTGTTTCTTGCCTCCTTGAGAACTTTTGAATTTTATAATTTAAGCTTTTGCATGCCTTTATTAGGCCCTGTGCATGAACATGTAAAATACCAGGAGAAGGATGCCCTACTAAAAACCAATCTTGAGGAATGCTCAGAAGAAGACGACCTTACCACGAAGTGATTGAACTGAAAGGAAATATTTGGGTCTATTGCAGGTGCAGACCAATGACTGAAAAGGGTTTGAAATTTGTTGTTGATTTTGATTTGTCTCAGGAAAATGAGCTAGAGATCATTTGTTCTGACTCTTACAAAACCTGGAATAACCAAGGTAACATATAACTTCACATGGATATTAAGTTTTTAGTTCAATCCCTTTCTTCTTACATTTGGAATGGAGTTGAAGGTGATCATTTGAAGGAGACGCAGTTCATAAACAAATCCTTTGCTGCTCTTGGGGATGTTATCTCTGCTCTTGCCGCCAAATCATTTCGTACAGGCATTCTTTCCCTTCTTACAAGCTTCTTGTATATATTCCCAAGTTGAATTCTCCCTAGTTGAATGTTCCGTAATCAATTAATTTTCTTGAACAACCAGGAACTCTAAAATCACTCTTCTGCTGTAAACTTTTCTAGTATGTATGTTACTCGAATGGTACCTTTTATTTAAATCATATATAGCAGGCATTCTCTCTCTTGATATGGGTTCTTATAGTATCTGAGTTGAAGTTTAATATTACAATTTAGCAGGAGATTGTAAGACTTTGATGTTCTTTCAAATCAGCCAAAATATGTCCAATCTTGGAGAAACTCTCTACTCTTTGAATTTTGCAACTCGTGTCCGAGGAGTTGAACATGGCCCTGCCCAGAAACAGACTGATCATTTGGAGCTTCTTATCATATACAAACATCTGGTATGGAGAAGAAGCAACAAACAATCTAGCCTCAGTTCTATAAAAATAGTTTACAACTAATCATGTGCTTTTCTTAATGAATAAAGAGGAACAAAAAAGTAAAACAAGATGAGAAAGAATAGAAAAAGTTGCAGGACTATGCACAGGTTTTGCAGTTAAAGCTTGTTGCTAGAGAAGATGTCAGCTGAAGTCTTCAACAGAAGGTAGAAATATAAGTCTAAGACTACAACGTTTTGTTTTAATAATCACAGAGAAGCTGGTTTAGGAACTGAAATTTTGAGCATCCGTACCATAAATCTTGGTGTTTATCTGAGTTTGCTTGAAATAATCAAACAGGTACAAGGTCTGGAGAACCTGTATACAAGGTTAAAACTGGAAAACAAAGCTTTGGCCTCGATGTCTTGTACTAATTAATCATCAAACCAAACATTCCAAGAGATTGCAGTTTTCTGATTCTTCTTTTTTCTTCAATTTTTTTGTTTCTTCTTCGTGTCCACTTCTACATTATTCCCATTCCAATTCTTTATGTTGCTTCGCACAGCATCTTCTATCTATTTATCCATACATACATACATACATTCATTCATACATACATGCATACATACATTCATACATATATACATTCATTCATACATACATTCATTCATACATACATACATTCATTCATACATACATTCATTCATACATACATACATTCATATTAGTATCACTTATGATAAGCTTGGTTTAGATGACAGGTCTCAACCTGTATTTTTGAAGTATCAAGATGGTTATTCGTGATTCATTATTTATTTACTTATTTATTATTATGAATACTATGTATCTTCATTATGTGGTTGTGATATGGTTCTCTTTATCATTATGATCCATGATTTTGCAAATGTCAATTTAAAAATCAATTGTAGGTCCTTATTGATGAATCAACTCAAGCAAATGAAACTTAAGTGTCTTATGCCATTGGTTATCGGAGTAAAACAGGTAATTTACGAATTTTACTTTATCTATATATTTTTATGCCTCTTTAACTTTAACAAGATTGTTGCTGGTTGTTCTTGTGTGAGTTCACTGCCAGCTTCGTCAGGTCATGAGAGAGATTTTGTATCTTAGAAGTTATGGTAATTTTGCAGAGTTTTTCTTTTTTCTTGACAAATGTGAAATTGGTTATTTTTAATCTGAATTTGTTGTAGTAATTTGCTACCTACAATATTTTTTTGTTGCCGCTTTCGATTTAAACTTTGAAATCGTGTATCAAAATGATATACCTTTCTCGTCTATTTGTTTAGATCAAGTGTGATGGAGTAAAGGAGAGAAATCACTGCCTCTTCTTCTCATCTCTTTGTTTAGGTCGAAGGAAACATTATTTTTAAAGAGCCCAATCATATATATAAGGGTTTGGGTCATCTTTATGGTGAATCATAAATATTATTTTTGGGTGCTGGCGTCACACACCCGTTAATACCTCTTCAACTTTAACAAGATTGATGCTGGTTGTTCTTGTGTGAGTTCACTGCCAGCTTCGTCAGGTAATAATATGCAAGGTGATACAAAATCTCTCTTTTTTTAGTATGGGAGATTTGGATTCTAAGAAGTTATGGTAATTTTGCATAGTTTTTCTTTTTTTTCTTGACAAATGTGGCGTTGGTTATTTTTAATCTGAATTTGTTGTACAATATATTTTTTCTACCTCTTTCAATTTAAACTTTGAAGTCGTGTATCAAAATAATATACCTTTCTCGTCTCTTTGTTTAAATCGAAGTGCGATGGAGTAAAAAGAGAAATCAGTGCCTCTTCTTTTCCACTTGCTCATAAAAGGCAGCAACCTGTACAGGTTAAATACCATGAGAAAATGATTTTGTTAATGTGTTCTTGCATCATATAAATATTTCATAACCTCTCTTGTGATTCAGATATGTGAAGACGAATGTGAAAGATATGTTTTGCAGTAAAGCCTGCTAAAGACGGTACTGCTCATTTGAGTAGGGACGCACACATTAATTTTTGTTGTAATAGTACTTCCTCTTATATTTAGAGAACCTATATGTGCTCTCACATTCTCCACTACACGACTCCAGAATTGAACGTCCCAATCCAGCCAATACGCACACATTATTTTTTGTTGTAATAGTACTTCCTCTTATGTGTAGAGAACCTATATGTGCTCTCACATTCTCCACTACACGACTCCAGAATTGAACGTCCCAATCCAGCCAATAAATATTTGCGCAACCCTAAGGATACTTCAAAGGAACGTGTACTACCAGTTGACCATTTTCTTCATGTAATTTATTCTTTTCTTTCAGCTTCGATAGTTGTTGCTGCAAGTATTCTAATCATGTTTACTGCAAGTTTCTTGCAGCTCTTTTATCGGAGTGGAATCGTTACAGTCTTCTTTTGTGGAATTGTTATGTTGCTCTATACCTAGGATAACGTAACACCAGGTTCCAGAGTTACCACTAAGTGAGTAGTTCTTTCACAAATACCTCCCACCTATCTCTACAGGTTAAATACTAGTATGAGATAGGTGTGTGTCAGTTAAATGTTTTTGTTAATGTATTCTTGCATCATTTACTTATTTCATTCACAAGAAATGGGAAGGCGAAGGTGAAAGGTAGAATTTTTGCACAAAAGCCTGCTGAAGGCGGTTCCGCTCATTTGAGTTGTGAAGCATGGGTTTCTGCAGAAGGAACAACAGAAAACACAAAGATATGCTAGGTAACTATACTTTTCTTGGGACACAAATAATGCATGATATTGATGTCTCGTGTTGTATTATATCTTTCTGATTTGAAGGAGCATCGCTTTATGGGCATAACCACAGTACTGATGGGGTCTTAAAAATTAGGTTTGTGTTTTATCGTTTTTCTCTCTTTTTCTTTACAAAGGGTTTTCATAAATTGTTTAATTTGGTATCTTGTAGGTAAATCTGGACCAGAGTTAAGTAATTATTTTGGGGTGTTGCATGTTTTCTAGATTTGGACACATTTAAAGTTTTCTTGTGTCTCAGTATCTTTCAATTATTCCTTAGTCGAAGAACGTTTTTCAATCTGATGACAAAACTCTTTTAAAGTTTTCCTCAGGACAATGTGATGGAAATAGTGGTTTAGTGGACAATATCAGTGTTGCTTCTTGCCTCCATGAGAACTTTTGAATTTTATAATTTAAGCTTTTGCATGCCATTATTAGGCCCTGTGCATGAACATGTAAAATACCCGGAGAAGGATGCCCTACTAAAAACCAATCTTGAAGAATGCTCAGAAGAAGACGACCTTACCACGAAGTGATTGAACTGAAAGGAAATATTTGGGTCTACTGCAGGTGCAGACCAATGACTGAAAAGGGTTTGAAATTTGTTGTTGATTTTGATTTGTCTCAGGAAAATGAGCTACAGATCATTTGTTCAGACTATTCCAAAAACCTGGGATAACCAAGGTAACATATAACTTCACATGGATATGCAGTTTTTAGTTCAAGCCCTTTCTTCTTACATTTGGAATTGAGTTGAAGGTGATCATTTGAAGGCGCAGTTCATAAACAAATCCTTTGCTGCTCTTGGGGATGTTATCTCTGCTCTTGCCGCCAAATCATTTCTTACAGGCATGCTTTCTCTTCTAACAAGCTTCTTGTATATATTCCCAAGTTGAATTCTCCCTAGTTGAATGTTCCGTAATCAATTAATTTTCTTGAACAACCAGGAACTCTAAAATCACTCTTCTGCTGCAAACTTTTCTAGTATGTATGTTACTCGAATGGTACCTTTTATTTAACTCATATATAGCAGGCATGCTCTCTCTTGAAATGGGTTCTTATAGTATCTGAGTTGAAGTTTAATATTACAATTTAGCAGGAGATTGTAAGACTTTGATGTTCTTTCAAATCAGCCAAAATATGTCCAATCTTGGAGAAACTCTCTGCTCTTTGAATTTTGCAACTCGTGTCCGAGGAGTTGAACATGGCCCTGCCGAGAGACAGACTGATCATTTGGAGCTTCTTTTCATATACAAACATCTGGTATGGAGAAGAAGCAACAAACAATCTAGCCTCACTTCTATAAATATAGTTTACAACTAATCTTGTGCTTTTCTTAATGAATAAAGAGGCACAAAAAAGTAAAACAAGATGAGAAAGAAAAGAAAAAGTTGCTGGAATATGTACAGGTTTTGCAGTTAAAGCTTGTTGCTAGAGAAGATGTTAGCTGAAATCTTCAACAAAAGGTAGAAATATAAGTCTAAGACTACAATTTTTTGTTTTAATAATCACAGAGAAGCTGGTTTAGGAACTGAAATTTAGAGCATCCGCACCATAAATCTTGGAGTTTATCTGAGTTTGCTTGAAATAATCCAACAGGTACAAGGTCTGGAGAACCAGTATACAAGGTTGAAACTGGAAAACAGAGCTTTGGCCTCGATGTCTTGTACTAATTCATCATCAAACCAAACATTCCAAGAGATTGCAGTTTTCTGATTCTTCTTTTTTTCTTCAATTTTTTTGTTTCTTCTTCGTGTCAATATCTACGTTAGTCCCATTCCAATTCTTTCTGTTGCTTCACACAGCATCTTCTATCCATCCATCCATGCATACATACATACATACATTCATTCATACATACATGCATTCATTCATACATACATTCATACATACATTCATACATACATACATACATACATACATTCATTCATACATACATTCATATTAGTATCACTAATGATAAGCTTGGTGTAGATGACAGGCCTCAACCTGTATTTTTGAAGTATCAAGATGGTTATTCGTGATTCATTATTTATTTACTTATTTATTATTATGAATACTATGTATCTTCATTATGTGGTTGTGATGTGGTTCTCTTTATCATCTTGATCCATGATTTTGCAATGCCAATTTAAAAATCAATTGTAGGTCCTTATTGATGAATCAACTCAAGCAAATGAATCTTAAGTGTCTTATGCCATTGGTTATTGGAGTAAAACAGGTAATTTACGAATTTTACTTTATCTATATATTTTTATACCTCTTTAACTTTAACAAGATTGTTGCTGGTTGTTCTTGTGTGAGTTCACTGCCAGCTTCACAGGTCATGAGAGAGATTTTGTATCTTAGAAGTTATGGTAATTTTGCAGAGTTTTTCTTGACAAATGTGAAATTGGTTATTTTTAAGCTGAATTTGTTGTAGTAATTTGCTACCTACAATATTTTTGTTGCCGCTTTCGATTTAAACTTTGAAATCGTGTATCAAAATGATATACCTTTCTCGTCTCTTTGTTTAGGTCGAAGGAAATATGATTTTTAAAGAGCCCAATCATATATATAAGGGTTTGGGTCATCTTTAAGGTGAATCATAAATATTATTTTTGGGTGCCGGCATCACACACCCATTAATACCTCTTCAACTTTAACAAGATTGATGCTAGTTGTTCTTGTGTGAGTTCACTGCCAGCTTCGTCAGGTAATAATATGCAAGGTGATACAAAATCTCTCTTTTTTTAGTATGGGAGATTTGGTATCTAAGAAGTTATGGTAATTTTGCATAGTTTTTCTTTTTTCTTGACAAATGTGGCGTTGGTTATTTTTAATCTGAATTTGTTGTACAATATATTTTTTCTACCTCTTTCAATTTAAACTTTGAAGTCGTGTATCAATATGATATACCTTTCTCGTCTCTTTGTTTAAATCGAAGTGCGATGGAGTAAAAAGAGAAATCAGTGCCTCTTCTTTTCCACTTGCTCATAAAAGGCAGCAACCTGTACAGGTTAAATACCATGAGAAAATGATTTTGTTAATGTGTTCTTGCATCATATAAATATTTCATTACCTCTCTTGTGATTCAGATATGTGAAGACGAATGTGAAAGATATAAATCTTTTGCAGTAAAGCCTGTTAAAGACGGTGCTGCTCATTTGAGTAGGGATGCACACATTAATTTTAGTTGTAATTGTACTTCCTCTTATATGTAGAGAACCTATATGTGCTCTCACATTCTCCACTACACGACTCCAGAATTGAACGTCCCAATCCAGCCAATACGCACACATTATTTTTTGTTGTAATAGTACTTCCTCTTATGTGTAGAGAACCTATATGTGCTCTCACATTCTCCACTACACGACTCCAGAATTGAATGTCCTAATCCAGCCAATAAATATTTGCGCAACCCTAAGGATACTTCAAAGGAACGTGTACTACCCAGTTGATCATTTTCTTCATGTAATTTATTCTTTTCTTTTTGCTTTGATAGTTGTTGCTGCAAGTATTTTAATCATGTTTACTGCATCTTTCTTGCAGCTCTTTTATCGGAGTGGAATCGTTACAGTCTTCTTTTGTGGAATTGTTATGTTGCTCTATACCTTGGATAATGTTACACCAAGTTCCAGAGTTACCACTAAGTGAGTAGTTCTTTCACAAACACCTCCCACCTATCTCTACAGGTTAAATACTATGAGATAGGTGTGTGTCTGTTAAATGTTTTTGTTAATGTATTCTTGCATCATTTACTTATTTCATTCACAAGAAATGGGAAGGCGAAGGTGAAAGGTAGAATTTTTGCACAAAAGCCTGCTGAAGGCGGTTTCGCTCATTTGAGTTGTGAAGCACGGGTTTCAGCAGAAGGAACTGCAGAAAATACAAAGATATGCTAGGTAACTATACTTTTCTTGGGACACAAAATCTATATTAGGTTTTCAGTCTTGAGTTTTGCATATGGAAAATTCAACTTACTAATCTTTCATTCTTTTTATGCAAGCACATATGAATCTTTATAGTAATAGTACATCCTTTTGTATGTAGAGAACCTGTATGCTCTCTCTACGTAGAGTCAGATAAACCGATCAAACATCTAAACAGAAGCAGCAATTTTGTTGCTACCCCAACACTCCAGAGTTGTACGTCCCAATCCAGCCGGTAAATTTACATGGCAACCTTAACCATTCTTCTAAGGCACGTCTAGTATTTTCGTTTTCTTAGAGCTTCAATAATTGTTGCTGCCATTAATCTCATCCACTGGATAAAAGATAAACTGGTCAAATAACTCAACAGCAGCAATTTCACTGCTACCCCACAGCTCCAGAGTTGAACGTCCCAATCCAGCTGATAAATTCTAATGGCAACCTTTACTATACGTCTATTGCACGTCTAATATTCGCGCTTTCTTTTAGCTTTGATAGTTGTTGCTGCCATTAATCTCATCAGCTGGATAAAAGAATAGTTTTGTGCCCGGTGAGAGGTAGATATTTTTCTAAGAAAATCACGGGTTCAACAGATGGAACTGCAGGAAATGCAAAAAGGAAAACTAGGTAATTATATTTTTCTTGGGACAAATTCCATATCCGGATTTTACATATGAATCTTTATTTCTTCTTTTAGAATCACACATAAATTTTTATTGTAATAATACTTCCTCCTGTATGTAAAGCACCCATACGCTTTATCAACCTTAAGTCAGATAATCGATCAAATTCACTGCTACACAAAAACTCTAGTATTCAAAGTCCTAATTTAGACGGTAAATTTACTTGACAGCCCTAATGATACTTCAAAGGGTACGTGTACTACTAGTTGATCGTTGTTTCATGTAATATTCTTATTTTCATTTAGCTTCGGTCACTATTCTCATCCACGAGATAAAGGTCTGTGCCTGTTGTAGCCTGCTGGGATTCTTCCATTGATCATGAATTTATGGTTTAGTTGAGGCATCGTCAGGTATGAATTGTCCCCATTCTTTTGTTGGTGCTTCAGTATTTCATATGGAGATGCATCATTTGCTGCTTAAATACATTTGAAGACCTTGTTTTTTTGTTCCGGTCGTATTAGAGCTTTCAATATTGGTACTGGTAATTTTACGGGGCAACCCTTAATGGTATCTCAAAGGGCGCGTGTGCAGTAGTTGATCATTGATTCAGGTAATATTCTCATTTTCAGTTAGCTTCAATAGTTGTTGCTGTCATTATTCTCATCCACGGGATAAAGGCATTGTTTTGTGCCTGTTGTAGCTAGCTAGGATTCTTCCATCGAACATGAATTTTTGGTTTGAGTTGAGGCATCATCAGGTATGAATCGCCCCCATTCTTTTGTTGGTGCTTCAGCATTTCACATAGAAATGCATATGCATTTGAATATCTAGTCCTTTTAGCTCCCGTCATATTAGAGCTTTCGATATGTTACTTGTAGTCATAGTCCTAATCTTAATAGTAGTAGCTGTGTTTGTAGTTCGTTATTGAGACGTTGTAGTATTACTAATTAGTAGTGATTTGTACTAGGTGGTTAGTAGTAGTGACCTGTAGTAATTAGTAGTAGCAGCAGTAGTTAGTGGTAGTACTTAAAGATTGCTGGAATCATCTAGAAAAGTTTTGCAGTACGATTTTTGCTAATATATTTGTGATTTTGCGGTCTAATCTTTTCCGTGTTGATAATATATTACAGTATCATTTTTATCTGTGAGACTTGGGGAGTTTAAATCCCGACTATTAAGTTTCAACGCTTTTAGAAATAAGTTATTCGAGATTTTTTTCTAAAATGATAGTGGTGATTGAAACCTAATTAACAAGAACAGATATAGTGGTGTCAGTGTTACTGATTTTGTAATGATTTAATCTTTTTTAGTGCGGTGAAAAAGTTTACAGTTGGAAATCTTTTATGCACGCATTTGGAACTGAAAAATTAAAATTACATTGCAGACAATTTGCTTGTGATTATATATAAGAATGCGAAAATGGATTTAAAAATTTTAAATATGGTGTCTAAATAAAACTTTACGCAATCGACTTTTTACAGTTTAACTCATTTCACTATCTATATTAAATACACATAAACAATTAATTCATTATAATTAAAAAAGAAAACATAATAAATTGAATACAATAAAAATTTAAATCAATAGAATGATAATATTTTAAACTAGAGTGGTTCAGTAGTGTTGGTTCTCAATTAATAGTTATAAAATGGATATTATGTGCTCTTTTTGTTGCTAATAATTTTTTTCAAAGAACATATCAGTAATGTGTTAACATAATTGTTATATTGCACAGAATGCAATAATACATAGGGAACTTTTTCCCCATCCCCCATCATGCATTCATACTTAACTACATTATGTCATGAATACTTTCTTGATCCTTCTTAATGGCTTAGTTGCTTAATTTATCAGTATTTTTAGTCGTGTAATATATTCCTTGGATGCCAATATTGTTGAAATCTAGAACAAGAAGAATCAGTTCGATCCATGGTAATATTTAGTGATGGTTTTGGGACGTTGTTCCATATTTCCCAACACATAAAATAATCAACCGCAAGTGTACGGTGTCTATATCATTATTAATACGGTATTTTATAGCAGGCCCAAGAGAGGTACAGCCCAAGAGTAAGCCCAACCTCCCTCCTTGGGCCCGAATCAGGCAAACTAAAGTAGCCCCGCTGGGCTAGGCCCAATCTCGGTAAGAGGCTGGCCCTTTTGGGCTCGAAAACATATGTGTACGGGTTTCATAATGACAAGTATCAACAATAAAGCCCAGAGTGAGTAATGGACTCGCAAAGATAAAGCCCACCTAATAGAGGATTAGGGAATATTCTTTATTCCCTTGAGCCCAACCGAAGTGGAGAGAATTGGGGGAGAAGTCATTGACCTCTTCTCCACGATGGAAAAAGGAAAGAGTGGCCGGTGAGAGGAGGCAGGACGTGAAAGACGTGATGACTTGCAGGGTAAGGAAAATAACCTTAAGTGTTCATATAAATAATATATCTTATCCAACAAAAGGTACACAACATTTATGCACTCAAACTTACGTACTTATCGTACTATAATTGTTTGGGTTTTCTCGGTATCCGACTTGAGCGTCGGAGTGCCTACGCCGAAGAACCCTCCGGCGTGTTTTGCGGGTTCTTTCGTTCAAGAAGAAGGCGAATTAAATCGTGCCATTCAAATTACCCGCGTCATTTTCCAGGCGGAAAAAGCAAGTTACATTTTTACGCATCAATTATATACTTATAATAGTTGGATTCTTGTAGACTGCAGAATGAGAATTACATTTATCAAGTTCGATTATTTAGGTGGTTATTCATTTATTAGTTATTATGTGATTAACTATGTTGAATCATTGAGATTGCATACACATGGCAGGACTACTTTTTGAGGTTTAAATCATATCCATTTTACAGTTTTTTTCGAGCACTTTGATGGTGGTGTGAATTTTATGTCCAGCATTATATTTATTGTCTATTTATACACAATCACATGTTAATAAAATAATCATTTAATTTATTAATCTATATGACGCGCGATTCACTTGTAATGTATTTACATTGTAACACCAACAATTTCTTCATAATTTTCGCAATGCTTGCAATATCAAAATCAATTTGACAATTAAATTTAATTTATTTTTATTAATATATTTTGAAATTACAAATTACCGATTTTACTCGAAATACCCATAACGATGTGTGCATCAAGATAATGATGCAGACACTTTTATAACACATCACTCTGTTGATTTTACGTGTTTTTTTACTTATTTAATTTGGGTATAATAAAAATATGTGACAATATGAATAAGTGCTTGAAATCACTAGAATTTGTAATAACAATATAAGTGTTGTTATAATGAAGCGCGTGTAGTTATAAACACTTATGGTTATAAATCAATCGTTCTCTTGATTTCACGTGTTTTATACTCTTTGGATAATAAAGCTATGTGACAATTTGAATAAGAGCTTGAAATCACCATAAATTGTTATAAAGACACTTGTGACATTATATCGAAACACATGTCGTTATGGACACTTATGACTATTAATTCATCATGCTTGTAATTTCACACATTTTTACCATTTGGTACATAATTAAGATATGTGACAATACAAATAAGGGTTTGAATCAACAAAAACAAATATAACAACTTAAATATTGTTATAATGGAACACATGTCTTTAGGGCCCTTACGATTATGAATTCATCATTCTCTTAATTTCACTTGTTTTTACTATTTTGAATATAATAAAAATATGTAACAACATAAGGGTTTGAATCATTAGAAATTATAATAACGAAATAAGTGTTGTTACGGACACTCATGTAACATTGAATTCATCATTCTCTAAACTCCACACGTTTTTTTTTTTTTTTTAAATGCAACACACTTCTTTTTTAACTTTATCCACTTTTAGTTTTGTTTCTTTAGAGTATTTACTGTTCGCCTTTCTTTATGTCAGATTATAAGGCTTATTTTAAACGAGTAAGCGAGTGTATCATTAATTTTTATCTTTGCCAATTGGAATAGCATAAGCCCCTGGAAGAGGATTATTTCTTATGCTCATTGGATTGTGAAAGAAGAGAATACAAGACTCTATATATAATACACATTCTCATTATATTCATAAATTAAGATCAAGCATATAAACAAATAAAATAAACTCTTCAATATAGAAACAATATACTCAATTAATATGGACAAAGAATTAACCAATACCTTGCATTGATGTTAAAGAGCAACTGCAGTAAGCTCAATTGCATAAGATCGAAGTATTTGGATGTAATTAGAGAGTGGCATCTCATATTGCTTCAGAGGTATTATATTATGAATTCTGGACACATAAATTGAGTCAAAACAATTAATTTAAACTAGGCAACTAGATCACAAAGAGAAGTGCAACTTCATCCCTTAAACAATAACAAATATATTTTCCCATATAACACATCATGAAAAGCCAAAAGATGAACTTGCCACAAGACAATCATTAAATTCAGAGAAAATAGATGCAAGATCTCCGCTTCACACTGATTTAGCTACAAAAAAGCAAAGTGCATTAATACAAATTGTAAACTAACATCATGCAATTTAACAATTAAACTAATCATTCCCGCATTAGGTAGAACTTATAGTGACTTGCAGACAAAAATACTTACTTCCTCCGTCCCACAAAAAGCTTTCACACTTTTCTTTTCGTCCGTCCCAATATAAGTTTCACACCCTTAAAATGGAAAACCTTTTATAAACTCAACCTTCATAATTTTCACTAATTTACACAAATGCCACTACTTTTACTCTCACATACACATATCCCAATAAATTTTTTTACTTTATACATAAAAGTTTACAAATTTATCCCCCAAAACTTCAATCATTACTCTTTTTCTTAAATTGTGTGTCCACCTACATATGAAATCTTTTCTGGACGGAGGGAGTACAACATTTTAAGGATTGATATTTTCAGAAGTTTACATTCTACTGCCATGAAAACTGTTTGCGGATACAAGAGATTTGTTAATATTCAGATACAAGAGATTTATCTCTATAGTGGAGGCCTAAGTTTCACCCTGATTCCATAATTTGACTAGATAAGACACTCTAAAACTAAATAGAAGACTCAAAATCTAAATTATTAAATATAATTTTAAAATATGATAGGGCGACATAAACAATGATTAGTGCAATGAAAACAATGGCTAGTGCAACGGCAATAAGTAAAAGGTCATCAATTTTAGGCTATTGAATTTTAAATCTAATGACTAATATAAACTGACTATTCTCGAGTTAGGGCGACACCCTAACTAACCTAAGAAAGTCTCATGTAAAAATATTTGATCCAAGATTTTGAGTGTAAATCTTTCTTTAGAATGTCATGTTTACATTAGATTGACAGCAAATTATCTAAAAAGTCTGCATCACCTTTTTATGTGAATAGTGTTGACTTAGCTTGATCAAGATTAATTGTGTATTGTTCATGCTCATAGGGTTATTTCAGGAATATTAGGTGCCAAAATGTATATAAGAGTAACTCTAAATAGTGATTGTATCCTAGTGTGATTTTGTGAGCTAGATTGTATCCACCGGTGAAGGACCCATAAAAAAAGTCTCACCATTGTTATCCACACAAAGCTAGTGGTTCATATTTCATATATAACAAAGCTGGAATAAGAATCTGTGCACATCCGGCTTAAAGTTTAATTTGTTGATGAGGGAGGAATCATCAAAATCACATTGTATTTGTACTAGGGAATATGATACCATGATAAATATTATGCTATATGTCCATGTGTGTGTCATTCCTTGATTTTATTAAATATTGATGTGTTATAATTGTATTGGTTGATGAATACGACAGCTACCTATCCAGATAATTTATTCCTATATATATATGATGATAATTTATTCCAATATGATGATAATTTATTCTTATATAGGAAATATATGGGAATAGATACCATACATTAATGCTTTTAAAAAACTTCCAATCTCAGAATCAATGCACCTGTAATATTAAAAAAAAAAAAAAAAAGATTAATCAGGAGAATAAAGCTTAATATTGTGCATGGTCTAGAAAAAGAGCTAGGCTAATCAAGAGAACAAAAGTTAATATTGACGTGTGAGTGTGACGGATCTCCCAGTTATAAATACGCTACCATTTAATTTCAACCTTTTTTTCTTATATATCAAACTCAAATACATCACAATTATTTCTTAATAATTCTTTGTAATTATGAGCATGGCTTCACTCCCAAATACATCTACAGGTCTTTCGAATCCTGATCGATACATGTGTTTAATTTCCAGTCATCATGATAATTGCTGCAATAATGGTTCAATTATCTTCAATCCCAGTTTTAAATACGTCTACATCTACTTCTACATCTACATCTATCTTCGATGTTGGTCTATGGACAATACACTATTCTTTTCCCCTACATCTACAGCTATTTCGGATGTTGGTCTATGGACAATACACTATTCTTTTCCCCTCGCAGATATGCAAATAATTTCGAGTCATCATCATTACTGCTATAATCATGATTTAATGCGCACTCTGCTGGAGCACCAAGTCAAAGGTGTCCTCCAACTCAAATATATTGTGAAAACGACAAACAATGAAGTCGGAGTAACCATAGCACATTTAAAACACATTTAATTAAAATATATTTTGTATAAAATTTTAATATTATGTGTTGCTAAAATCATTATAACATATATCTCCAACCCTTTTTGGTTAACGTTTACATAGGTTCAACCACTGTGCAACCTGTTATCAAATCTTATCCAATCCATTTTCAACCACGGGAAAAAAATTTGATTAATAAAAAAATACTTAAGTTATTTCGTATAATAAAGGTACATCCAACATATAATATTTTGAACAGTCCTGAAGTAAATAATTGTCAAGAAAATACCTATGCTAATGATAGGTCAATGACAAATTTTGATTTCTTGCACAGGTTGAATGACATTGATTGCTGATCCTTCTTGATTTGTGGAAAAGGTGACCCCTCATGAAATGGTCTCCAATCATAATATTTCTTACTTCTATAAATACAAGTTATTTTCAAGATGACATTGTCCAAAAACAACTTCTTAACTTTGTCAATTCTTACTTCAAACAATACTAAGTAATGGCAAATTCATGTCGATGGGAGGCAACAAATGGTTTTGAGAGGATGGAAAATGATTGGTTTTGGACTCCGATGGCGGATCAAGTTGTTGTCGAAACACTAGTTCACGAGCACTCACTCGATCGTTGGAAATATGAAGGCGCGACAATACACAAGCGATTTCCAATGTTGTTGCTAATCTTCATAGGGATTTTCCCTACATGGAATTTTGACAATGACCATGTCAATGAACGGATTAAAAAGCTCAAAATTAGGCACGACTGTTGGTACATGATGATCAACACAAATGGTGCACATTGGGATAGAGAGTGGAAGTGTATGGTAGCACCAGATGCAATGTGGAAGAATTGGTTTCTCAGTAAGATTATTACATTAACTCTTTTAATATATAGTCAATGATTTCGCTTTCTTTAATAAAAATAATAAAAATTTATGCAGGCTAATCACATGGCCCGCTCATATTATCCGCTCGGTGAAGAACCATTGTGGGACAGTCTTACCATTATATTTCCCAAACCTGCAAATATAATGTAATGGAAAATGTCAAAGGCATGTGCAAGTGGATCCACTTCCAATTAATGCCGTAATTTAGGATTTAGGGTTTAGCTAATATTTTATTTTATGTATGTTATTTAGATGTTAAATTTAATTTCTGTAATGTGGACTTCATTGTACTATGTTATCCATATTTAAGTAATTAATATGAACTTCTAGTACTTCTTTATTTCAACACTATGTTACATAAACCACTATGGGACGTCTAAACATATAAAAATAGTTGTGTTGAAAATTTAGTATTTCATCATTATAAATGTCCACATTAGAATCTTACACTTGTGTGAAATGTGACTAGTTAACATTTTTAACTTTTTCACTTTATGGTACTTACTTATATCCACAATAGCTACTTTCACATGTTGGCTACCAAATAAATTTAGATTACGTATAATCATTATTTTGCTTGTAAAAATAGTTGTGTTTAAAACTTCATATTTCATTTCTACACAATTATTACATTATTAGATTCTTTTACATGTGGGAAAGGAGGGTGCTAACGATTCATTTTAATTACGTCGGCATTTCGATCATATAAATGATAGCTAGTATGGTAAATTTGCTGAAATAGGAGATGTCACATCATTCCCGGCCATGAGGTGTTTTGCACGTGAGCTCAAATTGTAAAAGATTATTGAAGTGAAGTTTTATTTATCAATATTTAAATATTGAGATTAAATTACAATTTGTAAAAATATAATTTTTATCCATAATTAAGCCTTTTATTAATTAGAATGAAGAATTCCTGCCGTAAGAAATTAAGAATTATTGTCCAGTATATAATAATAATAATAATAATAATAATAATAATAATAATAATAATAATAATAATAATAATAATAAATCATGTAATTAGAATACGTTATTTGAGATGCCAGATAAAAAAACTCTCACCATTGTTATCCACACAATGCTAGTGGTTCATCTTTCATATATAACAAAGCTGGAATAAGAATCTGTGCACATCCGGATTAAAGTGTAATTTGTTGGTGAGGGAGGAATCATCAAAATCACATTGTATTTGTACTAGAGAATATGATACCATGATAAATATTATGCTACATGTCGATTTGAGGGTTGAATTCCTTGATTTATTAAATATTGATGTGTTATAATTGTATTGGTTGATGAATACGACAGCTACCCATCCAGATTATTTATTCCTATATGATTATAATTTATTCTTATATAGGAAATATATGGGAATACATACCATTCAGTTATGCTTTTAAAAAAACTTTCAATCTCATAATCAATGCGCCTGTAATATTAAAAAAGAAAAAGATTAATCAGGAGAATAAAGCTTAATATTGTGCATGGTCTAAAAAAGAGCTAGGCTAATCAAGAGAATAAAAGTGAATTAATATTGACGTATGACCGTTGGGATCGTGGTCCGATCTCATGTTACATAATGATGTTATATCTTCTATTTTAAGTAACTGAAAAGAAGATGAAGAGTAATTAGGGAGGAGTTTGATGAATAGTGAAATTGTCAATAAAATAATATTATATATATATTATTTTTATTTTAAACATAGTAAAATTGTCATTAACATCATTTTAGGTTTATTATAAATATTTTTAATTTTATTAGATTTTTAAATTGTAAGTTATATTATTTTTAATTAATAAATATAAATGAATCTTTAATTGATTAAAAAAATAGAATAAGCAACATAAGTAAGACATAAAAAGAAAAGGGCAAATGAAAAAAGCGCCATGTGGATGGACATTGACCTAATAGTAAACTTCAGACTATTTTTTTCCCCAATAATTTATAGGGTTTCCAATTTTGATCCCAAAAAGTTTTATGTTCAATTTTGATTCCATAACTTTTGAATTTGTCCAATTTTGATTCTATTTTCGCCGGAAAATCCAAAATGTCGTTAGATTTGGTCACATGACACGGGAAGTTGTCAATTTTGGTCTCATAACTTTTGAATTTGTCCATTTTTGTCCCAATTCTTATCGAAACACGCATATCACATGATCAAAATGAGACCAAAATTGGACAAATTCAAAAGTTATGAGACCAAAATTGGGCAGACAACTTTTTGGGTCCAAAACCTGAGACCCAATAAGTTATTGAATCAAATTTATTTTTTTCTCGTAAACTCCATATTGATATAGCACGTACAGGGACAAATTAAAAAAATAAAAATCAAATTTACATGACCAAAATCAAAATGGGCAAACGATTTGAACCATATTCAAATGTGTTAAGTTACAGGACCTATAAAAATTTAGGGAAAATAGAGTTTTTGTCCTTTAAATTTCGTCGACTTTGTTTTAATCCTATTAACTTTCAAAAAAATGAGTTTCTAGTCCTAAAACCGGCTACTCAAGGTCACTCAACCGATGACAACTGCCGTGGCACAGATTTTTCTTCTTCTTTTTTTTTTTAATGGACGTGGAACCTATTACCAATTATCTCTCTCTCTTTACCCAATTATCCACGTTGGTAAAATATATATATATATATATATATATATATCCGTTATCTTTCTGTGAAATAATATATTGTATTTTAATTAAAAATATTTTAAATCATTTCAACAACCAAACATAGATATCAGGAGGATAAAATCCGTTATCTATCAGCATATTTTCTTATTAAAAGACAACAGATATGTAAACATTAAATAACGGATTAGGAATACCTGTTAATTTGTAGTAACATCAATATATACATTAACAGTTTCAGAGAGGAGAATGTGATAATAATTAGTAAGAATTGAGAGAGAAAAAAATAGATTTTTTAAAATCTTAATTAATTTAGTTTAATTATTTGTTTTTTGGCTTACCTCTTCTGTTAATTATTCCTTTCCAAATTAAATAAATTTGGCAATATTCTTCTTATAGTGGATAGTAGGTGGCACTTTTTTTGGTTGGTTTTTGCATTAATTAGAGATTGAATAATTGGAATATCAGGAAGATGTAGGCAGTTTTATTATTTTAAAAGGAGCTAATATATACACTTGTAATATTTGGATCGGAAGAGTTATATACATACTAACACATTAAGTTTTTTTTTTTTAATCGGGCATACTAACACATTAACTTAAACATAAAAATAATTGTTATTATTTACATAATAATATGTGAATATATACATTAATGATGTGGATGATCTTTATCTAGGGGAAGGTGGAGTGTTTGTGTAAACTAGAACTCTCTGGTGTCGGTGTATGGCGTTCAACTTCGGTTAGGCCAATACGTCATGTTGATGATTCTATCATCTTCAATCCCAGCTTTAAATACATCTACTTCTACATCTACTTTGGATGTTGGTCTATGGACAATACACTATTCTTTTCCCCTCGCAGATATGCAAATAATTTCGAGTCATGAATTAATGCGCACTCTGCCGGAGCACCAAGTCAAAGGTGTCCTCCAACTCAAATATATTGTGAACACGACAAACAATGAAGTCGAAGTAACCGTAGCACGTCCAGTGCTACGGTTACTTTGACTTCATTGTTGACTTGCTACGGTTACTTCGACTTCATTGTTTGTTGTGTTCACAATATATTTGAGTTGGAGGACACCTTTGACACGTTTACAGCAGTGACCATGATGACTCGAAATTATTTGCATATCTACGAGGGGAAAAGAATAGTGTATTGTCCATATACCAACATCCGAAGTACGTGTAGATGTAGAAGTAGATGTAGATGTATTTAAAGCTGGGATTGAAGATGATTGAGCTATGCTAGCTGTAGCTGATAACTACTTTCGAAGAGGCTATAGAGATATATATGTATGTATATATATATATATATATATATATATATATATATATATATATATATATATATATATATGTATGAGGTGATCACTTGAGATTTGAGAATGCATGCTACCTCCATATTTATAGCTGCAGGGATGCATCATTAACTTTTTTATATTCTTTCTCGTTAACTTTGCTCCTCTCTTTTAATTACACATCTTGAACATTAATTCATTTATAGTCACAAGACTTTATTCCAAATTATTTTTGAAACTTTTTCTATATATTTTACTCCGACAAGGAATTTATGCTAATATATATTTGGAAGCTATTTCTATATATATTTCAATGCATATATGCATGTATATATATAATTATTTGACTCCATGGTATATATTTATTTTTATTTTCTTTCCCTGTCTTTCCTATATATGTCAACATAAATTATCATGAAAGAGGTGGCCGGCCGTCTGAAAGCTTTAAAGTGATACTTTTTAACACAAACGTATTGGAGGAAGAATATTAATTTAATTTGTGATACAACTTTTGAGTATAAATGTCTATAATTACGTGTTTTACATTCATGAACTAGGTTATATTTATGAACCTGATTTTATGTGAAAATAAACATATATAAGTTAATTTATGCTCAAAATTATATAACCTATGTTTTAGAATAATTTTATAATAATACTGCTCCCTCCATACCATAGCTATTTGATCGGCTAACTGGACATTGAGATTAAGAAAATGAATATTTAGAGAGTTGACTATGTATAAGTGAAGGGTATAATTGAGAAATCATGTATATGTAAAATAACTATAAGAGAATAATTAATTGAATTGAAAAAGTAATGACATTGATGTTATAAACATATGTATATTGAGGAATTATGTATATGTAAAATAACTATAAGAGAATAGTTAATTGAGTTGAAAAAGTAATGACATTGATGTAAACAAATATGTATTGCAAAGGTGTTAAAAGTATTTTCATTTAAAGGTGTGCAAACAACTATGAGACGGACGAATAAATTAAGTGTGCAAACACATGTGGGACGGAAGGAGTATAATTTTTTCAAATACTCATTAATTTATATATATATATATATATATATATATATATATATATATATATATATATGCTTGATTTCGTGTATGAATATATGAGTTTAGCTTCAGAGCTTCCATTGGGATGCGTGGTATATATGTATTTATAAGATGAGTTGGTATTAAGTGAACAGTTGACCACGAAAATTGGTTTACAATTAATATCATTTAGTGAAATAATTAATATTCTTCAACTACTATATTTTAATGAAACAACTAATATCTTATAGTAAAATAACTAATGCCCTTTAATAAAACAACTAATTCTCTCAAAACAAGTTTTACGATAAATATTATCCACACAATACTTTGTCTCATAAGATATACTAGGTTTTGCTCAGAATCGTTCTCGCACGGTGATTAATATTATTTTTCTCCAACAACTCGTAGCTTTTCTGAATAAATTCACAACAAAATATTGTTTCATATGTTGATTATGCGTACGAAATATTTGTTATAAATAAAAAATTAAAGTTATTTACATAAGTCGATTACAATACAATAATATTCAATAAATATACATTTATCAAGAGAAATTAATTCAAAAAAATAATATATATATATATATATATATTAGTTTGCAAATATGGAATTAAAGAACCTAAATTTTCTCACCGAAGACATAAGCGGTGTTTCAATTTCCATGGCCACGCATATAATATATTGATAATGCGTACTAAATAATTGATTTCCGCAAATGTATTTCGTGACGGATATAGAGTTAGGTTGCAAACATAAATGGTGGATGAGGAAGAAGACATTATATGGGGATGAAGTTGCACCAATCAAACATTTAATTGTAACAATCAAGCAATTAATTGATTGATTAATGACACTCATAAATAAACTATTTATTGAAATTCCAAAAAAAAATTAAAAAAAAGTTCCTAAATTAAAATATACGCCCAAGATTAAATCAAGAATTTACAATCAATGGCATCAAACGCTCCCGCCTATTTTCAAAAAGAAAATTCATTGGTGTATTATATATTTATAGATTGTACGCTAGGAGATAATCAAGAATTAAATGTTTTTGCCTCATAAGATACGTTGTACACTGGGAGATAATCAAGAAATTCTGATGGCAATATTAACTTTTATTGATCGCCTGATTAACTAGAAATTTATAGTAAAAAAGGAATTTATGCTCTGTCAATATTAACCTTTAATATTCTCCTGATTAACTAGGTTTTTATAGTAAATAGGGATTTATACTGTGTCAATTATCAAACTATAATATTCTCCTGATTAACTAGGAATTTATAGTAAAATAGGAATTTATACTGTGTCAATTATCAAACTATAATATTTTCCTAATGAACTAGGAATATATATTGTTATAGTGTATACGTCGATCACATTGAATTACAGCAACTAAAAATTTATGTTAAAGTATGAATTTTAATTGTTACAATACTTTGATTTTTGCATATTAAACTTATATGCTTCAAAGATGATTTAAATTCAAAGTGATATAAAGAAATAATTATGTACAATAGAAAGACACTTTGGAACCATGTGTTAGAGTTTAATATCTTAATTAATTTAGTTTAATATATAGTTAAGATAATAGGCACATGCATGGTAGACTCGGTAGTCATCTAATCATGTTGATTATTTATTTTTGGCTTACCTCTTCTGTTAATTATTCCTTTCCAAATTAAATAAATTTGGCAATATTCTTCATATAGTGGATAGTAGGTGGCACTTTTTTATGGTTGGTTTTTGCATTAATTAGAGATTGAATAATTGGAATATCATGAAAAAAGAAGTAGACAGTTTTATTATTTTAAAAGGAGCTAATATATACACTTGTAATATTTGGATCGGAAGAGTTATATACATACTAACACATTAAGTTTTTTTCTTTTAATCGGGCATACTAACACATTAACTTAAACATAAAAATAATTGTTATTATTTACATAATAATATGTGAATATATACATTAATGATGTGGATGATCTTTATCTAGGGAAGGTGGCCGAGTGTTTGTGGGAACTCTCTGGTGTCTCCTCGCAGATATGCAAATAATTTCGAGTCATCATATTAGAGTAGTATTTGTGTGCATATTATGCACAATAAAAATTGTGCACAAAGATTGGCTACAGTGTAGTATTATTTTAGGTATTGTATAGTATTAGTTTGGTTATAGTGTAGTATTATTTCAGACATTGTATGGTATTAGTTTGGTTAAAGTGTAGTATTATTTCGTAGATCTTGTATAATATTAGTATTATTAATACTATTGTATAGTATTAGTTCAGCTACATTATAGTATTATGTAAAAATGTTGTGTACACAAATATTTGTGTTTCTATTAAATGGTTAGCAATTTGAAGACGATCCATCCGTCGATTAGAAACGAAATAATTTAAAAAATTAAGATGCTATTTGGAAAACGGACTTCTCAGAATACGATCCACATCCAATGTTTCGAAGGTTGATTTTTTATTATTAATACACTAACTCATTAGTATTAATTAAGTGTTTTTTACTCCATTTTAGACTAATACAATCTGTAGATAAATTACGATGTAGATGAAAGTACCACTTAATGATCATTATATCAATGCCACTATAATATAACTGAGGTTTCACTCTTATATGAATTAAGATGAGTACTAGCGAGTATTTAGGAACGTTTAAATACATTTTGGTGCAATATAATAAATAATTAATGATCATCATCTAAATTAAAAATTAGGTGATGTATTCAAGGAACATATCACTAAATGAGAATTGTATCAATCAATACGAATATAGAAGAACACGAGGTTGAATTTATTTTGATAAGACAAGAACTCGTGAGGATTTAGGAACTTTTGAAATCATTATGGAGCAATATAATAAGTAGATAATGATAATCATCTAAATTACAGATTTAGGTGATTTATACAAGTAAAATATCACTAAATTTCATTATATCAATACGACTATAATAAGTAGATAATGATAGTCATCTAAATTGCAGATTTAGGTGATTTATACAATTAAAATATCACTAAATTTCATTATATCAATACGACTATAAAAGAACTCAGGTTTGAATTTATTTAATTTAAGACAAGAACTCTTGAATATAATTAGTAGATAATGTCAATCATCTAAATTACAGAAGTAATCAATTCATTCAAGGAAAATATCACTAAATGACAAGTATATATAATAGAATTCGAGACCGAATTATTTTTATTAAGACGAAAATGCTAACATCATTATTTCTATGTTGCCTTACATACTTGCTACTTGTGATGAATAATTCTCTTGCCAACCCTAATGTATTTCAACTTCGATTGATCCATCCAAACTCTCCTAAATCACCATTTTTCCAAAGCAATCTCTCAAACGAAGAAGAACGAATTAATCGCTCAATAGCACAATCTAACATACACGCTAGTTACCTTACCAATTCGCCATCATTAGCTCTTCGGATGAAGCAAGGGTCACAACGAATATATTACACGGTGCAAATTTGCATCGGAACATTCAGTTTGGTACCACCGTGCACGGATTATTACATGATCATGGACACAGGTAGTGAAAGAATTTCATCTTTTCAAAAATCCGAACTTATAGGAAGTAGGGGTGTGCATCGGTCGGGAACCGACCAAAACCTCCAAACCGAATTGTAGACCGAATTTTTTTCTCAACCCGAACACCGAACCGAAATTTTTAAAACCGAACGGTCGGAAACCGAAATATTTCGGTTTGGTTTCGATCTCGGACCGAATAAACCAAATTTTTTTACATTTTTTAAAAATTTAAAATTATGTGCAAAAATTAATATTAAAATTCTAAAAATACATCAAAAGACAACAATTACTACATAGTGTTCATAAGTCCACACTTTAAATATAAAAACTAAAATAATCGCTTATCGTTGACGATGATACGCTCCAAACAAAAATAAATATAAACATAGCAAACTTTGAAAAATAACGATGACTCGATGACTAATGAGTAAGTATTATAGATTAATAGGATAATAGGATTAATATAGAATAAGTATTATAGATTACTTTCTAGTGATTCTTGAACTAGGAATTAGGATAATAATAGGATTAATATATTAAATAAAAAATTATTAATATAAAATAATAAGATTAAGTATTATAGATTAATATATTAAGTATTATACTTAATATTATTATATAATATATATATATATATATATATTTGGTCGGTTCGGTTTTTACTAATGAAAAAACCGAACACCGAACCGAAAATCGAAATTTTAAATTTCTTCGCATCGAAAACCGAATCAAAACCAAAAACCGAACCAAATTTTTTATTTTGGTCTGGTTTGGTCGGTTTTTTCGGTCCAATCCGAATTTTGCACACTCCTAATAGGAAGGTGAAATAAATTCATTTATATTAATTCTCTAACATGGTAGCAGCCTTACGTGGCTGCAATGTGAAGGTTGTATACAATGCTTCCACCAAATACCAATGTTGTTTCGCCCTAAGAAATCCAAATCATATCACCGTGGTTTTTTCCGCAAACAATACAAGATTGGATATAAGGATGGTTCCTACAGTGCAGGCGACCTCGCCCGCGAAACATTTTATTTTCCATCAAACAATGGCAGCAAATCATTAACCAAGACAAAAACGTGAAATTCGGGTGTGGATATTATAATGATATGTCGTACGGCAAAGACACTAAAAATCGGATTGCTGGAATTTTTGGACTCGGGGGCTTAACTCATCGTTCCTGAACCAACTCGGTCATCTTACCAATAGCATATTCTCCTAGGCTCCATTTGGGTGGGGTGGATTTGAAATCGGGATTTGAGGATAATATACCACGTATTTAGGCAAACTAAAATGGAGAAAAGGTAAATGAATGGATTTGATTCACTCAAATATTAAGCATAAGTGGGAGAAGTGAGAGGATTTCAAATGACTAGGTTTTATTGGGTATTTGAAATCCTTCCACTTATAAGCAATATTTGTGTGAACCAAATCCATTCATTTAGTTTTTCTTCATTTTGATTTGTAAATGTAGGGTGTATTATTCTCAAATCCATTGATTTCAAATGACTCCATCCAAATGGAGCCTATTGTCTTCCAACTTTATATACCCCGGTGCTGACCCATTTCTAACATTTGGCGATGCTAAAATTAAACCCGGAGTTGCTAAAAGCACCAAATTATACACACAAAGAGTAACTGGAAATTACTTTGTAGAATTAACAGGCATTAGCATCAATGGAACCAGGTTAAAAATTAACCCGGCTGTGTTCGGTTTCAAGAGTTTAAATGGGTTGGAACAGTATTTACAAGACTTGTATCCCCTGCCTTCGACGCAGTGAAACAGGGCCTGGAAAATTATTTTATGAAATCCAAGAGTTTCACGAAATTCAATCATTCAACATTGGAATTATGCTACGAGATGGGAAATGTTAGAAGTTTAAATAGTCTACCAAGTGTAACTTTCCATTTGGCGGGATCAAATGCAGATTTTGTAATGAAGGGAGAAGCAGTGTACGTGGATGATTTTTCAGAGGATTCTAGATCATTCTTTTGTTTGGCGATGGTGCGGGACGCAAAGGAATCCATTCTTGGAAGTAATCAACAAACAAATCATAGGATCAGTCATGATACCAAGAAAGGATGGCTGATTTTTTATCCCCAGGATTGTTCTATATACTGAGAATCATTGAGATGTTCATACTATATTATCAAGAATCTATGTACCGTTTGCATAAGTTAATTTGAATAAAATAAAGAAAGCATTATTGAATTAATGGATTCTTTATTGTCTAAATATGCTCACTTCATAATGAATTGTCAGCATTACATATTAACACTGTGCTAATGACCAATAATATATACTCCTCATTTACTATTTAAAATTTTAATAGAAGTGTTGTTTATTGAAGTGAGTAAGAGTAGGGGAGATTGAATTACAGTGGAAAATTGAATGGCATAAAATATAAATAAAAGATATTTGTAAAGGTTTAGTTTCAGAGAGAATAGTTGTTTTTCAGAAAACAAAATTATCATGTCCATTTTTAATTTTAAGCGATCTAAATAACAGCGGAGGGAATACTTAAATAATAAAAGATAAAGGACCAAAACTGGTCACTTCACTTGAATAAAACATAAAAGGCTGCTAATGAGTAATGAGGGAGCACACGATTTACCTGAAGATGGAACTCTTGCACCCAAGCTAACAAAAAACCCATAAATTCAATCTTGCAGAATAATGGAAAAATAAAAATATAATAAAATCAAACTACACAAACCTTCGAAGATATCAAGATAATTCCTGCAAAACTCAAGAGAAGGAGTGTGTTTTGTGTATCTATTTCCGCATCCATTTCTCAGACGCTCTTCTCTCTCCCGTTCAAAGGCGTGTTTTGTGTATAACGACTTCTCTACTTCTAGAAGACTTCGCCGGGTCCGAATATCAACTGGTCCATGATTCGGGTTGATCCAACGGGCTATTGAACATCTTGGGTTGGGCCGCGACAATTTTTTCTCGTATATGATTAGGATGGGAAAAATATTGAAAAATACGGTGTGGCTTTTACCGCATTTAAAATTATTACATTAATCAAAATTTTAATATGGTATGATTTTATACGATAATGGTATATAAAAATATTATTTTATACTATTTTAATGTTTAATTATTTTGAAGATCATCAATGCCCGTTAAATTGAACTGAAGCCCATCAGCGCCTAACCCATTAAATATTAAAGTCAAATATTTACGTGCAGTTACACCATATAATGTAGGTATATTTTTAAATAATAATACAACATCCTGTCCAATAAATTTATTCACACTTTCTTTTCTGGTGTGTTCAAAAAAAAATTCTCATTTCACTTTTAAAAATAATTCTATCTCACGCTACTTTATCTATCACCCTTTAAACATCCACATATTCACCACACATTTTTACTTTATACATAAACTATTAAAAAAGGAGAATAAATTTATTGGATGAAAATAGTATTAGTTATTTTATTAAAAATATTATTTGATTAATATTAATTACTTTCTCTAAACATAATTAGTATTAATGATGCACCATTTATATGGTGCAACTAATTAATTAAAAAGAACCTCTAGTAGTCCAGACTCAATTCACATCATGATCTCCCTGCCTCATTCTTCCACAAACCGCCTCTTCTCCTCTGCTCTATTGTGTAATGTGTTTTTAAATAGTTTGAAAAATCTATTGTGTTCTCTCTAGATGGTGTTCTTCCATATCTTTATTAAATGGTATACAATAAAATTAATTATTTTTACAAATTTGTGTAGAAAATAATTCGGTATAGAATCGTATATCAAAATTTTGTTATAAAATAGTATATGTAGAATACATACCCATATTCCCCGTCCAAAAAAAAAAAAAAAAAAAGAATACATACCCATATTTTGGTATACCTAAGTTTTCGGTTAAATAAAACAATACACATGGTTTTTTTAATACTAAGTGCTCGTTTGGTTTGCATGATTAGGACATGACAAATAAGTTAACATGGGCTGACAAGTGTTAAAATGAAGTCAATTGTGTCTGCCGAATAATTAATGAGGGAAACCAAACGGCACTAATATGACAATTATGACTCAATATACAATATGAACCACCCCTAGGTAGCAAAATAAATTTACATGTCTATTGATCCAATTTTAAATAAAAATAAAAAGTATTTCAAATTTTAAAAAGGTACTCCCTCCGTCCCAATATAAGTTACTATTTTTTTTTATTTTGATTTATTCCATTATAAGTTACTCATTCTATTTTTGGTAGCTATCCTACTAAATTTATATCCCTAATGCCTAGATTATTCTATTATTTAGACATATGTCACTCATTTCTTTTTACGTTTTTCAAATTTACACAACAGCGTAACATGATATCCAGCCCTCAATTTTGACATCCCAACTTTAATGTGAAAAATTAATTACCTTGTCTTACTCATAATATAATGCAACTTCTTCTGATCTGCCTCATTAACAGGAGTAACGACAATAAAATTGTTTAAACATGTTATTATTACAAGAAAAACAATTTAGTTAATTAATTAAGAATCTAATGATGGATCCACTATACATATCTGAATAATTAATTCTACTGACGAAGTGGTATAAAGTCACCATTTATCCGATAAAAAAAAAAAAATTCTAGTGATTAGTGAGAGAAGATGCATTTCCATTAGAAGCAGAATGAGAGGTAGAATTCTTATGATTATGCATCCACACTTTGAAAACCTTCCTACTAATCCCCACTCCTCTGCAAAACTTCTCGATTTCATCTTCCTCGTCTTTCCGCTGCATTCTCCACCCCAGCTTCTCCGCGAACCCCATCATTTGCTCCTTCTGCTCCTCCGTGAACTTCGTCCTGAACCTCTTCTTGCTGCTCGTCTCCGCCGCCTGCGGCTGCCCCATTCCGCCGTAGTCCACGGTCTCCTCCGCCACCTTGCGGTGGAAGTTGCGGTGGCAGCCGCATGCGGCGCAGCTCGCCGCCGCCCGAATCGTCCGGGATAAATTCTCCACAGCCGTCTGTGGCATAGCTTCCCAGGCTTGCTGCATGGTTCCTTAGGCATTCTCTGTATATAATCTCACTCATGTTATTATGATCACTACCCTCCATCTCTCTTGATATACTACACAATTAATGAATGAATGATTTAAAAGAAGAAAGTGAAGAAGGAAGTAATAAACGTGGTAGCAATGAATTACACTGTGCTTTGTTGACTGATCTTGTGAATTTAACCAGGATTTAATAGGGGTTAGGTGTATTTCATGCGGTAATTAGTTGCACGACAAAGGGACAATTGACAGCCATGTCTATATTTTTCTATTTACACAACAAACAGGGATCTTACCAATATGTGAGGCTCCCATACGTCTAAGCTCTTCTCTATACATTGTGGCTGCATTACAGCCAATCATGTTTTTTTTTTTTTTTCCTAATCTTAATTTGTGTTGCTTTTATAAGTTTCAAATTCTATCTCTTCAATTAAAGATGGGTTGATCTATCTTTAAACTATCACTCTTTAGTTTGAAAGTATGAGTTAGAAACAAATGAACAAAATAAATTTATATACATTATACTCCCTCCATGCACTAAAAGTATGCTCGTTTGGTTTTGTGAGTTTAAAAAAACGTAAATAAAGTAGACAAAATAAAGGTATTTTAGGGAATCGTGTGGTCCAATTTTGAGTTAAGTCGTTGTTTATGAATATAAAGTCAAAAGCATGTGAAAAATTAAGTGATGGGTTGAATGGTGAAGCAAAACAAATTGTTGAAAAAAACAGTGAGCATACTTTTGGTAGATAGAGGGAGTATTATATAAGAGTGGATCTCCTATAAACAAGTTTTATAGTATGAAACTTGTATTTGATTCATTTTTCTGCCCATTAAATCGACTCATTAACCCTTACCCACAAAATTTGAATCAAAACAAGCAAAGGTCACACAACAGTTTGTCAATTATCATTCATCTATCATATATGATACCCTTTAGTAATATAGGTCATACCGTTTAGTTATCACGACCGATACTCTTTAATAATATAGATCATATTTCTTTTGTTATTACAATCGATATGATTTAGCAATGTACGACATACATTTCAATTATCACGACCGATATCATTTAATAATACGATTATATCCTTAAGTTATTAATAAAATAGATCAAGTTTTACCAACAAATTTGTTCATAATAGACGTCGTCCCATAATATACCTTCCTATTCCTAATTCACTTGGGTAAAGTTATTAGGTTCTCAATCGATTTCGATGAAATTAATTGTCATCCTCAACACAAATCACAATAAATAAATAAATAAATAAATAAATAAATAAATAAATAAATAAATAAATAATAGTTGGCTGTTGGCATGGATATCATGTATGCGAATTCGATGGACAAAGTATGGGTAATGAAATAGTAATTCATTGATAAAGATTATTTTGGATTATATATATTCCCGCAAACTCACATTGGCACGATCTCATAATTTGAAATATTCAAGTTGACATTCCATTTGTAGTACTATTAGCACTAGTAATTTTCTTGGCCGTTTTAAATATTATAAATTTTAACGAAGATTGTATAATCTATGAGATGCATGGTAATAAAAAAAAATTATTAAATTTATTTTATTCATTTACCAATTGATTTTTATTAATTTCTTTTACTAATATTTTTATTAATATGTGAAGATTATATTGTATATAGGTGAGTGTCTCACAATTATTTAATTAATAATTATATATACAGTTATTAATTATGTATTATATGTAGCACAAATGTTAAAATTTATAAAGTGATGTAAAATCTAACAAAACTTATTTTAGAACTAAATTTTATTTGTATATGTGAAATATAGATATTAAATTATAGATCTTTAAAAAAAGACTAATTAAAATGAGGTAGTACTGCATAAAACCATCTCATGAATCTTATTGTTTGCTATATAAAATTTAAAATTCACCTCCAATATATTAAAAAAATCAAATTTCACCAACTTATTTATTTCCTTAATTAATAATATTAGTTAAATGGAGCTTTGTCTCAGAGATTCATTTTGTGGGATGGTTCATATATACAAGTCTTTATTATTTGAAATTTCACTGGAAAAAAAAGTTTTTATTAATAACATGTGATTTTGGCGGGAAAATGATGGTTTTTTTATTTTGATAGACTGTAGTATATATATATATATATATGTATATATATATAATATTCTCTTTTGAGCTTTTATGAATTGAAAAGTGTTTTTATGTAAATCTGCACCGATTCATACTGCCCAAATCAGTGTAAATCTCTCAAACCAATACAATTACAAATCAGGAATTAGATTCACATTTTAAATTTAGTTGATGAAATGAAAAGCTTGTAATAGGAAGAAAACTGTTTTGTAATGTGTCAACAGCTTTTTAAATTTAGTTGATGAAGAGTTTTTTTTTTTTTAATTTTGTTTTTAATTGATTGAGAAACAAAATTGTTTTTTATCCCTTTAAAAGACAATAAAAATACATAATCTTTACTTTAATTAATATTTGTGTCCAAAATAAGTGTGCAAATATCTTTGGATGGAGTAGTAAATTTTAAAATGATTATTTATATGTTTTTAATATATTAACTGAGAGTTTTTTACTGTTATTATGTCTTGGTTAGGTGTCAACTGTGTCACGTACAAAATGTGTGTATGAATGAGATGATCGCATTCGAAAATATTACTGCTTGAAGTTTTTCTTTAAAAAAATGTTTTATAAGCGCATTGCCTTAGAATTACATGACAACCTATCTACCTTAATATGGGAATTATAATAAATAATAATAATTTCCCTGTAGATTAGACATGACACATGAAGAGATGCATGAAAATTGGTGCAAAGGCAATGTATCTCTGGTAATTGCTATTAATTATTAGTTAAAAGAGCTAAGCCCTCAGAGTCAGCTCTGTCCCAATTCATGAACACAAATATTCTCTAACTATTTTGTACTTATCCTAATTTGCCTCATCTCATATAATATTACACTTAATTGCTTTTAACCCTTTCATTTATGAGATTAATCTAAATTAAATGAGTATGTCTCCTGTTAACAATTTTTACGGTGGACTAGATTCACAATATTGTGAAAATAGATCTAAATTCATTGATTAATATTCCAAATATTTAAACGTATATCTTTTAGTAATTAGGGTCATATCTTTCGGTTATTATGATTAATATCTTTTGTAATATTGGTAATACATTTTAGTTATCTCGACCTGGTATATTTTTTTGTATATATGTCATACTCTTCAATTATCACGACCGACATTTTTAATATAGGTCATATCCTTCAGCTTATCACGACCGATACCTTTTAGTTATACAAAAGAACTTGTGTGAGACAGTCTCATACATGAGACGTGATACTTTTTGTCTATTTTTATAGTACTCATATTTGAAAAGTATCATAAAAATATGTAAAAGTATCACGTCTCACAAAAACTCTCTTAGTATAGGTCATAACTTTCATCTCTAATTATTGATACACTTTAATAATATAGGCCATATATTTTAGTTATTACGAATAATATTTTTTAATAAAATAAATTTAATTTCACGGCCGGTGAAACTTTTTCACAATAGATTTTGCCAAATAAAATATATTCTACTCATTTTTAACAGGATTCTCCTCATTAATTTGATTTGTTCTCTTCAGTTAGTTATTGAATTTTGATGTGTTCCCTATGAAACCATTTCGAAAGTTGGTAATAAATTGATTAATTTTATATTTTATTTACAAATTTAAACTTAAATGAGATTAAAGTTTTTCATAATATCAAAGTTTTAGATTAAGCTCAAACTCAATTGAAAATAATTTCACTCATATTAAATGATATCCACTTCATCCGTCAAAAAAAAAAAAAAATGATATCCACTTCATATTTCCAAGTGTTTGTATAATTGTGAACTTTTAGATGAAATAATTCTTTAGATATGTCGTATGAATAACAAATTTATCGATTGAACTAAATAAAATAATAAAATGTATTATTATTATTATTATTATTATTATTATTATTATTATTATTATTATTATTATTATTATTATTATTATTATTATTATTATTATTATCTTCTCCCTCATGCATATAACATATGAATCATGCACAGATAGGAATCCATCAAACAGTATGGGCATGATCAATAATATTAATAATGCATAACATTGGGAACATGCACAAAATAATACTTATGTCAACTACACCCGGTCCCCATTCTTCTGTTCTTAAACCTAATTTTTATGTTAATATAAGTACAATTTCCCATCGATCTTCTTACGATTTTGTTTCATTTGAAGACAAAAACATCATATAATACTATTTTTTATGAATGAAGCAAGACAAATTTTTAATAATTAAACGTTTAATAAAAAACATTATATATATATATATATATATATATAATTTACAATTTGATTACTAATATAGTATTAATTAATTAACTTTACAAATATTAATATTAGTTTATAATATTTTTAGAGTTCAATTATATTTTATACTCCTAATTCAAAAATACTGCATCCCCCAAGCGTGTATAAATTATATTCTGCAATAAAATATTATTTATTGGTCCATAAGGACCATAACTATTCCGCTGTTTGAAAAGACCCAACAAATTTATATTTTCAATAACTCACACAATTAAAAATATCTAGTTTATATCTGATCCAATATCACTGAAAATTAGAAATTTGTTGGAAATTTGTGTGTACGTACGTGACCCCCAAATATGGGATTTTTTATTATTTTATTATAATTTTTAAAATTTTAACAATTTTCTGTATTTTCTTAACAATTTTGTTTGGTTTACTGTTGTTTTCTTTTTTGAGTTTTTCGCATGTCTAATTGTGATCTTAATTATTTATTTTATATTGATTTTTTTTGGTATTTATTATTTTATTTTCATTTTTTATGTTTTGATTGTAATTTATCATATTCCAATAGTTCTTTTCGGTAAATTTTAAGAAATCTATTGTTATTATTAAGATATTTTGTTGGAGTTCTCTTTTTTAGTTTATGAGCATTTATTCATTATGACATTTGCAGTCATCTCTATTCTCTCTAAAGAAAGTTCGAGAGTCATTTTTGTTCAGTGAAAACTTTTGATTAGTTGTGCAGCTACAATTGGAAAAGTTAAAGTTCAAAAGTCGTTATATCATGGAAGCACGTATATAGATATTGAAGTACGGGGCAATTTCGTCATATGGAGTACTCGTATCTCTAATTTTTTTCAAGTTATTAACTTATTTAGATGTATAAAGTTGTTACTCCCGTGAGAGGGATCGAGAGAAGTACAATGCAATTTAGGTGTATTTTTAAACCGTTACTCTTGTATACACCGAACTATCTCGCTTATTTTCAATGAATAATTACGAACCGATCAGAACTATTCAATGTAAACAATCGTGACTATTTATAACTATTAAAAATACACTTAAATTGCATGGTATACCCGATACACAAGAAACTTGTTTAAACAAATTGTAAGGTAATAATGGTCACGTACATTCACAATGGACACATATATATGTCTGAATGTTGGCAAATACTTGGAAGAGAAATGTGTGTCTCCTATATATTCTTCAATCACTATAATTCAGAGGTCACATGCAAATGTAGTTTTACAAAATGTAGTGTGTGGGTCTCTGCCCTATTGCAACTTGCAATTTATGACCTCATCATATATCACCCCACAGACCCATCCTTGCATATATTTCTCCCTCTATTTTTGTCTTAACCAACGAAATTACTGTTTTAATTGTATGTTTGCAAGAATTGTTTCAAAAACATTCTCAATTTCTTGTTGAAAATCATGAATAGGTTAATTAGTGTGTTTGTAATCATCATCTTAGCTGCTTTTTGTTGTAATGTCAGCCACAAGATCATAGAAAATCATTATGCATATATATTTGAAACTCTCCATGTGGAAAATAAGGATGATGATAAAGCTAGCTTAAAGACAAAATTTTGTATACATTAATTAAATATATCGTCTAATTTAAGTTTAATTTTAAAGCTAGGCATGATATGTATTAGTTATTTTACTAAAATGTATTAATGTGTATGTTTTTATTGAAAAATATTAATGGTACAATTTGCAATACATGTTAAGAGTGTTGCTCAAGGGTTTTAGAGCAATTTTGCAATTATAAATTTGGTTAAATAGGGATAATTAATTAACAAATAATTAAGAATGGAATATCTTTTACATCCTAATAACTGAATTGTCCCACATCACATTTTGATTTTTACAAGAAAAGAAAATTTTGAGAAAATAATGGAATATAGGATTTCTTTCTTGAGAAAAGAAAAATTATAAAAATAATTGGATATTTTTATTGAGGAAAGAGGATTTATAAAAGTAATTAATACGTTTTTCCCCCAACATTTCATTTGTAAATAAATAAAGTACACAAAACTAACTCTATAATTTTTTTAATAATGTTAATAACCAATAAAAGTTACTACCTCCGTCCCAAGAATTTTTACACACTTTTCTTTCCGATCCGTCCGAACTCTTTCGCACACTCTTAAAAAGGAAATAAAAGTTCAAATTATTTACAAAATTGTCACTCATAAACGTACTCAATTAACACATTTTTACTTAAACCCAATTAAAACCCAACTCACTAATTAAAATCCAATATCTAAAACCACCCCACCTATTCCATTAACTTTTTCTTAGTTTTCGCGCATACTCAAATATACCGAAAAACCTGGGACGGAGGGAGTACATATTAACTAACACAAGGAATATAAATCCAACATAGAAAAGTATTATGTGAACAAATTACTGTAAAAATTATTTTAAAAATATTAATTATTTCACTAAAAATATTAATTGTTTTCACACAATTTTACTGACAAAATTTGTCCGTACCATACCAACTCCAACAATAAATAATTGAAACGTCCTTTGCAAAACATTCAAAATTCACTCATTAATAAAAACACAATGTAAATAGATAAATATTTAAAAAAATGTTTACACAATTTTAATTTGAGAGGAGGGTAGGGGCAGAAAGGCAGCAATGGTCAGTGGTGGTATGTATATAATATTGGGATAGAACCGAGGGGGCTTAGCTCATTAGCCACAGTGGCTCCTTACTTAAGTGGGAGACCGAGTTCGATTTTCATTTGGGGAACGAATTGGAGTGGAAAGTATAAGGAGGCTTGGAGAATTTGGAATTGTAAAGAACTTGGTGAACTAATTTCTAACCACTAACAACTAACATTTACGAGATAAAAAAATATAGTATTGGAATAGAAAGAAGCCAAATTAATTAATTAATCAAGGATAAAAGAGGTTTCCAGACACCAAAAATGGCCCTCCCCTTTGGTGGCTGCCGCCGGGGGCCCTCCCCCATCACCTCCAAAACATTACCAGTACTCCCTCTGCAGACTATCACAGCCCCATATTATTTTTTTAATTCCTTTTATGGAGCGAGCTCGTATATATATAGGATATACCTACATATAGAATCAATTATAATACATTAGTAACACATGATAGAAACGTGATATTAATTTTAATTAAAACTGACCTGATAATTTAACTTAATTGTGATATTAAATTTGATTAAAAATATGAAATGAATAGTTGAATTTTTTAAGATAATATTTTCTCTTTCTCTGAGAAATGTGCTTAGAGGTTGAGCTAATAAATTAATTTACGTTAAATTTATTCATATAATTTTGGTCATATACAACAAGGATGTGTTAAATTATAGGTTTAAAGTCGGAATTTAATTTGAACAAAAGAAAATGAGTATATAAATATATTTGTATTGAAGTGGGGGATGATTGCAAAAGACATTCTCGATCAGTTGCTGCATGTGTCGTATGTCGGAATACAACTCTTATAATGTCCGCTTTCTTTCAACACCCGCATCTTTTAATCATTAATCATTTCGTTTGTCATTTTCTCATCACAAATTAAAGATAGCTAGACTCTGTTTTTATGTAAACAATGCTCGTTTGATTTGCATGACTGAACATGATAAATGAGTTAACGTAGGTGTGAGTGTTAAAATGAAGTCGATCGCGTCTGCGGATAATTAATGGGAAAAATCAAATGAGCACTAAATATGTATGGTGATTATGAGTTTTACTTTGAAGAGCAACAATATCTATTTGATGAAATAAGGCATCGGAAAATATTAATTCATATGAATTACTAATATTATTTATCACATGAACTAATACTTTCCGAATCTAACACCAGTCCCTTGTAATATTTCAACAAAAATCATCACCCCATAAAATATCGATGATTGAGGAGGTGTGTATTTGCTAGTTCCAATGAGAGGAAGAGTGAATGGATGGTTTAGATATTTCATATTTATATTTAGAAATTAATTTTAGGGATGTATTTCCTAAATAAAGAAGTGGAAATAAATAACTGGGCCTTTCCTCTTTGGCCCAATCTTTACCATTTACAAGCCCAACAATCATCCTCTTTCTTGTCGTCTTCTCATTCATGCTAAGCCTCATTTCGTGTTATTTATTTTTCTGTCTCTATGAAATCACCGTTTGTGCTAAGCAACCCCAATACTACTACAATTTTTAAATTAAAAACAAGGGTTTTGCTTTGGCTTATAATTTTGTTTTGAATTTATAAAACATGAGTTTATAAATTGTTTAGTATTTTATAAATTCAAAATATCAAAGAATTTTTCAAACATTTTGACAACTTATATAATCTACTTAAATATTACTGTATTTTATAAATTTTTGAAACAACTTATAAGATGTTAGTTTATAAGATGCTTAACATGAATTTAGCCAAACGGGTTTAGAGCAATGGTGGGGGATTTTTTTAACTTTTAGTTCTTTCTAGGCTGCAGCTGTTTTTTTGCTTCTGAATTTATATTATTGATTTAATTATAAATTTCTTGTGTTTCTTAATCTCATGAGTTTTCGTAAGTGAGCGTGTAAAACTGTTCAGTATTTGTATAATTGTATTTTAAATTAAATAGTTTACTAATTTTGCAGTACATAAAACAATGAGTAGCTCTCGCGTTAAAATTTCCATCCGAAAAAACACTTGAAAATAGAAAGAAAGACATTCTCGCTATTAAACTTGTTTTTGCCCGGTCATAATCCAAAAAAATTAAGGAAATTGCCTAACTAAGCTTGCAGATGTATTAACAGCACAACAACTAATTTTTTTTTTTTTGTTAAGGAGGAAATACTGGAAGGCGTAAATCCCACTGTAGGAGGCCCCTTGGTCGTGTGGGTTGTAAATCGAGTGATGTGCACGAGTGGCGGCCATACAAGGGAGAGGACTTTCGGGAGACACAAATCCAAAGCAACAACCTCTACAATATTTCATCAAAGAATTCTCACCACACGGAATCGAACCCAAGATGTCGGAGTGTATGTGCTCCACCACCTTGCCCACTTACCATTCGTCTATGCCTGGGGCACAACAACTAATACTTGTTAAGCATAAAAACATATATTGTATAGACATTTCAAATAATGCAATTTAGTTATTTATTTTTATAAGGAAAAGTGTATTAAAGCTGGTACAAGAAGTACCAAAGATACAAAGTATTCTTTACAAGGATTCGATCATAGCTCTAGGATTATTGAGCCAATCAAAAAGAGAAATTACAGATTTGTGGAAAAATCACCGACACTCCAACCCCACAAACGAATCTTAATGTCTTCGAAAATAGTCTCCCATTCTAAATAATGCAATTTAGTAATAGCATGTGATACAATTAATAAGTAATTCAAACGTATTTTGTAACCAAGACAACAAGTAATACGTAATATTGTATAAGTAATACCGTATAATAGTTTTGGGAGTACTATTTGTGTGCATATTGTGCACAATAAAAGATTGTGTGCACAAAGTTTGGTTACATTGTATTATTAGTTTGGTTGCGGTGTAGTATTATTACGGACATTGTATAGTATTAGTTTAATTATAATGTAGTATTAGCAACATTGTATAATATTAGTTTTGTTACAATATAGTATTAGTTTAATTATACTATAGTATTAAGTAAAACATTGTGCATACCGCACAATTTGCACACAAATATTTGCCTAGTTTTGGTCATCAGCGATTTTCACGAATTTTGTTTCCATTAATTTTTTTACAGGCCGGATAGTTGTATCTTCTTTTTTTTTTTTCCGAAAAGAGATGTATCTACTTAATTATGTATAAACGTGTTTGCCTATATACGGGTCATTTGGAGAATAACTAGATGATCCTTTAGTTAGATATAATTTGGATTGATTTATTTTATACTTACATTTAAAATATTTATATTCAGAATCATGTATGATTTATAAATGCTATTTATTGTTTACTGACTTAATCTGTTACTCGAACATTTTTGGGTTGCTTCCTAATTGTATTATCATTATTATTTAAAAGGTATTAATTTTTTTCATTGAACAATATTAGTTATTTTTATTAAATAATATTAATGTGTACCAATTACAGTCCAAATATTACTCATGAAAAATTTCTTGTACTTCGATTAGATAATTTTAGGATCAAAATCGAATCGCTCTTTTGATTTAAAAAATAAAAAATAAAATTATCAATACACACTGCCTTACTACTGGTTCATAGAAGTTAAAAAAAAATAGAATTTCTGGGAGATAGAGGTACTCATTTCAAGGTCTGAAACTTCACTTGAAAATTGGAAACAATTAAATCAGTTATCAACTACTCATTCTACGTTATGTTTCTAATTTTTCAACGAGATTTAATGTAGAAGGGTGTGTTATTGGCTTATTGTTGTATGATATAATTCTGTCACTTTTTTTATCTGTGTCACTTTTGATGTTTCATTCCATGTTCCATAACGTGGATGGATTACATGGGACATGTTAAGAAATATTCAACGAACCACATAATCTTGGATTCATGTGTTAAAGATGATCCAAAAAGATGAAATATAGATTGGAACACAATTAGTGGCACATAGGAATTGAACCGCAAACGACCACTCGACCAATCATATGTGGCCGCCTTGCACTCCAACAAAATATCGAATTGGTTATGGAATTTTTTTACAAAATTTATTTCGTGATTAAATATTGAGGATTGTTTACGGATTTTTATTATTTATTTTATAACACTCCACTTACATAATTATCAACGGAATAATCAAGATAAATAAATATTTACGAAATAGTCCATATGCAATGATTGTCTACGCAATATTAGTAGGTTACACACAAATTATATTTTCGTAGTTAAAATAATTACATATGAGCAAATTCCCTTCAATTTTTTCGTTGAAATTTCGTAAGCAAATGTAAATGCCTACAAAATTTGCTTGGAGGGATCCACTAAGATTTGAAAAATAGTCTCAAGTACTAACATGTTCGATTTGAGTTACTCCATCCCATGACTAAGTTCTGTGACAACCGTGCAAATTCTAAATAATTGGCATGTGGGTGATATTTTTGTCCCACCTATATAGCCATGATAGAATTATCCCAACTGTAAATTGTCAAAATTGTCCTTCATTTTTCATTTGCAAATATTCAACTTTTGTTTTAAAAGTTGAGAGCAGCTTATATTATTTACCAAGAAATCTCATCTAATCCATCAATCCAAATATAAAATTAATTTTATCATTTCGGAAAAAAAAAAAAGATAATTCTACAATCCAGGACATATATTCATTTTAAATGTATTCAATCCCAACATACAATTCAATCTAATCGATGTTGTCCCGTGAAACAAACGAGCCTAATAGTGTTGCCCAAGAAAGTGTTGGTAGTGAGATTTTATAAATAATAGTCTACTATTCTTATAAATTAATTTTACTTCTTTACTATTTTGATGTGTTATGATTTACATGTGAAATCATTAATATTCTTAACACATGAAGAAGGATCAAGCATGGAAGTTATTTATTGGTTAATATTGATCTACTCGATCTCCTTTTTGTGCAATTATTTGTTATCTTGCCAATCTTCTCAGTGATCAATAATCTCTTGAACTCTATCGAAGACAGAATCTCCAAAATTTAGAGATATAACAAAGTCTAGATAAATTTTGTTTTCATGATTGATTGATGCTTCTCTATTATAATTATATAGTAATAGGTGTGACCTCATTGTCGGGTGGGATTAATTGTGATGGAGATTGTACATTAATAAATTTGTTTTTGAAGCATTTGTCTTAAAATTTATTTTATTAGTGATGGAAATGACTTTTATTATTTACATTATTATGTTAACTGTAAATACACTCGTGACTTTTTGTAATAATTTAGTCATGACTTTTTTTTTTTTTTTTAAATTTAATCATGACTTTTTAAGTTTTATAATGACAGCGTATTATTTCTTTATTTTTACCATTCACGATCCGTTTGACTAATTTTATGTTAAATATTTTATAAATTCTATCAATTGTTTCAAGAACTTATAAGATTCTAACATCTACAAGTTGTTTCAATAGTTTATAAGATTTAATTTTTTATTAGCTTATTATAAGTTGTTAAAGTGTTTTTGCCAATAAAACTTACAAGTTCTTTGATAATTTGAAAATTTTATTTTTGTAATTTTAATATTATTTAATATAATATAATAAATTGTGACTTAAACCCATGACCTTTGGACATATATAGTGGAGTTCTAATTACTTTGTCTATAAATACTTATTTTAAGAGTTTTTAAATTGTTAAACATCTTATTTTACCGAACATTTTAAAAGAAATTATAAGCTGATAAACGAATTATAAGTTGTTTCAAAAATTTATAAACTCAATCAAACGACAAACGATCCCTCAATGTATCTATCGGATCTCAAAGGGTGTCTATTTTTATGATTCCATATTGAATCCACAATGTATGTCAGCATTATAGAATAATGAAAATTATTAGTCTCTCTATCCACCAAAAGTATGCTCACAATCGCTGTTTTTCAACAATTTGTTTTGCTTCACCATTTAACCGTCATTTAATTTTTTCATATGTTGTCGACTTTATATTCATAAACAACCACTTAACTTATAAATGAACCACACAATACCCCAAAATACACTTATTTTATCTACTTTATTTACGTTTTTCTAAAACCATGTCAAAACCAAACGGCATACTTTTAGTGGACGGAGGGAGTACTTAAGAGAAACAGTTGAAAAGTATTAGTTTATATGATGAATAAAAAAATACTTTTTTGTATAAATTAAAAAAAAATTGATCGGATATAAATTAATATTTCTCTTCAAATGAATTAATACTTTTTCATATGAACAATACTTCTAATTATATATATTTAATGAATGGAACAAACTTTGATAAAAATTAAATCAAAACTGCACTAGTGGCCAAGTGATGTGTAGAAGTTTTTGCCAAAATAATACTTTACAAGTATTAACTTTACTTAATTAAGTAGACACAATAATCAAATCAACATTAACCCTGTACGTTCATTAATGTCGTTATTTTTTTATGATTAAATAGATATAATATAATACATGGATTAATGAATAAATTATTTATAAATGGTATATTAGTATATAATTAAATATAGAAAATATAAAATTATCAAAAAAAAATATTTTCAACCAAGTGGATCTCTTTTGTTGTAACACTTTTCTTGGCACATTTCAATAATGCTAGCACCTAGCATTTTTTTGTTATTATAATTGACGATTTTTATTTATAGTAAATAGCATTTTTCACCTGTAACACCTCACATTTTTTATTACCGATCCGAATACATATATGGAGTGAGTGCATATGTGATCGAATCTTTGAGAGTGTGCGCTCTTTAAGTGGGAATTTAATCTGATCAACAATAACCTCGGTAAAAGAAAATAAAAATGTGAAGTTTAAATTTAAATTTGAGTACGTTTTTCAACGTATCTAAACAGTACAATTCAATTACTGTTAAATAAAAATTATAACTATTCCATATAAACAATCATAATTATTTAAAATTCATTTAACTTTTCCGATGCATGCTTACAAGATCTTGGCCATAAATTTTGGTAAAATAAAATTCTTCCAAAATTATTTGTAAATGGTTAAGATTGTTATTCTCAACTATATATATATACATATTTATATTTATATTTATACTCCCACCCAATAACTTAATAATGCAGTAGGAGGAATTGAGTGGGCAATTAGGGCCCAGTTTGAGGCAACCCATCACCAAACGTCATTTGCATGAGACAATGTTTTTGTTGCCTGCCACTGTTACACTCATGCTCTTGTCGACCCAATCAATATTATTTATTTCATTTTAATTACTATCATATGCTAATAAATATATAGATTAATTGTATAAAATATGACGAAATTTGGAGTGTTTATTAATTATGATATATATATATTTTTATTAAATTTATAATTCGATACACGAACTAATTATTTATTGCACAATTCGATTATCGTGCTAATTTTTGTCATAACTAAAGATGATGTGGCGGTTGAAGTCGCATTTAATACCACGTGAAACACAAAAAAATTATCTGTAATGAGATTGTCGTATCATCTTTAGTTACTTTGAAAATTAATTTGATGCATAAAATTGCAACAAAAACTATAAATATTTCTAAGATCGTGAATTTTTATGCAATTAATCCTAATTATTTCAACCACATAACATATACGATCTTCCTATTTCTCACTGTGAGACGTTACAATGAAAATGTAATTTCATATAAGAATATTTCATATAATTTTTTGTCTGGATAATATTTAGTATGTCACTTATTTGGTTGAGGTCCCCAAAATTCTTTCTCGCCTATATTTAGTGGGATTCAGGGTGTTTTTACAAGTTCTGCTATTTTTTTAAAAATAATATTCCATTTATATTCATACTTATTGTGACATTTGTAAAAAGATCCGTCTCAGATGCGTTGCATTATTTTCTTAAATGATAATAAAATAATTTTTTCACTTTTATTTACCCTCAAACACTACAATATTACATCATATGTTACTATTATTCTCACGCTAACCCAATTTAATACTATTAAACAACTCTTTTATTAAAGTTGAAAAGACTATTCTACCCCATAAAAAAATAATTTCTATATTATTAAACAACTTTTACATTATATCAAATAGTAAATATCACAACGAGTATAGAACGGAGAGAATATTATTTTAAGAAGTCTACAAACACCACCTCAACTTTTTAACTTTTTTTTTTTTTTTTTTGAAAAGAACTTTTTAACTTTCTTGACTTTTCTTTTGTGGTGAATTGGATAGGACAAGAAATTTATGATGATAACCTATACAGATATGGGTAACAAAATAAACGCAGCTCACAATTATTTCTACTATGATTTATTTGGTCCAACCTCAACACATAATTGGAAACATAACAATTTCTTGATTTATTTGGTCCAACCTCAACACATAATTAGAAACATAACAATTTCTTGTAAGTTCATCCCACATGAAATTGTTAAATTAACATTAGAATGAAAAATATGAATGAGAAACGAGAGGTTACCGGTGAATAGTTTTTCATTGCTCCAAAATAAGTAAGGTCTTATTCTTTTTCAACCTATAAAGTTGGGATTTAGCATTTGAATTTTTTCATTCCGTTCATTTTTGGATTTGTAAATTCAATTTCTCATCTAAATACACATTCACCCCTATTATACACCTACGTATCTAAAATTATCACATTACCTTGTTTTTCTTACGTTTACTCATTCTCTCTCCTACTTTTTATATTTTCACTCATTCTCCCTCCTACTTTTCTTACATTTACTCATACTCTCATTTATTTTATTTTTTCATCTAATCATTATTTCACTATCCAACAATAATAAATGAATAAAATAATATTTTATCATCACTCAATAACATTAATTTGATATAAAGTTACATCCACCATACTCTTCCATCTCAAACTAAAACACGGATTTACTATTCATTAAATTTATTTTATCTACTTTATTTTTCGATCCGAAATTATCAAATCACACTCAAACCGGAGGAAAAAAAAACTAAAGTATGTGATCTTGGCTTAGGTTAAATTGGTTTAGCATATATAGTTAGTGTCAAATAGAAGTGAATGTGGAGTGTAAGTCTAGGTACATATGATAACAATCATACTAAATATGAATTCTCAAACTAAATCAAGCCAAATACCATCCGTAATATACCTAATACTAATTACTAAAAAAATAATTACTTTAAGATGAAGTTCTGAATGAGATTGTTTCAAGTATAATACTCTTAAAATTTAAATATCACAAAAAAATATGTAAAATTATCACATCTCATACAAAATTTTAAGTTAAATTGAATAAAAACAATAACTTTAAGGCGCGCCTAATTAACAAACCTCCAATTTACTTTACACATCTCAATTTATATATATATATATATATATATCACATTCAAAATAAATTTGGGGATTTATTTAGTAGGGGCCTAACTTTAAACACAACTCAATTTATTTTCCCATACCAAAAAAACAACCCATTTATCTCTTTTCTTTTGATATCATGTGGTAGTTATTTTTTTGCTTATATGAATTTTCGTTTTCTAAAATATTTTCTTTTAAAGCAGATTGTATAATTTATATTTAATAAACTTAAAAAATATGATAAAAGTAAAATAATCAAAAATAATTTTTATTGAAAATAAATAAATAGTTTCTAAATAAGTCGTGACCGGATGATTTACACCCAATTGTCAATTATTGGATATCTGTATAAAAATTAATGAATCAGTCTTAAGTCAACTTTGTTTGCAATATACAAGTGATACCACCATAGCATTCATTAAAAAAATCAAAACATTTTTTGTATACCATAATTATATTTATTCATATATTTTGACGTGTTGATTTGTGTAAAATATTAATTTATTAATTTATAAGAATAGTTGATATTATTAAATGAATCCCGTATTATATATATACAATAATTTTGCCAAATTAATTTAATGTTGTTTAATTACATTGGAAGTCCATTGACAAGAGCAAGACCATGAATTTATTGAATTGCATTGAGTATTCCTCACCTTATTTAATTTATTTTATCTTAAACGCATTAAGGTTAAATCAAAACTGACCAATTACGTACGCACAGCAGTCGAGTTTAATCAATATCTATATACATAATAATTAAAGAAGAGAAAGAATGACATTGAAACTTTAAGTACTTTGGCTCTTGTATAGATATATAGGAGTATACGTACTTTAAGTATGCATTTAAGAAACAATTCAGTATAATTAAACAAATATATATATATATATATATATATATATAATTAGATCAATTTATAATGGAAACTAGAATTTTTTTCTTAAAGTACGTTAAATAAGTCCGTTGGATTGACAAACAAGATCCCGTGTTCTCCTCTAATTAACATATTTTTCTTTTTCAATATATGACAATTGATTATTTGTCTTCACCTATATATTCAAATTAATTTCTACCGAAGTCATCATTAATAGACTGTTCTTGAACTTTTATAATGTACACGATGATCACCAATCAATTGAATAAAAATATAATGTTGATAGTATAGCGGATTACTAAAATGAAAGTCACATTTTTTTATTTTAACAATATCGTACCTTTTATTAATTTTTATCATAAATATTCGATCAATTTTCTGATTAATTACATACTTGACGTGACAATAAAAAAATTTAACTACTAACAACTAACATTTACCGATAAAAAAAAAGACAATAAAAAAATTCATGACTATAGTGATAAAAATATCAAAAGTGGAAAAAAATTTATTCACAATTTATTCACAATTTTTTCAATCGAGTGCCACAACCAATATGAGATCGTTAGAAAATAACCATCACCATGTTTTTAAAAAAGGAAAATTAACATACGATAAAAGTAAATTTTTGCATACACCGTGCACTTTTTTTTAATGGTATTACTCGAAAATCGGTTGCATCATACACACCAGCTTAAATGGTATTATTCGTTTAATTAAAAAGTATTATTCATTTTATTGAATGAAATTACTCAAAACCTGTTACACACAAATGTTACTCAAAATTAAGAAATTTTTATCGGACAAAGATGACTCGAACTCATGACCTTTGGGTCATAGGTAGTGGAGCTCTAACCACTTGAACTATACCTAAAAAAAAAAAAAAACTCAAAATTGAGAAAACTATGATCAACTAACAAAATATGATTAAATCATAACTTTAAATACAATTAACCCAAATAAAAAGCTGTCGGCTAAGTAAGACGAATTAATATTGTGGGCGTGGGCATAAGTAATTAATTAGGAGGAGGCGAGTGAGCTACTGCTGCTACAGTGTATCGATAAATAATATGCAATGCAACTGACAAAAGTTACACCCCTTGACGTGTACGTATATATGCAGTTGGCCTCTTGTTGTATTTATGCATGCAAAAACAAAATAAACAATAAAAATTTAAAAAATAAAATTACTGTGTCTATGAAATCATAATGAGTGTGCTTTTGTTCCTTTGTGGGGATGTTTTTCTTCGCGCTGGTTTCAACTTGGAACTATATACTCACCTCATTGGGTCAAGATTCAAGAACCCTCTCTCTCTCTTCTTCCTCTCTCTCTCTAAACTGTACCATAGGAAAGGTGAGGGTTTATATTTAAGGGAGAAAGATGTGAAAGCTGAAATATAGTACTAAAGAAACACACTTTTTCCATTTAAATTTTATCCAAATTAGATTTAATTAATGTTGAACACCATCGATCCCTCCCCTCCTCCGACCCCTTCTCTCCCAGCAAGAGGCGGCGACGCCCCGCCGGAACTCCAGGTATTTAATTAATTAAATCTATTTATATTTAAACATGTCACACAAAAATCAAATTGAATTATATATTTTCTACAATCAAATTTTAAAAAAAAAAAAATTGTCATAGATCCAGATGCAGAAGTGGTATCCCTCTCTCCAAAAACCCTACTGGAATCGGACCGGTACGTGTGCGAGATCTGCAATCAAGGCTTCCAGCGTGACCAGAATCTTCAGATGCACCGGCGGCGGCACAAGGTGCCGTGGAAGTTGCTAAAGCGCGAAACACCAATCGCTAAAAAGCGTGTTTTCGTTTGCCCCGAACCGAGTTGCCTCCACCACGACCCGTGCCACGCGCTTGGCGATCTCGTGGGGATCAAGAAACACTTTCGGAGGAAGCACAGCAATCACAAGCAGTGGGTGTGCGACAAGTGCTCCAAAGGGTACGCAGTTCATTCCGACTACAAAGCGCATCTCAAAACGTGCGGCACGCGAGGGCATTCTTGTGATTGCGGCCGTGTGTTTTCCAGGTGAATTAATTAATTAATTAATTAATTAATTTAATTAATTTTGAATTTTCCAGAACAAAGGACATGTCCTTTCACCAATGATTCTTGTATTGTATTCAGTGCGAGAATGTTTAAGCATAATTGGATCAGTTTCTCTTTCTATAATTTAAGGGTGTGCTGTGTCAAATCATTTTCTCCACCAGTGCATCCTATTAATATATTGGCTAGGTTTTATTTCACCCATGTCAGCTCCTTTAATTAATTAATTAATTAATACTCTCGGATCATAACAATTTTACACAATTTTTAAGAAAGTAATAAAATCATGAGTGGTACATTTAGTAAGGCCAAACAATACTAAAACGCATATTTTATGCATGGAGCCTAGCTAATGAAGTTTTTCATAATGTAGGTACCTTTTGGAATTTAACTTGTTTGACTGCATTGCTATTAAGTTAATGATGATGATTCCAAATTATTAGTATGGCTCAATTTAGTGACCATTACAATCATCACAACTAATTATACATATATAATGATTTTTACTTAAAAGGGCAAAATATAAAGGGATCAAATTACACAGTAAATTGATTTGCGTTTTTATGTGTATTTTGAATAATATTATTTGTTTTATTTTTTGTAGTAGTAATATTGTTTATGGAAAACAAGTAATACCGTTTTCAGTTATTTTGTGAAACTGATGTATAAAAAGTTGTTTTTTTAGAAAGAAACTTTTATTGCTCTCTCGTTTCTAATTATTTGTCAGATTTTATCCAAAATTTGGTAATTCTAATTATTTGTCACTTTGGTAATATTTAACCAAATTTAACTTTTTCACCTGTAACCTTAATAAATACTACATATTTCCTTGTAATTAATAAATAAAGGTGTAGTGTATATAAAAATTGGTGGAGTAATAAATTGAGATAATGGAGGTGATATATGATGGAATTAATTATAAAGCTTGGTTTTTGATTAATTATTTTTTATTTGCAGGGTGGAGAGCTTCATAGAGCATCAAGACGCTTGCAGTATGGGGCGGCTCCGATCAGAATGCAACCCTCCTCCGCTGCAGGCGGCCTGCCTATCACGAACGGCGTCGAGCCGGAGCCCCTCCAGCGACACCAACTTGAGCGGCGGCGCCATCTTCATGGGGGCACCATCCACCCCCAAGAAGAGCCCCCGCCCCCAAATCTAGAGCTGCAGCTCCGACGAAAGCTGCAGAGCATTCGACTACGGAGCTGCAGCTCTCTATGGGGTCGGAGGAGGAAGCCCCTCCGACCCCACTGAGGAGCAGCTCCGCGTAGCCTTGGCAGAGAAGGCGTACGCGGAGGAGGCGCGGCGGCAGGCGAAGCGGCAGATAGAGGCGGCGGAGCAGGAATTCGCGAAGGCGAAAAGAATCCGGCAGCAAGCGCAGTCGGAGCTGGAAAAAGCGCAGGCGGTGAAAGAGGAGGCGACGAAGCAGATCGATTCAGCTATTTTGGAAATCACGTGCCGCACGTGCAAGAGTAGGTTTCAATCTGCTGAAACGAGCTCATCTTCGTCTTCGTTGAGCTATATATCCGCCGCGCTTAGAGAATGGCAAGTGAGGAGATCAAGTGAACATATATGATGATTAATTAATTAATTAATTAATTAGCATGCATGCAAATTGAAGATTAAGGATTTGCTAATTAATTATGTTTGAATTAATGTTGTTAGATTTGTTCATTTATTTCCATAGATATGGCTAGATACGTACTAAGATGTGCCTTTTTCAGGAAGCCTTTTCAGGAACAATGATGTGTTCTTTTTCTTACTTGTCTATTTCTTTAGGAAAAAGTTGTGATATTCATCAGAGTCGCAGTAATGGCCATTCATCTTTATACTATTGATATTGATTATCTTTTCTTTATCGACTGTTATTGTTATACCGGCGTACCTCTCCACTTTTTCTCAGTGAATTTTCAACAAATAATCATCGATCCATTCTGCACATTCTACGTTTTCTACTTAATTTTACCTTTTTTTAATTAGTTGACATTTCGTATTATTTGGTCAAATTTGCTAAAACAAAATTAAGCGTGTTTATCAAATTAATAATGGTAAATAAATTTAAATGGATTCACTACAAAAAAATAGTCACTTACCGACGGATTTCCGTCGGTAAATTGGTCATCCGTCGGTATTTTTCTCGTCGCAAAATACCGGCGAAAAATTAATTCGTCGGTAAATACCGATGGATATTTGTCGGTATTTCATCGGTAATTGATGAATATTAGTCGGAAAACACTGTTTATAAAAAAATTCAAAATTTTATAGGTAAATCTGAAATTTGAAATTCCGATGGTATTTTGTCGGTATTTGTGGCGGAATTTGGTCCGTCGATATTTCATAATTTTTTTGTAGTGATTAATTTTGAATTTTTAAATGAAATTAAAGATTTTTCGGAAAAAAATGAGATTAAAGATTTTCATCAGAGTAAATTTTTTTAATTCAAACTCAATTAAAATCAACTTCATCGATCCATATTAAATCCAGATGAGATGAAACTCATCTCCATGTTATTTTATTTTTCAAGTGTTTTATCTTTCTTTTTGTTCTAATTTTTCTTTAAACTTATTATTTAATTGGATAATAGAATAAATAAATCTAAGCCCTGGTATCAATTTTAAGGTAAAAATAGAAAGAAATGGAATATATGAGAAATATAACTTTTTAGCAAGCATGATGATACTTTTTTTGCCTGATAAAATTAAAAAGAAAAAAGCAAGCATGATGATACTCTTTTGAATTGCAATCATTTTGAAAGTATTTTTAACTTTTCTGAATAATTTTGACCAGATTTGACCAATTGATGGGTGAATTTAGTGATTTCAGATGTGGAAAATGATGTTATCCTCTTTTCTTATTGTCTTTCTCTACGAAATTCACTGCTAAGAACTCGGCTTAAACGAAATAAAAATAGTACTGGCGAATGTAATTAATACACAAAAATTTATATTAAATTGTCTCATGATATAAGTTTTTATAATACTTTTAAACCTAAGTAGGGGCTTTCTTGAGTCAGGTCATGTCGCGCGACTAACATTAGTGTCGGGTTTTATGAAACAGTCGTGGATCTAAAATCTAATGGTTTAAAATTGATGACTGTCACTGCTAAACTAAGCGTCGCACTAGTCATCGTTTTTATGTCATAATAGTGTCGCCGTGACTTTTATGATTTAATTTAATTTTTTTAAAAAAATGAGAAAATCTCTCACACGTTCACGTTCCACCTGCCTTATAATTTAATTTAATAATTTGATTTTTAAAATGAAAATCATCTTTACCTACATCATCGTTTTCTCCATTGAAATTAACTTCCTGTTACACCATCGTCTTCTCCATTTAAAATCATCTCCTTACACGTTCCATTCGTGAAACTAACTTATTTACACCATTGTCTTCAACTTTATGCTCCACCATAATTTAATTTAATAATTTGATTTTTAAAATGAAAATCATATTTCTCGCTTACATCATCGTTTTCTCCATTGAAATTAACTTGCTTGTTACACGATTGTCTTCTCCATTGAAAATCATCTCCTTACATGTTCCATTCCTCAGCGAAACTAACATCTACACCAACTTTCTGCCTCCACCATTCTATGAAAATTTCCATTCTTTGAAACTAACTTAGGAAAATTCACAATTCAATGTTGATCTCTCAATCAACTAAAATAAGAACAATAGTTTAATTAGTTCTACAATTGAGCAAGAATTAGTGTGTGTTTCAGTAATTTTACAAAATTCGTAGGATTTGCACCATGTTTGAATACAAATTTTGAATTTTTTATTTCGTCATACTTTTAGTTTTTGCTCAAAATTGCAAAACTATTGAACAATTTTTTTTTTAACAAGAGAACTATTGAACAATTAATGTGTTTAAAATCATGATTTAATAGTCTAACTTGCAAATTACACCGCTCCATAAATTTCCGTAGCGTGCTTTGCTTTATTGTTTTTAAAACCAAAATGTACAAATATGAAAATATTAAAGTTACATGTTCCAATCGAAATATAAAAAAAAAAAAATTAAGGATTTTTTTAACCGAGAGGAGTAGAATAAATAATTTTATCATAGTAGACATATTTTATAATAATAATCAAAGAATTTAGAGATTAACTTAAAAATAATTTTGACTAGGAATAGGCAACCGCCATTCATACATAAAGCATGTCACCGACACCTTATCAATGGTAAAAAATAATAGCATGTCAATCGAGATCTAGAAAAATGTCAAGAACATCGAATAATAAAAATATTAAGATGGTAGACTTGAAAAGTCACACACCTTATCAATGGTAAAAAAAAATATCATGTCTGACGAGATCTAGAGAAATGTCAAGAACATCGAATAATAAAAATATTAAGATGATAGACTTGAAAAGTCACAGAGCTAGTTGAATATAGCATTTTATTTTTTGACAACATGTTTTATGCCCAGTTCACGATCATCGTCATTTTAGTGTAGTATCTTTCCTTCTCAATCCTTTTCAATGTAAAAAAATCTCTTATAAATATCTAATCTATGAATTAATAAAATTTCATGCAAATTCACCGATCACCACATGTTTATATAATGAGTAGAGAGAAAGATAATTTAAAGATGAAATGGATGTTAACGTTTCACCGTGAAATTATTGAATGGTTGATAAAATTTGACTATGCATGGCTTTTAGTATACTTCACCCAATAAATCATCTAGAACATTCATTGCAAAGATTGTTGATTGTATTTTTATTACTTCCAATAATCACCCAATGCGAATAAAAATGGATATTGTAAATTACCATAAAATATTATTTTTTTATATGTAATTTTAAATTATATTCCAAATTAATAAGGGCACACATTTTTTTAAAAAAAAGTGTGATGAGTGGAATATTGAGAGAAAATTTTGTATACTTTTATTATTCTTTTGCAAAGCTGTTACACTTTTATTATTAAAGAAAAAAATGGTTGGATTGAGAGTGAAGTTTAAAAGGAGTTTCTTTTTAAGATTTTGTGTAAATATGTGAATATTGTAAGGGTGAAGTTTAGGAAGGGGCTTGTTTTTTTAGGAATGTGAAAATTAATGTGGGATAAACAAAAAGGAAAGTGTAAATTAATATGGGATGTAGGAGTATTAATCATTTTATTCAAATATATTAATAATATTATTTAATAAAAATATTCAATACAATTTTGAGTTATACAATATAAACAAGAACCACCCCAAATTAGCATTGCGCAAACATTAGGTGATTTAGGAAATTTTATCTTGTGCGCCCGAAAAATGATGATGAGTCACCCTAAGTAGTGGATGTTGGATTTGGTTGAGTCAATGATTGATCTTTATTTCTTATTATAGTTGCATTTGACCATAACTTTTGTGGTAGCGATATGAAATGTCGTTTTGATATATTTATTGTGATTGCAAGCTCGTAATTAACTTTACACATTCATTTATTGTGTTTTAAATAATTTTGGATCATTGCAAGGTTGACAAATCAATAATTTTCATATATTAGTGGTCATAACGGTGCCCCCTATCGCTATAATGTTGCACAAGTCGTTAATGATATTTCGATTGGTACTTAAATCTTTTTCCGAAACTCCGGCATTGAGAACAAGCTGAAGGATATGAACTACCTAAACCATCTCGTACAACATACAACATGAACCATAAGAAATCTTCTATTGTACTAAAGATAGTAGGTATTAAGTGATAATATTCTTGTATATATTTTTCATGTATTTATTTAGATATCTCTAGAATAGTTGACCTAATTATTTCCTATATTGTATTTTATACATCCGTATATATAAAGGACTTTACACTATCAATAATAATATTATTCATTCCCGTATTCTCATAACTTTTATTGTAGGTGGGTCTCTAAACATCATACAAGTCATTATAATGTTTTCAAATATTTTAATGTCTATATTTATATTTTTATTTACATTTTATATCTTAATCGTAATAACAAGTGCATAATAGTGGATGAATAAAGAATATATAATCAAGTTATTGTTCAAAACATCACGTATTTTGTTATAAACGTCATACAATTTGTTATTTTGTTTTCTAATATTTTAAAGTCTTTATTTATGTTTTATCCTTCTAATATTTTAAAGTCTTTATTTATATTTTATCCACATTTTTTTATGTTAATCATATGCAACGAGCATGTGAATTCAAACACATTTTTAAACTTTTTTGTAGAACAATTAATTACTTTTACTGAAAAATATTAATTATATATAGTTAATAGTGTATGTGAATTCAAACACATTTTTAAACTTTTCGTGAACAATTAATTACTTTTTCAAAAATATTAATTATATATAGTTAATAGTGTATAATTGTCTCAGATCTGTCAATATATGCTTTGTACAATTCAACCGAGTTCTGTGTGTGTGTTTCATTCTGTTATAATCTACGTACAATGTTTAAAATCTCGTGACGGAAGTCTAAAACCAATATAAATCGATGAGTTCTACAAACAAGACATTACGGGCAATATATATCCGAACACTCTAAAAGAATAAGTGCAACACAACAATTCGATAAAATAGATGTAAACCTCCCCACCAAAAAAACCCAATCAACCTAAACTATGGAGTCAACTTCTATCACTAGCTACGATCACCAAACCATTAAATTTATCTAAAAGAATCAAACAAAAACAATAACTTGTCATAATAATTTTTTTAAAACTCAAAAGAACCATCATGTTCGAAATATTTGGAGGAAGAAGGAAAAATCAATTAATTTTGGTAGGCGAAGGACATTATTCGGTAGGTCGGTGGCGGTGACACCGTCCACGGTGGCTCTTGAAGGAGAAACATTGAAAATGAAGATGTATAGATTTTTTAATTCTCACGTAATTATAGGTTTTTAATTATCACTAATTAATTACGTATATTATTTAAATAAGGGTAAATTAGTAATTAAAAAAATACACTTAAAAATTAAATATAATAAATTAGTGCAAAGTTTTCAATGCGATGGAGTGCGATGACACGTGTGATTTTAGACTATGACTAATGTTAGTCGGGGCGACACCACTGACCGACCTAAAAAAACCCCACCTAAGTATTACAAAAACTTTTGAAAACCTAAATTTTCATACATTAGTGTGCATATATGCAATTGCTTTGTAATAGTTTGATTGATTTGGAAGTGAAAGAACGGCATTACCTTTAAATAGTCGATGAGGTCAAAGCTAGGTTGTGGAGTTGATATAAAATATTGCACATGCTTTAATTTCTCGTTCAACTATTGGTTGGCTAATTATAGGGCGGTGTTGGAATATTAATTGTTGTGCCCGAAAATTGTTTTCTAAAATTTATTTTTACCAATAAAAAAATATAAAAACTTACAAATATATATATATATATATATATATATATATATATCAATATAATGTAAAACTTGGTCTGCTTAATATATATGCAATTGCTTTGTAATAGCTTGATTGATTTTGAAGTGAAAAAACGATGTTACCTTTAAATAGTCGATGAGGTCAAAGCTAGATTGTGGAGTTGATATAAAATATTGCACATGATTGATTGGCTAATTATAGAGTGGTGTTGGAATATTAATTGTTGTGTCCGAGAATTGTTTTCTAAAATTTATTTTTTACCAATAAAAAATATAAAAACCTACAAAAATATATATATCAATATAATGTAAAACTTGGTCTGCTTAATAACACTCAAAGATTATCTTCAACTTTTTCCAATGAAAGAGGTGTTTTATTTTTTTAAAAATTTATAGTAATTCTTATTATTGATAGAAAAAGATAAGAGAGAGAGAAATAGAGAGTGGTGTTTTTGGTGGTGTTAGATTTTGTGTTTGGACTATTAGAAGATCTTTGTTGGCTGAGGTGGTCAGACTCAGCCCAGCCCCCTTCCCCAGACCAAGCATTAAATAACGCTACTGCTACAAAATTAATTATTGCAAAACTTATTTATTACTCCTACAATATAATTTATTTATTTATTTATTTATATATCTAGGGGTGGGGTGGGGTGGGGTGAGTAGAGTGTATATAGAGATAACATAATAATAATGATAAAAGGGTCAGAAATAAGGGTCCTTTAGCCTGCACTCCTGCGCACATATAAATGTTAATGAAAGACACCATGTTTTTCAGTGCCACAGTTGTAATGGTTGATGCTGGACGAGTCCTTCTCAACTCAAAGACACAAACAAACTCCATTCATTTCAAATTTTCAAACAACCCCCTCACCCACTACTCGCAAAATAAACAAATGGATTCGTATATCGTATTTATCGAATCGAAAAATATAAAAATATTCCTCCGTTTTAATTATATAGACTTCTTTGACTTTTTACAAAGATTAAGAAGATATTTGTTTCACACCTTTAGAGTTAAGGAACAGAAATGAAAAGAGAGTGTAATATTTGGTGCGGGAGAAACCCCGGATTGGGCTTAGTGGTGAGGGCTTGAGGTTTAGGAATGTGATGTTCTATAAGTCTTATGTTCAAACTCATTGGGTGCAAACAATTCTGAGATGAAATACCCATACACCGGGTTTAAGTGGGACCCCGCTTGTGGACGGTGGGATTGGTCTCTCGAATTAGTGGTCACTCTTTGGATACCGAGTTATCAAAAAAATATATATATATATATATATATATATATATATATATTATTTGGTTTAGAAGAATCAAATGTTTGATATTTAAAAAATGAGTAATTAAAGACATGGTCATTCCTCTCATTTAGGAATAATGAAAGTCATTCTTTTCTAAAATTTCATATAAAATATATAAATGGAAAATCAGTCTATATAATTGGGACGGATGGATTATTAATTTTTTTATTATATCAAGATTTTCGAATACGATAATGGTAAGTAAATTCAAAATTTTTGATATTTCAAAGAACTATCGACTTTTTTGTTACTTTCAATAAAAAAATATGTTCTTGTATTTCAAGAATTTCATTATCTTTTGCAATTTTGGTATAAATTGATGTACTTAAATTTCGATATTGAATCGATATACATCGATTTGGTATACGTAAATTCCGTTACAATATCGATATATAATTTGCATATACTAAAATTCAAGTATAGTAAAAATTTCGATACGATACACGATATAAAAACCCAACCCTAGCCTCCTTCCCCGCCGCCGTACATCAGAGTCAGTGGCGTAGGCGTAGTCGTAGGCGTCGTCTTTCTTACCATTTATGAGGAGACCATTGGCTTAACATATTTAACTCATCTCTTCTCTTGTAAAGTGCACACAATAGCAACAGCACGCAGTAATTTTCTTCTGGTTAAAGTCACAATTTTTTCACTTCAACTTTTTGGACCACAACGACTTCTAAAATTCACATATTTATTCTGCCTATAAATGTGGTACTAGCAACTATGTTTTTCCCTTTTATAGAATAATAAATTTTGAAGAGTTGCTTGCCAAACATCTCGTAATATTAATAACTTATCTGAGGTATATACGCTTCTCATTTTAAAAGTTCTATCTACTAAACAAAATGGGCGACATTATATATAAATCTGTATGATTCATTGCGTACGTGTATTTATTTACTTGAATTATCGAACTTGTAATTTAAATCTTAACCACTGAATTTATGAACATTAATTTCCATCAAAATAAATGTGCGTCGCCCATAAAGTTATATACATTTTTATATGAATGAATAATGTTCAAGGAAGGGGGCAGCTAATTAAATTTCTGCCGTCTCGTAGAATTCTCTATTTCATTTTGATGTTTCATCTTATGTTTTAGGTAAAAATTTATGTGAGATCTGCATCACGATTTAAACCTACCACTTTTTAAAATAATGATACAAATTTGTATAAAAGTGATAACAAATTGAAAAGTGATAATAATTTATAAAAAAGTGATAACAATTTATTAAAAATGACTATGTCTCATGTTCGTCTCATGCGTGAGACGGTCTCATACAAGAGTGCCCCTATGTTTTATTTTTTTAACACAAAATATGCAGTGTAAAAATAACATTACAAATTATTATTAATGATAAAAATCATATATTAAAAATGATGAAACATATTAAATTAGAATATAAATTATTTTGGTTGCTACATTCTAGTCAATTCCACCCACTATTCTCTAATTTTTTTTTTAAAAGGTTCTTCATGTATGATTTAATCAGGGCATAAATTTTTAACAATTATTTTAATATTTATATATATATGCACACATATATATATGTATATATAAAAAATTAATTAAATATAAATAATAAAGATTGTGTTTTAATATATTCGTCCATTCTTACTAAATGTACGTTTGTTCTCCCTGATTCGAGCTCTCTGTCAGTTAAGAATTAACCTATCTTTTTTTCTTTGTGTCATACACATTAAATTCAAAATAAAAAGTATCATAATAGAATCAACCACGATTTTCAGGCTGAACAGATGCAGTACTATTTTAGCTTTGATTTTTATCACACATTAAAAAAGACAAAATAGAAATAAATTTTGTAATTGATGTGGTGAATTATTTAAAATAATTTAAAGTTTCTCAAACTTGAAGATTATTAAAACTTATCTTTGATTGACTATATACATACATATATATATATATATATATATATATATATATATATTGAATGAGTTAGCTACTTGGCTATGCTATCAATTAAGAAAAATTATTGCGCAACTTGCTCATTTTGGCGTGATTCAAAGAGTTATATTTATATAATTACTTGAAATACAATTGTCATATAATTATAACTATAATAAAATATTTTGTGTATATATTATTGTTAAATTTTAAACTATTATATTTACGTTATATTTGGGTTCCTATAGAATAAGAAATGAGGAAGAAAAGGATCTTGTTTTAAATTTCAAATTAGACCAAAAATATTACAAGGACCGACCTAGGGTTCAATTAGGTAGACGACTAAAATTGTCCATAATATTCTTAAAGCACCATAATATATATATATATATATATATATATATATATATATATATATACTATTTTTTTTTATCGGTAATGTTAGTTGTTAGTGGTTAGAAGTTAGTTTACCAAGTCTTCTTACAATTCCAAATTCTCCAAGCTTCCTTATACCTCCAACTTCAAATTTGTTCCCAAAGGGCATCGAACCCGAATTTTCCACTAAAGTGAGGAACCCAGTGGCGGGTGGATTAAATCCTGGTTTATATATATATATACTAGATGAGCTCCAGCGTATTACGCGGTATTTTCGTTAAATAAACTTTACCATATAATATATTATATATATAATATTTTCAAATAATATATATATATATATATATATTAAAATAATGTATATGTATAAAAAAATTATAATTATAATATTAAATTTAAATAATGGTAATATTAATTGTATGATAATTCATGCTAGGGATTAGAATTATTATAATTATGTGAAAGAATTTACTATAAGATTTGTTTCAAATTTATTTTACAATTAATAATAAATAAAAAGACGATTAATAGAATTTTTTTATATAATTGATGCATAAATATTGCTCTGAATAATATATATATATATATATATCGTATATTTATAATAAATATCATATATAATTATATTAAGTTTTTTTTTATATAAAAGTTGATACAACCACAATTTTCTTACATACATTTATAGGCTTAAGTTAAATATAATTTTATGTTTACAAATTGTCATATGATAACACTTTTAGATATAAAATAGATATTTAAAATATTTAAAGATTTATATATTAACTTATTTATTAAAAAATATACATATTGTGCAGAGGTGGAGGTTCAAACCTCCATAGAAACATAATTTTTTAATTAATTCCTATATTAAAATGCCACATAGATGTCATATATTAATTATAAATCAATAAGAAAATGACACATGATTATTAACATATATATGCATTTAATAAGAATGTGACACCTCATTCAAATTAACCTCACGATTTACGACACCTAAGTTAGCAAAACGAACTCCCTATTAGTAATATAGGGATATATATATATATATATATATATATATATATATATATATATATACTAATTGAAAGTTTGGTATGGCAATATGGTAATTTGTGATTAATTTTGGTTTATGTGTATGGTATTCTTATAAATGTAAATCATGTGTGTCATGATAATACTAAGTATGAATTTTTTTAAGTTTCCAGATTTTAATTGGTTTTTCTTTAATTAAGAATGGTTTGCATCCTAAACTGAAAATACTTTTAAATTTTTAAAAAGTGTAATGAGTATTATTATAATTAGTAGTAATTTGAAAAACTTTTACACATATATAAAGTAAATAAATTGATTGGATTAGCTAGTATGGTTTGAACCAAAAAGTAATATGTGAATATTACGAGGGTAAAGTTTATGAAATTATTTTCTTTTTTTGGGTGTTCAAACAATTATGAGACGTATGAATCAATTGTGCAAATAATTATGAGATTTACAAATAAAACAAATGCACAAATAATTATAGAACGGAAGAAGTATAAAATGTACAAATTATTAAATTCCTTGCACTTATAATTCTATATTTTTATAAAATTCACACCTCGAAAATGATCATATATTCATCGGTTGATACAAACTATCTCATAACATGTGATGTCATATAAATAATTAATATGATTAAATTATGTACATATAAATTTGTACTGATATTGTACATATAATCATCAATCGTTCTCGTACATACACACATAATAATGTATTGCAGTTATACACCAACGACTAAAATTTCAAACAGTCAAACCCTCCATGAAATCGATAAAATCTAGCTTAATTAGATGTGTATTTTAAATTTTGAATTGCCAAAATTGGAATAGTCTTCAATTTAATTAGATGTGTATTTTAAATTTTGAATTGCCAAAATTGGAATAGTCTTCAATTAAAGCTTCTTAATAATTACTGCTCCATATTATGAATAGATCATCTACTTTTTCAAGAAATCAGAAATCTATTTCTGGAGAAACTAAATAATGTGAAGACTTTGTCTAATAGTTATAGACAAAGTTCTGTGGATGGACTGTACAATGTGACATGCAGGAGAGACATATATACCTTATCTTAATTGATCTCCCTACCTAATAATTTTTTCTACTGGATCTCCATATTATGTCTTAACTACATATTTACAAATTTTTTTGAAAAAAAAAAATCTTTGGTGAGATTTTCTCAAGCAATACAGATCACCACTCATCAATTAATTTTTTTAAAAATGTATAAATCGTATTATTGTGCAAAATGAGTAAATGGTTTATCTTTAGTACATTTAAATTAAGAGTCAATCTCCAATATAAATTATTGGAACACGTGCAAACTAAAAAAATATATACTCCCCGTCCCACAATTAACTTCACACTTTCCTTTTCGTTACGTCCAATAATTAACTTCACACCCTTAAAATAGAATACCCTTCATAAACTATACTCTCACAATATTATTTAAATTTTAAAAATATCACTTTTATTTTATTATACCTTATTCTCTTTCCTACACTTTATCTCATCCAATCACCCAAAATACATTTACATTTTATTTTCTCTCCTACACTAATTTAAATTTTTTAATAAACATGTCTCTTCACGCGTAATGATAATTTCGGGATGGGGAGTATATATTATCACTGAGTGATTGTATTATATATATATATATATATATATATATATATATATATTTTGTTTATTCTATGTAATTTTATTTCAAGTAAGTTGGACATAAGTGATGAGTAAGTATACTGAATATTATAGATCGGCCAATACAGTCCGAATAAAAAATGTGAACAAAATAAATTGAATAATTTTATGTAAGTACTCCATTTTTAGGTTGAGTTTAAATTTAAATTTTGAATTTTGAAGTGTCTCAAATTATTTTTTTGTTCACAATTTAAGATTCAATTTTATTCTTTTTGTCTCAATTCAAGACCATTTTTTCTTTTTCTAATAATATACGGCTAATTTGTATTTTTATAAAGAATTACTTTTATTAAGTATATTTTTGTTATCTACATTTTGGAATATATTTTATGTATGTTTTATATTTTTATTTTTTTCATTCATCGCTAAGATAAAAATAAAAACTTGAAATTTTATTTTTAGTATATTTAATACAAGTGTCAATTAAATGTATATTATATATTTCAATTAAATATATTATTATTTAAAAAATAATTAGAAACAAAAAAGTTATTATACTTTGAGTTTCCTATTATAAAAAGATTGAACAAAAAACAAATGAATCAGGTCTTGAATTGAGACAAAAAGTAAATTAGATTTTAAATTGAGAAAAAAAAACAAAAATTAAATATTTTTTTTTTTTTGACGGGGAAAATTAAATGTTATTTAACTTGAAACACTTCAAAATAAAAATCTAAATTGAGACTCAACCTAAAATTGAGATTTAAAATTCTTCCCAAAATAAATCATAGGAATGTGATGTGGCATAAGGTTATACGTTGGAGTTGAGAGTTTTAAAAAAATGAAAAATAGAAATAATAACTGAAAGTTACATAAAAATTTAATTAAAAAAAGTCGTATGAACAACTACATAGCCGAACGCCAATATAAATTATAGGAAATCAAAAAAGTTGGTTGAAATATTTTTAATAAAATGAAATAAATATATTATAATGATTAACGAGAATGAAAGATCATAAACAATGCTACTTCTTTTTCTAAATGTTCTCATTTTAATTGGAGTATATATTTCTCTTCCTATATTTATTCTCCTCGAAATAAACAATTTTTTTCAAGAGATGAGATGAAAAGGGATAATAATTATCCCAAACATTGGTATTGGTATTGATATTGATATCCATATATATATTTTTATAAATAAATTTGATGTTGTACGTAGTGTTTGAGTTGAGTGGTTGGATTACGTGAGAAGAAGCTCACGAAAGCGTATATTTGCACGTTTTGGCAAAGGGGCTTTTTCATCTTTTACATTAGATTTGATGCTTTCAGTTTCAGCCTTTGACTCTTTACACTCACATCACATGCTCTGTTTCTTCCCTCATTCTTTAGTTTACCACCACCTCTCTTCCTTGACAAAAACATTTAAATTTTATGTGCTATATATATATATTTTTTTTTATATTATAAATTTATAATATTTTTCATCTTGCTCTCCTTTAATTATTGGATTTTTATCGGTACATGTCGTGAAAGATATGTTAATTATGAACCTTAAAGATAAAATTTATCAATTCGGGACCTAAAAGATGTTTATATTAAGAGATTTTATCAATTCGGGACTGAAAGATAAGACAATTATCAATTCGGACCTTAATTCCAGATCCTGGATTAATAAAATCTCTTAATATAAACCTTTCAGTCCCGGATTGATAAATTTTATCTTTCGTATCTCGAATTAATAATTAATATATCTTTCGTGATTTATGAAATATTTAGCTCCTTGGCACGAAAGCCTAAATACATCCTTTCATTCAACTATTTCCAACTATTTTCTCTTCCTCTTAACTTCATTACAAAAGCAAATATTATTCTATAGAGTAAGTATACTGTAAATTTATTTTACCGTACATTAAAGTGGTATTCCTTTTGTGTTTTATAAAATGTGGTTATTTTATTCATGAATACAATTACTTTTTTTTTTCATGTTTATTGTACTTTATTAACTCACAATACTCGATCTACAATACCTCTTACTTTATTTATTTTATTTGTTTTTTCTTAAAATTTATATTCAACCCAATAGACACGTATTTAGGGACTGAGAGAGTACTAATTATTTTTATTGTACAATATTACTAACAAATTATTACAATATTACTATTTAAAAATATATATAAATACAAACAAATTATAATTTATATTAAATTAATTCACAATGTACTTTGCCTATTATATATTAGTGAGTCCGACTTCAAATCATAATTAATCCCTTGGGTATTAAAAAAGTTCCCATCTTCGAAATACTGCAAATTTTGCCACCATGCATTTTCATTTGAGTTGGTACTGCATGTAAATTTCATCATAAAATTAATTTATAATTAATAATAATATTTAATTAAATAATTAATATAATTTAATAAAGCTATTAACACTATTCAAAATTAGTACTTTATAATAAAATAATTAATACCCTATGGTAAAATTTATTCCCATGATATTTTTATATTCTAATTTTTAGATCTTGAACTATTCCTTTTCGCACAGTTACTTTTTTCACGTGGTTTCATAATTTGGTTTTGCGTTAAATTTTTTTAATGATCTGAGGAGTTGTTGGAATTATTATTGGAATTCTAGACATTATAATAATTTCAACGAAAATTCATCCACATATTTAATTCAATGGTTTAATTATTTTTTTCTTTCTAAAAAAATGGTTTAATTATTTTCTGATGCAATTTTCCAATAGTTTGAGGAGTCTGAAAATAATTATAAATGAATCAATAATTTCAACAGTGATTTAAACGTTACTATAATATTTCAACAGTTTATATTTTGTTTGATTCCATAGAACTTTGGTTGATTAGAATAACAGTCGGAATCCCACATATTTCAACGATTTGACTAGACTTGTAACATTACTATTGCAATTCGAAAAATCCCAAAATTTCTTGCAGTGTTTTTGGCTCTTCTGCCCGTGTATTTTTATTTATATTCACTATTGCTCCCTTTAATAGCAAATCATGGGCATAAGAGTTATGGCAAAATATAGAAAACAAAGTTAACCAAAAATACATAGAGGCGCATAGAAAATAAAGGTGCAACATACCAAAGCCAAAAAAAAAAAAGGTTATGAGACAGAACAATGATTGTTAGGAAGGGATGATGATGCTATGTAACAAAAATGATTTATTCCACAAGTCATAATCTTAATCAAGTGGACAAAAATTGAGTTTGATTAGCTAGGATAAATAATTATTTGGGAAAATTATAGTTTTGGTCCCATAAGAATTTTTCTATGACAATTTTAGTCCACGTTCTTTTTGGTTCATTTTTTTTTTTTTGCAAATATAGTCCCGCCATTATTTTTTAGGACAAAAACTGCAATTTTATCTCATTCTCTTGGGACCAAAAACTGTAATTTTTAGGGATTAAAATGTCGAAAAACTTTGGGACTAAAAGTGTAAAAAAAAAAAAAAAAACCATTTTGCGACCACTCGTTCTTGGGGCCCAAAAGTATAATTTACCCTTAATTATTTTGATTATCTCCAATGAAACTTATTTGTTGTACGAATTTTGTATCATTAAATTCATTCAATAATATCATAACATTTATTTACACAATTGTTTCAAAAAAACAATTATTTACACAATTTAGTGTATTTGTGTATGTAAAGTATTATGATATTAAGTTATATTAAAATAGTGGTATTGCTTAATAAATATTATGCTATTATCGAATGAATATAATGACATTGCCGTGAATAAATTTTACACAAGAATTTCCCAATTATTTTATCATCTCTTCATAGGTTATTAAACCCCCAAAGTTAGGGTAATTAGTCTAAACCGTAAATTTTGTGATTAAGAGGGTAATTAAAGCAAAAAGGTAGGAAAACAAATTGATAGATTCCAAAATTGTTGGACCCCATCTTCTTCATGGATTGATGATTAGGGTTTGTTGGGGGAGGGGTATGATTTTCCATCTGTATAGATAAAAGGTGAGCCCCATCTCCTCTTTTAGATCCTTCTTGGCAAAGTTGATATGATTCAATTAAACAAGCTTTTTGGGAGTTATATGTATACATTATATAAACTATATATTGATGGCATCTTTTTCCTTTTCTTCCATGTGCATATGTGCGATATGTTATCACTCCACTCTTTCCCATCTTCGGTTTTAGTACTTTTGTTTCTTCTCATTCATCTTTTAATTGGATTGAGTTGAGGCATTTTCATTGGTTGATGTCACTTCTCAATAGAAAATGTATCAATTTTAATATAAGAAATATCAACTTTGATTTCTTTCAAATTTAAAATATATATCATTCTACATCAATATACATATTTTTAAAAAATTATTAACTTTCTATTATATCTTTAATTAATTATTTTGAAATTCTACATAAGATTTTGAAATTTATTACTATTAAAGATATATTTAAAAACTCTAAAGCTATATATATGTTTGTTTATGGATTTGAGGAGATTCCAAATTATGCAAAGGTGGATTTAAATAAAGTAAAATGTTGGATTTCGTAGATGTTTAATTTGGGTGGGATGTGGATTTTGTGGGATTTGATAGGGTATGATTTTAAAACATACGTGATAGATGATTAATTGTTGAAAATTATACGTAAAAAAATTGATGATTTTTTGTTTCGAAAAGGAAAATTATACGTAAAAGAGTTTAAAATATGAGAAAGACAGCATATATTAAAGATAAAAACTACATGCCCGCGTAATTACTACTATCTCATAAGTCATAAGTACAAATCCAATATTAAAATAAAAACAAATTAAAACGAATTTTCTTTATATATAAATAATAAATATATAGTGTTTGTATGGAGATAAATGAATTTGATACAAATTGCAAATACTTAACTTGACTCTTAAGAATCCAACATGGCAACATCCATATCAAAATTATATACACACATGTGTATACCTATAAATAATGTATCTGTTTAATTATTAACAAAATGAAGGTAAAATGTTATGAATCACTTTTACCGTACAATTAGTTTACATTTTACATGTATTTTTAATTAAAATTAGTTGTTTCATGTAAGATAGTATTAGTTATTCAACTATATAATATTAATTGTAAAATAATTGTGCATTTAATTTATATGATAAAATTAATTTACATAAAACCTACCCCTAAAATGAAAGAGCTGGGGCATGAGAAATTTGAATCTTTTACCTCGATTTTTAGGTACAAAGTCATATGTCAACTCTTAATAAATGATGGTAATTCTTTTTGACAAGAAACTTTTCACTGTTCCACTGTTTGAAATTAAATGATAATCATGGATGGCCCTTCAAGTTTTCGTCTTATTTTCATTAAAAACATCATTTTTTTCCCTTATGAAATCGGACAAAAGCGAACTGTACACTACAAAATAATGTAGAATACCTACCTAACAAATATATTTTAATTTCCAAACTTATAATTTAAAATTTTCAGAATCAGATATTAAAATATATTTCTTCCTTTCACACCACTTCTTAATTTTATTCTTTTCTTTCTTCTTCTTCTCTTCCAAGCTTACTAATTTTTTAAGAGTAAATTTGATATGAAATCGTCATACCATATGATTATTATATATGCAAAATATATTATTTAAAGTTAAAATTTGAAAATTGGTACACTTTGCATTAAATAAATTATAAAATTATATATATATATGTATGTAAAAATATATCGATTTAAGATGTAAATTTGAAAAGTGATACACTTTACATTATGAGTGATAATAATTTATTAAAAATTTATAATTATCTCATAATTGTCTCACGGTGAGACGGTCTCACATAATTTTGTTGTCATTTTAAGACAAAGTATTATGTGAAACAAGTATCAACATAAATTTTATTTTAAGTATTAATTGTTTCATAAAGATTATTAATTGTTTTACTATAAAATATTAGTTTTGAATGGTATGAATTTATTACAATAAAATTTGTTCACAAATACAACTCTTTTTAAGATTTAAGCTTGAGTTATACGGGTACATCTGTTGCACATGAGTCCAACTATTTACATGAGATTGACACTTATATACCATGTAATTATACACAATAAAAACAATTAATATATTTACTGTGATTAAATTTTATTGCTATAAATTTCTGTATATTTTGGGGTATTACTTGTGCCCTTGGCAATAAAAATTCTTTTTCTATAAAAAAAAATATTTTTTTAGTATAAACAATTAATACTTATTTAGTAAAACAACTATTATCATAAAAAAATACACTTAAATTTTATATTCCCTCCATCTCATAAAAGCTTTCACACTTTCCATTTTCGTCCGTCCCATTATAAGTTTCACACCCTTAAAATGGAAAACCCTTTATAAACTCCATCCCCACAATTTTCATTAATTTACACAAATATTATTACTTTTACTCTCACATACACATAACCCAATAAAATTTTTTTATTTTATATATAAAACCTCAATCATTTTTTTCTTAAAGTGTGTATCTTCCTACATATAAAAGTTTTTGGGACGGAGAGAGTAGTACATATGGGGTACGTATATATACAATTTTTGTGTTTAATTACATAGAAATCAATACACATTATAATAACTACATACATATTTTTTTTTAAAAAAAAAAGAGAAACTTGAACTTATCTCTCTCGTCAACTAGCCCGATTGATTAACGAGACACTTTTGTGTGAGACAACGTCATATAAAGAATGATATTCCACTTTTAAAACATATAATTAGGGTTGGAGCATCATAATTCATAGCTCATGAATCATACAATATAATATAAATAAATTTGATCCATTTTAAGTATGAAATACAAATTTTATTTTATTTAATTGATTAAATTCCCATATTTCAAGGAAGTGTGTGTGGACTGAAAACGAGGGTTGAAAGCAAAGATCGGCTTTGTCTTTAATATGAAACCATGGGTGAAGTAGATGGAGCTACTCACATGGATACTAAAAAGTTTTTCCCAGAAAAGTTGAAGACATGACATTGCAACCCAAAAGAAAAAGAGAAAAGCCTTATTCAAAAGATGAGTGAAAGAAGAAACCCCCATGCTCCCTGTCTAAATGTACTACTTCCAACCCTTTATTTTAATTATGTTCTTTATTATTCTAAAATGTTGTAGTATATATATAACCTTTTACATTTAATAATTCTTCCCCTCGCTTGAGTAAAAGGCAAATTCAACGTTTTAGTTTTCGAGATTTTTTCTTTTTATATTTACACCGTTAAAATCATTATATACATTGATATTTCTCTAAATTATCTTTAGGTCAATTGATTTTATTCATGTTTCCGTGAATTAATCTTAAAATTTCCGATAATAATATCTCCATTAATTGGTATTGATATTTCAATGATGAACTTCCCACGCATTATATGAGAGAGAGAGTAGAGAAAAATTTATTAAAGATGATAAAAAATTATATGAGACAATTTTATATATAAGACAAGTTTTATTTATTATAATATTATGATTTACGGGTTTATGGTACTCCTACCCAATCATACTTTTATTTATCGGGCAAATGATGATTCGAACTCATGACTTTATTATATAAGTGGTGAGACTCTAACCATTTGAGCATCCAAAAGAATTTACCCAACCATGTTTTAAACTAAAGTATGATTCAAATACTATAGGTGATAATTCTTTTAAATTCAATTATTTATTTAAGTCTTGGGGTGCTTGGTTGAAATTTTTATTGGAAATAAACCTTTTCTTTTATAATCCTAGAATGTTGGAGAAAAAATTGTTCTCATGGTGGTAATTTCATCACTAGTTTAATTTGTACTCCAATTTTGAAAAAATGAGACAAAAAAGCTTGTTGTTGGTGGTGATGGAGGAGAAACGTTTATAGTAGAGAAAAAAATTAATCAAAATGGGTAATAATTACATTATTTAGGAGGAAAAATAGTGTCATTGATAATTTTTGTTCTCATTAACCACCATAATTGTTCTATACTCATTTTCATTTGCATTACCATTTAAAAAAATTCAATCAAGCGCCCCTTTAGTCTTGCACCGGATGCACGCAGTTCAAGTGCATTTTAAAATGATCACATTTATTTTTACTAAATAGTTACAATTGTTAAATCATAATTAACTGTAATTTTCCAGTAAAAATAATTGTGACTATCCAATAAAAATAAAAACAATCATTTAAAAATATATTTAAGTTGCACATACACAACAAAATGGATGATTGACAATTAAATATATACAATATGGAGAAGAAAAAGATTTTCAAAGTGAGAAAGTAAAACCTAGACCACACTATAGATGGTCTCTTCTCTGTCTCTTTCTAGCAATATTCCCTTATTTCAACCCTCAATTGCTTTTGATGCACCTCTACCTGCTGCCCCCAATTTCACAATATAGTGGACTCATTCCATCCACCACTAATCTTACTTTATCAATCCCCTCACTTCCTCTAAAATACATTCCAAATATATACTTCTTCGATCACATAGAATCTTTCACAAGTAGTGCATATTTATTAAGAAAAGAGAGCAGTGATTGGAGTTTTGAAGGATGATTTTGTAAATTCAATTTTATATATAAAATAAATAAACTTTTTGGGTTATATACGTATGAGTTCAAAATTAATGATATTTTGTACAAATTAATAGATATTGTGAAGATGAAGTTTATAAATAATTTTTCATTTAAGAGTGTAAAGTTTATTGAACGTCTAATGAAAAAGATTAGTGTGAAATATTTTATGAGATGGAGGAAATTAATATAAATATGGACAAGTCCTCGTGTGAAATGATACTATTACGTTAGATTGATCATCATACGGACCCAAGTTATATAAATATATTTTCATCAACTTGCTCATTTGCATGCATAAATTTTTTTTTATCGATTTTTGATTTTAACTACTTATTTAATTTTTGTATATTTCAAGATATATCCCGTATAGAGTGTATGTGATTTGTGATTATTCTTATGAAACCTTTTTTAAGTCAATGTATGTCTCGGCGTTTCATATTTAAATAGAAATATTTACATCTAATAATTTTGATTTTATTTTTATGTTTCATTTGCTAGTTCGATATTTAGTTAATCTAAATTACATTGATCAATAATTTTAAATGTAAATATTTAATAATTAAAATATATTAAAAATAATAAATAATAAATAGAGTAAGATATACAATAAGAGTTAAAAAAGATGTTTTAAATAGTAGTAAAGTATAGACGAAGTGGTATAATTCAAGTGGTTAGAGTTACACTATCTATGCCATAAAGTTATGAATTCGAGTTATCATTTGTGATAAAAGAAAAATAGTGTATAAAGTCCTATATTTTTTTGAAAGCAATAAAGTCCTATATTTTAAAGTATAGAAATCTTCATTTTAGAGTAAAGGGAAGGTTATTAGAATGAGATATTTGTAGAGGCCCAAATAACTAATGGTCGCCCAACCTTGCAATATCCAACTTTAATAAAGGCCCCAAAACAATTACTCTTAGTTATGAAAGATGGGCCTTTTATTTATTTTTTTATTGTTAGCAAGGTTTTGCCTTTTCCAACATCAGGAAATCATTTAAATATTGGTCAGGTTATATACACCTCTATAATTAGTAGATATACACCTATTAAAATTTAAGTTTTTACAAAGAAGATAGAAACATCTTTTTTTTTTTTAATCTATTCCTTTCCAAAATAAAAAAGAAGCAACCCCTGATGCAAATCTGCACAAAAGTATCTATATACGTCCTAATTTTTGGACAAAATGATCCTCAATCATTTTATTGATGAAAAACAGAGAATATGCTCAATTCAATGAAGACATATGATATTATACTATTCTATTAACTTTCCTAAAGTGGAATCGTATGCTGAAAACTTTCCCGCTCAACAGATCGGAATTTGATGCTGCGATCACGAAGATCCAATTGGATCTTTTAAACAAGATTCAAGTTTGATGAACTTTTAGGGATGCAACCCCCATACATAGTTAATGTTTATGAACCGGATCAACAAATTTGTGTTTTCTTTTTTATTTTTTCGATAAAGGTCGCAATGAGATGGATATACGAGCAAGGAAAGAATATAGCAAAACCTCCAAATATTCGACTGGGAATTGACAGAAGAAGATGTTAACAAAATAGATCGAGATAACCCCGTGGGTTGACCTAGTGGTGAGAACTTGGACTTAGAGAACTTGGGCTTAGGAGTGTGATGCTCTATAGGTCTCGGGTTCAAAACCCATTGGGTGCAAACAATCCCCGAGATGGGTCACCCATACAGAGCTCGCTCTGCTTTAAGTGGGGCCCCCAGTGGACGGGGATTGGTCCTCGACTAGTCGGTCCTTGGGCCGATACCGAGTTATAAAAAAAAAAAAAAATAGATTAGATTCCACAGGGTAGAGTCGCTATAGGGGAAATATGACTTTGGTCCACAAACGGTGCAGAATAAGAAAATGAAAATGAAAATGCAGGTATTAAATTTGAAAAGGATAAGTATATTGGACAAAAAATAAAGTATATAGTAAAATGAGAGCAAAAGATCAAAAATGAGGCAAGAATTTCTACGCATCAGTTGTTTTGTGCAGTTGGTGTCATTTTGGCAGAAGCATGTCAGTTGATTCATTCACAATAAAAATAAATTTGAAATACATAATGAGAAGTATTAGTTTGTATAAGAAATATATTAGTTGATAACTTGATAGTACTAGTTATAGGCTGAACAATGTTGACACCTTTTTAATATGCAACTAATATTTTCATCTTCTAAGTTGATATTTTTATTCACATTAATTAATATTTTTTTAACCATTTTCTTTCTATGATTCGCAGAAAAATATATAAAAACAGTCTGATTGAAAGCTTACATGGTGGTTACATCACAAGTATTGTGTTCTAATTTGGAAACAAAATAAGACAAAAGAAAATTATAGTGACGGTGGAGGGAATAATTGAGAAAAAACGCATTATAGGAGAAGAAAATATTAATCAAAATTGGATACTAATTATGTTATTTAAGAGAAATATAGTGACATTAATCATTTTTATTTTTGTTAACAATCATAGATGACTTATTCTCATTCTTATTTCCATTGAGAATTTTTTTAACCAAACGTCCCCTTAGTCAAAATTGCACTTAAGGAAGAGCATCTTGGATTCATAGATTAATGAAGGTTTACCATTTATGAAATCGTGTGATCACAAATTAGCATGTACCTGTACTCAATTGAAAAAGACCTGGGAGCAAGACAATTTGGAAGTCAAAATTCTTAAAACAAAGGTTCAAATGATTAATCTGCACAGCGTTGAATAATGCCTATAAAATCAGTGTTGGTGTGCAGCTGTGACAAATTTCCTAGAATGTTCCAACTAAAAAAATAAAAAAATAAAATTGAGTTTAATTTACTCGAAAAATAGCAACCTAAATGTAATAGGGAAAGAATAAATGAATGAAAGAATGGGATTTCTACACCTATGAACTCAGTTATCCCTTAAGAGTCAAGCAAACCTTCCTTTGATGGTTTTGTTGATGCATCAATCGCCTAACGAAAAACAGTCGTCGTCTTCATCGGACACAATCTGAGACCCGATACTGAGTCTTAACCGACAGGGCGGCAGCACCTCCTCCTCCCCTCCTCCACTCTCTGTTGATGCCTCAACTCACAAACAAATGCTTCCAAAGCTTCTTTCATCCATGAGTCTGCACATACTTCTCTGGCTTCATCCACTGTCATCTGTATCATCATACACACATCAACACATAATCAATACTTTGGAATTTCAAATTCAAATCCTCGTTTGACGAACCCCATGTTAGTACACACTCAATCAATCATTACTGCACTACTTTAGTTTTTACAATATAAGAATCACACTATAGCCTTCTTTTCCAAATTGACAAAAACTTGTATGAACTTGGTTCATAGACGTGAGTTTCATTCACCCTATTGTATATACAAGTTTTTGTTATACCCAATTTATAAATGGGTAAAAAATGGGATGAGGTTCATGTGATTAAAGTTACACAAGTGTAACTCATTCAAAATCTTACCTCACCAAATCTTACAAAATCCAAATACACCTTTAACTATTCATGGATTTCAAGTCCCAAAAAGCCCAAAGCAAACACACATACCTAATCAAGCACAAATCCTTATAGAGTTTATTTGAAATGTTTTCAATTTGTTTGATAATTAATTGAGTTGAACAAAACTACTTGATATTTTCTTATTGAGTTCGAGCCAAGCTTCAGACTCTACCATACAAGAACGTACGTCCAACTCTGTTGGATATATATGTCAAACCGAGCTTATACCAAACGATCTCAAATCAATATCGAATAGTTTTTTCTAATTTTCAACCCTACCATATTCTTATTATGGGCTAATATCATGTGAAAATTAGACAAATTCTTGTGTGAAACGGAACGAACAATATAAACGAGGTGCATGAGCATAAATTTTCAAGAGAAAAGCATACCCAAACACGTTGCCGGACATCTTTCTCCGGCCAAACATCTAATTCCTCAGTCACCAATAATGAAAACATCGATGCCTCATGAAATTTCTCTTGGCTTCTGCTCTTGAAAATCCATTCACCTAATTTATGCTGCAATAAAAATTATTATTATCAATATACATATATATACATATGCCTATACATCAAATTAAATTCATGACAATACTAACCCCAAGTGATCCAATCACACCGGCTTCCTCGAGCGTCTCTCTTGAAGCTGCCAATTCGATATTCTCATCAAGTTCCCACCCACCCTGATCATATACCCATTCCAAAACATACAATATTATCATTAATTACATTATTATATAGTAATTAATTTCAATTAATTTAATTCCACCCTGCAATGAGAATTGGACAAAACGGTAATTAATCAAATTACCTTGGGAACATCATTCTCGCACTCTTCTGCGAGCTAATCAACAACACCTCCAAGTCCTCAATTAAGGTCCCATGGATTGTCGACGTTTTATTATGACCTTTTATTCTGTACGGAATACATCTGCAACGACATTCTGTATATTGTTATAATTAAACAAAAAAATTATTGAGAAAAATATGCATATGAAGATCAAAGAGAAGAACAAACAAACCCTCGTTGCAATATTTTCTCGAAAATCAATAAGGGGGTTTGAATAAATACCCGACAACGAGACGTAATCCTTGATTGTAACGCTGCATATGTCTTCCTGATCGAGAAGGCGATGTGGCCAGCTTCTTGATTTGCATCGTCATGATAATGATTAATGGATGAATTTTGTTTTTTCCAGCAAAATATCAATCAGGGAAGACAGGGGAGACCCTCGGTTGATTTTTATTCAGAAAAGATCAACGCGGTTCTTTCCGGGAAGAATTCATGATATTTATTGTATATATTCTTTTTTTTTTTTTTTTTAATTTAATTTTTTGTGAATTATGGATAACTGAAAAAGGTGGACGAAACGAAGCAAAAGAATGTTGGGGAGAATGATTGGTTGAATTTTTGTATTCATTATTTATTATGGAAAATTAGAAATAGTAAGTCCTCGTTTAAGTCCTCGTTTATTTTTTTTTTTTTGAAATATAGTAGTCTCATTTATTGAAAACGAGTGAGACCTGTCAAATTCAAGCGTCCACCTGCTCAAAAACAGTCAACCCGTTGGTTTGGTTTAGTGGGATGGACATTGCTGAGCAGTTCGTGAGTTTGATTCGGTTCGACTTGTAGTGTTAGGCGAATCAAATTCGAGTTTGAGATTGAGGTCGTGAAATACTCGTTTAGGCTTCATTTGAATGGAGTCATTTCAAATTAACGGATTTGAGATAATACACCATACATTTACAAATAAAAATGGATGAATGGATTTGGTTCACACAAATATTACTTATAAGTGGGAGGATTTCAAATACCCAACAAAATCTATTCATTTGAAATCCTCTCACTTCATCCACTTGTGCTTAATATTTGAGTGAATCAAATTCATTCATTTAGCTTTTCTCCATTTTAGTTTGTGTGAATGCATGTATATTATCTTCAAATCCTCGATTTCAAATTCACTCCATCCAAATGGAGCGCTTAAGGTTGGTCGGGGCTTACCCATCTCTGATAGTCAATTTTAGTGTATAGATTCCATGTGTTCGGTCTTACCGTATATTTCAACATGCTTCTACATAAATTACCATGAGTGTGGTCCCTTGTACTTTTATTCAATGTTTTCTTGATGTGAGATATAGTTTGTAGTGAGTAAGAATGAAAAGCTACTCCTCATTTATTCCTCAATAATTTTGATCATTTTTCTTTCCTATTCAATTTGGGATAAAGTTAGTGTGCTCATTATCAAAATTCATGTTAGAAATTTTGTTTTGTATACTAAATTGCATTACTTTACAAATTCTCACAAAAATAAATAATAATAATAATATAATAATGGAAAAAAATCTTACCAAATTCATTTCTAATATCTAATTTGTGACTCGATAAATTGTACAAAAAAGTGTGAAATGTGTCTTTTTATTTAGTTGACTTTTTATTATTTTGGGTCTCTTGTAATTTTATTGTATTTATTTCAGTATGATTATGATAAGTTATAATTTTAATTTTATTATAATTACATATTTTTTTAAAGGAAAAAAATATATTAAAAAATAGGCGGCGATTAATTTTAACGGCGTCCAACCGGTTGAATCGTGAATCGAGTGTCCAATCCGGTTTAATCACCGGTTCGGTTATGAAAACACCGCTTTTATCCTTATCTACATATTGTGATGTTATTAAACAAATAGGATCAATGTGTTTACATTTTTATTTATGATGTGAGGTGTGAATCTTTGATTTTTTATTTTTTAGTTTTTTAATTTCTAAATGTAAATGGTAATGTGTTTACTATGTACATTTTTTAATTAAATAATGTGGTTTTCAAAACCACTATTAGATGTGTAGTGGTTTTGGGGTGATTTCAGATTTGTGGAGGCGGCGGTCAACGATGCCCCATGGAATGTTCCGACACAACCGCAACAAAACTCCGCAAAAATTAAAAGAAATTAATATTTTAATGGGGCGCCTACGACGGTGGCGCCCTTGAATGATTCCAAATTCAACCGACAATGATCGACTTTCACCTGCAAACATTGCAGCAAAAATAATAAAAATTTAATGGTGCGTCACCGCGTCACGGCGCCCTTAAAGGAACTTTTTTCTTTAGGTGTCTTTAATTAAGTTAATTCCACCTTAACCACCTGCACCCTTAATTATCTCATTTCACCGATCTACACCCTCATTCTCGCTTCTATATCATTTCACCCTCATAATCTCATTACCTCACTTTAATTTTTTGTTATCTCAAAAAATAACCAAATGATACTTAACTTTATTGTTTCTAGTGAAGATACACTAAATAATTAAATATAGTTACACTTACATTTATTTACAAGATTCTACAAAAAAATTTCACTTCAAATAGTTAACACTTGAGATTTATTACAAAATTCATCCAAATTTGATGATAATTGAATATTTTAATGAAATACTCCCTCCCTCTCAATATTACTTTCACATTGGCTTTATTTGGACATCTCAACATTACTTTCACACACTAAAAAGGAATACCCCCAATAAACTACACCCTCACAAGTCACAATACCATTTAAATTTCAAAATGTCACTCTTGTTTTATTATACTTTATTCTCTCTCCTACACTTTATTTCATTCAACCACTCAAAATACCCTTACATTTTATTCTCTCTCCTACACTTTATTCTCTTTTTCTTAATTTGTGTGCCAACTCCAATGTGAAAGAAAAGCTGGGACAGAGGGAGTATATAATTTTTATAACATATTAAGATGAAGTATTTTTTTATCATCTAATATACTCTCTCCCTCTCCCCATTAGAGGTTTGGGCACGAATTTTTATGAAATAGTAGATAAAATAGATAAATTCCTATCCCTATATTACTAATATGGAGTTCAAATATGATGATGTGTCATCTTTAGATTAATTTGGATGGAATGTCTAATTCTCATTAAATGCATATATATGTAAAGTAATTTATTATATTGATGTGTCATTTTTCTATTGATTTATACTTAATATGTGTCATTCATGTGTCATCTTAATGTAGAATCTAATTAAAAAAATTATTTAGAAGGTTTGAACCTTGGACCTATGGAATAATCTCTATGTTGTTTAATAATTAAACTAATCTTTAAATACTTTAAATCTATGTATTATTGAAGACATTATAATCTCTATTGTATATCTAACATTTTATCGTATGACAATTTTTAAACATAATATTATATTTAACTTAAGCGTATAAATGTATATAAAAAATTTGTGATTGTATCCACTTTTATATATTTCACTATATAATTAAGTACTATATTTATCATAATTTAAATAATATTTATACGTAAAATATTATTAAGTGATGATTGGAGGGTGAAAATAAAGTGGTTGTGTCCATAAAGAGAATGAATATATTTTTGGAGACGCACAAATAAAGCAGTGAACAAATTTTATTAGGAAAAGCAGGAGTATCATATTTATAACAAATTTATTCATCATTGTTCTAACAAATCTTAAATAATAATCCCTCCATCCCTCTTTAAACTTTTCATTTTTTTATCGCTTTCGGGCATCCTATTTAAAATTTAATATTTTTATTTTTAGAAAGTTGTGACCCCACATTTATAATAAAACACTCCCTCCCGTCTCATAATAATTTGCATAATTTTCTTATTTGGACGTCCCAAAATAATTTGCACATTCCAAAAATAAAAACTCCACTATAAACTCCACCTTCACATTATTCACAATATTACACAAAATGTCATTACTTTTTGCCCCACAATTGAACTCATTTCTTACTTTATACATAAAAATTTACAAAATCACCCCTCAAAATTTAAATCATTACTCTACTTTCTTATTTTGTGTGCCCACAAAATGGTTCAAATATTTATGTGACGGAGGGAGTACTCTATTTTTTAGGGTATAGTAAAATCAAGACAAGATATAAAAATGATGAAATAGAGATATTTATATGAGATGAAATACAAACATTGATAAAGATAAACAACAATTAATAGAATCAACAACTAATATGATAAACAAAACAAAAAGACTCTTTATAAGGGCCAGACGCGGTGGCGTCCCATTATATATATATATATATATATATATATATATATATATATATTATTTTTGATGCAATGTTTGCAGATGGAAGTCAGGTCCCTGTCGATTTAATTTGGAATTATTCAAGGGCGCCCACGGCGTTAAAATATTATTATTATTTTTAATTCTTTGCAGGTTTTGTTGCTGGGTATGTCGAACATTTCATGGGCGCCTTCCGTAGCGCCTCCACAAATCTGAAATCACCCCAAAAACTACTATACATTTGATAGTGGTTTTGAAAATTACAATAATTAATTAAAAATCCTTCACCCTTGATGGAAAATGCATAATGAGGTAGATTGTTTAGGTGGAAATCCATAAGTTTGATTATGTAATTAAAAATAAAAAAAGACGTTTTCTCAGTAGAGTCGTTAAAGAAGTTTTCAAGGTATATGGGTGACAATAAATCTGAGGTGTTATATACAAAAAAATGATAAAGGCACGTTTGAAAAAATTAACACAAAAAATAATTTCAAATAACACTAGGAAAAGGTACTCCCTCCGTCAGATCACAGGGGACTTTTCATCGATTTTTGTGTGAGAATTATTTCATAGTAATATGTATACAAAAATTATTTTATATGAATAATATGCTAGTTAATAAGATCAACTAACATATCATTCATATAAAATAACTTTTGTAAATGTTTTACTATGAAATAACTCTCACACAAAAACCGTGTGAAAAAGTCCCCGTGCAGACTTCTTTGGGACGGAGGGAGTATAATTAAGTGAGAGTAAGAAGTTGGGGATATATATCATGAGCCAGGGGTGGATCTAAGATTCAATGTTGGGGTGGGCTAGAAATAACAAAAAAATAAGTTGCACATTTTTATTTTTGAGTAAGTCTCTTGTGCATCGGGTGTACCGTGTAATTCAAGTGTATTTTTAAAAAGTCATCCCTATTATTACTTAAAAATTACCCTGTTTATACAGTAAAAATTACCACTACGATTTAACAAGGCGTGACATTTTAGCATAAATAGAGTAATTTTTCATTAATATTAGAGGTGATTTTTTAAAATACACTTGAGTTGCATGGTTTACTTGATGCATACAAAACTATTTTTTTTTTTAAAACAAATATTGCTCTATTTATATATAACAAAATCAATGATATAAGAGAATATATATATGCACACTGTGTGCATCGCACATCATTGACAATAATATCAGTTATTACAAAAATTAATATTAATTCTTAAAAAATAATATTAAAATTTTACAATCAATATTAGTGATGTACATGGCAAAAATGCACATAATACTTTGTCATAATATAAATATTAATTTTATTAAAAAAAAACAAAGCTTAGCAAGAAAATAATATAATATACTCAAAATAACATCACATATGCACATTTGACTCTCCTTCAAAAAATGTTTGTTCAATAAAAATAGTTGTATATTTAAGATTATAAATAATTAAAGCAATAAAAATATATAATTGCTAGTTAAAAAATTGAACTGGGCAAACAATTAAATAATTTTACTGGGTTTCTTAAAACTTGGCCCTGGGCTAAAACAACAAAATAAATAAATATATTTGGTTAAATAATTAAATTGAGCTAACAAATAAATAAATTTAACTACTACAAATGGTTCCTGAAATTTTGCTCTGCCCAGTTGGGCCCCACGTAGATACGCCCATGCTGCGAGTTGAGGAATTAGAGACAATGATGTTCATGATAACTTTGAGTGTAGTGATTTTCTTCTAAGTAATGAACATGAGGATGGTGAGGATAATTATGGTCAGGACAATTGGTGATGATGTGGTTTAGGATAATGTTGAGAATGAACTAGGTGGAGGTAGAAGTTATGATGAGTTGATTGATGATAGTTAAAAAGGATGATGGTGTGGGGAGCGACTGGTCACCCGTTCCTTACTTTAGTGAGGGATTCGGGTTCGAGTTCGCTTTGGGAACAAATTATGGAATTATAGGGTGACTTTGAGAAATTCTTGAAATGTTTGGGTGGAGTCTTGGTGATCTAACTACTAACAACTAATAAACTAACATTTACCGATTTAAAAAAAAAAATTAATAGTGCCAAAGATACCGATCGTGAGGTTGTTTTTCAATGGTTGAATTGTTGTTCGGTGGTGAGTGATTTATCACCACAACACTGGAACAAGTCTCACTTCAATTGTATTACGAAATGGTAATGAATAATTTGTGTGAGTCTTATAGAGAGTAAGAGTCTACAAAAGAAACGTCAATTCTTAGTATGTTAGTCACTATTTTCAGAATCGAGTTAAATCGGAACCAACCTGTCTCTATTACTCCCAAAAAATATTTTTGAGGTTACACTTTGAAAAAAACCGGCAAGAATCCAAAATCAACTAGAACACTGAAAGAATCAGTTGAACCCCCCTTTTTAAAATATATTTTTTAATTATTTATTAAAGTTTAAACAACAAAGTATTTGTTATTCCCTCTTATAATATGTTAATTATTAAATATTTTAAATAAGTCTCTCAATTTTTAAAACTATTCATTTCTCTCTCATTCTAGTATTTTTAGTATTTTTAAATTAATATTATGTTGTCTATGATTTTATTGTGTTTATTTCAATATAAAACGTATAAGTTATAATTGTTACAAACACATATTTATTTTTAATGTCGCATAGGGAATATATAAAAAATAGGCGAAATTATTTTAACAGTTGGATCACCGGTCTAATCGATCCAATTAGTTGGACCAACAATCGGTGCCTAGTTCGGTTTGATAGCGGATCCCACTATGAAATTAATGTTTAAGAATGATTATGGATCATTTGATGCAAAAATTTCAAGTAAATGGAAAAGATTGTTATGTTAAACAATTCAGAGACAAATTCATCATTCCAATCAAAGTTTCAATAAGAGTTTTCAGAAAAAAAAAAAAGAAAAAAGAGTTTTCAAAAAAAAAAAAATCCTAATCACCTAAAGTATCAAATATTAAAGACACAATAAATCAAAAGACCCCTAAACTATCAAGTTTTATTTCAAAAATTCCTAAACTATATTTAAAAAAAAAAAAAAACCTTTAAACTTACCATTCTTGTTTCATAAAACCCCTAAATTATATATATATATATATATATATATATATATATATATATATATATATATATATATAGAAAGTCCTTAGGCTCCATTTGGATGGAGTGCATTTGAAATCAAGGATTTGAGGATAATATATCATGCATTCACACAAACTAAAATGAAGAAAAACTAGCTGAATAAACTTGATACACTCAAATATTAAGCACAAGTGGAAGAAGTGAGAGGATTTCAAATGAGGTTTTGTTGGGTATTTGAAATCCTCCCACTTATAAGTAATATTTATGTGAACCAAATCCGTTCATTTAGTTTTTCTCCATTTTGATTTGTAAATGTATGGTGTATTATCCTCAAATCCATTGATTTCAAATGACTCCATAAGCCCTTTTTTTATAATTTGTTGGAGATGATTTTTTTATTGAAATTTGATCTTAATAGCATTAAAATTGAATGATCGTCATATTTTAACAAAGAATATTAAATTGACCGATCAAAATCCACGAGTTTCCATTACTAAGGACTTCATGAAATAACAATCATATTGTTTAAGGGTTTTTAAAACGAAAAATAGTTCAAAAACCTTTCAAAGTAAAAATTAATAGTTTAGGGGCATTTGTATTACACCATTAATTTTTGGGCCTTTATTAGTCCAAGCCCTTAAAGATATATTAATTATCAATTCGGGACTGAAAGATAAAATTTATCAATTCGGGATCGAAAGATGTTTATATTAAGAGATTTTATCAATCCAGACTGACCAAATAAAAGGCTCAATTGATAATTGTCCTATCTTTCGGGTTAGAATTGATAAAATCCCTTAATATAAACATCTTTCGGGTTCGCATTAATAAATTTTATCTTTTAGATCCCAAATTGATAATTAACATATCTTTCTACACTTGTACCGATAAAAATCCTTAATTTTACCACATCTCCCGTTAGAAAACATCATTTGAGCCAAGTGATTGGATTTGAGCTTATATATATATATATATATATATATATATATATATATATATATATATATATATATATATATATATATATATATATATATTTTTAATTTTTGGTTGGAGACTTGTACATGTTTTAACGTTTAAGTGTGTTTTGATGAAACTCATTTGACTCGAAAGGTAGATTGCCAAATTTCATTACAATCTCTTCTCCTTCAACGGAATTTCCCTTTCCCTTTCCCTTTCCACAAATCTCCTGCTCCTGAAATCTAGCTTTCATCACCAAAATACACACACATCCTATATATATATATACATATATATCTCTATATAGATTCTAGATAGAGAAACTTTGGGGGTTTGAATGAATCGGAAGAGGACCGAGAGTCCGGTGTACGCCCGCCAGTGGAGCGGTGGATCCAGCAGCACTGGTTCCTCCTCCCCGGTGGGCTCCCCAGCTCACCCTCGCTCCCGGCTTCCTCCCACCGCCACCGGCATGTCCACCATTAAGAGGACTCAGAACGTCGCTGCTAAAGCTGCGGCACAGCGCCTGGCTCTCGTCATGGCCTCCAGGACTCCCAACGATGAAGAAGACGACGAAGATGATGATCTAGGGTTCCGCTTCGCCCCAATTTCTAGTAATTCTAATAATATTAATAGGAACGACAGTAGCAATAGCAGCGGCGCCTTGTCCGGAGTTGCGCTTTCCAAGCCTAATAGATCGCCATCCCCTGCGGTAAAAATTTGATCTAGTCTTTCGCACAGTTAACTTGATTTGGACTTTATATCAGCTGACGCTTTGTTGACATTGTTAGTGCACTCTGTTCGTCTTGTTTTAAGTAAGATATTGTTTCTATTGTTTGGATGTGAGGGAGCATATTTATTGGGGCAACCTTGAATGTAATTCTGCATTATTGTATTTGAAGCAATTCAGAGTTTTCTATCTCTACTTTACATTTCAAAAATTGTGTAAGGATCAGCTGAGATCGCTGTAGATTGATATTGGCTCTTGATGAGATAGACTTGCCGTAATCTTGAGTGATAGAGAAAAAAGTTTCCAAGGTAAGATTACATTTAGTTTTGACTTTCTAGTTAGTACACCACAATTTGAACCAGAAGGGACCTGTTTGTGACATATACTTTGTTAATTGATTCAGTTATGCTAGTCTATATAAATATAGTTATGACAGCTGATGGGACTCCGTCCCCCAAGTACTAGTGCTAATCTTCACATGTGGCAGATTCTGATACTCCACTGAAGCCAAAAAGTTCACAGGATGCTTTGTCATTTTAGTATTTTACACTTATGCCATCTGCTTAGACAATAGCTTGTTGAACCGAGATATTTTCTCTTATTTTGCTTTTCTAATTTTTTGATGCTGTCTTTTTCGTGGGTGCACCAAGAATGCTGATAAAGGGTGTATGGAATATGCACTTCCACCATAACCATGATTTTCCCTGCTTTTCTTTTGTGTGCTGGATAGTGGTGAGGAAGGAATAATTGTTGTTTCTTGTAATGGAACTGAACTACATCATTGGAAACAAGCAGCTTATATGATATATAAGGATCCTCTTCACAGCTTTTTGCAAGTGGAGCTTTGGAACCTGGGACTGATATTAATCTTCTTAAAGTTTTAATCTCGTTTAACAGTTGAGTTGGACCACTTTCCATATTCTTCTGAAGGAATAGGCTTTGAATAAGTGCCATGAAATATGTATCTCAACAGTTTCTATAGAGAATTTTTTGTTTATTTAGGTTAGGATGTTAAGTTTAAATGAGTGTGGGGGTAACAGTTGTGGATGAGTATTTATTTTTCTCTTGCTTGCTGATTATACTGACAATTGGATGGTTCGTTTGTAGTTAGGTCGGAACTTTATGGAATTCACTCCTTCAGTTCGTTCCACATCAGCTGGAAGAACTTCAATGTCTGTACGTACGGGAACAAATACAGTTGCACCACCAAGTAGACCCTCTCTGAGAACTCCAGTTACGATACCTGCAATTGAACCTCTGAATCATGGGTTAAGAGAAAAAGTAAGATGTAATCTTTTACATATTTGTTAAGTTTTATTTCCATCAACATTTTTAAGCTATTACTAAGTACGATAACATGAACTGTATTTCTAATGCTATTAATGCAGTTGAAAGATTTTCTCCTTAAAATGAACTTTTGTTAAATTGCTGCATTGTAACTTAAAAATAAATTAATTTCATATGATATGAACTATAAAAGTTGAGGGGTTATTTGATGTATATTTGTTGGATGCTATTATTATTGCATATCATTCTTGTCTTTATTTAAAATTCTCTTACATGAGTGACATGTGAATAACTTCAGTTTTTTTTTAATTTCCCCAAAAGCACTTTATGAGATAATAATAATGCAAATATGTAATTTTATTAATGTATAATGAGATATAATGGATACTTATGAATTTCTGAAGTTTTAGATGGTCCTGACGGAACACTATTCCTGTAGCTGAATGTTCTCATAATTATATGGAGTCTAGGAACAACGTCCTGTTGGTCATAATCTGTTCAAATAGTCACTTTCTATCGAGTAATTCTGCTAAATTTTGCAATTTTAATAGGGGACTCAAGGACTAAGTAAGCCCCTATTGTATTTTTTTGTTGCAAATAAACCCTATATCTTCTCAATATATAACAAAAACACCCTTCTGTTAACAAAAGCCAAACTTACGTTTTCTTTAACAAAAACGGTTAAAACACGCATTAATATTCACCCCATTTCTGTGCTGCATATCCGCCAGAAGCTTCAATGCACTCTGGAACTCTTTCTTCCCCTGTGCTAAGCTCAGCTACACATTCTCTACTGCTATTTCTCATCCATCCAACTTTCCCTCTAAACTTTTCTCGCAAACCCACAACCCCAAATCCAATTTTTATCAGCAACAATCCCCCAAATTGCTTCGTAATTCCAGAAATATTAATTACTTGGTGCCCACAAGACAATTTGAAAATCAAATTTGAGGATAATCTTACCTTGTAAACTGGAATAGAACCCCTTCTCCAGGCTTCAAAGTGAGATGAAACTTATTGCTTGCTTTAACGTGGGTCTCAAAGTGGAACTCCTTTTGTTCTTGTGTGACAAGTTTCTCCAAGTTCACTTCGCTTTGATCTTTTATTGAACAGGTTAAAATCCATCAGAGAATCATATGATCAGAAACATAAAAAAAAGAATTAATGAAAGTTTATTAGTGAATTACCTTACTTGATATAGATGCAAAGGTCTTGAAGAGGTTTCTAAGTTAGCTTTTGGAGTTGGTCATCTCATTCTAACATCTCATGCATTCAATTTTCTGGGATTGTAAATGGGTGAACAATTAACGTGCATTATGATATCTTGAATGCATATAAAAAATGATATTGTCCTCTCATTTGATTAGAAGTCCATTATTGCTGAAGAAAACATTGTTTGGCTTTTATTGGCAGATGTGCTTTTGTTTATTTGTACCAAAAACTACATTAGGGCTTACTTGATCCTTGAACAATAGTTGATGAGTCTGAATGTACCTTTTCCCATTTTACTATGTTATTTTGGTATTCCTTTTGCTGCTAATGTTAGTTTTACTTAATGGGAATTGAAGCTACTATGTTACTTGTCTCTTAGAAAGCATATTTGTTAGAGGCAAGAAGCGCAAGGGTCCTTCTAGCGCGCCTCTTGAACATGGGCATGTAATCATGAGCTAAGGTTCAATGATATATTGAAGAGTGTAATGTAAAACTTAAGGGTGTTGGAAGTACTAATAGCCTAAACTACCTCTGTGGGTGTTGTAAAAAATATTTCTTATTGATCTTCCTAGATTTATAATATTGTCGATTAATAATAACTAGCATATTTATCATTCATTTAACTGATTAATTTGAATGTTAATTATAAGGCTGAAGCATAAAGGGATATCAATTGAAAAGGCACAAACCCTGGAGCTGGATCCCTCCATGCCTCTAAACTATGTTAGAAAGCCATAATGGCAATGTATGTGTCTTTAGGCAAAACCTCATCTCAGGGAGGTTACACATATACATTTGTCAATTCTCATCTTTTCAACCATCCGCTGCCACCCTGATAACCAGTTCCTCAACTAACTCAATTGCAACAGTAGAGATGTAGCCAACCACAGCCTTATTGCCTCCTCACTTGCCAAAGACTAATTTCCTTTATCTAGATGTAAAATATTTTGAACCAATTATCATTTGTCTATCCATGGTTTTTTGGCATTAAGTTTCAGTTACTTTACGTTCCAGCATTTTGGCAATTACATTCACATTTTAGTTTGAAAAATATAATAATAGACACCTGCACTTTTGGATCTCTTATTGGTGGCAAATAATGCAGATTTGTGCCTGATTTGGGACGTGACCTGAAAGATTCTGGAAATCAGCACGAGGCTTCTGCACTTCGTGATGAAGTAAGCCTTTTAATGTTTCTAGCTATCCTCTGTAATACTATAACTGTTGTTTTATGAATGAAGTACACCGAAACTACTTATTATTTTGAAACTTGTATTAATTTGAACTGGAAAGGGTCCAATGTATATTTGACTTTTTACTTTTTTAACATAAACTGAAATTGCAGCTTGATATGCTACAAGAGGAAAATGACGTAATCTTGGATAAGGTGAGTTTTCTTGCTTGCCTCTGTTTATGGAAATAATTTAAAAGCCCAACGTGGTTGTCAAAAAACTGATGTAAAGGCACTACATTTGTAAATTCTGTTTCTAGCATAATGGCTAATATGTCCCACAGCTTCGTCGTGCAGAGGAAAAATGTGAAGAAGCAAATGCCAGAGCCAGGCAGCTAGAGCAGCAGGTTAGAGTTAAAATAAATTATTGTCTTTCTTTGACATGATATATGAGCAAAGTCAAAGCATAAAAAATGAAATCCTTGTCCTTCTGTAAAGCCTTATGACCCCCATTCCATCAAGTCAGGAATCAAACACTAAACTAACCTTACCACCCTTCATTGACCTTATCATCAGTTGGAGTCTTGGATGTTGAACCTTACCACACTAAACTAAAATTTTGCAGGTTGCTTCCCTAGGAGAAGGTCTATCATTGGAAGCTAAATTATTGAACCGGTAAATTTATCTTGTTTTAAATGTGCTACAAGCTACATAACATTTTGTCTGATGAGATAATCGTTTCCAGGAAGGAAGCTGCTCTACGACAAAGAGAGGTATCTTTATCTGTCTACACACTAGACCACATTTCTAATTTCTTTAGAAATATTGGCATATTGTTTTTTAGTGTTATATTTTGTATATTTTCCTGGGTGTACATGATATTGGTATGATACATTGAACCCTAATGTCATTATAATTCACTACAGGCTGCTTTAAAAGCAGCAAAGCAGACGAAGAGTGGAAGAGATGAAGAATTCACTGCTCTTCGTGCAGAACTTGAGGTGGCTATATATTCCCATTTGCACCCTGTTTTTTGGTCCCTCTAATTCACTTTGCTTTCATTCTGATTATTTCAATATGAATATTTTACCAGAATCTGAAGGAGGAGGCTGAAACTGCTGGTGAACAGCTTCAGGAGGCTGAAGCTGAAGCAAAAGCTCTTAAAACAATGACACAGCGGATGATTTTGACACACGAAGAGATGGTTGTGTTTTCAATTCATTTTGGATATTAATAATACCCTCAGTATCAGTTCTTCCGAATCCTGACCACATTGATCTTGGATTTCCTTTCAGGAAGAAGTTGTTTTGAAGAGATGTTGGCTTGCTCGTTATTGGGGTTTAGCTGCACGTTATGGTAATTTTGTTGAAAGAATCTCTTAATAATATAGGGAAAAAAACATAATGCAACATGCCAGTTGCATGTTTTGTTTTCCTGTGATGTCGCTGTGCTCGAGGCAATAAGAATATTGTTTGGTCTTTCATGTGCCATATTTGAGCATATTTTTAATGCCTTTGGTTATATGAAATGTTTTCAAAATGGAATCTATTTCTCACTTTCAATTTTCATCTTATTTAGTAAAGCTAATTTTCCATGCAGGTATATGTGCAGATATAGCCGTTTCCAAGAATGAGCACTGGTCATCTTTTGCTCCTCTGCCCTTTGAGGTTGTTATCTCTGCTGGGCAAAAGGCTAAAGAAGAATCCTGGGATGGTATTACTTCTTACATGGAAACAATGGTTATGCTGAATTGTTGCTCAGAGTCATGTGTTGTCATCCACAACTAAGCGAGTTTTGTTCTTTGATACTACAGGTGGAGATGATTCAGATCGGAGCAAATTTGCTCGTGATTTGAATGATTTAACTGGAGAAGGAAATATAGAGAGTATGCTTTCGGTTGAGATGGGTTTAAGGGAATTAGCTTCCTTGAAGGTTAACTAGTTATTACCTTGTATATATATGCATTTGACTTTTCTCATGCCCATTTACTTTTCTTTTTTTTTTATCGGACAAATGGTGACTCGAACCGATGACCTTACGGCATAGGTGGTGGAGCTCTAACCACTTGAGTCGTCCTCTCATGCCCATTTACTGTTCTATGCATATTGTTTTGAAACTCCTAAATTCCTACCTAAGCATGGTGAATGATATTTTATGATGACGGTCTAGTCTATGTGTTGTCTCATTTCTCACTTATCTGTTTCATTTTAAGGTTGAGGATGCTGTTGTACTGTTAATGGCTCAGAGCCGACGCTCAATCTTAGTTCGTCAATCCTTCTCAGGTATGGCCCGCGGCTCAGCCTCGAGACCCATCTTCTCCTTTTTCTTCGTATGATTTATTTTCTTTTATATAACATTCATATAGGAACATAAAGGAATAACTATAATTATTAAAAAAAAAAACTTTGAAGCAACTACAAAAAAATCAAATAAACAGTTATAATATGTATTTAAATATTTATATGCAATAATGAAATACATTAACAAGTATAAAACATAAAGTTTAATATATATATTTTTTCAGAGCATAATGTTTAGTGTATGGTGATATTACATATATATGAGTACATATGGATCAAAATATATTCCAGAACATATTCATTTTCAATGTGCTGTCCAATTGCACTGCCCAAAACAGTCTCTGAAAATAGTGAAACACAATCTAGGAATGCCAATTACACTGATTAAGATATTATTAATATCTACATTTTTTTGGCAATTGTTAAGAGTTGATTTTATTTTAACTAATCCAGTATAAGTCACCCATTTTTTCATTTGGTCTGTCCCACCATAAGTTGTCCATTCTATTTTTGGCAACTACCCACAAAATTTATTTCCCTACACTTTCTATTATATACACATATACCACTCATTTGACCTGACTTTTATTTAAATCTCTTACTTTTTCTTCTCTTTCCATCACATCATTTGTACTGTATATATATTACATTACTTTACCTTAATCTTTGTGCCCAAAAGAAACAGGTAACTTATATTAGGACGGAGGGAATACATCTTTTTAAATACATAAATTTTATCAATTAGGGAGAGAAAGTGACGGATGAGAGATCCTTTCCCTGAATACAAACATTTAGACTTAATAGATGACTTTATCTATTACAAGGCAAGACTTCAATCCCGTTAAATCCGAAACACTGTTGTCTTTGAAAGACCTATGTCCAGACAGCTAAGAAGTAACTCTTTACTTGTTCCTATCCCAAATATCATCTAATGATTCAATGGAGTTCTCAAAAATGTCTTGTTCTATTCAATCCAAATGGACCGTAAAAACACCAGTACTACATTCTTCCATAGCACTTGGTCTCTCTTTTTGATAGCGCTGCCCAAATTGTCTACTAATAGATCTGGAGTTGAGACTGGAATTACCCATTGGAAGTTCAACTCATTGATTACTTTGTTCCAGATGCCATAGGCGAAAGAGCAATATAAAAATAAGTGATAAGTGCCTTCATCCCTGCACCTGCATAAAACACACCAATTTGGAGACAGAAAAACATTCGGGAACTGGTGTTGTTAGAGAAGATAGGTGAGGGTAACTTCCCAAAACCATAATCCATAAGAACCGTTTTAGGTAAAGTAACCTTCCAAATTGTATTATACCAATGGATAGAGGGAAGATTTAAAGGGAATAGGGATGCAAAGAATGATGTGAAAGTAAAGGATCCTGAGGAATCTAATAACCAAAGTCTCGAATTGCTCTCCAACTCAGAAATCAAATGCTCAAACTATTATCCAGCAATAAGAAACAGAAACTTGTAGAGAAGAATCTCAACGAGAGAATCACATCGAACAAACCAAATCATTAAAGGATCCCATCAAGCCATGAGCGATAATCGAGTCCGATTTAAATAAACTGATTTATTACTGGAAATTACTCTAAATTGAATTGATTTCGCGTTAAAGAGAAGAGGCGGGAGGAAGAGAGAAATCTGAAAATAAACAAGAAGAGAGTGGAGAGAGAAGTGGGGAAGAGAATGATAGTCTCTGTTTTCTTTTTACTCAGGCAGAGATAAATTTTCTAGAATGGGAGGAGAGAATCATGAAGACAGAAGGTAAAAAATTTTTGGATGAGTAAATTGATGAAAAAATGTGAAGATGGGAGAAGAGAGAAGATGTAGAACGTGAAGTGTGAGAAAAGAACATTCTAAACTGACTAGATATTTGTTTAAGTACCCAAAGGAAGGAGGAACTCTATAACAAAAATATATCAAGTTTATTTTGGAAAATACAAATTTTGATGAGGATAATATTGTAAAATTGCAACTAATAATAATTGTACCTCCGCACACAGTGGCTCCTTATCACACTGTGTACTGGGTGAACACCAAACTATCTAGAATGAAGTCTTGGCATGAATATCTGGGCCGAATAGATATTTATTTAATCTGAGCCGACTATTAGACATGGTAACCAAGCGGATTTGGATCCTCTCCATTTCTTTGTTGTAAATTTCTTGTAAATTTCGGAGAGAGAGACACAACAAAGAAATGGAGAGGATCCAAATCCGTAACCAAACTGGGCCTTGGATTCTGACTCCCTCTTGCCATTCCAGCCCTTGGCACATATCATTCAGCTCATTGTCTCTAAGGTTGCGCAAAAATTGAATGCCTCAAGTATGAAGAGTCCTCCTTAGCCCTTAGATAAAAACATCCTGCTAGTATTTTTAAAAGATTTTAATTTTATACCTTTACATTTACTCTTAATTTTGTTGATTCTGTAATGTGGATCTGCTTCTCAAGGTGTTCTAATATCAAATGTCTTGTTCATATCTTTTAATTATCTCCAAGTCACATACAAAAATGTACAGTCTGCATGAGGTTGCATCATTTTTAGCCACTTTATGTGTGGATGAGGTTGCATTTCTTTAAAAGAAGACTTAGCTTATAACACAAACTTTTTCGTCTGTGACATTGTAGATCCGAAATCTGCTGGCGATCCCAAGTATGCAGAGGCGTTTGGTAAGAAGCTTGCTCTTCTTATCTGCCTACTTAAATTATGGATTTCAAGTTTACCTGTTTAATGATGGAATGATAGCAATTAGCTATTCTTAACTGAAAACTTATCATGCATGTGTTTACAATTCAAAATATTTTCCGTATTGGATATCACTAGCAACTGGTGCATTGTCCTTTAAATTGTGCAATTACATTTTTAAGGATTTCTCATGCCTTTGTACTTTCCATGATTTTAATCAATATAATTTCTATTTCAAATTGTATAAAGTGTATTTTTTGCTTTTGCTACTCGTATGGAGTGGTTAGCCATGTAAAATTAACTATACTAATTATAATTGGGATGTGTTCAGATTTTCCGCTGCCTTATTGATTCAAAATCAATTCAACATCTATTTAAGTAAAATCTCACTTTAATTGTCCTTCCTCTACTCTTGGAGAGATGTGTTCAGATTACTGGCTTACAAATCAAAGATGTAGTTGCTTTTTTTTATTTAAATTATTGCAAACATTTTAACATGCATGTATTGCAGAACTGAGTCAGGAGGAATCTGAGGATGTTCTTTTTAAGGAGGTTAGTTTACATCTTGATGAGTCTCTTTTTCGTGTTACATTATTCCTAATATGATCATTGCTACATTTTTTCTGCATTTTTTGACTTTTCGTACTTATAACAGCAGACTATTAACTTGTATCTACAAAAATATTTGACAGTCATTATTTTTCCTTGCACGGCGCATTTATATATCTGATTAACTGGGGATGCAAAATTGTGAGTGTCTGGAAATGCAATGAATGTGTAGCTGGAATATTCTAGGATCAGGCGTCTTCTTTTCCTACTATTAGTGAAGAAAAGCAAAGTATTGGGGAACTTCTATCTTCCATTTTATTATCAATGGAGATGTGCTGTCCAAACTGAAAAGCTGATAGGGACAATTAATTCTTTTAAACTAGGTTGGACATTAGTAAAGTTTACATAATTTATAGATGTTTGTAAATATGCAAGGGAAGGATTTTCATTTGAGGGTGAATATTGCAGATTTGGAATAAAAACCTGATATTCTTCATCTGTTCCATTTTTATTTCTCCCTTTCCTTTTCTTGAGTTCCAAAACATATTTTATTTCATGAATAGTTTATTATTATTATTTGTCATTAGCTTCTCAGTTAGAATAATGATGCGACACTATAAATTCTCAACCACTAGGGCATTTGTGTAAAATTATGCCATACTTGCAATATTTTGACTCTCATTTGTAGTCCCTTGGCTGATATGGGCTTGAGGGAATATTGATTTAGAAGAATTTTTTGTAAAATCCCACTGGATCCATGATAAGATACCATGGCAATAATTAGTGAAGCAAATATGGTTCTTCTAAGAACAAAAAGTTTATCCAGAAATCTGTTTGTTTTTCATTTTCCTTTTTATATGTTTGTCTGAAGTTTGATATCATGTTTATAGGCTTGGCTTACATATTTCTGGAGAAGGGCAAAAGTACATGGTGTTGAGGAGGATATTGCAGATGAGAGACTCCAATTATGGATAAGCCGGAGTGGACAAACTCCAACTTCTCATGATGCTGTTGATGGTAATCATATTTAACCTGACTAATTTTTTTATTGTAGTACTATTTCTTTACACGTAATTGTGGCTACTACTTATCATAATGAATTAAGGTTCAAAAGTTGATAACAATACTATAGTTAAATTTGTTCTTTGCAAATCTGGAAATGGAGCATTCACGTATGGGACATAGAGTGATATTCTTTGGTAAAATGCAAGTAATCTGAGTGTAGAGCTCCCAAGCTTGTCTTCAACTATGTGCAAGCAATTTGTTAAAGATTTAACCGTTTTTAATAAAGTATAGCTCATTATGTTAAATAGTCAAAACAAAGTAGTAAGAAAAGATTATTTGATTTGTGTTGCCCAGCTCTGAATAATTACTCGTAAAATAAAAATTCATATATAATTAGTCCTGACCTTAGCTCAAGTTGTTAGAGCTCCACTACCTATGACCTAAAGGTCATGGGTTCGAGTCACCCTTTGCCCGATCCAAAAAAATTAGTCCTGACCTTAGCTTCATCCTTCTTGCCCCCTGTCTGTCATTAATTCTCACATTTAGAAACTTCCAGCTAGTGATTTGAAATTTAAAAATAATGTTTTGATGTAGCTGATATTCAGGGATGTTATTTTTAATGGCATAGGTATCTGTTTTACTTGTGTGGGATATTAAGACAGAACATCCACATATAAAGGAAGCACATAAATTTGAATGAATCAGAATTTATCATAACCCACTACCAGCTCTTTCTCCACCTCAAATTAATGAATTATCACTCTTTCCCATGCAAACTTCTCTTTGAAGTTGCCCCTTAATATAATGGTACCCCCGTCAAAAAAAAATATAATGGTACCCATATAACATAACTTCTCAAATGATCAGTTATTATGATGATTTCATCTCCCTTTGCATGGTTTTACCACAATATATTACTTTTAGAGAAAGCAGTCGCTCGATTGAAAGCAGGTTTCAGCTAGAGGTGCCCATGCGATTCCAAAACTGAACTTCGGTTAACGGTTTCGGTTTAGAACTTTAATCGAAATTGTATATTTTATGGTTCGGTTAGGGATATTGGAAATTCCTAATCTGCATACTCTCTTAAATTTAGAAATTTGGACGTTTGAGAGTAGATGACTATTTGAGATCAAATATTCGTTGATCACATTTTGGTAGTTCGGACTGCCAGTTTACCATCTTTTATATGGTAAATGCTTCCTTACACCGTGCAACGTAAGTGCATTTTTAAATGATACTCCCTCCCGTCCCGATAAATTTCTTATTTTTCCATTTTGGTCCGTCCCTCTACATGTTTCTCATTCTAGTTTTGACAAATATCTACCAAATTTATACTCTTACACTTCACTATAATATACACTTTTTGCCACTCATTATCCATAAATATTTTCTCTCACTATCACATCAATGTATTATATCTATTATTATATCACTTAAATTTTTTGTGTCCAAAAGAAATGGGATACCGAGACGGGGAGTATTAGTTGTTTTCATTAAACAATATTAGTTACTAGTTGCACGGTTCAATTGATACATCCAAGTGTTACTCTTTTTATTTGTGAGATTATAATGAAAAAAATAGATAATAAACAAAACTTGCTTGACCGCCGGAATTGTTGGTTCATAATCGTTGAACACCTCTAGTCTCAACTATTTGTCAAATGCTTATTTCTTTTGGTTATCTAAACAAAAAATTTGTTGTACCACAGTTGAAAGAGGTTTAATTGAGCTAAGGAAATTGGGAATAGAACAGCAACTATGGGAGGCATCTCGGAAGGAAATCGGGCAGCCTTCGTTTGCTGCTGCTAAAGCCAAACATAATCCCGGCAGCGAAACCTCCGACTAGTTAGTATTCCCATCTTTGTTGCTCCTGTTTCCTTCTTGAATCTATTCTTTATCTGTATCTACAGATTTTTCTTAATACAAGTTTTGTGAGTCTTTTTCTTGGGACTTAGAACCTAAGATTTTTAAGTTGAGATGTAAAGCCATTTGTATATTATATACACATACTGGACGAGATAAGAAGTTGAGTTATATTGATGATGCTTTGTACTTGGTTAATTTCCCAGTTTTGTAAACTAACATTTGCTTTCATTGTGTGAAGGAGTTGTTTTACATCCACCAAGAAAATAGATGACAAATTCTTGTGCTGGTAAGATGACATTTTTAAAAGAGTCACCTATTGTGCAGGACTCCTAAATAGGAAATAAAAATATCTGGGCAATGTAAAATATGCATTTAAGAGCTGTTATTCCACTCGGGTAGCTTGACTCGTAAACGTTTGAACTCGGGTCGTTTATATTAATAAATGAGTTGAGTTTAAGCTCGTGAAATACTTGACTTACTAATGGGTCGGAGTTGGTTTGAGCTCGACTCATTAGACTCGATATTTAAGAATTTTTCTTGTTATTTTGTTGTAAAGTAATAATAAATAATATTTACTAACTTGTTAGGCTCGAGCTCGATTCTTAGGCTAGTTTACGGGTTAAGTTGAATAACAACACTATGTAGGTCAAAGTCGGGTTATAGAAAGTATTATGTGTTTGCTCATTTAGTATTATGTTAAATATTAATATTACAATTATATAATTAAATGTTATTTTACCGTTTAACATAATATTATATGTGCAAAACACGTAATATTGTTAAGGTAAATACATAATACTCTCTATTGGGGGTGTTTGAAACAGAAAATGAAAATATTGTTCCATATTTTTTACGTGCTAAATTTTGAGTATCTGAAAAATCATTACCAATATCTTACTAAAAATTTCAGTTTTTATTAGATTTGCACCCCATTTCATACTGAAATTTTGTATATCGTTCCATATCGAATTTTGATACATAATGTTATATAGCAATTTTGCATTAGAACTTAGGGTATGTTTGATTTGAGATTATAAAATTTGGATTTGAAATTTAAAAATCTAAATTCGATTATACTTTAGAATTTTAGAAGTCAATTTAAAAAAATTCAATACATCTTACCGTGTCTTACACATGTCATTTCTTTACCACATTCTACCACTGACCTATTAATTATTTCACTATTTTTTTGTTTATCATTTTTAAACATTTAGTTCTCCACTTTTACAACTTCTAATAAAACTCATTAATCAACAACAATAATAATATATCATCATATAATATTACATAAAATTAAATCATACCATGCTTAAATTTCAAAATAAATACACATAATTAATATTATCTTGATTTTTGAAATCCATTAAAATTTGAAATTTCAATCATACGTACCCTAAATGATGTTTGTTTTGAGTTTTAAAAATTAAATTTTGGATTACAAATTTAAATCCAGTTTTTCTTCAAGATATTTGAATTGTGGTTTATAACATAACCACCACACACCTATAAACATACTAATCATACTCTACGATATAATATAATTTATTATCTCTCCTTACACTTTAATATATTTAAACCATAACACACATCATTCAATCATCACAATCACACCTAACAAATATAATAGTACGTCATTTTTTTACACATTAATTTGACGCAAAATTAAATCTCATCATACTTAAAATCTCAAAATTAACACACACATACCTTACAATTCTTTAGGGTTTCAAAATCTCTTATTTTTAAAATCACTTAAAATCTAAAATAAACATCAGTTTTATATGTATACCAAAATGTTATTGGCATCATGCATGTAATCTATGATTTGATTATTTTCAAGAGAGGGAATAAAAAGATGGACAAAGGCGGCAAGGGGCGGTGGCATTAGGGGTGTAAGTGAGTTGAGCCAGCTCACGAGCTACTCGTGCTCGACTCGAAAAAGATCGAAATCGACTCGAAATTAATCGAGTCGAAGTCGAATTCGAGCTACTCGAGTAGCTATCGAGCTCGAGCTCACAAATACTCATTTCGAAAGGCTCGCGAGCCTTATCAAGCTTGTACCATATTTATAATTTTGCCATTTATTTTATTAATTAAATACATTTATATCATTAATATATAAATATATAAATTAAAAATAACAAAAAAGGTTATCGAGTCGAACTTAGTTTATCGAGCTTCTTGCAGTCGAGCTCATTTGAAAAAAATAGGCTCGATCGAGTTCGAGTCGAGCTCGAGCTTCGAGTATTGCAATCGAGTCAAGTTTTGAGCTCGGCACTACTCGGCTCGACTCGACTCATTTACACCCCTAGGTGGCATGACAGTAGAAGTAGATCTAATCTCTTTTGGGTTCTCTGCCGAGAGGCAAGATAAGGGGTTACGGTGAGGGACAAATCGGTGGTGGCGAGGGCGAGAGCGATGGTGGTGACGGCGAGAGGAGGTGGTGCGACGGTAGATTATGATTTTAGTGTATTGTACGGCAATCTTAAAAGTTAAAGAGGTGGAGCATTTATCATTCTTAAAACTCTCGTGGTTAAAAAATAACTTGGGGGTTGAACTGATTTTTAGAGACACTAGAATTTAGCACGTGCGTGACGAGGTTGTGTTCGTCATATCGGTGATAATTAATGCATTTTTATCAAAGTTGCAAAGAGGTGTTATTTCACTAAATAGTACTATTAGTTGTTTCACTATAAAATATGAGTTATTTTATTATAAAATATGAGTTGTTCCACAAGAGACACCCTCCAACCGAATCGCGGTGGCCTTCTAGGAGATCATGGGATGGAGGCAGAGAGGAGGGTGAGGCGTCTCAACGAAAAATCGTTCAAAATCGGTATTACATGCTTAGTCACTTTTATATATAATTATAGATTATAGATTATTACTTGTTTACCTTAACAATATTACATATTTTTTCTGCACAAGTATTACATTAAAATTCGTCTAAACTACTAAATATTGACTTTTCTATAAAACGACGCTAAAAATTTAAATCGATCACAAAATATAATCAATTTGTCACATCACTATATCATATCATCTCCGGAAAATGGTTTTGTCGATATATATAATTTTGGGCGGGTGAGTGAACCGGTGAAGTGTGAATTAACCGCCGTTTGCGGATCTCCGGCCTAGTTTCCGACCCCTCTCCACCGTCAGTTACGCAAAAATAGCCGCTAGATCTGATCCACTTCCATAACCATTTTCTCATCGACTATTATTCATCAAAAGACAGAGAAATGGCCGCTGATGATCACAGAGAACAAGGCCGCTTCACTTTCCAAGTACTCTCTTTCTCTCTCCCCGTCACTTCACTTTATCAATTCATTATACTAAACTGACACATTGTTTATATTTGTGTATGTCACGCGTAGATATACAAATTATAAATGTATATGAGTAATTTTGTTTTGCTTTTAGATCTGTGCTTTCGATTGAGATGTGTATTATGTAAATTAAGAAATTGTAGTACAAAAAGAAAAGGATTTTGTTTCGGACTGGTATACATACGCTCACATTTTATATATGTATATGCAGAAAGAGGAGGAGTACAGATATTTTGATCTGGCAAACACCGAGCCAGACGCTCCTTTGCCCCTCACTGTCACTTCAAGGGTACATCAATCTCTTTTACATTTTGATACTGAAAGAGGGGAAATAGGAAATGAGCTTATTTGATATTGGGGGAAATGCAGGTGTTGTATATGTTAGGGGACATAACGTCAGGGCCTGCTTATCGGTTTGCGCAATGGCTTGAACTTGTGCGAAAGCGCAGCAGCAAGTATCGGGCCTCAGGGTTCCCTCACCGCCCTCACCACACTGAGAGTATGCCCCTGAGGTTCGTCTTTCGTAATGCCATGAGGCTATCAGTGTTTATTGATTGTGATACATGTTAAAAGAGTTTTGATACGGGTGCAATCATTTGTTTGTGACAATGTACATGAGGATAGCTTAAAGGGATGAGAGAGTTTCCTAATTACGATGAACTGCAATTGCTTAATTGAGCGTAAATATGCAATTGCACACAAATTCAGAACTCGTTGTCTTTGACATTTGTTGTAAATGTATGTTATTCGTCTGCATAATGAATATTTCAAAAAGGGTGTAGCATTTTATTTGTTGTATCCCTACTTTAAGCTATTTTCATTTGCATTACTAGACAGAATGCTGGAACTTCAAATGATGATTAATTCTAGAATAACCAAATCAGAGGGATCTTATTGACAGATTTCGTTGAAGGGTTATGCTTGGAGAAAGTTTGGTTGTTAATGCCTTGAGAAGCACCACCTATACTTGCTGTAGGGAATCACTTCTATGTTCATAGGCGACATATGAAATTTATGGTTTTTCAAAAAGACACACACACACTCATATATATGTATATACTTTCCTTTAATATCTTAAGCTATGCTATCTTCAGTGGTGCCAAAAATGCAGTAACATATTTGACAATGACGAAAACACTATATGAGCACAATATTATTATCAAAATACTTGTTGGCATCAAACGCCACATTATTGGCATGCTTGCTACTACAGTGCTACTGGGGGTGGGGAGCTTGCTATTGTCCAAATCTTCCTAAATACTTCATTTCTTTCAATTAAGGGGCTAAGGCAAATAATTATTTCTTTAGTTGACTTATTGTGAATGTTCTTTCCAGTCTAGAGGAAAATAGTGCTGATATAAAAACTTCCCCACCTGAGCAAACTACAGAAATCAGCTTGTGGGAAAGATTTGGTAAAGCTGACATGTTGGACATTGAATCAAGCTCCTTTTCATGGAGCACACTTTCTTCTCTTCACCATACTGAGCACAGCAGTAGTGCAGAGCAGTCTGAGGATGAGATGAACAAAGCACTGGAGGTTTGTCATAAATTCTAAGCGGATGGTTCTGTTTGCTATATATCTATTCTTATGTTTGTGCAAACATCTGAGTGTAGTTGTAGCTCAAAAATCAATGACTTAACAATATTTTACTGTTGTAAACTGCGCTGCACTATAGTTACAAACACATCAGTTAACAGATACTGTTCTCATGCTAGTAAGTTCCTTGTATCAATTGCTTGACTTGTCCTTGATAATCTGACAATTTATTAGATACCAAGAGTTAATACCCTTCTGCAGTTCTCCATAAGTGATGTTACATTCTTTCCTTTTCTCCTTCATTCATTCTCGTAGTCAGTTTTCAGTTTGTGAGAGTATTTTCTTTCTCTCATAGTCCCATCAAAATAAAGGAAATAACATGGCTAGTATGTTATATACTCTAGGAGTATCTACTGTATTTACTGTATTGCCCTCGAACTTAATCATTGCTTTTCTATTACTATGCTGGTGCAGGTCACTGTTAATTCTGGGGGCGTGGTTTTTTTGCCCTATTTAACCAACCAGATAATGATGAATCTTCTCCTAAGGAAGCTGCAGCTGTCATAAAGTTCTCATCATCAAGGATGGCCACCCAGTCAGAACGACTTGGTTATGAATTTGCTAGGTGGCTAGGTGTCCAAACTCCACAAGTTGTACCTTCTTACTGCAGATATTTCTTGCTTCTCTATGTGAAACAAAATTATATACTCATGCTTCTGTCACAATTTTCAGGCTAGGGTCATCCATAATGCAAGTCCTGAGTGGTTACGAATAAAGGAGGCTGCAGAAAAAGCAAAAGATGCCGCCATTGCAGAAGGGGATGAAATTGGTGAAATGACATGTTCAGAACTTCTGGAAGCTCTTGAGCTCAGTCGATGCCTTCTAGTGATGAAGTGCGTATCGTACTCTCAAGTGCTATGTGCACCTAGTTATTTTTACGTGTTTTGCTGCTTATTGAAACTGGCATAATAGGAATTAGTGAGCTTACTCTAGAGGTTAATTGCAAAATAAATCACGATCTTTTTACGTTTTTCCAATTACAACATATGTTTTTAAAATTCGCAATTCGATACACGACTTTCAAAATGTTGCAATTCCATCACATGACTATTTTCTGGCAACTCCTGTAGACGTGATATTGTATGAAATCACAAAAAAGTTAAAAGGTTGTAATTAAATTGAAACAATTACAAAAAACTGTGAATATATTTGCAATTTTTTTCTAAGATTTTCCTCTGCCACTTCAACATAAGTTGCCTGAAAATAGTCATAATTGAAAATTTTAAAAATTCTATGTATTGAATTGCAAATTTTAAAACATATGTTGTAATTGGAAAAACGTGAAAAGTCATAATTTTTTATGCAATTAACCCTATTCTAGAAGTTCACAGCACTTCTTCATTTTACGTGACATTAAATGGCACCGGCTTCAAATTTTTGGCGATTTTGGGACCATTTGGACAATTTTATAAATATTGGGACTAAATCGAAAAAGTTAATTTTTGTGACCAAAATTGCACAGTAGACAAAATGTGATCAAAATTTTTTTAACTCAACTTTGTGCACAGGTACTGAATGAGAAAATTATAAATCAAATCTTATTGCAAGAAGTTGTTTTCATGTAAGATGTAGCTGTATGTATGTCCCTGATGTTATTATTAGGTAATGCAAATATATAGTATTTTATGCGCAAACCTATTATTGTATCGCAATCATTTACTTATCACATAAATTACGTTTATATAAAATCTAAAACTGCAGTTATGCGCACGGAGCACCATTATTGGAAAGCTCAAGTGCTTTTGAGTCACGAGAAATGGCAGAAAGGACAGCAAGAGCCCTTGGCAGGATTTTGATGTTAGACCTTGTTATAAGAAACGAAGATCGTCTACCTTGTCGCCATCTCAGATGGCGTGGAAACTCTGCCAATTTACTCTTGGCTGAAAAAGTTGCTACTGCCAATATTGATGCACTTGAGTTGGCTTTTGATTCAGCAATCAAGAGATATAGACCGAAAGTAATCTGGGCACTTCAAAAAGAAAGAAGAGCAACTTCTGTAGACAGTCGATTAGACAGTAGATTAAACTCATCTCAACCAGGATTAGTATCGCAGAAATCTGATGTCTCTGACATTGCTGAATCTCCAAAATCTAGCAATATGAGTGTAAGGAGTGTTTCTTTGAACGAGCCTGTTTGTTCTGATTCTCATATTGTTGCAATAGACTCTGTGGTACCTCGAAGACCACCTGCAGGGAAACGTGCAAATGACCAAGCAAATTATCCTAAGCTAGTAGAGCTCCTCATAAACAGTTCTGAATATGCATCACAGCTTTTGCATGAAATAACTGGAGGAAAGCTGGGGACTTCACCAGAAAATATTGAGGAAAATGAAATGACCTCAGTTGTGCATCAATTCAGACGGGGATTTCGAGCAGCACTCAGAGACTTGCAGGGATTTCACATTTTCATTCTTACCCTTCACCAGAAACTAGATGTTTTGCTGCGAGCTTTTCTCAATATTATCAATAAATCTTCTTGTGGTGATCTTGAGAAGGATGACCTGGTAATTCCTGAACCTTCCTCACAGGTCAATTGCTCATTCTCACCGAGCAGGGATAGGGTTATTGCTGATGACACTCCAGACTTAAATGATACAGAACCTCAGAGAACAACACCAAGGCAAACATCTTCTGGACTTAGAGAAAGTTCAGATAGTTGTTCTCAATGTCACGCGAGAATTGGCATGGGAAGTTTGCTAAGGGGAGTGGGGAACAATTACGTAGCTTGCGGTTGACCACAAAGCTCCGTGACTTCCATAAATATGCTAAGGTTTGCACATGTTCATTGAGAACTCAAATGCCATTCAGTCCTAAGTATCATGTTAAATACCTACATTTGATGTTTGCACATGTACACTGAGAACATCTTCTTGGGTTGGACACATTTAATATTATATGTATTACGTTATTTGGTTATGCATGGCCAGTGCTTTTCCTGGCCTTACTAGAAATGTTAAGCAATATCTTGGTTAATTTAATGCCATAATGTGATTGCCCTATTATCTAAAATTTTGGTAGAATCCTTAGGAAGCTCCACTTTCCTAAATTAGGTTTACTTTATGTGTGTGACTGAGTGAGTGTGTTAGCTAACACCTATTTTTTGCAGTTTTATTATATTATATGTTCTTCTCTGTTGTTTTCCAGGTGGATGCAGAACTAAACAAAGAATTGGAACAATGGAATGACATGCTTAAAAATGACGCAATTAAACTTTGCCAGGAGAATAATTTTAGTACTGGGTTCTTTGAAGGCAGTGACAGCAATTATGTCGTTGATGCTTATGAGTTGAAGGTACAATTTAAAAGTTGGCACAATTTTGATATTGCTCTAGCATATTTCCTTTGAATGATTTTTTTTTTTCGTCCCTTTAATCAGGTAAGGCTGGAGCACATTCTTGAGAGGATAGGATTGATATCTGATGCAGCAAACACAGAAAAACCGTCACCGATATCCAGCAATCTGTTTATTGGTGGGGCTCTTGCTGCTAGATCCATATATACTCTACAGCTTTTAGGGGTTACACATATTTTATGCCTTTGCTCCAACGAAATTGGGCAGGCAGACTCTCAGTTTCCCGAGTTATTCGAATACAAAAACTTTTCAGTAAGCTGTTATTCAAAACTGTTTCAAATAATTTATTTTCTTCCTCTACAATAATTAGGACAATTGACATGTTTATTTCATTTGCTGATCATGGCCTCATTTCCATTATCAGATACGTGACAACGAGGACGCTAACATCAGTGATATTTTCCTAGAAGCGCATGATTTCATTAGCCATGTTGAGCAAAGCGGCGGGAAAGTTTTGGTTCATTGCTTTGAAGGGAAGAGTAGGAGCGCAACACTCATCCTTGCGTATCTAATGCTCAGAAAGTAAGCTCAGAGTTGTGGTTGAATATTTTTCAACTTAAATAAACATCATCCGTTTAGCATTCTGTTCTAATATTTTTCAACTTAAGTTGGCCGTTAGAGAGAAAATATTGAATAAGATTGCATGGAAAGGAAATATATTTATCAATTTTGATTCCACAAGTTTTTGGTTGTTTCCTGATGCAGAAAGCATACTCTACTGCAAGCATGGAACGCAGCTGAAACGAGCTCACCGTAGAGCTCAACCAAGCGATGGGTTTGCAAGGATTCTTCTGGAGCTGGATCAAAAGTTGTACGGTAAAGTATCGATGGAATGGCAACAGCGGAAGCCACCGATGAAGGTGTGTCCGATCTGTGGAAAGAATGCTGGGCTGAGCAGCAGTTCGTTGAAACTACATTTGCAGAAAATCCACAAGAAACTATCGTCAGGCAGTGTGGATAGTGCGATGAATATGGAAATACAGAAGGCATTGGATGCACTCAGAATAAGCAGAGGAGGGAGTGTTAGCCCCACACAGAGACAGTCTCAATCCATGACTGAAGAGTAAACAGATGGGCCATGTTGTTTGTAAATATTTTTATTTGTAATGTAATTCATTTTGTTATTATATGGTCTTTATACGAGGGTGTTGTATTATTATAAAGAAACTATTATATGGAATTTATGAATATCCTTTATTGCAACTCAAGGCCAATACATATATCAAAAGGAGTTGTGTCGACTGCATTATTTTGAAAATTGCCCCATGTTTGTGTTTGATTTTTCTGTTTTTAATTGCCCAATTTTTTTCTCTGTTTTCATGTCTATTATTCGATCGAAATGATTGAAAATTTAGTTTGTGTTTCGATTGGATGAAATTTTAAATTATTTTCGATTTTTTTTTATTTTAAAATTTTCATTTGTTTGTGTTCGATTTTTCTTCTGTTAATCGACTAATGTGGCCTAAAATAATTTTGCTTTTCGATAAAAAAATTGGTTAAAAATGGAAAGGGCCAACCAAACAACGGCGACAACGCTAAATTTATTGGATAAATGGTGATTCGAACTCATGATCTTTAATGCATAAGTAGAATTTTAACTACTGATCTATATCAATTAGTCAGACGGCTGTAGAAATTTGGGCATCAGAAGAATAAATTTAAATTGGAAAGGTACTTATATTTTCATAACTGATTAAATAATTTAGGTGGTGTATTTAATAAATTTTTGGTGCAAATAACCTGGGCCAAAGGAAAAAAGCTACAACAAAGCAAACTGGGCTAACCCCAAAAAACCTAACAAAACAAAAAGCTAAAAAGTAAAATTTATAGATACACCATTTCAAATTTTTGTTATTTTAAAAATACAATATTATCCTGTTTGGCTGCTAATCTATATCATCTATGTCTGAATGCTAACAAAAGCCGCCGCCTGATTGCAGTGTCAGTGAATTAAGCATGAACAAAGCAGCTGCGTGTCCATATTTTGCGTGTTGGCAGACGTTTCCACATCTATTCTTCATATTAAAACAAAATGTTGGAAACAAAAATATACCCCTATGTTATATTATGCTTATCGTTTTTATTCTTTTGTATAAAATTAAAGAATATGTATTTTAATTTATAAATTTATCCTTTTCAGTTGAGTAATGGAGCATTTCAAATTAGGAAAACAAATGGAAACGAAAATGTTTATTACTTCAACTAGAACAAGAGAGGAAAAAGGTGTAAAGTACAAAATTAAGAAGGTATTTTAAATATGCGTATAATGATAAAATAGGGAAAGTCGTGAAAAATTAGCTAAAATGATAAATTTTTAAAGTAAAATACAATAAGCTCAAAACAACAAACATTATGAAACCGACTAACCGAGTGAGTATTAAAGGAGAGTAAATCGGAAGCCAAGACACATCCGTTTTAAAATTTTTTAAATCCCATCCACATTTATTTGCCCTCCTCATCCTTATGCATGATGAAGTTGATGAAAACCCACAATTACATTCGTTGGGTCTTTTGTATCCTCCCCATGAAAACTCGTGCGAGTATTAGGATATTAATATAAATAGATTAATTTCACAGAACATTTACGATTACTATAACAACAAATATTTAGTATTGTTTAAATACACACTTGAGTTGTCCGATACAATAGGGCCTTGTTTGATTTTCTTTATTAGGGGTTTATTGATCTCTAATACTACTTTATCACTTGTTTGGTTTGTTCTATAGCCTATACTTGCGGCATGTTATTAAGCATAAGCTGTTTTGAATAATACCGATTATATGGGATTATAGATTTCAAGTCTTATCGGTATTTGTAATATTTATTATTTGTCCAACATGTATTAAATTTTAAAATACCAAAACACCCTTCTCTTTTATTTTTTTATTTATAAGAAGGACAAACCGATCTAAAATAAATTAATACTAGTGATAATACTTCATACCAAACATAATATTGATAGCTAATCATTAATTATTTAATTGAATTTTCTAAAACCAAATAAAATATTGATAAATAGTGGTATTACAAATATAAATATTATAATTCGGATATTATGTATAATGACAACCAATGAGAGCTAGATATATTTTTAGTGGAGTTTAGTTGAAATTTTTGTAGATGAGAAATATTTGGGATGAGATAATTAATGAAGCAAATTAATGTTATCTTGACTCCAAGATATGAATACCTCCAAAAAAGAAAAAGAAAAACTTAATTGGCCCTCTTGATTTCCATGTAGCTTCGTTGTCCATATTCTACGGCAAGAAAAATGTACAAGTCAAGGCTCGATGATAATTGTTTATCAAATTAATCAAGTTTTTATAAAAGATAAGTCTTTCATAATCGACCCCTCAGCTACTTAGTCAATATTCCTTTGGGACCAACGTTGATTATCTAGAAGTCGTTGCAAGTGTGAAATTAAATGTGGAAATTTTGGACGAAATTGCTGGTAATAATAATACTTAAATTAATTTTGCTTTATTTTAAATCAAAATATAGAGGAGATTTAAAAAAAAATTAAATCCAAATATTGAGATGAGAATATTTTTAAATTAATAACTGGAGTATAGGAAGTGGGAACTGTGAAAATATGTAGCTAGATTATGGGTAACAATATGGAATACTTGAAAACAAATGAAAACAAGGGCTCTAGTCAAACCAAATTGATTTGAATAATAACAAACCTAATTAGTATTATTTATAACCTACAAACATGGCTCGAATTCAGTCTTTTATTATTAAGTTTTAAGATAACGTATTATATGTATTTTGTTTACTATATAGTATTAATATTTGATAAAGTATTGTGTGGGTAAATTTCACCGTAAAATTTATTTTGAGAGTATTAGTTATTTCATTAAAGAGTATTAGTTGTTTCATTAAAGAGTATTAGTTGTTTTAAAGTTATTAGTTTTAAATGATATTAGTTGTTTTATTAAGGGGTATTTGTTGAAGAGTATTATTTGTTTGGAAAGGGTATTAATTGTAAATAAATTTTACGATGAAATTTGTTCACACAATACCAACTTTTATTATTATTGTATGTAAAAAATTAATAATATTACTCTAAACATTAATATTATTGGCTAGTGATACAGTTACTACTGTTTTTCGGTTTCAATTTTGTCGACTTTTGGTAATTGAAAATAGTCTTGTAACTTTCACATTTTCGATATTTTGATCTTATAACATTATAAGTTATAATATGCTATAATAGGTGAAATATTTGGTTGACCAATCAAATGTTATATGTCAGCGTCAATTGAATTTTTCACTTTTTACAACCAGTTATCAAGTCAAAATATAAAAAACTTAAGGTTATATGACTTTTTAAATTCGGGAAAATTAAGAGAGCTAAAACCAATTAAAAATAATTTAACGAAAAAAAAATTAATTTTCCTATAAATTACTCTCTCTGTCCCACTAAAAGCTTCATTTTTTCTTTTCTAGTTTGTCCCAATAAAAATTTATCATTTTCCTTTTTACATATCACTCTCATACATTTATCACTACACTTTATATTTATTTACACCAATTGACATTCATTTAATATACTATATTGTATATAATTTTACTTTTTTATCTCTCTCAATCACTCCACTTGTTATTTGACAAAAACGTGTGCGAGGCATCTCACGGATCATATTTTGTAAGATGGGTGCACTTTTTAAAAATTATTATCACTTTTAAAATAAGTGATACAAATTAGTATAAAAGTGATAAAAATTTGAAAAGTGATACACTTCACATTATAAGTGATAATAATATATTAAAAAGTAAATTAAATCTCACGAAATGAGATCCGTGACACGAGTGTCGGATAAAACTTACTCCTGTTATTTTATTATTTGTGTGTAAAAAAATAATAAACTTTGGGTCGACGGAGGGAGAAATATTTAACAATCAATGCGACTTGTTCACCAACCACCACATTAAATAACTCGATCCGATAAATCATAATAATAAAAATAAAAAAATTCAACGACTTACTTTACTAGAAAATAATAAATCCTGGGATCTAGAATTTTCGAAAGAGTAAATATAAATATTAAATATATAATCACAGATCCTAATTTCATGTGAAAGAGAATAAAATAAGGCGTCGACTTGGACTATTCGCATTTACACTATTTCTGGTCAACGTTCAATTTTGAGTAGCTCCAAAAATTTACTAAAATTACAAAATTACCCACGCTCAACTCACCTCTATATATAGCGTTGAGAATCAACACTTTAGACATCAAACAACACTCAATTTATTACACACCAAAAGCACAAACCTCTCAATTCCAATTCCAAAATTAAAATGTCTATCCCAGAAGTAGAGTTGAATTCCGGTTACAAAATGCCCCTTTTGGGCCTTGGCACGGCAAGTTTCACGACGCCACGTGCCGGCGAGGTAAAAGCCATGCTCAACGCGATTGAGCGTGGCTACAGCATTTCGACACGGCTGCTCACTACGGAAGTGAGGAAGCCGTGGGCGAAGCCATAGCCGAAGCCCTCAAGCGCGGCCTGATCAAATCCCGAGACGAAGTGTTCGTCTGCTCCAAGCTTTGGGCCAGTGATGCTCATGCCGATCGCGTTCTCCCAGCTCTAAAGAAATCTCTCCAGTAAGTGCATATGATCATTGATCAAATTCAAATATTGTTTTTAGTCCTATAAGTTTTCATATTTCGCCATGTCTATTTTTAAAATTTAAAAATAGTCCCATAAGTTTTACTTTTTCCAAAATTTGGTCCTATAATCTACTATAGGAGTTTAAACATTGTGATTGACCAATCAGACTCTGCCATGTCAAAATCAACCATATATTTCACCTTTTATATCCGATTAACACACCAAAATATTTTTAAAAAATAAAAACTGATGTGCATGGTTTTATGCAGGAATCTTAAGCTGGATTACCTTGATCTTTACATGATCCATTGGCCCGTGAGCGTGACGCAAGAATCGGCTTTCGAGTACCCCGTGGCGAACAAGAAGAATATCATTCCATTCGATTGCAAGGCTGTATGGACTAAAATGGAAGAAGCCCAGAGATCAGGGCTTGTTAAAACCATTGGAGTTAGTAACTTCAGCTGCAAGAAACTTGAGCACTTGCTATCATTTGCAACCATTCCTCCTGCTGTCAATCAAGTGAGACTTTCTTGCAAGATTCATTCAACTCTGTAATTTTATCTCATCTTGTACTATTAATTAAATTTTTAATTTTTTTAAAAGGTGGAACTTAGTCCAGTGTGGCAACAAAAGAAGTTGGTTGATTTCTGCAAGTCCAAGGGAATTGTGGTGACCGGTTACGCTACATTGGGATCAGCCGGACAGTTTTGGGGATCGGACAGAGTAGTGGGCGTCGAGACGTTAAAGGAAATCGCAAAAGCCAAAGGGAAGAGTGTTCCTCAGGTACTTAGTATTTTCAAAAAGTATCAGTTGTTTTCACTGAAAAATGACAGTGGTGTACAATTACACCGCGCAATTGGTGTAAACGAGTGTTACTCTTCAAGATCAAATTCTTAATTCCATCCATATACAATGTCATTTCAGGTTATCCTTAGATGGGCACATCAGCATGGAGTTGCTACAGTGGTGAAGAGCTACAACCCAGGCAGGATGGAAGAAAATCGCAGCATTTTCGACTGGGAATTAAGCGGCGAAGAGATGAAGAAGATAAGTGAGATCCCACAGAGCAGGGGAACGCTGGCTGATGGTTTCGTTGGCGAAGAAGGCGCTATCAAGACTGTTGCGGATCTGTGGGATGGTGAACTTTGATTTGGTTGTTGAAATTTCTGTGTTAATTTGTTTGATTTTTGAATAAGCTCATAGCCATTGAGCATTGTTTGTACTATTTTAGTAATGTGTTTGCTTTCACCTTCTTCATGTTCGCGACGAATTTCTACTTATTAATCTATACTTTGTCATAATCCTCATTCCTTCTTATTTGCCTTTCTTTTTTGCTTTCCTTAAAATTGAAAAATTGTATCCCCATACTTGAAAACAATACTCCTTAAAGATGAATTCTATTACAACATTAGCCACGCAAATCACTATAAAATTAGGGGAATTTGTGTATTTTGCTACATCACAAGTCACAACTACCCACCACACATTATACTATATACCTTAATTTATGTGTATAAAAACTTATACAGGGACAGGAGTATATCTTATTTAGTTATTTTCTAGGCAAAGTATACAGTGAGCCAGACTGTTTTTGAACATAACTTATTTATAGTGATTTTGTTTTTGTTTTTCTTTAATACAGATTGTTTTTGTGTTTCTTTTCTTTCTCACAAACTGATAAATTTTGATCGTCTCATCAAAGCCAATCTCATAAGATATTCTAACCTTGTTGCCTTCAAAAGAAAAGTTAAGTTTTAAGAAACTGCAAATGCTAGTGAAGGGATTTCATCATTCACTATCCCATTCAATCAATAATCAAATCAAATCCCAAATGCTGCTTATTCTTCTACCAGAAACAAAATAAGTGAAGGAGAATAATTAATCACTCTTCAAAATCAAAACAACAAGGTCCTAAAGGCTCTACTGTTTAACCTTCTCTTTCCTAGCAACAAAACAATCTCATGTGTCCACAAAATTCAGTATAAATTAGTGTAGGCGCTTCCTTCTTTATAGATGTCTCGAAAGATCGATAGTCGAGCTCGAAAAGAGTAGAAGAAAGACTCACTAGGGTAAATCTATAGCAGCCAGCAGTGGCTCAGGTTCAGGAGGAGCACCAGTACTGCCATTAAGAACAATCACATTCCCATCAGAATCAACATCAACGATAACCGAATCGCCTTCCTTGATTTCCCGCGCAAGCATCTTCTCCGCCATACTATCCTCCAAAAGTCTCATAATAGCCCGTCTCAGCGGTCTAGCTCCATAGCTCGGGTTATACCCTTCATCCACCACCCTATCTCTAAACCTCTCCGTCACCTGAAGCTCGATTTCCCTCCCTTTCAGTCTCTCAAACACCTCCTTCAACATTATATCAGATATCTCCTTCACCTCCAACTTCGTTAGCTGCCTAAACACAATCATCTCATCCAATCTGTTCAAAAATTCAGGCCTGAAATATTGTTTCAGCTCCTCAGTCACCAAGCTTTTGATCCTGTTATAACTGCTATCTTTCTCATCGTAATCTAAGTCAAACCCGATCCTGCGCCCCCTTCTCAATCACATTACTCCCCACATTCGATGTCATTATCAGAAGCGTGTTTTTGAAGTCGACCGTTCTACCCTTACTATCGGTCAACCTACCATCCTCGAGTATTTGAAGCATCATGTTGAAGACATCGGGATGAGCTTTCTCGATTTCATCGAAAAGAGCGACAGTGTAAGGGCGGCGCCGAGCGGCCTCCGTTAGCTGCCCACCTTCGGTGTAGCCTACGTAACCGGGAGGTGACCCTATCAGCTTCGAAACAGTGTGTCTCTCCATGAACTCACTCATATCGAGACGGATCATCGATTCTTCAGACCCAAAGTAGTAGGTAGCCAGTGATTTCGCCAGCTCAGATTTCCCGACTCCAGTGGGGCCCGAAAAGATGAAGCTGGCGATGGGACGGTTTGGGTTTTTAGACCAACACGGGCCCGACGAATAGCCCTACTAATGGCTTTAACGGCTTCGTCCTGCCCGATGACCCTCTTGTGGAGTGTTTCCTCCATTTTAAGTAGGCGATCGGATTCATCAGTCGATACCTTATCAACGGGGATGCCCGTCCAAGAAGCAACGATATGCTGAATGTCGACTTCGGTGACGGTGGGACCTACGTCCCCAGCCTCACTCTCTGCTTTAGTCATCTCCTTGTTTTTATCTATAAGAGTAGATATTTGTGCCTTGAGATCCATCTCTCTATCGCGTAGCTCCCGGCCTATGTATCAATTGAGAGCACAAAAAACATTCAGGATACAAACACCTTTACTTCGACCCACATTTATTCTGTGGAGTAAATTACAAAATTGATCTCGTATCTATTGGGTGTTTTTACAATTTTAGTCCCGTACAAATTAATTTTCTCAATTAAGACTCACAACTTTTTAAATGATGCAATTTTAGTCCTATATTGACAAGGTTGCAGAATTTTTGCACGTGAGCTGCCGAAATTCAATGTAGCAAGCAGACTAGTGACTTGGTGTCGTGGCATAATGAGACCATCAACATATTAAATTTTAAATTCTAATTATCATCCTAAAAAAAAAATCAATATAGGTCTTGCTTCATTTTAAAAGTTACGGGACTTAATTGAGAAAATTGATTCGTGGGACTAAAATTGCTAACACCCAATAAATACGGGACCAATTTTGCAATTTATTCTATTCTGCGTTCATATCTGGCAACCTATATCTTAACTATACAGCACAATCAGAATAGCATAGACATCATAAAATTGAAACTTACTTTCTCAAAGTCTTGACCTCGAACAGCTTCATTCTTCTCCTTTGTAATCTGCCTGAGCTCTTTCTCAAGTTCCCTAGCCTCCTCAGGGAGCTACAAAAAGAAATTATTCTATCTTTTAAATAACTAATAATAAGAACTAATTATGACAGTTTCAACTTCTAAAAAGGAGTCTACCTTGGCATGCTGAAGGCGTACACGGGAACCAGCTTCATCAAGCAAGTCAATTGCTTTATCAGGTAAAAGCGGTCACTGAAACAGGCAAAGATAATGTTTAACCGAGCAGTAATGACCCAATACTATAAATCAATTTATTTTCAGGACCAAAAGAAAGAAAACAGAATGGTTATTAAGACATAAGAGTGAAGTGGAATGTCAAGAATGGACAATATGTTCCGGATATAGTTCTAGGAGTTGACTATGTAAATGCTTGTCCATAGCTATTAGTTGCTTTTTCCTTTTTGAAGTTGTTGTAATTATGGATGAAATTAGGGATATGTCTGTACTTTTAGACCATTATAAATAGGAGTCAGAATAGTGTAAAATATACACCTCAATTCCATTCAACGATTCATTTCTATTTGTACGACCAAGAGCTAGAATCCTTAGAAAGGGGCACTGATAGAAAACAACAGTTCGATCACAAGAACAACCATAAACAATATAAAAATGTACTACAGGAACAAATCCTGCCCAGCAACTTGCCAACTATACACGGGATGAAACCTGCCCAGCCATTCAAAGACTTCGATAATAATCTCAATGATCTGCTAAACGATAATACATACACCATCTTAACAAGTGTTGAGAATGGACCACATAGTCCGGACATAATTTTAGGAGTCAATTATGTAAATTCTTGTAATTAGCTATTAATTGTTCTTTCTTTCGTAATTTCTTATTTCTGTAATTATGGATCTGTACCAGTACATTTAAATAGGAATCAGGATAGTGTAAAATATACACCTCAATTCCATTCAGTGATTCTTTCCTATTTCTATAGGGAAAATGGACGGCTGCATATAGTAGATCACATCATCACTCGCAGAAGGCAGAGTTTTTCGTTAAGATTAATCAGCAATGCATAACATAGGCATGCACTGATTTACTATTATCCACATGCCCATATTAAGCCTCTACACAAGATAAAACTAAAATAATTTCAAGCATATGAGTCATATAACAATTCTTTAAGCTAAGTCGTGCATAATATATATCATGATGATAGACAAATTACTACCTGATATACTGATGGGACAGCTGTGCTGCAGCAGCTAAAGCTTCATCGGTGTAATGAAGCTTGTGGTGTAACTCATAGCGTTCTCTAAGCCCTTTAAGAATCTGAATGGTTTCATCCACAGTAGGTTCAGGGACCTTGACAGGTTGAAACCTTCTTTCCTAGTGCAGGATCCTTCTCAATGTGCTTCCGGTATTCATCTAGTGTAGTGGCCCCAATGCACTGAAATTATATTATGGTGATGGTGTCACATAGACATGATAAATTAAGCACAACTAAATACGGCTGCACACAAGAAACAGCAAGGACAGAATGTACAAAAATAAGGCAAAACCTATAATTTTTCAGGACAAATGTGCAAACATAAGGCCACATGTTAGAACTGTGAATCTTTTTGCTCTAGAAACCTTCACGTTGAACTCTTATACACAGGACTAAGTATCCCAATTGAATACTCCAGCAATATAAATAATTGTTTAGCAAGGTATAGATCTTCATTGCGGTCCCAAGATGCCACAAATCAGTACGGGTATGTTTGTTTTGGGATTATGGTGTGCGGGAAGTCTAGACTTTGAAAATTCTAGTTATTCAAAAGTCCTGGTGAATAGTAATAGTATGTGTTTGTTTGGAAATTTGGTAGGGTGAGAATGTGTAAAAGTGAGTAGTGATTTATTATTGTATTGTATGGGTTGTGTTTGTAATGATTGGACGATTGTGTGATGATTGATGCATTGTGTTGAAAAGTGTATAACATTGGGAAGAGTAATAATAAAGGTGCAGATGATTTTTAAGGGCGTATTCTATTGGGATCTTGAAAGTCTGATTTTAAAACTAAAAACAAACATAACTTGGACCGTGAAGTCCCAAATCCTTCTGAGTGAAACCCAAAACAAATATACCCTAGATATTCTACAAATACCAATGTCAACATCACCAACCACATATTCATTCAAGCATTAAAACAGGAAACTTAATGCACCACTAACAGACAAGAACATAACTTGGATCGCAAAGTCTCAAATCCTTCCATGTGAAACCCAAAACAAGCATACTGCATACCTTAGATATTCTACTATGCAAAGCATACAAAATCATCCAACCATTAAAATAGGAATCTTAATGCACCACTGACAGACGAGTGGGAGACGAAAAATTGAAGATGAGGAAAACATGATTGCAACAACTTTATACATTTGAGACTAAATCGAAATCCAGAGTTTGTATCTTCATGAACTGAACTAATCTCATGATCATAATGGAATAATCATTGTCATACCAAAAGATTAAAAATCACTCTAAAATCACAATTTGATAGTAGAAGCCAAAAGCAATTCAACAGAGAGATAGAAAGGTAAAAGAAGAGAGAAATAATAAAAGGTTACCACATATATTTCAACGTGAGTCTTGGACAAGATCTATAATAGATTGCATCAGACAACCCTAACTGTCAACTATTATTAGAAATATCATCTACATGGCACATAACTCTTCTAAAGCTAACCTGTAGTTCACCCCGAGCTAATGCAGGTTTCAAGATGTTTGCAGCATCAATTGCACCTTCTGCAGCTCCTGCCCCAATCAACGTGTGTACCTCATCAATGAATAGAATAATTTCATCACTTTGCTTAATCTCCTCCATCAACTTCTTTAATCTTTCTTCAAATTCACCACGATATTTTGTCCCAGCAACAAGAAGACCCATATCCAGGGTAATCACCTGAAAAACAAAACAGACAAAAAGATGTGAAGAAAGAAAAACAGAAGGTGAATTTTACTTCGCAAGTTTTATTGTGACAAAACCAAATTTTAACTGAAATGATAAAGTAAACATCTGATAGCAGGATGGCATATCTAATCGAATCAAGATCAGAGAAATAACCATCGACCCATATTAAACAAACAGACCAATTAAAGCACGCACAGAATTAGCATGCATGCGTTGTTTGATTTTTACACTTTTTCAAAAGGTGAGGGGGTGAACTCCCTAATACACAATAAGAGAAATATGCATTGTCCAAGACCCCCTTCTAAGTTCATCTTTATTCAATAATCTCAGGATTATTAAGGATTAAATAATGTATCAATTTGTAGTTAATTCGCATTATAAAGGACATCGATACTAGTATACCTTTTTCCCCTCTATGGTTTCCGGAACATCCCCATTGGCTATTCTCTGGGCAAGGCCCTCGGCAATAGCTGTTTTTCCAACACCAGGTTCTCCAATGAGGCAAGGATTATTTTTAGTACGCCTGCCTAAAATTTGAGTGACGCGCTCAATTTGCCTCTGCCTTCCTACAACAGGGTCTAGTTTACCCTAGAAGAGAACAAACTTCTGTTAATACCCCAGAAGGAAATCAATCATCAGAAATCCAAAATCTTGAAAATTACCTCTTCAGCAAGCTTGGTCAAATTGGTACCATACTCCTCCAACGTCGGCATTTTGCTGCCAGAGCTTCCACCTCCAACACCAGCACCAACAGTCTCTGCACTCTCACCCACCATTCTAATAACCTGCTTTATCAAACGCACAATCCTTCAGTCTCATAGTAATCACAAAACAATAAAACATAAGAAAAAGGAAATCCAATACTTTCCTGAGTTCGAATATTACTGGGGTCAGCACCCAAATTCTCAAGAACACGGGCAGCCACACCTTCACCCTCACGAAGCAATCCCAGCAGCAAGTGCTCTGATCCAATATAATTGTGTCCTGAACCAGAAAATGTGAACCCCTAGATTCAGATCAGTAAGAATGATGCCATCGATGAGAAATTGCCCCATTTTAGAGATGAAAATTTTGGAATTTTTAAACGCTCTGGCCAAGATTACAAGCATGAAGGGAGGGAAGAAGAGGGAACATGACTGAAGTAAACCAACAAATAGACAAATAGGTACCCCACCCCAGGCAGAGTTAGTGAGCCTACAAAGGACATAATAACTAATCCCCAGCAATTCATGAAGAAGCACACTACCCAATAAGACACTAACCACATCAAAAACTAAGAATTTGAAAAGGAAGTCAACACTCAAAAATAAGTTGCAAAATTAGTTACCAAGTTGGCGGGCATCTTCGAGCGAAAGTTCAAGAACACGCTTTGCGCGAGGAGTGAAAGGTATTTCCACAGCAACAAATCCACTTCCTCGTCCGATTATTTTCTCCACCTCTATACGGGCATCTTTCAGGTTTATTCCCAAGGATTTAAGGACCTTTGCAGCAATCCCAGTTCCCTCACCAATAAGTCCTAACAAGATCTGCTCGGTTCCAACAAAGTTATGTCCAAGTCGTCTTGCTTCCTCTTGAGCAAGCATAATGACTTTTATTGCTTTTTCCGTAAAGCGCTCAAACATGGCTCGTGGAGTCATTTGTGATTTTCTTCCCCGTCTAGCAGTGGGGGCTCTAGATGCTACCTTTGCTTGGAGTGTGAGATGAGTTGGGTGCGCCAAGGCATCTAAGCAATTAGTTCCTCTCAATCCTGAGAAACTGTTTATCCTCATTGGAACCAAATGTGTACTGCACAACATTGTTGCTGTTCTTGTTTTATTAGATCCCCTGAATTGCCTATTATTCACCAAACCAACTGAAGAAGGCAACTTGGTTGATTGAAGTAAAGCATGCGCCATTTCTGCCAGCACACAAGTGCAGTCAGAAAACTAGAACAAATTAACTCATAACGAATGACAACAAAATGGCAAACATGATCTGCTTATTATTTCAAAGTGTGACAACCTATTTAGACTGAATCATCTACATGAACAAAGACCCACTAAAGGTAAAATTTCCTGCTATCAGGTGCATGATGCAGCAGCGCCTCGGTTTTCCAAATTAGAACAAGCAAGCAATAATAATAGTTCGATCACAAAACAATCAAATGGAGACATACATTAAAGTAATCAGCGTCCGGAGTTAGCTCCTGGAAACCGAAATTGGAAAAAAAAAAAAACAAGATAACACACAAAAAGAAAGAAGAAAAAGATTACCTTCAAGTTCGTTCGCAGTTCGCTGCCGATTGTTGCCCTAATTTCTGTATATTCCGCCGGAAATGTAGCTTCCACCAGCCGGAAATTGAAAAAACAAATCGAGAAAACGCTGGCAATCAAAGAAGAAAAGCAGAGAAGAAGAAGAAATCGACGAGGGGCCTGCGTGATTGTTTAGGGCAAAAATATATATATACCACGTTTATAGAAAGAGAGATGTACGAATAGCAAGCTGATAGATTATAGCATTTGTCCTGCCTCGTGGTTTTATATGCCTGTGCGCTACCTTAATTGACTACACTGCACCCTCATACAAGAGCCGTTCGATTAAACACTAAGATCAAGATTAAAATTATATTAACGGCATAGGATCGTTTCTTTTTTATTTCGATATTTTGTTAGGAGGGTAAATTGTTGGTGTAATTAATATGGCCATCCCGTGGGCGGCTGAGGAGTTATGGGGTGTTTTTATGTTTTTGGTAAGTAGTTTAATACTCTGTCGAATTAAGCTTGCGATTGACTTTTCAACGATTTTTGTGTGAGAATTATTTTATAGTAATATGTGTACAAAATTTATTTTATATGAATGATATGCCAGTTGATCTTATTAACTAGCGTATCATTTATATAAAACAACTTTGTAAACGTATTACTATAAAATAACTCTCACACAAAACCATTAAAAAAATCAATTGTGCAAGTTAATCCGGACAGAGGGAGTATTATTTAATAGTAGAAATTGAGTGTTTGATAAAAAAAATATTCCCTCTATCCGAAATTATCTTCAAAATTGATTTTTAATGGTTTTTGTGTAAGAATTATTTTATAGTAATATGTGTACAAAAGTTATTTTATATGAATGATATGTTAGTAGACCCCACCGCATATGAATGATATGTTTTATATGAATTATTTCAACTAGCATATCATTCTCACACAAAAACCGTTAAAAAGTCAACTGAAGATAGTTACGGGACGGAGGGAGAATATATTACTGTTTCAGTAGAATGAACTACAAGTATACATATCCCAAATTTTTTATTTATATTCTATTTGATTAATTTAAGTAGAAATATTTAATTTAAAAAATACATAAATTAACTTTTACAAAGCTGATTAATAATTAATTGTAAAATGTTGCAAACACCTCCAATGTTTTTTTCAAGTTAAAACAAATATAAACTAACACTTCTGCACAAATTAAGAAAACAATCAGTAAAATTGTTCACTCACAATTTTAACACTTCAAATTCTCTTAATTGGGTCAAATGTTGATTAAATAAGACTCAGTCCACAAAATAAAATGTGTGAGATGATCAAATACGAGTTTTTGCCTAAAAATAATTATGTACTTCCTCTATCCCGGATCGGTTTTATATTTTTCTTTTTGGTTTGTCCCACATTAGTTTTCACATTCCAAAAAGAAAACCCTTCTTAAACTTTACCATCATAATATTCATATATTTACACAATATGCCATCACCATTTACACTCAATTCAACTATCTTTTTACTTTAATAATATAAATTTATTTAAATTACCCTTCAATACTTCACCCATTATATTTTTCTTAAAATATGTGTCAAGATTAGTATGAAAACTAATTTGGGACGGAGGGAGAAATATTTAACACTTAAGTTTCAATTTCAACAACAAAGTTTAAATTCTACTATATGATTTAAGATCTTAAAGTTAAGTTACCTAGAATCTAAGTGTGTGCCAACATTAGATTATTTTGATTATTAATCAAAGTATGAGTTAGTCCAAATACTGTAGGAAAGGTTGGGTTGGACTAGGGAAAATATCAGCCCAAAATATTTGACCCAGACCTAGTGGCCCATGGGCCGATGAGCTTGGGCCCATTTGGCCCGTTAGTTTGGACTGTCAAATTATTTTAAACATTTGTGCATATGTGGGATTTTTATAGAGAATATATGATCATTTATGAAAGAAATTACATGTATATATTAGAAAAATATAGAAAATGTGGATGTTAACACAATTTTTATAAGTTTACAAATAAAAATATGTAATCATTTGAATACAAATAATAGATAAATTTTAAAATTGGTTGAACTTTTTGTCTTACATTTTTATAATTATATATGTATTAATTTATTATTTAAATACTTATAATTATATAACTTCATATTTTATTTAATTTTTTTAAATACAAAAAACGGGAGTTGGACCAATTTGGTCTGTGAGTAGGGATGCCAACGCCCCGCCAAAAATTTAGAACGGGTTGTCTGTCCTAGGATGTGTCCCGCCATAAAATTTAAGACCACGATATCTATCTTGTTAATATTGGAGTATTTTTTAACCCCTCCTTATGCAATTATGGTGAAAAATCAAATAATGAGAGTGAATTTTATTGTAAGAAATTATCAAAACCTAAATTCAAATAATTATTTAGATTGATAGTATTCTAATGAAATTAGATAAAATCCCACACGAAAGAATAATGAGACTCACATTCATACAAATCCACATGTATACTCACCTCTCAACTGTTGTTGCATACATACATCAAAGGCAAAATAAGCGAGTTTCATAATATAAAATTAATACCATTAGAATCATTTACTCGATACTATAACATCTATTTAGTGATATTATTACACTTATAAACCGATATCACAAAATAAAATGGTTATGGTATCGTGAATGATTTTAATGGTATCGAGAGTAATTTAATGGTATCGATTTCATATTATGAAACCGCTTCACCTGAGAGTGGCTCTACATCAAAATATAAATTAATAAAATAATTACTCAAAAGGACTCACAAAACCGATCAATCTAATATAATCAATTGAATTACTTAAATTAAAATAGAAAGATGTAACTTCCAAGATTTTCAAGAATCCAAGAAAAACCATAAAATTTAAAGGCAAAAATTTGTGTGTGTTCGTCGAATTAACTGTGAGAAGATCATTATTAGTTTTTAATAAAATATACTACCTCCGTCTCATATCACACAGTTGACTTTTTCAACGATTTTTGTGTGAGAATTATTTCATAGTAATATATGTACAAAAATTATTTTATATGAATGGTATGCTAGTTTATAAGATTAACTAGCATACCATTCATATAAAACAACTTTGGTACACATATTACTATGAAATAATTCTCACACAAAAACGGTTGAAAAAGTCAACTAAAACCGATTTGAGTACTATATTATTATTTTTAATATAAAATGTATCACATATTAATTTTTTTGGTATTCAAACGGAACATTTTACATATATCTTTTGGATAATGATATAATTTAGTTAATAGAAAGTATGTCACTCTTCAAAATTTAGTCTTAAAATAATCCATTTTGCATATATATTTTTAAAAAGTGATATAATTTAGCATAAAAATAACAATTTTTTTATCGAAAGTGCTACTAATCCCATAATACTCTCACATTAAGACAATCTCACACAAGACTTACTCAAAAATAAAAGAAATCATCTGTCTCTAAATCATCACATTTAATACTCGGAACTAGTGCAATAATTTCACATTAAAACGTGGTCATCCATTTTTAATCAAATGATATCATCTATGGCATTTTTATTGTTTTACTTCATATTTCATAGTGACATGTGAAATATTAAAAATTATCCAACGAACCACTATAATTAATTCTGGATCCATATGTTAAAAATTCAAGTAAATAAAATACATATTAAAATATAAAAATGACACCGAAAATAATATTTAATTTTTTTAACTCAAGCTTCACGCTAATCATGCTTAATACCCGGATTAGTGTAATCATTTTATATGTGTGAGTATGGTTCTAGATAAAGAGAATGGGAAAGGGCACATTCACACTAATTTTTAGATGATACATATCTTCTGCATGTTTAAAGACAAAAGATATTTCCTCTCAATTATTCTTATTTTCCTCTTACCAAAATTAGTTGGAATGTAATCATTTGCTTACATCCTAATAATAGATACAAACAAAACAGACACCAGAAAACAGGTGTACTTTTGCTTAACATCCTACGTGAGACATTCCATAAAAAGCCACAAAAACATTGAAAAAGTTTACCGATATGATGATACCATATATTCTTATCTTCACACTCAAGAACATTATGAGAGTGAAAGAATGAGTAGGTATTTGAGGAATAATTTCGTAAATTATTACATATAAAATAAAAGATAAGTTGGATTGTGTATATATGTGACCCAAAGGTAATGATATTTTGTGTAAATATGAAGATATTGTGAGGTGGAATTTAAGGAAGACTTTCCATTTTAATGGTATGAATCTAATCTTGGGACAGAGGAAAAGAAAAGTGTGAAGATAATTACGTAATCGAGAGAATATTTTATATGAATGATATTTTAATTTCAAGTTATTTTTTATTAGAAATTGATATAAATAGATTGATTCTTCATTTCTTTACAAGTTCGGACTTTTATATGAAACGTAATTCTTTCAAATTTGATCAAGCAATTTTTTTATTGAAGCAACTCCTATATAAATTACTCTCTGTTCCCAGAGAACCTTTCACACTGATTTTCAACGGTTTTGTGTGAGAGTTATTTCATAGTAATATGTTAACAAAAGTTATTTTATATGAATGATATGCTAGTTAATAAGATCAACTAGCATATTATTCATATAAAATAACTTTGTAAATGTATTACTATGAAATAACTCTCACACAAAAACCAAGCTGAAAAGCTTAAGTGTGAAAGGTTCCTTACGGAGGAGATATTTTTTTAATTTATATGAGTTAATTTTTCTTTGCATGAACTAATACGCTTCATTCTATTTTTGTCCTGTAAGTTAAAATTTGATCGAATTATGTCAATTATATCATATAACTAGTGCGTAAATTTGTTTTTATATTGAATCTCAAAAAAAAATTTTGTTTATATATATAAACACGGGCTACTATATATACATTTGCATAGTCAAATTTGAAATTAAATAAAATGAAGTTAAAAATACATGTTACTCATTTACTTGCAAGTTATATTTGTATTTTCAGTTTTCTTATAACTAAACTTTGAAAAGATTTTACTTAATTTCAAAATCTCAAACCCTCTTTGTTTCATTGGATTTTAAGGTTCTATTTTTCAAATTCAGCATAATTCTACCTTTTAATCCATTTCTCTCTTTCACCAATTTTTCACAATCCTACCTACTACATTATAACAACCAAACATAGCAAAATTCAAATTCATCTTTTTACTATTAAAAATTTTCTAATAAAGCTCTCTTTAGCACCCCTACTTCTGAAATAAATAAATTGTTGATTTTAACTATTTCACACTAGAGCTTCTAGTGTACATATTATACAAAAATATGTTACTACAGTTAAAAAATTATTTAATTTTTTTATTGTAGTACAGAACACAATTCATGAGACAATTTTTTTAAAATATTATAAACATAAATGTAGAAATTCTCAATCCCCATGTACATATGACAAATATGACAGATAGAGTGCACCCCTGAAAACTTAACGTTGGAAGTTTTTAGTATTGTCACATCAATTCGATTCATTTGTGCTCCAACTCTTCATAGTAAAAACAACTCTTCATGGTAAAAGTACACATTCTTTTTAAGAAAGAGATAGTTTGATAAATTTTTATATATAAAATGAAAAATTAATTGTATTATGTGTATATGTAAATCCAAAAATAATAATATTTTGTGTAAATTAGTGGATATTGTGGGGGTAAAGTTTATAGGGTGTGAAACTTATTGTAGGACGGACGAAAAAGAAAGTGTGAAGATCTTTTTATTGGACGGAAGGAGTATTATTCATCATATTTCAATTTCATTTCATATTTTAATTTTTTGAATTATTAACATATATTAATATGATATGTACAATTTATTAATTATTTTTATATCATTATACATCAAATCTATAAGAATAAGACTCACGATTAACTCTATTTTCATTATCAATATCATACACATGTAGGCATTCATTATTACTCGTCATTCATATATATGAGTTACTAACATATTTATTACAATAATAATAAATACGCATTTACATTAATAGTAAATAAATATAAAAATAATAATAATAATAGAGTTTATCGTATTAGTTCCAAATTTGTAAAACACAAAAATGAAACTGTCACATCGCCTTACTCTAACAAAGACACTTCCCTTTTCTTATAAACCCTCTCTCCCTTTTCTTCATCCTCCTCCTCCATTGCATCTTTTTTTCTCCATTTTTCCATTTCCCTCTCTCTCTAGTTCTTCTTTAAGAGAGAGAAAGTGATGTTGTCAAGAGTTAATAGCATGGTGTGGATGGAGGGGAGCAGAGAGGATGAACAGACATCTCCTTGGCATCAAAGCAACGACGTCGCAAACAAAGATCAACAAATGGAAATCGGCGAGCTCTCCACATTCAAATCCATTCTCGATGCTGAAACCGAAGATTGGTACATCACCAGCGGCGGCGCCTGCCACCCACAACCACCACTCTGCGGCGGCCATGCACGACCTCTCATTCTCCCCACCTTCACTGAAGCAGCTGCTGATATCAATAACCAGCACATGTTTCTTCAATCCCTAGATTCATCCGCATCATGCTCCCCCAATTCCGCCTCTGTTTTCAACAACAACCTCGATCCATCTCAGGTATGTATCTATATATTCCAATTTTTCAAAAATTAAATAGTATTTAAGTAATTATGTGTCTCTCCAGGTGAATTACTTTCTGCAGCAAAAGATGAATCCGGCCCCTTTAGAGGGAAGTTACGATGTTGGAAATTGTGATTATCTCGAAAATGCCCTAAATTTGAACGCGCAAATGGGGACGCTAATGAACAATTTGCGGTGCAACAATAGCGGGTTCGGATCGATACAATCCGGAGCCCCGACTCCGTTGATGATGATGAACAATAGGTGCAACAACATTCTGAAGCCGTTGGATCATGACAGCTATGGATCACAGCCGACTCTGTTTCAGAAAAGGGCTGCTCTGAGGAAGAATCAATCTACAGCGTCGAATCTGCAGACGAGTAATGTGGTGTATGACTATGGGGGAAGAGAGAGAGGGGGTTGTGATTGATGAGGAGAGAGATAGGAAGGTGAAGAGGAGTAGCAGTGGGGATGACGTGGAGGATCTGATCACCGTTGATGGAGGGTATGATTCCGATGATCAGTTCTTGGAGAATCGGAGCAGTGGGGACAACAAGGGGAAGAAGAAGAAGGGGCTGCCGGCGAAGAATCTCATGGCGGAGAGGCGGCGGAGGAAGAAGCTCAATGATAGGCTTTACATGTTGAGGTCTGTCGTGCCCAAGATTAGCAAGGTACGTATGCAAGTCTTATTAATTGATTCATTTCTTGTGACCACAATTTAGATTATTTAATTTTAGTTATGAATTTGAATTTGAACAATTTCTTAGAGGGCTCGTGTATAATTTTCAATGAAGTTTTTGGTTCAAATTCATAAATTAAATTACATGCTACACTTCGCCCATACAAATTTTTATCGTTTAAAACTTTGAATTATTCCTTTCGTCTTATAAAAATATATCATGTTTTTTTTATCTTTCACAGGAAAAGATACGTTTATTAAGAAAACTTAAATTAATGTAGGAGAGAGAATAAAGTGTAAGTGCTTGTTTGGTAAGCATGTTTAGCAATAAGATAAGGACCTAATTTAGGCTAAATTAGGTAAATTAGGTCCTTATCTTATTGTTAAACATGTCTACCAAACGTGCACATATTTTGGATGATTGTATGAGATAAAGTGTAGGATAGAGAATAAAGTAGAATAAAGTAAGAGTAAGAATTTTTTCGAGATGCCAATCGGTGATCAAAGCCAAAATTTATGTGAGGGTGTAGTTTACGGAGGATATTCCATTTTAGGAGTGTGAAGTTAATTGTGGGATGTCTCGAAAAGGAAAATGTAAAGTTAATTGCGGGACGGAGGAATATATCATTATTATTTTTTATTATCATATTTGTCTTTATTTAATATTCTTGTTTTTATTTTTCAAATCAATATTTAAGTACTAATAAATGCTTTGAAAAGTGAGTAGACACAAGGACAAAATGAAAAAACAAACCAAAAATTTAATGAAATTAAATTGATGAAATGGCTAACTCATAGAAAACTTTTGTATTTAATTAGATTTTGTGGGTTTGGTGTTTATTTCATTGAGTAGATAGTGGCTTGTTTGGTGGGCAATTTATTAATGAGTTGGGAGTTGTGATTGGTATATAGTGATTGAGAGATGCAAATGCAAATGCAGATGCAGTAACAATAGCAATACACATTAAAGTTGTGTGGTAGCATTTAATTCACTCACATGGAATCTATGAACTCATTTTTTTAATGCATCTTCCACTTTGGACCACACACACGGCAAAAATAATTGAATGTTTTTATTAAACTATTTAATAAGAGTCATCTTCCTGAATTTTTAATAATATTATTATTATATTTATTTTTAAAAATATTATTCTTGTAAATTAATATCATAACATTTTACGTTCGTGATATTAATTTATAAGTATAATGGTGTTCATGTAAACGTGGACTTATAGAAAGTATTCTAATGAAATAAAAAACAAAATACATTTAATAATTAGATATATTGTAATGTTAAGAATTGATGCAGATGGACAGAGCATCAATACTAGGAGATGCAATCGATTACTTGAAGGAACTCCTAGAGAAGATCAATGAGCTGCACAATGAACTAGAGGGCTCTTCTAGTGTGACCCCCACCCCCACCCACACCCCTACCCCCACCCCAACCACCCTCTACCCTATAACCCCTACCACCCCCGTTGGATTAATTCCTACCCCTATCAAACAAGAGCTCGCATTCCAAACTCCTCTCTCCAGCCCGACTGGACAACCTGCAGCAAGGGTACGTACGTAATTTCACTATTCCCATGCATGCATGCATCGTTTTTGGAATAATATTTACTTATTAATTTTAAAAAAATTAACAGGTGGAGGTTCGGGTAAGAGAAGGGAGAGCAGTGAACATCCACATGTTGTGTGGGCGGAAGCCAGGGCTTCTTCTGTCAATATTGAGGGCCATTGACAATCTCGGCCTCGACATCCAACAGGCCGTTATCAGCTCCTTCAACGCCTTCGCCTTGGATATTTTTCGAGCCGAGGTATGCAACTCAAGTACATTTTTAATGATAGTATTAGTTGTTTCTTGAAAGGTATTAGTTGGTCAATAGTAGTTGTTTTTACTGAACGAATCATATTCTCTCTGTCCCAATTATATAGGCTTGTTTCCATATTAAATAAAATTTCCTATTTCATTTACTAATATAACCCTATGCATTAATTATGTTGAAAAATATAACACTTATTAGACAGGGTTATAATAGAGATTTACTTGTCTAATTTATCTTTCCAAAAAAATTAATCTTTGTGCAAAACTCAATCAGCCTATATAATTGGAATGAAGGGAGTATTAGTCATACAATAGTTTCTTGGTACAACGGTGCTCCCAAGTGGTCCTTTTTGGAAACGTAACTTAAAGGTAGTAAGTGTAGGACATCATGTTTGTGGGCTAACACATTTAGACTATTATATATTCTAATTTTCGTACATTTAGGTCAAATTGGTCTAAATGTGTCAAATTTAATGACCTGAATTTGTTAACTTGTTACCCCATAGTTACGGTCGTGGGATAATTAAAATTATCCTGATCTTAATATTTGTATTGATGTATATAGAACTTATATAATATGTGTTAAATTTGAATACATAAGAAAGAATGTGACATTGCAAATTATGCATGTGTACTAAGAATGTTGCATTTGTCTGTTTGTTGTATTATGAACAGCAATGGGAAGAAACCCAAGAACTCAACCCTGATCATATCAAGGCAGTGCTCCTCGATTCAGCTGGTTTCCTTTGAGCTTCAATCACTTTCAATCTGTTTTTTTTTAGTTAATTAATTTGAATTTTGAGGTAATGCCTTGAAACAATTGAGATTTTGTTGGAATTTCTTTGATCTAAGATTTTATTTAATTTTCGATTATTGCATTGGTTTCATGTTGAGGGAAATTGCATTCATAATTTCCTCGCCCAGGTGATTTCAAACTCAAGAATTAAGTAGTTACCCGTTTTTCATATATCCCTATAATTAATATAAATGTTAGGTGACATTTGATTCAAATTTTTATGGAAATAAAAATTGAAGTTTTTTTGTCTTCTACCCCAAATATGTTGGAGGGAGAGTATTCTTCGTGTTGATTACATTATTAGGATTATGCTCTAGACGTTAAAAAAAATGATAAAAATGGTTGTTGCTTGTGGAATAGGTAAATGCTTGTGGAAAAATGCTTTATAGAAGGAGAGATCGTTAATCAAAATGAATAATAATTATCTTATTTAGAAAAGAAAATATTGTAATTAATTTTTTTTTATCTCATCTTTCTTATTGAAAAACTCCCAACCAAATATCTCTTTAAAAGTGCATCAATTAAAGGATCATAAGGGATAGTTTGTTACAAAGTAATGAGGGTGGATAATGGAAATGAAAGAAGACCAATTTTCATTTCTTATGCTTAATGAGACAATAATTATATTAATCATTACCCTATTATTATTAACTATATTACTCTTATAATCATTCTCTCATTTTATTCAATAATTCCTTCCGTCAAAAAAAAAAAAATTATTCAATAATTCCTATTGAAGAATTTTAGCAAAGAGCACCCACATTATCATTATTTTTCATTTGAACTATAGTTTCCATAAAAATAAATTCAAACAAGAGTTCTAGTCATCTCTGCTCACTCTCGTGTTTTCTTACTAAAACTAATTCTATTTACTAACACTTACAAACAGACCAACAAACCTAATTTCTAGTCTATCGAGGTTTAGGGTTAAGGTTGTTTTCTCCAACTATGTCAAATATCATGTACAATGAAGCATAAGGATAAGGATATGATACCCTCTAAACTTTGTATATATATTACATATCGTGTGGGTGAAATAATCTGTTGGGTCTATTCACCATTCTCACGGTCTCTCTAGCCTACCGGACTTAGGGCTCAGGCCACCTGTTTTGCGGATTACGAACGGAGGAAGACGGGGTAACAAGAAAGACCAAGAATTTATATGGCATCTACTAGATTAGAAATAAGTTAACTTAGTAGGCCCATGGGTCAAAACTCATTGGGCTCAAGCCCAACAAATTCTCCACTTTTTTGTCATCCCCATCAACACACCGAAATCCAATAGGTGATAATCATTGCTACACACATTGCACACCTCAAAAGAAAGTACAAAATTTAGTGCAAGATAATAATAGCAAATGCAAGATAAACTATTACGAGGAAACACAACAAAGAAGAACATGTTGTACACAAGGAAAGAAGCGATTCGAGACGCACAAGTCATAAACAAAAATTGAAAAAAAAACACATATAGGCGGCGTGCAAAGGTTTCCTTGGGCCGGACGGTAGAACGAGATACTCCTAATTGATAGAATCAAAATTCAAAATCCTCATGCACGACTCTAAATTTTTTCAAAGAAAGACACTTAGTACCCATGTCAGCAGGATTTAACTCGATGTAATTTTTTCTAGGTCAACAATGTCTTTTTCTACAACACCACGTACAAAATGGTATCTATAATCAATATGTTTGATTCTATCATGGAATACGAGAATTCTTACACGGTTATGCAGGACTTATCCTATTTAGTCTTCCCTCTTTTCTTGATGTTAGGTGTGCCGTTGATATTTGTGTGAGAGGGAAAACCTGAGAAAGAGCAACTCTTCTAGTGTTCCGATTTGGTATCCCTGTAAGCCACCGTTGAGAATCGGCAAGCGGTGGCTTTGAGCCCGTTGGCTCGTTGAGACCGTGAGAACGAGAAAAGACCCAACATAACCAATACTTTCAAAATAAAGTTTACAGTGAAACTTGTTATATGAATCATATGGGGTTGCTTGTACTATGACTAAAGAATAAAGGGTTGGGAGAAAATTCTTGTTATATGTTATTTTTGAGTTTATTTAATATTTGATTAAAAAAAAATGAGTGAGTTTCAATTTATTTTAGGTTAATGCTAGATTTCCCTGCTCAGATAATTATGTGCTTCCATAGTTGAAACGACATCTGTTGAGTGCTTTGGTGAAGTATATGAATGTGATTAATCATTTTATTATGAAGATGAAAGCGACTCTGCTGCTTTTTTAAAACTTGGCTGTAGGACTGCTACTATGAAACACCTCAATATATTTAGAATAAAACAAAAATCTCATACATTAGACGTGATACTTTTATCTATTTTTATAATATTCATATTTAAAAAATATCATAAAAATATGTAAAAATATCACATTTCATGTATGAAACGGTCCAACGCAAAGCTTCCTCATTCAAAATCCAAGAGCATGTATGGATTATTATCATAAATTGGAGTGGGAATAAGAATATTTATTACATATATTAACCTATTGAACATTTTATCTTGTTATTTTTATTTATTGTAAAGAGAATATCCATTTGCAATGTGGAAATAGGTGCAATACATCTCTGTTTGCCGACTTGGATAAAGTAGTGGGTGATACCTAAATTTAATTGGTCGACATGAGCTTACTGAGATATTTAAATTTGAATAAAAATAAAAAGAAGCAAGCATTGAATGGATCAAATAACATAAACTGAATAAAGTTACTTTTGATCGTTTTAAAGTAAAAGCGGCACCTGTTATTTCATATGTTGACATACATTTTTCATTGTTTTAAATGTAAATGACAAGTTTATTCAATAATTATGAACACCTGCAACGTGCAACTGCACACAAACTTAAAACTAAAACGTGTAGGCTAAATCTGAATAAAAACTTAAAATGAAACATACAAACTAAACTAAAACAGACAAATTAATATAACTGAAAAATGGCGAGCACACTAAACATGCATTTATTTGCACTAGTAAAATTGAATTGCTAATGTTAAACCAAATGTGGATCTTAAAAATAAAAAAACCAAACATGTTAATAGTTTACAAAGCAATAGGTGATATTTTCCATCAATTTTCATCACGGGGAAATCGACACACTACATTTGTATGTACTCTTGCAAACTTTTAAACAAAAAACGATACTTCCAAGGGGTCTATCAATACTTCAAAAACAAAAACGATATATTTCACTAAAGAAAACACAGTACCAGGCTTTGGAAGCAATATATATGAATAGTCGATGCAACCAGACATACCAAACTCTGTATTAATGACTGCTTAATTACACGGGTGCTGATGCAGAGTTTTGTCACCTCACTATTATATTTACAAAGGTTGGAGAGCAACTCTTATCATGTATCATCATTTACACCGTATCAAACGAGCCACCTACTGGGCACCATACATTGGTACCCAACAAAAACAACTAAAGAGGGGGTGGGGGTTCAAAATTGCAAAATACTAGAAAAACTGCATCATCTATATATATAAAAGTTGAAGAAGCTTCATCTATCTATCTCTCTTGCAATTCAATGAATTATTAATTTCCCTTGCCTGCAACATATACCTGTTTAGAAGTATGGCCAAATATTCAATTTCCCAAAAATTGAGAATATGCATTGAGAACCTATCTGCCCGAAGATATTGCCTGAAATTTTGAAAATATGTTCCTGAACTCTCCATTCGAACGAAGAAAATGGAAAGGGAGGAAGTTTTTAAAAAGAAAAGAAATGATTTGTCACTCTCAAAGCCTTGAGAGACAAGCAATGATGGTAGATAGCAATGGGTTGAAATAAAGATTTCGAAAGGGAAATAGTACCATGATATAAAGGGAAATTAGCAATCAATCTTCGGGGCCAGATGATGAAGTTGTTGGTAAATTCTTCAATTCTTTAGCTTCCAGGCCTTCTGCAACTGATGGTGTTTCTTCTCCTTTTGAATTTAAACTCCCCGGACTCATTCGCTGCACCTCCTCCTTCGTAAGGATCAAGATCTTACGTACCATACCACAAAACTCACTGTTCCCCAGCGAGAGTTATAAAAAGAAAAAGAGCACTATAAATGAGCAAACTGCTATAGAAGGCAATAATCATGGAATCAAGGTAAGATTGATGTAAAACTTTTTAACATAAAATTCCAAAAAAAAAAAAACTTACTCCCAAGGATCATCTCCAACAAGCATCATATCATCTTCATCATCGGTATACACAACAAGCCAAGTCTTGTCCCGTGCCTTGAGTTCACCATTGAACTCAAAGAGGTTATCCAATTCAGCAATCAATTCATCATAGTTGTCGAATTTGGCAAGATCCACAGACCTTCCAAGGGCTGCACCTTGCTTATGAACCTGAAATTGAGCAATCACACATATTTTTATCCCAAGAAAGAGAAGAACTTTCGTCAATTTAGGGCCAGAAAGATAGATTAACTATCAATTTAGGACCTAAACGAATAAACATCAATTTAAGACATAACATATAAAATATATCAATTAAAGACCCACAAATTTAAGGACATGTTTGTAATCTTGTAATTCATAGTCTTAATATTAACATATAATGATTTTATTGCACTTTAATTAAATTTATTTCTTTAATTTTTTAGTTGTTTACATACATATGAAATTCATCTATCATAAATTGTAGAGTGTAGACTATGATTTTAAAATTATCTTTAAATAGCGAAAAAAATTATAAGATGTCAAACAAAGTCTTAAAGTTTTTGAGCTTTAATTGATAAGTTTTATACTGCACGCACTTTATAGATGTTTTTATATTCCAAACCTTATAGTCTTTTTATTTTTTGACTCCGAATTAATAAAAGTCCATGAGAAAAAGAAAAAATGAAATATGATGATGCAACAGGAGAAACATGATAAATCCCGGGAATATACCTTGGTGCAACTCCTCGTTGAACCAGATTTGCTTTCCCTATCTCTAGCTGAATGTTGGAAGGACTGAAATTGTTTCTCCTGCTCACCAATGTCAAATGAATTATCCACCATCTTTGAGCCCTTCGGTTGATCAGACTCTGTTGCAGGGGATGCAGACTTACTAATGAGGGGAATACCGAAGAGTTTGCAGTTTCCTTCCTTGGGCATAACAGCATCATTTGGTTGCATAAATACAGACTTTGGCATTAGCTCTCTTGAATGAGCAGTTGACATTTGAAGGTATGGAGAAAGAGGTGGAGGCATCAACCAATTTGTTTGTTGACTCTCTCCTCTAAGATCAGAAGTCAAAGAAAATTCTCTATAAACACCACCCCGAACATCCCCACGTGCCTGAAATGAAGTATCAGTACCTTGACCAGGATTTTTCAAGCAAGAATCCATCAAATTAAGAGAAAAACCAGAAGGCATTGTAGACCAATTATTCCCCATCCAGCTATATTTAGAATCATGCTCCTGTTGTGACTGTTGCTTAGAAACTGTTTGATCACCAAGAGGCATACAGACACCACGGGATGCATTATTTTGTGATCCAAATCCTGATAACAGGTCTGTGAATGAGGATTCGGGCCTTCCAATGGGCAACCACTTTTCCGTCCCATATCTTCTTGAAGCAGAAACTAAATCAATCTTCTCCTCGTCTACTGAAGGATTCCATAGTAGTGGCTTCTCCAAAGACTCTGATTCATTGCTTCCTGCAAAAGTCCCTCTCAAGGTCGATAATTCTTGACCTTGCAAGACCCTTGAAAACCCACTGGCAGGTGAAGGGTCTACTGTCATCTTAGATGGGCCTATATCATATCATGGATAATTGATTAAACATATTGTTGGACATCAAGAAAATATAGCAGAAGAAACTCTACGAGACTAAAATTAGCAACAACCTTCCCGAGTAAGGACAGAAGAGTCAGGGGATGTGGGCAAGACACTTGATCGAGGCCTTTTGGTCGGGACACTGGAAGTGGATTCAATGCAGGAGGAGAAAGAGAAGGTTCTATTTTCCATGGTGAAACATTTTCAGGCCGAGGAATTGTTGACGTTTCATCCCATCGGACCTAAAAAACGAAATAAGACGAACTTCCACAGTATGCTTTTGAAAATATTATTGTAAAGAAAATAAGAAAGATTGGGTTTGCTCAAAAATGATACCTTCAGGCATCTCCACTTTGAATCCGGCCACCTTTTTGTATCTGCATCTTCCATACCAACAATAGTTCCAGTAAACCTACAGCATTAACATTTAAAAGCTATTCATGGAATTCATTAAACATTTATGGATCACTGTAAGATGTTGTTTACCTCTGTTCTGGAGCTTCTTCCCCTTCGAATCTCATTTTGAATCTCATTCCAATAGAATAATTGTTTTTAATAGATTCCATGTACTGATCATAGGGGACAATAAATTCCGCTGGGCTGGTCCTGTAAACATAGAAGTCACGAACACATCACATACGATCATTACTCCATCCATTTCAACAAATACTGCTTGCATAATATTCAGGTGTAACAGCTTATGCTCTTCGATGTTAGAAACAAATTATGCAAGTTATAGATTACACATTATGCAGTAGCCATAACAAAGTCCGACTGTTGACACACAAACAGAGGGAAGAAACCATTGGGTGATGTTTGTTTTGGGTTTCCAAATCTATATCCGGTTCTACTTTGGGATTTTGACAGCTGGTTTTATAAAGCCACCACTACAACACCTATAAACTTATCATCACACTTTCCAATACAATCAAATGATTCAAATCTCTCCCTTACACTCTATAACCCACATTATCAAATTATTAACATTCACTATTGCACATTGATCTGACATAAAATTAAATCTCACCATACTCAAAATCCCAAAACACACATTTTACTATTTATCACGATCCCCTAAATTTCAAAAATCAATCTAAAAAACCCCTTAAAACCCAAATAAGCATCTCCTACTATCATTTACCACCATAATTCAGTAACACCTAAATTGTACTAGCAAATTAGCAATCAAACCACAATTGCAAACTGAGAGAGAGGAGGGAGTCATGTAACATACCTAGGCTTGTAATATACCGTAAACATTGTCTTGGTCTGAATTGCATGCCAAGCTGTTGCAAGGACACCAAGATGCATGCTGTGGCTGGAGATGACTGATGATGGAGCATTGCTTTGTTGTCTCATTGCACGCCTAACTCCAACTCGTAGCTCCCCATTCTCTCCTCTGAAAGTGTGCAGAGCTCATTCAGACAAATTATTGCATCCATATGTGTGTACATATAATATATATTCAGTTGGAGGTACACAAAGTAAACATCAAACCTCAAAAATATGAAAGCATCCCCGCAACAAGCCTCTTTGAACTAACAAAGACACTCCAGCCACTTTGGAGGAGGTGACGCCGAGGTTGGCCTAGAAATCACCAATTAATCAAGATTACTTTATAAATGAAGGGTTTTTACTTAGAAAGACACAATCACAATCATATTTGGACCTCTTCGACTCATGGAAGTTTATAGATAATTAAGTTTAATTGCTTCTGAAATTTATCTTCTGTAGTTGAACCTGCAGTCTATTAAAATTCCAAATTATGTTGTATGCATATATAATATGTGGGAAACAGAAAACAAGCCAACAATGCAAGATTCAAATGAGAACTTCAAGGTCAGTCCAACATAAACAACCAAACCTAAAATAGAATCTATTGCAGTTCGCAAGCTGCATTCTCATTTCCTCTTATAGTCAAATCAAATTCATCCATGGTAAAAATGATCCCAAAATCATAGGAAGCTGAGATGAAATCAAGAGCACAGATAATAAAAAGTTTACCACGAAAAATGTGCCTAAAACGCCACTCATTTCCATGCAAATCTTTGGCCACTAGTTCCTGGGTGGGAGGTTGCCTTGACATATCCTATAACAAAAGACAACCCGATAATTAGTAACATAAAGAAGACAAGGCAAGGGTAATCAATGAACATAAGCTTGAAATGTCCTAACCAATGGTGGCAGACATTCGTCAGCATGTCGTCTTAGCACTGAGAAACCACCATGGGTGCTCGTATCTGAAGCAGTAAGAGTCTTGCAGAAAGAATGGACATGAAAACGATGTGGAGGTGCTGGAAGAGGTTCCTTCTTAACTACATTCTCATCTTGCTGGTAAAGCAAACCTCATTAGAGTACTGTATATGAAATCTCAAATCACAATACACGTACAACACCAAAAATTCAGCTTACATTAGGTTCAGGCATCAAGGTAACTTGCGCAAATACTTCATCGGTATCAGGTTCAGCCTAAGCAAATTTTAAAAAAATGAAAAAAATATGATAACGAACTACAGATGAGATTTAATCAGTTCATTTTCTAATAAAAAATTACAAAAGTACCTTCAAATTGACATTAACTACTCGACAAAGAATCTTGGGAGGAAGATTATACACGGGCATCTGCTGGTCCGCACTTTGATTAGTAGATGCCTCCACCTATTCAAGAAAAAAACCCCACAAACTATGATGAGAGACTGAGAAGTTATAATTCTTCCAAGAGAAGAACAATAATCACCAAAAAGTTTCTACGAGTCCCAGCAGAATTTTTTTATTTTTTAAGAAACATCGATCAAACGCCACTTGTAAACAAAATTAAGTTTCATTCAATTAATGCTACAAAGCAAAGATGGAAACAAAATTATGAGAACTATAAAGACTTGATCAATCAGAGACTTGAATCCCCAAATAAAGAAACTCATACAAGAATATACCTGTTCTATGTGACCCTGAGGAAAATAGAAAACGAGTTCGTTTTCACGAGGCACAGTCACCAATGGACCGGCACAAGCCCTCCATAGCTCCGTGTACAACGCCGTCTCAGCATCCACTAAAAAAATATAAAAGCAAACCAATAAATCATTACTCAATTGCAAGTTTGCAACACAATAAAGAGCAGCAAAAAAACTATTAGACACGAAATACCTTTCCCTGGACCGGAATTACAGTCAATTGACACTTCTGACGCACCCATTTCTCCACAGCACAGCCTAATCCGAACTCAGATCTCTCATGCCCTAATCCGAAGAATAAGATTTCCCACGAACAGATAACCACAGCAAAACACAAAGTTAACGCCGAAAAGGCAGGAATTCACGAAAGGCGACGCGCGTGAGCATCAAAACAGAGAAAATTTAGATGGAATCAGGAAGAAATCTGGGTAGATCTTTTGGATTGATTTTCGTGAGTGTTTGCTGGGGCCGTATATAGGCAGGTATAGTCAGCACGGGAAGCCAAATGGTATGGAGAGTATTGTTGGTAGCTAACAGGCGATGAGAGAGAAAACAAAAGTAGAGAGAGAGAGAGAGATGGGTAACCAAGTGAGTCAAGAAAGAGGTTGAGTTAGAAGTAGTAATAATTGGAGAGCATCGTTACCGGCTGTAGCCGGTGACGGTGAATTTTAGGCAAGGCTTCGAAAGTAGCGGAATTTGTTTTTCTTCTCTTTTTCATTTTTCGGTTGAAAAAGAAATTAAAAATAGTAGACAAGCTTTTTGGGAGCATTTTCAAGTCAACTTTGTGCACAAAGCTCCTTTTAAGCCCATTGGGAATTAATAATATTTATGTATATTAATTAATGAGTCACCCTCCATTCAAGCAGTTTACAAGTATAAAAGCTAAATGCAATTAGAATCATTTGTTAATACCATAATTATTTATATTGTGATATCGAGTTTATAAGTGTAATGGTATCACTAAATAGATGTTATGGTATCGGTAAATGATTCCGATCAAAAAAATGGTATCGGTAAATGATTATAATGGTATTAATTTTATACTATGAAACTGTTTCACACAAGATTTTGCATTAATTAATTTAATTCTGGTAATTTTTATATGTTTATAGTCGAATATTATATCATTAATAATTTCATCTGTAATTGTTTATGTCATTCTTTGTTATTGTTTTATACATTTGATTTGTGCATATTTTTTTATATAGATGTTTTATAAAGAATACAATAAAATACAACACAACTCTCACGATTCAATTTAAACTCGAAAGAGTCGAAACAAAAAATATTGATAATAAGATTAAGTGTTTAAGATAATTTTGACCACGAGAATGAGAGGAAAAAAATCAATTCAAATAAGAATATGCATTTTTTATCGAATTAAGCGACTGTAATAATTCGACTCGATTTTAATTTTGTATATACATAACTCAATTCACTTGAAAAATTTGTCAAAACAACTGAATTAATCAAATATTCATCCTTTAACAGTAGTATTTGTTTCCAGTTTACAACGATCAGATTTACTTAAAAATTCTTAATTTCATAGTAAGGGGAGTTTGCAATTGCTTTACTTTAATTTCAAGAAGATAATAAAATTAGATATTGTGATACAATTGCTTATAATAAAAGTTATGTAAAGGAAATAGAAAATACTCCTTCATTAGTCCACGATGCCAAATTAGTTCCTTTCTCAGTCTTTTTGGTGAAGAAATGATTTAATTGTTTCTTGTGACTTCTCACGATTAGGAACTTTTTTTTTTTTTGGTGTTCTTTTCACATATATGGAAAGTTGAAAATATTTTCGTCTAGTAAGTTTTATCTTTTTGTAAAATCATCAAAAAAATAGTTAAAAAAATAAGTTTATCTTGTAACTTTGTACATCGTTCATTTTACATCTAATTCTTGCCAAAAAGTGTCGTTTTGTGCTCATTTTTACCCGTAACTTTCAAATTTTTGCAAATCGTCCAAGACATGTGCCAAAACCAAAAACGAGCAAACAATAAAATTTTGATTACTGGACAAAATATTTTTAATTCTAACTAATTTTATTTGAACATGATTCATGATATGACCACTATTCAAGTATTGATATTTTTCTTTTTTAAAAAAATTAATAATTTTGGTCAAATATTTGACACTTTTGGTCAAGTACTTGATATATCAAACACAACAATAAACACAAAATCTTGTATGAACAAGTTTCATTGTAAAACTGATTTTGATAGTATTAGTTGTTTTATTAGAGTATTAATTTTTTTACTAATGAGGTAGTATTAGTTTTGAATTGTATTAATTGTTTTATTAAATGATATTAAATGAAGGATGTTAATTATTTTATTAAAGGGTATTAGTTATTTTAATATAAAAAATAATTATAAACTAATTTTATGATTAAAATGATACGCACAAAACCAACTCAACCGTCAAATCTACACGCAAATTTATTTTCATCATTTTACCCGCTATTGGAAAAAATTCAATTACAAAGAATAAAGTAGCACTCCATATGATATCATCACAATTAAAAGATTTTAAATTTACTTTGAATTTTTTAAGGAAGAATTTTATATTAGGACTCAATTTTTAGGTTGAGTCTCAATTTAGGTCTTGAATTTTGAAGTGTCTCAAATTAGGATCTAATTTTTAGTTTTTCTCGATTTAAGATCCACTTTTTCTCTTTTGGTCTCAATTCAAGGCCCAAAATTTATTTTTATTTTTCATTTCTAATCATACACTGCTAATTCATTTATAAAGAATTATTTTTATTATGTATAATTTTTCTTATCTACATTTTGGAATATATTTTTATATTTAAAAAAAAATGTATGTTGCCACTGCATTTATTCAAAATACTCATGTTCATCACCTTGATTAAAAATAAAAACATGAAAAATAAAAAAATTGAAAAAATTAATTTTTTAATTTAATATATTATTTTTTAAAAATTATTTTTATAAAATACTTAAATAAAGATAAATTAATCGGGTCTTGAATTGAGACCAAAAGAGAAAAAATGGATCTTAAATTGAAAAAAATTAAAAATTAGACCATAATTTGGACACTTCAAAATTCAAGACCTAAATTGTGACTCAATCTAAAAATTGAGCCTAATATAAAATTCTTCCAATTTTTAAATAATAAAAATCATAGTAGCATTAAGAGGTTGAGATTTGGGTGAAAGCGACAGTTGAGGATTTTTTTATTATTATTATTATTTTTAATGAGATGCACTTGGTTTCAGAAAGTGAAAAAAAAAAGGAATAAAGTTAAATTCATTACAGGTAACACAATTATTATTAATAAATGGATAGAAAAGGGCATAAACCAAACAGGGGCTTGTTGGGTTGACCGGGAATACCCGGTGGGAGAGAGTGTGTCTGGGGGCAGCCCGAATAACGACGTCTTAACGGCGGTACTCGGAAAGCGTGAGTGTGTCGCGGTATGATTGGGTTGGCAATTGACGCCGTTAAGCTGGAAAGTTGTTTGGTTTTTATGGGGAAATGGGCTTGTCGTGCTATTTACGGGCATAGTAGGATGGGTATAATGCGCACACCTATTAACCACGGTTACCGCATCTCTACCATGGTTAATCTGCTTTTACTAGTATTTCTTTAATCCAGCCTTCTGTGCGCCCGGTAGGCGGTAAGTGGCGATATAAGCTGTTAAATTCCTCAACAAACTATTTTACTTTTTTCTTTTATTATTATTATTTTTATTTGTATGTTTACAACAATTTGTTTTTTATTTTTCTTTTTTTTTTTTATTTATATCGAGATGTGGGGTAAGTCTTTTTATGTAACAGTTTTACCGTGTAACTATATTTATTTTTATTATATACTCCTCCGTAGGATCGGTTTTCGATTGACTTTTCAACGGTTTTTATATGAGAATCATTTCATAGTAATATGTATATAAAAGTTGTTTTATATGAATGGTATGGAGGTAGTAGTATTATTATCAATTTAATATTTTTGAATAAAATAATTAGTATTGTTAAAAAATACACATAGGCTTCATTTGGTTGTTATTATAGATAATACCCGAATTATAATACTTATATTTGTAATACCGGTCTATTTATCAATATTTTGTTTGGTTTGTAAAATTTAGATAAATAATTAATGATTAGCTATTAATATTTGTTTGGTATGAAGTATTATAACTAGTATTTATTTATTTTAGACCACCTTGTCCTTCTTATAAATTAAAAAAAAAAAAAAAAGGTGTTTTGGTATTTTAAAATTTAATAGATGTTAGACAAATAATAATTATCACAAATACCATATAAAATTTAGAATCTATAATCTCATGTATTCGGTATTATTTGAAACGGGCTCACTCTTAATAACAGATTTGGAAGTATAATGTATACAACAAATCAAACAAGTGATAAAGTTATATTAGGGATCAATACAAATCTAATAAAGGAAATCAAACGAGGCCATAATATATAAATAAATTTAACGATGAAACTAGTTCACAACCTACTTTATCTAAGATATCTTTTGTTTTGTTTGCTTAAACTCACAATTTTATTTTTAATTTGATATTTTTATGTTTTCTCATTTGGAATTATTTTATATTGTGAAAGTGTGGGGTGTCCTCTAGAAATAAATGCATATACAAATATAGAAGGTTGTTTAATTTTTTTAAAAAAATTATGCAGTCATACTTATTTTATGATGGCGGGGTGAACTGACTTGGTACCAACTATTTTTTTATATTTTACTTTTTATTCACATTTTTATAATTTGATATATTTTTCATTTCAAATTTAATTATAACGTATTTGTTGATATTCAATAAAATCGAACTATTGCCTAGCGATATAATCGTTGTTTATCTAAAAACTTAATAAACAACTTTGGAACAAACACCAAGTAAAGGCCATTTTTTTCTTCCGAATGTTCTCTCGTGTCGGGTACGTGCGGATCCTCTCCATTTAGTGGGCTGTAAATTTTTAATTTCTTTTAATCTACACCTTTTATTATAGAAATATCTCGAATTTTGCCACATCATCCCACTATTAACATCTGAATTTCTCTACCCCGTCAAAAAAAAAAAAAAAAACATCTGAATTTCTCTATCTTTCTTTACACATTTTGATTGCTTCCTTCTCATTTCTTCCCCTACATCTCTTCTCCGTGGATTTTGTCACTTGTCAAATTATTTTCTTCTCATTTTTTTCGTGATTTCATTCTCCCTCTCACTTTTTTCATCTAATAATTATTTCATTAATCCACAACAGTAAAATAATGAACAAATGAGTAAATATAACAAAAATATGAGATAAAATGAGTAAAATGTATTAAAAAAACAGGAGATATAATGAGCAAATATATGAAAAGAAGTATGGTGTGATAGTTTTAAATATGTAGGTGTATAATAGGAACGAACGTAATTAGATGAAAAATTGAATTTGCAAATTCAAAAAGTTAACGAGAATGGAAAAAATCAACTCCAAAATCCTGACTTCACAAGACGAAAGAGGATAGGCCCTCAAGCTTCTAGAATGTCATAGGGCTCGTACTTGGGAGTGTTCAATCTTTATTCGAACCTAAACTTACATACATGCAAACATAAAAGAGAAATCGTATACGTGTTATGTTATACATTGTAAGAGATTTTTCAAGTAGTCAAAATACCAAAGTTCTATACACTTAGGAGATCGAGTGTTAGAAAGTTTGAGAAGTGAACTAGTTAGTTAGGTGGAAGCTGTTTGTAACACAGCTACGAAATCGAATGTACCTTGACATTTTAAATCGAGTTAAATTCATGAGAAATAATCTCGATAGAAAGACCGAAATAATGTATGCAAAAGAAGTTTTTAAACTTACTATAACACAAATTGTGATATTTACTAACGTCATACTTATCACTTAACATATCATCATTCACATTACTTTTAAAATCACACAAGAGTTTTAGATTAGTTGACACTAACGTGTGCAAGTCTATCCAAACGTTTTCACAAATTAAGACAAAGATTTTCAATAGCTACAACATGCATAATATATCGTCTATATTTATATATATCTTATTATTTTTTAAACCCCAGACTAATATACTTTAAATAATAAAAATCTATAATGTTAAATATTAATTCCTGTTTTTATTAAACTAATTAATATGGAGCTAATTTCAGACATGTGAGGTCCCACTTAAACTTATTAATATGGACTTTCAAGAACACACAATCTGTTTGACATGTGTAGAGAGCAATGGGAGTAAGCAACAAAGAGGCTAACCAAATAGGAGCAATTAGAAACTAATATTTTAGATAACTCAATCAATAAAAACATATAAAATAACATAAAATAGTATTAAAAAACAAACATATTAAATGGTGTATCATTTACTTTTTACAAATGAATTTAAAAGTGGGTAATTTGCTCATTGGATAGATAAAGTTTTTCCATCTTTGTAATTCTACTTAATTGTGTGTGGGTTTCACCTTTAATTAAATTCAATCCTAATCCTAGTTTTGGTAGCATAATAGCTCTACTTCCCTGCTCATTTAATTTTTTTTTTTTTTGGTATGAGTCACTTTCGTGTAAAATTTGTTCTCCGCATAAATTTGATGTTATTACATTTATTCGGTAAGGGGCATTCTTGTGTGGAGACGGACACGGACATGAGACAAAATCACTTTTAATAAAGCTGTTATCGCTTTTTTCGTAAATTGTTATCACTTTTTCATAAATTATTATCATTTTTACACTAATTTGTATCATTTTTTTAAAAAGTGATAACAATTTATTAAAAAGTGACTCGATCTCATGCATGAGACCGTCTCATACAAGTTTTTGTCATTCAAGTAATATTATATCACTCATTTTGATGTTTTTCATTTATTCAATAATATTATAACATTCATTTTCACCGTAATGTTAGTTTATAAGTGCAACACTATTACTAAATGAAAGTTATAATATTACCAAATAAATGTAATAATATCAATATTATACTACGAACAAGATTTACAGGAGAGTTAGTGCTATTGTTTTCTTTCTCTATTTTTATTTTAGTTCGTGATTTATGTATTATATTATAAATATGTTGTCACATTTACTCCAATATATTTTGAACGGTATTTATCATAAAAATATATAATGTGACATATTGAAAATTCAATCGTATATATGTATATATATATATATATATATATCAACAATGACATGAATATGGTGGATACCTTTAAAAAAATCTAAATAATTTTAGAACTCCTTTTTTGTGAAAAGAAAATTGATAACAAATAAATTTTAGGGAGAAATTTTCGAAAAAAAAAAACTTTGATAAAGTAAAAATATCTTATTTCCATTAAGAAATTACTTCAAATAAATTTTAGAGTCAACATTTTTTTAACAAAATTAAAGTCAATTATTAGACATCATTACTTAATTTATACTCTAAACTCAATATTTACATCGACAATAATTAGACATAAATCTTAACTTTCTAAAAAGACCATACTTAACCTAAGACAACACATCAAGATTAACTCCTTATTAGCATGTTTAAAATGACTAAGAGCTTGAAAAACTATTCCACACAAAACGAAAATCAAATTCAAGGGAAGCTTTGTGAACAAATGCCTCCAATCAAGAAGTTCAAACTTAAATGAAGTGAGATAACTCAAATTAGATAACTCAAATAATAAATACACTACAATTTAGATCAGTGTCATCTTGGATTCGAAGTTGAAAAAAACAATCCCCACGAAAAATACTTAAATTTATCTATTTAATGTTTAGTATTCTACTTTATATTCAATATTGTTTATAAATGATACATTCTTGAATTGAAGGACTGCTCTTATGGGAATTGGTGGGAGACGGGAGGAAATTCATTGTAGCAGATAATTAATTGCTAGCAAGTATACTTTCGAGCTCTTCGTATGCGGGTTGAGTACCCCTTGTACTCAATTTAATATAATTTATCATTTACCTTTCAAAAAAAAAAAATGATACATGGAGGTGAAAAATTAATCAATAAATAGTATAAATTTGGATATGTGTGAATAATACAAGAGTAATATTTGTGTTCACCTGATACATACAATAAACTCTATTTTCTTCTTCTTGTTATATACTCCCTCCGTCTCGCCCAAAGTGTCTTATTTTATCATTTTCGTCCGTTCCACCAAAATGTCTCATTCCTTTTTTATCCATACCATACTTTTATAATTATCCCTATACTATCTATATATTTACACAATATGTCACTCATTTAATATATTTAACTACATTTTTCATCTTTCCCATCACATCACTTATACTATATTATTATTATAGTACCTTTCATCTCTCTCTATCTATCACATCACCTGTAATATATTATTATTATTATACAATATTTCTTAAAATACTGTGTCTAAAAGTATTGAGACACTTTGGGCGAGACAGAGAGAGTACATTTACTATCACTGTTATACAAATGCTCTATTACTATCATGCATTTACCTATAACAGAGTATGCGCATAACTCTAATAGTGCATGTATATAATAATGATAGCAAATATCTATAACTGTAATAATAAAAAAGAGTTTATTATACTCCACTTGACCAGACGAGTTGGAAGAAGGGAACCTATTTTCAATTTCAGTCCAGAAAGGAAAAAGATGCAATCCAGAGAGTGATGGATTCATTTCCTCGCCATCTGCATATGGATGTTAAATCAAAACTTCACACATAGATTTAGAGAGGCAAATATGGCGGTGGGGCTATTCTCACCCAAAATCTGTGCGCCGATCATCTTTCAACGACGCATAATTAAGAAAACTCGGTTCCTTTGTGTCTCCATTAAATCCAACAACTACTCTCAACAAAGTGAAGCCACAGCTACGGAAATCACCAAGATTCTGAAGCACAATAACTGGCAATTTCTGTTGGAATCCTCACACATCCCGCAAAATATTAATCCTGATGTGGTGCATTCGGTGCTTCAGAGAACCCTTTTCTCCGTTGATTCCAGGCGCCTTCTTGATTTCTTCAACTGGTCAAATCACCATCTGGGTACCACTCAAAATCTCCATTCCTTTTCGATTCTTGCATTGGTTTTGTGCTGTTCTAATCTTTATGCACCTGCTATAAATGTGCTGAGCAAAATGATTGAGGCCAGAGTTTCGGTTTCTGATGTTTTGGATTCGATTTTGAATCTTTATAATGGATACCCGAGACTTAGGTCTAGGCCGGTAGTGTTTGAGTTATTGATTGATGTGTATAGAAAAAGGGGATGTGGAATGAGGCTGTTGTTGTATTTTTGGGCGTTATGGGTAGGGATTTTGAGATCAGTTTGTTGTGCTGTAATTTTTGTTAAAGGATTTGTTGAAGTGTAGCAGAATGGATTTGTTCTGGAAGGTGTATGATGAAATGTCTGAAAGGAAAATCAATATCGATGGCTATACTTATGTTACTGTTATTACAGCTCATTGCAAAGTTGGAAATGTAAGGGAGGCTAAACGGGTTCTTTTTGAGATGGAAGAGAACGGGTGTGATCCTAACTTGATTGCTTATAACATCGTCATCAAAGGGTTGTGTAGCAATGGAGCCTTTGATGAGGCCTTGCAGCTGAAGATGACAATGGCTGACAAGGGGTTGGCTCCTGATAAATACACTTATACTATATTTATCGATGGCTTATGCCAGCAGAAGAGATCTTCGGAGGCGAAGCTGATTTTGGAAGAGATGCGTGAGATAGGCTTAAACCCTGATCATATTGCCTATACTGCATTGATTAATGGGTTTATGAATGAGGGTTCTGTAGACGAGGCCTTTCGAATCAAGGATGCAATGGTTTCACATGGAATTAAGTTGAATTTAGTGACTTACAATGCTATTATACATGGTCTCTGCAAATCAGGCGAAATGGCTAAGGCCACTACTCTAATGCATGAGATGATTAATATGGGAATAACCCCTGAAACCCAAACGTACAATTATTTGATTCGTGGGTATAGTCAAGGGGGTAATATGGAGAAAGTCGCTGAAGTGCTGGGTTTGATGAAAGAAAGAAATTTAACACCTTCATCATACACCTTTGGTGGTATAATAGATGAGTTAAGTCGGGCAGGAGATCTAGAACAAGCTAATCTTTTATTGGACCATATGACTGAACAAGGAATTAGACCCAGTATTGTTAGCTACACAACTGTTATTAAAGGTTATATGAAAGAAGGTAAATTTGAAGAGGGAATGAGAATTTTGGATCTTATGTGGCATAGAGGCATTTTGCCCGATGTTTTGTGCTATAATTCTATAATCATTGGTCTGAGCAAGGCCAGTAGGATGGATGAGGCAAGGAGTTGTCTAATTGAAATGCGGAAAAGGGGACTTATACCAAATTCGTATTCCTTTGGGGGCTTGATATCTGGATATACGAAGTTAGGTCAGATGGAGATCGCAGACAAATATTTCATGGAAATGCTTGATCAAACCATAGCTCCTGATCTTTACAGTTATCAATGTTTGATTGATGGCCTCTGCAAAAATGGGAGCATAATACGGGCCTTCTCTATATTTAACACAATGCTCGAACAACATCTACTTCCAGATGTGGACATTTACAGTGTACTTATAATTGGTCTTTCAAAAAATGGGAGAATGGTCGAAGCAATGGGTATTTTCTCCAACTTCTGTGATAAGGGGCTGGTTCCTGATGTTTACACTTACACTTCGCTCATTTCTGGTTTCTGTAAGCAAGGTAATATGCCAGAGGCTTTCAGCCTTTATGATCAAATGTCTCAGAGAGGCATCAATTCGAATATTGTTACTTATAATGCCTTGCTGGGTGGGCTGTTGAGATCAGGTGAGATGGAGAGGGCAAAGGGTCTTTTTGCTGGGCTCTCTGGGAAAGGATTGATACCGAATAAGGTTACATATGCCACTATGATAGATGGGTACTGCAAGTTAGCAAATTTGGAGGAAGCATTTCATTTGTTTGAAGAAATGCCATCGAAGTCTCTTTCGCCTGATGGTTTTGTCTACAATGCTCTTATCAATGGATGTTGCAAGCAAGGACATATGCAGAAAGCTTCTTCCCTGTTTGATGAAATTACAGAGAGAGGTATTGCATCTATACTTACGTTCAACACAATGATTGATGGATTTTGCAAGTCGGGAATGTTCACTAAAGCAGTCGAGTTGATCGAAGAAATGGTTGATAAGAAAATCATGCCTAACCATATAACCTTCACTACTATAATTAGTCACTATAGCAAGATGGGTGATATGAAAGAGGCAGAGAAGCTCCTCTTAGAGATGCAAAAAGGAATATAATGCCCACAAATGTAACATACACTTGTCTTTTACATGGTTTTAGCAAAGTAGGTGATAGGTCCAAAATGTTTGCCTTATTCGAGGACTTGGTGGAAAAGGGTATTGAACCAGATGAAATAGTTTACAAATTGGTAATAGATGCATTCTATGAAGATGGAAATTTGGACAAAGCATTGAAGGCCTGGAGTGAACTCATGGACAAGGGGTTATTGAAAGGAAAAGTAAGTGAAATACTCGTGGGGGCATGGTGTGGAAATAGCAATATTTCAGAGGTATTGGCATTAGTTGATAAGATTGGAGAGCAAGGATATAAGCCAAGTGTAGGCACGTGCAGTACCTTGGTGTATGGTTTGGAAAGAGTAGGATACAAAGAAGACTTAAATAAAATTCTCAATGTTATGGTTAACTATGGTTGGGTTCCCGAGTCACTGAGTTTAGCAGAGTTAGTTAGCCAATATCATCAAGGAGATATCCAGAGTATCAGTGACCATTCTGAGCAAGTAGCACCTGTAGTAGCTTGTGGGGTTCAGTACAACTGATTGAGATGATGATGAATTTGCGACTTATTTTTATGTCAATGGAAGCAACTAATAGGTGTTCTTCCAGAAATGCATAGCTTCTCTACTTTCATTTCACGATGAAAAAGTAAGCTTTTATTCTTACATTCCTTTATTCTGTTTGAAAATTTCTTCCCGGATTTTATGCACTTGTGGCTTGTCAAAATAAATCCTTTATACTGGATGACATTCATGACACAGTCACATATACATGACTTGATACAATTCTTCATCATTTCCTTGAGTAAATTGCAAAATTGGTTGGGGTTGGCAATTTTAGTCTCGTACAAGTCTAGTTTCTCAATTAAGTTCTGTAACTTTTAAAATGATGCAATTTCAGTCCTATATTGTCAAAGTTGCAGCATTTATGCATGTGGTGCTCACGTGAGCTGCTGTAATTCCGTGTAGCAGCTGGACTAGTGACTTGACGTCACTTATGGGTATACTGAGACCCCAACATATCAATTTCAATTAAAAAATCACCCTAAAACAAAAGGTTGTCAATATAGAACTAAAATTGCAGCATTTTAGAAATTATAAGACTTATTTGAAAAAAATATGATTCGTATGAGACTAAAATTGTCAAAATCAATGGACATGGGACAATTACGATTTACTCCATTTCATTCAAATGTATTTTCTAGTTAGCTCCTAAAATTGCCTAATTTGTTTGGGTTTGTTGTGTGTGCCAGTGGGATTTTCTATCCTTAGAAATCCAAGGGGCTTGCTGCTTCATGTGCACAGAATCAAGGAGGTGTTTACGTGCTTCGTAACTGGTATATATTTGATTAGCAAAATGCTATTTCATAGTTTTGCAGCAAACTTTAATCCAGAGTCGATCCTTATTTGTTAAATGCAGGTCCTTTGATGATCAAGTTTTGGATTGCGATAGTGACCGTATATGAAGCAAAAGCACTTGTCTACACTTTAAGACTTGCATATTTCATGTAAGTCGAAATTTATTCAGTTTAAGTTGCTTGAATTGTTTGCAGGTCTCTTTTTTCTCATTGTCAACATGTTCAGCAGGCTATCATATGATATGAGAAGGCAGTTTGTAAACCACCATTTGGGAAAAGGAACTTATTGGACCATATTTCATAAGCTGCTTGAACAAAACCAGGTATGTGTTCTGGAGAATTGACTTGTGTCTTAGCTTGGAAATGGCATAATTACACTGAAAAGACAATTTTAACACCCCCTCCCCATTGTTCTATTATATTTTTCTCTTCTCACATGTTCAATTCGCTCTATTAGACGACACATGTTCATTTCCCGTTGATATAATTGTGGCTATTTTGCTTTGGATACATACTTTTCCGTACTGAATACACAAGATGGTTTTGTTTTCAAACCATGTTATCTAAGTGACAAGTTATAAAATGCTAAAATCATATTAGTATATTACAGGTTCATTTGCATTATAATAATTGCTTAAATTCATAAGTGCATATGCATGTTCATCTCAATTTTTCATTCTTTAGAAATATAATGATTATTTTTTTCAGGTGAAGCCGTAGAGCCGATGGCAAGAAGGGTTTTTACATTTGCATTGCTCGTTGATGACGCAGCCTGGCAGCCATCCAAAGACTAAATCTACAGAAGAATTGGTATACAATCTTTTAATTTTCTTGAAAAAGTTCTAATCTAGTATAGGAAACATCCTACATAAGGTGATGAGTAACCAGATAGGGATTTACTGTCAATATATAGTTAGTTTTTAATCAAGAGACTCTTAAAATTTTCTTTCCCTTGTTATATAGGTAGATATGTGGGGTAATTTATAGTATATGTGTGATTAGCTCATTTGATTAATGAAAAATTATTTGACCAATTATGATGTGAGAAGATGATATAATTTTGAGACACTCTCTTGTATTAGACGATCTCATATATGAGATGATGCTTCATTTATGTATTTTGATCACATTTATTTTTAAAGTATAGTTGGATTGGAGCTCTATAATATAAGTAAATAGGATCCGTCTCATGTATGAGAGTGTTTCATACAAGTTTTTTATCTATAATGTCTTTAATGTTAGATGAATTGTGAGACCGAACCAATCTAAATGTATATTATATACTAACCTAATTTGAGTTTTTTTTTCCAGATTAATTGAAGAATTTTCAATTGGTCTCATTCTCAAATTAGTATTTTCTTGATAAATTGAATGCATGTTGCTAATACCAAATTTTCGTGTTCATATTGATCGAATGATATCAAATTGAAGTAATATTTGACAAATTTTATAAGTATTTGTTAGCATTTTATAATGCAATATATAAGATTATAGGTAAATAAATTGTTTGAGATATACCCATTGAAAATTTACATCTGGACGTTATATAATTTAATCCACATAGTCTTAATTATTCTCCCAATATTTATCCGAGTAAATCTTTTATGTATCAAGTGCATTTTGCAATTCAAACATATTTTTAAATAATATTAATTGTTTTTATTGATTAATTGCAACTGTTTTTACTGAATAACATCAATTGGACAAATATAATTATCTGTTAAAACAACTAATATTGTTTTAATGTAACTTAAATTAAAGCAAAAGAGATGTTAAGAATAACGAGAGAATGAACAGAAATGTAGGTTAATTCTATTTTAAATTGAAATTAAAATTTGTATAAATTTAAGTATCTGTGGTGAGTCACTATATGAAAATTCTAAATCAGAAAACATAAAATATATCCATTTCTAACTGTGCTGATACTCAATAAAACTACATATATAAATAATTGAATATAATTTATTAAAAATAAATACACTAACCGTGTATCAGACACATTTCTAGTTGTACTAAATACAAAGACTACGACCAACAAAATCTTTACAAGATCTTGGTAAGTAAAGATCTTTACACTTTTCTTTTCATTTCTCATATAACTTGACAGTTATATACAACATATAATTTACTACATTTATATGCAATTACATCAACTTAATTAGCACCACACGATCTTGATTATGGCCTCAATCTCTTGAATCAAAGAAGCTGTGATATAATAGGAAGCATGATGGGAAAACAGATTAATCCTTCATCTTCTCTCTCTGGTTTAGTAAAATAAATCATCATGAGTCTCACTTCCTAAAGAAAGTGTGATCAGAAGATCAAGCCTTTCCTTGCTTCCTTTTTCTTCGAAAAGTGAGGATGGTGTAATTTAATATGATAATCTTCAAATCCGAATTGAACTCTCTGTTCTGAAACGTCTTTGGGAAATCGTCATCTAGTAGCATTTTTCATGAGAGTGAGGAGCTCAACATCATCGATGGCTGATTCCGAAAGGAGCTGCAATGAAGTTCTACCTTCTTTGTCAGCAGCTTCTGGATTGGCTCCCCTACATATATTATGAGACTTAGAGCGGAAAAGAAAGACAATTATGAGAGAAATTGTCTTAGCTACATATAATAATACAGATTAATGAGACAAAATATATTGAAACGTAGGACCATATAGATTCACAGCTGTGAAAATGATGCTATCACATAATTTTGAGAAAATCTTCAAGTGAGTCTTGGGTAGAAAAGGGGAGAGGGTTCCCAAATGATGTTTATACGCGATAATTGAGTGTGCGGCGAAAACTCAAGCATGGATTTGTCAGTTGTAAAAATCGACTATTTCTCAGTGAGGCCTTCTCATAAAGCAAATGAAAACTAGCTCAGTATTTTGTCAAGAAGAGACAGCACCGAAAACCTTAAAGCGAGAGGTGGTTAGAGCTTATGAGCTCTCAAAATATTTTTGGTACCCCACCAAAGGACCTTATAAGATGTAAAGTTAAGTTTTTTAAAAGCTTATAAGCTCTCTTCAAACATAAAAAGACAAAAAGATGCCATTCACAAGTGATCTATTAAATAATTTGATGCATATAATTTTAATTACTGCTTCTTGAGATATTTCAGTCTACTTTTATGGCATAAAGCTAAAAGGAAGAATCTAATGAGTGACCTATTTATGCATAAAGAGGAAGAACTGTGTTAAACTATTGAAAAAATCGCAAGGTAAAAGGATATGGTTGTTCATGATAAGTTTACCAATTCAACTTTTTCGTCCTTTTAGCCGGTAAGGCAAAAAGTCGAATTTCATTAACCTGTTTTAGCCGGTAAAAGCACAAAAGAGTTAGATTTTGTAAACTTAAGGGACTATTTTCAAAATTGAAAAAATTAGCGGACTGAAATAAAAATTGGTAAAATTTAAACGACAAAAAATAACAATTACCCTAAAGATATTGAACTCCAAACACCATTAGTTGATATTAAAATGCAGAAATAGTTTATTAGGCAGATGATTCGAAACCAGTTTTGATGGAAATTCTGAAACATTGGCGGCATAAATTGGTAAGTAAATATTCTGAAAAGCATACCAACTATTATCATCAAAGAAATGGTATAATAAAAAAATGATCACGGAAGAGAACAGAAGAATACGGGCAGAGCCGTACCTTGTGAGTAACAGCTTGGCGATAGCAACTCGTCCCCTCATAATGCTATGATGCAGTGGTGTATGACCCCTAGAATCACAAGTGCTAACATTTGCCCCGTGCTGTAAGAGAAGCTCTACCATGCCAATATCAGCTGTTTGACATGCCAGGTGAAGCAAGGAACAACCATCTAAAGGGTTCCCATTTTTTTCTTGTGGGCCCATGGATTTTGAAGTAGTATCAGGAATTTCTGATCAGGATTTCCTTTCTCATGCAATCTCATTACATTTGCTAAACTTAAAGATGATGTAATAGGTGATGCTTGACCGTGGATTGCATTGACATCTGCTTCCCACGTGACAATAACACGGTAGACAGCCTTCTTGTCATTTATACGAACACTTTCCCACAACTGCTCAGCAACTGAAAGAACGTGTTCGTTATCCTTTACTCTGGGAACAAAACATCTGTCCGCATACTGCAGCCAAAAGAGCGTTAAGTTGAAAAGTAATAAAATTGCTAAATGACAAAATAAAATTGCAATCTAACCATTAGTTTAGAATTCTAAACCATTAACATGATATGACATCGTATTTACTTAAAACTCAAAGAAAAACTTTAGAAAGAGTACAAGGTATGAAGAGTTTTGTTTTAAAAGAAGTGCAAAGTGTAGATTTTTATGTTGAAGGATTTGGTACGGATCCACACAAATACAAGTGTCATACCCAAAGGATAGTACTCTTTCATTGCTTAAGTGATCAAGCATCATTGAGCGGTCATCGGTCAATAACTTTAAATTATTACGATGTAGTAAACGAGTGTTTCTTGGTCAAAGACCATAATGTAGCTAAAGAGTAAATCAAAATTTGCAGATCTCTTGCTATATGGAGGAGATATAATCTTAACTGTACTACAATATTAATTGATAACATTAAGAAATTACCAACAAATCAATACCTCTTTTAATGATAAATCTTAAATGGTCCTAAGGATATGCTTTGTTTATTGTAATAAAACCTAAATTTACACTGTGCTGATTATAAGTGTCAATTGTGATTGTTGCATGTTTATACACGGAGTTTAAACTTTGGTCTGTGTATGAATATATTGATATTACAGTGTTAAATCACGAATGCTAGAACCTAATCTCACTATCCAAAAGTATATAAAGATCATCCAATCAGAATCCACAAAACATATATGGCCAACAAAAGAATTTGGTATAGAAGTGAAAGTTCAGTTACTATTTAAGTATAATCTCTCTACAAAATGACAGGAAACTCATCTTACATCTTATTGCATTGCAAGGGATCAGTGAAATTACAAAAGTATAAAGACTAGGTATTATTAATACTGATGATATATTGAACATTCTCTACAGTTGAATCAAATGGAAATGGTTTATAATCTTGCTGACATGCAACATCACGATCATCAAAAAGGGATGCTGCTGTTAAGGAAATTTGTGAATGATTATATAACCAGTGTATCACAAGTCACTCATCACTCATGAATCAATACTCCCAGATTGTAAGATGTTGAAAACAATGGTTAAAAGAAATTAAAAGTCATTTGCTTGGAGAATACCTTTGCATTAATGAACTTCTCCTTCACTGATATATGATCACTGTGATGAGGTTTGGTGAAAAACTGTTTGTATTTATCAGATCCGATTGACCTGTTATAAAATAAGTACTTTATTAAATCTAAATATCAAATGCACAACTATAGAGTAGTAATCTTGAATAATGTAAGTTATTACCGTATTGGTATTTCATCAGCTTGAACAGTTCTACTTGCTCGCAACATCCCTTCCCATATTGAGTTGACAAACACATTACCCAGTGCTTGAAATAATGTAATGACAGAAGCTTCCCAGACTTTCACATCAAGTGTTAACGATCTCACCTGCATTAGAAGTAAAGATGAAAGCTTTGTATTAATCTAATAGATATTATCATACAATCGTATTTGATACAAAAACCATTGACAAAATGTGATCACTTGTAACGAGCAAAATTAGAAAGGTATTACTCAAATGATAATCACCTATTTGAAGGGATCCTATATAACTGTAGTTGTGATTAGAATGTGATAGGCAAACCAACAAGGCCATATAAAATGAACATAAATTCTATAAAAGTAAAAATGGAATGGATATGGACATGCATTCATGAAATTTCTGTAGCAAATTTCATACGGTTAAGCCCAGTTATGTTTTGGTGCGCTGGGCAAGGCATCAAATGATTCGTTTATGTGTACCGAGAGAAGAGAAATTGTGCTGTTTTGTACTTCTAAAAGGTTTGTACCTTCATTTACTTGACTAAAAATAAAAAATTGTGCTTTGGAGAAATACAACTCTTTTTTCTTTTGGGGACGGTGGGACTTGGGAGTATTACATATCATATCTAATCAGGAAGATATTTTCTATCTTTTCCAATTTGTCTCTGAACTAAACAATCACAAACCTTGAAGTGGAATTTTAATTTGTAGAATAAAATTTTGAGGAAACACTTTGCAGCAAAGGAAATAGACTAAACGTTGGTGGATTCTAAATTAATAATAATGTAAGTAGCTAAAGGAATTGAAACCCACAACAATAATAATTAAAAAAGTTCAAAATGAAAACCAATATATTGGAATCCATTGCAACGCAAGATTATCTAATTTAATATAATGAATTTGCTTCCCATCTGGTCATTTTCAAATGGTCCACTTTTACTTTTGATATCAGAATTGTTTGTCTTCCATGCATAAATATCCTAAAACAAACACATCTCATTTCAAACCTTTATTTAATTATATGGATGCCAATTAACTAGTTTCAATTATGGTAATGTTGGAAACATAAAAATGAAACCTAGCAAGCTGTTGATTTATACACAACCAGAGAGGTATTTAAATTGATAAGATGGGTTAATCATTGTGATTTTAGCTAGCATATAAGTAGTCCTTATGATGGCTTCCTTAATTTTAGCTGTGTTCCTGCCTTTTTCTTTCTGCCCCATAGCAACCAATTATTTTATGGCTTCGAGAAACGTCAACACCTCTCATTCGATTCCACCCCCAGCACCCCCTCCCTGCCCCATGATAATTTCATGAAAGAAAAGTAATGCAAAGGAGTGAATACAAGGTAAAAACGAAACAAAAATATACATCGGAATCACCATATGTGCACAAAAGAAACAAGCAATAACTTGCCTTGGATATGTGCACGCCGAGATTACGATGAACGCATGAAACATTCAATACATATAAGAATACCGAGATTCAATGAAGCCCATTCTGGGTCAGGTGCGCCACAGTCCGCACATTTGTCATTTCCAGGCAATTTTCTTAATGCATCAATTGGTTTCTCTTTTATTGAGTTGCACTGAAGCTTTACAGAACTTCTACTTGCTCGCATTATATTTCTGGTTGATCGATCCTTCTCTGATGTACATTCTTGAATAGTCTTTAGATCATGATCAGGACTTCCTATTGAACTATATTCACTAAGTGGACTAAAACAGAACTGCTGACATACAAATGAAACACGACCATCAATGACAAAAGAAATGAAAAGGAAAGAAAGAGATGTTGCAGATTCAAATTGTTTTCTCATTATTTACCCTCTCAGGTGCTTGTGAAGTCAGCAACGAAGTAATAACTCCCGTAATCTTTTCTATCCAGTCCATTTGCTCTGCTGCATTTTCTGCCTGCATGAGAAGTGAAACTGAGAATTGCGTCAATAAAGATTGGGACTATTAATTTTTGTCCCCTAATTATAGTTAGTTTTGAATTTAATCACCATAACTTTCATGGTTTGGTTTAAGTCCCTTAACTTTGCAGTTTTCAAAAAATTTCGTCTTTTTACCGGCTATAGCAGGTAACCCAGCCAATCAAGGGACCAAAAGGTTGAAAAATATAAAGTTAAAAAGACTAAAATTAAATAAAAAACAGTGGCACATCAGTAGTTGCCCTGCACCAGCCGGTCAAGGAGCGAAAGTTAGAGGAGTAAAATCATAATGCAAAAGTTATGGTGACTAAAATCTAAATAGGCTATAATAGGGGACAAAAATTAATAATCCTTAAAGATTGTGCTGTTGCAAGAATTCATATTACAACAACTAAATCTCCACGGAAAAATGGATTAGAAAGAGTCAATATTCAAAAAATCTGGTAGACAAAATTTTACCTGTAAAGTGTAGTTTTTGGTTGGTGAAATAATCCTGAAACAAAATCTTAGATCTAACTGTTCTGCATCAATTTTTATCGTTGATGTAAGTAAATTCACTGTATGACGTGCAGCGGATTTTTCATCATGCACACCACCATGGTAATGAGACGAAAGCCATCTACTCAACAGCCCGGAACCTGGTTCAGAGGGGGAACTTCTATGCATGGGCATCTGGCCGCTAGTTCCATGGAACTGCAAGCCCAGTGGTTAATTTAGTTAGTAAAAGAGGAAATCATATGAAAGAAATGGAATTCAGCTTACAGCAAATGCAATATACAATTTGTTTTAGTTCTGTGGCTTACCGAAGGTCTGCTCCATTGCTTGCGATAATAGTACAGCATTCCCCTGCTGTCAAGAACAAAAATCTTCTCTTCCAGTCACCTCTCAAATTGGAGGAACGTTTAGAGAGATATCCTTGTTTGATGGTTTGTACCTAAACTAATGAAGTCTTAGTTGCATCCGAAAGCTAAAAGTTATTGAGATTAGTGGATTTTGAAATCTGGATGATAAATAGTAGGCAAAAACTTGAGTGAGACGGTTCACAAATTAGTACAAATTAACATTCACCCCTTCCAAAGTGTTAAAGCGTCATTTCAAAATTGTGCTCCGTCTCACACAAGACCTACTCTAAATAGTAATGATGTGTGTTTATTTTGAGATTTAAGTAAGATATGATTTAACTTTATGTCAAATCGATGTGCAAGAGCATGTTATGTTGTATTATTGTGCTCCCTACGTCCCATTTTAATTGTCATTTAAGTATGCTACACAAGAATTAAGAAAGCTATTAAATAACAATAAACCGGATTCTAAAATCCCAAAGTATTTAGGTTTTGAAATCTCAAATCCGGTTTTCAAATCCCAAATCAAACATACCCTAATGTATTGCCATAAGGTGTACCTTTCCCTCAACGGTAGAGTGCATCACTGCTTCTATCAATTTATGAGATTTTCGAGAAACAGGTTGTATGGCATCTTCATTTGGAGTCTCATTAGGCACAAAGGAAGAACGTTGATTCTCTCGAACAACTTGTCTCATATACTCTTGCATTCGTTCATTGAGAGCTGACTGCTCATAGTTGGAATTTTGTCTTGCCTGTTGTGCATAAGCCAAGACCTGCAGTAGGTCAGGATCAAGATCGTCTTATTTACTCACTCGTTCAAGTTAAGTAAAGATTATTTCATTTAAAAAGTTAAGAGAATGGAATCTACACGAGTAACCACAAAATCAACTTAAAGTTGCATGCCAAACTGAAATGACTCTGTGTTAGGCAAGTACACAAAATCATAGAGCATTCATCGTGGCTGTTAAGAAACATATTAAACCAAAACATGTATTCAAAATGGCTTTTCATATACTAATTTTAAGGATGGTCCTCGACAGAAGAAAAAAGCGATGTAGATGCTTATCAAGGACTTGAAAGCATTATAGTTCTATCCCTAAAATTTAGTTTAGGGCAATGGAATTCTCTTATAAAGCCTCCAATGGTGATTGTTTTCTGTGGTGAGAGCTTTGATGTTCTGGATCTGCTTTCTGTCCTCTTTACCTAATAAATATTTTAGTGACTAAAAATAGCTATTTATATAATTTCTCCATCTAAAGTACAAGTCTTTAACTGCGGTCAACCAAATGGAGGTATAACCTTTTATAAGCCGTTTATTTGTTGGTTTAACCTAATCCAGTCACATTTAAGCATTTTATTCATGAGTAAGTTATAGAAATTTCAAAAAAAAAAAAAAGTTATAGAAATTTCAGTTAATAACTAATTTAACTTTTCAAACAAACACCTCATAAAGATAGCTACTCCATATAATGCAAAAAGTCATTCTCATGTGGGAGTTTATGACACCACACCTTTTCCTTCGGAGCAAAACTTAAAATGCCAAGTGCATGCATTAAAATTTATTGTCAAGCATTTCTATAATACCAACCTATGTACACCTTTCAACCAATAGCAGCCAATCACATGTAATTATGCCCTTTTACCATGAAAGGGACCAGTAAGTAATTGCTCATGTCTTTAATATTTTGCATGAAATATATATCTAGGAAAATATGTATTGTTCATAAAAATATAAGCAATGTTATCTTTACACACTCTGGGCAACATATGGCGACAGTAAAATGAAAACAAAACCTGAGTAATATATGGTTCCATCTGATTCAATAGCTCGTATCCCTGACATTATGAGGAACTTTAAAATCAATATATTTGTGCCAATGAAAATTATGTTGAATGAATATGATATTTTCATTGTACCTGTTTGAAATAACGAAGCTGGGCATTCATTGTGTTGCCAACAGCCTCTAGAAACTCAAACCTTTTCTTTGCCTCAACGGCAGATAGGGCACCAACCTAAATTATCAAGCATGTACTTAATTTAACACATCTCATCGTTTTCTGGCTGACTAATTTATTGATTTTATGTCATAATGTAAGTTTGAATCAGATATGCAGAAAGAGGTCAACAAACCAGATTAAAGCGTGTTTGCTCAAAAGTAGATCTTGCATTGTGGAGTTCCTGGAACGTCTCTCTACCAAATTAGAGTTTAAAAATTGATGGTTACCCATGACAACTATCTGAACAGTTACAGCTACTGAGAAGAAAAAATCAAAATTCTAAATAAAAAATCATTAAATACCTCTTCTAGGGCACTAGCTATGTCCAACCTTGCACTTTTCCTCAGTGATAAAAACTTTTCCCGAACCTGGTAGGTAATAGTTAATTAGTCCAGCATGTTTAGGTGACCAGCAAACTAATGAGTTTGAACCATTAGTGAATTAATTAAGAAGAGAATTTCTTGCTCATAGTACTAGAGTATAAATGAAATAAGTATTAATGTTTTTTGTAGATGTTATGTACTCGATAAATCCCTTTACCCTTTACTTGTCACTGTGTAATACACAATGTATCTTCTTGATGCGGTATATTTGTGTCCTATAGTCCAATACCATATGGCACATATCTGATTTTTGATACAAGGCATGCTTTAATATCAATCGAGTGCATTTTCATCACCGATAAAAATCTGGGCTTGATTTCTTTTGGCAGATGGAATGAAGCATGCATGCATGCAATGTTTCAGGGCCTGAATATGCATGTGTGTATTGGGAAAGTGCTGCCCCATAAGAAATTAAATGTTAAATTGTTAATAATAGACTAGGGGTCCCAAAAAGAGTGTAATCAATAACCAGTAAGACACTACTCCAATCTGTAGAAAATACAAGTAGGTGTTTTTATCCAGACATTTCGGCAAGTAACAAGGAACTTCATCATAATATAATACCTTATCGATCTGAGTTTTTATCTGAGATAAGAGATTTACATCATCGAGATAATGGATCTATTTGGTGGTATAACTAAGGCCACCCACAATCCCCAGATCAGACTAAACAATGTTCAAATTCAGAATATCTTAGTAATGATAGGAAGACCGAGAAACACCAAACTTAAACCAGAAATGCCAATATGAAACTTTAACACTAAAAGCATTTGATACCTGGTCGTAGACAACAGTGGCTTTGTCAAAGCGCTTGTGGGCTTCCTGAGGATTATCACAGTATTTTTGTGAGATAAAAGATCTGTTTTTATATATAAACAAGAAGATTGTATTCACAAATATAAAGAAATATATAACAAAAGGGATGAGCTATCCCTCACGGTTACAAAGAAACTACAGGGCACAACTCCAAGCTATAACCAAATCAGATATAAAAATATATTTGAACTCCTTATAGTATGACACTTACCACGCAATCCTAAATTTAACCTTATACCACACCGCCTCTAAGGCGTCCTCTCAGTTCTCAAAGATCCTATATTTTTTCTAACCATAAAGACCAACATACAGCTGGATCACCCCCACCCATCTCCCCCAAACACCTGCACAGTTTTAGTAATAAATCCTCCAAAATCATAAAAAAAAGAGATTGGCAACTGACCTTGGCAATTCATGTATGCCCCTCTCCAGTTTTATCAATTTAAAGAATTTAGACCCAAGCACTAAAACATGCATTTTGAAGTGGTTTATTAGTCATCTATTCCCATAGTTTTGGTACAAACAAATCTGAACTTGAAAAAGATTTCCAATTTGAAAGAATGGCACTAATCATATTTGAAACTTCTAAGATTATGTTGGCCATAGGCACAAGAACTTCAAATCATTCGTAGCTTCAACATTTAACTGTGCCATAACACCAGAGCATTTCTAATCACTGATACTGCACTAAAACCAGGTCAGCTTAAGAAAAATTGAGAATAAAGTGCCACAAGTACCTTGACATCTTGAAGATCAACATTAGCGAAGTGTATAAGTTTGTCATTCAGCACATGCTCTACCTAAGTTATACATGTGAAGAATGTTAGCAGAAAGAAGGCATTGAGTATAAAAAAGTTCATGTTAACAGAGTTAATTAGAAACAAATAATAGAGAAGAAAAATCAACAGTATCATAAACCAGGTTGCTTGTTAGAAAGATAATGCACATATAGTAATGATATATTGAAAGGAGGAAGGGTCTGTTTCATTGTACCAAGAAATGCGCTCAGTGGACCCTTAAGGAGAAAAAGAACTCTGGGAGCACTAACAATCCAGATAATACTACGAGAAAGACTGAGCCGAGAACAGAAAAATGGACTTTCAGGATTGAGATTCAGAAAAAGGGACTATCATTAGCCAAGCATGTAATCACAAATGTATCACTTCCAAGGATGGGATTCAGAGACAAAGCCACAAAGGCTAAAGCAGTCCAAGAATTTCACTAAAATGAAAGAAAAGTGAATAAAATTTGAAAATATATAAGTGGATCAGGAAGTGAAAGAGATACTTTAGTGATGAAAACAAGTGCGTTATAGATGATAAAATGGACAGTCAAAGGCTTTCAAGTCCTTCTTAATGAATAACAACGATGTTGTCATTTTAAAAAATACCAAATCTAAAGAATTATCTCCAAGTTCCCTGATTTTTCAATTTAAATGCAACATCCTAAGCATAAAATTTAGGTGCTTATAACATATCCCTGGCTTAAAATTTTAGACGAAAAATAAATTATGGAGCTATTGCATTTTAATGGAAACAAAATGAGCAATAAAACATCGGAGAAGAAAGTCTCCACCTGTGACCGAAGTACTTCTTTGTAAGTACCAATTTCTCTCAGTGTAATCGCGAATTTTGACATATCAGGGCCTAAAAAGTAGCAGTAGACTTAATCAGCATCTACAATGAAAAGAAAAGGTTGGCAGATAACCACATTTTATTTTAATTGCTTTTCAGCTCAAAATGCAGGTAATTAATAAATTATTTTGTAGCTTAGGCTTGTACCATTAAAATCATAACTTTTATATTGTTCTTAGTTAAAATCAAACTGTTCTTATTCAGTATAGGTATGCAGTCGCCAACTTCAAAGCTGGAAAGCCCAAATGAACAGCTGAGTCAAGTTTAGAATCAGAAACTCCTACCATTAAATCTAGGCTTGCACCCACTTGAAGGGCTTTTCCCTATATCAACTAAAACATTTTTTGGCTTTCAGAAGTTTCATATACTTTTGAGGAAAAAGTGTACACAGTCTCAAGCAAAATGGTAGATGTTACTCTGGCGAGAGTAATCACATTTGTTATTCTTCAACAAATTTTTGCTGAGAATCTCTGTGCTGAGCAAGCGTCCATTCCTGAACCTAAGTTAAGCTAAAAGTTCAACAAAGGGCCACAGTATTGTGGAAAATAGGTCGATCGCTGAACCATTAAAAAGAAAAATGTTCATAGGCACCAAATCTACGTGTGGTAAGAGATGTTGTTCCTAACAGATATGAATCTATCCAATTAGTCATCAGGAGCTCTGGGCAAACTTCAGCATATCCTGTGCTATTAAAAGTGACAGATAAGTCTAGGCGTTACAACTCTGCATTAGAACTTGAACTTGAACTAACAGTTTCCTCCATTGAGATAGAAGAATTAAATGTGTTCAGAATTCAGATATCTTCCCTACCTCCAAATGCCACAGATATAGGATCATTATGCCCTCCTGCAAATGTTTCTAGGGCACTAGCAAAAGCAATGTCTCTATCATATGCTTCTCCAAGCCCATCTCTGTGAATCCATGCCAAACAGAAGGAGAGTCAGTAGTTGCTATTAAAACTCAAACACAAAAACCCTATAAATAATACTTGGGATTCCCAAGAAGCATGTAAATATAATAAAATTTATAGTATCAGTACTTATTGAATAGAAAGAAAAGGCAGAGAAATTAAATGAGGAGCAATTTTAAAATACTTGTTATGTTAATGAGGTGCTATATTTACATTCTATGATCAGATAGACAAGGAGCCATATTAAAATATAAGAAAAGGATTGCCAAAGAGAATGGCCTGATGCTTAACAGCCACAAACTCTTGTGGAGTAAAGATTAGGGCAAGTACACCAATATCCTTGAAGCAAAATCAGCAGACTGCACATTAATAATATGAAACGTATACAATTAATATTGGCAAAGAGATGAAAGTGGATAGTTTTCCTAGGACATTAAGTCAAGAGGCTCCTTTGCATATAGAACCTATAATTCTTGTTCTTCTGTGGTCTGGATACATGTGCCCACAGTAGCAGGCCCAGCATCCCAAATTTTGTTGAAACAACAGCAGGGCATCCTACCTCTAATCTCAACCAAGTAGGAGGAAAATCAAGAAGCAAAATTTGATTGTAAGATATTTCACGATGCATATTTTTCCTGATTCGTGCCTTGTATCCACAATGTTACAAAGTAGTGCATTTCCAAGATTCTGATAATATAAATTTGATAGGACGAGCACAGAGTACACAGATGTTAACCCTGACAATCGAGTTCCAGAATTCGAGAAGTGATATATATATATATGAAGAAAATACAACATTAAATATTTGACCACCCATGTATACAAGATCATGATTATAATGCACTGTATAAATATACACAAATAAAACACCATTTTAGATCTGTACATTATGGCAACCTAGAGATAGGATCCACATCCACAATTTTTATAAGAACTTCTCTTCGTCCAACTTCCTCACATAATTAAGTTAATCATCTCTTTGACAACCATGGAGAGTGGCAAACCAATGATCTCCAGCTCCAACTAGCTTCTAGAAGTGGCAATGTTTGTTGGAGTTCACATTATAAAAATAAAAGAAAACACATGGATATTACACACACAAATATACACTATATAGGATGTTGAATATAAGAAGATAACCATGGATATATTTCAAAACTTAAAAGCTGTTTAGCATGCTTATTAAAGAAAAAAACACTCTGGCACATCCAACTATATTGAATAAACTCGATATCTAGTTAAGGAATAATATGTGATGCATTATGAAAGTATGACTGGGGCTTACGTGTACTTTCGACATCCTTTATGAAACTTAAGACTTCGATCCCTTATTGTCTCGGCACTTTCTTCCATCAACTGGATCTGCTTTGTCAACCAAGATGATGCATGTTAAACAAGTTGGCACTATTATTGAGTTCATGATCCATTTCGGTTAGTAAACACTTTCATACTGAATCAAAATAATAACCAAAAAGCAAGAACTAGTACATGTATTTACGCTTCACTATATATGAGTAGTTTGGTGGTCCATAACTCATTATTATACATTAATACCGTGTGTAAAGATTTTTTTACGTATGTTGTTAAAGCTAGAGAAATATATTCTCCCCCGGCCCGTAAATCTTATACTGAAGCATGAGTTTCCTTTTTGTTATCATAAATAGCTCCCTCTTTCAGATTAAATCGAGAACTCATAAACAACACTATATGAAATTACTATTTGGACACGTGATGCTCAATCTGATGTATCCAGTACATTGCATAAAATGTTATGCATTGAATATCACATAATTATAATCAATACTTTTCCAGCATTTACCTTCAAACCCCAAAAATTCCCTAAACTAGAGAGCAAAATTATCAAACAAAAGAGTTGAAATAAACACTACTCCATATCATATTGAGATACATACATATTGGCCGTGCGACCATCATCTCAATTTTGATTTGTTTACCGCTAAAAGAAAAACGTCGAAGGTTTCTAAAAATCCAGTGTAGCAGATCTCCACAATAAACAGAGAGCAGAGATCATGATTAACCTGTTGCCGAAACATCGGCGAATCATCTAGCCTTGCGAAATACATCTTTGCTTATTACCCAAATTTGGCGCCCTTCACATTTGATCGATCAATCCCATTCGAATGCACATAACCCTTGATCTTGGAACGCAAAAATGAAGCAGGATCTCCGACCGCACACTACAACCAGAAAATTGAAGAATAGGATGAAAACTGTAAAATTATAATAACAGTAGGGTAACAGGCAATGGGGAAAGGGAAGAAGAAGATGATTGATGGTTTGTTACAGAGAGGAATTAACTGGGAGCGAAAATGGAGGGAATGGAGAGTGGAAGAATGGGGGACCATGTTATGCAAAATTTCATGGCTGTCACAAAATTATACCCATCTTTATATATACGTGCATCACTTTCAATTAATTTATTTATTTCATATGGTTTTTCTCAACCGTCAATGCGCGCCAATCTCTGTTGCCTTGTTCATATGATGGCAATTATTTATGGAGAAAGTGTTATGTGAAATTCAAGTATATTTTTGATCTATTATTTATACACTCTTCATTCCGCAATTACTTTCACAATTTTTTTTTACGTCCCACAATTACTTTCTACACCCTTAAAATTGAATACCCTATATAAATTACACCCCACAATATCATTTAAATTTAAAATATGCCACTCTCGTTTTATTAATTTTATTCTCTCTCCTACACTAATTTGAATTTTCTTAAAAAGTGTGTCACTTCACATGTGAAAGTAAATACGGGACGGAGGGAGTATTTTATTGAATAATCATAATTTTATTGAATATTTATGATTAACTTTGAGGCCATGTCTCTATTTTAGAGTTATCTCAACACAACTCTATAATAGAGATGACATTTTATTTCCACCAGTTTGCTCTACTTTTCATCACTATAATATAATATTCATTTTAAATAATTTTTTTATAAAATTAAAATATATTTGTAAACATATATAGATATAAATTTAATAAAAATTTATAAAAAAAAGACATGCATATTTAAATTGATAATTCAACATAATATTACAACTACAAATTAAATTACATGAAAAATTAAATTACCAATTATTTTGTGTTCGAAAACAAAACAAGTAAAAGAAATAACCTCCAAAATAATAGTAATAAACAAAACAAATAACAAAAAGTAAAAAAAAAAAAAAAGATTGAAATAAACAAAAACTAAATAAAAAAAAAAATTAAAAAAGAGGAAAATCATATTGGCGTTGTCTCCATACGGCGCCCAATCTGCGGTGGGATAATTTTTTGGGCGCTAACCTCCAAAATGAAGATGCGCCAATATAATTGTTGGGAGGATCGGTATGGCGCTAACCACCGAGAATGGAGGTTTCTTTGGACATGCTCGATTTAATAACGATAGTTGTTCAATGAAAATAATTGTGATTGCTCAGTAGGAATAAATAATGATTATTTAAAAATACACTTAAATTGCATATAAAACTAAGACTTATTTATATTTGGAGGAGCTAAATAAAGACTGCGATGTGGATCATGAAAATTACAAATCCATTACGTTCTTTTTATTTCGATAAGTTATTCATATTTTAATTCTTGTCCTGTCGACTTTTGTGAATTGAAAATAGCTCTAAACTTTTAATTTTTGACATTTTGATTCGATAATGCTATATGAGATAAAACATTCGGTTGATGTTGAAGGCAAACACAACCTTAAGAAGCATTGACAACATCAATTAATACGATGAACACATTAATTCAAGACTTTTCATGGTGGATGCATTACTAGAATTAGGACTTGCAAAAGCTTCTTCGACTAAATCATGCTAACAAATTTAACATTAATTCTTCTTCGACGCTTGACAATTGTTCAACATTGAATGACCTTGCACATATTTGTCAATCATGCTTATGGTTGTGCACAGCTCAATCAATCAATAGTATCCACAGACTCATTGCCTTTAATTGTTTACCCTTAGGCTCCATTTGGATGGAGTGAATTTGAAATCGAGGATTTGAGGATAATATATTGTTCGAACATTACTAAATGAAATAATCCTCAAGTTTGACCACCGCTAGCCAATTTATTTTCACTTGTTCGACCAATCTTTGGCCGAGCCATTCGATGTTTACTTCTAACCGATTTGTTGTTACAAGTTCGAGCAAGACTAGCAGAGGATGCATTAAAAGTTCGACCATTCTTGACCAAAATCGTTATTTGATTAACCACGCCGCCGAATAAAACTACATTTTTGCCACTGGTTGGACGAATATATGCAACCTTTTAGACAAATCCAAACAATAAAATCTCAAAAAAAAAAAAAAAAACCACATTTGAATGGACTTAATGAATAGAAAAACATACAAAACATTTCCCAAGTTATTCCCTCCATGGTCTTTTTTCAAGAGATTTGATATGAATTTTGAAACTTCAAATTTCTGTCATAGAAAAATAAAATAAAAAGATTGAGTGAAGATCGCAACGTTCAAATTGGGTGGGGTATTGTGTATTTATGTATTTTGAGGTATTTTGGTAAAAAAAAAAAACACGACGTGAATCGTGATGAGTAAAAAGGCAGAAAATTACTGTGTTTAATAGTTCTCCATTGGGTAAAATTAAGAAACTACTAGAAGGGGAAACAAGATAAAAATTTGTGATCATTTTCTAATAAACCCTACTCATTTCGAAAACAAAATTTTGACACAGCGTAATTAGAATACCCTTTTGACTGGGGAATTTGGAATTCTCTGAGACAGAAGCAAGAATCGTCATCGCTTTTGAATCAAAAAAATGAGCGGGTATCCTCTACTGAAGAAGCCCAAAAATGAGCCAGTAGAAATAGAGGAAAAAGGAATGCCTGAAGAAGAGCCAGAAAATGATGTTCAAATGCAGGAACAAATTAACATGGAGCAGGAAGAAGCACTGGTAGCCCTCATTGAGCATCGCGCCAAAGAAGTCGAACACCTACGCCTGCGTATTGAATACTATAATTCCCAGGTTTTTAAAAATCAATTTTTTTCTTTGAAAAAGAATCAAATTTTCTTTGGTTTCAATATCTTTTTAATACATATCGATTCTGTTCGGTGATGTTTTCTTGTTACTCTTTTTAGTTTGCTTTTATTTGATTATTATCAAATGAATTTGATTAGCTACTGATTTTATGGTTTCGAATCAAAGTTTGTCAGTCCTACTTTGTGCATAGTTAGTGTGAACTATTGCTATGTTTGATGCTACTGTTTCAGAATTTTTAGGGTTTATGTGGCCTCTCCTTGTGGATGAATTAAACTCTCTATTGGTTTTGACTACTGAAAGCATCTAGCTGCAATATTTCAGGAGTTGTATGTACTGCATTCATTGTAGATATATCTTTTAGGCAGGTAGTATGATGCCATGCACTTGCCATAACAGATTCTCTTGTCGACTTGTTTGTTGACTGTTATGCGTCACGACAAGAGCCTATTTAAGGCCCATGGATTTGTGGAAGTTGTGAAAAACAGCTATGGGAAAGCACATAATAAGCTCTTGATTTTATGGGCTCCGTAATCAGATTACACGTGTATGTTATTAACTGTAATGCCTAATTAAGAAGTTTCGTATATGCAAATTTACCGTACCTAGAAGTTGATTGATAGCCCACGAAAGCCATGTGATGACATTCTTAAACATTTCTCTTGCATCAATCTCAATTAAACTTGTGGAGTAGGCATAGTTGTTAAAGGCACATGGGGTGCACGGCACAGCGCCACTCCATAAGAAAGGCGGGTGGTGATTGCTAGGAGCGCGCCTACGTGCGCCTTTTCTGCTGCACCTGAATGTGCCTCTTTTACTTTCCAGATTGTCCCACCCCAAAAACGTGATTTGTGTACAGTTTTTGAAAGGTGAAGATGAGTAGGAAGGAGAATTCTGCGATGATCTACAACTTGTTGACGAAGAGGAGGAGGATTATGATGATGAATGTGATAATGAGGATGATTAGTTTAATACTTGTTGTCCTTTGAATTGGATATTTGTTGTTTGCTACTTGCTAGCCTTTGAAGTTTGCTATTATGCCTTTGATACGTGTCATTTTGAGGTATTGTGTGCTTTTGAACTTCAATTTGTTAGTTCAGTATGGTAATATGTTTAATTCAAGTTAATGAAATGTGTTATGAGTTTTAGCACTACTGTACAAAAGGCGCGCACCTAAGGCGCGCCTTGCGCCCTTAACAACTATGGGAGTCGAATTTTGTGGGAATCAAGATCTAATAGTAGTCTTGCTTTTCATGGCTTTACTTAGTCTTTTAAACTTGATTGATCTAGATTATTATTGAGTAGTTTAATTTGGAATTTGCGTATCACACATAGTGACAGTACAGTCTATTATATGGCTAGTCATCTTGATTTTTATTTTTATGAATATTTCACATAGTTTAGATATTTGAATATCTATTATCTAGTTGCAAGGATGTGCTTTTTAGATTGGTCATATTTCAATTTTAATGTAAATTTCCAGTTGTAAAATGGACTTATTGATGATTCCAAGCAATATTATGTATATCTAAATGTGTATATTTTGTTTAATCTACTTCTAGTTGATAAGGTTTTATCTATTACAAAATAAATGTATGTAGTTCTGCAAAACTTTCAAATCATGACTTAAATGTCTCTGTATATGGACCTGCAGTATACTGAAGCTAAGAAGAGGTTGGAGGACACAGAAATTAAACTGGCTCGTCTTCGAGGACGGAACCTCAAAGCTTCTACAAACTTAAGTAATGGGAGGAATGGGGTGCAAGTTGAAAGATCAGCAAGCCCTACCAAGATGACTGAAAGTTCTTCTAAAAACAGTCAATGGTGCATCAACGTCAGGATGCCGTGAAGTCCTCTGGAGATAATCTGAATGTTACCAGGACACCATCGAGTTCTTCCCATAAAAATGCAGAAAAGCCATCTGGAGATTATCTGAATGTTACCAGAGCACCATTGAGTTCTTCCCATAAAGATGCAGATTCTTCTGCAAACCATACTCATTCTAAACCTCAGCTCGTTATTCCTGCTGTGACTAAGCTTTCCAAATTTACAAAGACACAGGAATCTGAAAATAGGTCAAAGGGGGAAAGCTTCTAAAGTATCATCTGAGCTGGAAAAAATGGAGAACCAACCTAAAGGAACAAAAAGGAGGCTTGGTTGTCCTCTTTGTCCATCATTTATCACATTTTAAATTTTGTCATTGCTTTTGCTGTCAAAGTTAGTTTTACTAGTACAATTTGCTGGTAATTGGTTTAGATGGCGACTACATACACTGCACGGTATTGATTACTTTCATAATTTAACAATTACAATTCTTTATGTTGTTACAGAGCAGACAGAACATAAAGATGTGATTCAATTGATTGGCAAAAGTGCTACCCCAGCCCCAATACGCTGTCAGACTGGCTGTCTTCAATCTAGTCAACACAAAAGAAAGCTCAGAAGTCTTGTTTTGTGTCCAACAAATGATCAATTATTTTTGACCAGGTATTGTTCATCCCCATTTACAATTTTACTATTAAAAAAACTATGAGAATAATGAAAGTATGTAGTCTGGACATCCTCAATGCACTTGTTATGATCTAGGATGGTGGTAGTTGCTATGTAGAAAGATAAAAAAATGGATACACGAATAATGCATGTGCTTCTTTTGTTCATGCTTTTCTTCTGTTCTCTTTTCTTAACTTTGCACAATTGTGGACTTTGGGTTCACATATACCAATAATTTCTGATGTTTATAATAAGGAGTATAATAGTTTCACTAGCATTATGGTCTTTGTTATATAAAACATCACTTTTATTTTTCCATGATTGTAAGCTGATCTTGACTTGTGTCATGCTAAAAGATCATACTCTCACTTCTTGGTTCCTTGAACGTGCTTGCTGTCAATGTTTATCTGCCTGGTTGTAGTTTAGAAGATATATTTTCGAGTTATTATGTGTTATGTTCAATGGGCTTTATTGGTTGCAAGCTTGAATGTTTATCTGTATCTAAGTGTCTTTGTACAAGTGAGCTCAATCATTGTTTATCTGTATCTAAGTGTCTTTGTACAAGTGGACAAAGTGAGCTCAATCAAACTGTTTGTGGCTTTAGAATAACAGTTGGTCATGAAAGTCCTGATAGTTTGCTCCACTGCTCTTACTGCATTGCCCGAACTAGAGGTAGTGCAAAATGTATAAAGTGTAAAATTTTATGAAATCTAACTGATTTTTTTTTCTGGTTGACATGATAAATTAGTTAGTATTTGAATCTTGTCTATCTTCTTTGATACTGGATGTATTTGTATGATAGCTAAAATATTTTGGGACTACGGAGGAAGCTACTCTCAGTGTTCATTAAATGAAACGCCTGGAAAATATCCGACATTAGCTATATAGGAAGCACCCTAAGTGTCCATAAATGAAATTTTGGTGAACATATGACTGTATTCTGTGACTTCCTTCTTCATATGCATTTCTTTTAGCTAAAATGTTTTTGTCTATAGAGGAATAACCCCTATCATAATGAAATATTTGGAAAATATCTGCATTTACTTAATTCCCATCCCCTGTTTTGGATGCATGATTATAGAGGGTTTTACATCGTAGACTTCATTTTCTTGGTACGAGTTCTGTTGTTTTAACTCATTTGCACATATGTGAATGCTTTCGCAGTGCATTGGATGGAGTAGTCAACCTGTGGCAAGTACAGGGAAGAGGGTATGTATCTTACCTTCAAATCTGTTTGCATCAATATCATTTGATCCTAATTTGATTATGTATTTATATTCTTTTATGCTCTTTATTCTATTTAAGTAGAGTAGTATGAGTTTTTGAGCTTGGCCTTTTTCCTCTCTTAATTAAAGTGCAGTTCTAGTGCCAGTCTTCTGAGTAGTAGTGATTGTCTATCGGATAAGCAAAGAAGATGGCCTGAAGATATAGCTTGGCATCCACATGGATCCAAGCTTTTTCTGTTTATAGTGCCGATAATGGGGACTCTCAAATATCGATTTTGAATCTAAACAGTGGAAAAGAGGTAGAATACTAATCTGGATTCGTTATATTATTGTTCTATTATTGCTACTACATTTGTATTGTGCAAGATACTTGTTAATCTGGAGTATTATTTCCATCATCCTATGCTTGATTGAATTCTGATACCGCTGATAACATATATCAGAAAGATTTGCTATTTTTTTGTTTTTCGGTACCAGTTAATTATTTTACGCAAGATTGGACTAGTAGAACAGCAGCTAGCTGAGAGCCTGAGACAAAGACCGTTTACCTAGGAGATGGTTTGTTTTTGCCTAACTTATTGAGTCAGCCAAATAGATTAGCTCTACTCAAGTTGTGAAAGAAGTCGTCTTTCTAACTCGAGATCCAAGTTCACTTTAATTTTATCATTTAGTTCAATAGATAAAGGTCTCTAAGGCAAGTCATATTTCCCTAGAAACATTTTAATCTGTAAACACTTAAAAATGATGAATAGGTGTCCTGTGCACCTGAGTGCACATGCACTCGAGTTATAACTTAAACGTTATACTTTTTCATTGAAGACGTAATACATTTTAAAGTGTTTGATTTTATTGTTTCTTCTTCTCAAATTGATAAATGTATTTGGGCTTTCAGTTTAAGCTATTTGTTCGCTCTTAATCATGTTCTTGCCCATTTTCCCCATTGTTCTTGCTGCAAATGATCTTGCTGATTGTATAAGGTATTTGGATTTGATGCCAGTTGAACTTTGGTGATAAACTTGCATTTATATACTGTGACTTGGTATAACAACGATTTGAACCTCATTTACTATAATAATCATCCACAGAAAACTCGTGTGAGCTTTCTTGACGCCAAGCCTCATGTTAAAGGCATCATCAACAGCATACTGTTCATGCCATGGGACGATAAATCATTTGTTACTGGTGGAAGTGATCATGCTGTAATCCTTTGGTCTGATAAAGATGAAGACTTGTGGAAACCTAGAACATTGCACAAAAATTATCATTCCTCTGCTGTGATGGGGGTTGCTGGAATGCAGCACAAGAACATTGTGATGTCGGCGGGTGTGGATAAGCGAATTATCGGGTTCGACGTAGTAACCGAAAGAGCCGATTATAAACACCAGATAGATAGCAAATGCATGAGTGTTCTGCCAAATCCGCGTGACTTCAACCTCTTTATGGTTCAGACGGGGTAAGTCACCCATATTTTGCTACTCCCTTCCTCCGTTCCAATTTAATTGTCGTTTTAGAGAAAGAAAATCGTTCCAAATTATTTGTTGCTTTTGGTTTTCCAAGAGAAATTAAATTATATTTCCAACTTTACCCTTTTCTTAATTTATGTGTCTGGGTGTAAATAGGATATGACAAATACTTCTATGTATTGATATTTTTAAATGGTATTAGTTATTTTACTAAAAGGTACTAGTTGGTCAATATTAGTTGTTTTACTAAAAAATATTAGTTGGTCAATATTAGTTGTTTTACTAAAAATACTAGTTGGTCAGTATTAGTTGTTTTACTATATGGTGTTAGTTTCAGTAGTATTAGTTGTTTTCATTAAATAATATTAGTTGTGCATCAATTGATTGGCATAAGTAGATTGATTAGCATGTTCTTTTGGTCTTATGATTGTGATACGCAGGACTCCAGGGCGTCAACTGAGACTATTCGATCTAAGATTGAGGCAAATGGAAATTCATGCCTTCGGGTGGAAGCAATTGAGCAGCGACTCACAGTCGGCTCTTATAAATCAGGCGTGGTCTCCCGACGGTCTGTATATGACTTCCGGGTCAGCTGATCCCGTTATTCACATCTTTGATATCAGATACAATGCTCCCAAACCGTCTCAGTCGATCAACGCTCATCAGAAACGAAGTTTTCAAAGCTGCATGGCACCATGCTCTGCCTCTTCTCATCTCCATTTCTTCTGACCTGAACATAGGATTGCACAGAATCATCTAAATATGGTGAAAAAGATTTGAAAGAGGAAAGAAAATATAATGACAGTATATAAGTTCCCTCTTTCCAGTGAGGGAAATTTTGTTGAACTACACTTAGGGTTCTAACTTTTGTTGAACTACACTTAGGGTTCTTTGTTTTTTAGATGTATTTGTTGTTGCCTGATTATTTGATTGTATTGCTAAAAGAAATTGTTGAGTACACCAAAAACAGGATGGAATTCTCCACTGGAATTTTTTTGGCAAGTTTTTGTGAGATCAGTCTTATCTTTTTTATGTTTTAAATACTTTTAAAACAAATCAACACATTTTTAATCCTACCATCCACTTAAAAAAAAAACAATTTAAATAATATAATTTTAATTAATTGTCATTTAGGGGTGGGCGTTCGGTCGGTTTGGGGTATTTTTCGACCGAACCGAAATAACCGAATTTCTTAAAAAATAAACCGAAACTGAACTGATTTGATTCGGTTCGAAATTTTGTTTTCCGGTTTTGTGCCCACCCCTACCGTCATTAGTTGTTAGTCTCGATCGTTATAAAATAAATTACTCAATAAAAAACAATAAAGTACTCCTTAAATTTTAGCAAATATAATACTCCCTCAATTCAAAATAACACGAATTTTAATGAATTTGTGAGTATTAAAATGTGTATAGTTGAAGATAAATGAATCATTTTAACTTTATTAAAAGGATATTATTTTATTTTGAGAGAGTAGAGTGGGTAATTGATTGACATAAGGTGTAAATAAAAGATGTTTAGAAGAGTTTAGTTTGAGAGATTATATAATTACTTTTTGCTATTTTTGGTATGCGAAAACTAATAAAAGTCATCCATTTTTTAATTTTGAACAATCTAAAATGAAAAATAAGGGAATATATAAATATATATATATATATATATAATTTTTTTCTTTTTTGACAAAAATTTCGTGAGACCGTCTCACGAATTTCATTTTATGAGATGAATCTTTTTAACTTGTATTCTAGTTATTTGGGTTGTTTCGTCCCAATTATAATTTGACCTTCACTTTTGTTTAAACTCAAAACGTTAAAAATCACACTTTTCACTCAGACATTATTATTTTAGTAAATAACAATATCACTTTTATTATACCATTATATTAATTTAGTTAATATTATAACATAATTATAATCATACAAAAATCTAAAAATTAAATTTCATATATATTAAAAGTGACTATCATTTTTTATATATATAAAAATTCATTTGACGGCCTATTTTTTCTTCTTCTTTTTTTTTTTTTTACAAATAATGATTTGAACAAGTGAAGCTGGTAGTGCAGGGAAGAAGCAACTAGAGAAAGAGAAACTGGTTTCCGTTCACAGCAATCTTTCGGCGAAAATCGGTTCTACCATGGAAAGAGAGGAAGAATCAACCGAGAAGAATAGGATGGAACTGGAGAGAAGAGTACTGGAGAAAGTGGGACACGTCATCTCCTCCATTGATGACGCCAAGCACGTCGACCAAGTTATTATAGCTCTCTATTCCCTCGCCGTATACTTATTCCCGCTTCACCCCAATTCTCTATCAGGTTATTATTTTTCAGACATGAACTTCAGCTTATTAGAGTATACATTTGGTGTTATTGAGTTCTTCGTTCTTTCCCCCTGAATTTTAGGTAGTGTTGATGAGCAATACCGAGACGAGGTGCGTATTTCCTCTATTTTGAGATTAGTTTAGGTCTAGGATTTGAACATGGAATTGAATTTAATAAACATATGAAATTGATCGATTTTTATATCCCCTCATTATGGTAATTTTTTTTTTTCTCATTTCTTGAGTAGTTACTCGCTGTGGAGGTTCCAAGTGGAGATGAGAAAGCTGAGTGGTGGCGTGTTTTCTACAAAGGATCCGGATTCCCTGCTCTTGCTAGAGTTTTGTTGTATGGTAAATTTTGCTTTTACCTAATTATGCTATTCTGTTTGATACATTAGTTATTTAAAGACAAATTCTAGTGGGTGACGTATAATGTCAAATGGGGTGTGAGATGGATTCAAGTTAACTCGTTTACCTTGCTAAATGTATCTTACTCTACCCGGTATGAACTTATACTTTTAACTAATTGATGAATTTTGATATGTCTCACTTGATACGGGCCACAAGAGATTGTTTCTTATTTGAATTATTTTCCAATGTAGTAATCTGATTTTTTGAAGATGCTGTATTTGAATTACTGACTGATGTACAATACAAGAGCCTTTCTCTTCCTGCTGCAGCTAAGTGATAACATTTTGTGCTGAGGAAATAAATATTGTTTTTGTGATGTGTATGTAAAGCCAATGCGAGTTTTCGTCATCTTAAAACATCTTCGTGTTTTTCTTTAAGCATGAAAAGTTACTTTTTTGTCGTCGTTGCGATGAAGTGCTATGTTGCTAAGAGAGTTTGTCTAGTGCTGTTCTGCCATGGCTATTCAAACAGACTTGTAAATTGATTCTCAGATTATCTCCATTCTATTCCTGCTCTATCTAAAGATGTAGTCTCTTATACGTTTTGAATATTTATTTATTTATTTATTTATTTATTAAGATCTATTAAGACAGAGTTATTCTACTAGAAATGGTAGATAAATTGAAGTAGTTAATTTTTATATTGGTTGGTCAATTAAAGCTGTAGCACTAGGTCTTTTGATGTACAATTTGTGCCCTTTTGAATTCTAAAGTATTATTATTTGTAGATGTTGCTTCCAATTGGCTAGCCTGCTTTCCAGCTTCCGCCAGAAAACATCTATACGATGCATTCTTTTTAGATGGTTGTGCCACTGAGATAGTTCAGGTGGTGGTTCCTTGTCTTCAGCTCATTGAAACTGGCCCTTATGATGCTACTGCTGTGTGCTCAAATGCTGAGAGGTAATAAGTTAATTGTCTATTGTACTAATGTTCCCCTTAATGAGGTTGCATTTACGATTATCTATTAAAGGCTCATCACTTTCATGACCCGCTTCATTTCATGTGCACATTGCATAAGTTCTCACAGCATTGAATTTCTCGTTACTGGAACAAGTTAATCCTAGAAAATTTGTCCTATTCCCCTCTCTAATTGACACTAATGAGTAACTGAGCTTATAAAGATCTCTAATGGAATTTTGAAATTTCATTTTGTTACTGTTATTTTCCTCACATGTTAACATATGGTGAAAACATTTTTGATTTTAAAAGTTGTGGACTGCTGAGTCTTACAATTTCGTGCACTAGGTATGGTTGGTTTATTGTATATTAAAGAAGTTATGGCATATCATTTTCCAACCTTTCTAAACTATCACTGCGTGTTCCTTGGTTCAGTTTAGAAAGAAATAGGTGAATCTTGAACCTTAACTGCAATTTTGATTACTAACTTCAGTTTAAAATTTCAGGGTTTAGTGTACCAGCCAATTAATAAATGTGTGTAGCAATTCTCATGCTTAACACTTTCTCATGCAATTTTTCAATAGATTACTTGTGCTTTGTCTGCTGGAGAATGAACTGGTACTTCAGATGGCTGGAGAATTTACTATTGATTGTCAACTTGGAGATCTTAGCCATGAACAACTCAAGCAGTCCGTTTCCAGGGCTTCACAGCTTATTACATCCATTCCTGACAAAGCAAGACGTGGAGCTCCAGCTTCACTTTCCCCACAGTATCCTTATTTAAAAAGATTCTTCATATGAATCATGTCTAATATATTATCTTTCATAAGGGCTGGAATAGTGAAGAAGTGACTGCTGCTTAGTTTCTCATTTAAGGCATTTGATTTAACTGACTGATGAAAATAAGATAGTATAGAAAAGACGATCCATAGAATCAGCATGCTATCAGTAAATCATGTATATGTAGTTTCCATGTCCAACCATGAACCACCATGATATTTTAGGTGGGCGGATATGATCCTGAGTTCAATCTTTGCAACTTCCTTCTAGCTTTGTTTAATTCTTAACCTGATATTTATAGCATGTTCTTCAAAGGACTTACTACTCAGCTTCTCCGAGGAGCAGAAGACTGGGATCTAAAGCTGGTAAATAAGTCAACTGTTTCAAATGAAAACCATCTAGATGCTACTATTCTTTTTGTTGCAGAAGCATTTGCCCGAATTTGTCGTAAAGTAAGTGGGTCATCCGGTATTTTGATATTCCCAGAACCTGAAATTTCACATTTTGGGAACTCTACATATTCTGATGTGGAAAAACTCGAGTTTTCACAGTTCTTACATTTTGGCAGATGTGCTGTTAAGTGAGGTTATTCCCCTGATCCTTGGGCATGTCAGGAGTGTCATGTCATCAACCTCTGATCTTGACGTTAGGGATATATTTGAGTCAAAACCTGGTTTTCGCTTCTGGTTGAAGATCATGGAGGCTGTAAATGATTCCCATTCTGTGGAAAGAATAGCTGAAGAACTCTTGCGTCAACTAGCAGCTCAAAACCTGGATGCAGTTGAAGGTTACTGGATTTTAAGGATACTCTTTGGTCAGGTCTATGAGAACCGTACTTCAATCAGGTAGAAAAAAGCCTCATTACATTGATATCACTCGGAAGTTCCATTTAACTGATAGGCTCCTTTTACATCTTTCTCAAATGTACTAATGAGTGCCAATTGTAACAAAGGATGTCATTTCCTTAATACATATCACAATTGACAATGATAAAATTATGGCTAGGATTATTGCAGATTAGATGATAAAGCAATAAGTCAATGTTTTCCCAAGAGAATGCCTCCTCTCTTTCTTCAAGCTGACCATCATAACTGCACTCATATATAACACTTTTGATGTTTGTGAAATGTTAGGGTAGGAATGTTTGACTCTTCAAATAGGTAATGTAAGAAATTAGTGTTTGGGTGTTATCAAGAGTTTTTAAAAAATCCAGATTTACTGGGATTCTATGAGATTTCTCTTACCATGTTTAAGCAACAAAACAATCTCTTGTCAGCTGGTAGTTTGACAATGGAGGACCGATAAATCAATATAAAACTTTCAACCTTGGGAGATGTCCTTCATGTTCCTAAGTTTCAACTACTCTAATTTCCATGCATTGACTTGGCAAAGTTGAATTGCAATGATTTACTTAAGAAAAGGTTGTTGCTTTATTGCCTTGATGTACCCTGTAATCAAAATAGAATTGGGAACTGTTACTTTTTGTCATACCTGAATGAAAGCCATCTCAAAAAAGACAAATTCTGACTTTTCCTTTTTTTGCTCATTATTGATGGTAGTTGATGCTTCTACACCTTATGTTACAGATTTGCTTTTGTAGATAAGTTCTTACTGTGGAAAGTGTTTCCCACCTGTTGCTTAAGATGGATTATAGACTTCGCTGTGCTTGAATGTGCCCCGGTAGTGCTTCATTAAAATCCTACAATGCTCGTGGCCTCTCGAACACAGTGCACCGTCTGGCAGTAGCATGGTCTAGAAAAGAGTTTGTCCAATCATCTCCAACTGAGCAGCAAGCTTGTATCCTTTATAATAAATTCTTAACACTTTTAGGTGATGTTTATTTTGGGTTTTAAATGGTTTTTTAAAAACTGATTTTTGAAATCTACAGGATTTCAATCCTGATAAATAGCAAGGTGTGTATTTGTTTTGGGATTTTGAGTAGGGCGAGATTTAACTTTATGTCAAATTAATGTGTAAGATGAATAATGTTGTATTATTATATTGTTGTTGGGCGTGATTGTAATAAATGTACGATGTGGATTATGATTTAAAAGTTTAAGGAGAGAGATTGATTATATTAGAAAGTGCGATAGTAGGTTTATAGGTGTTGTAGTGGTGGTTTTATAAAACTGGATTTCAAAATCCAGTAGAACCAGATTTAGATTTGTAAATCCAAAACCTGGTTTTTAAAACCCAAAACAAACATCACCGTAGGGTCTAATGTTGGACAAAGATACTTTCTTTCTTGCTGTTGTTTTTCTCACTTAGCAGCCCACCTTCAACCATAAATTTGATAAGCATATTGCATAATTTTCAGCAACATCAACTTCTGTTTTGTTTGAAGAAATACCTACTTTTACCCCTGTTACACCTTGACATAGTGTTCAGATGTAACTGCTGCTTTAGGCCTTTGCCTGGAGAAGATGTCTAAAGAAGATTTAGAAGCGACGAAGGATGGGCTGCCCTTACTTCTTCAGGGAATCAGTTGTAGGGTTTTGCTTCTAATTTCTCACCTAGATGAAAATCTTGTCAATTGTTTGTCTGAAGTTACTAATCGTTTTTAAATGTCTGCAGGTAGGTTGGAGAGCCCTTTGTATTTGATTCGTAAAATGGCGAGTACCATTGCTTTAGTATTTTCGAAGATTATAGACCCCAAAAATCCTTTGTACCTTGATGATAGTTGTCAGGAAGATACAATTGACTGGGACTTTGGGTTAGCAATCCCCAGCAAAGCTCCTGCCTCAACAACAGTGCTTGGTGATGAAAACACTCATGAAAGAGAAAGCTCTTCCACCCAAATATCAGGAAACAAAATTCAAAATAGACAAGATAAGGGGGTTGGCAATACTTCTAAAACAAAAAGGAAAAGGAATCGGTATTTAATCTAATTGACCCAGATGAGATTATTGATCCAGCAAACATAAATAACGAATGCACCTTTAATGAGTATGAAAGCGACAATGCCAGTGACGATTCTGAGACTTCAGGTGACTCATCGTTGCAGCCATATGATTTGACAGACGATGACGCAGATCTGAAAAGAAAATTCTCACAGTTGGTTGATGTGGTTGGAGCACTAAGAAAATCAGATGATGCTGAGGGAGTAAGTTCAAGATCATCCACCCATCTTTTACATGCCTTTTCTTAATATAATCATCTTTGTAGAGTTACTTCCAATAGAGTTACTATGGTGCTCATAATATGAAGCAATTGCACCAGTATGTAGCCTTTTTGGTTTAACTCGCACTACTTTTTGTCGCGTGTTACTACTTATAGGGTGCTTGGTTCAAATTCTTCAGTTGGAATACTAATGAGAATCATTGAATAGTGAATTACAATGAGAATGATGGTTACATCGTTAGTGTATTGCTTTAACCTTGGAATAAGTTGAGATAAAAATGATTGTTGGTTGAAGAATAGTGAAATGATTGAGGAGAAATGATTATAGGGGATGAGATAGTTAATCAAAATATGGTAATGATTAACTTATTTTGAGTCTCATTACCTCGTACAAAGTATGAGAAGGTGAATTGATCATCTTTTATACTCATTAACCACCACAATTACCATATATTCATTTTCACTGTCATTCCATTGAAGAATTATGAAACGAGCGCCTCCTTAAATATATTGTGTTACTGAGGTTCACCCGTTGAGAAGTCTAGAACAGTTGGTTAGTTATTCTCACAAGTTAGCTGGTATTATTTGAATTTCATTGATTGTATATGGAAAAGGATACATAAGTATCCAAGAGAGAATTCTTCAAATTTTAAAGATGTCTCCCATATTACAGGTTGAAAAGTCCCTTGATGTAGCTGAGAAGCTTATTCGAGCATCACCAGACGAGCTTAAGTTTATAGCTGGTGACCTAGGTAAAGCTCTTGTACAGGTTCGTTGCTCTGAATTCACTGTTGAAGGAGACGAAGAATCAGCTGAAGAAAAAGACAAAAGGCACTGGTGGCCTTGATTGCTACGAGCCCTTTTGAAGCTCTTGATTGTCTGAACAAACTGCTATATTCACCTAATGTAGACATCAGTCAACGGATAATGATATTGGACGTATTAACAGATGCAGCTCAGGAGCTAGCTAATGCTAGAATCTTGAGAACAGGGCATCAACGAAAGGCCCTGATTTCATCAACTTCTGATCAACCCTGGTTCATACCAAGAAACATTGGCCCTCCAGGAGCAGGGTCCTGGAAAGAGATCTCTTCGACAGAAACTCCATTGAACTGGTCTTATGCCTATGAAAGAGAATTACCATCCAAAGCAGGTCAGATTAAAAGGGGGAAGACAAGAAGATGGAACCTTAGACCACCATTACTGGATAACAAATTGGAATGGTCTCAAAATAGGTTTCCTCAATATGCTGCTGCTTTTATGCTTCCAGTAATGCAGGGATTTGATAAAAAGAGACATGGGGTCGATTTACTTGGTAGGGATTTTATTGTCCTGGGAAGCTCGTATACACGCTTGGTGTGTGTATAAAATGTGCAGCAATGCATCCTGAAGCTTCTGTTTTAGCAACCCCTCTTTTGGATATGCTAAGATCCAGGTACCTTTGACCTCCTGAGTAAATTGCAAAATTAGTCTCAAATCTACTGGGGGTTAGCGATTTTAGTCCCTTACAATCAATTTTCTCAATTAAGTCTCATAACTTTAAAATGATGCAGTTTTAGTCCTATATTGATGATTTTTTGTTTTAGGATGATAATTAATTTGTGATTTTTTTATTGAAATTTATATGTTGGGGTCTCATTATGCCATGTAAGAGACGCCAAGTCATTAGAGAGGCTGTTGCTTGGAATTCCGGCGGCTCACGTGAGCAGCACGTGCAAAAATCCTATAAATATAGGATTGAAATTGCATCATTTCTAAAGTTACAAGACTTAATTGAGAAAATTAATTCGCATGGGACTAAAATTGTGAACACTTAATAAATACGGGTTCAATTTCACAATTTCTCAAATAGAGATGAATCAAAACATGGTTTTCAAGACTTTAAACTTTGATGCACAGGGAAATATCGAATCATGCAGAAGCATACGTGAGAAGGTCTGCCCTTTATGCAGCTTCTTGTGTTCTTTTGGCCCTTCATCCCTCGTATGTTGCATCCGCAGTGGTGGAAGGAAATGTTGAAATCTCCGGAGGGCTCGACTGGGTACGTGCATGGGCACTACAGGTGGCTGAATCAGACACAGATGGAGAATGCCACACGGTAAGCAAGAAAGTATTTATATGAGCTCATTCCTCTCTATCTTGATCCTGATTATTCTAATTGTAGACTATATGCATATCAAGAACCATTAAGGGGAATAAAAAATTTTGGTAAATTTTCTTCTTGAAGAAGCTTGTGAAATATAATTTTGGGTTTTATAACAAAAAAATTGTTCAAACCTCTCGAAATAAAAGTTGATAGTTTAGGGACCTTTGAATGCATTATACCTAATTATTTGTCAATACCATTTTCTCCTAACCCTTCACGTTTTTGCTTGTGAATGCAGCTTGCAATGGCATGCCTACAACTTCATGCAGAGATGAGTCTTCAAGCTTCTCGAGCACTTGAAACCTCATCAACTGCAAAGGGCATTACTCTACCCTCAACTATATCCCATGCATCAATTAAGATTCCCCATTTAAGTTCCCAGGTTCATTTTAATGGTCTCCTTGAATAATATATATATATATATATATATATATATATATGTACGAACCTCTATTTTGTAGGGTTTTGAGTGTAACAGTTGGTTTTACTATATTTTTATAAAACGCCGTAATCAAAACACAATACCCTTGGGTCATTGCTAATGGATGCATGCTAGGGATAATAATATTAACCTGATCTGTTCTTATCCGTGTTGTTTGGATCGTTCCGTTCTGTATCCTGTAGTAGAGTGGAGTGGATTTGGGTATACTCATGCCCCGTACTCTAGACTCGTGCCCCGTTTTTTGTATTAAATTTTAATAAATATGTTATATAAAAATATATAAGTATAATATGTTTCTATATATTTCATATTTATTAGTGTATATAATATATAAATAATAATTTAAATTTATAGCTGTTTTTGGTGAATATATATTAATAAATCATAATATAAAATACAATATGGTATTTCAATTAAATTTAAATATGCTTCCAATATTTTTTTTAAAAAAATTAATTTTATATTATATATTTAAAAATATATATGTATTATTTTTATAACAATAAAAATCTATTTTAAAACGAGTCGCCTTATCTCGTTCCATCTCGTGCCCCGTAGCGGATCACCCCGTCTCGCCTCGTTCAAGGAATAGGATGGGTCTGAATATTTAAATATCTAAATATCCGAACCACATTTTACGACAAGCCCATTTTTCATCCAATTGGTTTGAGTCATGCTATTTGCACATTGATAAGATATGGTGGAATGCCAACCGATAATTTTTTTAATGATGTTTAGGATGATGATGGGCTGGTGATTATTAAAAGTTAATTTTCGTCATTTTTTTATTTATTTACTCGAATTATTTTATAAAAAATATTGGTTGTTTCATTCAAAAGTATTAATTGTTTATAGTAACTATTTTATTTAATATTACAAAAATATTAGTTATTTCATTCAAAAATATTAGTTGTGAAGAAGGACAAATATACACAATTCTAACATGAAAAGAAAGTTTTATACCCATTTGAATTAGAAAAAAATACACTCATATGACTTCACCGATTTTTTCCTTTTATACCCCTACTGAGTTAAAAATCGTTTGTGATATCCTCGGATACATAACCAAAGATCATAATAAGAACTCATTTCAAATTGAAAACGTAAAAGAAATTTGCTAATTGAGAAGTTATAAAAGAAAAAAATATTGCTAGTGAATAAGTAGTGAATTAATGTTGTCATTTGTAAGTTTGTGTTGTGTTATAAGTAGTGAATAAATGTTGCTAGCTCACGCAAAGGGGAAAAAGTCAATTGAGATGGAAATGAAATGAAATAACACTAAGGTTTGATGGGAAAAAAAAGCTGAATTCGGATAGGAAAATAAAATGAAATAACACCGAGGTTTGATGGGAAATGACACTATATTTTTCCTCACAATTCACGTGATTTCACCACACCCATTTTAGAATCTCAAAAGAAAAAAATATTTTGTGTCACTTTCGTACCTTCCATCAATGTCAAATATCTCAAAAAAAAAAAAAATTGTGAGTTGTCATTCCAAAATAGCAATCACATCAATTTGCAAATAGCATTTAATTGGTTTGATATGGGAAGATCAATGAACAATCTCCAAGAATGATTTTCAAGAAGAGCTTCAAGCTCTTCCCATTCTACCAACATTCTATGATACTAGAAGTATGTTTATTAATTAATTTTCACATTTTAAAATGTTCATATCAAATAGAATTTTTTTAATTAAAATACCATATTTCATATTATATTTTATTAATATATATTAATCTAAAAATATATATTAAATTGAATTATTTTTATTTATATATATTAGTAATAAATATGAAAAATATAGGAAAATTTATATTTATATATAACATATAAAATAGGTCACGTAGTGAGGCTACACAATCAACACGTGTTAGGATGAGACTGGTTGATATTATCATTCCTAATTTAAAAATATATAACATATAAAATTAAATATTTTTTAAATAGTAATATTTAATATGCTAAACAATGAAACTTTATAGGCCAAAATCCAAATAATCAAATTCACAAAAGATCTATCCAAATAATTAATACCGGTTAAAATACATTTAATTACACTATATAAATATTTATCTATCTTAAATAATACTAGTTCCACCCATTTTATACTCGTATCAGGACCCAAACCTAAATTAAAGCCCAACTCTCTCTCTCTCTCTCTCTCTCTCTCTCTCTCTCTCTCTCCTGTTTTGGGTGTCTCCTCCTCCAAGAAAACCTTCTTTTTCCACATCTCTTGAAGCAAGCACAGGAAGAATTCATCAATGGAAGGTGAAGAAGAAGTTCAGCAGCCGCAGCTTGTACTGGCCAACAGTCTCTTTCTCCTCACTCAGGACGACGTCGATGACATCGAAAAGGTCCGACTCCGAGATGAGGTCTTCAACTTCATCGTCGCCAACGGTATTTATCCCTCTCTCCCTCCTCATTTTGTTAGTTGCTAATTATGGTGACTTAGGGTTTATTTCTGTGTTCTCCATTTTTGCCTTTGCAGATATGGCTCCGTTGTACGAAACCCTAGTTGCAAGCAAAGTTTTGAAATTGGATCAGAGCGCGCTTGATTCGATGCGTGCCAAGAATGATGACGAGTCGAAGAAGCTTGAAGAGAAGTGAGTTGTGCATTACGATTTAGTTTTTGAAGTGAATTGAATTTTGCTATCTCGGTGATTTTTGCGCCCTTCAATTACGTCATTAGATTAAAAGTTTCATCCTCCTTTTAGTAGATCAACTTATTCTATAGCTCTGTTATTTGGAAATTCTATGCTGCTCGTTAACGAATTAACTTTTTGGGTAGGCAGTGGGCATTATAGTCACTTGCTATCAAATGTGCTTTCTAAGACTACAGCAAATATATATCTTGGGGGTGAAATGGTTGACAACATGGAAATTTCAAGATATAATTGATGATCCTCGTGTCGTGAGCGACTTTAATATGGAAGTTAGAGTAGGATGGACCTCTATCTAATCCCTGATATAATGATTTGAACCAAGCTCTTTTAATTGGATTAACTTCAACATGAGATTGCTATAACTCTTTAGATCTGTTGAGTTCTTGAACTAAGAATGATCCTATTTAATGGAAAATACACATAGAAAACTCTTTAAATCTTTCCAAGTCTTATTGAAATGCTTAGAAATAACTAGGAAAAAAATGTGGAAGCGGTCCTATTTGAGAGCATATAAGTTAGTCCATCTTTATAGTTGCTTTGTCTGAGGAATATGAAATTCAATAGATCTGTTAGTCATTAAGAGGATTATGTACAAGGGTTTGCAAACTGCACTAGCTGGTTTAAGACTTCCAGTAGTGGTTAGGTTATGTCATTGTGGCAGAAGCAATTAACGGATATGTTTTTAGAAGCTTATTACTACGAATTCTATTGGATTTTGTTTTTGGTTGAGCTTCACTCAACTTAATAGGGTCGTAATTTCCTACCTTCTCCTATAATACTCTATATTCAATAGGGTTGCATCTTTTACATGCACACATAGAAGATTTAATGAAACAATAAAACTAGATGACTGTGGCTTGGAAGTGGAACTTCAGAGACATGCAGGTGGGATGAGTGGTGCATTTGTGAAAGCACAACATAATTGTCATTTTAAAATAATTTTCTTTGATATCATCATGATGCATGATTTTTTCAAACTCTCATTATGTTTACATGCCATCTTGTAGTTGAAATCTGTAGCATGAATAGCTAAAAAAGGTTTGTTTAATCCTTTTCCTCATAAAATAGGAGAAGCTAGGGGTGCTGAGCTGCCATCTATTTGACATTGACAAGTTCCAATACCTATGGTTTGCCTTTTCCAAAAGCATTAAAAGCTTCTTGGTTGTGTATATTATACAATTAAGTTTTTTATTCTATACCACGATATGTTCTACGCATTGGGTAGGCTTGTTGTTTCATCTTCTCACATGGTTATGTGCCAGTCATATAGTTCTTACTGGTGCATGGAAACCGTTAATAGCTCTATTCTGTTTTATATATTTTTCCCTCTTGTGGTTTTTGAATGGTAAGAAGTGAAACAGAGTTTTTAGGCCTCTAGATATATGAGCACCACCTCAACTTTGATTGTCCTACAATTTGATTGAATTTCTGTTTTGTATTGGTGGCTTGATTACAACTAACTGAATAAGTTCAATGACCTCATGCTGTTGAATTTGATATCTTACTAACTAAATTGGGTCACTTGTTTGTATCTTCTAGCTAATGATAACCTATGTTCCTTGGTGTACTTGCTTGTATCTGCAGTTTAGCTAAATTAGTTGTTCCTAGATCTTGGATTAAGTGATAGTATGTGCCAAAATTGCGCAACTTGGAGAACAAATATCTGTGTAGAAAACCAAGTAGTGGGAATGAGCTGTAGTTGTAAGGATGATGATTTCAAATAAGCATATGTTCTTTGGGTCCTTTTAGATTATGCTGAAAGGCTACTCTGCAGCATTTCTATTATTTTTTGTTTTGATTTGTTTACTTACTTTTTTTTATCGGTGACTCGAACCCATGACCTTTGGGCATAGGTTTGTTTACTTAGTTCAACTTTCATTCTTGATATTGGAAAAACTTCAATGTTCTTTTATACTTGCACTTAAAATTCGTTAATATGTGGATGTTGGAACATCTTCTACGCCTTTCAAAGTACAGCACATTGAGTATGCCATTTTTTAATGCTTATGTTTCTGCAATTGATTTTATCTAGGATTGCTGATGCAGAAGAAAATTTGGGAGAAAGTGAAGTTAGGGAAGCTCACTTGGCCAAATCATTATTTTACATACGAATTGGTGATAAGGTACACAAAACTTTTGTTTCCTCTTCCTTTTCCTCTGCGAATGGCTTTTCACATTCTCTAAATCCAGGAGAAGGCATTGGAACAGCTTAAGGTAACAGAGGGAAAGACTGTTGCAGTCGGACAAAAGATGGATTTGGTATTCCATACACTACAGATTGGTTTCTTTCACATGGACTTTGACCTTATCTCGAAAAGCATTGACAAAGCAAAGAAGTAAGGATCAATCTTAGATAAAAAAATTTGTCTAACCCTTTTTGTTCTTTATTTTCTATATATTGAGGTTGAGCGCTAATTTTGATTTTTTAATGTTACAGCTTGTTTGAAGAGGGTGGTGATTGGGAGAGGAAGAATCGTTTGAAGGTATATGAGGGCTTATTTTGCATGTCTACTCGCAACTTCAAGAAAGCAGCTGATCTTTTCCTTGATTCCATTTCAACTTTCACAACCTACGAGCTCTTCCCGTATGACACGTTTATATTTTACACTGTCCTTACGAGCATCATATCCTTGGATAGAGTTTCACTGAAACAAAAGGTATGTTATTTTTCTTCTCATTGAAAAAACAATCATGTTTAGTTAGGCCAGAAACACATACCTCAGTTTGCCTCAAGCTTTTAATTAGAGTTTGACATGGCGCTTTCCGTATGTAGGGACAGTTGCATGTTGTTTATACCAATAAAATTCTTATGAGTTGTTTAGAGTGCCCACTAATATATCTTTTAGTCATTTTTTTCTGAAGTCCCAAGCAAGTCTACATTGAGGATTAATTAGCACTTTGTGGTTTGGATATGTGGCAGGTAGTGGATGCCCCGGAGATATTGACTGTCATTGGAAAAATCAAGTACTTATCAGACTTTATGAACTCCCTATATGAGTGCCATTATAAATCATTTTTTACTGCTTTTGGTAAGTATCTCAATCAGAATTGCTTAGTATTATATTTTGATTAGCTCTGCTGATCATATTTCCTGCTTGGGTATTCAGCTGGGTTGACTGAGCATATTAAGTTGGATCGGTATTTGCACCCACACTTTCGGTACTACATGAGGGAGATCAGAACTGTCGTTTACTCTCAGTTCTTGGAATCCTACAAGAGCGTAACGATTGAAGCTATGGCAAATGCATTTGGAGTCACAGTGGATTTTATTGATCTGTAAGTAGTCAAAAGTTATACGGGCCATGAATCACGAGTTTAAGAAAATACATAATAATAATCAGCTAATACTTTTTGTAAAACAACTAATACCATTTAAAAATGCATTTGAGTTGGACGGGTGCAACTGGTTAATAGAAAGTATTTGCTGTCCTTAAAGTGTGTTCCTTTTGTCCATAGGGAGCTATCACGCTTTATTGCAGCAGGGAAGTTACACTGCAAGATCGACAAAGTTGCAGGGGTATTAGAAACTAATCGTCCCGATGCCAAAAATGCCCTTTACCAGGCAACCATCAAGCAAGGAGATTTCTTATTGAACCGCATTCAGAAGCTGTCACGGGTTATTGATCTTTAAAACTCCGTCGGCCCGCTCCGCCTGCCCAAATTTGAACTGGACCATCTGATTCTGCTGCTGCTTCAACTAGATGTATTCCTATTTTATTCCTACTTTGGATTTTGAGATTTTTTATACAAGTTGCGGATTGAGGTTATGATTTGCTTGCTAGTTGATGTTTGCGGGTAAAATTAGCGTGGGTTATTTGCACCCTCACAATTGCTTAATACACTGCACTTGTTCAAATTTTGCTCTAAAAAGTAAAAAGTAACCTTCAAATAATTTTGTATCTTTCAAAAAGTTTAAAAAAGATTATTTTTGTTTTTCTTTCAGATAAAGTCTTGAAAAAGCTGGTTAAGGTATAAGTTGTAAGGTATTAATTGTTTATATTATAAGGCATTACTTAATTCATTAAAGAGTTTAGTTACATTAAGGTATAAGTTGTAAGGTATTAATTGTTTATATTATGAGGTATTAGTTAATTCATTAAAGAGTATTAGTTACATTAAAAAATATTAATTGTTTTATTATAATGTATTAGTTGTATATTAGTTTTATGGTGTATAAAATCCATTCTTTCTTTTAATTTGATCTTGGAAATAAAGTTAAAAAATATAGGCTTTAATACTATTTTTAAAACTGAAAATTGAAAAAATAAATGAGCATGAAAGGAAGGATAAACTTTCAAAATAGTTCGAGAGTATTTTGGGGCATATATTTGACTGTATGATTAGATAATAAAATGAGTTATTATCATACGAAACTTACTTAAAATATAAACTGATGTAATTATATTTATTTAATAATATTATTATTCTTATAAATTTATATTATAATATTTTATATTTTGATAGTATTAATTTATAAATATAATGTTAATACTAAATAAATGTCATGTTGTATTAGTGATTGTAGGTAATAATATTAATTTCATACTATTAACAATTATCACATGAAAATCTAAATAGAAATTTATATGAAACAGTTTACCATATTATATATGACTCGTTACTTCATAAAATCTCATCACAATCACATTTTAAAAATAAATATGACTTAAATATTAAATTGAAATTTTGCCCCCACACACACACACACACACACATATATATATATATATATATATATATATATATATATATATATATATATAAAATTGTCTCATATAAAGCTCTCCCATATCAATTTAAAGTCATACGTTTTGATATCACACTCTTTCACGTAATCCACACAAAGCGTGCTCCTATAACAATAATAATTTGTTAAGATTATTATAACAAATTATTTGATGATTTTTGCCATCATGCATTGCTTCCATAAATTATGCCTCCTAATAATTTTTTTTAATATTTAGCATAAAATTGTAATGGATTATTATAACAAAATAATGTGTCTATAGTCAAGGACTTGATATTACTAAATGCAATATTTTTATAGTATATTCTATATATATTTTAAGAGTATGTTTTATCATAAACCACTATTTAATTTCATCCAATTTTTAATATTTTTTATCGAATAATTAATACTTTAAATATTTTTTTTAAAATTAAATATTATAACTCTGTGTTTTCTATATTTTTATAAGTAACAGTTGTGAATCGAATGCATACGATGAACTCTATTTCTTATCACATTGTTATGCACACTTAGTATCACGGTCATGCAAATGCACTATCACCGCATAGTTTACTTATACCAGTGTATGTGTATAACAATGATAGTGTATATTCATGATAGTGATAGTGATAGTGATAGTGATAAAGTGATAATGATAGTGAATGTGCATCAAGAATGATAAAATAGAGTTCATTTTATTCACCCGATTCGCATTCGTTTTTACTTATTTTTATAGTGGTATACATGAAATGGACATACACCGGAAGAGGTTTGGCCTCTTCTTAGGCTGTGAAGTGTGAACCAGAAAGCACTCCAACAGAACAGACGGATAAAATATAAAACTCATTTGCATGAAATCTATGCAACAGAATTGATAGGATTGGAACAACGAATCGAGATCATGCTTCCCTCTGATTTCAAAGAAATTCAAGACAAGCTTTCTGCTCACTTCAGGCCCTGGCAACGCTCATACCAATTCTGGGTTCGAGCCGTTAATATCTATACCGGCTATAAGGTGATTTACTTCTCTGTTTTCGGGCAAGATTTTTGTGTTGAATATTGCGCTAAAACGTAATCACTTGAATGTGTTTAGGCGTTTCAAGTCCGAGTAAATTTTGAGAAAGATGCGGAGAAGAGGGAGGCAATGTGGGAGAAGCAACACGAAGTTGCTGCGGATAAATTGTACAACATGTGTGCTGATCTCGGAGGGTTTTTTCTCAAGGTAATTTAGGGTTTTTACAATTTATTTCCATTAATTTACATCTATTCTTATAAGGTTTTGTGATTTTTCAACCTCTTAGCTCCTTCCGCTTTGAGCTTTCCGCCACAATTTTGATTTTACCTGTTTTGATGACTCTTCTTATTTTTATCCTGTTTTTGGTGCCGACACATCCTAGTCACAATTGCAGCATTTTGTGAGGGTTTAGTGTTATTTCGGGAATTTGTCCAAACTTCAATTAGCTTATGTAGTAACATTTGGTGTTCTATTTTGAATGTGTTTAGATTGCACAAATTATTGGGAAGCCAGACTTGGCACCAGCTGCTTGGGTAAGACGGCTAGTTACACTGTGTGATCAGGCCCCTGCTACACCGTATAATGTGATCAAGGTTGTGGTAGAGAAGGAGTTGGGACATAGTATTGATGAGCTTTTTGAACGATTCGATGCTAATCCTCTTGGTTCTGCTTCAATTGCACAGGTATTTTTCACCCTGGGTTAAAGGTTGGATTATTTAGTGTTTCATTGGTTTCAATAAATCAGATCTTGGTACTCTAATGCTGAATGAAATATTCCATCTTTTCCCCATCCAATTTCTTGTCGAAGAAAATAGGATGAACAAATCCTGGTTTTCAATTGCCGTAACCTTAAATCTAGTTTTTTTTTTTTTCTGTCAAAAAAAAAAAAAAACCTTGAATCTAGTTTTAGATTGAATTTCTTTGGTGAAAGTATAGAATAGGCTGCTTTTTCATTCTAGAGGATTGTTAGGGAGAAAAATGAGAATTAAATTTATCAGAGACATTGGTTGGATGAGCGTTCTTAACAATTGGATATTGGCAAAATAAGATTATAAAACAAACAATGATGTTTTTTTGGTTTACATTTCTTATTTGAAACAATAATTTGGTTGGTTAATTTAGTTTTACAGAAAAATCTTGTAAAGCGTGTTTGCTATCTTATTTTTTTAACCCTTTCAGAAAAATTAATGCTATGGACATATATTAATATAATACAAGCATTTCATAACTTGATAATAACATCATTGGCCTTTGCATTCATTATATATATATACACACACACATGCTAATTGGCTACGTACCAATATAACATAGATTTTACATATTTTGATCGTCAGTAGTGGTAGAATGCTGCATTCCAGTGAGAAAATGAAAATGCATCGTTGGGAAGAGGGTTTGATGAGTGAATAAAAGTGAGTGGACATGTATTCTCAGTTTTATTGTCTTTATATGCGATATATCTTCATTTTCAAGAGAGGTGATCTCTCAAATGAGATTTTGTTTGGGAAGTTTGTAATATAAATCCTTGAATCTGTGTATACTGAGGGAAAATGCCAAACATATGATTTCAATGAATGTCTATTTGCTGCCTTGCGATACTCATGTCAATCGATCACAGTCATAGATTCTTTAGAAAATGGGATATAAGATAATATTTAATGATTAATGGTTTGGTTGTCGTATTTTCCTGCCTGTAATTGATGCTGATGCTACTTCTATAATATCTCATGCATTGAAGGAGATTTATTCAGTTTGAACTTGTTTTGGAAGCTCTATTTGATGTCACTATCTGTGGAGAAAATTTTGTTACTTTGCTGGTTACACACCCCTTTACTTTTGATGGTTCACAATCTTCTCGTACCCTCTCATGTCTAATCAGGTTCACCGAGCACGACTCAGAGGTGATAACATTGATGTTGTTGTGAAGGTAAGGGACCTTCACCATCAGCTTCTGGATCTGATATGAGTATAGTATTTAATTGTCTTGACCGTGTAGGTTCAGCATCCTGGTGTCCAAGATTTGATGATGACTGATATTCGCAACTTGCAAGCTTTTGCCATATACATGCAAAAGACTGATATAAAGTTCGATCTATACTCTGTAACGAAGGAAATGGAGAAACAGGTAAACTAGGTGCTTGTGTCATTCTTCTGCTAACTTTGTAATTGTGTCATTTAACAACAATAAGCATTATCTCCTGATATGCAAGTCTTTTTAGTTCTTTTGTAGCTTATGAAACAATAAAGTGAGTGGATACTTGGTATGAAGTAAATTACAAAAGATCAGAAGTCAGAACCATTGTTTACTGCTGTATATAATCTTCTTTTTCAGAAATTTGTAAATGGGTTGATAGCCGCTTGTTAAGTATTTCATGATCTTTTATACAAATTATTCCAACTCGGGGTGAATTCAATCGCTTTATTAAAAGTAGTGTTTGTGCAACCTTCAATATATTGGTAGTATGATGGTAAGCTACTCATAACTGTAGGTGGGAAAAATTCCTTGTGTGATTATTGCCTTATCAGTAGATTTCTAATTTTTCCTACCTCGCATTGTTTATAATTTATATATGTCTAGCCTTACTGATTTCAAAATTCACTTCTTTTTCTCCAATATAAGGCAGCCTTCTTCCTTACTCAATATCCAGTTTTCTCCTTTTTGTTTTGCCCACATCAAGTAGTAACTTGGGATATTTCGATGATTATGTGAATGTCAGACAATTCTACTTCTTCGCTTTGCTGGTTTGATATTTAATTGCTTTATGGTCATTGGTGTGTGTCATACTTCCTACTATTCTCTGCTTTTTCATGGAGAGTTGCCAATGCAACTTTGAGTGATATTTGCTTTATTTTGTCCTCAAAGATTGGATATGAGTTCAATTTCTTGAGGGAAGCTGATGCTATGGAGAAAATTCGGCATTTCCTGTATCGAAATAACAAGAAGGCCCTGGTTTCAGTGCCACGATTGGTCCGGAATATTTCCACAAGGTATGATAGGGTTCATCTTCTCGAGTAATTTGCTTGAATCAAACATAAATTTTGTCATTCTGGGCTCTCCATTGAAACTTTCTAAAAGAAATTTTAGTTATATATCTCCCGAAACAACTGAAGCCAAATATGTTCATTTATATTAAAGATTATTCATTTCATATGGTAGGAGGGTTCTAGTGATGGAATATATTGATGGGATTCCGATTCTGAAGCTTGGAGATGAGATAGCAAAAAGGGGTATAAATCCAGATGGTAAGGTAGCAGCAGCAGCAAAGCAGTAAGCCCCTTGATCATCCAAGAGAGTATGAAAATCCTCTTTTCATGAACTTTGTGCTTTTTTTTCTTTGGGGTGGGTGGGTGGGTGTGAATTTTCAATAATAATTATTAGGGGCGCTTAGTTCAAATTCTTCAATGGGTAAATGATCTATTACAATGAGAATAATTATTATATTGTTATTGGTTTCACTCGAATATGTGAAGACAAGAAAATATTGTTGATTGAGGAATAATTGAATGATTGAGTGAGTGGTTTTGGTTATTGGAGGGAGGTAGTTAATCAATATGAGGGTAGTTATTAACTTATTTTGAAACTCATTGTCCCGTATGGAGTATAATAATGTGCATTGATCATCTTTTATTTTTATTAATCACCATAATTACCCTATTCTCGTTCTCATTACCATTCTCATTGAAATTTTTTGAACCAAGCACCCCCTTAATTACTCACACATCATGCTCAATATGTCACATTCATGGTGCTGATATATGTACTATGAAATGTTAGCTGTCAATTAGGCTTAGTTCTGAGGGCTAATTGAGGTATTATTATAAAATGTAAAAGAAAAAATGGAATCCACAACCCTGATTCAAAGGTTAAAAACAAAAACCTCCAATTAACGCTAATACAAGATAGAGCCCCAAAAAGGATCCCGAACAAAAAAAAGGAAAAAAGGGCCCAACTATGCAGCCTTAAATGACTAGGTCCGCAAGACCTTAGAACCTATTACAAGAAACGGATCCATTTCCTCTATTGAAACAAAATGCCATGGCAGTCAACCTTGCCATAATTTGTTCAAAAGTCTGCCTTTAGTGCATTCCACTAGCCATGAGTCTACGAACATTAACAAACCAAGCAAATAGATCTGAGTCACCCCATCTCTCTTGAGAGACTTGATTCATGAACATCAAGGCTTTGGATGTCGAAGTACCTATCTCTCTTACAGTCTTCCGTATAACGAGGAACTATGCGCATGTATGGCCGGCCAATTATAATCAGACAACTAAATGAAACCCTTTTGTATATAATTAGGAACCATAAACTGGGTTAGCCCTTTATATTTTGGATGACCTGTATATGCCATGTATGCTGCAACCTGGAATTTGTTTGTCTTTAGCTTCTCTTCTGTTCATTTACCTTTGTTTTGGTGACATTTTCACATTCTTGGTAAAGGCACCCTATATTTTTTTCCTCTCACTCATGTTTTTAATTCACAGGAATATTCTTAGAAGTTTGACCCTGGCTTACGGACAAATGATACTAAAGAGTGGGTTCTTTCACGCTGACCCTCATCCTGGAAATATTTTAATTTGTAAAGGTTCTGAGGTAAGTCCATATCCAGCAATCAGCATCTTCTTTCTTAATTTTCATTTCTTGTGCAATCTAGTTTCCACATACGTGCGGGTTAATTTCTCAACAAGATAGTGTGTTTCTTTTTTATTTCTTTTTAAAGGTTGCATTGCTTGATTACGGGCAAGTGAAGGATCTTCCTGATAAACTGAGGTTAGGATATGCTAATCTGGTGCTTGCGCTTGCCGATAATGACCCTGTCAGGGCTTCAGAGAGCTACAGGTGTTAATCCATATCCATACTTTTTATGGGTGTTTAAAAGGATGACTTAAACATTCAGGACATGGAATCCATTTTATATTTAACATTCCTATTTGATGTCAGGGAGCTTGGCATAGACACCTTAAGCAATTGTGAGGATGAGCAAACAGAGCTTTTCAGATTGGCCCAAACTATGTTCGACACACAGCTACCACCTGGTGTAAAAATGTTGCAACCTTTTTCAGACGAATCTTCAATTAAAAAAGTTGGTGTTCAGGTAAACATATTCATTAAATTGATTGGTTCTGCCCCCAGTTCCCTTCCTCCTGATAATAAGTTGAACATCCTTGTTGAACCAGTGTGTCCTTTTGCAAATCTTGAAATCTATTTATATTCACATAATGATTTATTCCATTTTCTTCTCTAAATCTTCCTATATGAAGTAACTACCAGACGTGCATGATGTGAGTTACAGGATGTGGTGTTTTTATTGTGTTTTATGTTTTACGGAAAAATCATTTAAGGTTCCGTTTTCCAAGTTAATCAGATCGAGGGTGATGGATTTAAAATCCATCTCTCTCCAAACAACCTCACACTCAAATCAGGGTATGGTTGATTTGATATTTGAAAACTGGATCTGAGATTTCGAAATCTAAACACCATTCTACTTTGGGATTTTAAAATCCAGTTTTTAAAAACTCAATACATTCACCTTTACAAATATTTATAAACTCTGCAATTACCATTTTTTCTCAGTCACACTCCCTCAAATGTTTCATTAATGCAAATATGATTTTTATTCACTCTTCTTTAATTCGTGGTTTTTCACATTTATTTTCTTACTTTTACAACTTCTAGCAAAACATATTAATCATTACACAATCATTCGATCATTACAATTACAATCAACAATAATATAATAATACATCACATGCTCTCACACATCAATTTTTCTGTGGTGAGGTTAGGCTTTCCCGAAGAACTCTTCTCCGTTCTTCGGACGGTGCATCTACTGAGAGGGCTTAGCGTAGGGCTCGGAATTAACTATTCATGTGCCCAGCAGTGGAGGCCTCTTGCAGAGGAAGCTCTGTATCTTGCTGGGAGGCTATCAGGTGGTTCTTTTGTTCCTCAGCTATTGATTAGTGTCCTACATTTTTTCATTGATATTATAATTAATCTTGAAAACTAATTGTTGTTTCTTTTGTTTGTCAGATAAAGATTTAGCGGGAGGCAATAGACGTGGTCTTCTCAGAAGAATATTTGGGAGGTAGGAGAAGAGGGGTGGTTTCTGTGCATCCTAAAAGCAGGTCTGGTTGTTTGATGGGGGCATAATTTTATTAGTATTATGTTTATATATATGGGGTGATGATGTTTGAGACTGATTTTCAGCTTTTCAATTTGTTACCATACCTTGTTCAATGAAAGAAATTGAGATGAATATAAATCCTATAACAAATTTTGAAATTGAGGTGGATAAAAATCATGTAAAGAAAATTTGGGAAATCATGTTACAAAATTTGGGGTTAGGATTTTGAAGTCAATTGGAAGGGGGCATAAAATTATTTAAGTTTTAAATTAAAATTAGGTTAGGTATTAAGTGATGGGTCATGAATATTTTCTTTTAGATATAACAAACAATTTAACCCAAAATTGTTTAACAAATAACAAATGATATATGGTCTTCTGTGGCTTTCCAAAAATATTACTTCTTTGGTCCCATGTAATATTTTTTATTCGACACAAGTTTTAATATAATAATTTTTTAATAATATAAGTTGTTTTTAATAGGGTAGAGTAGTTGTCTCAATTTTAATAGATAATTGTTAAATGATATAAATTGGATTAGTGTGGAAAAGTAATGTCATGTAGTGTAATATTGTGGTATTGAGGAAGATAGATAAAAAAATTAAAATTGTTTTATTGTTATTTAAGAAAGTTATGCATCTAGTGTGGGATGAACTTTTTTATGCATATAGTACAAGACAAAGAGAGTATATTGCAAAGTATAGAATTCAACTTAGTCTAAATGGAGTAATGTTTTTTTACACCAAATTGTCATATATATGGTGTACAAATTTTATATTGGTGCACTTGCAATGTTTCAATTATATTAGTCTGTATATATTTTAGTTACATTAACATTTACATTTCATTTATGTTTTCAATCAAATTTAACTTGCACGTTTCGATTATATTAATTTGCACATTTTATCTATACATCACTTGCACGGTGAAGTAGGTTGACTATATTTTTTACACCTAGTAACATTTCGATGAACCATTTGTATTGCAATTGTTGCAATTTTAATTCATTTTTAACTAAATGCAATCAAACTTTTTTTTATATATATTTCTCGAAAAAAGAAAAAAATGATTGAAAAGTATTAATTCATGTGACGAAAAAAATTAGTCCATATGTTAAAAATATTAATTGTATATTGAAAATGTATTAATATTATTTTTATATAAACTATTTAATATTATTTTTATATAAACTAATATTTTTCACGACATACTTTATTTTCTTTTTATATGAGTTGAGTTTCGATTAAAATTGAACTAAAATTTGTTTGTCTTAATATAAATTAAATAACGTAGATTAAGGAAGCAATATTCCACCCTTCAAAAAAAAAAAAAGGAAGCAATATTCCACGAATATTTAATTCGTGAAATTATTTTCACTTGGCGCCGAACCCTATAACATATGTAGAATATGGCTGCCGCTTCATAATTCCATATTCATGTTGTACAATTTGTACAATATTGAATAAGGCATGTTCACCTTTCAAAAAAAAAATAATAATAATAAGGCATGTTCAAAATATAAAAATAGATGGAGTGGTTAGTGTTACAAATATAAAATTTAATTTTAATATTTAAAATATGATTTAATTGAGATTTCAAAAATCCATGAATTATATATTTATGATAAATGAAATGAGGATCATATATTATCTCATATAACGATTCAATTTACCTTTTGTCCACCTTAAATGGGTAGATAAAAATATTTTGTGGATTTATAACGTATTTTAAGGAACATAATGCATAAGAAGAAGAAGAAGAAGAAGAAGAAGAAGAAGAAGAAGAAGAAGAAGAAGAAGAAGAAGAAGAAGAAGAAGAAGAAGAAGGGGGCAGAGTCATTAACAATTTCTCACGGTTCATTAACAGTTATTTTTCTGAATATTATTTGTTGAACAACAATCCTGTATAATATTGTTATTTTCCTAAATATTATTTGTTGAACAATTATCCTGTAAAATATTTTACTATATTAGCATATACAGAAATGAACAAAAACACACAGATTCTAAACAAGTCGAACGAATTTTCCAAAAAAATATTGTGGGCCGAACATTTTTATGGCAAAGTCTATGTGAAGTTCACAAAACTTGATCATTTACTAAAGAAAGTCTTAAAGACTATCATTGTAATAACTAAACAATATTACTTATATTATACACATATAAGCGAAATAATTCTCACACAAAAAGCTAAGTTTCAACTCAAAACTGATCATAGACAATATTAGCATATACAGAAATGAACAAAAACACACAAAAATTCTAAACGATTGGAAGAATTTTCCAAAAAATATTGTGGGATGAATATTTTTGATAAGTGAGCAATTTATTGTGTTTTCAAATATTTATTCTATTCATCTTAAAATTTCCATGAACCAATTTTTTGAATTTTAATTTGTCTTTTTTTTTTTTTTTTTTTTTGAAAACAATTTTAATTTGTCTTTAAAAACCCAAAAACCAGAGTTGGGGGTGATTTATTAAAACTCAAGGCAGGCGGAATATTTATATTCATTAAGACGCGAGAGCTAATTTTAGTGTGGTTTGGCCGTTTGAGAGAGAGAGAGAGAGAGAGAGAGAGAGGATTAAGGTGAGAGAGAAGAATGAATGCTGTGGCTGTGTTCGGCGGAGCAACTCTGACTCCCTCTTCCGTCTCCAGGAATGTCCGGTTACATCCCGCCACCCTAGACCGCCGCACCTCCCACCTCGCAGCTTTCCGCTCTCCTTCCCATGTTTTCACCCATTCCCTCTCTGCTCCCAGAAACCTCCGCAAACCCCACATCTTCCTTCCCCACTTAGTTGCTTCCATGGTACCCAATTTCCCTTTTAATTCGCTATATCTTTTCGTTTTTGTTCTATGTTTTAGCCGTATTTGTGTTTGTGCAGCAAGAAGTGGAAGAAACTTATATAATGATTAAGCCCGACGGAGTTCATCGTGGTCTTGTAAGATTTCTAGTCTTAGGCGTTAATAATGTTGTTCAATTGCTGATAAATTCTTGCCTCTTAAGTCTTGTGTGTTGATGAAATTCTAGGTTGGAGAGATAATTTCCAGGTTTGAGAAGAAGGGCTTCAAGTTAACTGGATTGAAGCTATTTAAATGCCCCCAAGAGCTAGCAGAGGTCTGTCTTTTGATAATTTAACGTATATTAACTGCATTGATGATTTTTTTTTATGGATTTCCACGAGGGTCAGTCTGAAAATCATATACTCTCTCAGTCCCAAGTTTAGCTTTATACTTTGTTTGGTTTGGTATACATATTAAGAAAGTGGAAGAATGAGTGGGATTTGAGGGGTAATTTTGTAAATTTTTATATATAAAGTAAAGAAATGAGTGATATTATGTGTATGCATGAACGTGGTCAAAAGTAATGACATTTTATATAAAATTGAAGAAGTAGAGCTTTGGGAGGATTTTCTATTTTAAAAGTGTGGAGCTTAATGTGGGACGGACGAAAAGGAAAACGTGAAGCTAATTCCAGAGATGGAGGGAATATTTGTTTTATTGGTTTATGAAGTTTGTGTTGAAGATGTCACATGTGATATCTGCTGTTGTATAATTAGAGGAAGGAGAACTTACTTAACCTCTGTTTACATTGCATTAGGCTTTGTAATTGCTTGGTTTTCAAGGGTAACAAAGTAATTCTGATGTGTGCTCAACACTGAAAATTATTATAGGAGCATTATAAGGATCTGCAATCAAAACCGTTCTTCCCCAAACTTATCAGCTACATTACTTCCGGCCCTGTTGTGTGTATGGTAATGTGCTTTTTAATCAATCTTGATTGTCTATTCATTGCTGTAATAGATTATGTTTAATTATTTGAAGTTGTTTCTTATAAATGTGATTGTGTGTGGGGGAAGGCATGGGAGGGGGTGGGTGTCGTTGCATCAGCACGCAAGTTAATTGGAGCAACGAATCCTCTTAACGCTGAGCCAGGCACCATTAGAGGCGATCTTGCTGTTCAAACTGGAAGGTGAAACCTCTTATGTCATCCACATATGTTGCATTCGCATTTCTTTACGTTTTCTGCTCTTCAATTGTTGATTCTCAAGGCTTCTTTTATGCTATACTATTGGCAGGAATGTGGTTCATGGAAGCGACAGTCCTGAAAATGGAAAACGGAAATAGGTAAAAAAATTGTTGAAACTCTTCTGTATATTGCATCTACATCGGGCAAAATGTGAATTTTATTTCGATGTTTTTAGCATATTCTTCTATGCCCGATCCCTAGTAGATGTTACCATAACTTAGCAGTAAAAACCTTTGCCATGTACTTCTCATTTCATGCATATCATCCATTCTAAGAGCGCAAGTCTTCTATGAGATCGTCTCATACAAGTTTTTGTGCTAATATTATTGCATCAGTAAGCAATGCCTTTAAAGTTTGTGCTCTTTGGTATATCGCTTCCTGAGAAAGTAAGGGCCTGAGCAAATTCTTGTGCTACCCCGGTTCTACAATATTGCGTTAGGGAAGTTTTCGGTCGATAATGAAGTGAGTGATGTTTTCGCTCGTTCGCAGGTTTGTGGTTCAAAGAAGGAGAAATATGCGAATGGTCACCAGTTGTAGAGCCTTGGCTCAAAGAATAGTCATTGAGGGTTCCATCTACTCACCTTAATGAGACTTGTTTGATCATTTTTTGTAATTCTAATTTTGGGAGATTGTAATAAATCGGTTCAATTTGCAATGCAGCCATTTCCATTTTCTTCAATTTTTGAAGAAATTGTAATAAACAAGGCATTCTTGTTGTATGCAAGCATTTTAGATGAATGATAGATTTTGTAAAGGATGAATATTTGAAGAGATTATATGAGGTTGTATTTTGGTGAGGCTACTTAAATATGTTGTAATAATTTCAAGAAAATGTGCAAAAGCATAAAAACATTACCGTCGTTGTGCGACCTGATGAATTTTTTAATTTAACATGAATTCTTTCAAATTTATTCTTAAAATTAAATCAAATACATCAATATTTAAAACTCAACACTTCCAATAAAAGATTAAGAGACACTTTATTGTGAGATAGATTAAAATTCATCAATAAATAAATAAATAAATAAATAATTAGAAATTATATTAGTAAGTAAAATACATTTATTTTAAATTAAATTAATCTCGTAGTCTGTCTAGAATTACACATCACACACAACAATTTGACAACTCTAGGACTTTCCTTTATCCCAGTTGTCTTCAATCACCCACGACCTATCACCTATCTTATAAAGTTACAAATCAAGAGAGAAAAACTCTTAAAAATATTTAAAAAAATTATATAGTGAATTTTTTAAAAAATCTAAGGAGGATTTCACCCGCGCCCTTATATCCGTCCATCTGCACTATCAACTGCTTGATGTAGGTGAAACACCAGAAGAAGAAATGGAAGAAGAAGAAGAAGAACCACTCTCAATAGCCATCACCTCTTTGTTATTAGAGATGTTAGCATGGTTTGAGCTCCTACATTTTGAGAAGAAATGAAGAATAGACATATTCTTGCTCGATTGTTCTTTCGAGCAAAAATCAGCATCAGTAGTCATAGCCTCCTCAGGTAAATCAATTGCCATGATACACGATGCATTGACACTGGAGGAATCTTCTGGATTACAGTGTGAGCCTTGTTTAAGTTTCAAAAGGGTAGACTCTACAACAATTGGGAACATAAAAAGGTTATTTGCAATAATAAAGTTTTAAAGGAAACTGCAAATAAAACTACCCATCTTTGGTATTTTTGTAATTTAATCATGTCATACACTATTTTTTTATTTTTTGCAATTCGACACACGAGGCTATTTTTCCTGCAAATTACTGCTGATCAGTATACAAAACTCAAAATTTACACTTCAACTATGAATGTTAAAAATGTGATATGATGACTATCCCTTCTCAGTTTTGTTAAAGTTATCTTTCAGACTAAGGTGAAAACTCCCCAAAGTCAGCATCTTAGTTGTGATGAAAAATAAATCTTACAAGAATGCATTTTCGCCTGTTTTTTCTACACCATTAATGGGAATACAACTCTACCTTTTTACACTAAACATTAGTTTTTAGAATGTTAGCTAAAGAAGGTCCCTCCTAAGTCATGCCAAAGCATTGGGTTCACTCCCACATTTTCCCAATTGTCTCAACAACCCGTTTGACATTATATTGTTTCGCACAAAAAAATTGTCATCAATCATAAGCTAAAACTTTATAAATAAAACATCTCATAACAATTATACTAAGCTGTAAGATATGGAATTATTTGAAGGACCCTTATGCTTTTGAGGGGGAAATAACAGGACAAAAAGAGATGGTATTAACTAGGGCAACTGAGGAGCTACTAAACTCTCAAGCCACGGTTTGAAAAGTATTGTTTGGATTGAAGGATCTGATGATGGATTTTGAAATCCATAATAGCAATCCCATTGCTGCTGTCTGAACAGAAGGATTCATAAATAGAATTGAAATCTCATTTTGAACAATTCTTTTAAGCGAATCCACTCTATGATCTGAAATCCACTCTTTCTTCAAATTCTTGAATTTCGAACACACAAGGGAAACAGCTACATTTCAATTTCCAGATCTCTATCTGTCTATCTTAGAAATCTGATCACAAAAATTCTCCTGAAGTGACAAAATTCCAAAGTGATCAAATTCAATAATCAAGTCCACTCAATTCATTTAATCAAGTCTCCATGATTCGTCAAATTAAATTAGAGATTAATCACACGAAATACACTAAACCATCTCACAAATATGTTTTTTGTGAATTCAAAACACATCTCTTACTTGAGATAACTGAAACATCTAAGTAGCACCATAGGAATAAAACATAGGAAACTGACGATATACACCTCATTCGTATCTTTCTAGAATTCCTGACACAGAATGTATTCTATGCAACTCTTTCTACAATGCAATCATGCCCATTCCCTATAATGATTCAATCATTTCTTAATCATAAAAATCCAACACCGGAAGCCCTAAATCACTGCCATACTAAACCCTTCACTCCATTTTGGCCCATATGTATTGAATTTCAGAAATGAATTCAGAATTCTACATAATTTAAATTTGGGGAGGGGATGAAGGAGGTACCGTAGATTGAGAGAGAATCGTGTTTGATGATTTTGGAAGAGGGGCGTTCCATTTCCAGGAGTTCCAAGGAAGTAATCGACGATGCTCTCACCCTACCAAGCATTCTCTCTCTCCACCACCGCTTTTTCTGGAAGAGAGAGAGAGAGAGAGAGAGAGTTGTTGAGATTCATTTGAGAGAACATTTTTATCCTCTTCGCGCCAAAATGAACTTGAAATAATAAGAGCGCGGGAAAATTGGATTCAGATGAATATATAATAAGAGTAAAGTAATTTTTTTAGTTTTTTTTTACCAAAGTAATTTTTTTAGTTTGGTTTCATAACTCTATCTTTTTTATTTTAAAATTAATTCTCTAATTACACAACTTTTTTTATCTTAATTCATCTTACTTGATATCAAAGATAATATTTTTAATAAAACCTGAAAAATATTTATTAAATAAAATCTAAAAATATTTAAAAATTAATTAAATCTTCATAATAATTAAATTATTTGTGATGATTAATAGCAGTAAATGGAACTTTAAAAAAATATTGTATAGTTAGAGGATTAATTTCAAAGTGAAAAAATATTAAAATAAGAGGATTGAAATTTTGAACCAGATTAAGAGATTAAAAAAATATTTTAATTATAAAATAAATAAAAATACTTTTCACACACTTAGACTGAGGCCATGTTTGGTAAGTGATAAAAAAAAACAGAAGAAGGGGAAGATTAAGAAGGGTGTCGCACCCATTAACCTGACTAATGTAAAACTTGTGACTTTTTTTGTTGATAGAAATTTTGTGTATATAATTTAAATTTTAAATATTGAAGAAAGTTTATATTTAATTTTTTTTTATCAAAATATCTATATTTTCAAATTTTCTATAAATAGAGCCCAAATGTCATACTTTAAAATACAATTTGAAGTTCTTGCTCTTCTCACATAATATTTTATCATTTTCTATTAAGAATCCAAATTATGTTTTATTGGAAATGTAGGTGGTGTATAGACGAAAATAAGAATGTAGACACTAACTTAATATGAAAATTAAGATTAGAGTTTAATTACATCTCCATAAGATGTTATTGTCCCGTATACTAGTGTAATACGGTCTAATGACAATCATACTCGATACAACGACTTTAGAATTTCACTATTGCACTACAAATTTTAGCTAATAGCGAATAGTAAATGTGTATTCAAAACTTCCGACTAGATTCTAATACAAGAACTAGAAAGCTAGGATGCTTGTAGATAATTTGTATGCTTAAAATCATGTGGATTTCAAATGGGTTCTAAAATGCAATTTGGGGTATCTATTTATAGTTGATGAAGAATTGTTTTGTTAAAAATCAAAGGGTACTTGCGACGGTTCATTGACAAATATATTCAAGATACAATGATTTTAAAATTTCACGACAATTGCACTACAAATTAAAAGTTATCGATGAATTGCTAACAGGTAGGTTTATGCGGCCGATGTTAAAGGAGAAGTAAGATTGATGGGTGGTGGAGAGAAATGAGAAGTGATAAGGGTGGTTTCACTCCATGCAACAATTTAAGCGTCCAAATTAAAAACTGGAAAGAAAGAGATTAACTTGTATTTTAGAGTGTATTATAGTTTAACTACTCAGAAAACATAGGAATGGTTTTATCTTCACAAATATTGTGTCTCCAAGTAGAAAATTAATACAAATCATACCTATTAATAAATTCAACCTAATTTTGGGGAGAAATGGTATTTGGATTTGTGTTATGTGGGTGTTATGGAAATGGAGAAATAGATTAATCTTTGAGAATGTGGTGTGGGAAAAGGAGAAAATTGTGGAAGAAATTAAAGGTAGACTTTGGAGTTAGATCGTATTTTTAGCTTTCAAGAATGGCTACCAACTCCCATTGTGACATTTTTAAATATAAATGATATTGTGAGGGTGTAGTTTATGAAGGTATTCCATTTTAATGGTGAAAAATAATTTTGGGACGGACGAAAAGGAAAGTGTAAAGTAATCGTGGAGCGAAGGGAGTATTTAACTACCACTGAAACATAAGAATGATTTTATCTTTAGAAATATTGTGTCTCCAAGTAGAAAATTAATATAAATCATACTTATTAATAAATTCGAATTTTTAGGTGGGATGAAATATTTAGTAATATTAAATTAGAGATTTTAGGCTAACGCCACGTCCTAAATTCAATTCGTTGGATAAATATTAGGAAAGAAAATAATGTCTTGAAGCAGTGCACAAAATTATTGGGAAATTCCTTCACTTTGTGCATTAAGAAAAGCTCATTTTACAAAAATATCAAATTAAAGGGATAAATTTTGGGAAAGAAAATAATGTCTTGAAGCAGTGTACAAAATAATTGGGAAATGTGGGTACCCCATCTCCATGTGAAGAACAACGTGCATGTTAAACAAACACGATTCATCAGCCGTCCACCCATGTCCCCATGTATATATATAGTTTTAAATAATTTAATATTTCTTCCTCTTTTTCCATCATAAATTAAAAAAAAAAAAAAAAAAAATTGTTTCTACACAATTATCGACAATGGGTGCCATCATTTTTGTATCAATGTCTCGTATGTATGTATTTTCATACTTGTTCAATGTTCCCAAAACAAAATTTAGATCCTTATCTATAGCGATTTGAGTCCCTATAATATTAAATATATGAATAAATCAATAGTTAAATTAAAATATTACTTACTCTTATTCAAATTATATGTTATTTTAAATGAATACACATATATTTCTTATTATATTATTAATACAGAAAGCTTTGTTAAACTTAAATGCTAGTGGGCGGTGGGATTGGTCCTGATTACTCTCTACTGATAATCGAGCTTATCAAAAAAATATTATTAATAAATATTTGTCCTTCTTATTAAAAATATTTATTTAAATATTTTAATAATTTTAAGGATAAATTTAAAATAAATATTTAATGTTTTTTAAGTTTTGCAACATTAATAAAGAATATTGTGAATGCCCTGTCGAGGAGAATCTCATAATGAAGTCATTCCCCACACTGGTCAGCGACTCAGTGGTCACATACATTAATTGTTAATGATTTTGATGGTTTGTTTGGATTATTAATTGTCAGATTTTTTTGAATTGAGATAATTTAAATACTTCCTTTGTCTTGAAATAAATATTATCATTTCAGAAATTAAATTTTATTTCAAATTAAGTGTTGTTCATCTATTTTTTTCATATTTTTTTCTAATTTACCCCATCCTAATTAAAAATATAAGAGATATATATATATATGTATTTCACTACAAAAAAATAGTCATTTACCGACGGATTTAAATCCGTGAAACTAGTCATCGGTCGAGATTTTTCTCACAAAGTACCGACAAAAATTAATTCATCGGTATTCCGTCGGTAATTACCGACGAATATTCATCGAGAAATACCGAATTAAATTCACAATATTTTTGTAGGTAAATCGAGAATTTGAAATTCCTACGGTATTTTGACGGTATTTTATCGGTATTTGACGAATTTGGTCCGTCGGTATTTCACAATTTTTTTGTAGTGTTTCTTAATTATCAAAGTTTTATATGAAAATGGTTATAATAAGAAAAATTAAACGTATCAGTTAGTGATATATATCATATTACTTTTCAGGACTATCCAATAATTAAGATTTATACTAATTAAATTATTCATATTTAATTAAAATAAAAAAACACATTATTATGAAGTAATATTTAAAAATCAAGTTAAAAATATTTAAAGTATTAATTATTTATCCAAGAATACAAAAAAATTGAATGAAATTGAATATGTAATTAGTTCATAATAAACTTATCATGTTCATATAAAAATTCTTCTTCATTTGATAAAAATTCTTTAAATCCACACTTAATTTTGAAACGAAGGATGGTAATATCCACATTTCAATTCACAGATTTTTAGTGTTTTTATTTGATTTTTAATTAATTAAACTGTTGATGTGAAGTTGATTTGGCACTGACGTGGACTTCAAATAAATTTGAGACCAAAACTGTAATTTGATTCAAAATGATGGGACTTAAGTGCAACTAAAAATTAAATTGTTAGTATTGGAACCAAAATCACGAGGCACGTGACATTTGGACCAAAATTGCAGTTTTCACGTTATATTTTGTAGTGATCATATGATATAATAGTATATATGCACCCACAATAACGTAAAATTAATTATAACAAGAATATTGTTTTGGATAATCTTTCTACCATTGAAATTAATGTATCATATCATAACATGTAATTATACAGCAGGAAAATGTTAATTAAACAAGATACATATATCTTCTTTCTAAATTAAACAATATTAATATATAATTAGCTAGCAGAGATACTAACCAAAATACATCAAAATGCTTTCGATCGTTTTAATTTCGACTATTCATACATATGTATATGTATGTATATGTAGGGGGTTAAGTTGAGGGTGCAGGCAATGCAAGCAAGCAAAAGATAGCAGCAGAGAGGCCATCTTGATCAACATCGGATGTGCTTCTCTTGAATTTGGTGGTTTTGCCTTTGTTGCATTGCACTATTTGCTTTTGATGATAACTTAACTCCCTTCCCTTTACTCCCTTCATTGCTTCTTCCACCTTTGATACCATTCTTGATATATATATACACTCTCTTTGTGTGTATAAGAGTGTGTGTGAGAGAGATGAGAGAGAGGGGATGAGAGAGAGAGATGAGAGAGAGGGGGTTATGTTTAAATTTGGAGTTGTGCATGAGGCTATTGTATGTATACTTCCTCTATTTATAGCCTCATTGTAGCAATTGGGGAAAAAATTTAAAATTAAAAAAACATTGAGGAGGGATAGAGTTCAAATGTGCAATCTAATTTATTTGGTCATTTTCTATAAAGTAGCAATGTTATTTAAGTAAAGTTAAATGAATAGTACTTTTTTCCTTAAAGAAAATATTATGCTATTTCCTTTATGAGATATTCATGACTTTGTTTTTCCTATGCAACCATACTATATTACCAATTCTGAAATATTATAATTTAGAATTAGAATGAATGAATGAATGGTGACCTAAATTAAAATTAATACTCCCTCATTCCGGTTATAAATTACATGTTTCTTTTGTTCACAAAAATTAAAATAAGATAATACTTTCTCGGACTTATACTTGTTGTGATATTTATTATTTTGCACAAATTTTAATGTAAAAATTATTTAATAATATAAATTATTTTTTTATAAAGGTAGGGTAGTCTTTTCAATTTTAATAAGAGGGTTGTTTAATAATATTAAATTGGGTTAGTGCGGGAAAAGTAATGACATATGATGTAATATTATAGTGTTGGAGGGATAGAAAAAAATAAAAAAGTTGTTTTATTTTTATTTAAGAAAATAATGCAATGAGCACGGGACGAATCTTTTTGGTAAATGTCACAACGAGTATGAGACAGATAAAATATGAAATAAATATAGTACAAATAATGTGATAGAGAGAGAAGAAAAAGTAAGAGATTTAAATGAAAGTAATGGTAAATGAGTGACATATGTGTAAATATTAGAAAAATGGTTAATTACAATTTCAATCATGTACTATATCACATTTTACAATTTGCAACTTGTACTATATTTTGTAACAAATTGCAACATGTACTATGTAAAATTGATGATTTGAACCTCAACTTAAATTTTGTGTATAAACAATAAGATATCTTTTTTTTTTAGGAAATTTATTAATCGGGACTGAAAGATGTTTATATTAAGTGATTTTATCAATTCGGGACCAAATTAAGGTTTCGAATTGATAATTGTCCAATCTTTCATGTCTCGAATTGATAAAATCTCTTAATATAAACATTTTTTCGGATCCCGAATTGATAAATTTTATCTTTCGTGTCTCGAATTGATAAATTTTATCTTTCGGGCCTCGATTGATAATTAAAATATCTTTCAAGGCTTGAATTGATAAAAACTTTTATATATATATATATTGAGGAATCTAATATGAGAAAAGGAATATATATATATATATATATATATATATATATATATAATTTAATTGGTGGGAGTACGTTTCGCATAATTTAGCGACATTTATTTATCACGTGATTATAGGACTGGAAAAAAATTATCTGATTTATAACCAAAAAGAAAAAGAAAAAGGAATGGAGCCCAAATTGTTGGGAAGTTTAATTAGTTAGAAGTATAAATAAAATTATAATGTGTTTGAATAATTCTTCCATTCAAATTCTAATTAAAGTTTCACGGACAACAATCATGAACAAACTTTATTGACAGCTATATACTATTTGTAACTAACTTTCCTTGTCCCATCAAATTAACTATACCCAAATTGAAAAAAGATAAACTGGAAAACCCCTCAAATTGCAAAATTTGTGACGTACTCCCTCCCACAGCTGTTTTGCAGTTTGCACATTATGACCTGGAATACGGAAATTAAGAAAATGCACTTTTATGGAGTTGACTATGTGTAGTGAAAGGTATAATTGAGAATCATATGTATATAAAGTAAGGAGTTAGTAATTGAGTTCAAAATAATAATATTCATGTAAATAAATGTGTATTTTGAGGGTGTTAAAGTTGAAGGGTATTCCATTTATAGGTGTGCAAATAAGTGTGGGACGGACGAACAATGTAAGTATGCAAACACATGTCGTATGGAGGGAGTAATTATTTATTGTTATTAATTAATCATTTAAATGTTAATAGCTTGCAAATTGAGGATAAACTAGAGTAGCTACTGCGTATTATGCTAATTCTTTTTGATAATTTAAGTACTCGATTAATAAATATTATATTATTATTTTAAAATAAGATAAATAAATAAAATTATTGTGTTTTTGAAACGATACAAATAAGCAAATCAATACTCCTCCATACCGAAATAATTATCTTTATAACATGGTCTCACGCAATACTCTCACTTAAAAATAAGCAAGAAGATAAGGTCCAGATTGTTAAAATTGGTTCATAAAACACAATTCCAAAATTCTGAGTCTCAAATGCATACGATTTCTTCTGGCAAAATATTTTTTTGTTTCATAATGGCATTCATTTTTTAAATCTTTCAATCATTATGGGGCTTAATGCAAAATAATAATTTTTGTCATAATTGCCCTCAGTTTTTTATTCTTTCAATCATTGGCTTAATTGCGATCTTTATTTCGAACATGATTATTTTAATCATACCCCTGATTACATAAGTAACTTTCTAATACTTTGCCAAAAATTGGCAAATTTCTAATAATTCTTTAACAAGATAATTTTTCAACATAAAGTTGCCAACAATGAGGTAGTTGGGATGGGAGTTGCGAGAGAACAATAAAATCAATTTTGAAAATTTAGATTATTTCCCTAATTTATATTCCAACTCAACTAGTAATTGTTCGCTCCGTTCCATTTTAATGGTCGTTTTAGAGACTAAATTTTTTTCCTAAATATTTATCATTTTGCAACAATCTATAAGAAACAAATGAGTTTTTTTCAAATATATATCTCATTCTCGTTTATTGTGATACTTCATTTTTCTACACAAATTTATTTCACTTTGAAATTTACTTTCACGTAAAGGGTAAAATTGTCCTATTATATACATATTTAATATTTTCTTAATTTGTGTGAAATAACCTTAAATGACCATTAAAATGAGACGGAGGAGGGAGTAATATTAAATTTATAGGTACTCTTATGAGACGATCTAATTACGTAATATGATCAAAATTTATCTAATGGTTAAAATAAAATGAGTAAAAATTAGTGGGTAAGGTGTAAATAAATAAATAAAATATATTTATTTAAACTCATCTAATATTGATCCATCCCACACTAGGACATCCTACACATGAATTTGTCTATCCTAAAAGAAATTAGCTGAGAATAGGCGTGATACTATACCATGTGAAAATAGGAGTAGATTAAACTTGATCAATTTGTTAGAAAAATAGATATTTAATTATGAGAAAGTACATATATTTAATTTGAATATCAAAATTCATCCGACATTAGACCATATATTACTAAATAAATAAATAAATTTAGGAGAAAATTGCTCGTTTATTGCATGTGCTAGCTGATAATGTCATATATATATATATATATATATATATATATATATATATATATATATATATATATATATATATATGAATTAAGAATTCGACAACAACAAGGTCTACTCGATACGAATCGCTTTTTTCATGCTTTTCCGGAGGTCCGGAGAAAGCTGCATTTCCCTAATCCTCCTTTTCCGAAAGGAAGAGCGTGAAATTCTTTTCCTTTCCGCATATATATATATCTCAAGAAACATGATTGTTTGTGACCACTCCAAGATCATTTACCTCAATGATTTTTTCAAAATTAATGTGTACTTGAATTTTCACCTTTAGTAATTGTACAAAGTATTGCATGAACAAATTTTAATGTTGAACTTGTTTTGATAGTATTAATTGTTTTACTAAAAGATATTATTATTATTTTTAGTATAAAATATTAGTTTTGAATGATATTAGTTAAAAGATATTAATTGTAAATCAATTTTACGTTGAAATTTATTCACACAATATCAACTCTAACAATTAACCATTGAGTTATTTTGGTAGTAATTCTCCTAAAGAAAACTAAAATATCTTATGAGATGATTTCATGGAATTTGGTTAATAATTCATGAGATTATGCTTAAAAGATCGATCGGAGGGTTAGACTTAATTTGAATTTTATTTAAAGTTTGGGCAGATTTATGAAATAAAAAAAAATTGTCAAGGAAACAATTTATGAAAAAACTAGGTTCGTATTAGATCATCCTAATATTCTGATTTACAATGATTGCATATATAAATAAATATACATTAATTATAAATTAAGCATACTTAAATGATCACTTCAACTCTTCTTGATATACAAATTGAGACTTTTGTGACAATTTTAATGAAACAAATCAAAACATATCACATTAAAAAAAAACATGCAAATTTGGAAAAAAATGTATCTCATCCAAAAGTTCAAACTTTAATTTACAGAGATGTATAATTAATTCATTTATATTAATTCTTTAATGCGTCCCTCACTCGCAGGCGAATTCTCAACCCTCTCATTTCAACGAATGAACGATTTAATACGGGATCAAAATAATTTTTTGAATTCATGACGTGAAATAAATAATATTATAAATAAAGAGGTATAAAACTAATTAACCTATATTAATCCTTAATATATATAATCGATTGAATTGATGAATATGATAGATTTAATTTAAATCTAGTCCACTCTTGAACAGTATTCCAATTGTCCCATATAAATAAACAAGAAGAAGAAAAATGTGAATATGCATGTGCAAAGCCATGTGAAGATGTTCATCTTCACTCTCTTTATTCCATCGATCATTTATTTCTTTGAAGCCATTACCATGTCTGCAATTTATGTACATCTTTCTTGTCTTATGCATCCCAAACCATGTATCTACTCCCCCTCCCCAAAAATTATTTTTTAAAATATTGTTTTAATATTAAAATAATGACATTTCAAAATCAAAATCAAATTTAATAGTATTTTTTTGGGACTTTTCTAAAAGACCTTATTCTATAGATGTTCTTTATATATATATATATATTATCAATTTATCATAGTCCTCCCCTATTTTATCCATCGACATGAGATCTGATTAATGAGAACTTTTGAACACTGGAATTTTGGGACTGACATTTTATGACCCGTAATTTTTAAAATCATGAATTGAGATTAAATTGGTCTGCATCAATTCAAATTGAACTAAAATTGCATGTGCATGACATGTAATAACGGGATTTCAAACTATTTACTTATGTTTAGTCTAATCTGATGTCACATCACTTATGCATTATCATAACTCTCAACTATGTCAAAGTTTTAAATAATTGTTTTACAATAATTTAATATAATCAAATTAGTAAAAAAATATAAAAATTGTCAACTCTAATAAACAATTAAAATTTATATATTAACTAATCTGTATATCAATTGAGAAAACTAGAAAACAATTTAAAATTATAATAAAGTCTGAAAATTAAAACAAAAGAATTTATTTAATTAAAATATCAATTTTTTTCATTTAATAGATCTAAAATGAAATAACCATCTTCGGTAACAGTAGAAAGTATGAAATCAAATCCATGGAAAAAATCTATCTACACTCTCTCCCATGATTGCCAAACGACTTTTAATTATTGTTTTGGATGAAGAATAAATTTAAATTTCAGTTTTGGGATGAAGAACGTGTTTAAATTTTTTCATGTTTTTTCATTTAAGTTTCTTCATCTTTCTCATTTTTCTTACCTCTTTAATTTTTTATTTGGGGATGAAGAACAATGAAATTTTCAGTTTTTCAATTTTGGGGTGAAAGAACATTGTTTTTCAATTTGAAGAGGATGGATGAACAGTATATTTCTGTTTTCAATTTGTTGTTCTTTCTTTTCTTTTATTTTTTAATTGAATCGAAGACAATTATATAGCACTTTGTGGATTGTTTTTCTAATCATTTGCTTGCAATTCTTTGTTGTAGATTTTCATAAATTGACTTCATATTCTTTAGGTGTGGTATTTCATTACTTTTTCAAGTTTATTTAAAAAATTATTTAATTACTGATTTTAATGTTTGGAATTATTATAAATAAGTTCAAAGGTATCCCAAAATTGCAAATAGATTCATCATGCAAATTTATCTTGTGTTGTTGTGCAAATATTTTTTTAACCTAATTGCAATTTTGAATTTTTTTAAACCTATTTGTAACTGACTCTTTATATTTTATTTTGTATTATATCTGAATTTTGAATTAATTTTATAGTTTATTAAGTGATGAGGCGGATTTTAGCCCTGAATGTGCAATCCACATGACATTTTGGTTAAATTTGAACTAATAATCGCATGCTCCCTTCTTTCCATTTTATCTATCATTTTAAAGAAGAATATTTTTTTCAAAATAATTATCTTTTTATGATAATAAGCATTAGTTAAACAAATGTACTTCACTGGTTAAACAGAAAGATAAAAATATCACACTACACATATATTTATTATTATTTAATAATTTTCTAGAATAATTCTGAATATCTGTTAGAGGAGACGAAAGCAAGATTGTGGAGTTAGTGGTCTACTTATAATCCTGATATCGTTGTTTCTCTTTTAATTCTTGGTTAAACAATTCTAGATCAGTGCTAAATTTTTAATATATATTGTTGATATTTAATTTGGGTATTTCTGGGTATTTCTTATACCCATGTGCAATGAAATATTATTTTTGCTGATAAAAAAAAAAAAAAAAATCGGAATAACATCTTCAAACCACAATTAAAATGTACCAGATCGAGGAAATATAATGCCATTATTAATTAAATAGGATAGCAAGACGACCAATATTTGAGACAATTAAAATTGTTTGTAGGAATGGAAAGAGACAAAGGAATGGCAATGGGCATTACAGAAGGGACCATCCTCTTGCAATATGGTATGTTGGTGATTCAAACAACAACTCATTTTTGCTGCTTAATATCACTATTTAATTTAATTTTCATGGGGTCTTCCTCACTATGGACTATTCTTTCTTCATAGTAGTCTATTCTATTTTGGCTTTATTGCATTAATTCCATTGAAATAATAATCGATTTTGTATCTAAATCACCAAATTGTGCTTTTTTTTCACTAATATATACTACAAACTATTACATTTTGACATATAAACGGCTAAATGTAGTTTTTGATCAATTTTTTCCCAAAAGAATATATGTCGGGTACATGACTTAAAAAAGACATTTCTGTCAAACATTTCATCAATTTGCTCCCATTGAAATGAGAAATACACAAAACTCTTCATCTCTTCAAACTCATGCTTTCATCTCAATTGGATAGAGAAATACGATTACTTCTAACGTCAACCTCTTCACATTTGTTTGATTGAAATATGCCTCACATGTCAAAATTTGAGAAAAATTGGTCGATAATAAATCTAGCGATTTATATAAAAAAAAAAAAAATAGTATGGTGGTTTAGATGCAAAATCGATTGTAATTTATTGGACTTAGCTCAATTAGGCTTTATATATCATAACAAATATTAAAAATTAATTATAAATATTAATAATGTACAAGACACCAAAGTACAACTGATTTTGGACTGGATCTTTTGTCTTATCATAGTGTGTGTGTATATATATATCGTGTAAACCTAGGATACTATCTGGCCTATATATTTCTTGTTAGCTGGCTAAATATGTATTGGCTCTATATATACGTATTATTATTTGTTAACATACTTGATTCCTCTTTAATCATTAGTTATGGGACCCTAGGTTTACCAAACGCCTTAATTAAAAAAAAAAAAATCGTATGGTAGAGATGCAAGATGTTTAAACCAGGTTTATTCTAATCTGTATTGCATGGCACCGTCGAGTTGTACTTTTGATGTGTTGTACAGTACAAATACAACTGAACAATATCATGTAGGGTAGAGAAAAAAAAATCGTTAAACTAATGAATTTTAAAAAGTGACTCATCATAGAATTGGGTTTGCAACGCATACTAACAATATAATAATACAACATCATTCGATTTTATACATAAATTTAATATAAATTTAAACCTCACCCCTACACAAAATCTCAAAACATAGACACATCTTACTATTTACAAGATTTTGAAATCCTAAATTTTAAAAATTACTATTTTTAAAAACACACTTAAAATTCAGACAATCATTTTGGTTTAGTTGTGCTTTGTGGGATTTAATAACTAGAAATATTCAAATTTTGTGGTTGATATGGTACTATTGTTAGAAATCAATCGATAGTAGAAATATTAAAAGGAAATGGGAACTTGAGAGAGAGAGAAATTAACCTTTTTGGTTGATATGGTACTATTATTAAGAGGAAAAATTGAACTTGAAAAGAACGTATCGATTAGGTTATTATATTAATTTTCCATAATTAAAAAAAAAAGGAAAAAGAAAGGGAAGTAAAATAATTCTAGTGTAGAAAAATAGGGGAAGTTTAAAATCTTGTAGAAAAATCTAATATGAGAAAAGGAGTTCAAAATTTGAAATCAAAATAGTGAAAGTAAAACCTCAACCAAACGTACCCTTCTACAGAAAATGTCGAATCTACCTTTGGAAAGAATTCACATGTCCGAAAGGGGTTCCGACATAGTGGATAATTCATAACTCAAGGACCACTAGCAAGTTGCACCTTAAGCGGTGTTTGTTTGTGAATTTCAATAGATTTTGAATTTGAGTAAATTTCAAATTGAATTTGATAAATAGTAAATTAAAAAAATGTATTTAAACTTTGTAGATATTTAAGAAGTACGATACTTTTCAAGTATGAACGTTATAAAAATAGATAAAAACATTACGTCTCATATATAAAATCTCACGCAAATTTTTGTGTTAACATAGTAAATTTCATGTGAAACTGGAACATTGAGAAAATAAGTACCGAATGATTGATTGTGTATTAAAAATATTTAAAATAAGAACATATGTAAAGGGACATAGAGAACGTACTGTGTTGATAGATAATAATAATACTCCAACTTACATGAAAGCGAAGATAGATTATTATCCTGTATTGTAAATTATGTGTGAAAAAATAAAAAAACAAGATAATAAAATTTAACAAGCTTACTTGCTAAAAATATAACACTTATGTACAAATCAGAATAGAAAACAATGACAAAAACTTGTGATTAACATTAATCCCCTCATTCCCAAATTATACAGAAACAAACGACGCATAAGATTCAAAATTTTATAACAGGAAAATAATAGGAAATATGGATTTTGAAACAAAAATATGGAGCGATACGCCGATACCTTCCAAAAGATGAACAAGATAAGAAAATTTGGAGAGGGCCCTACAAGTTGATGCTCAGTCCAAGCACATTGTCCAAATGACTTTTCGGACCACAAATTAAAGTAGCAAGTTGAGCAATTATTTAAGCATTGACAAAGCAAGCCCAGAAATGTGCATAGCATACCATTATTACACATAAATTTGAAAACAATATTCACCACAAAATTCTTCAAAACACGGGAGTAGCCTACGTCCCATAAAGTCTAATAACACTAAAAACAAGATATAGTCCCAACGGACTCGAATCTTATTCAAACTCTCGAATAGCACAACTCCACCGTATCAACTGTGGTGCAATAACTTACTGGGAAGCAATGTGCTTAATCAAATCAACCACACGGGTGCTGCAAAAAGATTCAAATACAGATTCAGCTAATAAGAACTCGATAAAGAAACACAAAGCTGTTGGACAAAAGCAATCCCAAATATGATGCTCAATCAGCATTTACCTGTAACCCCATTCGTTGTCATACCACGAGACAAGCTTGACAAAGTTCTTGCTCAAAGCAATCCCTGCCTTGGCATCAAAGATGCTTGACCTGTAATGTATACCCCCATTAGGATTATTGGGACTAGAAATTCTACCAATGCACGATTAGCAAATTAATAATAATTTTGTGCGAATTGTGCAATGTGGAAGTACATCCAAAACATAAAAATTCAAATTCAACAAAAAAAATACTTCAAATCCCCAAAAATTCATATTTTAAATTTGCACTATTTCTATATATGCAATATCGTTGTCTAATTGAAGATCACAAAAAAAAAAAAAAAACTTAACTTAGATAAATTATATGTTGAAAACGGACTTGAAACAAAATAATAATTACAAATTAAAATTTGGATGGAAAAGGTAAAATTTCTATTTTTGTATAGTATTTTGGCAGAAAAATCAGAGCTTTCTTTTGGTTAAGCTTTCTATTTTGGCAAACTATATATATATATATATATATATATATATATATATATAGATATATATACATTTCAGTAATATTCAAACATGTCATAGCTCAGATTGGTAAGTATGCCAAATCATTCATGAACTCACCTACTGTCACCAACAAAGTCGGTAGACACGACATCATCTTCAGTGTAGCCTAAGATTCCCTTCAAATTTCCCTCAGACTCCTCCCTAACAAAAGCCAAGAGATAATTAGATTGCAATTAGTACAATGCCACAAAGTCAGCCAATAAAGCCCCCAACTAGTCAACTAAATTAATACGACCCAAGTATAAGTGGTATTAAATATATAATCTTACTTGATAGCTGCCTTAATTTCCTCATAAGTAGCTTCCTTCTCTAATCTCACAGTGAGATCAACAACGGAGACATCAACCGTTGGGACACGGAAGGACATTCCAGTCAATTTTCCGTTCAGAGCAGGAAGAACTTTGCCAACAGCCTTCCAAGCAAACAAGAAAGAAGAATTCAGCAAAATATATGATTAGATCTCAGACACAACTTAAAGATCATCTAAATACCTTTGCTGCCCCAGTGCTGCTTGGAATAATGTTAAATGAAGCGGCTCTTCCACCTCTCCAGTCCTTGGCAGATGGCCCATCAACAGTCTTCTGAGTGGCTAAGATCACGCAAAGAACAAAATCAGTATGTGCTCACACATCATAAATGGAAATAGGGAAACACAACACCACCTACCAGTTATAGAGTGGACGGTAGTCATAAGACCTTCAACAATACCGAACCTATCATGAATAACCTGAAAGTTTGAGGCAAATAAACTTAGAAGACACGGTAATGAGTTGGTCTTATGTAAAACTGTTCTACCGCACAATCGCAACTATTACTTTATAATAAAACATCTAACACTTTTTAATGGAACAACTAATACTATCAAACTAATATTTTTAATGAAATAACTAATACTTTTTACATAATATACAAATGAGTTCCAAGGTAAAGACTTTGCCAAGATGAATATATGGCACCAAATACAAACCTTTGCCAAAGGAGCAAGGCAGTTTGTGGTACAACTGGCATTAGAAATGATGTTGAGATCTGGGGTATATGTCTTCTCATTGACACCAACAACGAACATGGGTGCATCTTTGCTCGGGGCAGAAATAATGACCTTCTTGGCACCACCCTGTCATTCACAAATTCATCAGAGATCTCCAGCAATAGAGAACAATGGAGAAATTGTCAAGCCTGAGTTTTTTATTAAACCTTCAGATGAGCAGCAGCCTTATCCTTGTCAGTGAAAACTCCAGTTGACTCTACAACGTACTCTGCACCAGTTGAGCCCCATGGAATATCTTCTGGGTTTCTAATGCAAACCAAGTTGAAGTAAACAATTAGCTCAGACGCATAGCCACAATAAACGAACATAAAAATAGACAACATTTAAAGAGAGCCAACTGATGTACCTGATACCAAAAACAGTGACCGACTTTTCACCAAAAAGAAGGGTTTTCTCATCCTTAACCTTGAGCTCATGGTGCTTCCACTGGCCGTGGACACTGTCATACTTAAACATATAGGTCTGCAGCAACATGGAGAAAACATTAGACAAAGAGATTATAGGATACCAATACATCATACTAGCACGTTTCGTTAAAATTAAATGATAATATTTGCAGAGCCATATAAGCAACCTAATTTTCATATTTGAGAACTATTAAGAATCAACATTCAAGAATAGACAAGAAATTTTTTTCAGCATTCTATTTTATTTTCCATCAAGAAGCTAAGCGTTGGTTGACACCTTAGTTATTTTTGAATGACCTTTCCTTTTTCCAAATTCCAACAAAAATTACAAAAATAAAATACATACATAAAATTTATAATAGTATAATTTGTATATAAATTATATATATACAATGAGAGTTAGCTCTTGTGTGAATAATATCACCATGCAAACTACCCAAAAAAATAGGCAGCTCAAAACTCATTGAGTCACTAATTAAAAGAAACAGGCAAGCTAAAACTAACGGGTCCGTTTCCAATCAACATTATAAATAGTACTCCCTCCCAATCAACATTATAAATAGTAGTAATACAGGTGTATGTATATAGTATTACATTCAAAAAACACAAATTTGTTTGTAATGTATTATTGTTAGCATGCATGGTCATGCGATCTAAGGTAGTCTTTGAATATTGTTCAATTAATACAATAACTTTTTATCATTCAAAGTTAAATAGTATGTTTAAGAGTTGAATATAATACTATATTACTTCTTCTGTGAAATAATACTGATACTTTATCACGTAAAAAGAAGCGGCGCCCATAGAACTAGACAGAAGAGAGGAAGAGGGAAGGGGGTGACGGAATAAAAGGTGAAAATGAAATAGGTAGATCCGCAAGATTTGTTATGGATCGGGTCAGATCCGAATTTTTACCGACTGAAAATCTGCACTGACTTAGCGGATTTGTAGAAAAGAGTTAGACAAATACATATATCTCCAAGGGCGGCTTATAATTAAACGAATCATGCCCGAAGATGACATAAATTATCCCAAATAAACAATGAAAGTAAGCCTCGAAGTTAAACCCAAGAAAAAGCCATTTCATAAGGTTTTTGAGAAATATGAGGAGAGTATGTTGAACTAGACGAAGCTTAACAAAACAATAAACACGGCGCAAGCTAACATGTATCATCTCCCCACCGCAGATCAACAAATGCACACGTTATATAGAAACAAAATCCCGAAAGCAAAGGGATCTGAAATTACAAAAGAAGAAATAACAAAAAAAGGGGCGGTAAATGAAAATCTGAGAGAAAAGTACCATGTAGTCAGTGGTGATGAAGGGATCGTTGATCGCAACAAGCTCAACATCGTCTCTTTGAAGAGCAACCCTGGCAACTAACCTCCCGATTCTTCCAAATCCTAAATTAAACAACCAAACAACAGATCCATAGTTCATCAGCTATCTCTCGACATCCACCAACAATTTAAAGTAAAAATAAGTATAATGATCACAAAAATATAGATCAGAATATCAGATCTAGTACCATTGATTCCGATCTTAATCTTGGCTGCACTCGCACAAAAAAAAAAAAACAGCAGAATCAGACACTGGATAGATTGATAAACAAGCTAAAAATCAACTCAAAATGATAAACCATAGCAAAAGGACAAGGAAATTTACCACCCATTTGTTTTTCTAGAGAGAGAAAAAGTTGCGGTTGTGGTTGCAGAAGAACACGGGTATTAGTGAGTGTAGAAAATGAGTAGAAAATGGTGTGGTGAGGGTTTAAATATGCAAGAGACGGGAGTTTTAGGATACATCCGGTGTATGGACCATGTTGATTAGTTGGCAGGACGCAGAGAATCTCGGCCGCATATGCCTTTTACTCATAAAACCCTAGGTCTGTGTGGAAAGTAGATATTAATATTTTTTAAAAAAATTGAGGGTTTTTCTGGAATGTTCTCAACCAATGGACGGCCCAGATTGTTTTGTTTACAATGGTGGGCCCATCCTACCCTACCCACTACAATCGTGGCGCTTGTCTACGCATGAGGTGGCCATTCACATCGTCCAGTCCAATTTATCCGGTAATTGATTTTTCGGGCTGCGTTCAATTTTTATCGGCGTATTCAAATGTGTTTCAAATTTAATTTTAGGGTCGGGTCGGATCATTTTGACAGCGAGTCATCAACCGTTGGTAAGTACTGTAAACAAATTTTAATAGATATAACATTTTATTATAAAATTGTTGCCTAAAAAAACATTTTATTATAAAATTATTAGTATAAAGTGTAAGAAAAATAAAAATGGATAGAATGTATAAGAATAGTACAAAGAGTAACTTGATTGCCAAAAAGAGGCGAGATATTTGTGACGAAGATGATCGACCACCGAAGCATAGGTATATTGCCTCGATGTCATTTCTATTCTAGGCGAGAAGGATAGGTATATGGAGTTTTTCGTATTATTTATTTTTAGAGGGGTTTCCTCTTTTCTTAATTAGGAGTTTTTCCCCAAGGAGGGTTTACCCTAATAAGATTTTTAACGGGGTCTCGACCTCCGAGTCGACTTGTGGTCTTTTGGTTTTAGATTTTTCCTTTTTATATATGAATTAATTAGAAAAAGAGTAAAGAAAAAAATTACTCCATTGTTCTAAAAATTGCTAGTCGGTAGTCGGGCGGAATACTAGGGTTTAGCGTCAGAGCGTTTAGTCGAGTCTAGACGAGGTCAGAACAACAAATTTCGTGAATTTAATTTATAAAAACACGAAAAACATTTACAATTTAATTTAAATCGGATTGAACCGATTAAATTTTAGTGGACCCTAGCTCTAAGTTTGACCCTCCGATTCTTCTCTTCAAGTGTTGGTGTTGACTTGGATGATTTGGTGGATTTATAACGTTAATTAATCCAAGGGCTTAAGAGCCTTATTTGAATTAAACGCTATTTACGGAGACTTTTTGGATGAACGTTCTTGAAGACCGGATGAACGCCTTTGAATCTTCAAGAGGCGCGATGAACGCCTTTGAATCTTCAAGCGAACGTCTCGATCGGAGGGTTGAACACCTTGATCCCGATTGGACGTCGTTCCTGGTTGCCGACTTGCTTGAAGAACGCCCTTGAATGCCGCGAAGAACGCATTTGAATCTTCAAGAATGTCGAAATCTGCTCGAGCTCCGGAGTTGAGTGCAGGAATTGCCTGCGAAATTGTGTGTGGAATGAATGAATGAAGACCTATTTATAGTTGTGGGGTGAGATTGATTAGATTGATTTGATTTGATCTGATTTGATTTGATTTGACTTGATTTGATTTGTTTCCATGTGGGGATTTGATTTAACTTTCCATTAAACGAGATTTTATACGTTATATGGTAAGTTAATTACTTAGTCACCAAGTCACGAATATTTAAAATTCGTAGGATTTAATTTCGCTTTTACGTGTATATTATATATCAATAAATTATTTAATTTGGGAATTAATTTAATTAAATTTTCCAAATATAAATAATTAAATTTATTTGATATTAATACTTAATTTTCCACGTGTCGCCATTTAATTGTGCATAAAATTAATGTGCTTACAGGGCCTAGTCGAAACCATCCAAAATTCATAATATAATAAATTTAAAAAATATATAATTAATAATGCATAAAAAATATTTAAGAATATTAAATAAACAAGATCACCTACGATTTGTTATAATTGTAAGTATAACAAACTAGTAATACATCAAAAAAATGAAATGCAATTTAAAACACACTAAAGAAATAAAGATTGATGTATTAAATTTAATAAAAAAATTTATTAACAAAAATTCATAAATAAATTAGTTGATTAAACAGATTAGACCACCTAATCGGTATTAGTTGGGATTAGTTCGACTAATTATCATATCATTTTTTTCTAGACGTTTTGAGGCAAAATGGAACGGCATGGGGCCGCCTAGCGCCTAGGCGGTGACTAATCGGGCGTCCAAACCGTTTTAGAACAACTTGGTATATACTCATCCAAATTTGTAAATGCACCCCTCAAATTTTGAAAAAAAAATCCAAAATTATGTATATTTTTAATATTTTGATTTGTTTTTATTTATGGTGTATTTACTAAAAAGATTTCATAATTTTTTTCGATAAAATTTACAATTTTCGAAAAAAAAACATGACATTAATTTCAAAAACAGGTTCCAAAAGAGAACATCGTGTTTTTCTGCTCAAAAATCACAAACCTAATTTTCTTGCATTCTTACTACCATATGTTTGCACAATTTGAGTATTATTATTCATTTATATATATATATATATATATATATATATATATATATATATATATATAAATAAAAGTATTCAACAAATAATATTAACACTAAAATTTAATTGTTTATTTTGTTATAAGGAATGCGAAAAGGAATGGTAATGATAGTAGTGAGGAATGGAATGAATATAATCCTTAAAATGTATTGTTTGGTTAATAATGAGAATCACTATCATAGTCATTGATTTCGTTTGGTTTGCTAAAATTCTTTATATATGGAATGAAAGATAAGGAATTAAAGTAATAGATGTGAAAATGGAGAGGAATTGGTGATTCCATAATTTTGGGGTATGAAAATCTTTGTAGCACCAATTAAAGATGTCTACCAAACACCTAAAATTGATTTCATTTCCATTCCTTATCACGAAAGGTGTTTACCAAGCGAGTTTGTTAATATTCTAATAATTATACATAGATGGCATCAAATCATACATAAATTTAAAAATGTAAAAACATAAACTACTTACCTCTCTCCATGGCAATGGCGGTAGTGGTCGACGGTCTGGTGGTGTAACGTTGAAATTAAAAAAATTGAATGAATAGAAGAGAAATAAATAAGGTATGTGACTCGCTCGCGATTCGGATAGGTCACGAGAGGGCTGACGTTTGGAACGGGCGCTACACTATGAATCTAGGAAGTGGAAATGAGCTAAGAATCAAGAAATCACCTAAAATTCGTAAAGTAACCGCCTAAAACTGAATGTGCTCTATTTTTCGTCCAAGATGGTTTAAAAGGGTGAAAATCTGGAAATAGGGCGCCTCAAGTCGAGCTTGGGGGCCTCGACTTGAGGCATGAAGTCGTTAGGCTCGACTCGAGCGGCCTCCTCTGCCTCGACTCGGCGGCGGCGACAGAGCGACTCAAGCTACACGCTGAAACTTCCACCTCGACTCGAGCCATGATAGCTCAACTCGAGCTGCCCGGCACTAAGTAAAATTTTTGTTTCGTCAGCGGGCTCGACTTGAGCTTCCTTGGGCTTGACCGGTGGTCGAGTCCGAGGATTTTGTGGGCTCGACTTCACCTCCTAACCCCCATTTTCGCCCCACGTGTTTGTCTCGTCGCCATATGAATCCCGGTACTCTCGGTTCGGTCTAATTCCTCCGAAAATCCTGAAAATGAGACGAAACACCTAGCAAACTCATTAGTTTCCACATAGTAATACCTTAATTGCAAAAGAGTGATACTCTACACCTTAAAGCACAAATACTAATATTTTTCATCACTTTTTTCAAAGAATTATCTCAAAAATCATGTATCAATTCACTCTTATCGCATATCGTTTAAATTTAGTTATACTATTTTTAATATACAATATTTTTATGTGGTTCAATGTAAATTGAATTTGTTGTGCAACTAATCATATAGTTGTTCAACACTTTTGTCTCGTATTTCGTGACAAGCATTTTAAAAAATTAATTGATTCACTAACTTTATGTCCAATCGGCTACAATGCCCCCATATAATGTAATGGATGGACATATTTGTCATATTCACATAATGCAACTAATCATACTCATGTGCAACATTTATTTGGTTCAACATAATTTGATTTGTTGTGCAACTAATTCTATAATTATTCAACACTTATGTCTCGTATTTCATGCCAAGCGTCTTGAAAAATTAAGCTGTTGTACTAACTTTATGTCCAATCCAAATACGAGTGTCCGGTTCAACATAATTTGACTTGTTGTGCAACTAATTATATAGTTGTTCAACACTTTAATCTCATTTTTCGCGCCAAGCGTCTTAAAAATTAATTGTTGCACTAACTTTATGTCCAAGGCAGCTACGGTGTTCACTCTAGCTGCAATATTGTCCCATAGCTCGGGGTAGTTTTGACTTTTCATCCAATAAATTGTATTGGCCTTCAATTTCCTTTTTTCGCGTATGTGATGATAGTTTCCCCAATTATATTGTATGGGATGGTAATCTGCCCTATAAAAAAATTACACATCTAAGTTATTTTACAACAAAAATTTACGAAACTTAATTTTAATTATATTTGTTTATTGTGATGTAATTGTGGAATCAAATATAACCAAGGATATGAATAAGTTTATTTTTCATTTAACTTATTATGGAAAATATATTCGGTAAAATTTCTTTAATCACACTAATACTTTAAAAAGAAAAGAAGAATTATCTTCAACAAAGAAAGTGTGGAACACATGCAAATCGATTTTTAAATTAAAATTAGGTAAGACCGTGAGAGGATTATATAGAGATTATATACGGATTATATAGATAGTCTACGAGAAAATGTATATTTAATTTATTTGGTGATGTATATAAAATATATAGATAGTCTATAGAAAGTGTATATTTAATTAATTGGTGATATATATGGGTGAGCATTATTCGGTTTTAAACGAAAATCGAACCAAACCGAATCGAAATTTTAATTCGGTTCGATTATTTTGGTATTCGATTCGATATTTGGTTTTAATATTAAAAAATATTGGTATTCGGTTTCGGTATCGATTTTATGAATAAAATTTTGATATAACCGAAGAAGCGAACCGAAATTTAATATACATATATATAATATATTAAAATATAAGTAATATAATATACATATATATTAAAATATAATTAATATATATATATATATATATATTAAAATATAATTAATATATATGTATATTAATATATATAATTTTACGAATTTGTATTAACTTTCGTATTTGATATTTTATGTTGATATTTTAGATTTGGAATTTTATGTTGAAAGTTGGAACTTGAGAATTTAGAACTTAGAGTATATTTGATTTATTTGTTGATATATACGTTTTGTAGATAACCTACAGAGCGTATATTTAATTTATTTGGTAATATATACAAATTATATAGATAATATGTAGAAAAATTATTTTTAATTTATTTAGTGATATATACAAATTATATAGATAGTGCAATGAAAGCATATATTTAACACAATTAATATTTATAAATTTATACAAAACGTCATTATTTACTTTTGGACCCACATATAACCCTACCGATTAATTTATTTTATACGTAAATATTTATAAAATTATCTCTCAAAATTTCAATTACTATTCAATTTTTTTTTATTTTGCGTGTCATCTTACCTGTGAAAAATATTTAAAGACGAAAAAAATAGTATATAAGTGTGATAACAATATAAAATGCATGACTAGAGTATCGTAGTATGAACCGTCACCAACACAAAGAACACAATGAAAAAATTGTCATATAATCACAAGCTCTCTGTAAAACTTGTTCATCCTATTAAAACGATAATATTATATTTTTTACTAATATCATAATATTTTTTTATTTATAAATTAATATTACGGTTTAAAATAGGGCCATTTACAATAAGGTAGAAAGAGGTAAGCCTTATTACAACTAGGAGTAAAAATTTGCAAAGCACAAATTTTTTTGCACGAAGCACAAAAATTTGCACTTTTACACCTCTTTGTAATTTGACTAATTTTTTACACCTATTTGTAATTTTCCCTTTAAAATATCATTGATATTATTGAATAATATTACGGTGAACAAATTTTATAGAACAGTGATTTTCGTGTAATTCTCATCCGAATGAGATTATTTTTATGATTATTAACTTATTTAAAGGCTGTGGAGGTGTGGCAAGCCTACTACCGGTGGCTTGGATTTTTGGGTGTAACATCGGGATATCAAATCACATTTCATTGCTCATGTTGGCCTTTTTAGGGAAAAAGGTAAGATTCATGCAATATGTATATGGGAGTGTGTCGTGTGGGCGTGTTGGGAATCTCAATTTTGAGTTGATTCGCGGAGCTCCGACTCGGTCGGCAAGCTACCGGTGCGGCAAAGTGAGGGATTTTGCACGAGAGAAAGTTCTTAGATTTCGATTAATTCCATGAATGAATTATAGTATCTCTTTAAAGGCCCTGTACACAATAATTCCTACCAACTGGGCCGAGAATAATTAAAATAAGAAGGGAACTACTTGGGCTTGGGCCTTGCTAATTATTATTGAAAAAATAGTCCAAGAGTTCAACATCTATTTTATACAGAATTCATTTACGGCTTTGAGACTTCTTGCTGACTGTCTTGGCCTCGGCCCTTTATCCTTGATCCACGACCCTCTTTCTCATCAGTGGCTGTGGAAAGCAAAAAATAATTTTATTTTCAAAGGAAGGAGAGTCATGCATCGAAGGTTATTGAAGAGGTAAAAGGTAGAGTTTGGGGGTGGTGCTTATTGAAGAAAGTGGTGCATTGCCATGCTTCTCTTAATTGTTGATTGCTTGATCCAAAATCGTTATGTTGAATTTTTCTTTGTTTCTTGACTCTGTACAACTTTGTATTTTTACTCCCTCGTACTTATGGGTATGTCTTATACCCGAGGTCCTATTTTTTAATAAATTTCTTTCTTGCACGATAAAAAAAATAATATAATCATATATGATATTTATTGTAAATATACGATATATATATATATATATATATATATATATTATTCGGAGTAATATTTATGCATCAATATATATAAAAAATTATATTAATCGTCTCCTTTTTTTATTAATTGTAAAATAAATTTGAAAATCTTATAGTAAATTCTTTCACATAATTATAATAATTCTAATCCTTAGCATGAATTGTCATATAATTAATATTAATATTATTTAAATTTAATATTATAATTACAATTTTTATACATATACATTATTTTAATACATATATATTATTATTTGAAAATATTATATATAATATATTATATTGTAAAATTTATTTAACAATAATACCGTAAATACGCGGAGTTCATCTAGTATATATAGAAACACAACACACGCCCATGGAAACACACCACTGGTCTTTTTAACACATTTATAATAATTTAAGGTAAAAATTTGTGTGAATCATTTTTAATTTTTTTCTGAAAATTATACATATTATATATATATATATATATATATATATATATATATTGAAAAGTAACACAATTTGTATAATATAAAGTGTATCACTTTTTAAATATTTTTTTAAATGATATTCCCTTCGTCCACTAAAAGTATGCATGTTTGGTTTTGTGATTTAAAAAACGTAGATAAAGTCGATAAAGTAAGGGTATTTTGGAGTATTGTGTGGTTCATTTATGAGTTAAGTGGTTGTTTATGAATATAAAATCAACAATATATAAAAATATCAAGTAATAGTTAAATGGTGAAGTATAACAAATTGATGAAAAAAATAGTGTGGACATACATTTTAAATACATTTTTGAAAAGTGATATTACTATTTATTTATCATAAAAGTGAGTACCATTTTTTTTTTAATCAATTTCACATAAGACTCGCTGAAATTTTATCCAGTAATCCTAAATTGATTAAGATTTTGGAAAGTTGACACAAATTTTATTCATATTTTAAACCCACCCAAAAATCTTGGATCTGATGAATTCTTTTTAAAGACTGGAAAGGATCATGAGTAGGTTCTTTTCCTCTTTTATTTATGGCCATACGCTCGTTTATTTAGTTTTTTTCCTCTAAAAAAGCAAACATGGAAAAAAAGGGGAACTTTACAAAATCGAATTGGCACTTTCATTCTTTTCAAGGGATAACATACCTGATGTAGATCAAATAATCAATTCTCCGATCTTCATCTTCTCCATTCAATTGGGTTCAAGCTTGATCCGTCAGACCTAAAAAAACACGTCGGGAAGGCCCTGCAGTGGAGACTCAGACGCTCAAGTCAATAATTTATCAATAAGAAGAATATAAGAGTAATTAATAGTGGAGCGTAAAAGAAGAAAATATGATAAAATTTGAGTTCTTACCTTTTCTCTTTTGTTAGGTCTTTCAATGGACTTTTTCATTTGGGCTTAAGTTGTGTTGAGTTATGTTCAATTGTTTGTGTTTTATCGTGAATTGGGTTTGAGTTGCCGACTAAATACTCAATATGGGTCGAGACCTTAATTTTCGAGGCGACAGACCACTCCTCATTAATACCATACCATGTATAATCGATTATAGCCAAATAACTTTATCAAAAAGTAATATGAAAGCTTGAATTAGTCCTCACATGATAATCACGATCGTGACAAAAGATTTCCAAAATGAAAGAACTTAAGATAAACGTCGTTTTATATCAATGTTTCACCTCTTTCACCTATTCATCTTGAATGATATGTATTAAATGCGATACACCGCATTTCATACGTAATGTTCATAAAAGTCCATATTACGAAATAATACATTACATAAATATAAATTATTTTATTCATAATATAAAATAATATAAGTATATATAATAAATATATTAAAGTAATATATATGTATAAATTATATAAAATATATATGTTACAAAAATTCATATATTAGTTTATAAATTATTTTAAATAATTTATCATATAAGAAAAATATATTCCTTAAGTCCCGTTTTAAATTTATGTTTCTTTTTTTTGGAAAGTTATGACCCCAACATTTATTAACAATTATTCATACTTTTATAAAAATTTTTGATAATTATCATTCAACTTTACAATAAAATATTCTACATTTTTACTTTTCTTTCACTCTCTCTTTATATTTTTACTTTAATTTCTTACACTTTATATACATCAATTTTATAATAAAATATTAATAAATTTCATCCTTACAAAATACATTATTCTTTTTTTTTTTTTTTTTTTTTTTTAAAAAATACATTATTCTTTTAAATCCATTTTTATTAGGCGGAGCGCGGTTGTAATTGTATGGATTGGAAACACCCCCGTTTTTTCTTTTTATAAACATCAAATTAAAGTTATTTTATGCATTTCATATGAAATTACACGTAAGCCCCGAAACAAAAAAGCAGCGACCTTAATCATTATTAATTTTGGGGCACTCTTGTGTGAGACCGTCTCATGTATGAGACGGACGTGAGAACAGTCACTTTTTAATAAATTATTATCACTTTTTCATAATTTGTTATCACTTTTTCATAAATTGTTATCACTTTTCATAATCACTTTTAATTTGTTATCACTTTTATACTAATTTGTATCACTTTTTTATAAAGTGATAACAATTTATTAAAAAGTGATTGATCTCATCGTGAGACGGTCTCATACAAGTTTTTCCCATTAATTTTTGTTTGATATTTAGTCCCTCGTCCCCTTAGAGCCAATCACATAACAAATGATGCAATAATTTTTTTAGATAACTTAACCAAACATGAATGGTATAAAATCAAAACATTCAATCCGATATATTTAAATATACACGTACAATCAGTGACTGCAATTTATTCAGATATCTGAAATAATTAATTGTAGATCGGAAGAAAACAAGTTTGCCAATTTGTCACTAGTATATTCAAATATTGAAATCAGCCATCATTAATTGACCAAAAGTTTATGAGGGAAATCCATGAACTTGGTAAGACCAATTATTTTATGAACCAGTTTTATTGAAAAATTTATTTGTATTTTGCGTGTATTTTTAATACTATTAATTATTTTATTAAAATGTATATTAATTAATAGCAATACTTGCCTAATAAAAATAATTAATACTCCCTCAGCCTACAATTTTGATGGTTCAAAATCTCAAAATGAATGTTATATTCTTATTTTACTGCATACCCAATATAGGAAAAAAATCAATCATCTCAAACTAAATCTTTACAAACATATCTTATTTACACACACCGTAATGCTACTCAATTATCTACAATAATTAAATAAATGTCTCCCACTCAATTACTCATTCTAACAAAATTGAAAAAACTCATTTACCCTCCACTTTACATTTTTTTAATACTAATAAACAACATCTTTATTTTTATTATTATTATTATTATTATTATTATTATTATTATTATTAATAACTCATATATTAATATACTAACTCATATATTAATCATCAAATATTATAACTTTATAAAGTATACTAACTCATATATTAATTCATCAAATATTAACCCATAACCTTTTGGTCATGGAGTGAAGCTCTAATTAGTTGAGCTATACCACTTTTTCAACATATCTTAATTTACTTTGAACAATCTAAAACAAGAATTATCGTTTTGAAACAGAATAAAATTAATTTACAAGAAGAAAAGTGAAAGTTTCAATGTTCCCTACCCAACCAATTAATCACACTCCTCAAGTCAAATAACAATTATATTTTACTTAATTATTATTATTAAAATTATTTGTTAGAGAATGGAATAACATTTTAAGAAACCTAACCCACGACTTATAGAAGTGGATGTACGTGATGCCATGTTTTTGGTTGTTGTTAATTATTATTCTAATTTTTTGATCGGAACTATTATTCTAATTATTTGAAACGTGGACTTATTTAATTGGTTCAACGATATAGTTGTGTGAATGTGATGCTATGTTTTTGTTATTTTTACAAAATATTTTATTGCTTCCGTATATGTGACATTCTACGCGTAACGTCTCTCTATATTAATTAACGACACTTGGGTAATTTTTTCTAATGTGAACGAGAATTAAAATAAAGAATTGAGTATATAATACGATAGTCATGGAGGTGATTAAAAAAATTAATTAATTCCATTTTTTTAAAATAAAATAATTATTATCTTCTCTTTTATAATTATTTCTCCTCAATTATTCATTTGTTCTGTCCATTTAAAAAAATTAGGATAACACACTAAAAATTTAACCATTATGGAAACAATCCATAGTTCAACATATATATTTTATGTGGAATCAATATAAATGAATTAAACGCCCGCTTGATTGGGGGTATTAGATGGTAATGGGAATGACTCATTAATTATTTCCATTGATGATGCTTGATAATATTAATTTACAATTTGGAATTGATTTAAAAATAAAATAATCACTTATTTATTTTGATTACATAATCTTCGTTTTATAATAAATCATTTAACAATCATTCATTTTTCCTCCACTCAACTTTTTTCTCGCTCAAATTTTTTCGTGCTCAACTTTCTTTCCAAAATTCATCAATGAGAATGAATCACTAGTCATTCCCATTACCTAATTCTAATACCCCAACCAAGCGTCCCATAATTCTCAATCTCTCTATAAGTTCGGACTTTTAAATGAGGCGTAATTTTTCATAGTATCGAGTCAAAGGCTACGCCCGGAGCGTCTGGGTTCGATTTTCGTTAAGAGCAACTCCACCCATATTATATTGTCCACTCGATGGGTCTCCTCTCCACAAGGTAGAGGTTATAAATTCGACCCACGAGTGAGGAGGGTGTTTGAAATCAATATAAATAAATTAATTCTCAATCTTTCTATAAGTTCGGACTAGATGAGACATAATTTTTTCATATTTCATACATTATGAGGGCGAGGAAAAATATATTTTCATTAAAATTTGAATCAAGCGCTACCTAATCAAGTTAACACTAATTTATTCTAAAATATTAAAATATTATTATCAACAGGGAGAGGATCTCATGCAAAATCTACTCTTGATTAGTTCTATAAATTATATAGATTGTCATATCATGCATTCAACAGAAAAATATCCATCAAAAACACACATTTATGTACACACATAATTGCAATTAAGAGCTGGCATACATTTGATTAATGGAATATTATTTCTTTTCAATTTCTCTTGCATTGATCTCCACCTTCACACTCACCTCGTCTTTCAACCTCACCACAGATGAACAAGCCCTACTTTCCTTCAGAAACGCCGTCACTTCAGACCCTAACGCCGTTTTAACCGGCGTCAACTGGTCCTCCAATGTTTCCGTCTGTAACTGGAACGGCGTTTCCTGCGGCACCAAACACCGTCGAGTAACGGCGTTAAATATCTCCGCCTTCCACCTCGCCGGAACCCTACCTCCCCATCTCGGAAACCTAACGTTTCTCCAATCCTTAGACATTAGCTCCAATGCTTTCACAGGCCCCCTACCCCCTCTCTCTCTAACTTGCGCCGTCTAACGGAGTTAAACCTCGCGTTTAACTCCTTCTCCGGCGCGATTCCCCCTCTCTCTTCAACATTTCCACGTTACGGACGTTAAATATGGGGTATAATAGTCTAGATGGAAATATCCCAGGGGAGATTGCCAATTTTTCATATCTTGAAAACTTGAACTTAGAGGGTAATAAGCTTACCGGCGTTATCCCTAAGGGCATTTTCAACCTGTCTTTTTGATAGAAATTAATTTGAAGAATAACAAGCTGACAGGTGAAATCCCAAGTGATACAATATGTAGTAGTAATGATACTCCTAAGCTCAAAAGGCTATACTTATCGGGGAATAATCTTTTTGGGGGCATTCCAGCAAATATATACAAGTGCAGGGAGCTGGAAGAACTGCACTTACTGATGAACAATTTCAGTGGTAGCATACCAAGTGAAATTGGGAATTTGCAAAAGCTTACCAATTTTTCTCTATGGTCCAACAATTTCAAAGGTACAATATTTTCTTACTTATGTTACAGTTTTAGATATTTATATATTGGAAAAATTGTAGCTTTGATCCCATGAGAATTTTTCAACGATATTGTTAGTCCCACGTTCTTTTTTGGTCCTTTTTTTTTTGCAAAAATAGTCTCAACCATTATTTTTAGGACAAAAATGCAATTTTATCATTCTCTTGGGACCAAAACTGCAATTTTTTTGGACTAAAAATGTCAAAAAAATCTACGGGACCAAAAGTGTCAAAAGGGACCATTTTGCAAACCTACTCATTCTCTTGGAACCGAGAAATTCAATTTACCCTTTATTTATTATAGAATAAATTGAGACAAGAACTTTTGAGTGATAAATTAAGAACAATTTTTAAAAAGTGGCGAATTGAGACCAAATCGGGACAATTAAACCGATTGGCTGAATTCGTGCCTAATTTGGATTGATTCGAGTTGATTTGACCTCAATTTGCAACTTTTAAAGTTCGATTCAATTGCCACTCGAAAAGTTACCATCCTCATTTTATCACCCCTGAATTATGGTTCATAGTTTTTTTTACCATATATATATAAATGTAGGACAAAATCTTGTGTAATCAGTTTTACTGTGCGATTAATTAGCATTTTATGTGTATATATATTTATGAGGCCCGTTCCAATGGTGGGTTATGATGGATTGCACCGATCCTTGACTATTAACAGTTTTGATTTGTTTAAAGCAAGGGAAAAGTAGATGTTATGGCAAAAACTTGTATGAGACCGTCTCTCACGAGACCAAATCACTTTTTAATAAATTGTTATCACTTTTTTGAAAAGTGATACAAATTAGTATAAAAGTGATAACAAATTAAAAAGTGACAACAATTTATGAAAAGTGATAACAATTTATGAAAAGTGATAACAAATTATGAAAAAGTGATAATAATTTATTAAAAAGTGATTCCCTCATGTGTCTCATGCATTGAGACGGCCTCTACACAAGAGTGAGATGTTATTTGTGTTTTTTTTTTTTAATTAGCATGTGATTTATATATATTAAATTTCTTTGCGTATTTTATTATATGATACAGGTCCCATACCAAAACATATTGGAAATCTGACTTCTCTAGAAGTATTGCTCCTTAATGGTAATTACTTAACAGGTACGTTTAACTTGTTTATGTTTTTTTTTTTGGGCTTAATTGACGTAAAAATCATGATTTGTAACTTAATTGTATTTTTAATTTTTAGCTTATTTGTAGTTATTCAGCATATATATATATATATATATATATATATATATATATATATATACAAATTAATTAAATAATTTATATATTTTTGAGTGCATGACAGTGATTTCTCGGAATATATTCGAATTACTGCGTTATAATTATTGTTCGATTTTGATGTTAATATGAGCTTGATAAAGTTTTATTGTATGCTTAATATTTTATTCTACATAAGTTTTTTTTTTTTTTTTTAAATAATTTGATAAACATATTGGATTCAAAACTTTTTTTCTGCTCTCTTATTAAAAATTACAGGTCAAATACCAGAAGAACTTGGATATCTAACGTCCTTGAAGTTGCTAAATCTTTACAGTAACAACTTGACAGGTATTGCGTTTCACTCATCTCATCATTTTTTTAGAGTAACGATATAAATTGATTCCCAACCTCTCTGAGTTCGGACTTTTAGATGAGACAAAATTATTTCATGGTATCGAGCAACTCCTCAGTCCTCCCAACAATGGAGTTGACACCACCCCACAATTGAGGGGAGTATTAGAATAATGATATAAATGAATTGATTCTCAACCTCTCTACAAGTTTGACTTTTAGATGAGACACAATTCTTTCAATTTTATAGATATAAAATATGAATACAATAATTTGTTTGGAGATTTTATATTACTTGATTAATATATATTACACTCTTCTATCGTTAAAACATATCAATATTGAACAAATGGTCCAGGTAAGAAGTTGGATTAATATAATTAAATATAACATATTCTAATTAATATTTACTTAAAGGCCCAGGTTATGTGCACACACATTTTTATTTAGAACACTCACATTGTGAAAATAAAAAGTAAAATAAACATGGATTGACAAAAGTGCCCTTATCAAAAAGTAAAAAATTTCGGTAATTTTTTTCGAAAATACATCAAAATTTCGGCATTTTTTTTTTAAAATTTAAGGTTTGAATTTTTTTTTCAGAAAACCTATTGTTCTCACATTTTTGCCAAAAATTTTCCAATTTTTCGGAAATATTTTCCGAAAAAGAGCACATTTTCGGATAATTTTTCCGAATTCTGAGGTTATAATTTTTTTTTTGACAACCTATTGTTCTCATATTTTGGTGAAATTTTGCCAAATTTTCAAAATATTTTCCGAAAAAGAACACATTTTTGGAAAAAATTTCGAATTTTGAGAAAAATTTTTATTCGCAAAAGGGTATTTTAGTGACTTATTGGAGGGTGTACTCAATAAACGGTATGTGTTTTCATAATGTGGGTGTTCTAAATAAAAATGTGTGTGCATATAACATGGGCCTTACTTAAATTATTATTCCGCCTAGAAGCCCATCAAACTCAAATAATACATAAAATAATAAGAGATTTGGAAGGCATGTCGTGTCATCATTAATTCCTAGACTATTTACATAGTTGATTTACTAGAGCAAGGGAAGAGTAGTAGTTATTTTGTTGTCATTTTTATTATCTTAAATTTTGTAAATATTAAATTTGTTTGCTTATTTTATTATATGATACAGGTTACATACCAAAACAACTTGGAAATCTCACTTCCCTGACACAATTGTTCCTTAATTTTAATTACCTAACAGGTATGTTTAAGTTTATGTGTTTTCTCTTTAATGTGAAAAATAACACCATTCAAATATTATTACGCTTTACAATGATATTTGTTTTATCTTATTTTATTGAATTGGAGATTCTTTTAATACCATTTGAGTTACATGCATAGCATGTGCTTTTGATATCAATAAATTCTAAATGAAAAAAATAACTACGTAATTTTCTGTTCCTTTTTTACTTATCTCATCATACATGTCACATATTAACAAAGTGATGGATATCTGTACACTAAATTAAAAAAAAAAATTATATACCTTATGTATTGTACCCTATATATTATTTATAAAAAGGCCCAATAATAGTAAATAAATGAAAAATAATCAATATTAATAAGAAAATTAACAATCATGATTTAAGTTATTAATTCTTGCTATATGTATATAAAATTATAATTGAGATAGATAATTGTTATGGATTGTCATTTCATTTGTAAATTTGTAATTGAATTGTAATCATAATGTATTCATATTAAAGAATGACGAATGATACACCTAAATCATATAAACTCAAAGCAACATGAAAGCAACCCGATAATCGGGTTGTAATTTGTTTGGATAGTGTACTAATGTCATATATTGCTTCTAAAAATGAAAACTTGGCAGGCCAATTTTTTAATTGTAGCTTGATTTGAATTTTATGCATTTTTATTTAGTTTGTATTGAATCTTATGACTTTAAATATTAAATAATATTTCATTAATACCAATTCTTCTATGAGGTCATTTCACAGTACAGTATCACTTTTCAATAGAAAAATATCAATTTAATTTAAGGTAAAGTGTATTTTTTTAATGTAAGATAGTATCACTTTAAGGTAAAATCGTAAAGGTTTGAAAACTAATATACTTTACCTTAAAAAGTGATGCGGTCGAATAATAAGACGATCTCACACAATTTTTTTATCTTTCGCACTCCTAAATTTATATATAATCCAGATAATAATATATACCTGTCAGATTTAAGTATTTGATATCTTCTCAATGTTTTTTCTATATGTTGGGTTAAGGTGATTAAATTCAATTAACAAACATGAGCTATTATTATGCATACTTTAATTTTATACAGTGCATGTATTTAAATCACATCATGTGTTATGTACTAATTATTTTGATTTGAATTTGAATTTTAAATTTAACTTTAATTTTTATATTTTTATTTTGTAACCCGTTAGTGACCTGTTATATATCCCAAAGTTGTCTATGGTTACCATATAAAATGAACCGTTTAATCCGCGATCCTATAGAGCAAATCATAATGGATTAGAATCATCTCGTTTAACATCTCTAATTAACATCAATTTCCAGGTGGTGTACCTAAGGAAATTCAAAGTCTCACCTCCTTGGAGTATCTTGGGCTTGAAAGTAATAACTTGACAGGTATATATAACTTAAATTAGATAATTATATCACACATTTTTATTTCCTGCTATTTTATAAAAAAATTTGCAGGTGACATACCAATAGAAATCGGACATCTCACGTCCTTGGAGTACCTAAATCTTTTTAAAAACAACTTGATAGGTATTGTATTTCATTTCTCTTATCATTCTATATAGAGATATTAAATGACCAACCCACCTAAAGAGGAGGGTTGATTTGTGCATTTTAGTTAACTTATATTATAATTTGATACAGGTCACATACCAAATCAAGTGGGAAATCTTACTTCTTTGAAAAAGTTGTTCCTTAATTTGAACTATTTAACAGGTATGTTTAACTTATTTATGTGAAAAAAACTTTATATAAATATGAGTACGCTTAACAATGTTTAAAAGAACATGCATGCATGTCATGTTCCCTTGATATATATAAAAATGAGTTAAAATTCGATTTGATACCGTAATTTTGGATTTTTCCGTAAAAGATCCCAAAAAATTTAGAATTTTTAATTTTGTCCCATAACTCTGCAATTGTTCCGAGTTTGGTCCTTTTGCCGGATTTTTCACTTTTTGTCACGTAACTTTGAGCTTTTACGCAAAAGGTCCCAAGAAAATGTGTGTCAATATTGTTTGTGGAATTTTGGCGATTTTTGGACCGAAATCGAATAATTATGGAGTTATAGGACAAAATTGAAAATTTTAAATTTTTGGGACCGTTATGAAAAGTTCAAGGTATGGGACCAAATTAAATTTTAACTCCAACAATAAATTCTAAATCAAGAAACAATTTTCTATTGAACTTTCTTTTACTTATCTTATTATACAATAACAAGTTGAAAATCACTTTTTATGAAAGAACTATACCCTTATTTTAATTACTTAACAAGTAGTTAGGTTTAACTTGATTAATTATATTTTTTTCTTTTAACTTGAAAAAGAAAATTATGTAATTATGAGTACGCACAATTCTGTTTGTTAATCTTATTTTTGACATGATTTTGAATTGGAGATTCTCTGATTACCAATTTAGTACATGCACGTCATGTGGCCTTGGTAAAAGAAATTCTAAGATGAAGTGGTATAGCTCAAGTGGTTAGAGCTCCACTACCCATGTTCAAAAGGTCATGGGTTCGAGTCACTATTTAACCGATAAAAAAATGAATTCTAAATGAAGAATTAATAACTATAAGTAATTTTCTAGAGTTTTTATTTTTTTAATAATTTTCAATATTATATTGTATTTGCAGAGGAAAAAATATTTTTGAAGGACCGTAACTTAGGGGTTGGCAAAATGAGGAGCGTAACTCTCCGAAGCTAACATTAATTTAAAGACAATAACTTTAAAAGTCACGAATTGAGTTCAAATCCACCCAAATCGGGCTAATTGGTGGACTTGGGCTTAATTCGGGTTGATTTGCCCAATGACCTAAATCCGGGCTGAATTTTGGCCCAATTTGGGTTGATTTGACCTACATTCGCGATTTTTAAAATTATTGTCGTTAAATTGCCTAGTCGAAGAGTTACAATCGTTATTTTGCTAACCCCTAAATTATAGTCCTTAAAAAAATTATTCCATATTTGTAGATATATTAAGAAAATTAGCTTGATGTACACTTCTTAAATTTATTTTGTAAATATATATATATATATATATATATATATATATATATATATATATATTATTTCTAGTATATATGAACAATGGATTCATAATATGTTTTAGCTTAGGACAATGGATCTTAATGATAACAACTTGATAGGTAAATTTGTGTTAAAAATGTTTTGGTCCCATAACTCGCTCGATGTCCAATCTTTGTCCCAAAAGTTTAACTATTTCGATTTAATCCTAATATTAAAAAATATCAAACTTTGGCCCCAAAGTCAACAAAAATTGAATCGGAGTCATTTTATATCACGTGAGAATTAAATTTGTGGCCAAAATTAGACAAGAATCAAGTTATTGGTCCAAAATTTGACATTCGTGCGACACAAAATATCAATGTTTTTAATTTTCTGTTTATTTTGAGACAAAATTGTAAAAACTTTTAATATTCAGACCCGATATATCAAAATATTTAAAAATTTCGGGATCATATTATTGATTAGTTATGAGACCAAAAAACTTTTTAACTCGAAATCGAACGCCTTTCTCATATAGATCCGGTCAAATTTACATGTTTTAATTAGCACATTAACTTGATTACAGGTGGTATACCAAAAACAATTGAAAATCTTACCTCTTTGGAGGAACTAGGACTTCACAGTAATAACTTGACAGGTACATATAACATGAACTGGATAAATATATTCGATTCAAATTTTATTTTTAGTTTTTTGCTGTCTTATTATAACAAATCTACAGGTTACATTCCAAATGAAATTTGGCGTCTAAAGTCTTTGAAGTCCCTAAACCTTTTCAGTAACAATTTGATAGGTATTATATTCCACTCCTCTCATCATCCTCTATAGTACAAAATAAGAACATAAATTGTTTGGAGATTTGATATTACTTTATTATTTCTATTTTCGTGATTTGGCTAGGGTAAGCTAGCCCTTGCTATATAAGAGAGCTTTTACTGCAAGGGAACCTCGCCAAATATTATCGAAGTGGTTTTTGCGATGGCTATTTTTTCGCCGCTAAACCCACATCAAATTGATTTAGCGAGGGTTTCCGGCCCTCGCCATTGCCCTCGTCGACACAAGTATTTTTTGTTTTCTAGTCAAAATATATAAATATTGACCAAATTTTCAAAATAAGAATTCAGATTGAAAAATCACAAATTTCACATTTTTCTTGTTCAATGAACAATTGAGAAAATAAAAGAGATGGAAAGAAATTAGAATTTTTGACAAAAATAATTTATTAAAAATATGCATAGGGTCATTTTTTTAAGGACATTAACTTTGGGGATGACAAAATGAGGATCGATCGTAAATTTTTAAACCGACAAAATGAGGACCGTAACTTTTCGGACTAGTAATTTAAGGACCATAACTTTTAAAAGTAACAAATATGGGTCGAATAAACCCGAAACAATCCAAATTGGGCCCAAATGCAACTTGAATTCGAACCAGATTGGGCTAACTGGCCGAATTCAGCCCAAATTGGGCAAATTAGCCCGATTTGGGTTGATTTGGGTAAGAGAATTAATATAAATGAATTAATTCCACATATCTCTACAAGTTCAGAATTTTGGATGACGTAAAATTAATTTGACTTCAATCCTACCACTTTTTGAAGTTATTGTCGGTCTGAAAAATACGGTCCTTATTTTGTCGGGTGAAAAATACGGTCCTTGTTTTGCCACCAAAGTTACGGTTCTTAAAAAATATTTTTCTCATTTGTCATATTTCATCATTGTTATTTTATTGTCAATATCATATTGTTCTCAATTATCGTATTTCATCATTGTAAATAATTTAGATTGTATTTTGTAAATATCAAATTTATTTTGTTATTGTATTATATTTATACAGGTCACGTTCCACAACAAGTTGGAAATATCACTTCTTTGAAAGAATTATACCTTAGTTCTAATTACTTAACAGGTATGTTTAATGCATTTATGTATTTTTTTTTTTTTAAATGTGAAATTGTGAATTTTGGTGTTGTCCTCCGACAATGGTAACAAAGTATACTTTTCCAATGATGAATTGCTAACTTCACTAGTTTGAGCAGTGAACTCATAACTTACTTATAATTTGGTTGGTCTTATTTTTCAGGTGTAATACCTTCCACCATTGAGAATCTTGTGAATTTAAGCAAAATAATACTTTATTCCAACAAATTAACAGGAGAGATTCCATCAACCATCTGCAACCTTAGATCTCTTCAATATCTCCATCTATCAAATAACTTGTTGGAAGGGCCAATTCCAGAATGCTTAGGAAACATGAGCAAATCTTTGCAAATCTTGCATTTGAAGGAAAACTACCTTGATGGCCTCATTCCTATGTCAATATTCACAAATGGTTGCTCTCTTCAATCTCTCAACCTAAATAACAATCAATTTGGAGGAATGTTACCACGATCCCTTGCCAATTGTCGACGACTTGAAGTTCTTGACGTTGGAAACAATGAAATACAAGACACGTTTCCCTTTTGGATGGAGACTCTTGGTGAGCTTAAAGTCCTTGTCTTGAGGTCTAATAGATTTGGTGGGACCCTTTTACTACGCCCGTCAAGGACTACGACTGCACCATTTCACGAGTTGCAAGTGTTCGACATAGCCCAAAATTCGTTTACGGGCTCTTTGCCCGATAGATATTTGAAAAGTTTTAGAGGCATGATAGATGTGAAGGTAAATATGACAAACAATGAGGGGGTCAACATATATGATGAAACAATGGAATTTGTTATCAAAGGTTCGGAATTACAATTGGAGAGAATCTTGAAAACCTTCACAACAATCGACATGTCTGAAAACAACTTTAGTGGCAATATTCCGGAATCAATTGGGAAGCTTAATTCTCTAAGGTATTTGAATTTGTCACATAATAATGTCACAGGGCTTATACCTTCATCTTTTGGAAATATGGTTACACTTGAATCATTGGATTTGTCATCAAACCAATTGGATGGTGAAATTCCTTGGCAATTGACAAACTTGACGTTTCTTGCTAAATTAAATCTTTCGAGGAATAATCTTGTCGGGCGGGTACCTCAATCGCAACAGTTTTCTACATTCGAAAATGATTCGTATGTTGGAAACCAAGGATTGTGCGAGTTTCCACTGACGAGAAAATGTGAAGAGGGGACGTCCCGGAAGAAGAAGGTGATGAGGATGACTCCTCGGGTTTTCTTGATGGATTAACAATATGGCAAATTGTTCTTTTGGGGTATGGGAGTGGTTTTGTAATAGGAGGTAGTATAGGGTATATCATTCTTGGATATGGATGTCCTAAATGGTTGGTGGAAATGTCTAATGGCGTTGCCTACAATTTTAAGAGAGAGAGGAGGATCAAAGCGCGACGTTGTAATATTGGGGGTTAATATCAAGAATTGTCATGTACGTTAGGTTGAGTCCAATTTAAGTCCCGAATTTTGTTACTTTTTTCAATTTTTGTCTTTTTTGGTATGTCACTCTTACAAGTGTCCTCACAGTGTCACCTGCATGCATCATGCATGCAGATGAGTTATGGGATACCGGATTCCACCAAGTGTTGAGTAGAAGAGTTGACCCGGTCTTGCGTCCGATCCCGACAACGTGTGTCCTAGACATGTGATGAGATTTTATTATAGATTAGAAAATATTAGAAATTGATTTAGATTATTTAATTGATTTAGTTAGTTAGATTATAAATTGATTTATTAATTAATTAGATTAGATATCCCACTTAATTAGGAATTTGGTTATCAAACTCTATATATTGTACTCTTGAGAATTATGAAAGAGGAAGGAAAATAGAATAGTATTTTGACAAATTAATGTCAATTTATCTTTCGAGAGCTTGCTAGCTCGAGCTAGGGCCTCGATTGTGGTTTCGTATACTTGCCGGCCCGAGTCGGAGCGACAAATTTACGATGTGGAAATCGCGGTTCGCATCATTGGTGCTCTCGTTGAGAGTATTTTGAACCGCGATTGAAATATGAATACTTTCTAGCCCGAGCTAGAGTATCGGCTTGAGTTTCGTTGCTTGCCAACCCGAGTTGAGGCATCAAATTTACGTAGGTTTGAGGAGTTCGTTGCTTGCCAACCTGAGTTGGAGCATCAAAATCATCGATCCTAATTCGCGGTTCGGTTGAGAATCATGCGGGCGTGATTTTCGATCTTAACCTTGAGGACAAGGTTCGTTTCAAAAGCGGCGGTAATGATGAGATTTTATTATAGATTAGGAAATATTAGAAATTGATTTAGATTATTTAATTGATTTAGTTAGTTAGAGTATAAATTGATTTATTAATTAATTAGATTAGATATCTCACTTAATTAGGGAATTGGTTATTATGCAAACTCTATATATTGTACTCTTGAGAATTATGAAAGAGGAAGGAAAATAGAATAGTATTTTGACAAATTAATGTCAATTTATCTTTCGAGAGCTTGCTAGCCTCGAGCTGGGTCTCGATTGTGGTTTCGTATGCTTGCCGGCCCGAGTCGGAGCGACGAATTTACGATGTGGAAATCGCGGTTCGCATCAACATGCCCAACCGCCGAAAATCGCCGGCTTCGGTTTGCCATTTTGGAATCGAAACCAACCGACGGTTCAAGGTTTAGGTTCCGATTTCTAGCTTTTTTCCTTTTTCCTTTTTTTTTAATTTTTAATTTTTTATCTTTTAATCATGTTATGTGCATTGTTATAACTTAGAATTAATATTAAAAATAGTATTACAACTTTACAAGTTACAAACTTATATTACATGTGCAAATTAATTTATCTTACATTGAAATTGAATTTAATTTATCTTATACATTGCAAGTTTGCAATTTGAAACTTAAAATTAAATATTTGAAATTGAAATATAAATGAATTTATTCAACTTAAAATATAAATGAATTTACAACTTACAAAAATATTCGAAATTGAAATGTTACAACTTACAACTTTAGAATATCAAAATTAAAAATATTACAATTTAGAATATTGAAATTAAAATATTTCAAATTTACAACTTACAAATTACAACTTTAGAATATGAATCAATTATAAATTAAATACAATTAAAGGGAAAGGGGAGGGATTAAAGAAATTTGACTTGAGCTTAATTTTAATAAATTAACTTAGAAATTCTATGTCCATAACTTAAAATTAAAGTGTCTACGTATCAAATTAGGAATCAAAGTCCACGTAGTTCTCTTTACCTCAAATAAATTGAATTAAAGGGAAAAAAAGTCTTTTCATTCATTAGCTAAAAAATAGAAGGGCTAACTGGCCCGGCTGATTATTAGCACTGACAAGTTAATATGACGGCCCAGGTTATATGCACTCACTTTTTTATTGAGAACACTCACGTAATGAAAACATCCACCAATTATTGAGTATACTCCCCATTAACTCTCTAAAATACCCTTTATTATTCAATTTCTGAAAAATTTTAAACCGCTTGAATAATTTTTACGAAAATATGTCTTTTTTTTTAAATTATTTTCGAAAATTAGGCTATTTTTTGCAAAAAAAAAAAATAATCGAAAGTTGGTCACATTTTCATAAAATCAGACTAGAAAAATTTATAAAACTCAAACACCAAAAAATATTTATCGTCGTATTTACGTTCATTAGCATCGAAAACAACTCAACAACAACAAAATTAATATAACAAATAACAAATAACACACAAATATAATACAAATAAGGTGATAAGAATATTTTTGTCATTACACATATATTTAACTTTTAAATTATCTTAAGTGTGTATTCTCAATAAAAAGTGTGTGCATATAACCTGGCCTAATTAGACTTGGGTGGATTGCTCCACTATTGTCGGGCCGGCCCAATAGCTAATAATTAAAAAAAAAAAAAAACTAAATTCCACTTTATTTATTCATTTATTTTACTTTTAGAAAATTGCATTTTATCTCTCGACTCTTGCTATCCATGATGAACGGATTCTCTTAAATATATCATGTTGTTGTATTATATTAGATTTTTGCCGTGCAATGCACGGGCCGTTGTTGTGGTTGTTTTGTTTTTTAAGTTTGTAAAAATAAGTGAAACATATCAATAGCAGAGGCTTTTGTTGTGGTTGTTTTGATTTTTATGTTTGTAAAAATAAGTGAAACATATCTATTTAATGACTTTTTGGCCGCTCGTGTGTTCCATTATCTTTTATGGCTGTGTTTGTCTACGAAATAAGATTTGATAGCTATGAGAGTCATGCCCCCAAATAAAACTATACATCTACGCTAAGCCGCCCATTTTTCTCGACTCAAAACCTTCAATTTGGCTCAAGAAAATAAACAATCGGTGATTAATGATGTTTCTTTTTATATTAAGTTCAACAATTGTACATATAACTTTAAAATTAATGCAATATCTTTTTTAATATGAGAATATGGTGTGTGAATTGTAGGAAAATAATCAATTTGTTATAATAGCAAAAAAGGTCAAATCAAATCTAAAATGAAAAATAAATTTTCATGTCCGTGTTTAAAACTCTATATGCCGACTTGTATTTCCCAAATCAACTATTGTTGATAACCTTCACCGCAATTCATCTCTACCTCAATTTACATCTCTCCCTCATCCTCTCCATTTAACATTACTCTCAATCTACACAAAAGAACATAACTCAATAGGGTTGGAAACAACACCGTTCTACCATTTCGTCATGTCAATCTTTCTTCATGGAATTCTTGTTGAACACTAATGATCCGATTAGGAACGAACCAATATTTCAGCTATCTCAAAGAAACTATACCTTTTCTCGTAATCAAACTAAAACTTGACAATGATCAACTTCCCTTCCATCGTAGGCTTATCAAGCCCTGGAGCCTTCAACTTTCCGCCACTTGTTAAAAATAATGAGAGTTTTTCGTATCTCACCGAAGTTTTCAATAACAACTGTGTTGCATCTCAATCGACATCTCATCTAGCGATTGATCGAAATCTGAATTGCAGAAGATTATATTATTATGAAGTTATTAAAAACTATACCATCACATAAACATAACGATGACTCAAACTTTAACATTCATCTAAAAGTAATTTTCCATAGACTTGCTCATGATAAAAAGCTACATCAACGCCAATATAAAACAACTAATCATATGACATATCATTAAAAAAATGTAAATTGCACAAATGCCAAAACACACAATTGGTAGTCAAAGCAGCGAGAGTTCTTATAAGGCGAACAAAGTGAAAAAAATACTTTGATGGTAATAGAAGGTGCATACATGGAGTATGTAGTCAACACAAAATTGCAAAAATAAAGGCTAGAATCATAGCGGGACCAAACCATCTTAATCAATCGATTTGCATCATGATATTTTTTAAGTAAACATAAAGAAGAAGATTAGTGCAAAAATACAATCTTAGAATGAAAAATAATCAATAAAAATAAAAGGAAAATATATTAACCCACAATTACAAGAGACAAAGATAAAAGACATAACGAAACAAATATTCTATCTCTTCAAAGAAGATTAGTATCCTGATCTATGAGAAAAGAAAAATAGGAAGATTATTATTTTAATAAATTTTGCGTTAGCATAATACAAAAATAAAATTTTAATTGTAAAAGATTTTTGAATAACAAACAGTGAATGTGAATTAATATTGTGTCCCAATTTCAACTTCAATTCTTTTTTATATAATTGATTGTATTTTCAATCAAGCCCAAAATTAAGCGTAGAAGGCTCCTTTCCTAAGGTCAATTATGCAAAATTAAAGGCACCCACCGCTCAACCCTCAAAAGTCGGCCTCTCTGTCACCGGTTCTTAGTCCGTAGTTTAAATTTACACGTGAAGCGTGAAAAAAAAACCCTTAATGTTTCAGAGAAGGAAAACTTGTATATTAAAACAATCGATATTAAGCTATTGTAATTTTCTATTTTAAGTGCCGCTAACCAATCACATGAACAACACATAATTTTTTCTTCGGTCCAAGTACACAAAAACTCATAGTCGATAGACAATTATCTCTAATCCAGGTTTTTAAGAGAGATTTTAACATCTAATTACTTTACAAGAGACTATGAAAATGATAATGTGGATTAGCTATACCGTTTTCATACACCACCGCTTGTGAATGAGGAACAAATAAGAAACTCTAAATCTATCTTATTGCCAAGACACTGAGCTGACAACTTCAAGCATAGTGACAGAAACAAATACTTCCTCCATCCTCAAACTTCACAAAATTGATAAAATACACAGTTTTCACATGCCTACAAATTAATCTATATGCGAGGAAATAAATAGGTAATGAGCGCCAAGTTGGTTTCTTCCTATGCAATTGAAACACATCCGAATTCCAAATATCAATTTGCAATCGTGGTTCAAATCCAAAACCCCGAAAATAAAAAAATTTAAAAACAAAAAAATGAATAACTCGAGATCAACCTTAGATCTCATCAAGATTGCGAACAAAATCAACGTCGTAATTTAGTTTTTTTTTTTTTAAACTTACCAGATACGAAACCAAAAACCCCTTGTTTGAAAAAAGTGAGAGAAGAGCTCATCGTAGAATCAAATCATGGTAAGTGGTGGTGACACCGATGGGATCAAATGCAACGAACGCGTTCATAATTCGGGAAAAGTTGGATCCATTACACCAACAAAAGCCCTATAAGCACTACTGCTTTCGCATAATTTTTGCTTGAAATCAAAATTCATTGAAAAAATTGTCGAACATAAATCGCAGAAACTCCTAGGACTCCAACAGTTTGGAGACATAGAGCGACGAATGAAAACATGATAGAGTGAAGCGGCGCTAGAAAAAATAAAATACTAATATGTTTATAATTAATAAACAAAAATTAAAAAAAAACACATGTCGGCTTGTAGACGTGCCACATGTTAGCTTTTAGAGGAGGGTGATCCTCCTATTATATATATAGATTTGGAGTAAAGGAACGATGAGACAGCCCAACTCAATTCACAATTTTTTAGTTATTTTAAATCAAAATAATTATAATTAAATTTTGTCTTTTGGAAAAAAATTAGTACATGATATTACTAACTAATCGAGTGTTCGAACAGATAATTCAATTAATCAAATTTCAATATTGCAAAAATTTATTATAGGTTAATAAAGTTCTACTAGATAATAAAATAAATTATATAAACCAGTTGCACAAATTTTATTATATTTGAATTTTATTTAATAGTTGATCTTTTTATTTCACACTATTTTTTTTCTCTTCTTATTTTTCTTTTTCTTCTATCTTGTGCCCATATTCTTTTATTTTCTTTCTCCCTCGTGCAGCCTTTTTTCGTTCTTAATAATTTTTTTAAAATTATATCAATGAATTTTTGTTGGTCTTATTCTTTCTTCTTGGACTAATAGTATTGCTCTGCTCATCACCTTGTGATATACTCCATGGGGTGGAGAATTGGCATGAAAGAGACGCTTTTGGAGATTTTTAGGGATTTTATAATACGTTTTATTTTGAAAATTTCGTATGTAAGTGAGTACACAATTATTGGTATTGAAAGGATGATACGGCCGAGAAACAGAAATTTGCAATTTGAGGAGTATAGTCTAAATCATTTTATTTATATTAGGATTTTTTATGGGTGTTTTCTCATTTATATGCTTTTCATATTAACTACATCTCAAATGACAAGATCAAACTTCGAAAAATGGATTACATTAGGTTACATGTCATATTTTAAATGATACAACGTAAGTATGAGATAAGTTGATTAGGGTATCAACTTATAAGATGGTTAGTATTTTAAAGACTAAGTTGTATATGCTTTAAAGACCAAAAGAACATTAGAAAAATATCGGTGTACTTGAAGACTCAAGGTCAAGACAAGTTGGTTAGACGATAAAATGGAGTTTAATCGCAAAGTTAAAGAACTAAGGTTGCACACAAAGTCAACTGAGTAGATATATTAACAACCTTATCTACCCAACATGAACCAATAAGAAGTCAACTACAAAAGTACGAATCGACAAAAATATGAAGACAACGATAAACGGTATAATCGTACAAGCTAAAAACTAGATGTTAATGGTAAAAGACGTCTAAACAACTAATTCTAAAGACGACACTACACTAAATATAGTACTTCCTCCATTCCAATATAAATTTCTCATCTCTTTTAAACACAAAAATTAAAACAAGTGATAAAATAATAAATATTTAACAAATTTGTGCAAAATCGTTAAAAAAACTTAGGCTCCATTTAGATGAAGTCATTTGAAATCAAGAGATTTAAGAATAATACACCATATATTTACAAATCAAAATGGAAAAAAACTAAATGAATGGATTTGATTCATACAAATATTACTTATAAATGAGAGGATTTCAAATACCCAACAAAACCTAATCATTTGAAATCCTCACTTCTTTCACTTGTGTTTAATATTTGGTGAATCAAATCCATTAATTTAAACTTTTCTCCATTTTAATTTGAGTGAATCAAATTCATTCTATCCAAACGGAAGACGATTGTTTGTGCAAAACATTGTTTCCCTCGGATGTCCATGCATACATTCTTGATAAGTTTTAAGGGATGAAAGCCGCCATTAATAACCAAAAACTAACTTTATCCACTCATACAAAAACCCCATCTCCATCTCTTGGAGAGGAGATGAGCAAAACCCCAAAATGCAAGCTCTCCAAACCCTCCCCTTCTTCAAAACCCTCCTTCCCCTCCCTTCTAAACCCCTGCTTAAACCCCACAAATCCCACTTCCCTTCAAAGCCATTGAAGCCGCTCCCCTTTTTCCCCCGCGCCTACTCCTCCAACGAGTACCCAGTCGGAGATGACGACGCATTTCTCGCATCCTTCGGTCCCAAGGAGAAAATGTCGGAAGAGGAAGCTCGGAGACGCAACTGGATCGAAAGGGGATGGGCTCCGTGGGAAGAAATCCTCACACCCGAAGCTGATTTTGCGCGGAAATCACTCAACGAAGGCGAAGAAGTGCCCCTTCAATCGCCGGAATCAATTGAGGCTTTCAGAATGTTGAGTCCTAATTATCGGAAGAAGAAAATTGCAGAAATGGGGCTTACGGAAGATGAATATTACGCTAAGCAGTTTGAGATTAAGGGAGAAATTCCGGCGCCGCTTGAGACTTTGTGGAGTGGGCCTCTAGCGTTGGCCTTAGTGCCGCCCAGAGACTGGCCGCCGAGAGGGTGGGAGGTGGACAAGGAGGAGCTTGAATTCATTCGCGGTGCACATACGCTGCATTCTGACCTGAGATTGGACGGTGAGAATGTGGAGGAAAGGTTGGAGAAGGGGACGAAGGTGGAGGATATGTGCTTGGATAGGTATAAGGTATTCTTGAAGCAATATAATGAATGGGTGGAGGCCAATAGGGATCGTTTGGAGGAGGAGGCTTACAAGGTTACTTCTCCATTCTTTGGTTATCTGATGTTGGTAGTTTCTGTTTAATTTGAGAATGACACCCTAATACGTTGGAAGAAATGAGTGTTAATTTGTGCATTCTCTCACGCTGAGACCGTCTCACACGAATTTTTGTCTTCATTTAGTGTTTTTTGCTGTCATTTCATCTTGTGTGTGTGTGTTAGTGGTTGGATTGAGCTATTTATGTAATTTATTGTTGTATCTCAGGATGGTTCTCCTATTAGGTGCTTCTGCATAAAGTTAAGGAAAAGCTAGATATAAATAGTTGTGTTTATGTTGCCCATTCTTTTATAATGTTATGGTCTTTAAGCATTTTATTTTGAGGTATGTGTCCCTGTTTTACTCCGAGAAAATGGAAATTATGTTCATTTTTTTATTGACTAGAAGTTCGAGGATTCTCATTTTGACTGTAGTGGCTGATGCTAATAGATAGGATTGTGCTAAAGAGTAGCTGGTTCACTCTGATTAAAAGGGGCATGTATGTCCTTATATTATGTGCACTCGAGAAGAAACTCTTAATTCCATATAAGATAGTTAAGAAAGGGTGTTTGTTATTCCTGCAGGATGACCAAGATTATTATCCGGGCAGGAGAAAAAGGGGAAGGATTACAAAAAGGACATGGTAAGATGGATGTGGTGCTTTTTATCCTTATCATTTACGTGACTAGGCGATGAACTAATTGCTCCCCCTTTTTTATGGCCTGCAGTATGAGCTTCCATTTTATTACCCGACAGGTAAGTTATATTCACAGTTCTTCTTTTCCTTGATTTTTGTTATCCCTATTATTTAAAGTTATCCTTACTTGAGAAATCAAACCGGGCTCCTTTCCAGTTTTCATGCGCAAATTTCCTTTTTTTTTTAATAACTGATGGCCATATGATGCAAAGCTGTACTGTAAGTCCGTAATATTCGTTAATCGAGTTTCATCTCCTTATTTGTTCTTTTGTTTACTAGTTTGTTTATATATCCAACCAACAAAACAAAGTAAAATTTATGCTCCAGTGAATTGCCTTGCTTTGAAGAGAAGCACTTCGATAAATGGATATTGAGTTGATCTCATCCCTAAGAGCTAGCTAATAAGTAGGGTTGCCAAAACCATGTATATGAACTTTAGTGTATGTTTATGTTGGAAATGTCAATACTGAAGTTTTTTTTTTTAAAGATCTGTGCTGGTAAAGTGACTGCTGTGCATCTTTATCAAGGAGCATTTGTTGACATTGGAGGCGTGCATGATGGGTATGCATTATTTCTTCTGGGATTTTGTAAACAAGTGTTTTTGTTGATTCCTTTTCTTCAAGTTGAATCAATGGAGTATCTGTTTCTGACAATTCAAACGTTGACCTTTATTTATGCTTGTCATTTATATCTTCTCTATAATATATTATGATGTTTGGGGTACAATAATTAGGTACTTCATCTTTGACAATTACTAGTTAACATTTATAAACATTGTAATTGGGGCTAATATCCATAAGGTTAATTTTGTTTACTGCATCCATATGGATAAAAATTAGTAAACTACCACATGGATAATCCTTGCTGCGTTAACTTCTGCCTATCTCAAGCTAATTCTACTGGAGCTCATGTATTTAAACAGAACTTGTCCTTCAACTTGTGTAACTAACTTTCATACCTGTTAATGTTTTTCGTGATTCTATGCCTGCTTACGTCTAATTTCTCATCACTAGCCTTTTGTATTAAAATGATGGTGATGTTTTTGATATGGTTCAGTTGGGTGCCTATCAAGCGTAATGACTGGTATTGGATCCGACATCACATCAAAGTTGGTATGCATGTCATTGTTGAAATTTTGGTAAGTTATGCATAACTATGACTACTCTTCCATTCATCGCTTTTTCCATGTCATCCGTCTCTTTCAGTCTACTTCATTTATGTTTGATTTGGGATTTGAAAATTGGATTGGGATTTCAAATCTAAATCCGGTTCTATTTTGTATATTACTCTGTATGCAGGCCAAACGGGACCCTTATCGCTTTCGATTTCCTATAGAGATGCGCTTTGTCTATCCTAATATAGATCACCTAATGTAAGCTTCATATTCTCAAACTTATAGTTTCTGAGGCGTTGTATATCTTAGTAGTAATGTTCACAGTTAATTAGAGTTGTCTCCTTTTCTATGATTTTGTGCCTTTGCTGTTTGTGAACATATTGTATTTTGTACTAATTATTTCCCAGCTCATTTGATGTCATGTCTGATGTCGTGTTTGCAGATTCAATACATTTGACTTCCCCCAATATTCCACCGTGATGTAGCCAATCCAGATGAATTACGTGTGAGTAAATACTTCTTTGCTTGATGTTTCTGTTCAATGTGTGTTTGTTTGCAGGATATTACATAAGTTATTTTTCAAAAATAAATTTGTTTACCGATCTTACATATACTAATAACAGAGTGCTGGTTTGTCACCATCAACAAATTTAATCTATGAAATTCACTGCATTCATTGATATCTGAGTTCTAATAGTAGAGTGCTAATATATATACATTTTTATAAATGGAAGAGAATATGCGTTCATATATTTCTCATTACTAACATATTGTGTATGGTTCAGTATTTTGTGGTTTTTTTATTCAAGGAGATTTATATCATCTCGAATATTCTTTGTATGACAATAGAAACTTCCAGTTTATGTTGACTTGGCTTCTTTTCTTTTCTTATCTGAACTTTTATCGGACTTGTTCAAATCGTATTCTAATGCATCACTGCCTAATAGATCTCTTAGATCAAGATATTCAAGCCAAATTTCAGTTTTGTGTTTATGCATTGTATGTATGTTCCTTTTGCAGCGTGATTGTGGAAGACCTCCCATTCCTAGAAAGGATCCTGGAATCAGATGGGAGGAGGAACCTTTGTTATCAAACCACCCGTACGTTGATAAGGTAGCGTAAATTTATTTAACTTAGAGTTTTTCAATTGTTTCAAAGAAGACCTATTAGTCATGAGACTCATTGCAAGGTATTGGAAGCACACATTTTTAATATTTCTCATGACATTAACATATTTGGCTGAAATTTTACTTTTAGATTAGTTTTCTCTGTCTTGTTTTAGAAATTAATGAGTCGTTGGGGTTTTCTCTACACGATATTTGTCATTGTGGGTTCTTTGGATGGTTGCCTATACCTAATAACTAGCATAAGCTTAAACATAACCATATTACCAATTTTAACCCAAGGGGTTGTTGGCCTGGTGGTGTAGGCTTGGGATATAGGAGTATGCTCCTCTCTACGTCTCAGGTGCCATCAATTTCTATGTTGGACCAGTCCATACAAAGCTTTGCTTTGACTTCAATTGGCCCCGCTAGACCCTAAACCCTAAACCCTAACTATTATAATGTAGACTGTATCATATTATGTATGTAGCATGTATGAGTTTCTGCCCACTAATTACATAAGTTTCCGTTGGTCTTCTTGACAATTCTGTGTTTTCATGCAGATATGGAAGATATTTAATGCTGAACAGATGATCTTGGACGATCTGGAGGCCAATCCCGATAAATATAAAGGCAAAAAGTTAACAGAATTGACCGATGATGAAGAATTTGATGAAGAAAACAGTATAGAGCATGGAAAAGCTTATTATAAGAAGACAGTAGTTCCCAGAATGACATTGGTAAGTATTTCACAATTTTCATCCTGTGGTTAATTTTCGGAAAAATATATGTGACATTTCTCAGTACTCACTGGCAGAAAGTAAGCGTAAAAGAACTTGATTTGGAAGCTGCACTTGCCGAGCGTCAGGTATGTATGCCCTTCAATATCACCATTTTCCTGCAAATAAGCTTTTATTCCTCTTTAAACAGCTTTTGTTATATACTGGGATCAGGTTGATCTGCACAATTTAGTAAGATTATTCAGACTCCATTACTCACTTCATTTTTGTTTTCTTTGACTAAAGCCAAGGACTTAGGACTGCTATAATATTTGGTTTCCAAATTGGATAATATCATTTTTGGTCCTAAAAGTACGCTTATACTCCCACATTTGATCTCACCGTTAGTTGACCATCCATTGATTGACAATATCAACTATCAGCGGGTGCTAAATATAACTTTTAGAAGTTCTTTGATTTATTTTTTTACAATTACATTTAAGTCACTTCATTTTTTGTTTGCTTTGACTAAACCAAAAGACTTGGGCTGGTATTATTATTTGGTTTCCTAATGGGATAATATCATTTTGGTCCTAAAACTATGCTTTTACTCCCACATTTGGTTTTACCGTTAGTTCACCATGATATCAACTATTAGGGGTGCTAAATATAATTTTTAGAAGTATTTTTTTAATAATTACATTTAAGCACAAAACTTTAAAATAAGCATGCCCAAATAATTGATTCGGTTTGAATAAAAATGTTCTTCCAAGATCAAATTTGATAATGTGTGAAAGAGAGAGACCAAAACTGAAAAAAGATAACTTTAAGGGACCAAAATGATACTCCCTTCTTCCCCTAATAATTTTCACACTTTTCTTTTCGGGACCTAGACAACTTTTACACCCCTAAAATGGAAAACTCTCTATAAACTTCTCTATAAACTTTACCCTCACAATATCCACAATTTTACACAAAATGTCATTACTTTTCGGTCCACGCATACACATAATCCAATAAATTTATTTACCTTAATACATGAAAGTTTACAAAATTACCCCTCAAAACACCAAACAGTACTCTCATTTCTAAAAATTGAGCCCCTCCCTCCTATAAAAGCTTTTAGGGACGGGAAAAGTATTAATCATTTCCAGATTGTATGAATGATGCAACGCAACTAGCTTTATGTTGATCCTGCTATTAGTTGTCCTACCCCATTTTGGATATATCATATTTTTTCAGTAATCTACGTAGGGTTAACATTCCATGTGTTCTCAGAAACTTTACTTCAATGCATGCATCTCTTGTCCGTGTGTCATTAAAAAAGGCTTGTTTCTACTTTATTTCAGCTCCTTCGTAGACTAAAGAAAGAAGCTGAAGAAAGAGGAGAGACGCTCAAAATTACCAAGCTTAGGCGAAATGAGGAAATGGATGAATATGATTTAGTCCATTGGCGCAGATCATTTGAAGAAAGAGAAGCTCTCCTTCGAGATATAAGCTGGTAAGATTTTGTCTCTAAACTTATTCCGACTGTATCATGAATTTCTCCATATTATCTCTGCTACTTTGTTTCTTTTTTGTTGATAGTGCACGTGTTAAGCTACTACTTCTTCCGTACAACAAAGATAGTCTTCCTTTCTATTTTCGTGTGTCCAAAATTATAGTCTTGTTTTCTTATTGAAAACATTATATATTCTTCAATTGACAAAAGTCTCCCTATTTAACACACTTACTTTTAACAAAATTTCAATGAATATTTAATTTTTGAGTCATCTTGTGTAATGTTAAAATAGGAAGAATGTAGGAAATTTCTCAAAGTCTATCTTAGTGGTATGAAGGGAGTAACACTTATATGACATTCACGAGTAACACTTGGATACACCAGTTGCACCGTTGAACTGGTTTACAACAGATACTGCTCAATGAAACAACAGATACTGTTCAATGAAACAACTAATACTGGCCAACTAATATCATTAAAAATGCACTTGAATTGCATGGTACAAAGTATTTGCCAACATTCACAGAACGGTCAACATCTAATTGTTTCTCTTTCGCTTGCCTTTCAAGGCAATCCGCGTGAAGTATTCTAAGTCTACCATAATTTTAGGTCCATCTATTTGGCTAAAGAAGAATCACTTGAATATGGAGAGGCATTCCGTATTTGGTAGTCAAGTTGTTTGTTGCTAATCTTGTTGTATAACTTGCAGTCGTCAGGCGCTTGGGCTTCCATTGGAAGAACCGGGTAGGTACGTGGACCCAAGCTTCTTCGGAAAGGACCAATATGACCCTGATAGTCCCTTGTATCAATATGACTACTGGGGGAACCAAAGAATTCTGAGAAGAGCAAGCAAGAACGAGTGACAGATGCTCACAACAAATCAATTGTGGGAAAGGGAAGCGTTTGGTATGAAATGTCGTATGAAGATGCCGTCAAGCAGCAAATGGAGAGGGAAAAACGTGGAATCAAACCGACAGAGTATGATGATGAAGATGATTTGAAAAGGGATGATGATGACGATTTACGATGATGATGATGAATTTGACGAGTACCTTTACAGCGTATTGGGCACTCCAAGTGCTACTGCGTCCAACCAGCCTCATGTTAATGGCACTGAATCTTCAAGACTATCAGATGAAGGAATGTTTGAGGATTAGTTTTCAGCTGAGAAATAATTTTTGTAGGTGTACATACAGGGTATGATTATACAGTTGGACAATGGAGATAACTATTTATTGGGCCTTCCCATATCTATGAAATGTACCTCACACTACTCACCTCCACAACGCAAAATTTTGCTTTACATTAACATTTTACTAATACCCTGCAAAAGATAGATATATATATATATATATATATATATATATATATATATATATATATATATATATATATATATATATATAGCTTTCTTATTGTGACAATCTTATGAAAATACACCCTAATATTTGGAAAGTGTTGTGTTCTAAAATTCTATTCTCGAATATAATAACTTGGTTGTGTTGTGTATTGATAACTATTGCGATCCACTCAGAAAGATCGAACCACAGAATTGAAAGTGAAGAAAAGAGATGAACTGAGAGAGAGAGAAAAGTTGGATTCTCAACTCTACTTTTTGGGAGAGATCTATCAAGTTAACAATTTAATACAGGTAAAATTATTTTTAGCGGGATTTGAACTAAGAATATGAGTGCAAGTCAAAAACTCTAATAACAAACTCCCAACTGAATGGAAGTAAAACGGAAGCGCACTCCATAACTGAATCTTATAAAGGAAAATTACGTCATATTGCCAAAAAAAACGTTAAGCGTCCGTTTGGTAGACATGTTTATCAATAAGATAAGGACCTAGTTTAGCCTAAATTATGTCCTTATCTTATTGCTAAACATGCCTACCAAACGGACACTAAAAGTTTAAACAAACAACACAATTAACAAATGAAAATTCTATTCCAAGCTGTGAAATCACATGGCAACAGCTTAGAAATTTATTTTTACTATCACCTCCATCCACATATACAATTACCGTCACATTTACTATAAAAGTACTTGTACATAATAGTGATAGTGCATGATAATAAAATTAGATTTCATAATATGCAACCGTTCACATAAATTTTTGTCAATTTTTATTGCATTACTTTATGGGAATGTACCAAATTTTCAACGCTACATTTTTAAATTGTTTAATTTAGATTTTAATTTTAAAGTAATTGTTAATTATATCTTTTCATTATTATTTTTGTAGTTTTGTGTGATTTAAGTAAATTTTTTTATTTAATATTAAAAATAATTATTTTTGTATCTCAGTTAAAATAAACTAGTATTGTAGGTAATTTTAAAATAATATGCTATGAATTAAAATAATACACTTAAGTAAAAATATAACATAAAATAATACAAACATTACAATATGGATAGGATTACATGGAAGTACTACAAATAGATAAAAATACATTAAAAAAACATGCAATAGCAAACTAATAGATAAAAACAAATGATCATAAAAAATATAATAACTAATATATTTTTTTAATCAAGACCACTTCCCGATCCCCAAGATCCGGAAATTGTCCAAGCATACCTAACATGACATTACTAGAGGTTGTCATGCATACTTCTCTCCTTTATCGTTCTGCTCCAACCTCAATGTCATACGACGTTTGGGATCCTTAATGGAGTCCAAATTCATATTTAAAACTTTGTCGTCTTGCATCCGATGATGAAATTGAAGTGATTCTTTTTCAGTTGATTTTTTCTTTTTGTTTTTTTTATCGGTAAATATTTGTTTCCAAGGGAAATCGAACCCGCATCTCCCACAAAAGTGAAGAACCCGATGGCCGATGGCTTAGATTTTTTCTTTTTGTGTTGTACTTCAATAGCGCGATCTCATGCATTTAAGTGGCGCAAATAATCAAATTATTTTTTATGGAACCCAATACCAACACAGAATATTTATATATTGTAGTATTGTACGAGTAGTTAATTATATTAATATTGGAATCCATAAGAAATCTACCATCAAACTCCATATCAAAACCGTACACACACACATATATATATACACACATGTTTAGTAAATAATTTTCTAATTGTTGAACTGCAATAAGGTAGAGCAGTGTTTGTAGACTAAAACCTAAAACAACCAAGAATGAGTTAATATTCAAACTCATAATCACCACACAGCTATTAAAGAATTTGATGTAGATCCTCAACTTACAAGCTTAAGTTGCAAACCTTACAAGATATGCATATACATGTTGTAGGCAGAAATCAATCTATATACCTCTAGAGCCAGGAACATGGATCCACTGGAGTTCAATTTCGACTTCTCCGCACTCCACGTTCCTCAGTCGGAGGCACATCTCTTGCACTAGATGCCCATCTTTCCACACAACAAAACTCTCTTCGGAAAGGCAGTTAGACCTCGCTGGTTGTGTTTTCGTTATAATTGTATTGTTTGGAAGACCCTCCAGTTTCATTTTCACCGCTTCTATGAATGGTCGAATATCAAACTCTGCGTCTCCCATCCTGTCGTCCATGCTGAACGTGTCGTGGTCATACACTGTCTGCAAAATCGTACGCAAAGAATCAGCATTTATGTCTTACTTGAATTGACAATTAGGAGGAATTATTAGTTGTGTACACTTGCACTGTACAACTAGTGTACGAGAGTGTTACTCTTTGAAAGACGAAAACTTGTATGCACCAGGGTGCACAGTGCAACTCAAGTGTATTTTTAAACGATAAAATTAATTGTTTTACTAAAAACATTAGTGCTTTCACTGAAAAGTATTAGTTGTGTACAGTTGCACCGCATAACTGGTCTGCAAACGTGTTACTCTTTGAAAGACAAAAACTTGTATGCACCAAGTGCATCGTGCAACTCAAGTATATTGTTAAATGGTGCATACAAGTAATACACACCCATATTCCTTTTTATCATAATGATAAAGGCAATTAAAGGGAGCTCACCAGAAAAACTGGAAGATTAGGATCAGCAATAGAAAGTGTCAAGTCCTCATTCCACTCAGGATTGACATCCTTGTGTACAACACGAGTCTTCAACTTCTGCACCGAAGGTCCGAAAGATAAAATTAAGTAAAGAAAAGCAGCAGAAATAAGTATGATAAGCAGATCATGATAGGAAGATCAGGTCATCAAATGATGTCGCCGCATTCCCCAGATTGTTGGATGTACAGCCACTTGGCATCATTTTGATGGAGAGAGTACAATTTAGTTGCATAAAAGGAATATATCCAAAGACTGCCAATTATTAAATTTGATAGTATCTATAGAGATTGTAGTTGATAGTTTTGTGAATTATCTTCTTCAATGCACTCTTTCATAATTTTGTGCAAAAATCCAGCCTATAGAAAATGGTATCTAAGCTATGACAAATTCTTGTGTGAGACGGTGTAATGCTAGAGGTTTTGTGAGACGGATAAAAACTATTCCCTCCGTCTCATAAAAGCTTTCACACTTTCCTTTTTCACACCCTTAAAATGGAAAACCCTTTATAAACTTCACCCTCACAATTTTCACTAATTTATACAAATACCATTACATTTTAATCTCACATACACATAACCTAATAAAGTTTTTTACTTTATACATAAAAGTTTACAAAATCACGCCTCAAAACCTCAATCATTACTCTTTTTCTTAAAGTGTGTGCCCTACTACATATGAAAGCTTTTCCGGGACGGAGGGAGTATTAATCTTACTCACTTACCCAGAGTTTGAATGTTTCCTCTAATTTATGTGATTAATTTTGACCATCTCATATCTCATAAACTATATAATACATAGAACACAAATTACTGGTGATTGGAAACCATTAATGGGAAAACTCATTTCAAAGAAAAAGGGAAAAAGTTTATACAAAACAAATATGAAATATAAGCCTAACTTCACCAATGAGCATCATTAAAGGAGAAAAAAGAACAAGACTAAAACCCAAATTAGAAAGAAATCCACCAAACAAAATGGGTGCCATCAAGAAGGTTTGAAAACAACAACAAATTATTCATGCCAGAATCACAAGAAATCATAAAGAAGGTAAACAACTAAAACAAAAGGAATCAGAATTCACAGAAACAAAAAACAAAAGTCAACCCATCTAACTTAGTAAAAAATCAAGAACATCACTTAAAAGGCACAAGCCCTAAAACCCTTAAACTAAGAATATGATCACAAAAATCGAAATTAACTTCACTAAAACAGCAAATTCACTGGAAACTACAGCAGACTACATATAACCAAAATTACAAAACAAAACACAGCAAAGATTATGAAATATGTAAAGAGACGAACCTGTTTGGCCATTTTGATGACAACATAGGGATCACTGGTACGGACATCGCGAACAGCAAGATTGATGCCTTTCTTGACGCGGATTCTGAGAAGGCCCAACAGATTATCCATTGACGAGAGAAGTAGAAGCAATTTTCGGATTCGTTTAGAGTTGAGCCAAGATAACCAATGGCGTCTTCAGTCGCTTCAGATTATTGCGGAATTCAACGCAATAACTATGGAAGACAAAGACACCTGCTTTTGACATTGGATATTTTATTTTACTTTTTGTCTTTTTTGGTTAGTAGGTGGAATTATGGAAATGGAATAATCTAAGGCTGCGTTTGGAAAGGGCAACATCTACACTTTATTTATTTATTTTTTTTTTTGAAAGGGACATCTACACTTTATTTTCAACTAGATGACCTCCCGCGTATTACGCAGTATTTTCGTTAAATAAACTTTACAATATAATATATTATATATAATATTTTTAAATAATAATATATATATTAAAATAATGTATATGTATAAAAATTATAATTATAATATTAAATTTAAATAATGGTAATATTAATTGTTTGACAATTCATGCTAGAGATTAGAATTATTATAATTATGTGAAAGAATTTACTATAAGATTTATTTCAAATTTATTTTACAATTAATAAAAAAAGGAGACGATTAATAGAATTTTTTTATATAATTGATGCATAAATATTACTCCGAATAATATATGTATATCGTATATTTACAATAAATACTCCTATATATGATTATATTAAGTTTTTTTAATAAAAGTTGATACAACCACAATTTTTCTTACATACATTTATAGGCTTAAGTTAAATATAATTTTATATTTAAAAATTGTCATATGATAATATTTTTAGATATAAAATAGATATTTAAAATATTTAAAGATTTATATATTAAATTATTTATTAAAAAATATACATATTGTGCAAGAGGTCTAAGGTTCAAACCTCCTTAGAAATATATTTTTAATTAATTCCTATATTAAAATGCCACATAGATGTCATATATTAATTATAAATCAATAGAAAAATGACACATAGATTATTAACATATATATGCATTTAATAAGAATGTGACACCTCATCCAAATTAATCTCATGACGACACCTAAGCAAAAACAAACTCCCTATTAGTAATATAGGAATTGTAAATTAATTTCACCGTATAATTTAAAATAAGTTTCGGTTTTATGTGTTTTGTATACATAGTAAGATTATTGTGTTATCATTTTAAAAAATTTAAAGTAATAAATATTTGATCAAGAGTATTAAAAAACTAATCATTAGCATTTCATCGATAGTATTTTTTTAAAGTATTAAAAAAATATTTTTACTATTTAAATTATTCATATGTAATATAAACAACACACTATTATAATATTTAAATTTAAAATATCAAGTTTTAAAAATTAAATTTTAAAATATCAAGTATTTAACCAAAAGTATCAAATATTTGATTAAGAGTATCAAAAATTGATGAAATTGAAAATTGAAATACTTTAAGAAACAATATTACTCCTTCAACCTGAGTTAGTTTTCATATTAATTTGGGCACACATTTTAAGAAAAAGTGTGATGAGTGGAATATTGAGGGGTAATTTGTAAACTTTTATTGTTAAAGTAAAAAAACATGGTTGAATTGATTTTAAAAATAATGACATTTTGTGTAAATATGTGAATATTGTGAGAGTGGAGTTTAGGAAGAGATTTCCTTTTTCCGTGTGAAAGTGACAATGCTCAAAAAGGAAAGTATGAAAATTAATGTGGGAAAGGGAATATAATTATTTTTATTATACAATATTATTAGCAAACTAATACTCCCTCCAACCGGTATAATTCTACATTATTTTGAGTACAAAAATCAAGGTAAGTGACATAATAATAGATATGGTATAAGTGATGTGATAATAAGAAAACAAAAAGTAATAGATTTGGACAAAAGAGAGGATAATTAAGTGACAATAATTGTAATAGTAAATGTGTGGGTATAAATTTAAAATTGTCAAAAATAGAATATTAAACTTATAGTGAAACTAAACAAAAATGATAAAACTAGAAATTTATACTGAGACAAAAATGTATTTCTTAATAAAATAACTAATATTGTTCGAAAATATACACAAAATATAAACAATTTTCTAGTGAAAATGATTCACATTATACTTTGCCTCCTTTCTATTATAAGATTTGCACATTCACAACTCCATATTTCACTACACGTTCACTCTTAGTATATATACACAAATATGCATTCATTTTCATATAATTCAAGTATCATTTTTTTAAAAAAATTTATCACTTACTTATCAATTTCACACATATTTTTAATATTCTGCACCAGTCCCATCACATTTTCACTCTTGATATATTTATTTTAATTAATTATATTATTTGATTTTATTCTGGACAAAATTTAGAAATAATAAATAAATGTAGTAATATTTTAATCGTTATACATTACTGTTATTTAACTATACTTTTAATTATTTATTTTTAGATTAAACACATGTTACTAATTTTAATCTAGTGGAGTAATATATATATATATATATATATATATATATATATATATATATATATATATATAAAAAAAGCTTAAACCCTAAACCCCAATCAACACTATCTTTGGAAGGATAGATGATAAGGAAAAATGGCAGCTTCAAGATTATTCACTCTTCTACGACCCTCAATTCTCCGTAATTCATGTCAAAATCCACCCCCAAAATTCAACACCATATGCCTTCCTCATTCCCTGCGGTTCAAGCGCTGCGTCTCGTCGTCATTAGCGCTCGATTACGATGCTGCTTCTGCTCCCGCTACTGATGAGCCACATCCTGCGGTTTCTGCTCACCCATGGCCGGAGTGGGTTTCTTTTGTCGACAAATTGAAGGCCAGAGGCTACATTACTGAGAAGGGGAGTGGCGCTGATGATGGAGCTGCTGTCTACACCGATATGAAGTTCGTTAAGGACGCATCTTTGAGCTTTGCACGCGACCGTTTCGACATTTTCAGGTATTTATAGTGTTCAATTGTATTTTTTGTTTTTTCTGTTTTGTTGAAATGATTGCATATTGTGCATACACATTGGATGTTTCTAGAGAGTTGGGGATTAATTGAGTTGGGCTCTGTTTTGTTTTAGGCTCGAATTTGTTGTTGTCTTGCTTGGATGGAGTTTGTTCTCCTTGAGAACTGATTTTGTTTGGTGCTACTCTGGGTGATATTTCTGATATGTACAAGTGTATTTGATTCTCTTCCATTTATTTTAGCATAGTAGAGAGAAACTTGGGATGTTAGCGATGCCTTAAATTTATGCTGGCCTCTCAAAATTTGAGGAAAATATGGGGATAATATTTGAAAATTGGAAGTCATATGTTTAAGCGTGTAGATACTAAGATGCTTGATGTTGTAATGTATATGACTGAAGAGCTATTTAACTTTTTCATTTTTTGCAGGTCATTGTCCCCTCAAGCCATTCAAACAATTGTAGAGAAAGGTTGTCCTAGTCTTTATAGAAAAGCGGTAAACTCTGCTAAGAGGTTAAGAGCACATCTAGAACTTGATGAAGGAGAGGTATTATTTTCTTTGCATTTTATGCACTTTATTTGACCCTGGGGGAATAGAAACACATTTTATTTCATATTTCATTTCCTTAACCGCAGGTTTGCAGTTCCTGCAATCTCCGTGATTCATGCGATAGAGCATATGTTATGCTGAGTGAGTCTGAAGATGGTGCACGTACCGTAGATGTGGTTCGTATCTTATTATTCTATGCGTTGGATCCACTTGTTATTTTTGGAGAAAGTAAACCTCCTGGAAGTGAGCTTGTTGAATCATCTGCAAGGAAATTGCTGTTGGAGTTGGTTGAATTTGGAGAGACACCTCCTGACCCTGATCTTCCAAAGCCTGCATCCATAACAGCTCCGAAAAGAAGCAGTCTCTTGACTTATCAGATAATAAAAGCTCGAAAAATATTGAAATGAAGCCGGGAGATTGGGTGTGCACCAAGTAAGAACAAAAATATGTTTTGAATTTTTCTCCACTCTTAAAAATGGTTTACATTCTGGTGTGTCATGGTCCTAGTTGCATTTATGAATACATTGGTTAATGATTTGGTGATTTTCTTGTTTCACATGTTAGTTCTCACTTGGTTTAAAAAAATAAATACAGAAGTAGAAGTTTTGAAAATTTGGGAAGGTTGCTGCTGATATAGGAAGAGATTCAACATAATGATAATATGACACCTTAGTTCTGGCAGATGATATCTTATTTATTCTGTTACTTATTAGTTGAACTGTATATATGTATCATACCTTTTTCTTTATAAACCGACGTATTATTAATTTGCTTGAGAATTGGTTGGTTTTTTCTTTCTTTTTTGTTCATTATGATGCGTAATTGCTTTTCATCATTAAGTGTAGTTAGTTGTTGATGAACTTAGACCTTTATGTGGGGTCGGGATGGCAAACGAAAATGAGATATTTTATAATAATGCCTTATTTCTTCTTTAGATTGAAGATTTCCAAATAATTTAAATGTTAAATGAATGTCTGATTACTCCATCATTGTGGCAGAAAAGTGCATGATGAATGTATCAGTAATATGTAGCGCTAAACTTTGTTGTCAGGAATTCTATTTAAAACTATTGGGTTAAAATCAGGATTTTGTGTGACTGTTGGTCTTTATATATTATTGTCCCTTGTGATCCATAATGAAGAACACAGGTAAATACAAAACAGAATAGAGGTAACTATGAAGCACTGGGAGTGTTTCACTTTGTGATTGTATGAAAGTATTTATGGTACCCATCATTACAAGTTTTTTTTTTTTTTTTTTTGTGTGTTTGGGGGTGGTTCATCTCTATATCTGTTGTTTGCGATATTAATCTCTGCAGTTCGAATGATGTGTGGTTGCATTTATTAGAATTTCATGTGATTCAGGGGTCTTTTTAACAGAATGAAGTATAAGATTTGTGAAGTGATGAAGTCTAATAATCTTTCGGCCTTTCTCAGTGTCTCTATCCATCCTTTTCCTAGATAGAGAACATAAATTAATATTCCATTCTGCTGTCATGCTAATATATAGCTGTCAGGTTTATATGTAAAAGGACTTGGCTATGGAAGCTTCTTGAAAAGAAGAGACCATGTCTAATTACATATGAGACCAACTTCAGTAACCAATTCCACTTATAGTGTACATCACTTTTATAATAATCTTTCTCATATTCTCTGTCCCTCCTTTTCCTAGGAATATTAAGCCCTCAAAAGAAATCATATTGATCATCTAGGTACTGTTAGTGTTATCACTGGATGATTGAAAATAGGAACCAAAATAAATGACTCTCACGGCCCAGAATTAAAAAAATAAGTCTGGACCACTAAATATCTTGTATCCATAATCATCTAACATAGATAATAAATATATAAATAAGAGTTAATATCATTCCAATACCATTACCAATTCAGTAATTGGGAGTTAAGTTTTTGCATTGAAGCGCGTTGGATTTATAGCTCACTGTCCTGAGACCTATATAAATGGAACTAAAGAAATAGTATTTGATGGTTGCTGGCATAGTGAAAAAATGATCACTTCCATAACTTGTTGGAATTACATCAATTTGATTGATGAACATTTTGTACACAAGTATTTTAAGCTTCAACATTATGATTATTTTTACCTTAATTTACTCCACCAAATTCTTCTTCATTAATCTTTTAGGACACGTAGTAGTGCCAATTATAACATCATCTGCACATCTTACTTATTTTTGCAGGTGCAATTTTATGAACTTTGCCAGAAATATAAAATGTCTAAAGTGCGAAGCAGAGCGACCCAGGAGTGCATCTACTGGTGGTGTTGAAATGAAAAAGGGAGATTGGAACTGCTCTAAGTAAGCTCAATAACTTTCTGCTCTTGTTGACGTATGAGATTCATTTTGATGATTTTGTGCATGCTTGGTAGAATATCTAAAATTTAAGTCTATTATTACAATGGACCTTTGAAAAGTAACCTTTTGATATTACAAGCTCGATCCAACAGTTATGTCCTTTTTATAATCCTGGGTGGTTAATTAACTGGTGATTTTGCGTGTATTCCACTGGGTATATGCCAGAAACAGGTTCTGTTTCTTTGGTATGAAAGATTTTATAAAGACAAAGCAGGTCCTTGATAGATGATGTAACGAGACATTGTAGATTTCAACAAAATAATTTTTATGGAGTAGAATTAATATAAGTAAAAGGGGACAAGTAATCGCCAAAAGCTAATTATACACTCAAAGTGTGTTGCTCCAGTTTCTAGAAATAGTTGACATAATATAAGTTTTGATTTGAAAGCCACCTATCCAAAAACTCATCTAAGGACTACTCAACATCTTCAAATACTCTTCTGTTCCTTAATGTTTGAAGTTATCAACAAAGTGCTTGAACTGTGACTCTCCAAAACACTTGGCTGCATCATAGATTTGGCTTATTTGTGAATAGGAATGAGTAAGAGTTAGAAAACTTCTGATTTTGATAATCCCTAGTAGATGGGTAAAGGTTTCTGGAACAAAAAGAAAAGAAATAACATGAGAAGAAAACATAATTCGGTTATGCAGGATGAAATGAATGCAAACTAGAGAAACAGAGAGATCCAGAAAGTACTGGCTAAAGCTATAATTTGCAATTGGGACTAATCTGTGATTTTAATTTCTGAATTGACAATGTATATGGAAAGTTTTCTCCAATCATCATATTGTGTTGCTAATTAGATTTTTGTGTTACATAGGGGCATAGACATGATATTGCACATGAAGGATAAGGGAATATTTTTTTAGGCCCATAACTGGGGAGTAGCAATTGTAGGATGTTATGTTTGCGTGTTGACACATTTAGTCCAAATTGACCATAAACATCCCAATTCGGGCTAAAATGTCACATGCTGCTCACATGTTTGACCTAAATGTGCAAAAATTAAAAATAATGGCCTAAGTTTGCCAGCCAGAAAGTCCGAAATGAAAATTGAAATTTACAGGCCTAAAAGTGACAAATAAAAATTTAATGGCCTGAATTTCTCAGCCCGTTAACACATTGTTCCACAATTACTACCCCCATAGTTACGGTCCTTAAAAAATTATTCCCGAAGAATAATGTAGCGGACTTAAAAAGGGTGTTGCACTCAAGGTTGCAACACTAGAATCAATTTTTTTAAAGCTGAGCCTACCAACTTTTTGAAAAGGATTATTTGCTATTCAATTGAGTTTGCGAACACCCACCTTAATGGTTTCAACAGAGCAAAATTTGTTCTCTTTCGACATAGGATATCAGAGAAAACCTGTATTATTTTACTGACACACCTTACTGATGTGCATTTTAGTGGATATTTTCTTGTACTTTTTGTTTAATATTCTTTTTGTGCTGTCCTTCAGGTGTTCAGGTTTGAACTTTGCAAGGAACCGACAGTGTTTCCGCTGTCAAGCCCCACGTCCCCAGAGGGATCTAAAACCTGGGGATTGGGAATGCACTCAGTAAGTCCTCTTACACAGCTCCCAAATACATTTTGCTTTGACAACTGATATCTTATTTCGAAAAATATATATTTGGTTCTATTACTTTCAATTTTATTTAATTAGGCCCCTGTACTTTCATATGTAAAAGTTGAGTCCTTGTGCATCCATTTGCATTGAAATTCTGTCCTAAATCCGATTCTTACAAAACTGAAACTACAGGGACCCAATTCAAATAGTATAGTTTAAAGCACAAGGACTCAATTTATACAAACAAGAGTACATGGAGAGTACATGACCTAGTGTTGACAAATGAAATTACAGGAATCTTGTTCAGTGTACTGAAAGAAAACAAAAATATGGTATCATCCTATTTTATTAACCACAGCGTTGTTCCCTACTTGCAGCTGTGATTTCCTGAATTTCAGTCGTAATTCTGCGTGCAAGAGATGCAATCGTGATCGCCCCCAAGATTCTGGAGCGCAGGGTTACCAAGAGACTTGGAAGAGGCCTTATTAACTTGTCTAAATCCAATCCAACTATATAATGCCTGTGAAATTAAATCTTGCAGTTGTAGTGATTAGTGAACATATGAATAATGTTGAAGATAAACTGTATTCTCAAAAGGAAGAATATTGATATATTGGTTTATTTGAATTTTGGTTTTGCGGTAGAGATGGTAAACGTGTTTTCTTTTTGACCAAACGAGCTATAGATAGTTTAATTGACAGGAGCATCCCATTCCCTACACATATCTCAATTGGTTAGAGTATCATTATCTATTCCGTAAAATTATGGGTTAAAGTCATCATTTGTTCAATTAAAATTTTTTCTACACGGCTTCAAATTTAAACAAGTTACCTGCACGGTAGAATTTCTCATGTAAAACCGTTGTAATGTTAGATAGATCTCGAGAAAGATCAAAATATGTTAATCAGACTCGTTTATCCACTTGCTCATTCGTCCAATTTGAATTTTTCTTCCTACTTGATCAATTAGTAAGGTTATTTCTAAGTAGAGTTTCCAGAAAAAATAAAAATCATGAACATGGACAATGCTAATTAAGATCCTATGTCCGCCACTGATAAGTATGGCAACTGAAAAATACGTATGGGAGGCATTCGGTTGAAACTTTTTCAATGAAAATAGACGAGTATAAAATAGGGTTTTGTAGTAGAAAGCAATTTTCCCTATAAAATAATAATAGTGGTTAAAGTAAAATAATTATTTATTTATTTAGATTAACTATATCATCTTCTATAATTTCTCGCTGCGACCAATAACCTTTTCATCTCATCTCATTTTTTTCAAAGTTATAACACAACACTAATGATATAACGACCATAAAAACTAATCCTTCCTCCAATATATCGGAGGATGTATAGAGAAAATAGATTTTTATTCTCATTTCTATTGAACTAAATGCCACCAAATAGGTACACAATATTTTAAATTAAACCGAAAACGTTATATTTTTACAAATTTTATGATACTTTTGAAATTTAATTAAAAAATGGCTAAAAAATTGACAAAAATATCTCATCTCGTCTAGAAATTACACTTGTTTGGAACTAGGATGAGTAATGAGCTAACGTCCCAAGGAGATAGAGAGAATTATATTAGGGTTCAAAGTTCAAACTACCATATTGGAAATGAAGCCTCTCTGGTTTATATTAGGGTTCAAAGTTCAAACTACCATATTGGAAATGAAGCCTCTCTGGTTTTGTGATTTAGTTTAGGGAAAATTGCAAATAGGTGTAAAAAATTAGCAAAATTACAAACAGGTGTAATGTGCAAATTTTTGTGCTTCGTGCAAATTTTTTACACATAGTTATAATAAGGCTTACCTCTTTCTACCTTATTGTAAATGGCCCTTTAGTTTATTTGGCAGTGTAACATTAGCAACACCAAGAAAGGCATGTGATTCAAAATCTAAATAAATCTAATGCTCAATTATCACACATGACAGGGCAAATGGAATCAAAATTGAAATTAAATTTGTACAAATGATGAATAAAATTAAGATTATATTTTGCATCTAGAACTAAAATTCTATGTTCTATGATACAACATGATGCATTAAAAAGGTGTACCCTTTGATCAGTAGACACCTATATAATCCCTATCTTTCCTTTTTTACATGAAAAATAAACGTAGTTGTTCAATTATCTAAGGGCAGCAGCAGCAGCAGCAGGGTCAAGGGGAGGGGGTGGTGTTGGTGGGGTGGTATTGGTACATCACCAGCAACACCAGCAACAGCAGCATGTCTCCTTTGCCTCTCTCGTAGGTAAAGAACAGTAAGAAGGCATGCAAAGAGCGTCAAAATTGTTGCATTTCCTTCCTCCAAAATAACATTCTCCACCCAAGCTTCCACTTTTGGATATATTTCAGGAAGTGAATCAATCAGACCAACCTAAACCAAACCAAACCGACCAACAATTAAACTAAAGAAGATTGAGGAATAAATTCCACCCTTGAAGAAAGAAGCATCTCCATCATTGTTCTTTAATTTCACCTCTTAATGGAATCATAAACGCATTGGTTATGGTTCAATTGCACAGATGAATAAATCAAGAAAGATTTTACTAGTATAAGAGGATATTGTAAGGTCAAATTTGAATTATATGTAATGATTGAAAGACTGCTTCATTGGAATCATCAACTTCTACGTTATTATACTACATTGTTAAGTATATACAAGGAAACACAACTGCTCCATATCATGTGCCAGTTGAAAAGCAAAGATAGAGATAAATCAATAGAAGTAAAGCAAGAAAATAAGACTTACAAGAAAACTGTTGTCATGATTTCTTCTTATCCATAGGCTGGCAAGAGCTAATGATACTGGCAACTTTGCAGCTGGATCAGCTTCTAAGGCTTGATCATAGTAACGTTTAGCAAGGTGAAGATCTAACGGTAGTCCCTGACCATGCTCGTGCATGTATCCAAGGTTGAACATCGCTTGAGCATTGGACTGAGATTTAGCGTGCATGTAGGCCTCAGCTGCCCGATCATAGTCCCTTTCTGTACCCTACAGAGTACAAGAGCAAGGAAATAATGAACCCTCAACTACAATGTACGGGTTGGGGTGGAGAACTAACGAAAAATTTTGGTATGTTACTCTTGTCTAACGTAAAATACCGAAAACACCAACCTTTTCGGTATAACCAGATTTTTGGTACAATATGGTACCAGAAACATTTCGGTATAGTAACGATAAGTATAACACAAAAATCAGTATTTCGGTATTTTGGTAAAGAATATGTATGCCATTTACTATAGAAATTTATGTATGAAATGGTATAACAAAATTTCAGTATGAAATGTTACATACTGACACCGTTGGTATCAGTAAGTATTTCTCATATACCAAAATTTCGTATACCGAGAGTTCCGGTATTATATTGGTATAGAATTACACCGAATTTTTAGTATGGTAATACGATATGGAACGATATTCTTTGGTATAATGTACCGAACCACCCCTATGTACATGCATTTATCATCGTGATCAAGGCGGTGGGTTAGGTGTTTCCACATCATTAATGAAAAACCCTAATTGATAACATATTTAGAATGTTGAAGGCAGTTACGTACTCGACCATAGTAATATGCATCCCCTATCAGCAGAGCAGCATGTTCATTACCCTGCTCTGAAGCTTTCCACCACAAGGCATGTGCACATTGATGCCTTTCAGCATCAGTACAGAGCCCAGTCTCCCCATGCACATGCTACGTTCTCCGTATTTGTCAAGAATCCAAGCAGCATTACTTTGTGCAACCTCATATCCTATCTCTGCCATCCTTGAATACAAAAGGAATGCCTTTCCAATATCACCTTTCAGATATGACTCTAGAGCCCATCTAGACAAGGAGCTCCATGGTCCACGCTCTGCAACAAGTTTATACAATGCCGTTGCCTGGCATAAACCACAGTTTGTCAATAGCAAAATAAAGAGGACGAAGAGAAGAACTGTCCATGAAAAAAATTTAAAAGAGAACAAATTATAGGCACTAATAGTCAATAAGGCAATTGCTGATCACTTTATTAATTAAAGAGACACTGTACAATACTAGGTAAGAAAGCACAAATATACCATATGAAGATTCTTCTTGAGCCCAACACCAGTATGAAACATCTTAGCTAATTGGTAGAATGCTTTTGGTTGACCTGCATTAGCAGCCAGTGCAAAGTACTTCGTTGCAATTTTCAAGTCCCGCTTCACCCCAAGTCCTTTTAAATGCATAACACCAAGGTTGTAGAAACCACCAGGTTCTTCATTGTCAGCAGCTTTCTCAAAGTATTCTTTGGCCTGAGACAGGGAAGTTTGTTCCATAACTAACATGTGATAAATATCTATAAGCAGAAATAGTTGAAAAGGAAAAAAAATGCAAAATAAAGAGCGCCTGGACAATGGAAGATAATAGCACAAAGTAAATGAGAACTGAGGATAGAAAATATGACTGCTGGAAGGGAGGGACAAGAAAGAGGTAAGAAAAGAGGAGAGAAAATGAGAAAAATCTAGACTTAACAGAAATAATACCTTGGTATAGTTCTTTTCTCCACTCCATAACCCTTTACATATAAATATCCCATGCCATTGTAAGCTGAATAGAGTTGTTGTCTTGATGCAAGTGTAAGCCATTCTAAAGCCTTAGTATAGTTTCTTTCAACCCCAGCACCTCTAGCATATATCTCTCCAAGCAGTTCCATTGACCTAGGCTCACCCTTCTCTACTGCCTTCGAAAACCACCGCAATGCCTTGGCATGATCTCGCCTCACACCTCTCAACCCAAAGTAATAAAATATTCCAATTTTATACATAGCTCCTGCATTCCCCTTCTGTGCTTGGTATTCCAAAATCTGGAAATCTTCATCTTCCTCTCCTCTGGACTTCCTGAGAGCTTCTTTGTTTTCCTCAGCACCATTGTGGATTCTAACTGGTTCAATCACAGGTGAGTCCTTTGAGATAAGGAAGCTATTCACTGCTACTTCTGCTAATTCAGCATACAGCTTAACAGCCTTTTCATGCATCTGCACCAAAATAAAAATACAATAACAACTAGTTTAGGCAATAGCTTTCACTAATAGATTGCCCCAAAAGGGCCAGAACCATAGTTATTAAGGGCGCAAGGCTCAACGAAGAGCAAAGGTGTGCGCCTTTGTTACATTAAGTCTAAACTTAAAAGAAACACTACATAAACATAAATTAAACATATTAGCATATAATAAATTGGAGTATTGGCAGCAACTAAGGAGGATTAGGCGCTCCTGGTTGCATCTGGACGGTGACTGGAAGGTGCTGAGTAAGGGTGAGAGAGAGGGAAGAGGAGTAATTTTCTCAAAACACAGTAATAGCTTTACTTGAGCTTAAACCGTTTTTATTATGGGCTTTAAAAAAAGACCGTTTATTCTATTCTCAAACTTGGAAAACACTTTTTATGATAGACATACAGAAAATAATGTTTTAAAGTCAGAAGCCCCTGGAATGCATCCAAGGCGCAACTTTCCCATGGTAAGGCACTATTCCTTGCGCCTCATGCGCCTCACGCCTTAGGCGCGCCTCATTCTGACATAGTTTAGACATTCATATTCTGGCATCACCTATGCATATGCTTTCCTTGTTTTTAATTTATGATTCTCTCTTCATCAAGTGATTGGCATCTTTTTAACTTACAATTCTCTCTTCACGCAACTGGCATCTTGTGTACATTCACTATTGATGGAAATAAGAACAATCTTACTGAAGCACATTGCACTGATCCTATATAACATGTTTTCTCTAAATAACATCTTCTCTTTCCAGAATTTATTTCAACACGTCATAATCACTCTGCTCACATTTCAAAAGTTAACCTAAAATGCATCACTTTCAGCGATAAATTTGATTTTACAAAAACATCATGAGAACTAGGAAATTAACTCTATGGAACTAATTAGATTTCAGCCAAAGCTTCAAGAGTATCATGTCAATGTGCTGAAACTAAGGAAACTTCTGGAATTTAACACTATTATAGTAATGAAGAGATTGAAGTCATGGAACATCTGTGAGTATATTTGTTATATTATAGAGATAAAACATGCATGTTTTAGGCTGCCAACGTAAGAAGGGTTCCAGCATCATGAATTTATATTTATGCCCCAGAATATGTGCCTTGATGTATTTTGCCACTTAAAAACCATGTATAGAGAAATCAACACTAAAAAGGATAAATTGCAATATTTTCCCACCCAAGTTCTTAATCTCCCAAACACAATAACTAAACCTTAATTCTAAGTTCCACCCCCAGTTTAGGTTCCAAATATCGTTGACAATACAGCCTACAAGATAATGGTAAACCTCATGTCAGACTTTAAACTACTATGAGCACATCCAACTAATTTAAACTTCTAAAAGATGTTTCCATTACTAGTGGGCTGTGTAACATGAAAAAGATAGTACAGAAGGTTGCTTTGGATGACAAAAATCATCCAACTCCCTTTGTGAAAGAATATTCTTCAATTATGAAGGAGAACTAGCTGCATATTTCATAAGCCACACCACACCACTCCACTCCAAACTCCAAAATCTTTATAGAAGAAATCCCTCTTTCGTTCTCTAAATGAAAAATGTGGTAAACAATATATAAGAGGCTAAGAACAAAGATTCATAACTTAAACTAAGTAAACCATGTCTTCCTACAAATTATCTGTTATACTAACTGCACCAATTCACCAAAAACAAACCCCATTCAATATTCCTAATTCTATACAACATTCCACCAGGGTAAATACATAACCAAAGCCAGACATGTTCTTAAGAAAATTCAATACTCAAAGAATTTCATCTCACGATATCTACTTAAACTTAAAATAATAAAAGAAAAGAAACCACTTACATCTTGGCGATAGTAGGTGTAAGCTAAGGCCATCTTGGACTGCATATTACCCCCTGCGCCGCAAAATGATGATGCAGAAACGCTTTACCTTCGCTCCTCTCCCTACCAATTCCCATACTATACAGAAACCCCATCACCGACTGCCCGTGAGGCTGCCCCAGAGCAGCCGCCGCCTCGATCTCCGCCGCCGCCTCCTCCATAATCCTGAACTCCCCTCTACTTGCCGCCTCCACCATCTTCCTCACCCCATTGTAATAAATCCCCTCGTCGCCATCGTTAAGGTCATGGCTTTTGAAGTTCGGATCGGGTTCGAAGAGTGGAGACCAGGACCCGGGATCGAGGACGAAGTCGGGCTTGGACTCGGACTCAGGGAAGTCGTCGAAATCGGAGGCGTCGTCGGCGGCGGAGGGATTATTAAGTGCGGCGGAGTCGGAGAGATCGTCCTGGGAGAGGACAAGAACGAATGGTCGGGCAAGAGTTGAGACAGGTAGGATGGTGAGAAGCAGGAGAGCGCAGCTCAGATGCTGGGTTTTCCGGCGGAGCATTTCCGGCGACCAACTTGTACTTTAGGCTTAGAAATTGATCCAATTGGGGATTCGTCGCCGGAAATGGTGGTAAATATACGTTGAGTTATCACACGTCAATGTTGTATGTGTCCACCAGTCGGAGATTGCCACGTCACCAATTGAGTCACACCTCTTTTTCTTGAGGGCAATTTTTGGTAATGAAGATGAGATAATGAGGAAAAAAATAACACGTAGATTATTTAATATATGGAAAAATGTAAGATATGGACTTATGGAGTATAATTTATGTTTGTTTTGAGAGTATTGAAAATCGTGTGCAAGTATTTTTATGACTCGATATTTCATTCGGGATCGATTAATTTAGAGAATCAATCTCATTGTTCATTATTGGGTAGTCTCAATTGAAAACGAATAAAATGTAATATCTTTATTTGTTATAACATACTTAATCAAATCGAGTTATTTGTTGTTTCAATTTTAATACGAGTAATCTCGACAATAAAGGAACCAAAAAGATTGGAATAAAGAAAACTAAAGAGGTAGGAATAATTTCCGTCATTTCAATTCTCATATGTCGCACGAGCCAATTCGCATGATTGTACGCCACATGACATCAAACTCGAACATAATCAACAACTAAGATAAAGAAGAACGTGGAAAGAATAAATTCAAAGAAGAATCAAATATTCTAATCCCAAAATAAGGAACAAAACACAGAACTCGGGATCGTGCAACGCAGGACATAAAACTTAAGTCTGCACACTTTGAATTTTGACAGTGAGAATGACTCACCAAACACATCGGATATTTAATTATTTTAGTATAATTTAGAATATTTTTAGCTTTAACTAATTTTGAAGATTTTTTTTTCAAATTTAACACTTTTTTATAAAATAAAATTAAATAAATAATATCACACCTGTTACTTGAAGGTTAATGCATAGAATAAATTATTTATCAAAAAGTAGTTGGGGTATTGAAAGGAGAAATCAAAGACTCATACAAATGATTGAACATTCATCAATTGTATACCTTATTCAACAAGAAAAACTGCACAAAATAATCATTACCTCTGCCCCAAAGAAAACCACTTGAATTGTGAGAATAAACTTGTCAATTAACATGTCTGTTTTGTTAACTAAGATTTGAACTCAAACCTTTTTCTTCTTTTTTTTTCCCCTAGGTCAAGACTTAACAGAAACGTCTCATAATTCAAATTATGAACCCGTTTCTCAGTGTCTCTATCCATTCATTATGACACTTAAAGACGGCCTAATCAAGCATTATAGGGGCCATTTGGTGTGCAAAATTAGCTGCCGATTGTGATGTAATCACACCATTTAAGAGCTTTGGTTGCATTCTGTTGGGCCCAAGATTAGACCAATGCCCGACCTTATTCACTGTTCCAGCAATATGGAATGATTTTCCATCGGTTTTCTACAGTGTGCAAGATTGTGAGGGTGAAATGACCAATCAACACACACAAATCTGTCATCTCACTGCCTAGCGTGTGTTAACCAAACGTTAATTTTAAGAGGCAATCTAGGCCGATATATAATGGGAGCCTACCAAATGGCCCCATATAGTGGATAACACCCAAAATATTCCTCTTGCACTTTAAAGTTAAACTCTTTTTGGTAGTTTAAGTTGAATTGCTAGTTAAACCATGACTCGTAGCTATATAATAGCATATTAATATATAATTTTAGGGTCTCATTGCACTAGATATCTCCCTTGGATTCGATATTTTTATTATTTGGTCTAATTCTTACTTTTACTACTATGATTATCCCGTAGCTTGCAGGTAAGTAGTGAAAAATATTTGCATAAAAAGAATTTACCGATCATTTGTCTAGCATTCAGAGTCTGTCAGCTTGCTAGAGTCTACTTGTTATATTGTAATAAATACAAAGTAAAATGATGGCCGAAATTCATCTCACAGTAAAGTAAATACAAAAATAGTTGAATGAATAGAACATATTCAAGTGAGATTCAATCTCATGATAAACCATCTCACACAAGAATTTTCATTAATCAATGCAATAAGAGAAATTCAAATGAACTGCATGTAGAAAACAATCAAGTAATATAATCAATTGAAACTTTGCTTCAGTTGTAAAAATTACAGCAGGTGAGATGGGGTTCTTGGAAATATTCATTTTATTTTAAATAATCTCATTTCTGCAAATACATGGTTGATATTATTATTACCTAATCAAGCCTTTCCAGCTGAACCAAAGAGTAGCATTTTCTCAGCAACCACAGCTTTCATGGCTTCCTTTGCAGATGCCATTATGCGAACCAGATCTTTCGGAGTACTGCTCCCAGTTAACGACTCCATGTACGCCTTCCGCACCTCGGTGTTCACGTTGAATTTTCTCACTCCCCGCTTGATGCATTCCTGTTTGTTTCAGTAACCATTAAGCAGTTCAATAAATACAGATAGATGTATCAATTTACCAGTAAGACCATCTCTAAGGGAGATGTTTTTAACTCAATTTACCACAACCCTTCTCCAAACCACCTCAAATTGCTATTTCTGAATAGTATGGACTCAAATTTCAGTCCTACTATTCTTTTTTTTCTTCAAAAATTAAAAAATTAAAAAAATCTTCGATTTCTTTTTCTTACTGTGGCAACTGAAATTTATTTTTAATGATATTCTCTTTATAATTAATACATAAAATTATATTATAACTTCTACTTAATATTATGAGATGTTAGCATTATAGAGCATTGTTTTATTCATACAAACACAGATTGTAATTATAATAAGACAACATTAATAATATATATACATTAATAATCGAATTTTGATGTTTTATATCACTGAAATCAATATGTTTTAATTTCTTTTATTTAATCTGTCAACTTCTTTTATCATGTTTAATTCACTTGATTTATTAATGCAGGTATGATATTATATGTCTGATTATGAACAAATACATGATAAAATAAAAATAAAATTAGAAATAAATTTGAGTCCAATGGTTGGAGATGACTTTACTATTTATCTCAAATTTAGTGGCGAAATGATGACTTTGGAATCAAATTGAGTCCAAGGTTGGCGATGGTCTAAGAATATAATGTAACCACTCACAACTCTGAGTTTCATCTCTTAGAAAGTATTCTTGTTATTACCTCGATAATATCCTTTGGCAAGCCAGAAGCTCCATGAAGAACGAGGTGAACTCCTTTTCCTGAAGTCAAAGCATATATATCCTGGATCCAGCAAGTGAAAACAAAAAATAAAATGTGAAATTTGAGGATCATCCGAGAGATCAATCATATATGTCCTAAGCTCAGAAAACTCAGTTTAGCAATAGGAAACCAAGCCAAATTCCTAATAGATAAGATTATTACAAATGTGATCTCATTATTACACAGAAAAAAACTCTTGAAATTGAAGTACTTAACCTTGAGCAAATCAAGTCTAAGATTTGGGCCACTTGCAGGGTATATTCCATGGACGTTACCAATACAAACAGCCAAAGCATCTATACCCGTTGCATCTATAAATTCATGAGCCTGGAAATTTACAATATGCAATGATTTTGAGAATGCAATAGACGTTATATATTAGGTTGTGTGTGTGGGAGGTGGTGGTGGTGGTGGTGGTGGTGGGGGTGTCTGACCTGGTTGACATCGGTTAGCTTCGCTTCATAATCTTCTACAGTCAAGTCATCTTCTGTTCCAGACAATCTTCCCAGCTCTGCTTCTATAATTAAATTTTTGGAATGTGCCAAGACTGAAAGGTACTTGGTGTATGCAATATTTTCCTCAAAGGATAGGTGTGAACCATCAGCCATGATTGAATCAAATCCCTGTCAGTTTTGAATTTTCAAAAACCAAAACAATGCATCACATATATGTAACCATGGGAGGTACTTCTCCTCAAAAAGTAGGTGCTTTAAAGACCTTCAACAATAGAGTTAATATCAACTTACGTCCTCTAACTTAGGATGTATTCAATATAAAAAAATCATTTTCTACTTTATCAATTTAAGTCATAGGGAGTCCAATTTTAGTCCTCCTGTGAAAAAAAAAGATTAAAATTGGACAAATAAGGACTGAAATTGGAAACCCTAGGACTAATATTGATAATTAGAAAGAAAGTTGATTTATATTAGATCCACCTAAATTACAGGACGAAAATTGATATTAGCTCTTCAACAATATTGGCCTATAAACAGAAAAGTAATGATATATGCTTTCAGCACTGAGGAAATTCACAAGAAGCTTTTACCAATTCCAAAATTTCCAGCAATTCTTGCTTGGAACTTCCATGGTCAAAGTGAACTGTAATGGGAACCTATCATACAAAAATAACAACTTATCACTCAAAAATTCCAACAAAAAGTTTATTCATAAACTACACATTTCCACGCTAAATGTCCTTCTCTAGGAAATTATTTAAGAGGTCGTTGTGAAAATTATATTATATGTATCACGATTATATGGAGTCTAGTATTGTTCCTTGTGTAGCTCAACTTCAACACTACTAGTAATTTGGTGTAAAGTACTAGTTGGTACAAATCATTAGTTATTTACAGTCCATATTAAAACCAGATATGCATATATGTATATGTGTGTGTGTATTTTTCCAGTAGTTAGTACCATATAACAAAAGGAAATATAATGGAGGGGCAATATGAACCCGTGACCTTACCTATAATAGCTAGATTCAGAGCATAATGATTCATAATTAAAATATGAATAATAAATGAATATTTCGAAGAATATAAGAGGCAACAAGGAACTATTTCTCCATGGCAACAATTTGGCACCTATAATATTACGAAAAACATCAAAATACTTATATGATGAAATGAGATATGAATTTCTGTCATAATTATCTTTTCTCTAAAGCGCCACTTACACTTGATTGTTCCGCAGCGGATATACAGCAGGCTACCAATGGAGCTCCTCCTTGTTTGAAGGCACCGGGATGGATCTGGAAACATAGAACAACAAATTACAATGTTCACAACCTATTTTATCAGTTTAAGTTCTCGCTTATATGTACAAAAATCGAGAAGATGACCGAAATTCTGATTGGAAGAAGCACTCTTCTTTCTGTGTAAATGTTAACTTAAATCACTTGGCCAATTGTCTAAATCACTTGTTTATACATACTACTATTAAGAAATGAAGTTAGGCCATAAAGTATCTTATTTCAGAAGAATGTGTTGCAATGGACAGCAACCTTTGGTGGAGAATGTAAATTTTAGACCATTATAAAACTGCTATCGACAAAGAACTCTGTACAAATATAAGCAAAATGTTATTTTAATCACACAAGGACAAATTTCTTAGAAGATCTGCAGTACTATGAAAGTCTAGGAGAAAATTGCTCCTACTTCAAAAAGCAGAAAAGGAAAAGGTCACAGAAAATGGAAAGGTTTCATGTTTCTGAACATGCAAATTCTGCTTTCATGGAAGCAATAATAAATTATTCAAAAAGTTAATGTTTGCTGGACAAGATGATGGAAAAGTTTCAACAATTGAAGCATCATTTGTTTGGCTTTTCTGTATCTTCGTAAGAATTGGCATCAAGAGCATAGGGTCAAATATAATGGTTAAAGAAAATCCATGTTTAGCAAAACATTAACATTTGACCTTTAGAGTATTTGCTTTGTTATCGTACTTTCCGTAAATCAGAGAGCGACAGTTCGGAAGGTTGAACTAGAAACTAACTATAAAGGAATTTTCAGTATGCAAACCTGCAAAATAGCAGGGCTTCGTTGTTCCTCTGCAGCAGCAACAACTGCCTCTACTCCTTCCAGGTTATAAACGTTAAAGGCTCCAACAGCATATCCACCTTTTTCTGCATTCTTTGTATGCAAATCATGGTCAACGTCTGATATATATAGGGAAATAGTTTTTAGTCTTGTAAGTTATCCTTATTTTGGTTTCAGTCCTATAGACTTTCACAAATTGAAAATAGGCCCGTAACTTTCAATTTTTAACATTTTGTTCCGGTAACCGGCTATAGGAGGTGAAACATTTGGTTGACGCTGACGTGACAGAGTTCTGATTTCTCCACGTAACAGAGTCTAATGGTTCAACCTGATGTTTCACCTCCTACAACCGGTTACCGGACCAAAATATCGAAAAGTTAAAGGTTACAGGACTATTTTCAATTCGTTAAATTGACAGGACTGAAACCGAAATAGCAGTAACTTTCCGGACTAAAAACTAATTCCCATATTTTATATATATATATATATATATATTGGAACTACTCTGGGTGGAGATCTTACAAGAAGAATTTCCTTTGTTGAAAGCCTGCCTGGATGTGCCCAGCGTTTAACGACTTCAGCAACAGCTGAACTATCACCAACATTTCCTGAGAGTAGAAATTATATAAGAACAGTTTGAAATATTGAACACCTAGCAGGTATTGATGATGTAGTCTGTAACTACTCATATTACCCGGGAAAACAATGTAGGGGACGCCTGGATGCCTGCTTTCAGGACCCAGTTGCCACAAGGGTACCCCAGCCAGAGCTTGGCCTACTACTTTAGCTCGTTTTGCTTCTAGAGCTTTTGTAGCAAGGTCCGAAGAGGTAATTCCACCCTATTATAGAAAGTATATTTTATTATTGACATATATGATTACAATTTCTCCACCTCCTTCCCTCTCTTCATATAAGCACAATAAAAATCAATTGTAATGCAGTGCACATAAACAGGGTAAAGCAAACACAGTACCGTCAGATATTCTAACTATATCATCGGAACTCTGACCTTATAGTGCCACAAAGGCAGTGTTTGTTTATGGGCCCCCACCCCACAGTTTTATTTAAAATTCAAATTCCTGTTTGTCAAACCGGATTTTGGTATAGGAATTCAAATTCTATAAATTATACTTCCTTCGTCCTATGATTTCTTTCATATGTGTAAGGGCACACGAAATAAGAAAGTGGAGTAATGCGTATTTGAGGGTAATTTTGTAAACCTTTATGTATAAAGTAAACAAAAATGAGTTGAATTGTGTGTAAATGTCGACCCAAAAGTAATGACATTTTTTGTAAAATTGAGAATATTGTGAGAGTGAAGTTTATGGAGGATTTTCTATTTTAAGGGTGTGAATTATTTTGGGACAGACGAAAAGGAAAGAGTGAAAATAATCGTGGGATGGAGGGAGCACTTTATTATACCTATCATACACTTATTTTACTTTTTTCAGAACATAATCAATCGATAAATCCACTTTTCAATTGTTATTATCTACCAATTCAACACTCTCTCTCCTCCTTTTTCATATATTTTACAACATATCATTCATTGCACAACACAATTTGCACTACTTTATAAATAATCTTACTATCACATACTTCCTCAAAATCTTACCCTATCAAATCCTACAAAACTTGCACTCCCAAACATATACAAAATCCAAATATACCTTTTACTATTCATCAAAACCACCTACTGTGCTTCAAATCCAATCAAATTCATACGCAAACACCCCCAAAGTAAACTATGGTCAGGGGAGAGGAAAAGATTTTGCAAAACGTTGCTGTGGAAAACAAGAATGTGTAACCATTCTACATCTTAATGTGGAAAATTACGTAAAGCCTCCATTACATCTAACAATTTTACCTTTGCGAGGATGTAACGTGGTCTTGTAGTTATCCTGCGCACTATTTCAACTAGTGAAGAACTTACTTTGCAATTGATCTCTAGACTTTCAGCAGCAGCTGTTCCAAACAAAAAGGTTAGTTAGCAGCATCATGATAACAGTCGAGAAGAAATTTTAGTTCCACCTATAAAGAGAGCATCAGATAAAAAAATAAAATAAAAACTAAGATTTAATGTACAGTGCCTTGGTGAAAATAAAAACACGACGGCCTTCAACATAGACTCACTTTTTCCTACAACAAGCTGTCGACTAGTCATTACAAGAGTATCTTTTCCGCTTCTTAGGTATACATCAGCAATATCAGCTGCTTGATTGATCTCTTGCTCTCTTTCCTCGATCGATTTCATGGAAATTTTATCAACAGAAACCTGTTGCAAAGCGGAAAGTGCAAGGCATAATATTTATATTCAACATCAGCACATCTGAATTATTCTTTTGTTATAAATGTCCACTTTTACAGTTAGTTGATTTAATACAACAAGAACTGAAATACCTCGATTCTTTTCAATGCATGACCTCTTTGCAGCAGTAGCTCATCAACCTGAATGTTGTCAAAACTTTTCTCATACTGAAAGTTCAAGGTTTGGATTACTAAGGATGTGTTTGCAAACTCTACTAACTGCTTCTAAAATCACTTTTTCAAAAGCTATAAGGAGTAGCTTTTAAAAAAAAAAGTGATTATGCTCCACTTTGTAGAGTTTGCAAACACCACCTAAAATACGTTTCTGTAACAACTAGAACCTGTTTTGTTGTTTTGGGAACATAGGATCCCACAACTATAAGTCCACCAACTCTCTCTCTAGATACCATAAGATCACTAGGCACCAATGGAGCTTTTGGAGCGATTCCAACCCGAGTAGAAACAAAGCTAGCTGCAGTGCGGCATAAGAAGCTCTTGCCTTTCAGTTCTGCCTGTATGAGACATGCAGGCTAGTGAAAAGTAGCCTTTGATGTTTATTGCAATTATTGCAGCAATATTATTTTGCAAGCATGGCAAATAAAAGCAAAATATAAACCTTAATCATTCCCGTGGCAAATACAGCCATGTCTCTTTCACTAGCAGCATTGACTACGCATGTAGATCCCTGTGTTCAATCAACAGTGTAAATACTTCAGATGCAAGTGGACCAGAAACAAAGGGACATGTGCAATTGTCTATTTAGTATTTTAAAATTCAAAATCTTATATAATAAGTGAGCGCTTGGTTCAGACTCTTCAACTAAAATGGTAATGTGGATCTCTCTTCCCTCTACGCCTGTAATGAAAGAGATATGTTGGAGGAAGGGCTGTCCCAATGGTTGTCACAATACTAGTGATTTGCTCTCATTTTGGAATAAAGAAGACAAAAATGATTGTTGGTTGAGAAATAGTGGAGCGATTGGGGAGAAATGATTATAGGAGCGAAGGTAGTTAATCAAAATGGGGAAATAATTAACTTATTTTAAGTTTCATTACCTCGTACGAAGTATGATTAAGGTGAATTGATCATCTTTTATTCTTATTAACCACCACAATTACCCCATGATCATTCCTATTACCATTCTCATTGAGGAATTTTGAGCCAAGCGCCCCCTAAGAAATCACAGTTAGCTGACCCGCACAAACGAAGAGCTAGCATTCAGATGACCTGGGGCCTAGATCCCTTTTTGTTGGGTGAAATTTAAAACTAAAAGTCATATCAGCAATGCTGAATCAAGTGTTAACAAACTTTGTATGTGAACATTTTAACCTCTACCGACTCGTGATGGCAACTCAGGCATTTAGGGTATAGTTTTTATATGTGGCATCATTTGATGCTTCAAATGATAAAAAAGATAGAGGGTTGACAAGTTTACCAAGTCAGAGACAACCTGGAGCATATCTAGTGGATTTATTTACCAAGTACGCCCCATCGCCCACTCTAATGCACACATAAGCAGTTAATTGGTGAAAATTCTTATTTTCACATAATTGGTTCAGACATTTAGACAAGTGCTCGGAATATTTTCTGCATAATTTTATCTTTTCCTGATAGGTTGTGATATAACATTTTAAGAATATCAACAGTTTTTGCATCACAATTTTCATGACAGAAAAAGTTATACCATAATATGTATAAATTCAAACCTGACTCTATATTCTAGTTGGGACCAAACCACCTAAATAATTCAAAAACTTTAACTGGAAGAAAATTAAAGAACAGCTGAAAACAACAAATTATGCCAATAAACATTCTCATTGGTACTCAAAAATATACCTTCTCCAAACTACAGAGGCGTTCACAAACAGCTTCAGGTCCGCCCTTTCTTAGTAGTTGAATTGAAATGGATGCAACACTGTTTGCAGGTACGCGACCTCCAGTTTTCTCCTCCACCCACTGAAATCTCAAAGAACAGCTCGTTAAACTCTTCCCAAGTTTATAGCATGCTATATGTATCACAAATAATATAGAAAAACTGACCTCCCGCAGATTAGAAGACTTATAGCCAAATGACGCGTCTTTAGCAAACTCTGTTTCACCTGCTGGGATGAGACTGTGGACACAAAGCTTCTAATCATTTTTAGTTATTGGACAACACTAAGCAACAGATTTGAGAGAGGAAAAATGTTTTTAAGCCTGTAACTTTTGGGGGTTGTAAAAGAAGGACATTATTTTTACGGGCATGTAAATTAAGCGTTTTCAAGGAAAGCATACTTTAGCGCCGATACGGGTTCTCGAGAGGCGGATGACCCAACCTCCGACACAGTAAGAACGGGGCTTGAGAGGCAGCCCTTTAAAGTAAAGCGACTGACTTCGTCTAGGCCTTACTTATTGGATTGGACAAGCAGGTACCACAGCAGACAATACTTATAATTTATGTAAATGTAAATTGGCTCCGAATTAGCCCAGATCGAGCCAAAATTGCACGTGAATCTCAAGCGAGGACTGAAAATCAGGCTTTGATCCCTATAGTACTTTTCAAGTTATGTAAATGAAGGCCAAATTGGCCTGAATTAGCACAATTTTGCCTACATTTACATAAATAAAAAAAAGTATTGTCCTTAATTTACATGCCCATGAACATAATGTCATTTTGCAACCCCGAAAGTACGGGCCAAAAACAAGATTTTTCCGATGTGAAAGAGTAATACCTATCCGAGTCTGCAACATAATGTATGTCTCCAATAGTGTAGCGGCCTCCTTGTAGAAAGAAGGGGCAAATTATCCATGCATCCACCGGACCAATCACAGAAACAGCTGCATCTGCCTCCTACTCATTAGTAAAGCAAAGGCATCAAGCATTTGGGGAATGAAGGTTGAAAAGTAATACTTATATTATATATGTGTATATGTATATATATATATATATATATATATACATCCTATGCTCTTGCCTCTGGGAAGTGGCCTCGTAATGTTGAATCCCCCTAAGAACAACAGTGTAGTCAGTGTTGTCCACAGTCTTTGCAGCAGCAGACAAGTTGCTGCAGATCTCTTTATTAGTGCACTAGCCTGTACAAAGATAGCTTTACTAAATAGCAATGGAAGTTGTGTGGAAAAAATGAGCTAGTAAGAATTTATTTCACTATTGTACCTTCTCAGAACTTAATGACCGTGAATTAGTCAAAATGAAAAAGCATTTTGGCCTTTTACGGAACTGTTCGATAAGTGACTCAATGCTCCTGAAATTAAAGCAAAATGTCACTAATCAGTTTTTCTAAAGAATGACATGACTTCCCATCATGCTATAAGTAAATTTGTTTCTCTGTTGATTTTGCTTTTCCATTTCTTTCCATTCATAAAGTCCTAGGTTAAGTTGGAGACTGAGATATTCCATGGTATAATAGATCATTAGTAGATTTACAAATATGTCATTGTGCTGTTAGAGTGTAGAGGCAGATTAAATATAAAATTCATATTTCTCTGCGGACACTCTGAATAAATTTATAGCTGCTAAAACAAAATTTCTCTTTTTTAATAGTTCCTTGGTACTTATCCCAGACTTTATTTTCCAATTTCTGTGTCTTTGCATGGAGAAAATGATATATTCACTATATTGACTACTCAAAATTCAATATTGCAATTAAGAGACTATTAAACCATGTTTTAAAGTTTTTAATACGTGAAAACTTAATACAGCTTCAGTACAACTGTAGAGGACATGGTTATATACGGACATGCACATATGTCATCTGACAGGCAAATGTTTTCATCTAAATTATAGATATTCCATTTTAAAATGTATAGGATGAAACCAAAAGATCATGTCTTCACTTAATCAGTGGAGTAGATTGTATAGTGGGAATATTATGCTCAGCATGGTAGGTGTTTTATTTAAACTAAAAATATCATTTCATATATGTTTTATCCATGCATTCATGACTTTCATGACAGGTTATACCACACAAACCCAACAGACTACTAAAATAAGAAAGATGTTTATTATGTTTATTCTATCATTCATATCAAAATCCATGTATAACTTTTAATGCTCAGACTATCATTTCCACCATTCAAAAACAAAGATTGCATTGAGAAATTAGCTAACGTTCTATTTACACATAAGAATGCACAAAATGATTAGCGATTTGACTCACCATTCTGTCAATACATCAGTGTCATGAACAGTTTGTGTTCCAGTTGGATCATCATCCAAAGCAACCAATGTCTTCAAATTTTTTTGCGTGAGGCTAATTATATCCTCAATAGGATCCACCGGCCACTCGAGTGGAAGAGAGCAAAGTACAGATTCCTTACTTAGAGCACGGGGCTTTCCTTCAACTTTGACTCCTGTTAGTGTTTCATAAACCTGTAGCATTTGGCAGTTTAGGCATATAACACATAACCACAATTGGCTTTTCCTCTCAGATTCACGTATAATTATCTAACTATGCTATTAAAGTGTTGATAATATGAAAATGTTAATTGGAAACTGACCATACAAAAATACTCATTAGGCATAGTCACTTTTAAAAGTAATCAACACTATTTATGGTTTTTCATTTCCAATCTTCATTTTCATTCTCCACAAACAAAAATGAGTTTTTATTTTTATGTTTTCATGAGAGCATTTTTGTTCTCCCTAAATATCAATTATTTTTACACTAATTAAAAATGAATGTAACTAAATTTGAATACAAGTGTTTTTATAGATCCATCTTACAAGTTACAACTTGCCTAACATTATGTCGTTCACACAAAAATTGTCAATATACTAATTGTGCACCGCACGAAGAATTTATAGTTTTGATTAAACCAAATGGAGCATATATATAAATTATAGAAAAATAATTATACCATATATTTGTATATATAAGGTAAATATGTGAAATAATCGTAACCGAAATTAATATTCAATTATTTATTTTAATTGATTTTATAAGTCGTTTCTCCAACCCTGATTTCAGCCCCAATTCTATCATAATTAGAACCCAAATCACAATCAATCTAGCCCTAACTTACATCATATTTTTGTGAAATGTCATTATGGCCATAAAAACTGAGAGAGAACTAAAACAATCAAATTTGTTGTAAAATTATCAGTTTAAACTCTAGATAAAGAATTGTATCCATCTATAATTACTAAAATAATACTATTTAAAATTTGAAGTACCTTGGAATGTTATAGTTTTAGTTAGTGTGGTACTTAATGTTTTTAATTATAAAACACAGTGCAATATCTAATATTACTAAAAAAGTTACCAAGTATTTAATTATAGTAGTAAAGCTGTGTGAATGACGTGAAGAACATACTTTGACAGATATTTATATACATTGACAGATATTTTTGGAGCACCATTGAACAATAATTTTGAATTTAGACATCAGGAGCTCTCACCTTCACTACAGCAGAATCATCTATTCTGCCCCATCCAGCAGCTGAACCTGGTCAAGGTGAAATTTCCAAGTTGTATTATTAAGTTAGATGTCAAAAGGCACATAAAAACATCATTAAGTTTCATTTCTCCAAAATCTAAAAAGCCATAGGCATCTAAGCTTTAGTCTCTAATCAGTCAGAAGAAATTAACATAAGCAAAAAAACAAGAATGAAGAAACAAGCCTGTCCGATGTATAGCTCACAGTTTCTGTAATTATTGGAAAATAAATGACAATAAATATGAAATAGTTGGACAAAGAATTAAAGATGAACAGGGGTAAAGATTAAAATTCTACCAAGTACAAAATAATACTGTAAATACTATTAGTTGTCATTAATGTTATCAGACAAACTGATTACAAAGAAGATAAATGAACTAAAAGATGAACTCGTTTAGAGAACCTGCTACAAACAGTTGATGGGCAACATTTGACACGTGAAGTGGAACCCTACGAGATGAGCTTTCACGAGAAACTATGCCCTGTCCAAGAATATATGATAATGTGAACTTGTGAGACATGTACATAACCCAAAAGCAGAAACCTTTAAACCAAAAATATAACACCAATCTTTGAGTACACTAGTCTTACCAGATCTTTCACAAAGATATCAAGTGCAGATAATGGTGTATAGTCACTCTCTACCATGTGTGGGCCACGATTCTCAAACATCCTGGGGCCCACAAACAATCAATAAGATTATCCATAATATAAGTCAGAAATGAATTGCCTCAAACTATATGTGAAACTGCATGGATGAGATTCCATTAAAATTACATGTATACAGCATAAAGTGGGATTCAGAAAAACAAAGGGACTGAGCCCAATCCAAAAACAATTTTATTTGTGTTTATTCCAGTTAAAGCTCAATATTTTTCAGTGCTATTCATTTCCTTAAAAGACAAATATAAGCTCCCATGTCTCCTACTCTAAGCAGTGGAAGTCACCCAAAAAAACTACATATACACATCCCTATTTTATTAATTGCCAGTCATTAGGAGACCAAGGTAATGCTAATATTTAAAGTCAAGCTTGACTAGACTAGGATACAAAAATGAAAACGAGAAAATTTTTGGATTTATGGGCTACTTTCAACATGGAAGTGTCTACAAGAAATTAAGTTGTATTATATGAAACACGGCAGCTCAGAATAAGAGCATAATTTTACACCAAGGTCAATTATTCTAGCTCTTCATAAGACAATCAATCAATCACCTTAAGGCTTTTGAAACTAATCTCAGAAAAATCAGATGCAAAAAGTAAACAGAGAAAACATTGCAGAAATTAAAGCAAAGGCTTCATAATTCTACCGAGACAGACTGCTGGTTCTTAATATGTATCAAGTTTACCATGATGTTCCAGCACTGATTGTGATAATGTCAAACAATAGTCTCGTATTAAGACCCAGTCGAGCTGCAAATGCCATTGCCTCTGCTGCTGATGCAATATGAACACCAGCAAGTAGTTGATTGACCATTTTCACACCACTGGGAGACATTTATTAGAAAGAAAAATCTTCAGATATGTATAAATATGTATACATAGATTTCTGCAATGTAAACTAGGAAATTAACTAGTGAGGTTTTGCTAAGCTATTAGTAACCTAAACATCTAGTAAATCTATTTAAGAATATATTGTAAGCTATCTAATATAAAAATTATATGATCCCATTTCAGATATCATATGGTATCAATTCAAACCAAAGGAGGATGGTCCTAAAAATTTGAAAAATGAAATGATAATATTGGCCAATAATTTTATTTTTCTTTTAAACTATTTCTACCAAAAATTTAAAATATAATAACTGTTTCGTTTCAAATTCATTTTTAAAGTGCAAAATATCAAATAATCCTTTTTTAATGATCTTTAATTTGACACTTATATTGTATGTCTAAAAATGAAATTTAAAATGTGGGTTTTTGGCAGTTTGAAGTATTTCCTTATTGAATATGGATATTCATAATATACTTGAGTATTCGTGGTGGGTTTAACTTACATTCTGAAAATTTTAAAAATGAAAAACATAAAATATATTCTAAATAAGAAATTATACTGAATAAATTTTATATATATAAAAATCAAATATTTTTATTAAAGATAATATATTAGATAAACTATTTGTGCATTGCACGGTCACAGTTCTAGTAAAATGGTACAAATGTATCCTTAGTTATAGAAATAAGCAGAAACAAAAGATGCAGTCATTAGTATATTTTTATTGAGGAGGAAAATAAAAAGGTTCAATTATAAAGAATGAAAAGCCAGAATTCAACTAGAGTACCTTCCAGCTCCACAACCTCCATTTATGATATAAAGCTTCTCGCTTAAAGCTGTCCAAAGCCAATCAAAATAATGTCATGCTTTAATATGATGTAATACATGACTTAATCAGAATTAACAATTTTCTGACTTTATCAAGAATGTTCCATTTAACCTGAAAGTACTGAACCAGCATGCTCCAGAGCTTCATCTGCACCTGATGCCATTATCTAATAAAAACCTATTTTCAGTAGCTATCTAAGGAACACTCCCGGTATATGTGGTGATAATGTAAGGTTCCTTCAAAACAAGGTACAAAAAAAAAAAAAAAAATTGGTACTCATCAAGAAAACATACAGTAAGTGTTCCATCAGCAGCCCTCTTCACACCACCAGAAACAGGAGCATCCACCAACTTCAAGTTCTTTTGCTCATCTGTAATAAGTAGAAGCGTGCCACAACAATAAAAAAGTCTGAACTAGAGATGATGATGCTTCCACAAGTAAATGCGGTTGGCCAAGGTTATTGAGCTAAATCTGAAAAATATGGAAACTAAACTCTCCTTGACATGTTTGTTTTAAGTGTTGCCTATTAGATTCATGATTTAACTTATGAATCCAGTTACAAGCTTATCAACTGATTGGCTGCTGAATTTTGGATTAGACAAAAATGAAGAGAGAAAACGGACACAAAGAGACAACGAGTACACCCATTATAATTACATCCACATAAATGCCTGAAAGGATTTTCAACAATTATATTGTTATATTCTCCCTTGATTTGATATTATAACTAACTTATTTATAAAGGTGAACTGTGCATGGGATTAATAACAAGGAAGAGAATCGTTCCAAAATCAGTTCAACAATAATCAATTAGAGGTACAGAATCATGAACATGAATATTAATTAGGCACGAAACCCTTGTATTGAATTGAAAAGGTCCTCTCTTTTTATCACTTACAAAGTGCCAACTCAGAAAAATGTTTTCATTTTAACTCATGATAACACAATTCATCTGCGGTTTATACTGTTATATCTAAAACAGATGTACATCATATGAGATTGTCCACTGTTTCCACCAGCATTTGAAATTTCACAAAAGATAAAATATGTACAAACACACACCTATGTATATAACTATACACAAGCATGCATAAGCATATATTTAAGCACACAAGATTGTATATCACATCAGATGATGCTTACAATCTTTTATCTTTAATTCGTAACTTACAAAGAAGGTTTGCAAAACAAATCTAAGGCTAATCAGAATCATAAAAATTGGAATTTCGAATTCAAAACTAAATAAGTAATCACAAAATATTATTTTGCATTCTTTTAGGAATGTAAGAAAGTAGAACTTAAAATCCAAATCATTTATCATCTTTATAAAGATATGTTTTATTCATTGAAGGATAACATCAGTGATAGAATAAACCTACTCTGCAATCTTCGCTCTAGCTGGCTGACAAATGCAGGAGATACAGTGGATGAAAGGATAATAGTTGCTCCAGCTGGAAGGGCTACAAAATCAAGACAGTCAAAATAGATGCTCAAGATGAAAAGGCCCCACCATCAACAAATAATCTAGTTAATTAAGCAGACAAAAGAAACCTAAGGCTCATACCTGCTACAGCACCATTATCCCCATATAGAACACTCTCAGCTTGATATTCATTTGTGACCATGACAACCATTACATCCACATCTGGACATAAGTAAATGTTATAGACAACAACAGGAAATGTCAATCAAGGGAGAGTGTCTTCAAATTTGCTGGCTACTTCAATAAAGGAATACATCCAAATCACAGTATGAAAAAATTGGTGTTTTTGGAATTTGAATGAACCAAGAACCATTCGTTTTGGCATGCCAATCAAAAGACCAGTCCCTATACAGCACACAGAAACTAATAACTTTAGATTGAATTCTCATCGAGTCATTGTTCTTGAGATTTGAGAAGTAATGTTGGGTAATGCAATGGATATTATTGATCATTTGGGTTGCTATGTTTAAAAAAGGCTAGTGCAAAATTAGTTAAGAATCTTTCTCTGTCAATACCTAATATATTATCCATATAATGGTTAGACATCAAAAATCAATGATATAGAATGCTCATACAGTGATAACAAAAGAAATTTTTGACATGTCAGTTAGGCTTTTAAGAAATGTCCCCCTACCTTTGGATACTTCGGCAGGACTGCCCCCTCCGATGCCTCCTTCATTTTCGAATCGAGATAGTGTAGGTTTGTACACCTACTCAGCAAGAAGAAATTTTACCAATATCTACGAAAATCTTTGACTTAACTTATTTATTGGATAATGCTTACTAAAGTTTACACAGCAGAGATGGAAGATACATAAAATAGATAATGAAAGAACACCTTAAATGACTTCATGGAAGTGGGAAACAAGTCAAACAAAAATTATCAGAATTATGAAGAAGCAAACATGCAAGCTAAATTTTTACATTCCTTGAAACTAATTCAAGTTAGGTACATATGAGCTACTTTTAAAAGGCAGTAAGTACGCTACAAAATTGAGAAAACAGGCAACAATGCCAAAGATTTTTTTTTTTAAAGGACCAAACTTTTGTCATTTCTCTTTACCTCACAGCTCTAGGTCACCATCAGCATTTCAAAGGAAGTTATTCCATTGTCAAGAGAAGCACTGCCGACACTATAACTGTTGGGGATTATATTATTATTAAGTTTCCGTGTTTAGTTGTACTATGTTTTTACAGGAAACAAAATGTTTTATTAAGATAGGGAAGTTAAAAGGAATGAGAGATCTCTTTTACAGCTTACAATGAGACAATATCATTTAATAGTGAAGTACCAATCCCTAACTAAATCCGATTCATGGACATTTATGAATTTCCTATGACTTGACACCCAAAGCGCAACTCTGAATTTTATCCTACCCCAAATATCTTCTATTGACTCGATTAAACTCTCAAAAATCCTCTTGTCTCTTTCTAACCATAAGGACCAAAGTTCAATCCGGTTCTTTAGTTGTTCTATATAAAGTAGGTGGATCTTTATTTATAATTTAGATCTTTATATTCATTTGTTATTTTGGTTGTAACCCTAGGTCTGTTTATCCCACTATAAATACGAGAGTCTAGTATATCAATAGTACACATAAATTCCCTACTCTATTGTTTGTTTTACAACAACCATACATAACATATGAAACAATAACAAGTGTGACTTTCATTGTGCAATGCAAGTTTTTCTTTTCTCAGCAAGGAGTTATATTCAGAATTATTGCAGAGCTGAACACTTACATCATAACCAAGTACAGTAAAATTTGATTTCAGCAAATGTGTTGCCATGCCAAATCCCATTGCCCCTAATCCAATGAATCCAATTCGCTTTACAATTTTTGATTTGGTAGATAAATGAATAGCTAATTCCTCTGGATTATATACATTTGCATTGGCTGCATCAATGACATTCACACCAGATAACTCTTCCCAGACCTGTTGCATACATTGGAAGTTTGATAAATGCGATTATAGTTTCCAAGTATGACAGCATGAAAGAATCTCAAGAATTTTAGCATCATTTTACTTTCAGCAATGTGGCATCCTCATCCTTCATGCTATGTGAAAATCCTGTAAGGGGTGGATGGGTTGGTAAGCAGAAGTGAAGCAACAAAGATTGATTGACCTACATATAAATTCTGCTCACTACAAATGAGTCTGGACTAAGAAAAGTATGCTATACCTGCGAGAATTTGTTGGTGAGAAATCGTTAAAAGTGGAAGAGGAAATATTAGCGATTTTGCTATCTCCAACACCAATCCCTGGAATATACCATTATAATCAGTCAGAATTAAAATAAAGTTGCTAAAAACTAAGTGCATCCAAGTAACGCTAAACATCAGGATGATAATAAAGATCCAAAGTAATAAACAGTATAATGCTTAAAACATTCGATCTAAATCATGCCTCAGTATTTAGACTCGGAAAAAGAGAAAATCTGAGAAAAGGTTAACGATAAACTGAGTTTTCCTTGTACAAAGTTAGATATGCAGTCTGTTGTTCGAGTCTTTTATCTCTTCAGGAATATATAAAACTACAATTTTATAATCATATTTGTATCCTATGCCATATTTTTGATCAGTAGTTATATGTTCCATGCCAGGAGCTCGAGCAAAATCTGAGGCTCAAGGGGTGACTTAAGCAATCAAACCTTTGTTTTTGATAATTGCAAAGCCAGTTCAGTATATTAGTTCACCAAAGACATTAAAGTATAAATGATTAGCCACTTAACTCCTAAAAGCGTTACAAATTTTCAATACCAATCTTTATAGAAATCACTAAAAATATATGTTATATATCCATTCTTTTTCTTTTCTTTTTGTGGGGAGCTTGAATGCATAACATTCAGTAAGAGCTTTCTTCAAGCATTAAACCAGTCTCACAATTCTCACTGATCCAGCATGATATGGACTACCAATACTTTTACTCCATATGCAGGATAATGGTTGAGGTCCAGCAAGCCTTCCATCAGTTACTGAAACTATGCATATTCATACTTCCAAAAGCGACATTTTGAATTCAATTTTATGTTACTCTGTATTCTCGACCAGCAATACCATTCACAACTTTTAGATTTCTAGGAGATTTTTACAGTTTTGAGCAGCTGCATACTCCCTCTGTCCCACATCAGTTTTCACGCTTTCCTTTTTGTTTGTCCCACATTAGTTTTCACATTCCAAAAAAGGAAACCCCTCCTTAAACTCTACCCTCACAATATTCATATATTTACACAAAATGCCATTACTTTTTACACTCAATCCAACCACCTCCCTTACTTTAATAATAAATGTTTACAAAATTACCCTTCAATACTCTATTCATTACACTTTTTCTTAAAATGCGTGCCCAGATTAGTATGAAAACTAATCTGGGACAGAGGGAGTAGTATTTAAAATGTAAACTGGAAAACATGTTAGGGTTAAGCACTCTTCCCTCTCTCTTTCTACCTCATGTTTTCCCTAAATTTTGAAAAACACTACCTTAAAAAATAACCTATATTCTTGCTAACAATAGATTTCAAGCTCCACATCCTTACACTAGCAATAATCTATCTTAATTTCCACATTAAGACATTCTAATTTGTAGATTCTATAGGACAGAGGTCCAAAGAAATGCAAAGCAAACCTCATTCTTCCAAAGCTAGCTGTGGAAAATTGTTATTTCCTTAACTTAGCGTAGCAATGTTATCCATACTTTAGGTTAAAAAACATCACTTTTGACAATGTTTCAAATAATAAGCTTAAGAAATCCAGCCTGAATCTCATTCTAAGATGCCACCAGATAAAAAATGTGTTATGTTGTGCTTCATCTGCATAGTCTATGTACCAAGAGAAATAGAACAACTTCTTAAAACAGATATAGGTGATTTGACTTTAGAACAGTGTTATTTTCATGAGTGGAAAGAAAAAAATTCACAATCCTTTTTGTCGACCCCCTCTAAGCATGATTGTGCATGCATGCAAGATAAAGTATGTAAATATGTTAGTGAACATCATGAATGTTACTCCCATAAGATAGGGAACATCAAATTTAAACAAATATTAATACTGTTCAATGGTGTGGCATTGCAGGGAAATAAAAGAATACATTTCATTTAATATATTATTAAAACCTTACCAAGTTTTGGTTAAAAGCACTGAGGAGATGAGGGGTGGACTGATTGCCCTTCAGCAGATCGGGAAGATAATTTTTGAAAACCCTGCAAAACATTTAAGACAAAAATAGTTAGTAAACCGCTCAGCTCATTACACAATATATAATTTTAGAAAAGCATTTAACAAACCAACAAAAATGTTTCGTTGATAAAGAACTGCCAATGCTGATTTAGATGATCCGGACAAAATTGATTACTTACAGTTTACCTAGTCCACATGGAACAAATTTATGCTATACTTAGTGCTATATAAGAATCAATGGGTAAAGCTTCTAACCTTAATGTTACTTCTACTGCAAAATTTTGTTATAATCTGGACCCTCTTTTTGGCTTCTGTCAACATGGCAATTGCCAATCAATAAATTCCAAATTGTCCTTCTGGGCCATAATCTTATTAAAGAGATAATAAATGTAAAAATCCCATTTAATATATTTTGCAGTATGCTTGTAGCATCAGAGCCACAATTCAGCAGTTGTTTTGAAAGCTACCGTCAACAAATTCTATTATGAGCCCAGGATATGGCAATCCTTTCCATATATATGTCCACGTATAAAGGAACTTAGAAATAATTTCGAGTCACATTAGTAAGTTCATTAAAAAGGAACTATTTACACACCAGTAAAATGTTAACAATAAGAAACTAAACAAACTAGAGGGTGCAACCAAGTAGTCTGTCAGCTGTGATGCAGTTACTTCAGTACATATCAAATGTGCTTCCATATGATGCCCGAAAAAGAAAGAATGTAGCAATTAAATTTAATCACCATGAATTTCCAGCTGCATTAGAGATGATATCGTATATGATCCATGGATGAATCCCGGCTTGAACACCTAAAGACATGGCTTCAAGCGAAGCTACAAAGTGAATTCCTTCAAGAAGCTCGATTACCATTTTAGTTTTGCTGCCAGCAGAATAAAGAAAATAAATACAAGAAACAAGAATGGAGGAAATCTACTTAAAACTATGATCATATTATTATAATATGGAATCATGTACATTTATCTTCAAGAATAGATGAGGAATGTAGATCCTTATTCCAACATTTAAGATTATTTATCAACATGAAATATATTTTTAGACAGAAAATGCATATATATTTCCCAAGAATAAAGCACACCTGCCTGCTCCTATCTCTCCCTCAAATAAGAACACCTTTTCTCCCATGGCTGCTCACAAAACAAAAGTACGGTCAGTAGTGTGATGATTGTTTCAAGCTACAAATCTGGATTATAGTGAAACTTCTTTAAAGCAATAGAAAAGAGAGCAGGAAAATTTGAACCAGAAAGAAAGGGCTGAGCCCTAGAGGTAGACTCCGGTCGTCCAGAGGAAATAATCTGGAGAGGAATGGGCAACCAAAAGGAAAAAGGCACTAGGCATTAATTCTAAGGATGCTGATAAAACAGTAGTACATTAAATATACAAATATATCCAATATTTTACCATGGCTTTTCCATTTGAGACTTCGGACACTGCCTTTATGGGATAGACGTCGACAATACTTTCAATATGATAATCCTCTGCAAGTACAAAGATAAATATATATGATATTGGCTGAAAAGTAAAGCATAGAAGATGACATTTTATTCAACTTGATTCAAGTCATACATGCTATGCTGATGATAGATTACTTTCACTTATGTGATGAGTAGAATGTTTATTACAGCTGAAAGAATTAATTAAGAAACAAGAGTAGGCCTTAGACTCATGCAAGTTTTATGTACATATGAGGATAGACAAAGAAAGGATATAGGAAAATAGAAAAACTAGTAAAAAGGTAACTCTTTACTTAGAGCAACCTAATGAATGTTTTCATGGATTAAGAATAACAACCATGTTTAGCTAATGAGAAGACATAATAAATAGGAAAACGCAGCTATTCCAATAAAGAAAAACTTGACAGAAGAATGCAAATGATGAGAAGAAATATTAACAGGATGATGACTAGTGAAAGCTAAAGATCAGCGGCGGATCTACATAGTAACAGGGGGTACAATTGTACCCCCAAAATATATATTTTTTAATTTCTTAAGGTAAAATAAATAAAAAAATTATTATGTACCCCCAATATTTTTTCTCTCACTTATTATTATTTTCCGTACCCCCAAATTCAAAATCCTGGATCCGCCACTGCTAAAGATATCATTCTTTATCTGAATGACACTAAAAATGCTATAGATGCCAATCTTATTCTAGAAATAAGATATCAACTAAAGTTTGCTAGAAACTCCTTCATTTTTTAAATTATTACAACATCTTAACACCCGATTGTTTTGAGAGCTTGTAAACTCATCCCCCTGAAGTTTCAGAAATCACATTTCTTTTGGGATCTTATTAAGCTTAAACCTGAAAATTTAAGGGAAACTTCATAAAATTATATAAACTCACTCAGCCAAATACCTCTCTAAGACAATATTTTGGTTGAAGTCTCAGATAAACATGATAATTTTTGTCGTGGATAAATAAATTAATATGGAATGAAGCTTCAAAACTTTTTCTGAATGTGAATCCACATTTGTTTTGAGTTGGGAGGAAAAAAATTCTCAGTATGACCTAGGTAAATATTAATATTAATAAAAAGTTATAAACCTTGTGTATATTTGTTTGAAAAATACTATGCTGGAAAATCATTTTAGTAAACGAAATCAAATAACTGAAATGAATTTGAAGTTGGTTTTACTTGATAAGAGAATACTACGTAGGCATTAGTAGAAGTGCAATCAAAATATTTATACGGCCAGTATGACAACAATTTCATATGTTTAAAGCAACATGAAATAAGCATATCAAGTGTAGTATACCTATGATACTTTTCTCCAGCCTCTGCATATGTGCAGGGAGTATGGTTGAATGGACAATGATGACTACATCTTTCGACAATCCTGGAGATGGGGTAGAGATAAATCTTAATTTAAAAATATATATATATATATATATATATATATATATATATATATATATATATATTGCAGCTATAAAGGGTTTCCAATCACAAGCTTCACAGGACCTTTTACAACACCCTCATCACCATAAAAGAGATCATTTATTTGATCAACATGAGATATCAGAGTGACCAAAGCACTAACACCTGCATCAACAAAAATGAGGATAAATGTCAGGGTCAATGAATGTGCATAAGAGCAACTTAACAGAATAGCGAGTTCCATTAAGTACTATTAATAACTGTAAAATCTTCTGCAAGCATCATTTACACACATGACCAAGTTTGTTTACTAAATATAGATATACCAACTCCAACTTATTGATAGCTAAAAATTGTCTTCAAACATACAGTCAAATTAGGTAATCACCATCACCAAGATAGAATCCATACCCAAAATTCCTCCCCGCAAAAAATAAATAAATAAATAAAACAAGTGTCAATTCTTCCTCTTCTAGGACTAGTGAAACAGCTTTTCACACTTACTCTTCTACTTCTTTTATCCCAATTCTTCTTTTGCAAATCTTTTCCTTAGGAAATGCTTTTATACTAAGCCGTCCAACAAGGAAAATTAAAAAGAATTATGTAAATGATAAATATGTCATCACCTTGCTTTGTCTCCATCAGATTGGCACACCTTTTACCCCCAGTTTTGAGAAGTCATCCATCAGCTGACCGGATGTCTGCAGCATATAAGTTTTGAGTATGAGTTTGATTTCAGATAAATAAAGAAGAACAAGTTTCTATACCCAAATGCTAAGTTCTTTTTGTAAATTATTTATCATGAAACCAGGAATATCAAATATAAAATCAGTAGCACGTGTATCCTTAAGAGTGGTCCCATCTGCATTGTATTCTAAAAGAACCTTGCTGTCGTATATGCGCATTCAACTGATCATGACTTATGAATATTGTCACTGATTCACTCTCAGCAAGAAACAAGGAATATTATTTATATCTAATTAAAGTAGTACTGCTTATGCTTATCTTTTTCTTTTCATATTTTTTCTGATTCCTTAGCATCAAACAGAAAGTTGAATTAATCCTAGTAAGGTTTTAAAACTTTCAGTAGGCTAATACTTGCAAAGGCTCTGTGATAAAGTACTTAGCTTTATGAATATTAGTCTGCATTGATTTAGATTCCAAAAATTAATGCAGTCTTGGTCATTCATTGGATAAGATTATCAGATTCCCTCATTTTTTTTTTTTTTTGATCGGGCAAATGGTGACTCGAACCCATGACCTCTAAGCCATAGGTAGTGGAGCTCTAACCGCTTGATCTATACCACCTCGTCGGATTCCCTCATTTCATTATATAGTCTTTAGCTTTGAGCCCATAGATAGTGATGTAGAGGCATCAATCTAGTCCATGGGAAGCCAGGGAGGAGGACTCCTAGTGGTTAGAAAGCTCTTAGGTGTTCCACAGCGGATTATGATGCAATGTTATTACTGGATAAAGGGACCAGAGCAAACCTCCTCTCTTGACCATGGTTTTGAGACGGGGTTAGGCTCTGTGACGTGAATCAGATAGGATAATTAATTGGATCTGAATATTACGAAATACTTGTTTCTAGTTTCACAATAGGTCCCACTGCATCGTTTCCACATCAAACCACCAAAATGAATGTGACCAAGAATAAAAAAGGGTAAGTCAATGTCGTAATAGCATAGACAGACTGTTAGGTATGCCGTCATATTTCACATCAAACCAACCAAATTGATGTGATCAAGAATCAAAAAGGGCAAGACAGTGTCATAATAGCATTGACAGAGTGTTAGGTATGCAGTCATATTTCATCGATGAATAAGACTGCATTCTTGTGGATGTAGGCTTTCATGGGATCAGTAGCCATTTTGTCATCTTGACAACTTGATCTTAATCATACAACATTTCTATGAGTCATACTTATCAAAAAAAAAAAAAAACATTTCTATTAGTCACAAATTAATGATCTCATTAATGCAGATCAATTTTTCTTTTCTTTTATAGCAGCAGTTATTAGTCTCATTAATGTAGAACAACAATAGTGCCACTAATCACCAGAGCATTCACTTGATTCCATCAACTAAAAACGTGATCACCAGTCGAACAAACCCACCAATCAATCATATCTTCAGTTCATCTCAACTGACCATAATATACCAACATTGTCCCAAAATGACATTGACTACAAATTGAACACATAGGTACCCCATGCTTGTCGTCTTCATCTCTCAACAGATAAATAACAGAGAAGAAAATAAGAAATTAAGTGATTAATCAAAAAAGGGGTGGTGAGCAAACCTCAAATGCCTGGACTGAATAGCCAGATTGCAGAAGAGAAGCAGCCAATTTCAAAGAGACTTCATCCAACCCCACGAATCCAACTACAGGTTGAGCCATTTCGCGATAATTTTTTCAGAAAGAGCGGATTGTGTGAACTTTTTCTCTTCAAAACGGTGGTTGTGGCTAAAATTATAGTACTGAAATTCGGATTCGTATGCTGATGCTACTGTGACTCTGCATATTATATGGTCGTTGACAAATGGTAGAGGTGTCAGCGGTGGGCATGACTTGTTTGAAGTTGGTGAGAAATGACTAATAATAATAATAATGTGTAAAATACAAAATAAAACATTAAAATAATGATGAGAGATTTCCTTAAATTTATTAGACAAAATAAAACATTAAAATAGGAGTAGGTCTAGATATTTTGATGGAGTTTTCAATAAAAACAAACTGTATTTTTAATAGAAATATTTAATATTATTTAAAAATATATTTGAGTTGATCAGTGCATTTGGTGTATATGAAATTTTATCTTAAAATAGGATAAGTGTTGCATTTAATGTAATTAAAGTCATATATTTCACTTTGATTTTGATCCAATTAATTTTAGTTTTGTGGGAGACGGGGTCACTTTTTTTAATATATAGTTATCACTTTTAAAAAGTGATACAAATTAAGTATAAAAATAATAGAAAAATTTTTAAAAAAATGATACATTTTACATTATAAGTAATAATAATTTATTAAAAAGTGAATTCCGTCTCACGAAATGAGATCCGTGAGACGGTCTCACACAAGACTTACCCTACATCTAATATACATCCACCATTATTATAAAATTATATTTATTTATAAGTTAAGTGATTGTTAAGTAGCGCGTAAAAGAATTAAGTGATGATTAAATGACGAAATAAAATAAATTATTGAAAAAAATTGTGTGAGCATATTTTTAGTGGAAAGAGAGAGGATATATATGTCTAATGTGATTATTAAATTTGAGAAGAGCAAGCATACATTATCATATTCTCTCACACTCGCACCGCTCTAATTCTAATTACACATGATTTCTCAATTATATTCTTTACTTACACATGGTCAACTCCAAAAAGTATATTTTTAACCTTCGTACTACCAACTCTGCAAACAACTTTGAGGCGAAGGAAGTATGAGTTTTAGGGCATATATTAAGTGAACATCAAATTGTTATGTATGAATTTTGGGTGTTTGTAAACTCAATGCAAAATCTATAGTCATTGTAAAAGAAAATTGTGCAACAACTTAAAAAAAAATTCAAAACAAGTCTTTTAATATGTCGGATTATTTACTTTACAGTCCATCCCATTATATCCATCCCATTATAAATTTTTGGATCTGCCCCTAAATTTAAGAATACATGAAATATAATGAAATATATGAATTACCTCCCATTATTTTTATAAAGCATATTAATGTATTTTTTTCTTCCACAAGATTTACAATTATTTAGACCTTTGGTTTCCACACAACTGTCAAACATAGTATTTTATGAATAAGTTACACTAAAAATTAATTTGAAGGGTATTAATTATTTTATTAAAAAAATATTAATTTTATATTATAAACTATGACATTATTTCATTAAACAATACCAATTATTTTATTCTAAAATATTAATTATAAAACAATTTCACAATTAAATTGATTTCCACACAAGGTACAAGGGTTGTATACGAATCAAATATTTTTGTTCGATTCGATATTCGTGCTTTCGAAATTCGATATTCGTATTCGAAATTTTATGATTCGAATTCGACATACAAATATTCGATTTGATTCGATTATTAAACAAATACAAATACAAAATTATGATATTCGATTCGATATTCAGTAAATATTCGATTCGATATTTAAATATATATTATATTTATAACAAATATATATAATCTATACTAGATGAGCTCAATATTCGATATTTATATTAATATTTATATTATTCAATATATATAATAAATACATCTTGATGAAAGTGAAGGGTGTTTTTGGTATATTATTCAAATAATATATATATATATATATATATATTAAAATAATGTATTTGTATAAAAAAATTGTAATTATAATACTAAATTTAAATAATGGTAATATTAATTGTATGATAATTCATGCTAGAGATTAGAATTATTATAATTATGTGAAATAATTTACTATAAGATTTGTTTCAAATTTATTTTACAATTAATAAAAAAAGAAGGCGATTAATAGAATTTTTTTATATAATTGATGCATAAATATTACTCCAATAATATATATATATATATATATATATATATTGTACATTTACAATAAATATTATATATGATTATATTAAGTTTTTTTTTTTAAATTAAAGTTGATACAACCACAATTTTTCTTACATACATTTATAGGTTTAAGTTAAATATAATTTTGTATTTAAAAATTATCATATGATAACACTTTTTAGATATAAAATAGATATTTAAAATATTTAAAGATTATATATTAACTTATTTATTAAAAAATATACATATTGTGCAAGAGTATTAAGGTTCAAACCTCCTTAGAAATATATTTTTTAATTAATTCTATATTAAAATGCCACATAGATGACACATGACTATAAATCAATAGAAAAATACACATGATTATTAACATATATATGCATTTAATAAGAATATGACACCTCATTCAAATTAACCTAATGATGACACCTAGCAAAAACAAACTCCTATTAGTAATATAGGATATTATTATTATATAAATATATCAAAACTCGGATATTTGCACCACATATTTTGATAAATACACCAAACCACTCAAATGAAAACATATATTTTGATAAATACACCACACCACTCAAATTAAAGTTCAAGTTATCTGCACCACATATTTTAGTTTGGTGAAAATCAAGAATCGAAGTTTAGCATTCTATCCAAGTTAGCTCGAGATGTTCTTCCTATTTCTATTAGTACAATTGCTTTAGAGACCACATTTAATGGAACTCAAGTATTGAATCCTTATTATCAAGGTTAACTCGTAGAAGTTTTGATTTGTGAAGATACCGGGTTTGCCCACTTTATGGGATCAAGAAACCCACTATGACATATGTAAGGTTTTTTAATTCATTTGAAATATATGATGTTTTTTTAATAAACTGATTTTAATTATTTTTATTTTTTATTTTGGAGCAAGAAAAAACTACCATGTCATGTTGGAAACAACTTGAATTTGGTTTGCAACATCGATGGAAGATTGAGTTCTCATTATATAATTTGATAATTAAATTTTTTTTTGTTTTGTATTTGATTATGTAACTTTTGAATTTGTGACTTGTATTGTGAATTGAAATAACGAAATTAATTTTTAATTAAATACTCAAAGAATATTGTTTAAAATATGTTTGAGAAAAACCGATTCGAATATTCGATTCGAGTATTCGAATATTTCCAAAAATTCGATATCAAATTCAAATCAAATATAAATCACATTTACTATTCGAAAATATTCGAATTCGAATTCGATATTCAAAATTTAACGAATACAAATTCAAAATAGTGGTATTCGATTCGATTCAGTATACAACCCTGACAACCAACATTTTTTAACCCGACCGACCCGACCCGAAATTGCAAAAGATCTCTAGAGTAGCAACAAGGGTTAACGCCGTCAAGTTGACGGTAGTTTTGCGCCACACACTCTTCACCACAACATTCATTTCTCCTTTTCTTTTCATAAAATAATAACCAGACAAGATAACAGCAATGGCGCTCACGCCATGCACAGATCTTTATAGCAACACCTTGCTTTGCAAAAATAGCTCCATTTCTGTTATCGGGTTGTTAGATTTCCCATTTCGAACTATTCCTGCTCACCCTTGCTTCAAAGGTCAGTTCACTCGCCTTCTTTTCCTCATAATTTTTGTTCCGCAGTTTTGATTTATTTTGGCGCTACTTAGGTTATAATCTTCTGACTGTGGAAGATAATGGTGATTTTTGTTGAATTTTCTATGGTGTTATGTTTTAGAGGTTAATTGTGCTCCCGCGACCACCTCACGGGTCAAAATTAATCCATTAGCCGCGCACAATCCGTCTAATGTTACACAGTCTCGCAATAATTTATCTATGAAGATTGATTGGTAATTTCAAGTTTATTTTTTCCTCTGCTTCTGAAGAGTATGTTTATTAATTTGGACTAAGATTATTTGTTAAAATCAGACACGCTGTGATTAGATAGGATTAGTGTAGTCTGGTTTTTTCCTGGGCAATTCAGTTAAGTAAATTGTAGTATAGAGATTGTCAAGTGTGGGTTTCAAGAGAGAAGATTGTTAAGTGTGAATAAAACATGAAGTTGAGATTGTTAAGTGTGAATAAAACATGAAGTTGAGATGGTAAAGTGTGAAAGAAATACTCAACTCATAGTTTCTGGTTTCTAGCTTCTTAGAGCAGGAAAAAACAAAAGTAGAGAAATAATCAAAACGCAAAAACATTTGTAAGATGGTAGGAATAGACACTAGGATTAGCAGGAGATGAGCTAAGAAAAGATTCAGTAAGATTCAATATACAGAAAATTGAACACAGAAAGATCAGGTTATAATGGCTTAATCAATTGAAATTAAATGATACCTCAGTCAATGGACAATATACGACTTGCATAAACTTATTTGGTTTTATAAGCATGGGTCACAACTATCAATTTCCCAGGAACAATATAACATGTGTATACCTTTCCACTATATGCTATGCCAGTTTCTATGTTACCTTAATTGAACTTGTTCCATTTCACTTCATTCGTGAATTTTTACACAGGGAGGATTTATTCTCAAAAATGGCCACAAGGAGCTTCTCCTGTCCCGAATAGAACTTCTTTTTCTCCAGTATCAAAGAAATTACCGTCAACAATCCCCAGATGCAGCATCGATAAAAATGAAACCTCAAACTCTGAGAAGGTATGTCTAGGTCTTTATCTTTTTGTTTATGATTTAACTGCATATTGGTCCTCAATCCCTGTATTTTTCTAGCATATAGCATTACGTTCTGTTTGAGTACTTAGCTTGGATTAAACTTCTCATAGGGTTTGTAGTTTAGAAATTAAAAGGAAAAGATAACCCGCTATCTGTATGCTTATGATTGAGCTCATTTTTCAAATGTATAATAATTATGGGGATTCCCCAATTAAGTAAATCATATTAGTTTACTTGGTCCTAATGCAGACACCTTTTGGATATACAAGGAAGGATGTTATTGGCATCGGAGTTGGTCTTACTGCTCTTGGCGTTGGCTTAAAAAGTGGACTTGAGGTATCCCAACTACTGTCTCGTTATGTTTCACTTTGACATTTATTTCAGATATGTTCTTCCTTTTCTACGTACTCTACCCGATCTGATGAGTGAGCAAAGAAGAATTATTATGAGATAATAAAATGTGCAAAATGATTTATCTACTTATATCAACTCAATTATAAGATCTTTGGTGGTCTATTCAATTAACAATGAAATCAAGTTGAATGTTATTCCTAAAAATATTATCGAGCTTGAATGATTTATTTATTCTCTAAATATGAGCTACAACTAAATGAAACATATAACTGCTCATACATGAAAACTTAGGTGAGATGGTCTCACGGATCCTATTATGTGAGACGGAGCCCCATAACTATTATTCTGATCCATTAGGAGGGTGGGTTAAATAAGTTTAGATCACTTTAAATTTGGGTCCCACCTCTAACTTAACTCATGAGACATGCCCAGAGGCCATAGGAGACCTTCCCATGACCGTATAATTTTCATGAGATAGAGTTTGATATTATTGTAATTCATTGTTTTTTTCTTAAATATTATGCAGTATCTTGGAGTTGATCCTTTACAGGCTGGGAATGTCGTCCAGTTAGTCTTGGTTTTAGGCCTTACGGTTGGGTGGATTTCAACATATATATTCAGAGTCTCAAATAAGGAAATGACATATGCCCAACAGTTACGTGACTATGAAGACAAAGTCATGCAGGTGAATTCATCAACTCCCTCATTTCTTGTTTGTTTGGGCATCTCAACATATCTGGTCCTTAAATGTCAAACTTGCAATCTTCATATGTTTTCCGGTCCTTCAATCTCAAATTTAATTCATGTTTCTTGTTTTACATTTGAATTTATAGAATTATGCAAAAGTATAATTTCAAAAGTCGTGTTAACACCACAAAATTTGTGAAAGCTTCATACATTTTTGTCTTTGAGATAATGGACTAAAAACAAAGGATTCTTACCTTTCAGTCTTTCAGATGAAATGAATGACTTGTTCGAGTTTTTTCTTTCCCTTCTGTATTTTAAAAGTTATTTAGATTTGTCCCACATACTTTATTTGCTAGTATACTGCCCATATACGTTCAGCTCCTTGTGATTTTACATTATTCGCTTTTCACCCCTCAAGAAAAAATACAGGGGACAAAGGATAAAAAAGTGAAAGTACAAGGGCATAGATTTGGAAAGTGAAAGTACTAGGAATAAAAACCAAAAACAAAGTAGAAGAGAAGTGGAAAGGGCCCTGTCAAAAAAAAAAAGAAGTGGAAAGGGAAATAAATAGGCAGAAGTAAAAATGAGTATAGGGGCTAAATAATATTATTCATTTTCTCTTTGCTCTGTTGTCATTTGCTGTTTCTGCTGCTTCATTAAATAGCTGAATTTGTAAATTTCCATGCTTTCTATTATCTGCTTCATCAAGATTCTTATAGTTAATAACATGAGCCTAAATTTGTTCGTGTTAAAAAATTGAACAGAAAAGATTGGAGAGCTTAACAGAGGCAGAGATACAAGCATTGCTGGAACAGGTTGAAGAAGAGAAGCAAAGATTGGGTGATGGTGAGCAAGTGAAGTAATGGTTTCCAATTTATGTGAAACAATAGTACTTTCTAATGTATCACTTGTTGCATTAAAAGAATAGTATATACAAGTGCTTTCCCAGACCTGTTTATATGGTACATAGCTAGGCAAGGAATTCTACGATACCAATAGGAATTCAATGTTCAAGCAACAATACAAGGATAAAAAAGCTGTGAAATTCACCAATATTGTCCACAGTTATTCAATATCACAATTATGTTTCATTATCTGCAAATATTAAGTTGAAACCAAAGGCTTGCAAAGTCATATTGAAGATATTGCGTTCCGCCAGGAAAAAAACTTCGTAATTTTTCTATCGAACTTGTTGATTAAAACACAGATTTTCGAATTCTTGGATAGTGAAAGCAATGATGCACAGCTTGTGATCTACAGAGACTGAGCAACCTCAACTATCTTCTGTCTTCTGTTGCTGCTGCTTTGATCAACTAGTTTAGCAATAGTGGTGCATTCATTTTATCTTCCACCATTTTTTGAGGAGAAAAGAATATGCTAGGAAGGCTATCTCCTAATCTTTTTGGCTTCACTCTCTTAATAGCCATCAAAGTTACTGCAGCTGAGAGAGTGTACCTGCACAATACCTCTTTCTACATCAATAAATTATATAATGCATTTTAACATATAATAAGGGTAAATTGCAAATAAATTATACGCCACTTTTTAAATATTTGCAATTCGATACACACTGACTGTTTTTTGGCAAAATCTATATTTCCTTAAAACTTGTGTCATCTTCAAAAGGATAACTTAAACGGGGATGGAGGGAATATTACTTTTCATCAACACTTTGTAAGCATTTCTAACTTTTGCTTCACAACTATTTTCACTTTATCACATAAGCTAAGCACTTCTCCAAAAGCAAAAGTTTTTAAAAACTTCCTTAGTAGTTTGCAGCCATAAATTTATAGAACTGGGGCAAGGTTGAAAAACTTGTACAAGCAGATGTGACAAAACAACATGACAAACACCATGAAGACTTCGCTTGGCATATAAATGGAGGGCTAACATCTAATCTATATGAAATAAATGAGCAAAATACTAAACAGAAGTCCAATAACTGCTAATGAAACGAGAAGCAGCAAGATGCAACAAGTAGATGCAGGCATGAAGAAAATTAACAAGTAGAAATGAAATGATAAAATACCATGTTATTGTATAGTTAAGATGGTCCTGTGGCATCACTGATGTACGAATTAGCATATTAAAATCCTTTGGAACTGGGTATGGACTGCTAGGATTAACGTGTTCATTGATATCTTCAACATAGAGTGTTTCATCACGAAGTCCACAATCACGAGCAACTGCTGGAACATCCACATAAAACCACTGAGAGGCATTTGGATCATTTGCAGGAACAAATATGCTAGGCTTCTCACTGCCTCGTACAACTCCAATAACTTCAACAGGGATGGCAGAAGGAAGGTGCTCCTATCAGATTCAATATGTTTTGACGTATTAAAAATAATATTTTAATTATTCAGTATTTTTTCATATGATTTTACATGGACATCATCCAATGAAATTGATAGAAAAGTGAAGGAAGAGAAATTAAAACCTCAAAACCTTCATTCTTATTAGACCAAAAGCGCCACCAAGAAGTTTTTGCACTCTCTTGAGTTGAGGACGACGAGCTATTTTGCTGTGATTCATCTTCTGAAGCATCTAATGCTTTGTCTCTCCAACTCCTTGGAACCCATCCTCTATTTACCAGAATAGGTGACTGTATGCTGCAAAATGGTATTACTTGATGCTCAAGAAATAATGAGCATAATTTAATGTGAATACATCAAAGAAAATATGATTATTTGGGAGAATTATTTTTCTAGTGGGACTAGAGAATTTGTTCAGCATGAATTATATGCACTGTGCTTTCACTGCGAAATAATAGGAAGTAGCATCCAAGGTCTTTTTCAACTATAAATGACAGGAATGCAATTTTGTTATGGTCAACTGGATCATTTCCAAAGTGTCGGTCTTGTTTAGCAACGAAGCCAGAAATTTCATTTGGGGAGGTCAAACTAGTTAACAATAGGTGTAAAAATTAATAAAATGTATCAACGATAATAATAAATTACTATTAAGGCTAATTTTCAAGTCATGGAACATTAACTTACACTGTAACATATCAAAATAAACAACTTGATACAATTACATCATACAATTGTCCTTTATACTCTTCATATTTTGAATCACTGCATAATATTAATAGTTTCATTGCTAATATTTCTAAATACATCTTTTTCATTGTATGTTTGATAATTGTGTAATTATACAAATGTTAAATTTCTAAAACTAATTCACTAGGTTGTATTGTTAAGAAATTTGGACCTATTTTGTATTGTTAAGATTATCCCATAATTATTTTATGTTTTAGAGATAGAAATTATGTCCGCGGTAAATATTCTTAGAATACTCTACTTCATAGTGAATAGCTGCTAAACATCTCATTCAGAAGTATTTAAAACTTTTCAGTAAAGGAGAATTGGTATATATTTTTTTATCGCACAAATGGTGACTCTAACTGCATGTCCTCATGGTTATAGGTAGTGGGCTCTAACCACTTGAGTTATTCCACTTCGTCACAAAGTAAAGGGTGAATCGGTATACATTTATGTAAGTTAATTAAGGGATAATCTTACCTTTCAGGATCACCAGGAACCGGCATAAGGGGAGTTATGATATAGTATCCATTTTCAGTCACTTCCAGAAATGCTCCTCGAACGAGGACCTACATATATTGACTTCTTCTCATCAAAAACTCCCTTACACTGCACTTTCCTGAACTCCAGGAAATCCAAACTCCCATTAGAAGGCACAATCTCATTGCCCGTAAGAGATTCACTATTAAGTCTACTCTGCCGGTAATCCAGCATCTTTATCTATACAAACAATCCAAAATTAATAAGCTACTAAATGAAACCTCATTGCAGAATCCATATTTCAAGAAGCCAATTGAAATTGCAACATCAGGCAATTCATATTCGAATCATCACTAGAAACTAATCACGTTTTCCATTCGGAGTTGAAAAAGTAGCAACTGCATCGAACAATATGATTGCTAATGTTTCGAACAAGTAACCACCATGTTAGGTAAAGAACAAAATTTTTCCATAAGCTTTTTGTGTTCTTGTTTATGTCTTAATCCATTATTAAACTCTGCAAGTTAACAAGACTAGATACTCAATAGCATCTAAAGAACCACAAATGCATTGACAGAACAATAATTACAGTTAAGATTGGGAATGAATTCAAATTAACCAGAGAAAAATGAACCTTTTCTCGTCGTCTGAAGATCTGCCAAGTGCCAAGGCCAAAAGTAATAGCTCCCGGTATGAAAAGCAACACCTTCGACCATGTCGACCGACCCCTTTCCTCTGAAACCCATATCGAGAAAGCCAAACCCCAAATCAATTTCAATGTAAAAATAATTATAAAAGAAACCATCTTCACATAACGAGAAAAGAAGCAGCACCTTGTTGTTGTGTGGAAATGGCAGGTGCAGCAGACGAGGTGGAGAGAGGTGGCGATTGTGGGGACCACTTCGGAGTAGGGATGACGGTGTGCCGGAGATTTCTTGCTAGGGTCCTTGGCATGGAGGAAGCCGCCATTTTGTTGAGCACATCAAGTAGGTGGTCGATTGGAGGAGACGATGGCGGACCTTTGTGTGGGTTTATTGAGAATTGAGAGGGTTTTGGGCGAAGGGAAGAGCGTGTGGGAAAGTTTCAGCTGTGGGGTTGTTTGGTTCGGGAATAGGTGGGATGAATATTTTAATATAAAAATTACTTATCAATCTTATCATCGGGTCGGATGAGTTTATTCGGTGTTTTTGGTATAATTTTTGTATCTCTTTTTATAATGTCTTTAATATCACCAAAATAAGTAATTAATAGTATTATTTAAAATTAAATTTTTTTATCGATAAATGTTAGTTGTTAACCCTCCCAGAGATCTTATAAGTTATAACTCCATTAATTCGTTCTCAAAATAAATTAAATATGTGTCTCCCACAAAAGTAAGGAACTCGGAGGGTGGATGGGCTAAGCCCCTGGTTAATTATAGACGAAGTGGTATAGCTCAAGTGGTTAGAGTTCCACTACCTACGACCCAAAGGTCATGTGTTCGAGTCATCCTTTGCCCGATAAAAAAAAATTATATGAAAAATAAAATTTAAACTTGATTTTAAATGTACATGAACGTGATTCAGATTTAGGGTCATCAAATAGGGATATAAAGTAGAGTGAGATAGTATTATTACTAAAAAATGAATGAGAATAAATATTTTGGACAAACGAAAAAAAAGTAGAAATAATTTTTTTGGACGGATGGAAGATTAATTTACACTAGTAAAAACTAGTAGTATCTTTTAATGAAGTAATTAATACTATCAAAATTAATTTCATGATAAAATTGGTTCATGCAAGATTTTAATGGATCAAACCGTCACTTATCAAAAATTGTCTCACTTATACAAAATATTCAAAAATAGTCTTTTTTTTATACAGATTATTTTTTACTTTATGTAACAAGAAAACAGGGTAACAAATTAAAAGACAATATTATATCCAACAATTTATACTATGAAACTTGTATTTTATAAATTTCTTATACCCATTAAACATAATTCATTAAAATTGATTCACAAAAACAATTTTATAGTATGAACGTGTTTCACCTTAAATTTTGTGATACTCAATCACCAAGATGATATATTTGAAATCACCAAAGATGACCGAACATTTGTATTGGTGTTTTATCTTTGGTTGATCAAATTTTTTTAGGGCCCGATATTTGGCCCAAGTCTTGACTAATATGAGGGACTAATCCCCTCATCCATCAACAAGACCCCAATTGAAGTCATAACTTAACTGTAATGAGAATATAAAGATAGGATTTCAAAATCCTTATCTTGAAGTTTAAAAACAAATGGAATTTGGGTTGTCTAGCCGGAATAGTTGCAAAACAAACATCCCTAAAATCCTCAAAAGTCCATGATGAAAATGAAATGGGAAGAGAAGTCTTAATCTTGCTCTTGATAAAATTTTAGAGGAGTATTGAATCTGAGGGTTAATTTGGTAAAATTTATTTTATAGAGTTAGTTTCTTATGTATCAAATACACTGTGCAAATAGGCATATAATGAAACGTGATATCAATTTTGATAAAATGTAACTCTAGCTTTAATCTGAAATATGCATACTAATATATCTTAACGTTAAATGTGACACACTATTTTAATCGAAAACGTAACATTGTTTGTGACTGAAACATAGTACTAATTTTAATTGAAATGTGGATGAATCTAAAATATGTGCACCAAATACATATAAACTTGGCACATTTTAAAGTGTTTGAAAAATGAAATGGAACTTTGATTTGTGAATATCACCTTGAATATACATACTTAATTTTGGGTGTGGATAATCATAGAGCTCAAACATTATTAAACTAGAATATTTAATTATAAATTAAAGTATAATATCTGTGTAAACCAATTGTATTAATGTATTTAATTTTTGAATAATACTATTTAATAAAATGAATAATACTCTTTAATGAAACGAGTATTATCCAAATAATATTATTCAATAAAACAAGTAATATTATTCAATAAAATGAATGACTACCATTCAAAATGTGTGTATATTGATTTGTCTGAATTTAAATATTTTTTTGAATTAATTTAAATATTTAATTTAAGTATTTAAATGAGACAAACATGGGATATTGGATAAACCCCATCAATTATTACCTTTTCCCGGCTAACAACACGCCCTGAATAAATGCAAACTCTATAACAAGATCTATAAACTTCCACAAAGTCCAATTAGTTATTTTATTTAAAAAAACTAAAAATACATAATTTTTTTTTTTTTAAATTATAAGATCACATGATATCCAAATATAAAAACTTGTTAAATCAAAATCCTGTACATAGGTAACCTTTAATTAAGAAAAAAAAAGAAGATCCTCTAAAAACTAAAAACAACTCAACTCGATTTTAAAATACTTCATATGTCTATCATTAGCCGCTAAAGTAAGAATAAATTCAGTATATGCTTCTCCAAAATTTCGATCTCGAATCCGCTCAACGAATTTTAGGCTCCACATAACAATGCCATCCGGATTGTATGTCCTTCTAATATCGGAGCGAATGCCCACCCCCTCATAATCCAAAAGAGAAATCATCGGGACTCGTTGTCTTCGTGCTTCGGCGAATGTTCATTTTCATCGCGTAAGTCTACTTATCTTTTGGTGGCTCCTAGTAGCATGGATGCAAGAGCCTTCCTATCAACTTCCACACTAGGCTTGGCGGTGGGGCGGGAATCCCGTTCCCGCGGGGATCCGTCCCGAGCAGGCGGGGAATCCGTTTAAATTCCCCACGGGGCGGGGGCCGGGAAAAACACTCCCCGTAGGCGAGGCGGGGACGGGGACAAGATTCCCGCCCGATCCCATGAGGCCCCGATAGTATTTAATATATGTATATATATATTACATATATTATTTTATTATATATAATATTTTATATGATTTTAAAATAAAAATCAATATAAAAACAATGAATTGTATAGACTATATTAAAAAAATTCTTAGATGAAATTTATATTAAATTTAAATTGATTTTATTATCTTGTTTTGTTGGTCTAGAAATAATTTTTATATATCTATGAATTTTTATATTGTTTGTTTTAATTATTATAATTTAAAAAAATTATAAAAAAATATAAAGCGGGAATGGGGAATCCCCGGGGACAAGAATCCCGTGCGGGGCGGAATGGGGGAAAATTTTCCCCGTTTAGTTCGCGGACGGGAATCCCCGATTTCGCGGGGGACGGGGATGGGGAATGTCCCCGGCCCGCCCGCCCCGCCCGCCCGTTGCCAAGCCTATTCCACACAGTGTATGACAAATCCAATTTTATAAAGAGAATTACTTTTATTTTGAAAAATTGCTTATATAGTGTTTACAACCACTTTTTAAACACTTAAAATCTATTTTAACTATAATATTTTTTTGAATTTTTGAAAAAGTCACTTCTCATTAGGTGATGAGAAAAAGAACAATTACCTCACATATAAATTATCCCTACTATTGATACAAGTTTTTTTTTTTTTTTTTTTTTTTTTAAATACAAGTTTTTTTAAACACATCACTTCTTCAATTTGTTTAAAATCACTTTATTTTCAAACACTCATCACTTATTATAAAAATCAATTAATATCACTTTTACAAAATAAATATTGCCTCAAAACAAACCCATGATCTCTCCGCCAAAAATATTTTGAAATAAAAATCTTCATCCACCATATTTTTTTAATAAAATAAATAATATATATATATATATATATATATATATATATATATATTTTTTTCAAATAAGGAATTTTGCACACACAATTACAAATTAGGGATGCCCTGCAAGGGGAGAGAACAAAATGAAGAGGTTTTTCAAACCAGTAGAGAAAGATGGCTCTGCCAAAAACCAACTCTCTCCTCTTCCTCTTCTTTCTCTTCACCAGTAAAAGACTCTGATAAAACGTCAGAAAGTGCTCCCCTGCTGTGACTGAAGAGAACAACGATATCACAAAGAAAGAGCCTTCGAAATTCTTGACATGGAATGCGAATAGTTTTCTTCTGAGAATCAAGAACAACTGGACTGAGCTCTGCAAGTTCGTAGAGAATCTTGACCCGGATGTCATTGCTATACAGGTAATTCTTACAATGTCACTGTAACACTCAGCTGTGTGTGCGCCTAACAGTGCAATTTCTTTATTTTTATAAGTCATTTACTTTTCTTTTGGAAATGGGTTCGAATTTTTGGTTGATGCATGTGTAATTTTTCAAATGCCAAACCCTTTTTCTTTTGGGGAGGGTGGGGGTGGGGGTATACTTTGTGCTGAAAAGGGGATGATGTTATTTGCTGTATTTTATATTTACCATAACATTGATGATTAATTGATCTTTTTTTCTTTTGCTTGTCTAGTGATACTTCAGTGTGTGCACTAATATTCCTCCTCACTATTGAGGGGTTCTCAGGTTCATTTTTGGTTTAGGTTCTGTTTGTATATCTAAGCAATGATGTATGAATTGGGCTTTTGATAATATAGTAACACCTTGGAAATATATGCTCCATTTATGTTGCTTTCGCAATGGTTTATGTACAATTTAATATGATGGTTGTAAGTAAACAGTTATGTATAAGAAGCAGTGGTGCATTATCATAAAGTTCGTTTAGATGCTGTGCAAGATTTCCGCATAACATTTTTACATCATCTGTTTCTCTTTTGTTCTTTCTTGCAGTTCATCATAGTACTCCCTTCCTTCTTTATCATCCTTCTTGTCTTCTTTTGATTTGTGGAGATACTATGTTGTGTCTTTCAGTTATCTTCCAATGGTTTTTTCGTATTGTCTTGCTTCAGAACTTGGAGACAATTTATCTGTCTTGGATCTCTTGGTAATGTTGACAGGAAGTTAGGATGCCAGCAGCTGGATCCAAAGGTTCACCGAAAAACCCTAGAGATTTAAAATGTGATACTAATTCCTCACGTGAGGAGAAGCAGGTAAATTTCAATTTTGTGTCATCCACAATTTTTTATGTTACAAAATTGGGTTTGTTGTCAAATGGGAAAAAAGTTATAGGATGTGTGATTTGACATTCTGAACAAGTCCGTACGTAAATTCAACTGTCAAAGTGACAAGTAGTTCACTATAATGTCTTTGAAAATGCAATTTGATTATTGAAAATAAGCCAACAACATCCTGTAAATTAGTCGATGCATAAAAGCTTACTGTCAATATTACCTGCTAATTGACTTATAGAGTGAATCTAGTTGATCTCTCTGTGCAGGTTGTGATGCGTGCCTTATCAAACTTACCTTTCAAAAACTATAATGTGTGGTGGTCTCTTTCAGATTCAAAATATGCAGGAACTGCACTATTTATTAAAAAGTGTTTCCAGCCATTAAAAGTTTCTTTCTCACTGGATCAAGCAGGTTTGTGGTTGACTTCTTTTTGAATTACTTTCTCAGAAGCAGCTGTTTTTGTATTAAATCTTTTCATGCTTACTCATCAGAGTGCAACATAGTCCTGAGCTTTGCCTTGATCTTGAGATCTAATGCTTCCCATCAGAGGGGGTTTAGGGTGGTAGATAAAGAGTTTTCTTGACCCTTCTTAATCCAATTCAATGTGGTTCAAGAATTATATTTCAACACTTTAATTTCAATAAACTTGTATGAATTGTTGGCCTGAAAACTAAGTGGAGGTCTTTTTGTTTCTCAAGAAGGACCAATCAAGTTCAGAAAGAGCATATTTGACGATAGGCTGCCTTCAGGAAACCCTGTGTTTTGGGTTAAGTGAATTTCAAAAATCGATTTTAAAATCATGATAAATAGTAAGGTGTGCGTTTGTTTTGAGTTTTTGAGTAGGGTGATATTTAACTTTATGTCGAATCAATGTGTAAGGGTGAATAAAATGGTATTATAATACTCCCTCCGTCCCTCCCTGTATAAACTTCCCAGCTTTTCATTTTGGTTGTCCCACTATAAATTTTCCATTCTCTTTTTGACAAATACCTACTAAATTTATACCCCTACACTTCACTATTTTTACACTTATTGCCACTACACATAAACCTTTTCTATTTTCTTCTCTCACCATCACATCACTCTTACTATATCTATTATTATATCACTTTCCTTAATTTTTGTGCCCAAAAGAAATGGGAAATAAATACTGGGATGGAGAGAGTATTGTTGTTGAGTGTGATTGAAATGATTGGATGATGTGAGTTATGATTTAAATATATTGAAGTGTACGGAGAGAAAATTGATTGTATTGAAAAAGTGTGACAGTTGGTTTATAGGTGTTGTGTTGGTATTTTCAAAATCATGAAGTAGAACCAGATATAAATTTCAAAAACCCAAATCCTGGTTTTCAAAACCCTAAACAAACATCATCTGAGTGCATTGTAAAACACTGATTCCTATATTGTGTGTGGGATTAAGATATGAACAAGCAGATTTACAAATGTCTCCCTTATAGGTTCAAAGCACGAACCAGATGGTCGGGCTATATTGGCTGAATTTGAATCTTTCCGTATACTAAATACATATGTTCCTAACAATGGATGGAAAGAGGAAGAATCCTCTTTTCAGAGGAGAAGAAAATGGGATAAGAGGTTGCTAGAATTTGTTCTCAGAAACTCTGATAAGCCTCTTATTTGGTGTGGCGATCTTAATGTGAGGTACTCATCCTTCACTAATTCGCCTTTGATTTAATTGTATCGCTTTTTGCTATACTTCCCTTCCCCTTCTTTTTATTGTTGCTGTTTTTCAACTTTTTGGGGTTTGTGGAGAAAAGATTTTAATTTTTGGCTGTCATGTTTTGATGGGGCTTCAGTCTTTGTGCTTATTATTTTTTTGCACAATTATTCTTAATGATGAGACTTAGTTTAGCTTAGTGAACTTTCAATGACAATATATGCTACCTCATTACCTAATTATTTGTCTGATTTTATCCATTCACACAAACCAGTTTCACATTAATTAGGATATAAAAAGACTATTATATCCTTATTTATTACTACGTGATGAATTAATAAGCTTATAATTTTACAAGAAGATGGTTAGTATTTATTAGGGGTATTGGTTGGAAAAAGGTGTAATTTTTTATTGATATTAGCAAAGTAAAAATAATTTTTATAGATTCACTGTCTAACTCTGCCAATTTTTAGATTACTTCCTATCAATATTCTCTTCTGGATATAAATTAAGGAAGCTACCCATCTGCCTAAAAAATTGTAAAATAGTTACTTTCTTGCTCAACTCTCATGACTCATATGGTGACTTCTTTGCTGACCTATATCTTGTGAAATATACCTAGAGGTATGCTGCGCTTTTAGCTATCAGTTTAAGTTAATATCCAATAAATTAAATGTACCTTTTGTTATGCTTATCATTTGATGCATTCCTCAAATTCCATAACCTGGCATTAATCTGAGTCTAAATCACATGAAAACTTCTAGTTCAGTGAAGTTTGCTTACCGTTTACAAGCCCAAACTTATTTTATAGGAAGTTAATCAGTGCAGTTCAGATATTCATAAATCTGATGTCCTCTTTGTAGTCCCTTTAAATTTTATCTTTTTCCTTTTGCAGTCATGAAGATATTGATGTAAGCCATCCTGAATTTTTGCTGCAGCAAAGCTCAATGGCTATGTTCCACCCAACAAAGAGGTGATCCTTTATAAAGGTTAACTGTATTGCTTGTTTAGTTCCATATTCATTGAATGCTTAGTGCCCGTTTGGTAGGCATGTTTAGCAATAAGATAAGGACCTAATTTAGGCTAAATTAGGTCCTTATCTTATTGATAAACATGCCTACCAAACGGGCATTTATAATATAAATAGAAACTTAGACAAGTCTTGTGGAGAATATAACATTAATAACCATAGTTGAGAAATTAGCTCCTAATATAAACAAACCAACTTTCAGAGGAGACAGAGGCTGTTTGGCTGTGCTCATATGTTCTTTAGAAAGCTAAAAGAAGAAGCTGTAAAAACTTTCACAAACACCTCAAAATGTGTGGTGTAATTTGTTGTTTTAGATTTGGAAAACAGCTTATAAGATGCAAGTTTAAGCTGTTTACAAGCTTATAAGAATGATTAAGCTTATCCGTATTTTCCAAAAGAGATTATAACTCCCTTCTCTAAATGTTTAAAAGACAAGACACTTGTCCTAAAACTCTCTTTGCATACTTCACATCTAATTTCTCTTGATCATACCAACGAATTACCCTAACAAGCAGCCCACACACATCTCTCTGAATTATTATTTTTCTTTCTCTTTGAATTTTTGACTAAAAAAAGGTTATTGCTCCTTGGGATATTTTAGCACTTTATCAAGCAATAAAATTGTTTGTATTTTTGAAATATAACGAAGAACCTCATGAGTGATTTATTTATGCATAACATGGGTAAAATTATGCCAATAATTAGATTCAAGTAAAATGATATGAAATAATCATAATATGTTTAAAGAAAATTTATTCTCTTTTTATATTTTGCATGTGCATTATAAGAATATCTCGACAATCACATAAATATTAGTAAAATGCGTTAGTAGTAAAGTACTTGAGTTAATGGCATTTTGAATTACCTGAGCGAAAGCTATTACTATTGTTAGTCATCAAACATTACCAAAAAATGATTTTTTTTTAATAAATTACCAACTAAACTTTTATTTGACTAAATTAGTATCTTCAAGTCTTTTTGTTGGGAATGCTTAAAACATTATTTACATGGTTATGTAGGTGTCATGTTCATCTTAGTCATTATGCAAATAGAAAAATCTTATATAAATATCAAACATATTAACAGTTTGTATGCTCTAATCGTATTTATCCTTACACGCCAACAATTTATCTTTAAATAAAATTAGGAGCTTATAAGCTCCAGAAAAATACAGGAGCAGGAGTAGCAGATAAGCTAATTGTTATGATGCCGCTTGTATCCATTGCATGTTTCACTAATGTGATGTTTGCTTTGGGTTTAAAAACCAGGATATGGGTTTTGAAATGTAAAATAGGTTCTAGTTTGTGATCTTGAAAACCGCTTTTAAAAAACCACCACTACAATACCTATAAATCTATCACTCTTTTCAATACAATCAATTATCTCTCCTTACATTTTAATATATTTAAATCATAATTCACATCACTCAATCATTTCAATCACACTCAACAATTATATACTCCCTCCGTCACAAAGATAGGTCTATAGTTATTTTTACATAGATTAAGAAATGAAAGTTATTATGATTAATACATTAAATTTTTGTTTTTGTTTTTTCAATTTGCCCTTATGTAAGTACCTAGATATTAATTTGGAAAAACAAGATGTATTAAATAGGGGTAAAGATGTGAATGAAAGGTAAATGATACATTAAATATAGTAATTGACCTATCATTGTGGGACGGATGAAAATAGAACTTAGGCCTATCTTTGTGGGACGGAGGGAGTAGTAATATAACTTCATTCTCTCTCACACATTAATTTGACATGGAAGTTAAATTTCATCCTACTCAAGAACCCAAAACAAACATACTCGTTACTATTTATCAGGATTTCAAAATCCCCTAAATAATAAAAAAACTAGTTTTAAAAAATCATTTAAAATCCAAAACAAACATCACATAAATGAATGATGCCAACTAATTCTAACCGATGCTGATGTCAATCTAGTAATATAATGCAGGATTGTGGCCAACCTGGATTTACGCGGGCTGAGAGGATGCGTTTCAGTTCCATTCTAAAAGAGTATGTATCATTAATATCTAAAAGATCATTCGTATATTTTGCTTGCTGTGCTTGGTTTTAGGGGTATGAAGATGAGAGAATGAGAATGGAATGAAATATTGATGAAACTTCCTGCGAGGTATCTTAGTAATCCGAGTATAACTCTCAAATTCACCTAGTAGCCAGCATTTTTTGCTGTAGAAGATGTATTCTCAAAGGATAATTTTCTCAGCAGGTTTCCTTCTCTTGTATACGTTAGTTACAGGTGGGGCACTATGTGGAATCCCATCATCACCCCCTCCGTCGAGACAAACCTTGTCCTCGAGGTTAAGTTTTGGGAAACGGAAGCGCAAATCTTCCACAATCTCACAAGCGGTGTTATCATTGGCCAAAGTTTTCCACTGAACCAAAGCCTCCCACCGTGCTGTCCCACAGTTGTCTGTCCAACGATATGCTATACTCTTCAGAACAAATTCTCAGGAACAAATTCTATACTCCTCAGAACAAATTCTCAGGAACACCCTCCGACGAATAAGGTGGCAAGGTGAAATGAATGGTGGCATTATCCCCCACTTTAAGATGAAGCAGGGAGACATGAAAGACCAGATGTATTTTAGACTCGTCTAGCAGTTCCAAACGATACGCAACCGACCCAATTTTCTCCTTGACTTGATAGGGCCCAAAAACTTGCTCGCTAGTTTCTGATTAATTCTCTTGAAGACAGAATGTTAGCAATACGGTTGTAGCTTTAGGTGGACCCAATCCCCAACGCCGACACTTTGATTCTGCATATTGGCATATATGATTTTGTGCCGCCTCCAAGTTGAACCAAAGTTCCGAAGTAGAGAATCCCAATCTTGTAATTGTACGTCAATTTCATGAGCTGCTGTTAACCCGGGCTCATGAAAGGTATTGGCACTGCTGGTCTCCGATATACAACCTCAAATAGAGTCATGTCAATAGAACATTGGTATGTGGTGTTATACCATCATTTTGCCCAAGCTAGATGTTTCTCCCACTCCATCTGTTTATGGAATGAAAAGCAACATAGGTATTGTTCCAAACAACGGTTAACCATCTCGCCATCCTCGGTTGCTCATCTTTCCTCGTTGCTAATTCCATGGCTTCTTGGAGATCACGGGTTTCCACATCTTTAACTCCCTGCTATTTCCAGTCTCAATCAGCCATGAATGTGCCGAGTAGTGCCCTCGGGGCCAGTGAGGTACTTGGTTTACCACCTTTTGAACTCCCTTAGATAATCTCGGAAGTTCCTTGTTTGCGTCAAACTGCTCATTGCCTCGTTCGTGTCTTCAAATTGAGAGTTTCCAAATCGGAGTAGTAAACCCTCCTTGAAGCTGTCCCAAGAGACCGTCTTTTCCCTGTTGGTTTGTTCAAACCATCTACACCATTGTCTCACGTCACCCTCTAGATAGTAGGATACGATTTGCACACAGTCTTTGCTCGGACTCCCTTCTACTTAAGTATTGCTCTGCATTGTCTAACCAGCTGATAGGATCGTCTTCTCGAGTTTAGGGAAGTCCATTTGTATCCTCTTAAGTCGATGATCACGGGTCGCCTGCGTGCGTTGATTGAAAATGGATTCTCTTGACTCTGTCTTGGAACCACTCGGTTTGATCATCGTCCTCTTCATAATTTGATTTTCGGTCCCATCATGATGAAATGGGTCCGATTAAGTAACAAGCGAGTTAACCCGTTCCCTTGAATCCTCTAGCGAGTCTCCGACGTGGGCTCGGCCCCGACGTTGTCCCCGCTAAAACTATCCTCTCTGTTCACTCGATCATTGCATCTAAATGCCCTCCGTATCCGCGATAACCACCTCACTTATCATCTTGGCGTTACATGCTTTCCCCGTCACGTCGGAAATAAAGCTTGGCAAGGGGGAGTGGGAATCCCCGCTCCCGCGGGATCCGCCCGAACGGGGCGGGGAATCCCCGTTTAAATTCCACGGGCCGGGAAAACACTCCCCGTAGGCGGGGACGGGGCGGGACGGGGACGTATTCCCGCCCCGATCCCGCGGCCCGATAGTATTTAATATATATATATATATATTACATATATTATTTTATTATATATAATGTTTTATATGATCTTAAAATAATAATCAATATAAAAACAATGAATTGTATCGACTATATTAAAAAAATTCTTAGATGAAAATTATATTAAATTTAAATTGATTTTATTGTTTTATTTTGTTGGTCTAGAAATAATTTTTATATTTCTATGTATTTTTATATTGTTTGTTTTAATTATTATAATTTTAAAAATTTTAAAAAAAATATAAAGCGAGGAATGGGGAATCCTCATGGGACAAGAATCCCGGCGGGCGGGAATGGGGGAAAATTTTCCCCGTTTAGTTCAAGGGGACGGGACGGGAATCCCGATTTCGCGGGGACGGGATGGGGAATGTCCCCCGGCCCCGCCCGCCCCGCTAAGCCTAGTCGGAAATGACGCATCACCTATTCTTGGTCAATGATCCCGGGGCACTTGCACTTCTCTTTGCCGCCGATAGCAGCACCCAGCGTCCTCCGTGTCTCAGTCTGAGCGGTCACCATGTTGAAATGAGGCCCGCTTGGAACACACTATGTAAATGAAGTGTCAATCTTGTCAAATCTCTGCTGGTTGGAAACCATGGCTGCGGAAGTGTGGCAGTGATTTGAACCTTGGCTCTGATACCAATTGATGAAACCTCTTGCGAGGTGTCCCAGTAATCCGAGTAGAACTCTGGAATTCACCTAGTAGCCAACAACTTTTCGCTGTAGAAGATGTATTCTCAAGGATAATTTTGTCAGCAGGTTTCTTCCTCCTCTTGTATACGTTAATTACGGGTGGGGAACTCGGTGGAATCCCATCAAAATATTGGTTGGTGATGAGGAGTGGATATGGAAGCAGTATTTTGATTCCCCACTTAATGGAGTCACCAAACCACCCAAAATTGAGGGGAATGAGAGTCATTCTCCTTTACTACCGTAGTTATTCCCTTTGCCATTCCCCTCTTTCCACCAAGCATGTATACACCCGTATGATCAAGGGTTTGTTCCTTTTCACATCTCACTAATAACTGATTCATATTGCTGGGAAGGGTTCTAGAGTTTCTGATCCTCACAGCATCAGATTTCATGGTTATCGTTTAAAAATTTCTATAGAACTTATATGTGTTTTGTTATATCTTTTGCAGTTAACTGTTTTTTGATAACAATATTCTGCCACTAATTTTTGTGGCAGCAATATGCTTGATTTTTCCTATAAATAACTTAATATTTTAGAGGTTTTACAATTTAGTGTTGCCTGATAGAATTGAAGAGCAATACTTTTGGGTGGTAGAAGATGAGTGGGCGGTATGACTTTAGTGTCTGGCTGTTGGCACTAGATTTTGGACCTCGATAATGAACCTAGCATGTTGAACTAAGATCTTCTGTATACACGCAACATGTGGATCATGTGCTATCAACAGATGATTTCTTTTCCTGGGACTACTTGTAAGATATTAACATTCCCAAGTGAATGAGATTGCAATATTGAGGGCTTATTTTAAGTAATGGCCACATCTATAATCTCACATTATTTTTTTCATATTGTGATAATTTTGTCATGGACGAATTTGTGGTTTTCCATAGCTTTTGACATTTTTTTCCTAATTTTGAATCTTTCTGAGGGTGCTAATAATATGGACAACTCCCCGGCAGTAAAATTATTGCCATAAGTTGCTTGGAGACTTTTGTCTGCTAAATCCTATATCATAAAGTGGCAGTGTGATTTTCACTGTAGTATCATTTATGGGAAATTCGAAGCTTGTTAAGAATATTTCTGCAGTCCTATGACTTCATACATAGGAAGCTTCCCTTGTATTCAGAAATGAAGCTTGTGTGGATCCCACATATAGTTATTATATGCTTTATCTCAAATTCATAGATTTTAACATTCGCGTACGCAGGGGAAAGCTAGTGGATGCATATAGGCATCTACACAAGGATACAGACATGGAGCGTGGTTTCTCCTGGTCAGGCAACCCCATTGGAAAGTAAGATTTTAGTGCTGAATCTCATCTCTATGCATCTTTTTAGGGTCGCTTGGTTCAAATTCATCTATGGGAATGGTAATGAGAATATAGATTACTGAATTACAATGAAAATGATGGTTACATTGTTATTGGTTTGCTCTAGTTTTGTAACACGTGTAGATAAAAATGACTGTTAGTTGAGGAATAATAGAATGATTAACATAGTTTGAGTCTAATTATCCAGCGTGAAGTGTGATGAAGGTAAACTTAACGTCTTTTATTTTGATTATCCACCACAATTACCAAGTGCTCATTCTCATTACGATTACCATTGAAGAATTTTAAACCAATCCCCCTTTGTTTGTGTTGGAACTCATGCTTGCCAACTAACACTTGTTGCAGATATCGCTGGAAAAGGATGAGAATCGACTATTTCATTGTCTCAGAGAAACTGCAGGAAAGAATTGTTGCTTGTGAAATGCATGGACATGGTATTGAGCTAGAAGGTAATATTTCCTCCTGCAACCATCCCATCATTTTGAGCCTACATTTGCTGCTGTAATTGCTTTAGAAGGACTAGAATCATCTGCTGTTGATCTTCTGCAATAGCTACAGGATAAAGGCAAAATCGGCGTCTTGTGTGTTTCTCGATTTTGATCTTAACTGGATGCAGGTTTCTATGGTAGCGATCATTGCCCGGTGTCGTTGGAGCTCTCCGACGCGAGTACTACTTCCTGTGGAAACTAGTATTTCTGCATTCAACCAAACAAGTTGTAGAGATAAACTTGCAGCAAGCCTTTAATGGAGTCAATTTAGTGTAGAAAATATGGAATCTCGAAGTCAAAAGACAAATTAGAATATTTTATTTGGCGACCAAGTGAAATAACCTGAGTGATTGGAATTCCACTACTTATGTCGTGAGGTCATTAGTTTGAGCCATTATTTGACCGATAAAATAGAATATTTTATTTAGCGATTTTGTTATGATACTCTTCATTCCAAAGAGCGAATGTGCACTAATTCGGTTCGGTTAATCAAAATGTGAAAATCGAATAAATAACAGAATTTTGCATCCATAACCAAAACTTGAATCAAATAATTAAAAATTGAGACGAAGGGAGTAATATGTATATGGTGGGTTTAGAGACGAGTTTGCAGAACAAATTTTGTAAAAGTCATGATCGCGTCCGATCATATTTTACTAAATCCAAATTTACTTTGTTCGGATCGGGTTTAATATGGATCCGAATATAAAAATCATAATCCCTTCCGATCATGCTTTATTAAATCCAAATTTACTTTGATCGAAACGGGTTCAATGTAGATCCGAATTTGAATCCACCCGAATGCACAGATCGCCCCACTTTACTTCTTTTATTACTCCTTTGTCTTTTCTCTCTTCATTATTCTTGTCTGGCTCATTCTTTTTAAGGATAAAACTGAATTGCACCTTAATTAATTGATGATGCTAGAAGACCATCTCTATTCACGTTAAATGCATATTATTTAATACTTCTGTTAAGTTAAAAATTTTCATATATTTTATTTTTGGTACGTTCCAATTAAACTTTTCTATTTATTTTTTTATACTGCAACAATATACTTATTTAATATATTTTTATATTTTTTCATCACATTTTTTTAATCTCTTTTCATCATATCACTTGTACTATATTATTATTAACTACCATTTTTTAAATATTGAACCAAAAAATAATGAGAAACTTTCACCGAAAATAACTACTATTAATTTATAATTGAAAATAACATCGGAGTAATAACTAAATAAATATACATATACAAACATTGTGATTTACGATTAAGATCTAAATTTTTCTCGTCAATCAATCACATGAAATATAGAAAACTATTAATTTGAATTATGGAAAATATTAATTTAGAACTCATAAAATTTTTAGATTATATTTGACATTTAATAATTTTCTAATCACCCAAAAATATTTTTATAAATCACAATTGCAAATTTCTTTATAATTTATGCAAATGGATACAATAAGAAATAAGTATGAATAGAATAATAATTATGTATATTAATAAATAATACTATAAACTATAATATACCAAATCCGATCTTGTGATCTTAAGATTTGTAAATTAAAAGAAAATCTCCACATTTCATGTTTCAAATTAATAATTTCCTTTTTCCACATCTAAATCCAAAAATTTCAAGCTTTTAATTTTTTTTTTTTGAAGTAAGTTTTTCATGCATAATTTATATCGTGCAATTTTAATATATTTTTAAAACAATCACCATTTTTTATCGAACGTTTGCAATTATTTTCACCGAACAGCTTAAACTTTAATATATATAACTTTTCAATAAAAACAACCGTGAAATCGGATGCTTAGCCTCGCCAACCGAATTCTTCACTTTAGTGAGAGACCCGTTATAACAACTAATATTTACCGATAAAAAAACAACCGCATTCTGTAAAAACGGCCATATCTGTTTAGTAAAAAAAAATTACACTTTAATTAATTAACGGTGTACCTAATGAATACTATACTTGGACATATTTTTACTAATTTTCAAGTCACCTATATTGTCATCTCTAAATAAAAGAAAAGGACAAAAAAACATTTGTTTTTTTTTTTTAAAAAAAAAAATTAGACGGTAAAACGGCGATTTGACCCACGAAATCACAGTTCTCTTCCCACCCTTAAAACGAAACCACTACAAATTACTCTCTCTCACTCTCTCTCACATGTTTTCTCTCTCTCTCTCACCGTCTCTCTCCCTCTTTCCTTTCCTCTGTTCCTTTCTAACCCAAGAAAACAGAGGAAAGAGGCATTAACGGAGGCACAACAAAACCCACTACAACAATAGCAAAATCCCACCTTACAAAATGAAAGAATATAGCAAAAGTGATTCTCCACAACCATTCTTTGACTCCTCACTCCTCTCTCTCTCGTTCACAATGCTTCCTTCCTAAACCCTTCAGATCTCACATGCATACACAAATGTTTACTAAATACTTGTTTGTTTGTGCCTGTGGACGAGTCCGTGCAGTTTCTGAAGTTTTTTAGTTAGTTTATTTTGCTTGTTAATGGCGGCAGAGGCGAGTGGCGGTGGGGTTATCGAGGTTTCGCCATGGCTGAAATCTATGCCCGTGGCTCCAGAGTATCACCCCACCATGGCCGAGTTTCAAGATCCAATTTCATACATTTTCAAGATTGAGAAAGAGGCCTCCAAGTATGGTATTTGCAAAATAGTCCCCCTGTACCTTCAGCTCCCAGGAAAACCGTCGTTTCTAATTTGAACAAGTCCCTCCTGGCCCGCTCCAATGACCCGGAATCCGGCCCGACTTTCACTACCCGGCAGCAGCAGATCGGGTTTTGCCCCAGAAAGCACCGCCCGGTTCAGAAACCCGTGTGGCAGAGTGGTGAGAGGTACACCCTTGCTGAATTCGAAGCTAAGGCCAAGAATTTCGAGAGGAATTATCTCAGAAAATACGCTAAAAAGGCGTTGAATGCTTTGGATATGGAAACCCTTTACTGGAATGCCATGGTTGATAAGCCCTTTCAGGTGGAGTATGCAAACGACATGCCTGGATCAGCATTTGTTATGGGAAGTAAGAGGAATGACGGTGCGGCAACTGTGGGTGAAACTGAGTGGAATATGAGGAGAGTTTCGAGGGATAATTTATCTCTGTTGAGGTTTATGAAGGAGGAGATACCGGGGGTCACTTCCCCATGGTTTATGTTGCAATGATGTTCAGTTGGTTTGCTTGGCACGTTGAGGATCATGACTTACATAGCATGAACTATTTGCACATGGGGTCGGGGAAAACGTGGTATGGTGTCCCCAGGGAGGCAGCTGTTGCATTTGAAGAAGTTATAAGGGAACATGGATATGGTGGAGAGATCAATCCACTAGGTAAGATTGATTTAACATTGAGATTTGTGTAAAGAATAGCCTCATTGAATTGCGTGCACCATTAATTTACTAAATTTGCTCATAGTGATAGGGCATATCAGTGATACATATGCTGAAACTGGTTGACATAGAATCCAAGTGTGCTTTTAATCATCCCTATTTAATGTATGATGATGATGTGCCATGATTTACCTCATTAAGACTGAGATAGATATATACAAAGAATAGCCTCATTTATATGTTGTATGCTGAAACTGGGGTGGAAGTTGACATAGAGTATAACTAAGCTTTTAATCATCTGTTCACAAAAATGTTTACTAGAATAGGCATATTAAATGTCCGAGAACGCTGTATCTAATTATTTGACGAATGAGTACTCTTACCTCCGCTATTTATTTGCTCAAGTTAGATTCCATTTTAGGATTACAGTCAGCAAGAACTTTTACTCGATTATTCATTTATTTGTAATTACTTTATTTGTTCTGCTTAATGAGTACGCGATCTGGCAGGTCTCAACTCTTTAATGATGAATGAAATAATGCAAATTGCATTTAAGTTTTTTTGAACATGCCAAAAGAGTCTTAAATCTTTAAATAGCTACTCTGTTCTTTCTGAAAGGCGAGGGTTCAATTTGAGAATTTGGATGTCACCCCATCATTCCTCAGAACTCTAGTGTTTCAACCTTGATCTGCCCATCATGATTTGTGATAAATATTTCCGGTGTAGAATAAACCTCCACAAAAGAAGAAATCTACCAATCTCCTGCTTCTTTGTTGAGAAACATAAATTATGCTGTCTAGATCCATTGTGCTCCTTCAGAAGTCTTACCGTGCAATATTTTCTTAGATAGAGATCATTTTCTTACAGACTATCTTTTATTGTACCCAATCTAGCATCTCCAAAAGAATCATCATCCTTTTGTGTCTTGGTAGAGCAAACACACTCTGGTTGTATAAGCAACATCTCTTGTGGTCCAAAATACATTCCATAAACTCACTTGCTGAACTTTTGGCATATTTGAAATCTTAGCCTATGGCATTGTCAATCATTTGAGATAACTTTTAAATGTTGTCTCTGACCCATGTATCTTTAAAGTGATAAATGAGGCCTTCTTTCATACCTATGAAAGCAACATCAGCAATATGCACCTGATATTTAAGATAGGCGTTAGCCCACTCTGAGAATTGTTCTCTTCTGTGGTCTAAATATTATACAATTTAATCTTAGAATTGCTGTGGTTTCTATAAACTAGGTAAGGCTTGTACTATAAGCTGCTAATTCTTCGAATATAAAAGCAGTTAGGCTTTGCAACAGTGCCGTATGAACCATTGTATTTGTTAGTTGATACAACTACAAGTTCAAAGGAAAAAGTACATCAGCACAAACAGAGCATTTGGTACATAGATAGTACAACAGTCTCTGATACTGTCACTGAACCTAATCAACACTTAGAATAACAATTTGTTTTTACAAGTTCAATAATGAGAACATCGTTTCAGAATATGTTGGCATATCTAATTTTATGTCTACATATGATTATTTGTTAATTCTTCAGAAGAACTCCGAGTCTGTTATTTTATGGTTTATAAGTCAGAACATGTTAGCACTACAGAAAAATCTCAGGTGGTGCAATTTGGAGCTGATGGAATCTGGCCTCGATAATCTTTTAGCAGTATTACTGACAGACTAGTTACTCTAAGCAACATCTAAGTCTTTTACCGTCCTCTTTAAATTTAAGAATTATTACTGTTAGATTGGATCCAGCAGGACCCCGAGGCTAGTAAGTGACAAAAATATAGGATTTGCGTTTAAGAAGAGGAATTACAGAAGTCTTCCATGCTGCACATAGACAAGTATTCTATATTGTTTTATGCTATTTGCATTGTTTATTTTCTCTGCTGGTCTGTTAAGTTGGAAACCATGGCTTACCAAAAATATAAATATGAACTCAGATTCTTTTGTTCTCTGGAGCTCTGCTATAAAATCTCCTCATGAACTTTACAAGTGCGTTTCCTTTCAGTTACATTTTCTACACTTGGTGAGAAGACCACAGTCATGTCCCCAGAGGTGCTTCTTAATGCTGGCGTTCCCTGCTGCAGGTAACTATTGATATACTACCATACCATATTCCTGTTTATCATTTAACCTCCACATGATATAATGCTGTGAGTTATTTAGTTAAGTTTAAGAGTGAGGTGATTTGTATAATTAGAAATGGCGATTGTTGAATATATGTAACTTGGTTTATGGTGAAAATCTGATATGTACCTTTTAAAGACTACTGGACATCGTTTCCTCTGATTTTCAATTATCTATAGATGTTTTCTAGTTAATATCTTATGTTTCTCATTTTAGTGCTCCTTGCATTTTTAATTCTTCAGTCTTTGGTTGCATATTGAGTCGATCTCTTATCCTGATTTTATTATTGCACTAGGCTGGTGCAGAATGCTGGAGAGTTTGTTGTCACTTTCCCAAGGGCGTATCACTCAGGGTTCAGTCATGGTAAGGCATAACCGAAAAACAGTTCATCTTCCAATATTTACATATCAAGGTTGATATACCTAGACAAGTTATTTGTTTGGTACCAAAACCTGTGGTGAAAGATTATGATCTTACATTCTTAGGCTTTAATTGCGGAGAGGCTGCTAATATTGCTACTCCTGAATGGTTGAGGGTTGCAAAAGAAGCTGCAGTTCGTAGGGCAGCTATTAATTGTCCTCCAATGGTGTCTCACTTCCAGTTACTCTATGATCTAGCACTTTCACTTTGTTCAAGGTTTGTTATTTCCTTGAAAATGGACGTCTTTTTCTCTCAGTCGGGAAATGGCATCCTTAATAATTTTCATTTAGAAGCTTCTAATTAATTTACTTTCTGAAAATAATTCAAGTTCACATTTTAAGTGTTTTGAACCTTATAGTAAACACAGTAATCCTGGCACAATCATATATTGAATAATACAAGTTTTTTTCATTATGAGCATTAGCTACTTTAACAATTATGCTTATTCCCAGGGACACATCTGCAGTCTTCCCATCTATATAATTTGGTTGAAATTAAAGAATCCATGATCTGTTAAACCCTTCGAATGAGACACTCGGCTTATTGCCGTTATCCATATCTAGTTCCACTAATTCCCTAGTCAATTTTTATTGTCACATAATGTTTTACATAAATCTTATCCCATGTAAAATCCATCCCTCCTTTGTTCGCTCTCATATTTTATGAATAAGACCTTATCATTTAGATTATTTATGTGCCAAATGGTTAATTTAGAAGCATTGTGGGGAACTTATGGGAACATATTGTAAGCTTCTAAATATGTCATATATGTGATAACGGCGTCCTTCATCCAAATTGGATAAACCTTGCTCAAAAGTAAATTGACAAGTCCACTCCAATTTGTAATCATGAATGATTGGGGAAAAATCTAAATATTCATGCTCTGGCTCCCTTCCAGTTCATCAAAATTCTATTGGAAGTGTAAGTGGAAGAAGCCTATGCACTTTTAGAATGTAAGAACCTGCATTTCGATTCTCTTTTCATATCATACCAAGTACAAACTGCTGGGATAATATTTCTACTAGTTTCTTGTATCCAAGGTTTCCATTGATATTGTAAAATAGCAACTTGAATGTACATTAAGGTGCTTTTAATTTTTATGCATCTTTTACTTGATTTGAGATCCTTTGGTGGTAAGAAAGAGATCGAACTCGTTTTCCTTTTAATTTTGGATGTGTTTATACAGAGTACCAAAGGGCATTGCTATGGAACCCCGGAGTTCTCGGTTGAAGGATCGAAAGAAAGGTGAAGGAGAAATGTTGGTAAAAGATCTATTTTTCCAGGACATGATGCAGAATAATGAAATGCTCCATATCCTTGGGAAAGGATCATCTGTTGTGCTTCTTCCCCAAAATTCTCTGAGCCACTCATTTCGCGCCAACACAACAGCCAGATTGCAGTGGAATTCTAAATCTCGGTTGTTCCCCAGTTTGTGCAGTCCTGATCTTGAGTTGAAGTCTACGAGCTCCAATGCTTCTGATGAACTTACATCAAACAGGAAACAGGGCATTAAACAACTGAAAGGGCGTGCTGTAAATAGAAGAACATTTTCATCTTTATTTGGCAGTATCGAGGCTCCTTCTCTGGCACCTCAGAAAGACCAAAATGACCCTGTATCAAAGAAAGCTTCTCAATGTGAGCAGGGGCTTTTTTCATGTGTGACTTGTGGGATTTTGTGTTTTGCATGTGTAGCCATAGTCCAACCAACAGAAGAGGCTGCCCAGTACTTAATGTCAGCTGATTGCACCATTCTTAATAACTGGGGAGAAAGTGATAGCGATCTCAACCACACAAGAGATGCAAAGGCCCTTCTGAATCTTTGTTCAGGTATCTTCTGCATAGTATTATATTAAAACTGTCTACATTGTGTTGTACTATATCAATTGCTTGCAGATTTCATTTGGTTTTTATTTGCTAATCTCAAAGATAGTACGAGAGTGTGGTCTCTTTCTCCAAACTGCGTAGATTCCTCTGCTTGTATACATAAAAATTTATATATGTTTGTACTATACTGGTAATGTATGCATATCTTTCATCGGGCTAGCCTAATAGAATGTATTCCCTTACCAAGTGAATGCCCATAACATGAAATAGCCATGCCATAATATGTCGGGTAATATTTCTTTATGCCCCTAACTTGGGTGTAACAATTTTAAGACATCATTATATTTGGCTGACACATTTAGACCATTATATAATAATTTTCGCACATTTAGACCAAATTGGCCCAAAACACCCCAATTCGGCTAAAATTTCATGTGCTACTCACGTGTTTCGCCTAAATGTGCGAAAACTTAAAAATAATGGCCTAAATTAGCCAGCCCGCAACACCCCAATTTGGCCTAAATGTGCAAAAATTAAAATTACGGGCCTAAATGTGCCAGCCCGTGAACATATTGTTCTACAATTGCTACCCCCATAGTTACTGCAAAAAAAAAAAAAATCCCTAATATGTCACCACCCAAAAATATATGGTGTGATCACCATGTGCTAGATTGCAAGACTAATTTTAACTTGTTAATCTGCATAATTCTATTTACTAAATACAACTTTCTGGTGCAAAATTGCACTACTAAAAATGAACTTGATGATGTTTCTACCAGGTAATCAACTTCGATCTCCAGGTGAGGGGAGAATGGGTTTGGCTTCTGATCATAAGGCACATAAAGAGCCTTCATCTCTTGGCCTATTAGCTTTAGCTTATGGTAATTCCTCAGACTCCGACGAAGAAACTGAGGCTAATATTCCTGCTAACCCAGAAGATAGAAATGCCTCTGACAACAATGAAACCCAAAATTTTGAGTATTCTGATGACATGGGGACAAATATTGAGTCAAATTATTTAACCGGTAGGTTTAGACACCAAAAGAAATTGCAAATAGAGACATCAAATTTCTTACCTCATGAGTCTGTAGCAACTCTTAGCTCACTAGATGGCACAACAATGCCTTTCGTCTCAAGATCCGATGAAGATTCTTCTCGATTGCATGTTTTCTGTCTTCAGCATGCTATACAAGTAGAAAAGCGCCTCAGTCAGGTTGGTGGAGCACACGTGTTTCTCGTCTGTCATCCAGGTGAGTTTTTAGTTTATTTTTGATGTTCTAGTCTTTGAATTTAAAGTAAACGTTTCTCCTGAATGCACCCTCTCTTAAAAGGAGTTAAAAAGTTTTTGGTCCCATAACTTGTCTACTGTTCAATTTTGGTCCCAAAAAGTTAATTTTTTCGATTTAGTCCCAATATTTAAACAAATTGTCCAATTTTGGTCCCAAAAGGTTAATTTTTTTCAATTTAGTCCTAATATTTTAAACAAATTGTCCAATTTTGGCTCCAGAATCGCTGAAAAATTGGAACATGTCGTTTTATGTCAGTTGATTGTTGCGTGAGGATTTAACGACACTGCTTTCAATTTTCCAGGACAAAATTGAGTTTAAATTGAAAAGGTGAACTTTTTGGGACCAAATTGAACAGAAACAGAAGACTGGGTCAAAACGTTTTAACTCCACTTTAAAGAAAGAAGACCTGTAGGCTATAACAAAATCATATAAGATTTTTACTAAAACATCTTGGTCTTTATAAGCTCCCCATGATTTATCTGTTTCCTTTTAATGTAACAGACTATCCAAAGTTGGAATCCCAAGCAAAGAAAGTTGCAGAAGAATTGGAAAGCGAAAATTGCTGGAACGAAACTTCATTCTGTGAGGCAACCGACAAGGATGAAGAAATCATAAGGCTAGCTTTAGAAAGTGAGAATGCAATTCATGGAAACGGAGACTGGGCGGTGAAACTGGGAATAAACCTCTTTTACAGTGCCAATCTTAGCCGCTCTCCTCTCTACTCTAAGCAAATGCATTACAATTTTATAATCTACAGTGCCTTTGGGCGCAGTTCGAGTGATAGCTTGGAAAGCAAAGCTGAGCTGGAAGGGAAGGGCTTCGGTAGGCAAAAGAAGATAATTGTTGCTGGGAAATGGTGTGGGAAAGTGTGGATGTCTAATCAGGCCCATCCATTGTTGGTTAACAAGGATTTACGAGATGAGGAGCTGGAGGTGAAGATTGAGAGACCATCAGAAGGTCGTAAAACTAGTAGAAAGAGGAAGACTAATGCAGAAAATAGCTCATGCAAGAAGGAAAAGACAATGGAAACTGAGAAATCGGTTAAATCTTGTGTCAGAAAGTGCAGTAAGAAACTTAAGAGAAAAGATGGGTCCAGAAGATTGAAGGAAGAGAATTCTGAGGTCGAAAAAGTTGAAGATTTGCCTGAAGAATTGCTAATAAGTGATTCTTGCAAGAAAATTAGGGGTAAGCGTGGAAATAGGCAACCGAAGAAAGAAGATGAGAATTTGGAAGACTCTTCGGAAGAAGTTCCACTCAGTAAATCTTGGAATCAGATCAAGGGCAAACGTGGAAACCAACAAAGAAGCAAGAAAGAATCTCACATGGAAGAAGAAGAAGAAGATGAGATGGAAGGTGGGCCCAGCACCCGACTGAGGAAAAGACCAAAAAAGCCCTGCAGCAAAGATTCAGTATCCAAAGCAAAGCCAGTAGCAGTAAAGAAGCAGCAAAGGGACATCATGACCAAAAAGAAAGTTCCCAAGGGCAAAATGGGAAGAGAGGAAATGGGAGAGTATGCATGTGAGATGGAGGGATGCACGATGAGTTTCAGCACGAAGCAGGAACTTGCTACGCATAAACGAAACATCTGCCCAGTAAAAGGATGTGGGAAGAAGTTCTTCTCTCATAAGTATCTCGTGCAGCATAGACGTGTTCACATGGACGATCGTCCTCTAAAGTGTCCATGGAAGGGGTGCAAAATGACGTTCAAGTGGGCCTGGGCCCGAACTGAGCATATTCGGGTTCATACTGGAGCCCGCCCTTACGCTTGCACTGAAGCTGGATGTGGGCAGACGTTTCGTTTTGTGTCCGATTTCAGTCGTCACAAACGCAAGACGGGCCATGCTCCCAAGAAAGCCAGAGGATGAGAAGATTATGTTGGAAACCAAATGTTGGATTAACAGAGGAAAGATTTAGATCTAGACTTTAGCTGTTTAATCTTGTAACTCTATTTTTCGTTAGTTATTGGCATGATATTGGATGGGTGATTCTTGTGACGGTTCCTAATTGGGCCAATTCATCAACTCACTTGGGCCATTGCTTCAATGTTGGAAAAAAAGACCAATTTTATTGACTGCAAATGTAGAAATTTTAACATGCCTTTCACATTGTTGGTCTACTGCCATGCCTTTATTTATTGGGAAATGTATATGTGTCTATTTTTAATTAATTTTATTGGAATTCTGTAAGTAGGTAAACATTTTTTGAAATAAGATATAGTATGAAATTAGATTTATTCAATAATATTATTAATATTTATTTAGTAATACTATTATTTTTATACACCAATACCTAACATTTTACATATATGAACATGTTTATTTACATTCTTTTTTTTTTTTTTTTTTTTTGTAAAAAAATTGGATCTCCACGAGCCCCTTATTTGTGGTTAGGTAAGGATTAAATATTAATTTATATAAACGTACAAAAATTTAATTTTTATTAGACAAATGGAAATACCTTTTTTTCGATATGGGGGTGAATGATGGGTCAATGCCATGAGTATAACTTTTGGTAACTATCACGGTAAAACAGGGTTAAGGGTAAGACTCGTCTCATAGGGTGAATGATGGGTCAATACCATGAGTATAACTTCTGGTAACTATCACTGTAAAACAAGGTTAAGAATAAGACTTGTCTCATGTATGAGACCGTCTGACCTAAAAGTGTCCATACCGTACAAAGAAAAGTAGTAATACTTGTTCTCTCAAATATAAATAGAGAGAGCAATTCATATCGATCGACCCCATATAACCCAATCTATATAACATGACAAGAAAACCCAATTTTACTCAGGATCATGGGCCGACGGGCCCAATAGACCCATCCATAATCTTTTTAATTTTTTTATTTAAACAAATTGAAGAATTAAATTTAAAAATATATTTAAGCAATAATATATGATATATATAATTTTTACCTATTTTATTTATCTCTTATTTATATTGATATAATTCATAAATTTATTTGTTAAATTTTAAAATTCTGTATTAATATCTACATTTTAAAAAAATATATTGTAATGTATTTTCTTTCAATTATATCTTTTTAAAGACTAATATATACATAAAAATTATATAAATGTGATGGACCGGATGGGCTAAATCGGTCCAATCACATTCAAGATACATGTCACCCAGCTCGATAGGCAAGGTTGATATTTGTTTAGCTCATCCAATCATTTACTTTGGGCAATTTCACCGACTCATCAAATTTGGACTCAATTTACCGACTCTAAGTATAGACAATAACAAAAGTAGTAAGTCGTCATTCACTTGCACCCCCAAATATAGAAAACGACAAGGTTTAGGTTCACACCACCAATATTAATAAGAACACCTAATGAATGAAGACACCATCCACTTTTAATTATTTGCTAAACGCATTGTCCCCAAGTTATTTATTTTGTCCTTGTTAGCTTTGCAAAGAATTAAAAAGATTGATAAATACACCTCTATCTTTTTCACTTATTAGTTGTTAAACACACCAATCATTTACTTTCCTCTTTATCTCTTCCACTACTATTGTAACTTGCCATTAATATAAAAAACGAACTCACACAAACTCACAAAAAAATAATCCGCCGCCTCTGTCGTCACCCGCGCCGTCATAATTTACTTCTAAATGACTAAAATTCAGTATAATAATAGAAAATTAAAAATCTCATTGGTCCAAATTGAATTAGGATGAGGTAGCATAATATGTATATATATATTTGACAAAAGCGTAACAAAATATATTACTATACGATAAATTGAACTTTTAAAGTGAACTCATAAAATACTTGATTGACATTTTGTAACCGTCATAAGTCTAAATTAATCAATAAATAGCTGTTGAAAATTTTAGGTTTTATTTTAAATATTATTATTCACATACTTTTAGAAAAGAAAAGAAAAAGTTTGAAATTAAAAAATTGAATAAAAAATTTGTGTTGTTTGTAAATACACATTTTATGTTGGTAAAAACTTTTTTGGAGATTTTAAATGTAAATTAATATTTTACATATATATATATATATATATATATATATATATAAAAAAAGAAAACAGTGCTTTCTTCAATGTATTCTTATCCAAATTTATTTTTACTTTATTTTTTCTTCACTGCCATATTATCTCTATTTATTCCTTAATTAGTAATATCTTTAAAATTTTTGTTTTCATATTAAAATGGATAAAATCAATAGACAATTTGGTAATAATTTTTTCAATCATCTAAATCTTATTTTTGAAATTTACCTTTGTCAATCTTCAAATTGTCTCACAATTCCCGCACCTTTTAAGGGTTGATAACGAATCTCTTATCTTTTAAATATGCAGTACAAAAATAATTAGGTTAATATTTCTTATTCATAATATATAAATTTTGTATCTAATCTCTTTATTTGATGATTTTCTGGAAGAATTAATAGATAAAAAGAATAATTATTGATATTTTTTAGTAAATTTTTTTTTTTGTAAATTGAAATTATGTCTATTTTCTTAATTAAAATTATTTTTAACTAAAATATTGAATATACATAAAAATAAAATATTATATAACATTTTGAAATGATTATTAAATATTTTATTTGTCTAGAGAATTGTGAAATATTAGAAATCATTCCCATCTATTAAATTAAAATAATCTTCACTATTCATTCATGATTTAAAACTTGTATAAATAGAAGTAAATATTTCATTAGTGAATCATTTAAAAAGTAATTGAATATCCAATAAAACTATTATTATTCAAAAATTGAAAGTAATTAAATTTTTTATTTTATAATTTTATTATATTTTTAATATTATTTTCAAAAATAATATTTATAATAAATTTAGTGCATAACTAAAAATATATATAATTAATTTAATAATTATGAGATATTCATATATTTTATCTCATAAATTTACATATTAATAAAAATTATTAATAAAAAATATTAATAATAAATAAAATAACTCAACTCACGTTAATTTTATTAATATTCAAACCGTATATCGCACGGAAAAAAATACTAGTTAATTCTTAATAATAATCGTCGGTCTCATGCATGAGACCGTGTCACTATTAATAAATTGTTATTATTTTTTAAAAAATTGATACAAATTAGAATAAAAATGATAACAAATTGAAAAGGATACAATTTATGAAAAAATTACAACAATTTATTAAAAAGTGACTCCATCTCATACATGAAACGGTCTCACAATAGTGTCTCAATATTTTATAATTTTAATTTTTCAAAAATAATAACACCATATCTTTATATCCAACACATGAAACAAATTCTACTCAAAATTTCCAAACAAAATATATTTACAAAAAGTTCAAAATTTACTAAATTTAAAAATACAATAATTCCAAATACAATAATTCCAAATTAAAGGCATGCATACCCTAACAGAAACATACCTTTCCACCATGAGAAAAACATCAGTAATACCAATACTGTGGTCTGAGAAATACATTTTGTCCAACGCGTGTAAGACATTCACCTACACGTGGTGCATAAACTTCAACTTTACTCCCTATAAATACGATGCCTTTAATTAATTCTGAAGCATGTAATATTTTATTTTATTTTTATAATTAAAATGGGTATGAATATTGACCCATTTGCCGTGGGTCGGGTTATCGGAGATGTGATTGACATTTTTGTCCCTACCGTGTCGATGTCTGTGTCGTACGGGTCAAAACATGTGAACAATGGGTGTGATATCAAACCTTCCATGGCTTCTACGCCACCTAGGGTTACTATAACTGGAGATGCGGATGAACTCTATACTTTGGTAAGTTTAAATTAATCTTTTTATTTTATTTTATAGTATTTTACCAAAAAAATTTGTAAAGTTTCAAAGTCATTTTATGATTTTGAATTTTTATATTTTAAGGCCCATAATTATATGGGTGACGATATATAGAATAAGGTAAAATCTTGTGTGAAACAGCCAGATAAAATTAATACCATTAAAATCATTTACCGATACTATAACATCTATTTAGTGATAACATTACACTTATAAACTGATATTACAATAAAAATAATTATGGTATCGGTGAATTATTCTAATGGTATCGAGAAATGATTCTAATGATGCAGTTTCAAACTATGAAACCGCTTCACCTGAGAGTGACTCATTTTAGATACAAATATTATTATTACATAACTCACTATCTTTATCATCTAATTTATTTGATGTTTCTTAATTCAATATTTTCACTTTATCTTATTTTTTATTATATTAATTTTTTTAAATAAATAAATAAAAATTGTGAATTTAAATAAACGAAAAAATGACTTGGCAACGGTTTTTTTAAAATATAAAAAAGATAAAGTCAATAAATGGAAATAAATAAGAAATGCAAAAAATATCAACAGAGCAACGATTTATTTTTGACGAAACTAATAAAAAATATTTAGAAATAAAAATAAATCAACAAAGCAACGACTTATTTCTGAAGAAACAAACAATTTTTTTATAAAAAAATCAACAAAGCAACAATTTATTTCTGAAGAAACAAACAAGAATTAACAAATCCACGACTTATTTTTGAAGAAACAAACAAAACCAATAAAAATTGATGCAATACAATTTTTCGGGCCCACATTATCAAATTAATGCAGTAGCTATTATTTGCTATTCTATTTTCTCTCTTATCACTTATACTCATTTCTCCAGTTGTGTATCCTGACTTTATTTTTTTCATAAAATAATTAATACTCTTTAAAATTAATATCTCATAATAAAAATAACTAATACTTCCTCTGCTCCCAGCCTATCTTCATAGTTGACTTTTTTAACGGTTTTTGTGTAAAAATTATTTCATAGTAATATGTGTACAAAAGTTGTTTTATATGAATGATATTAATCACAAGATAGTTTGGACGGAGGAAATATCATTTAATAAATAACTAATATTATTAAAATCAATTTTACAGTAAAACTTATTTTATAAAAAATTGCCCAATTTTAAAGGTGCTAAAATTGGAGAGATGTAAGTAAAAGCTGGGGAAGTTTGATTAATCCTTCATTATATGTGCTCTACACAATTAAAAACATGTAATTAAAGTTGATCAGATTGATCATATATATGTCATTGTAATTCATAATATTTTTTGGGTTATATATATATATATATATATATATATATATATATATATATATATATATATATATATATTAATTTATGCAGGTGATGACAGATCCTGATGCACCAAGTCCGAGTGAGCCAAACTTGAGAGAGTGGGTTCATTGGTTAGTACTTTTATTTTGAAACTAATATTTTTTTATTTTAAATATTACTTTAAAAAAATAAAAATATTGTCGTATGTTTAAAATATTTTACTTTTATGTTTTCTTAATTAGGATTGTTACAGATATTCCAGGCTGCTCCAATGTTACTCGAGGTAAGCTGACATTCCAACCAATGATGTTTTTGGTATCTTTGTTTCCCTTTTATTTAGCCTGCTTTTCTAATGAATTTCTTCCTTGGAATTATTTAGATCTCATGTTACACGATAGTGTAGTATATTATATATTAAGAGTTCGTATTTTTATAAATAAATTTTACCGTAAAATGGATTTACATCTAATGGTTAATACTCTCAAAATATATTTTATGGTAAAACTTGTTCAAACAATATTTTACCTTGAGTAGGTTTTATATGAACGTGGTTCATGATATGAATCGCTATCTAAATATAATATTTTTGGTCAAATATTTGATATATTAAACGTGTTTTTGAAAACTTGATAAATAGAAAGAAAAAAATTGTTGCTTGATGCTTTTGAACAATAATATGATACCCTTGAGTTCATTTTTGATACTTCTAATGAGATTCTCGATACCTTTGATCGAATACTTGACCAAATAATTTTAGGGTAAATTGCATTTTTGGTCCCAAGAGAATGAGTGGTTTGCAAAATGGTCATTTTTTGACACTTTTGGTCCCGTGATTTTTTTGACATTTTTAGTCCCAAAAATTACAGTTTTGGTCCTAAGAGAATGATAAATTGCAGGTTTTGGTCCCGAGAGAATGAGATAAAATTGCAGCTTTTGGTTCTAAAAATAATCGTTGGGACTATTTTTGCAAAAAAAGAACATGAGACTAACATTGTCGTTGAAAAATTACTCATGAGACCAAAATTACAATTTTTCCAATAGTTTTATGACAAGTCTTATCATGAATCATGTTCATCATATATGAAAAGTCTTGTGTAAATCATTTGTGCCGTGCGATTGATTGTATTTTTTGTGTATTTTTTTAATAATATTAGTTGTTGTTTCATTAAAATATATTAATTCGCTTTATTTTTTAAAAGTTGTATTAATTATCATATTATAAAATATTAATTTTTTATTATAAAGTATTAATTGTAAAATATTTTATTTGCATGATAAAAATTACTACTCCCTCCATTCCATACTCGTTGTAGACATTTCTTGTTTGACACAAATTTTAATGTAAAAGTTGTTTAATAATATAAATTACTTTTTTATGGGGGTATGGTAGTCTTTTCAACTTTAATAAGAGAGTTGTTTAATAGTATTAAATTGTGTTAGTGTGGAAAAAGTAGTGGCATATGGTGTAATATTGTAGTGTTTGAAGGGGATAGATAAAAATGAAAAAGTTGTTTTATTACCATTTAAGGAAATGATGCAACGAGTACAGTGACGGACCTTTTTAGCAAATGTCACAACGAGTATGAGACAGAGGGAGTATTTAATAATACAAAACCAACCCAAATCATAAAAAAATATTTTAGTTGAAGAATACATTAAGGCTCCTTTTGGATGGAGTGGATTTGAAATCAAGGGATTTGAGGATGATATACATGCATTTACACAAACTAAAATGGAGAAAGTTAAATGAATGAATTTGATACACTCAAATATTAAGCACAAGTGGAAGAAGTGAGGAGATTTCAAATGACTAGGTTTTGTTGGGTATTTGAAATCCTCTCACTTATAAGTAATATTTGTGTGAATCGAATCCATTCATTTAGTTTTTTTCCATTTTGATTTGTAAACGTCTAATGTATTATCCTTAAATTCTTTGATTTCAAATTATCAATCCAAATGGAGCCTAATATTCCTTCGTCAATGGAGGGATAATTTAGATATATCATTATATTTCATGTATTTATAAACCTTAAATTGTACTCTTCACGCCTATATATGTGTATTTTTTTCTGCATATTTTATAACACGTTATCGACGAATTGACTAAAAGAATGCATGTATAGGTAAAGAGATGGTGGAATATGTGGGGCCACGACCAACGATCGGGATCCACCGTTACATACTCGTACTTTTCCGACAGAAAACGGAGTTGGAGGGGTCGGAGCCACCGTCGTCTAGGGCACATTTCAACACCCGGGCGTTTGCGGTGGGGCTTGATTTGGCAAAGCCCGTCGCCACCGTCTATTTCAACGCTCACAAGGAGCCACTCAACCGGAAGCGTAAATATTAGCCAAACACGCCTTTATATATATATATTTATTAGTATATTTGAAACTTTTTTTCCATTACTCGTAATATATGGGAATGATGTAATAAGTTGGCATTATATAACTTTGAATAAAACACTGCCATTCTCATAACATGTAATCTATATGGCTTTAAAATTCTCTTGTCTCATAATTAAGTCATGATAAAATATTATATAAACATTGTTCATCATGATATTTAATTTAACATGAAACTATTTAGAATTTAAAGTATCAAATATTTAATTAAAAGTATTATAAATCTCATCAAAAGTATTAAGAATCGAATCAGTGGTATCATATCATTGTTAATTTTTTTAACTATTTAAATTATTCATATTTTATTAAAAAAACATATATTATACTAACATTTAACTATTAAAATGTATGGCCTATAATAACAAAATAAATTTTCAATGTTGAAATTTAATTAATTTTATTTAAAATGAATATATATGTGTTAATTATAATTAATATATATTAAAAATAAATACATATGTGTTAATAATAATTAAAATAAATATATACTATGTGTTAATAATAATTAATCTTCGGAGGATTTTCTACATCATCAATCTTGTCTTCAACATTTCTTTTTCCTTTATCTTCAAACTTAATTCTAACACCCTCTCCAAAGCAATAACAACTCTCTAATTGCAAATACCAAAAATTGCAGAAATCATGCCAGGAAGGCTTCGAGATGAAATTGTCCACGTGAAACTATCAAACTCATTAGTAAAATTTATCAATATGGTTAATCTTTTTTTGGAAAGCAATATGGCTAATCTTTTAAAAGCCAGTGTGGTCAAATTGAAGAGTTAATATTCAATTTCTTACCATAATTTTAAATTTTTCTGAAAAAGATTCTAAAAAATTAAAAAAATTTAATTTCATCTCATAACTCTGTAATTGTTTTGAATTTGGTCTTAATTTTTTTTTTTGCCGGATTTTGCACTTTTTGTCTCATAATTTTGAACATTTTCGCAAAAGGTCCAAAAAAATGTGTATTTATACGACGTCGGTTATGAAATTTCGGTGACTTTTGGACAGAATCGGATCGTTTAAGGAATTATGAGACAAGATTAAAACTTTTAAATTTTTTGGGACCTTTTGCGAAAAATTATGAAATTATGGGTTTAGTTGAACTTTAACTCTCAAATTAAATATCATCAATATTCTCCATAAAACCATCTTATACAAGTTCATGCAGTAATTAAAATGGTTTCGAGAAATTCTTGTTATTCTTTGCCTTGTAAATTTAACAAACTAATGTTTATTTTTTGAACCCCTTCTCTAAAATATATAATCCAACATCTTTTCACATGGAATCAACAAACAAAAAACTAAAAATTGGTTAAAGAATAGGATGATCAAGATGGTGCAATTGAAACCCTATCAAGCTCAATTACATATTCAAGAGTAGAAGATGGAGGAATTTGTCCATGATCTTCACCCAAATCAGCACCTTCTTCCCCAAACCCATGATTTGGTGGAATTATCACTTTTCTTTTCCCACCTGCCTTCATATTTTTGAGCACATATTCTACACCTTCACATATTCCTTTGCTATAAGGCCTTGACCCCATTACAAGAGCTAATGGCCTCTTATTAAATGTGTCAACAAACACCTCACCACTGCCTTTCACACTGCCCTTCACATTCATCACCACGAGATCCCCGGTCCTCGGAGAAGCACCTCCCCGACTCTCGTTCGAATACCTAATTATAATCACATTTGTTCGTAAGTATCGTACATGAAAAAACGAAAAGCCGTACAACTATCATAAAACTTATATGATATCGTCTCACATTGAGTTATGCTTGATTTTTCTTTTATAAAAATTATTTTTATTTTATTTTCAAAAATATCAAATTTTAACTTTAATTTAAGTGTTTGTTTTTACTTGATTCTTTTTTTCTCTGATGCACAAGATATCCTGTAAAATGATCACACAAGATTCAATGTGTAACTATTGGTTGGTCCGTTTTTAGCAAAATATTTTCCACATTTCTCTCTACTTTTATTTTTTTCATCAGTATCTCAATACTTACTACACATTAAATACTATTTTTTCTTAAAATTGTATCATTTTAAAATGGATAGCTTATTGAGGGATTTCATATTCATAACAAGATCACTTTAGGGTTTTAATGTGAATATCAAGCATAGATTTATAGAAGGGCATACCTTATCCCATTGGGTAAAACTACCTCTTCTTCCTTCTCAACATCTCTGCAGAACCAAAAGAATTGAACTAGGAATTAGCAAATGGTCTGAATTTGAAATATCTCTTATTTACACCTCATGTCACTCAATTTCATAATATAGTTACATCCACTTAAATACTCACTCTAATAAAATTGAAAAGAATCTTTAACCTTAATAAACAACACTTTCATTAAATTTAGTGTCATTTGGTTTTAAGTAATTTTAATTATAACAGATCTTAATTGGAACAGGGGAATATTTATCAAAATTTAGAAATCTTTTTGAATCACAGATCAAGCATATATATACCATTAGAAATGAAATGTTAAAACTGAAAATTCTATATTTATATCCTTTTTATATATAATACAAAATCTCCCTCAATAATTAAACAAAATCTCAATTCTTTGGTCAAATCTATATTTCCAATCTGAATTTAGTTGCAATATTTTTTCCCTTCAATTCAATTTTCAACTTATAAAATATCAAATTAAGGATGCTAAAACAAGAAATGCGACGACACACATGACATAAATATCTCAGAAAAATCATATATACTCCCTCTAACCCCTTTTAATATATTTACAATTTCGAAAGTTTCACTTAAAATTTAATATTTTTTTAAAAAAAAAAATTTATCCCTACATTTATAATAAAATATTCTTCTTTTTTATTTTTATTTTTATGCTATTTTTCTATTTTTATTTTTTTAAAATTTTCATCAACAATTTTTTAATTAATGAAAAAACTAGCCCTCCTCTGTTGCTGAAAATAAAAATAGACATTACAATTTAATTTTTATATACAAAATTAAAAAAAAAAAACTCTAACCTCCCAAACTAAACTCTTACAAATATCTCTAATTTACATTACGCACTTTATGTCACTTAATTTTCCACTAATTACTCACTCCAATAAAATTGAAAAATCTTCATTATCCTTCACTTTACACCTTTTAATATTAATAGACAATACTTCTATTAAAACTCGTGTCATTTAATTTTGAGTCATCTAAATTTATAACTGAGAAAGTATATTTATTAAAACTCATTAGATATCTAAAATTTAAAAGCCAGAGATAATACCTCGTAGTAGCTGCTTGTTGTGAAACTTCAAAGCGAGTCTTAATTTGTTCAGAAACAACGCCGACAGCAAGAAAACCGACCCATGCTAGACCGGCACCGATGCCGAACCGCCGCGTTAAGGTGGAAGCAATCCAATCAGTGGAGTCTGCACTTGTTTTCGGAGCACGGCGTTGCTCCGCCGCCAGCGGTGGCTCTACGGCGTTGGCACTGAGCTGCTGTTGAGGCTTCGGAGGAGGAGGAGGATTAGATTGCTGAGGGTTTGGTGTTTGTGAAGAAGATGAGAAGTAGTAATTATTACTTCTTGTTATGGGGTGAGATAAAGATGGAAGACAAGAAAAGATGGATGCCATTTTTTTTTCACAATGAAATACTGATCAAACAAAGTTGGGATATTAAATAATGGATGGATATTTATACAATATTGGTTCTAAATAATGGTCCTACCTTATCTTTATATGTGATGAGCTTTTATAGCAGCAAAGGAAAGTATATACTAAATCAATTTCATTGTGAATTTATTTATATTGTATGTGGTAGCTAGTATTAATTGTCTTATTAAAAAATGTTGAAAAGTAAAAGTATATAATAAAAACAATCATTTTTAATTATACGGTAAAATTAATTTATAATACTGTCACTCTTTTTAAGTTAAAAACAAAGAACTAATGAATTCATGGTTGTGTAGACTTTATTTAAAAAAATTAATTTAATGTTTTGGGAATTTGATTCTTTTTGTATTTTTTTATGAGTAGATGTTAGTTGTTAGTAGTTTGTTAACCAAACACCCAAACACTCATAGATTTTCTCCAAACCATCTTATAACTCTATAATTTGTTTTCAAATGGAATCGAACGTGAGTTTCCCACTAAAGTAAGTTGGGGTATTTTTTACCTTATACTAAGAAAACTTTGAGTGGGCGTGTGAAACTATAAATAAATTTTTGTAGGGGTGGGGAGGAAAAAAATTACGTAGGTTAAGTGAAGAAAATTTTGGAATTAAAAAAAACAAGGGAGTTTGGGGTTAAAGAGTAAAGACTCTTTGAATTTTTAAAACGTTATCCTGGGTAAATGGATGTGGAGTTTCTTAGAAATGGCAGGGAAGACTCTTGAATCAAATTTTTGTAAACTTTTTACTCTTAATTTGGATAAACTGTTTGATGAGATCAATATGTTCCTGGTAGGGTGTGTGGAATTGGAGTTGAAGATGGAGGATAACCTTATTGATCTAGAGATGAGATGCTTAATAATTAACAAGTACCCTTTCTGGCCACCTGGGTTCCTCACTTTAGTGGGTAAGCTCGAGTTCGATTCTCTTTGGTAACGAATACCTTTAACGATAAAAAAAAATTAACATGTGAATCTTGTATGTGTTCCTAAGAAAAGGAAATTGTCCATTTTTTTAGTAAGGAAACTCAGTTTCTTTCCGCCGGGTGAGATGCAGGTGTACGCTCTTTCCCGTAGTTTTTCGCAATCAGCCGGAGCAAAGAGGGTGATTCTTTCTTAAGGGAAGTCTGACAGGTGACGAACTTGAACGCTCACTATAACGGGCTACAACTACGTAGATTACTGACAATGACCCAAGCGGCTTAGCTACCCGTCCTTAGTAATAGGCATGCGGATCTCCTCTTATCTAACGACCGTAGCTTGCTGCTGAAAAACGAATAGGCTAGCGCGGCTCGTTTCTGGTCCCCATGAGCCGGGGGTGCTTGTGGGGGGTGTGCCACAACGAAACAAGGGTACACTTCCATCGTGCTATGAGCGGGCAATTCCGAAGAAGGTCGGATTTGAACCCTACCAAAGGAAGTGGTCAATGTCTGCCTTTATTCCGGCTTACGCATCAATGGCATTTGAATGAAAGCCAAAAGTCAGTGGCCAAGAAAAATAGATTTTGGAGCTCGATACGAAAGGCATTTTTGTCTTTCTTTCGGTTTCATTGATAGCAGAAAAACTCCGGTAGGAGAATGGATTAGACGCCCTATACCCGAAAGTGAACAACGCTCAAGCAACCTCCTCGCAAAGGAGCTATTGGCTATTCTGGAATCTAAGTAGTAGCTCGATTTGGATCGAAAAAGGAGCTTCACCGTCGAGAAACGAAAGAAGACTTCTTTTAACTCTGACGCAGCTCCCTTCTTTTTGTTTTGGGTGTGAAGCAGTTCGATTCAGTGCTTGGATTAGGTCCGGATAGAGAACAGGTAATGTCGGTAGGCGCAGGTTGTTTTTAACTAGAAACCGCTGCCTTTTTAGCAGCAGCCTGCCCCCTTTTTCCACTTGTTTAAATACGCCCTAATCCTAATGAATGCTTGTGCCTTAGCTTGACGTAGCCACCTTCTTTAGGACTGATTGTAGCCTCTGTTGGTAATGAATGAATAGTTCGTTCATACTTTAAGGGTATCTCAGGTTCGATTCTCTTTGAATCGAATACTTTTACCGATAAAAAAAAAAATTAACATGTACCCTGAAAAGTGTCGAGGAGAATACATGGTGGTGGAAGTCTTCGTCAGGTGGTAAATACTCGACTAAAGAGACGTATGATACACTTTTGAACCAAGAAAGTATTGTTCTTGGAGATGCGGAGGAGTGGGAGTTCCAATCAATTTGGAACTTGTTCGTACTAATTAAGACAACGACAATTACTTGAAGGCTCCTATGGGACAAATTACCAATTAAAAGCAATTTGTATAATAGAGGTACTGTTCAATTAAATGACCAATTGAAGTGTGTCATTTGTGGAGTTGAGCCTGAATCTGTTATAAATTTGTTCTAAGATTGTATGGCTTCTCACAAAATTATTTAAATATTTTATTGGTGGCTTGGAATTCCTAGGATTATGCATATTTTTGGTATGTCATATACCCAAGTTTTAATAAAAAAATTACAGAAAAAAATTCAAAATGGTATAAAATAATTTTTTTATGAAAAACTTAAATGGATTTAACTTTCGATCCGTACCCATTTGACGTCTAAATCTTTCAACAATAGTTGAGTTTATAATCCATGGAAATTAAACAATTAAAAAAACTCACACGCGGATATGCATAAAAATGAAAAAAAAATGTAAACGATTGTTCAGTTTGACCATGCATTATTTGTATGAATATATTTTAATTAAAATCAATGTCATACTATAATTAAAACTAGTGATAAATTTCATTTCATATTTAAAATTAATATTTTTAATTTTAATTAAAATTAGTATTACACTTCATCTCACATTTTCACCTCACACTCCGTACAGTTGTACAAGGAGGCTGACTCATTTGAAAAAGGTTGTTCGGTTTGACCCGTTTTAATCCAATGGTTGGTCGGTGCTAAAATAAAACCCAGTTCAATGAATATCCTTTAAATCATCTTATCTCGACAAACAATTAAGGAATATATGACTTTAGATAATATTCGCAGAATTTGCATATATTCAAAGTAAAAGTAAGGATTGTCGCATACAGCCACTCTAATTAACCATCACTAGTTTCATAACATTGGCCAGAGTACATCAGAACTATTTATTAATCATAAATAAACAACAAGGGTAAGAACGTAACCGCTGCCAAACGACGCCGTTTAAGTCGCCTTGCCGCTTTTACTTTTACTGTTAGTCATCATCTTCCCAAACTCTTCGAAGTTCACGTAACCGTCGCCGTCGGCATCCACGGACTTGATCATCCCGGCGCAGTCGTGGACGGTGCAGTGTTCCCCGAGGCGCGTGAGGATCAGGTGGAGCTCCTCCGCAGAGATCTTGCCGTCGTGGTCCTGATCGTAGAGTTCGAACGCCTCCTTCAGCTCCTTCTCCTCCGACCTGTACGGATCGGCGTCGCCGTCTAGAAAGGCGGTGAACTCCTGGAGATTGACTTGGCCGTCTTTGTCGGTGTCGATCTGCTTCATCATTTGGGCGACTTCGTCGGGGAAGTTTTGGATCCGAGGGCCTTCATGACGCCTTCGAGCTCGTCGGGGAGATCTGGCCGTCGCTGTTGGCGTCGAAGCGCTTGAAGACTTTACCGATTTCTTCCTGGTCCTGGAGGTACGTTGACGGCTTTGAAGTTGGAGTTGGATCAGCTGCCATTTTTCTGCGATTTAGCTTCGTTGATTTTTGTAGGTGCGAAAGAGGAGAGGGAGAAGTTTTGGACTGTGAACTGCTGGATATAGAGAAGGAAATATATATATACGCGTGTGGGTGGGGGTATATACGATATCTTTTATTTCCAAACTATCAGCACAGGTGGACATAATTATATCCAAAAGTTAAAAAAAAAAATTGTTTCTAGACATAATGCACAATTTGTGTCCGTTTGTTGGGCGTAAATGAGTCGAGTCGAGCCGAGTAGTCTTTGAGCTCGAAACTCGACTCGATTGTAATACTCGGCTCGAGCTCGACTCGAATTTGATCGAGCCTATATTTTTCAAATTTCGAGCTCGACTCTGCAGTTGCTCGGTAAACTAAGCTCGACTCGATAGCCTTTTTTTGTTATTTTTAATTTACATATTTATATATTAATAATACAAATGTATTTAATTAATAAAATAAATGACAAAATTGTAAATATAATACAAGCTCGATAAGGCTCGCGAGTCTTTCAAGTGAGTATTTGTGAGCTCGAGCTCGATAGCTACTCGAGTAGCTCGAAACTCGACTCAATTAATTTCAGTCGATTTTAATCTTTTTCAAGTCGAGCACGAGTAGCTCATGGTGGCTCGACTCACTTACACCCCTATCCGTTTGTATGAAATAATTTTACTTTGATTTTTAAAATTTTTACGTGTTATAAAATACTAATAAAAATACTCCCTCCGTCTCATCTATTTGCACGGTTGACTTTTTCAAAGATATGAATGATATGCTAGTTGATTTTATTACCTAACATACCATTCATATGAAACAACTTTTCTAAACGTTTCGCCATAAAATAACTCTCACACAAAATCGTTGAAAAGTAACTATGTAAATAGGTATGAGACAGAGAGAGTACTATATAATCTAGGATTTTTATCGGTATAAGTCCCGAAAGACATGTTAATTATCAATTCGGGCCTAAAAGAAAAAAATTAACATCTTTTAGGTCCCGAATTGATAAATTTTATCTTTCAAGCCTGAATTGATAATTAATATATCTTTCAAAGATTTGGATTGATTAAAATCCTATAATCTATAACATGAAGGTTTTCTGTAATAGTAGATAAGAGAACTGGAAATCAAAATTAAAATACAGTTAAAAAATTATTTTTAAAATGAAAAAGTTAAAATAAAATGAAGGGAAGTTAGGAGATTAAAATTTTACAATAATATAGAATGGATGAAAATAGTAGGGAGTATATTTTGATACTACGAGGTATGAGTAGCGAGTTTCCAAAGAGGGTAAAAGGAAAGTAATTATTCCGTGTGCAAGTCGCGTGGAGATGGTGATGTGACACGTGTCAATGGATTCAATTTGTGTTGCACGGAACAACGCGTACCCCCACTGACTCACCACATCACCATCACCGCGTTCGCCTTGCATCATTCGTCTCCTTTCTTTATCTTATGCCCACCGTCCTCCCAAAATATTTTTTATATTTTTTATTTTCGTTCGTTTTATAATATTTTTATGCTTTTAAAATATAATTTTTTGTAAATTATATTTTTATAATATTTATAAATTTATATAAATATACTACTCCCCCTTTTCTGAATTTAATGCGATATTTACTATTCGGCAGTAAATTTTAATGTAAAAATTGTTTAACACTTCCTCCGTCACAGAATTAATTTGCATAAAGTGGAGTATTGAATTGAATTTTGAGGGATGATTTCGTAAAATTTTATGTATAAATTAAGAAATAAATTGAATTGTGCGTATGTGTGGACCAAAAATAATGACATTTTGTGTAATATTTGGATAATGTAATTTTTTTATCGAAATATTTACACCTTCAACACCAATCTAGGGGTATCAAGCCAATCGAGAAAAGAAAAATTACAGAACTCCAACAAATTACAAGCCAACTAACTCCAAAGCCTAGCCTTGATTTCATTGACCATGCTAACCGTATCGACACCACACAACCCACACCACACACAACCAAATTGCCGTCGCAATATTCCGGCCTTTTCTAAAACCAAGCGCACCTCCATGACAGAGCAAATGTGATGATGGAGTTTATTATGAATTTTCTATTTTTGGGGGTGTGTAAGTTATTTTAGTTTGTTCGAATAAGAAAAATATGAAAGTTATTATGGGATAAAAAAATAATATAAATTATTTTTTAATAGGGTAGTATAGTTTTTTCAACTTTAATAAGTTAGTTGTTTAATAATATTAAATTGAGTTAGTGTGGATAATGTAATGACATATAATATAATATTGAAATGTTTAAGGTAAATAGATAAAAGACTAAAATTGCTTTATTACTCCCTCCGTCCCAACATAATCTTCATACTTTCCTTATTTGGACGTCCCAACATAATCTTCACACCCAAATAAGGAAAATATTTTTACACTAATACCCTTAAAAGTCAAACACTTTATCTTCTTACACTTTATTTTCTTACACTTTTTAAAAGTCAAGCACCCAAAATACCCCACAATTTATTCTCTCTCTCCTATCACTTTATCTCCAAAAACAACTTTTCTTAATCTCCATGCCCAACAAAGTATGAAGATTATCTTTGGAGACGGAGGGAGTACTATTTAAAAAATAATGCATTGAGTATGAGACAGATGACTTTTGAACAAAAATGCATGTAGTATGAAATGGATGTAATATACTTTTGAAACCGCACATACACACAATGCAACTCATTATTTACTTTATATATAAAAGGTTTAAAATTACGCTTCAAAACTTTAATCAAGACTCCCTTCCCTCCCTTTTTTATGTGTCCACTTATATGTGTAAGATATTATGGAATGAAGACAAGAATAATATTAATTTCTTCTCAAAATAAATTTCACATTTTTTCCATTTGTACTAAAATAAACTTCACATCTTTATAATACAATTTTTTTCATAAAGTATACTCTTGCAACATCCGCAACTTTACATAAAATGTCATTAATTTTGAGTTTTCCATACATATTATCAAACTCATATATCTCTCAAATTCTTACTTGTTAGTTGTTACTGTGTACTTGTAATTTACTTATCTTTCTCACATTAAGATTATTCTGAGACGTACATGGTATCTCTCTCTCTATATATTTTTAAAAACACATGTTATCTATTTAACAAATTATAAAGTGTTGGACCATTATTTTGCTAATTAGGCATATCAATCGGATTGGTTTCGTATGGATTTAAAGCTTTCAAGTTTCAACTTTGGGAAATAGATTCTCTACCTATAAATTTCCTGTAAACTTAGGGCCTGTTTGGTAGCCCTCATGAAAAAGGTAGCCAAGAAAAGCATTAAGAAACCGTTTACGAACGAAGTGTAATTTCTGATCTTTCTTGGTGTTTGATAGCATTGACACGATCATTTTTATGTCATTTGGTAGATCCAAGATGAGTAAGATAATTTTTTTAAAGGTGTTTGATAGGTGAGAAAAAGTTATGAAAACAATGTCCAAAGACATTTCTGCCCTCATATCTCAAAATAAACCCAAACAAACATTCGATCTCCATTCACAATCTTCCATCTTCTAGAGTTTGCGAAGGAGCAATTTCCTGAAAAAAATAACATATATTTTGTAACCAGAGAATTAGAAATACAATTAATTCGAAACACACACATCTGTATCTATTTGAAAAACAGAGCATGCAAAATTCATACCATATACTGCAAACATTACTCACAGAATAATTTCAGAATGCAGAATTACACATATATAAATTCATAAACTCCCAAAGTACAACAGAAGTGTAAAATCAAACAAAATAGAAATCTCAAACAAAATTTTCGGCAAATAACACAGAATTACACATATATAAATTCATAAACTCCCAAATGGTTATAGTCTCAAACAAATTTTTCGCAAGTTTCTCAAAAAACTAAAATAAACCATTTCCGGCAAACAAAATTGAAAAAATGATGAACTCCACAAAGTTATGGTGTTAGAACGTGTAAAATCAAAATCCAGGCATAATTTGAAAATTCCCGCAGCAATATTAAACAGCTGAATCGAACCGTAGGAGCGATTTATCATTTAAGCTATGAATCAACTGTGATAGAAGAGTATATTGGGAGACATACATACCTGTGTTTTCCCTAATTACCTTCAGATCTCTTTGCCTAGACCCAGATTCCGGTTACGTTGCCGTTTCAACCGAAACCGTCGTCGCGCTCGATTCGCGTGGATGATGGAGTATGGAGGATGGATGGAGGTTGGAGAAGTTTACTCGATTCGTCGAGCACCGGTGAGAGAGACGACTAGGGTTTGTTAGAGACGGTGTGTTTGAATTAATTTGGAGAAGGGGGAAGGGCATTATTGATTTTTTATGACTTAATTCTCACCAAAGAATTTGTCGTGAAAACATATCGGAGGGGTACCCGATGGGGTTTCTAAAGAGCTACAGTGCTCATCAATAAAAGGTTGATAGGGCCGAGTTTTTCAATGGGCCATGCATAAAACATTAATTGACTACCAAACACCGTAATAGCCATGAAACCTTTTTTTTCATGGCTCTTTTCAAGCCCTACCAAACAGGCGCCTTAAAAATAATAAACACGTGATAAAATAATGAGTGAATTCTATTTTATATTTCACTCATTAGTTTATTACTATATGTATTTCCTCTTCATAGTTTATAAAAATTCACACACAAATGGAGAAAATCCTCGTCCCTTCATCTTTGACTGTGTCGTGTCTTTTGGACCTTTTGGGTTAATCGCTCCTCGTTAACTTTTTATAATGATTACATATTGTTGATCATATATTTAAAAGAAAGTAAAGTATTCCATGAACTATTTTTAAGGAATAAATTCATTTTTACTATCCAACATTTACATTTTTCTAAAAAAATTGATATTCCACTTTTGCTGACTTTTAAAATTGGTCATCCATTTTTGTTCAATTTTAGTTGCCGTTAGTTGACTAAAAAATTATCATAAAATAGTAAAAAAATTTAAAAGTTTATTAATTTAAATTTTTGTTTTAAAATATGAATGAATTATATGTGAAAGGGTGGGGTGCATTAAAAATTTTTCAAATATTTTTATACACATGTTCAAATATTTTTGTGGTTATGTTCAAATTTTTTGAACATTAAACTGTTTTTTTTAAACTATACATAAATGATCCAAAATTTAACCATATTATGTTTTCACTAATCATAGAGTTCATTCCGTCACTCAACAAAAATAATATAATAATACAATATCATTCATTTTTACACCATAAAATTAAATTATATCCTATTAAAAACTAACAGCTACAATTTTAAAAATCCACTTAATTTCAAAATCTGTCTTTAAAAAGTCACTTAGAACAAAAAAATAAATAAATAAAGCATCACCTGAATAAAAGTGTGGGATGTGCCGAAAAATCTCGAGCTTACACGTGTATCTCTTGCTTCATCTCAACCGTGTAGGGTGTATTATAATTTTCAAATTTCAATAATATATATCTAAATAAATATAAAAAATTTCACGAGAAAAAAAAAAAGGGTCATTTACAATAAGGTAGAAAGAGGTAAAGTTCTTTATTATAATTAGGTGTAAAAATTTACACGTAAGACAATTTTTTTGTATGAAGCAAAAAATTTGCGTTTTTACACCTATTTGTAATTTCGCTAATTTTTTTACACCTATTTGTAATTTTTAAAAAAAAAAAAAAAAAAAAAGCTCTGATTTCTCTCTCATGAAAAACCCACCCACAGTGCAGACGTCTCACCATCAGAAAATCAACAGGTTTATGAACTCCTAACGTTATTTGTTAATCGCACGTCTGTAAATCATCTGAAATGTGAGTTTATTCATATTGTTTTAGGGTTTTCTTGAGTTATATATTAATGCATCAGAATTTTTCGTTATCAATTCCTGGGATTTATATACTTTTCTAGTATGGTTGTTCTGGGTAACGAGGATATAGCCATTGCTCCCTCTATTTTCTTTGGATAAAGCGATAAAAAACGTCCAAGTAATATAGAAACGTTTTAGTGAAATATCATTTCAAACTGAACAGTTTTTGCAGGCCTTTGAGTGAGCCTATGTTATGTTGAATACCATAAAACGTTTTTTTTTTGTTAATAATTGGTTAATTTTGATTGTTGGCTGGTACACCATATTAATTAAGAATAGAATAGGCTGGAGATTTTGTTTTTCCGGAGTTAAATTCCAACGACTATTCTCTAATGCTTCTGTAGTTCTGTTTGTCATGGAAACAGTGCTGACGATGATCAAAGCATGTAATTATATATGTCATTAACTTATGCATAGAGATAATAAACTGCAATTTAGATACCAAGCTAGATTTAAGCACACGGAAATGTATTATGAGATGAATCAGCTTACATTATGAAGTGCAGTTATGCATCATCATGTGATGTCTATTGTTTATTAGTCTAAATGTTTCATCAGTAGATGAGAACGCGTAGAAAGACACGACACTTGATTTACCAGTGGACAATATTTGTTTAAGTAGAAGACGGGATGGCTAGAGACGAGAAGGAATTATATTAGTGATATAGTTCAAGTAGCTTCTTGCTTTTTCTGTAGACTAGCTTGTGTCATTTTGATTGCGCTGTTGCGTTCCTATAGGTGATGTTTGTTTTGGGTTTTAAGTGACTTTTAAAAATTGATTTATTCGGATTTTGAAATACTGATAAATAGTAAGGTGCTTGTTTGTTTTGGGCTTTTGAGTAGGGTTTGATTTAACTTTTGTCAAATCAATGTGTAAGAGTGAATGAAGTTGTATTTGTTATATTATTGTTGAGTGTGATTGTAATGATTGAATGCTCTGAATTGTGATTCAAATATATTAAAGTGTAACGCTAGAGAATTGATTTTATTGAAAAATGTGATAGTAAGTTTCAAGGTGTTGTAGTGGTGGTTTTTCAAAACTGGATTTAAAAAATCCCGAACTAGAATCAGTTTTAAATTTTGAAACCCAAATCCTGGTTTTTAAAACCCAAAACAAACATCACCTTAGTTTTTGTGGAGATGTTGAGGTATTTCTTTTTCAATTGCATACCCTGTAACTCCTCGCATGTAAAGATTTTAATCTCATCTTATCCTTTTTTTTTTTTTTTTGTAGCATTCGTGAAATGGCCAAGAGAAAAGGTAAGATTTCTAAAAGAGAAGGCAACAACATTGGCCATCCAAATGCTATGATAAAAAAGGTGGAAGTTTCCAAGAAAAGTCCAACAAAAACTATAATCCCTGCTCCTCTTACTTACCCAGATGAGGCTACTACATCTTACCCTGAAAGCAACAATGATGTAGGTCCTTCTGAGTTTAAAGAGGAGGATGGAGAAAATACTAAGTGCATTTCTGGTTTTATTTTCATGTGCAATCCTAGTACGAAGTTAGATTGTTACCAATACCGTGTCTTTGGACTTCCTTTCTGGCAAAAGGAAATGGTGGAGAAGATAAAGCCTGGGACAAAGCTTTTTTTGTATGATTTTGGGTTAAAGCGTCTATATGGCGTATATATGGCCACATCTGCTGGAGATCTCAACTTAGAACCTGCTGCTTTTAGCGGAAAATATCCTGCCCAGGTATAGTATCAACTGTTTATGGTTCTCATAAAGAAGAATGAAAGAGAGGGAAAAATATAAAAGATGAAACAACTGTTTATAATTCACCCAAAGTGGAAGTAAGATTTAAACCTTTCTTCTTGTTAAATGCTTCTTAAGGAACCTATTCAAACATGTTTTTGTGACAAATTGCATGATTTTCAACTTCCCTGTTACTATGCTTTAGTTACTCCTTGCTGTAAGATATGACAAGATGCAAGATATAGATTGTGAGGTTAGTATCACATTAACTTGGAAGGTCACGTCTCCTATGAAATGTCATGATGCAAGTATTGGATTTTTCCCATGTTATAGGACGTTTAGTTTCTGAAATTTTCATTTTTTCATCTTTGGTGAAAAAGGTTTGCAGCAATTAAGCACAATTTTTTCCCTCTCTTTTTCCCCTGTACTTCAGCATATGAAGAATTAAAATGTACATGCTATGACATGCTGGAAAAATAGATTCTGGGATCTTATTAACAAAAATGGCCATATTTCTTTGGTTTGTATCAGGGAACTGATAATCTTCACTTGAGTAGATGTTTTTATTAAATGTTAATCTCTTTCATTTATAAAACTAATAATCTTGGTTTGACTAAATGTTTTTGCTAGAGTAAAATTTTGTTAGGTAAATATACCTTAATCCATTGTCTTAATTGTTCTCATTTATGAGGCGTACTCCTTTTCCTTGTGGTATTAGCTGCTAGTTTTTCTACTTTCAGGTAAAATTTGAAATCTTCAAAGAATGTCTTCCACTACCTGAGAGTTCCCTAAGGCATGTTATAAAGGAGAACTATACAGGCTCGAAATTCAACCAAGAACTCAGCGAAAAGCAAGTGAGTCTTCTTCCTTCATATATTCAACACATTTATGGGTGTTTAGTAAAGAAGAAACTTGTCATTCCAAGCAGGTCAAAAAATTGTTATCATCTTTTCCTCCTCTATTTGGATCATCCTATATGCGTGTACCTCAAACATTGGCAAATGTATCTCTATCACGGGCAATGCCTCCCTCAGAAATTCTTAATCAGTTTAAGCATAGAGCTATGATGGAAGTTCCTTGCATACCTGAGATACAATATAACCGAACTCGACCATTGGTGGAGTCTCAAGCAGTTCCAATGCATCAAGGGTATTATAGACCAGCTCCACCTTATGTGGAAAATGTATATCCATCTTTAGATCATCGAAGTTTGCCATCAACAAGTAGTTATCCTATTGCTAGTTCACAACGACCATCTTTCCCCGGGGGTGTTAACCATGTTGTGCAGGAGCCACACTATTCGAGGTATTTTCTCTTATTAATCCCATTACTTTCTGTGGGTTTTTGGAATGCATAGTTACGGTTACATTTTTCCCCGTTGTTTAGTGTGGGAGTTGTGGGGGTTTTGAATCAACAAAATTTATTGGTTTAATCATTGTATTTTAAATGTGTAAAATAATGGAGAAGCTATTTTGACATGTGAATGAAACTGCAGCTGTTAAAGTTTGAGATTCACGTACTAATGTGCCAAAATTCTTAAACATTCATGCTGCTAGTTATATATTTTGTTTATAATTTCCTTAAATTTCGTTCTTCTTTGATTGCTGCTTTCGTTTTGTAGATGTACACGAACAAGTATGCTTTTAATACATAATTTCCTTGGATATTGCTTTTTTATACGTTAGGCACAAGTTAAAAATCAACCCTTTTATCTACTGTTACATATTCTCTTTTATCTACTGTTACATATTCTCGTAGTTCAGTTGAAGGAAGTTTCCGTAGCATCATTACACCTCCAGATCAGAATGTCCTATGCGGCCCTCCGAGGAATCACTTCCCAAACTACTTATAAGGAAAATATAGTAATTTTTATTTTGATAACGAGATAAATAAAAGAATTTAAAGAATGTAACTAAATATTTTAACTATTATGTCATTGTGTATTTTTCTAGGTTAAAACAACTTTGAATAAGCTTTTTACTGACATAGCTGTTTTCCCATTTCATAAACAGGAAAACGTTTCACTTGCTTGAAATATTTCTTTTAAAACATGGTTGGGTTGGGACCCCACAAGCTCATGGATTATATAATATAGGAAATCTGACCCAGCTCATGCATGCGACTGTTTCATACGAGTTTTTGTCTTAAGAGAGATTATATTTAGGTTATACTAAAGTAGTGGTGGTTGGAACTCAGGTACAGGACCATGGAGGAGAGAGGTCCCTGTGGTGAAGTGGAAAGGCAATATTTGCATCAATTGCCTTTACAGAGAGGGAGAGAGATAAGCGCAGTTTATCAAGGTAACTCTATACAGACACTAGTCGTCCCTGCTGCTGCTGCTGCTCTTCCTCCTCATTGTCATCAGTTGCCTTCACAATATTACAAAGATAGCATCACAGCAGACGGCTCCAGCACTGCAACTCATGCCTCGTATATTACGGGATCAGTTTCACAGCCTTACGTTCATCAATATGTTCCTGCGTACACATACTCTGATGCAGCTGCTGCTGCACAATATCCTTCTGCATCAGTTTCACAGCCTTACGTTCCTGCATACACTTACTCTGAAGCACCAGTTTCACAGCCTTACGTTCCTGAATACGTTGCTGCATCTGATTCAACAGTAACAGCGCAGTATACTAGTGCCTCAGCTACAACGCAATGGCCACAGGCGGAGGTGGCTCCTCATGTGCCCATAGCGCAGTATACTAGCGCCTCGGCTACAACGCAATGGCCACAGGCGGGGTGGCTCCTCATGCACCCATAGCGCAGTATACTAGTGCCTCGGCTACAATGCAATGGCCACAGGCGGGGTGGCTCCTCATGCGCCCATAGCGCAGTATACTAGTGCCTCGGCTACAACGCAATGGCCACAGGCGGGGTGGCTCCTCATGCGCCCATAGCGCAGTATACTAGTGCCTTGGCTACAACACAATGGCCACAGGTGGGGGTGGCTCCTCATGCTCCCGTCACTTATTATATATATCCTCAGTAAATAATCAAATTTAGTCGAAATGATGCTGCTTGTTATCCCTTCCAGTGGCTATCTGAGGCTGTAATCAATGTCGACTTCTCTCCATGACCAAAAATTATCTTCCCTGTAAAAGTTGGCTTAATGCTATCTTGATATTAGAGTATAATAATAATTTGTTTGCATTTTCTAGGCAGGAATGGTCCATCCTTAATTGCAGAATAGTTATATATGATGATGTCTTGGGTCGACCTACTGAAACAAGAAAATGAAAATGGATGACATGTCTCTTATCTATATTTGTGATGGTTATGAAGCCCCTAAGCTATCAAATTTTATTCGGAGAGATTCCTTAATTATTTTTGTTTCAAAAATTCTTAAATTATACTCCCTCCGTCCTATTTTTGTTTGTCCAGTTGATTTTTGTCGATTTTTGTGTGAGAATTATTATACGGTAATATGTGTACAAAAGTTGTTTTATATGAATGATATGCTAGTTAATAAGATCAACTGCATACCATTCATATAAAACAACTTTTGTACAAATATAACTATAAAATAATTCTCACACAAAACCTAAAAAAGTCAACTCAAACAAAAATAGGACGGAGGGAGTAGTATAATTTTGTTTTTCATGAAGCCCCTGTAACGGGATTCATGGATTTTGTTGGGCCAATTTAATATTCTCTCTCGTTAAAATATGACGATCATTCAATTTAATGCTATTAAGATCAAATTTCAACAAAAATCATCTCCAACAAATTATAAAAAAGGCATTATGAAATTAGAATTACATACTTTGGCTTTCTAAAACAAAAAAATAGTTTAAGGGTCTTATGAAACAAGAATGATAAGTTTTTCTAAAATAAAAAAATAGTTTAGGAGCCTTTCAAAATAAAACTTGATAGTTTAGGGTTTTTTTAATGCATTATGCCTTTGTGACATTTTTCAAAATATTTCAAACACATGCAAGAGAATTACGTCTTGTATTTATATTTTTGATATTTAAATTTGAAAATTTCTAAAGTATCATTGGGAAATAATAGTTTTGATATTTAAATTTTACAAGTATCAATGGGAAATAATGGGAACGCTTGGTTAGAATATGAGGACACGTTAAAAAAATAAACTTTGATCGAAGTATATGCACCCATAAGTTTGTTACTCAAAATTAAAAAATATCACTGGGACAGGAGAAATTATTATGTTTCATTATCTGGAAAACATGAAAGACATCATTAATATTTTGTCCGTGTACATTTTTTATTACCTAAAACTAAAAAAATTAATTTTGTTGACTTTTATGAGAATAAAGTGGAAGAGAGAGAATAAAGTGTAAGGGTATTTTGGATGATTTAATGAGATAAAGTAGGAGAAAAATAACGTAGAGAGTAGAATAAAAATGATATTTTTATGATTTAAATGATCTTGTGAGGGTATTAATATTGTGTAATATTTTCATTTTAAAAGTGTGCATAACTTTTTTTGGGACAGACGAAAAAGGTTGTGTTCATAAGTTCTTGGGACTAATAAATTTTAATACAACTTATTATACATATTATTTTTTAATAACAGTAAAACAAGAGATGAAACAAAATGTAACCCCGATCCATTGATTTATTAGCAGAAAACAGTAAACACGAGAGTCGCATACAACCATTTGAATAAAGTGAAACAGAGAGAGAGAGGGATTCATCGGCATCATACGAAATGGATCATCAGAGCCTGGAAGATCCGAGTGGGTGATGGACAACAATGCGATTGTACGCATCAAGGGTCAGAAAATCATCCAACCTTTCTGCTGTGCATTGCTTCGTGAAAATCCTGCAAGCCTCTTTATACATTCCCTTTTGGAATTTATCCTTTCCGATCTCCCTCTCGATCCGACCCATTTCCTCCTCCACGACCCGCCCGAACAGCTCCCGGGTCACCCGCACACCGAGTCCATCCCCGTCCAACTCCACGCCGTACTTGAGCCACTGCCAGTTCTGCACCCGGCTGATTTCGGCGGTGGCGGCGTCCTCCATGAGGTTGTAGAGCGGAACGGAGCCGGCGCCGGTCATCCAGGCCGCCACGTACTGGATCCCGACGCGTGTGTTCAGGCGGAGGCCCTCCATTGTACGGACGCCCTTGGGGATCTGAAGGAGGTCCTCCTCCGTCAAATTGGCTGCGTCGTCGCGCTTGATGTGAATCTGGTTAGGTTTATTGACCATGTTCTGGTTGAAAACCTCCATGATTGGGGAATTAACCCCGGGTGTGCTGCCCAAGTCCCGTCGTGCCCTGCCCGGACTTCTCTGAGTTTATCCTTTTTGACTAACTCCATCGCCGCCTCATTTGCCTTCGGATCGTCTCTGATCGGAATCTGCGCCGCCATCCCTCCCATGGCGTGGACGCCGCGGCGGTGACAGGTACGGATGAGTAGATCGGAGTAACTCCGCATGAAGTGCTGAGTCATGCCGACTTGAACTCGATCGGGCAGGAGGCGGTCAGGGTGAGCCTGGAAGGTCTTGACGTAGCTGAAAATGTAATCCCACCTACCGCAGTTCAACCCGATCGAATGATCCCTCAATTCGTAGAGAATTTCATCCATTTGAAACACGGCCGGTAGGGTTTCAATCAGTACAGTAGCTCTGATGCTGCCATTTTCAATTCCACACATTTTCTCAGCCATCTCGAACACACTGTTCCATATCCTCGCCTCTCTGTACAAATCATTGATCCATACGGTTGAGGAAATTGGTCCAAATATCTCAAAAATCGTCGATCCAATTACGAAAATACTGAAATATATTAGGAAGAAGTTTGATAATAGTACCTAGAATGTTCCATTTTGGGGAGATAGAAAAAGGGGCCGAAGCCTTGGCCGTGGTTTCGGCGAAATGCGGCGGCGTTGTGGAAGAAGTAGAGGCCGAAGTCGACGAGGCAGGCGGTGGCGGGTTCGCCGTCGATGAAGATGTGAGCCTCAGGTAAGTGCCATCCTCTGGGCCGTACAAAAAGCTTAGCAATGTTGTCATTAAGCTTGTAAACTTTGTTTCTTGCTTTATCATTGAAACTTATTGTCCCATTTACAGCATCTCTCAAATTCACATGCCCTCTCATTAGATTTTCCCAGCTCGGTGATAATGCATCCTCAAAATCAGCCTGCATATAGTTCCATATATAATTAATTCACTTGAATATATTAATTAAGTTATGAGCTAAAATCAATTTCGTTTTGAAAATGTAAATATTTTGGGATTTTTAATTTAAACCATAATTTCATGAAAAAGTGTGAGATCTTATGACCTTATTTCTGATTTTCTGATGATATAGGACCAAAATCGAATGATTGGTAAATTCTAAAAATTTTAAAACCTCCCACAAAGAAGTAATTGTGGGACGAAATTGGGGTAGTTTTTTCTAGGACATTAACTTTTAGAAGTAATATATTAGGTCAAATCATTTCGAAACAACTCAAAATATAGACCGAATTGGTCCAATTTAGAGTGATCCGGAATAATTTGACCTTAATTCCACATTTTATTGTCATTATCCTTAATTTATCAATCTTAAATACTATTCCGTCCATCCCTAAAATAAAAAATTTGCATAGTTGACTTTTTAAACGTCGGTTGTTGGGTAAGAGTTATTTCATAGTAATACATTTACAAAAATTATTTTATAAATCAACTAACATATTATTCATATAAAACAATTTTTATTACAAAAATTATTTTATAAATCAACTAACATATTATTCATATAAAACATTTTTTTGTAAACGTATTACTATGAAATAACTTTCCCAAAAAAACCGTTAAAAAGTCATATTATTCATATAAAATAATTTTTGTAAACGTATTACTATGAAATAACTTTCTCCAAAATCGTTAAAAGGTCAACTATGCAAACTTAACTTTTCAGGACGGAGTACGTACTATCTTTAGCTTGCCACCCACTATATATATATATTACAATGTTAAGAAAAATAAAAATTTGAAGAGGGCTTAATTACCATGAATACTTTGGCGCCAGAATTGAGTGCATTGATGACCATCTTCCTCTCGACAGGCCCAGTGATTTCGACTCTCCGATCAGCGACGGCAGGCGGCGGTGGTGCGCAAACCCAGTCGCCTTCCCTGACGTACTTGGTGGCGGGATCAAAGGCCGGCAAGGCGCCATTATTGTACCTCATCTTGGCCTCCTTTCTGCAGTCCATTGCATACTTAATATGATTCCTAAACTGCCTCTGCAAAGTAGCCACAAATTGGAGAGCATCTCTGCTCAAAATTGGTGCAAATTCTGGGTCGTATCTTCCTCTTATGTCCACACCCTCGGGAACATCGTATCCCATAGTAGTTCTCCTTTCCCTTGAAGGGGTTTCAAGAAAGCTTTCAAAGCCCACCATTTTTTTGATGATCAAGATTGTCAATTGGGAAATGTGAGTGGCTGCAGGGGGATATATTATGGTTATATATAAGGTTGGCGGTGGGAATGGGATAGGCATGAAATTGGGAATGCGTATGGGCTAAAAATAGAGAAATATGGGATTGGAATGGATTGATTAGCGTCAGCAAGTAGATGTTGATATGATATGGGAAGAGATAGGCATATGATATGAGTATGTTGCTTTTGAATAATGTGCCTGCCTCGGGAGATGCACTTTGCTCCCAATCATGGATATATATCCTTTTCCTTAATTACCACGCACGCTACTTATAATATTTGAAATATATGATACTCCCTCTATAAAAAAGTAAAATAAAATTCCTTTCTAACACATATATTAATAAATATTAACAGTTATATATAAGATAAAAATATATGGTAGATATGTGATGTTTAGAGAGTGATGATAAAGTAATATGAGAAAATTATTATTAAAAATAAATTTTTGAACAAATAAAAAAAAAAGTGAGAATAAATTTGTTGCGACAGTAGTAATACTGCTTTTTAAAATATAAAATTATTGAGCAAATTTCATAATTTTTTGAACCAATATTAAGTTTTTAATACTTTTGGTTATTTACTTAATTTTTTTATATCTTTTAAAAATTTGATACTTTAAAGTTTAATTTTTAATACATTTATATTAAACATAAATAATTTAAATAATAAAAATTATGCTAATACATTTATATTAAACATAAATAATTTAAATAATAAAAAATTATGCTAATACATTTATATTAAACATAAATAATTTAAATAATAAAAAATTATGCTAATACTCCTAAATAATAATACAATATCGCTGATCCTAATTTTATATACTCTTGATGAAATTTTTAATATACTCAATCGAATATTTGATACTTGAAATTTTTCTAGATAATTTCATGATAATCTTATTCTATTTTTATATAAAACATTATCTAAATTATTTGATGGAAACAATTTTTTTTTGGGACAAATTTAATAGGAATGTTAATAGGTCGGATCAAACTCGTATACATCTAAAATGAGCTTGAACCTAATCAAGCAGGTGTGAATTGACTTGTGATTTTTACATAACCCCACCACATATATATTAATATTGTGAAAGGTCTTTGAGGACAAAAGTACTTTTTTCTTCATCAAATGGAACTGCTAAAATATTTGTGAATCTGAATACGACCTTGTTTAGCACCAAAACACACTAATTACATGCAATAACTGTGCCTATATCTGCATGAACCATAGAAGATACATACACAAAAATACATTATACATTTACAATGCTAATGTCAAGTAAGACAAACCTGGGAAAGAGAACACTACTGAAGAGACAAAAATGAATAGTTAAAATGAAGAGGCCTCGATATTAGCTTTGTTTCCAGCAAGAATGAGAGAGATCTCGAGACCACGACTGAAAGCTTGGTTGAAGAGAAGACGCGATTGGAAGGTAGAGACGAACGGAAACCAAGATAATATAGCAATTGGTGCAAAGATGAGTATACCCATTCCAGCATCATACATTCGAGCAAACTCCTTCACTGAATCCCAAAGCCCTAGACTTTTTACTATCTTCTTCCAAGTAATTGCCAACTACACAAACATTCAAGTTAGAACACATCACAACAATGAGAGACAAGAGAGGAAAACAAAGTAACAAGGGTTAATTGCAAAATAAATCAAGACGTTTTCATGTTTTTTCAGTTACAACATATGATTTTAAAATTTATAATTTGATACACAACCTTTCAAATTATTGCAATTCTATCACATACTCTTTTCCGTCAAGTCCTGCTGACTTGATAGTGTATAAAATTGCAAAACAAATTAAGAGGTAAGGTCACGAAATTATTTGCAGTTTTTTCAAATATTTTCCAGCTGCCACACCAGCATAACTGCATAAGTAGCCAGGAAATTGTTATGTGGTATAACTGCAAAAATTCAAAATGTCTATCGAATTGCAATTTTTAAAAACATATGTTGCATCTTTCAAAAAAAAAAAAAAAAAAAACACATGTTGTAAATGAAAAAAAAAAAAAAGAATGTAATAAGGTCGTGAGTTTTTATGCAATTAACTAAACAAACAAAGTTAGGGCAAATTGTAGTTGTTCCTAATTCTACTCATTTCATTATAATCCACAATGGAGGAAAAACTAGCACCCTCTAATAAAATTCACTTACACAAAGAATTAACCATCCGGTGGGGATAAATGCAAGGATGCTCGCAAATAAATCTGGAACCGAGAGGTCTGTGAATAAAACGACCATGCAAAGGGCTACAATGAGTCCAATGGCCGTCACTCCTTGCATAAACCGTAGAACTAGCTGGAAATTAGTGGACGTTTTGGGACTCAACGTGAATATCTGAAATAAAAAGGAAAGGCGGAGCAATTAGCAACATGACAACACTTTAGTTATGCCAAAATTTAACCAAGAACAAGAAAAGTGGCAAACCTTAAAGATCATAACTATTCCAACCAGTACAACCCACGAGAAGCCATAGACCTAGAGCAATAATGTCAAACAGCTTAAAATATTTGATGCCAGCAGCCAGAATCAAAAGAAGAATTAGTACACTGACAAACTTCAGTAAACATATACAACATTAAAACATCCACAATTTCATACTTTGTAGATAAGAATTGTTTCCAAAATACAAAAATAATATCAATAGGGGCTATGTTGCTCACGGGTGCATATTCAAGTGTCAAACTTCTCATTTTCCAAATTTAGGAGGCATGCACACAGCCAGGATCCAAAATAAGATACTGGTGCGGGGATACGTTTAAAACATTCTCATAAAAGAAAATAAATATTTGGTAGCTAATAATTTCAATTATTAAATTAAATCTTTTAATACATTATTGAATATATGATAATATATATATATATATATATATATATATATATATATATATATATCTCCCATAGAAGGAAGACACATACATCATAGAGAGAAGGAAATGTATATTTTTATTTAATGTTAAATTTAAGTCACCAGGTCCACCACCAACCAGGCTATGCGCCATTTTCATTCCGGCGAGTGATTGATTTCACCCTTCATCTACCCCAACTCCAGCAATGGGATTTAGCATAAAAGCTCAAGAATGCCTTGCCTGCTTGTTTCTTAATCCTTATGATACCACATCCTAATATTCGCATCTAAATTTCATTGTAGTCTCCTCACAGTCGACATTCAATCCCAAACAAAATGGTGAGTTTGATGACAATCAGAAATTTCCTCCCAGAGTACAGAAATGAACAGGAAAGGAAAGCATTTCATTTTGTGAATCCATAGAGCTTAAATTGAGAAACTAGCAATGATAGGGTTATTTGTCAAGACATATAAATAGATGAAGGTATACCATCATCGAGAGACCAAACACAACATATATCGTGAAAACAAAACATGCCGCATAGAAAGGCTAATAATGGAGAGAAGTATACCGCAATTGATGTATTTTTGCCAGTAAGATGGAGTTTGTATACAATGCCATACTGAAACATTATAAATCTTAAGCTCAAAATTGTCTCAAGTATACGGCCTCTTAGAGTCTGAATATGCGCCATGGAAAAAAATTAACTAGTGAAAAGGATGAGCAGTTAAAGAAATTAATAAAAACAACTAACCATTTGAATATGCTCCGCACAATGAAACATTGCTTTCAGGAGAACTTTTGAAAATTGATCTTAAAAATTGAATGTTTCTTGATATATGCATGTAATATAATGTTGCACAGAAGAGCTCTTATCTTCATTTTCTTTTAGTTAACAAATTTATTATGTAGACGGTAAAAGCCAGCAGGTTATCCTGAGAACCAACCTGCTCCTCATCCCACCAAGATTCCCAGCTATTATCTCCTTTGACACCAACTCCACCTTTATACATAAGCCAACTGGTCCAATCATCAAAATCTTCTACAGTTCTGCACATTACAGGAAGAACGTTTTTATAAACATCATTGAAATAAGCACCTGAAAGAATTGCTGCCTCAACAGACAATTGCTAATACTTGGATGATGAGTAGACGCAAAATCACAATAAGATAGTCAAAAGTGTAAGACGCACTTAAGGCGAAACTTTTCATATAGCATGAGGGGCAAGACAAGTGGGAGCACCATTCTAGAAATATATTTTATAATGTTTTGATATGATTAAAAATATATAATGTAATACAAAATAATGACATAAATTAAAACATACAATCTAAATCTCGCTTACGATGAATTAATGAGAATGAGAAAGCATGAATTCCTTCAAGAGTATTTTTTTCTTTTTATAATCCAATAAACTAGGAAAATCAAATCAAAGAGAAACACTCAAACACAGAAGCTATATAACCATGTTTTGCGATCCTCATCTAGTCATAATAAATATCATTCTTAACCTGATCTTTAAGTTATTTAAACGTAAAATTGGATGTGCCCTAAAGGCAGGCTTCGGGCAAAGCCCTTAAAAAGATGGAAGAAAAAACAAAGTGAAGATAAAGAACGGCATTCTAAGGGGCTAAAAGTATGACTTACTTCTGCCATTCAAAACCAGACGGATTGAATATATACGGCGCAAACAGCCAAGAGATGACAAGGAACCAACTGCTTAGAGTTACTAGAACAAAGGAAACAGTGCCTCCATCTGTGTAACCGTAAGCAAGGTAAACAGAGAGTAGCAATGCTACTTCCAGCCTGAAAATAAACATCGTAGCCAGTAAAAATTTGTACAGAAGCATGTACATAAATGGAATAGTACATGAACAGAGTGAAATAACACCCTCCCCTGCCAGATATGTGTACAGACTATGCAGTTGGATACACACACATAAAAACCTGGGGTTGGGTGAGAGAATTTTCAACATATTGTTACTTACGCCTTCACGAAATGACTTCTTGAGTAAAGTCGATAATTTTCTGCAAACTTGATGTGACGAACGACAAAACCTCTGCCAGTTGCTCGATACTACAAAGTACATTCAAGATTACACTACAGTATTGAACTACATGAAAATGAAGCTTGTTCAACAGCTAGTAGCCCAGATACCTTTGCACCTCCATGAAGGATAGTCCGCCCAAAGTAATGAGTTCTTGTCCCTAATGAAAATGTAAAGAAGACTGAACAGAGCTGAAGCTGCATCGTGATGAAACTAAAAACAGCCTGCAGACACAAAAAGTTGGGCAAGTTTAAAAAAGGTAGCTCAACAGATTTTGAAAAAAGTGATTAGAAAGCAACAGGAAATTGAATAAAAAGATTGCTGATCCGAAATCAAATGGTTAAAACATGGTAGTTCAACAGATTTGAAGAATTTTAAGCATACCTGCAGCAGTCCCGCTTCAAGTATAAAACCCACTATCATGGGCACTGCAGTGAAAACACCAATTTGGACCAAAAATTGGGCATTCAGGACAGCATCCAATGATGTATTACCCAACAAATCAGCTTGGTCTGAAATTCCTTCATCAAGTCCAGAAAATGCCTGAAATAAAAAGTGAAAGCAGGTGGTTATGAAACAGACTAGTATGAAGATCTCACACACACACACACATATATATATATATATATGACATCCTAGTCCTACAGTCTGAAAAGAGCAATTAAACACAAAACCCAACAATTAATGGCATTTCATAACTGGCCTCACAATAATTAAATATTAAACAGATAATGATGGACTTTAAGTTGCCTTCTATTCAGCCCTTGTAAAATTGTAAGTAAGGTATGTTATCCATTCCAAAGCAGGCATTCGAGCCAAGGTCCACTTTCCAGAAAGATAGTTGATAGACCACGACATTTAGCTTTCAACAACTTTCATGTTACAACAAAAGTCCCATTATTTTTCAAAGGCTTACCTGTTCTTGGACCTTTAAATTCTACAAGGACATAAATTACAAAGTTAGCGCCAGGAAGATCTGATTACAAGCTATTGCTAAGATTTCATCTTCAACTATAGGGTATGCAATAAAACCCTACACAAATTATGCTATACCCCTCCTTTCAAAATTTTACATTTATCTGACACATGTTTATAGGACCTAATTTTAAAGACCAGCTACTGGAAATGTGGCTTCAAAGACTAATGAGGGAGGTTAAGGATGAGACTAAGGACATGATCAAGATGTGTAGAGACAGTCAAGAAGCTATTAACATAGCCAAAAATCCTGTGCACCATGGCAGAACATAACATATTGACATTGACCAAAACTTCATCTAAGAGTCAACAAAGGAATTGTTCAGCTGAGTCATGTTCCAACACGTCTGCAAATTGTTGATATTCTCACCAAAGCTCTTCCAAGGCCCATTTTGATGAATTGAGCTCCAATTTTGTATGTTTAACATAAACAACTGAGCTTGAGGGGAAGTGTAGAAAGGATGTGGAAGTACAACTAATAATTCTTAGGAAAAATTATTTGTAGTTATCTACGGAAGTCAACTAATCCCCTTAATCATGGGATACAGTTATAGGGATGATTTTGTGATTTCTTTCCTTTTTGGTGTATGTGGGTATTTTTGTATCATTTAAAACAAAAGGAACTTCCAGAATCTTTCAACTTTCAAGGATATGCCTTCATTAGCTATTTGAATATATTTAACTGCAGAAGTCAGGAATTTGATGACAAAGTGCAAATAATGGCCTCTCAAATCTTTATTTGGAAGGAATCGGTAATGATAAATCGCTGAACATCAAATATAGGAAACTAATGAGCAATGAGAAGTTACCAGATATGCTCTTCCATACAGGAACACATATACAGTAAGTACAGTCATCTGCAACAAAAAGAGGAATTTCACAATATAGTTAAGCAAACTTTCTAGAACCCTCTAGTTCGAATTGCAAAATTTTAAAAGGAATTGGCATCTATATTTATACCATTGTGCAAACATAGAAACCAACAGTTGTGAAATAGAATGACAGCATTCTGAAAAATCTAGAAGTTGCCCAAGCCTGTACACATCACGACTCAATACTTGCTCTCCATTCCCTCCGGCAACTTTGCCTTCAAACAACGCAATTTGGTTCAAACCAACATCTCTCCCCTTTCCAACCTACTCAATAGCAACACTATAAGGTTAACGGAAGGACATTTCAACAATTGCATAAAGTAAATTTATGCAAACCTGAATATATTCATGGTGAGTGATGTTTCCCTGCCTCAGTGTAGAATTAAACCCTGAAATTTCAGAAGAGTAAGTGTAGAAAAGCAATTTCATACACTAGATTTCACAGGTAGACAAGCAACCAAAGTATATCCAAAAGATGCTAAATTAGAAATCTCTAAATGGTCGAATGTGAAATTTTGGTGTCATTAAAACCAATAAAACAGAAAAACATGAGGAGTTGGAAGAAAACGGCAACTTGTGCTTATTCCCAAATACTTCTTGACCTCCAGCATAACTGAGGCATGATGTCTGACAATTATAAATCAATAGAGCAAATCAATGGTTAGACTTGACCAGATGAAAACTGAGAAGTGGAAGCATTTAGTACAACATCTCCACAAGAAAATTGGCTGAAAAGCAATAGATAGGTCAACAATATTTTCCAAGCATCTATCTCGTCAGATGTCCTATTTATACGTCACAGGAATAGCAGAAGCCACAACCCCCACCCTCTCAATTTTTTCTTCCTGTCTAGAGAACTGAGAAAGGTGAGAGGATGGTGGTAGATCTATGAAGTTATGCTTATAAGTTATACCACATTTCTCTGCAGACCCAACTCCTTGTCATCATTGCAGAGTTCCTATTTTTGCCATGTTACAAATTTTTTGTACAATTTGCAAAAGGTCCATCACGAGTAATATAATTACATCATATTGTACGTTAGGCAACAAATAAATTAAATGACTTTGAAACTGCAAGTTATAAAGTTGTTCAAAGTTCAAACTCACCTGCATAAATATCTTCACTAATATTAATTACGCGTGAAGCTTTACTAATGCCACCTCGTGTAACATGGAAAATTCGATCAAAGACATCTGGATGCCCATAGTGCATACGGACTCTGCAAAAGATTTCATTATTTACAGTTAAATATATATCACCTACATTTAACTATAATACTTCCAGCATAGGTATATAAAAGAGATACTATTAAAAGAGGCAAATGCATGTCAGAAAAAAAAATCTGAAGCAAACAAGTATTCCCTCCGTCCCTCTTCAAGTTTTACATTTGAAGGATGACACGGATTTTAATAAAAATAGTATTTTATTGTAAAGTTTATGGTGAAAAGTGTAAGAAAAGTAAAAAGGTAGCGAGTAAGAAAAGTAAAAGAATAGAGAATTTTATCGTAAATGTAAGGCCACAGCATTCCAAAAAAGAAATTTTAAGCTTTAAGAAGGACGCCCAAAATGGCAAAATGTTAAACTTAAAGAGAAACGTAGGGAGTATATCATGCAAACTGAAAATTATAACAAAGGAACAAAACAAGTAACAAAAATATAAGTTCATCCCGATCAACAGCGAAAAGTCGGCAGGCTTGCATGAATTTACAATGTATCAAGAATCAAGACACTTACTTAAGAGGTTTCGCCAAAACACGTTGACCCAAGGTCACAAAACTAGTCTCTTGGTTGGACATGAACCAGGCCAATGAGGACACACTGCATGTTTAAATATTCAATTAATAGGCAATACAGATTGCATGTGAACTAAAAGGAAGAACAATAACCTCCTAAGAGAGAGGGAGTGGAGGGAGAGGGCATCTAACCTTCCTGTGAAGACGTGTTCTCTCACGCCAAGAATTGTGGGAGCACGAAGACCATGATTTGTCCGAAATTCCTCAAGTAGATTTCTCATTTTCATGGCCTCCTCAAGGTAGTTATCCTAGAATACAGACAGAAAAGGAAATTATGAAGGATGAATAATTTCATTAAGAGGGAATAAAGTGAGAGCACGGTTGAGTTAAGAAAGTGAGCAAGAACAATTCAGATAATGAGCACGTTATGACCCCTAGCATTTTTTTGTCACAGAAGACTAGCTTCAGAGAATCCCCAGTCCAGATTACAGCATAACTTTGATGTGGCAGAATCACATCTGGTCAAGATCTATCACATAATTTCCCCAGCTCCCAAATTTCTTTCAGATTGGAGGGTGGGTCAGTGGCACCCACTTTGGGCAAAAATGTAATAGATCATTAAAAGAGAACAGGTTGTCATCTCTAATAAAAAATTTGGTCCACTTAATTCTAAAGATAAGAAATTTTGTGAATTATCACCCTACATTACCTCATACTGCATTGGCACACGCCCACACAACCATACTCCAGCAAAAAGGAAAAGCTTCTGCTGCTAACACCCCATTCATCACAAACACTTCTACACTTGCACATATTGTTCATAGATGCACAACAAAATGGGTTTACACAACCAGATACTTGAAAAATATAAGAACTTACCCCACATGCTGAAATTACATGCGTGTAAACATACACTACAAACATGTAGATAGCTTACAAATAACAAAACTACAGACTGATCCATAACTTTCTGCCACAACTTTCGTAATGTACCAAATGTTCATAAGAACATAATAAGACCACGATCTTTTTATACTAATTTCAGTTAATAAGTACAGAGGAATAAATTTCAAATTTAACGTAATTATAATGTTCAAACAGAACTTAGCTGGATGACACTCTTCCATTATCAATCTTATTTGAATAAGCCAACTTAAGATTTAGTCCAGGTCTAAGACTTATAGTATACAATTATTAAAATACATAGAAGTTGTAGTCTACAGAAAAACAACTCCTGCAATATGTATCAATTGACATATCATATTCTACTCTAAAGGTTAATCGTTGTGGGGAACTAACAACCTTGAAATTACGATCCTTGATTTTCTTTTCAATGTTCTCCGTTCCTTCACTAACTTCATTATTAATCAGGTGTGCTAAAGAAACAGATAATGATGCCTCGAATTAAAGCACATCAAACAATTGCAATTTGGTCAACTATATTATAACCTCAAGTTTAACAGAGAAGAGTTTAAATATAAGGACCTGCATTATTGCTCGAGGTTTGAAAGCCACTGTCTACTGATATCCAGATAATATACATACGTATGAACATAATCGTCATAACATTCAGTTTTGAAAGAGAATCACACTGTTTACCTGATTCATGTCAATTGTTTGAACGGCATCTCCACGAGTAAAAATTACTGCATGGTTCTGATTTTCAGGTTTGCCTTCTCCAAGCTTAGGATCTCCAGGAAGTTTAATGGAAAATATTTCCTGTAAATGAACAAGAGAAGCAATGAATGCAACTCTAATATGCAAAATTTCATCCCCAGGTTTCCAAGAAAATTATGCACAAGGATAGCAAGCAAATGGCAACACATAAAACACAAAATTTCAGAGGAAATTCATCCTCCTTAATGCAATAAACAATCAAAGTTTACCACATCCTAAAGTGACCAAATACGAACTAAGAAATAAGGAGAGTAAGCTTGTTAATAAGTCAAGTTGAAAGGTCACAGAGAGTACTATTGTTAGAAGGTCCCGGGAGGCCAGGATTCAAGTTCTGGGAAAAATGATAAATATTGTATATGGTGCCAGGTCTAGAGACTCAACAGTTGTGCATTATAATTACACAACTTTTCCATCTTTTCAGGTAAAAGTTAAAAATTCACATCTTCGTAAACTAAGCACAGGCAAGCAAGCTCACCTCCCTTGAGGTTCTGTGACAGTACTAGACTACCCAATAATTAGCTACCATAACAAAATTTCTATACACAGCCATATATGACAAAATTTCTCTATAGCTTGTTTCTAACATGAGCTTTACACAGGAGACAGATATGCGGAGTTACAGACCGATTATGAAACACGATACTACTTATTAATTAAACCATTATACTGGAGCATGCAGTCGAGCACCAAAAAGGATGCTACAACAATTAATTGATTTTCAGATTGGCCATGGAAAGGAAATAATCAAATAACTGAAACTTCAGAGGGGTAAAACAATGACACAGAACTCAGCATGACTTCCAAATTCTTTACCTGATCCTTCCCATGTGCATCAGCTTTAACAAGCTTTGAATAATATTCCTTGGTAATCGTTCCATCAGGTGCACTACAGTCTTCAACGTGTATGAAAGCAACGCGAAGTGCCTCATTTCTAATAGTAAATGAAAAAGCAAATTCACATGTGAGCTCCTATACAGGCAAGATCAATGAAGTTCCGAAGTAAAGAGTAAATATTTCGCTTTCACTTTGCTTTTGGAGTTTGTTCTTTCTTTACTCCATGATATACTGGATATAAAAACAAAACAATTTCTTTGACATGGTCACTTAAGAGACAACTCATAAAGCCTTGTGTGAAATAGTAGCAGCATCAATAGGTAGCTGCTAATTCCTCCCTTAGCCCCAAATTTATCACTTCTATTCCCATTCAAGACTCAATTTCCTAAAATGAGATTCTATAAAAGAAACCTCTCAATTAAAGCAGACAGTCCCAATTCTGATGTAGAACTCCTCTTGCACTACAGTCATACATGTGCAAACAACTTTAACTTCAATGATCTGAATCTAAAAGATTCCTTTAGCAACTGCAGAAACCAACCAAAGTCTACAATTGTAAATTAAACATGGAGCATCTATAACATTGGAATGCTCCAGACACCACTTCACGAGCAATTAAAAAAAAAAAAAAAAAAGAAAGTATATGATATGAGAATACAGAAACTGTAGGTTCAGAAATAAGATGGTATATCACATTACCAAAACAGCAAATTCAGAAAAAATATAGAAATCAGCCAACTCCAAGAACACACCTCTGTAGCAGCAGAGCAATATCAGCTGCCTCTGGAGCTTTTCGCTGCTTTTGTTGCCCATAAATTTGGCAGGAAACAACATAAGTAAACTTTATATCAGCTTGAGCACGTGCTTCACGTGAAAATTCAAAACCTTGAGCAGTGAAACTTGTCTGAGAAGAGAAATTATCTGCATAGTACAAGACACTTCAATAAGTATTGTGGTGATTACTCAAGACAAAATATTTGGCAATGACAAAACATTAACCATCTGCAGGTCTTCTTTCCAAGCAACTCTGCAGCATCAGCGCCCTTCTGTAGTACATCATACCACGAACTGCACAAACCCAAGGAGAAATTGTCGGAAGTGATACAAGAAAAATATATATTCTGAACCCTCTCAATTTTCGCAGGTAAATTTCAACATAAAGGCCACTAATAGAAAAGAGCTTTAAAACCTGTCCTAGCTAAAGTCTGTCCCCTGTAAGATGCCCAAAATCGAAGTTCTAAAGCACTACTTGAATTTTCTTGAAGTTCAGCATCACTATCCCCTTTACCAATACGTTCCAAGAAGTTATCCCACTCATCTGAAAAGGACAAATAAAATGAGTAATATTTTTCAAAATTGAGCTCCCAAAAAACAAACCAAACACAAGGGAATAACAAAAGATGAGAATTCAGAGAGCAGAGCAACGAGAACACAATCAACCTCATGCAGTCAGCAATTGTACCAACAAGGGTTTTCAGACGTAAAGATGACTACATTTATTTGTTTCATTAAATTCAACTGCCATTTTATACCCGTGGAGTCTTCAATAGTTAGCATGCATTACTCTATCATGTATCAAGTATGATATATAACACTCCCTCCGTCCCACAATTAACTTCACACTTTCCTTTTCGGGACGTTCCACAATTAACTTCACACCCCTAAAATAGAATATCCTCCATAAACTATACCCTCACAATACCATTTAAATTTAAAAATGTCACTCTTACTTTATTCTACTTTATTCTCTCTCCTACATTTTATTTCATACAACCACCCAAAATACCCTTACACTTTATTCTCTCTCCTACACTAATTTAAGTTTTCTTAATAAACGTGCCTCTTCACATGTGAAGATAACTCCGGGACGGAGGGAGTACAAAAATAAGTGTCATTTTCCATTTTTGCAACATATATATATCATAACCATACTATTGTAAATAAAGCGGATACTTTGACAAATTCTATTAAATAGTTACAAAAGGAAACAACCATTCATTTCACAAGCATATGAAAATCGTTCAATTAATCTGTGAGGATAATGAGGGTAAAGAAAAAAATAATACTCCCTCCGTCCCATTTTTGATTGCTCAAAATAAAAAAATGGACGCCTTATTTTTGTTTTCCCATACCCAAACTAGCAAAAAAGTAACACTACCCTTTTAAATTAAACCCTCACAAACATCTCTTATTTACACCTCAATGCCACTCAATTAACCCTTTCAATAAAGTTAACTTTAAAATAACCCCTTTCAATAAAGTTGAAAATACTCATTTACCCTTCACTTTATACCTTTTAATACTAATAAACAACACATTTCTTAATCTTTGTGTTAATTCCCCTTGAGCAAACAAAATTGGGACGGAGGGATTAGTATGATAGTTTGATCACCAAAACTTGTTCCTTGAGAAGGAATCTAGCATAATAAAATACAAAATCGAAGATCTATATGGTAACAAAGAATATATTAAGTATAAAGGTCAAGAAACACCCATCACAATACGAATGGAAAGAAAATGAGCACAGATCAAGGCTCCCAGCACTTTGGAAGCTGAATCAGAAAGAAATCATGCAAAGGCTGGCATGGGAGTTGGCTGTTCAGAAACTTCTCAGAAGTAATTCTCAATTTTACTCCTCTGTTGTCCTTAGAAGATGTACAAGCTCCACTGAACTTGAAGTAACAAAAATTATAAAGAAACTGGTAAGGAGATGATGTCAATCTCCAGGTCACACAAATAGAGGATCACAACAAAAAAAAAAAAAAAACAAGTGAGCAACCATATAAAAACTATAGTAATATTATCAGCCACCAGGAAACTCGAGGATATTTAATATACTAATATGTTGTTTTTTGTGGATTGAAATTAAAAATAGGTAACAAGATTATACAATGCATTCCCAATGATTAGATAAGATAACTAAGCAATTACTTATATAGACTGAGAGGAAGTGATGCATTGAAATTACAGCACTCATTAGTTTGTGCTGCTGCCAAACCGATGCAAAATTAACCGATCTTTCCAAAAATAGTATGGGATTCTTAGTACCACAACACATATTGAGATTTGAAAGCTCACAAATATTAAATAGTCAAAAGTTCAATAAAAAACTTTTATCAAAATATATTGTTTGGCTTCATATCATCACATGAAGTAGTTGTTCGGGAAGTATGATATAAAACACAAACCATTGTAGATATCCCATATAATGTTCACCATTCTATGTCCTCTTCATTCCATTCATTCCCCGCCCCTCATCATGCCAAAAACAGGAATTACGCAAATAACAGCACAATAAGACCCTAGAGCTCATCTATAACTTCAAGTACTTTCCATTGAGCTATCCTCTTGCAGGGCATTTGTCAAAAAATGTTAAAAGAGAACCTGTCACAAAACCCATTGTCCAATCCGAGCCATCTAGCAATGAAGGATTACAACTGTATCATCCAAGGAGAAAAAGACTGACCCTTAGCCCACTGACAGAGCCTGATAGGCCAGCTATTAGATTCAGTCGAATGCTAACCAAGTAAAAACAAATAAAGATGACTTGGCGAATGAGGAAGGTTGAGTGAAGAGACTTCGCCGAGAGTGCAAGTTTCTATGTTTTCAAGGGAAACAGAAAGCATTTCTTACGCTAGGTCTGGGATTTTGCTGTCTTAAGTTTTAACATTTCTCGACACCACTTTGATAAACGATTAAAAATCATTAAGATAGTGATAAACCTCTCCTTTGCCAGGTACAATCTTTTAAACAAAGCTTCACATAAGATTACGTTTAAATCCAAGTCTCCAAGCTATTCATGAGACACAAATGGATTATTTTGACTTTGAGGTAGGGATCATCGTTGCACTCTAGGTCAGCCAACCTCATACTTGGGAGTTAGACAAGGAAGAAACTGCTGTTCATCATTTTAGGATATAGAGGTAAGGAAATCAAACGGTTGGTAGTTGGAAAAAAAGTGCTTATCGTTTGTGGTGACATACTGCAAGATGCAGCAAATACATGCTCTTCATATCCATAGTTCACACTTGTGAAAAGGAGTAAGGATTTTGATATGGAAACTGATAGAAGTTACAAGTGATGGGATCTCTAGCAGACCACCCGTAACTGTTCTGTATACCCGAATAAAGAAGAATGAGAAGATTTCAGAATAGCAGTAATTGCCAATAATTGTAAATGATAGTTCCTTATTTGTTAGCTTATTTTGCTGCACTTCATTTGCTGTAGATTGGTCCTAGTTACCATAGATAAATTAGAGGCTTTGGGGATATAATAGATTGTAATAAGAACAGAAGAATTATGCAGAAAATACACTTTGAGAATATTATTCTCCAGCTGAATTCACTGGTTACTAGGGTAATTCAAGAAATTGTTCTTGGGTTTCTAGGAGTGGTCCGAGAGAACCTATCACACTATCAGTAAATTATCATATAGTAGGCCAGCTGCCCGGCAGAAAACAATTGGCGTACATTAATTATATGTTGATTCATGAAAATGTAATGACTAAATACTTCTTCAAAGTCATGGCTGAATGAGACCATTGTAATGACTACATACTCGTGGCTGAATGAGACCACTGTAACAATCTCCATGTCTAGTCGACAATGTTACTGCATTTCATTGAACATGAAAGAGAGCAAAACATTTATAAAGTGCTTGATCTTAAAAGTAGGATTCTGATTTTTAGAAATCTGATCGAAACAGAGCGGCAAAAGCTCTTTATGGTTTGAATGTTTGTCAACACTTAAGTGCAAAACGTCTTAGGTAATACTATCACTACTATCATTAAGCCTCAGGACAAAACACTTTATATCTCTACTTATTCTTTAACATCGAGCAAACCCATGTGATTGCTGACTAACGCTTCCGCCCCAACCCAAGCCAACCAGTACCGCTGCCGCCAAAGACTTGTGATGTTGCTTGCCTTGTTGTGCAGCTATATTTTCTATTTTTCCCCTTCTTTCTATATGTGGAGCTTGTCAGTCTCTTTGCTTTTGCATGTGTATTTCAAATCTTTTATAATATGAAGGATTATCCAAATCTATAATTCATGTTCAAGCAGAGCACCACCTAGGGTGTCCGCAGCCCTTCTAACAACTATGTGCTAGCCTATGTTGCATGGAATTGGGTGTCTGATAGAAGTCTGATTCTCTAGTTTCTAAATTTAGGATACGTGGACACGGCAAAAAATCGGAAATTAGGACACGGGTGTGGGGATACGTCTATAAATACCTATGTCCAGATTCAATGGACTCCAATTTATTATTTTATTTTTATAAAGGCACAAAAACAATAGAATTTTTGTGTCATTGGTAACTGAAAAGAAAAACCTTGAGGAGTGAGGACTATAAACTAAAGATTTAGGGAAACAATTCTGAGGCCATTCCTATGGAACACAAGGAGAAACACTTATTAAGTACTTCCAGCAACCAAACAACCAACTAAAAGAATAGAGACGATGGTTATAGTTTTTACTTTCAACACAAAAATCAAACAAATAAAAGGCATACCTGGAAAAATTTTCTGGAGGTAGAAAAGAATTGATATTCCATCTTCATTTTCAACCCGCAAGTCAGAGTTGCTGTACAGCACCGTTTCACTGTAGTATGGTGTGAAGACACTATCGCAAACCACAGAAAAGAGTTAGAGAGAGGTATGGGTCAAAACATGAAAATCATCAACTGATGAGAGATGGAGAGGTAATATATTATCAATGATTAATGACGAATTGACAAAAACAACAACAATGAACATACCAGAATGGCATCATTTCACAGACAGGCTTGGCTTGGGGCATCTCCATAAACAATGAATTGGTGAAAAATTGCAATCTCCTTCTTGCTTCCAGATTCTTAGGTATATTAGCTGCATTGTCCTTTACGGTCAGAAGTAGGTGCAACCTTTTCACTTGTTCCTTCTGTTCCCCAGAAATTAATATTAATGATAGCCTTATGATATAGAAGTCAAAATGAAGTATTAAGAAATCAGGAAGCCTACAATATCAAGATCCTTTGGCCATTCTATTTTTGAAAAGAGGCGCCCCTCATTTCTAGCCCTCAACAGTATATGCCATGTATCAAGCTGTTCCCTGGAGAAAATAAAATAAAATCACTTAAAAATCTAAATCATTTGTCAAGGAAAAAAAAAAACAGATGAAGGATTCAGAGGCAATTATGAGAAGATTTTCTAGCCTGTTTACCTCAAATCAGGGAGAGTAGCTCATGCGTAACAACATCATAAAATCATACACAGCTTTAGCAGCACCCTTTGCAAGTTCCGGGGTAGGGTTGCGGGTCTAAATCAAATACTAGGTGTTAACATAAAGTAAAACAAATAGGAAAAAGAACATGATATTCATCAATTAACTAGTTATTGACATGCTTGATGAAGAATGAAGAATCAATAACATTGAGCACTAGACTGATTATCAGGAATTGTATGTGAGATAGGATCACGCTGATATCTTTGACTTAAACACAAAAGTGGTGGACAGATGAGCACCAGACAGATTACCATGAAGTGTAAATGTGTGAGAGAGGATCACATTGAGAATTTTGAGGTAAACCAGCAGAAAAAAAAAGGTTAAGCAGGGAGTGAGTATTTCCCACCAAAACCATACACAGCCCAAGAGAGGATCAAATCGGGAATTGAGGTAAATCCGCAAACAAAACCATACACAGGCTTAAAGGCATTCAACCAACCAAAGTATGAATACAAAATATCCAGAGCAACTATGCTACACATAGTTTTTTTTTCTCCAGATTAAAGGCTTAACTAACAAGCCAATGACACAAAGAAACACGCGGGAGGTAGGCATTACCTACAATATTACGGTATAAGAGATGCACCATGACAGAATCAAAAACTTTAATCAAAATCTCACGGACTACATATTGATATTACAATTTCATTTCTGCAAGTAGAAATAGAGTACTGGTCTTCCTATAAAATCTTGTTTATGTTTTAGTACTTGCTAGTTTTCATCATTATCATTATCATTCACTGTAATTAAATCAAGCGCAGTTCAGATGTCCATGATCATCAACAGAAAATTGCAGATCTCGAGGAAGAAGGAAGAACTCAGTTCCATTGAACAATCTAGCTATAAATTATTAAACAACACTAAAGGGGGAAATGATACCAGAAGCCCAGTCAAAGCTGTAAATCTAGAGAGCACCACAGGAAGCTTTTTAAGTGACAAAGTAATGACAAGAGACCCTTCGGATATACTGTTATTGATCTCTCGAAATACCCTTTCAACCCTGCAATTCAATAAATAAGCGAAAAAGGTGATCACATGGCATTATGTCCCTGATTTTTGAAGAAAAATTAGACACAAAAATCTATTCTTATCCCAAAAGTAAAAAAATATTACCAAAGTCTTCCTTCTCCATCAACCAGAGAGTGCAAAATTTTTTTCAATACTTGAATAACACTCCTGAACTGCATATGCCATGTACTCATCTTTTCTTATTCTATTCCAGAGGTCAGCTTGTGTGTCTTTGCAATCCAAAGCTAAATCAATGGCCAATAAGATCTGGAAGCAAGAAAAGATGATGAATACTGAGAGATGAAATGACTAAGCCAAAATCTTTCAGAAACTCAGTTAATTATGAAGCAAGAAAGTTAAAAAGGCATACCTTACTGCTTAAAAGAAAAAGCGGCCATTGAACTAATTTCAGACTTCCAGTGTTGCTTGGCATAGAAAGTAAGTCCATCTCCCTGAATTTGTACACCAGAATAAATGGATAAACACGCGCACACACACACGCACACACACACACACACACACACACACATATATATATATATAAAATGCTGGCAGCAAAAATAGTTCTGCATAGAAACAACTAACAAGGAAATACAGTATAATAATCTCAACCACGTAAGCCCATAACCACTAACCTGTTACTAATGTAATCTTCTTCCCGCAAGCTTTTGATAATTTCATTCCAAAATGGGGAAAATATGGCAGCATCGACCTTGTTATTGTTATGAGATGTCTGGAAAAATTTCAATAATTCAACAAAGACTACGTTGCAGTCGTAGTTAAGCAAAATGTAAAGAATTCAAAAGGCAGAAGTGAAAAACCCAAGTTGAGGAATTAATTCAATGTTTCTGAAACCAGTCTATTCTAATATAACGTTAAAGATGGAGATTAACCGCAAAACAATAAAATCTCCATAAAACTGATAGATGAGACATCCCTTTAGTATCAGCAACCTATAAAATTATTTATGCAAAAACAATAACAATATAGCCAGGTACAAAATTTAATCCCAATACTGAAATATGTGATTCCAGAAGCTTAGTAAAGTCTACAAGAATCTTAGAATTACATCGCATATTTTGTAAACAAGAATTTGGTATATGTATTCTAAGGTTTTTAATGTTTTCATCGGTATTGCGAGTTAAAATAGAGTCACAGACACACAGTAGGATAATTTCATCTTTCTTATCTAAAAACCTATAGTTAGTTGTACTCGCATATTGGAGTCCAAGAAATAAGAGACAACAAACACGGACATCAGAAGTGATAAATGCAAATGAGGTAACTCACAACACAGCTCAGACATGAGTGTCCAGTATCTGTTTTACATATTAGCACTTCCAAAATCAATATTTAATAAACATATAAACACAGAAAATTGAATAAAAGAAATGTACAAGAGTAATTAATAACAGATGTCACATATATTGGTGATAATAGGGAAAGAGACTATCATTTAGGTTATGGTCTTGGGTGTCCAGTTGTGGTTTGTGGACTCTGTTGTTGAAGTGGAGCAAAATAAGAAGATGCTTTACAAACATGGACTAACAAAAGAAACCTTGGTGTGCCAGAAATATGTCACAGCCACTCCAACCAGACCATTTGTATCTTATTGGAGTTTTTATGTAGGCAGTTGATATTTTGAAACATATCAAGTAACACAAATGTGAAGCAGGTTTTAGTGTTCAACACTGCATAACCGTCTTTACAACAGTAAGAACACAGACGTAACGTATTTTAAGAGCTTAACATTATCCTTTTACAAATTGCCCATCAACTACGTTTAACAACTCAATGGCCTTATTTATCAAGACTTCAATAACTAATTTTAACACAAGATGTATCATCAAATAGGTTTCAAAGAGCAGAGCATATAAATAATTCAAAATAAGAGGTACGAACATAGCAAAGCACTCAGTTAATCAACGTAAAAAAGATCCAATAGATATGATTTTATCTCCAAGGTACATGCCCCAATCTTTTCCTGCCTAGTCAAATCTCTTTCCCATCCATTAATTGATTGAAATATAAAAAGACACTAGCAGTTTACTCCTTTTACTGTCCAGTTAAAACAAACAAATTCACCTAAATAACCAGTGGGGAATAATATGTCACAATACAACATCAAAGAACCCCATACAGTGGGCATACATAAAACGCTGTACCAAATACAAGCTTAATATCAAGGAAATAAATGTTAAGAAATAGAAAAATGCACCAACCTCCTCCGATGATTGTCCATCAAAAGGCAACCTAAAAATACCACATGATTGAAGTCATTGACAGTCGCACAACAAAATACTATTTAATGCTTTGAAACTTAAACAGAAAATATGTTTCTTATATTCACCTTTTGACATATGTAGACACGAGATTCCTCACAAAAGCTTCTGGAAAACTTTTAAATCGCTTGTGAACCATTTCAATGGATCGAATCTTCCAATGGATCATTATAATCATGCAAGATAATTAGTTAAAAATTGGCTTACACAAGGTTTTGTGATGCATAGATAAGAGTGAATCAGTTATAGGCAGGAATAAAATAGTTGGCACAGACTAGATTAATACCTCTCCTAAGCGAGCCCTTGCTCCCATCACAGCACCATAAATTGCAGACAATAGAGTATACCAAATATGGATATCCATAATATAAATCTGTAGATTCAAAAGGTCAGGGGAAGTGTAAATGGTGGGTTTCAATTCATTAAGGCTCCAAACCTCTTTTGTAACGGATAATGCTAGAAACTGTAGTGTTCTTCAGAGTGTAGTTAGTTTTGGGGATTCCTTGACCACTTGAAATTTATTCTCGTTTTAATCAATAAAATTTCTCTCAATTAAAAAAGTCATGAGGAAGAGAGTGATCAATTGAAATGAAAATTGAAATTACAACAGAACAAAAAACAAACAAGGAATATGGCCTAAAGTTCCACGAACAGGAAAATAATGAAGTGCACTGGTTAAAATATACTAAACCTCAAACTATTTATATAATTGAGTCATTTCACACCGTTAGAAGACTGAGAAATGACCAGCTTAACAAGCATGCATCAACAGGTGATGATGCAATGGAAGATGCAATATAAAATCAGAATAGAAGATCCAGAGATGGTTCTGATAAGGTACTTAAAGCACTATGTAAAGAATAACACAAGCTTCAGCTTACAAATTTTACGCTGTCCCAAGATTTCAGCAGAAACATCTTAATAGCTTTACCCTAAGAAACTCAAGTCCATATACACTCTATTAAAGATGTGAGACAAAATTTTAGTAGGGAAATGATATTATATGAACTTTACCCCATTCTACTGTGCAGAGCCTTTAACACACAATGTGACTAGCTTACAAAGTACAAAATAATAAACCTGCATATGCATTAAGAAATGTATATACTTACAGCTACAACAGGAGCCCACAAGCTAACTATAGTTAATACATTATTGTTGCCTGCATAAAAATAATAATAATAATAAATAAATTATTAAGCATTATTTAAACAGGAATTAGCAAAATACTAAAGTATGATAATTCAAATGAATTCAACCACAGAATCTTATAGATAACTAATTCACTCAATAATGGATTACGACTTCCCAATCTCTACAGTACCCATTAGGTGATTCCTAAATCCAAACTGACTCAAATCTTCCATTCAAAATGTTTTTGTTAAAAAAAAAAAAGAACTCAGCTCAGTTAATTAACTATGAAAGCTGAACACTGAAGGGCTTTGATCAGAAACATTGACCAATAAAATAGTGATCATTGCTGGGATTAATTCTAGACACGTCTCCTAATAGTCATAGATCCAAATGGAAACTACAGGAAGAAAATAAGCATCCCTTGTCCTTCATGAGCTCAAATTATTCTATCAGAAAATGCAAAATGCTAATGAGCCCAAACAAAAAACAGAATGAAGAGAATGAATACAACCACAGTTAGAAAAATTGATGGTGTTGGAATCAAGTATAATAAGCCATAAGGGTAGCGTAAGTTCTTTAAAATGAACAAGGTAAGTACTGGTGGTACTTCTTTCATACTTGCTGAACCTGAACAACAGGAAGGCAGATAAGAATTTTCTTATGTTTTGATTTCTTACTAAGACCAACTGCTTTAGTTAAGACAGTATGAGAAATGCCGAGATCATCCTGATTCTAGGAGAAGTCTTATTGTCGTCACCTTATATAGCCAGCACCTCCAGTGGATACTGTAACTAAAACTGTGTTCCAAATCCAAAAATCAGAGCAGAGTGCTTCTTCAAGATCGCAATAATCATTTAGGGAGTCGGGAAAGGAGACTGGGCTCTACTTAAGGTAAAAGAGGATTCTAATTTCTCAATCAAGCTCTCATCTAGATCTCTATACTATCATAAGCAAGAAAATAAGATGCTAGAAAGAAGAGAAGGAGCATACTCTTGGATATCAAGTCATGCCATGAATACTGGAGCCGCGGTAGATTTATAATTGTCTTGGTAGGCTGGACTAGGGGCTTAATCTGTCATGCCAAAAGTTGCACTGGTTCAAGCAAGACAAGACAATGCCATCTTGATAGTAATAAAAGATTTTAAAAATGAAAGCATTACTTGCCTGAAGAAAGTAAGCGAAAGGGAATTTGCAGGCAAATATCACCAGCCAGTAGAACACATAGCTGCATAATTGATAATGAAACACTCAGTTAAATATTCACTATTGTAATAATAAGGCAAAATACAAGCTGTACACCACTACATGTTGCAATTTTCATGGTATTCCTTAGTCCTTATTGGCAACATATAGATTATTCAACAAAGATTTACTGACAAGATTAGGAGCAGTAATACTAATTGCAGATGCTGGGTATTTCAAACATTTTTGCATTCACCACCACCATCATGAAATAATCTAGCATCTTTCATTGAGATAACATGAGGTTTAGAATCTTTTTGGAAACTACTTTGAATCTCAGATAGTTAACATCTAAAAATTGTACTTCAAACCACTTAAATCTTCAAATGGATTTTGAATGTTGTAACCTATACAAAGACCAGATAGTACTCCATTTATTTATGCGGTCTGGAGTACTTTGACAAGACCAGTTTGTCAATTGACTATTACAAATTTACTCCGTGAAAACTTGCTCATGATAAATTAAACTTCACGGGAATTTGGTGATTTCATAATCCATATAAACAATTTTCCATGAAAGGATTGGTCCGATATATTTTTTGACAGGTGTAGAATCCCTCCTTCAGGGTCCAGTAATTCACCAGCCACTGACAGCAATTGCACGTGCCATTTTTGTGTCTGATATCAAGGTCTCCTTTTTTTCATAAGAAAAAAGAGGCCCTTAGTAATAGTCATTTGGTGATGCAAAGGGAAAGGTGTCAACAAACTACAATACGATACACTAATCTCAAGGAATGCACTGGCAGCAGAAAGTGGAAGATGGAATGTTGCCAATACAAAAATATGCTATAGTGTGTCGCTTAGTGATAAAAAGAGTTTATAAGGAGAAACCAATGAATGCTGTCTCGTCTGATATAAAAAAAAAAAAAAAGTTTTCGAGTATGGTCATGATACATAAATCATTTCACAAACAGGCTTGATATCTTAGTGGAAACTATAAATATTTTCAGGGGGTAAAAGATAGTGCTTGGCCCACAATCCAGCCCAACTGCCTTTGAAGGATATTCTAAGGGGGACAGGGGTGAGAAAATATCTTCAAAAGACAGGGCAAAAGTCCAACAAAAGTGGCATATTGTGATCATATGAAGTTTGAAGATTTAAGATAAAGGGATCTAGTATGGAAAGGCAGATTTGACAACAAGTTCAACAATATGGCAGAAATGCGAGTTAATTAAAGGCTGTCTCGTCTAAGTAAATACACAATGAAGACTTATGGGGATGTACAGCAACACATGGGATGAGTGATCAAAAATTCATGGATGTAACTGTTGGTAATGACCACAACTGGTGTCAAGTTATAAAATTAAACATGGTTTGCAGGGCAATAAATGGGATGCGGGTTTAACCGTCATAACTACTTACAGAACAGGAAAATTTATTTCAGATTTCTACAGGAATTTTCTTCAATCAGTAAAAAAATCATGTTGGTGGGTTGGGGGGAGGACAAGGTGGAGTTTTTGGGAGGATCTTAGTTTGGATGTTGGTTTTGCAGATTTGTGTCCAATATATTGTATTTCTTCTTCTCATAATGATACAATTGTCTTACTCTACTTCTAATTCTTGTGATGTTCATTTTCCCACAATCTCACAGATCTAGAAATACAAGGTGTGTTTTTACTAGGGCAGTTGGAGCTGGGGTTTGGAGCTTATAGAGTTATCCTGCAATTCACTTTCTAGTTTTTTCTTTCCAAGTGATTTTTTCTCCATTTCAGGTTGAAGCTGTGTGTGAGGCTCCTATGCGTAAGTTCAGTCATTTTCATGGATGGTTGTTTTGAGTAAGCTACTCACTTGTGATGTACTAAAAATCATTTTTTGGATGTCTCTTGTCTCCAAATTCATGTGTTTTGTGAAGGTGTTGTTCTAAATATGTGGATTACATTTTCCCGTGTTATTCTTTTGCTGTATATGCAGTACAGCACTAAATTAATAGACAACGGCACAAGCTACAGATCCTGTTCTAACTCAGAAGCAGGAAGATATGAGTTGCTGTTATTGTGTGCAAAAGCAAGCATGTCAACTATCAGTTTCTTCACCACAAAGTAGCTTCCCAAATACCGCAGAGTAGCATAATGGAAACAGTCATCAAATATAAGATTTTCACCAATTTTAAGGATGTGAAAATATTGAAAAACCAATTGCAAGAAGTTAAAGGGTAAATGAAAATGTCAATTTTAAAAAATAATAATAATAATAATAATCAAACCTAATATAGTCGGTAGTCTTCTCAACAAGCCCACGACCAACAAAATAGCGTTCCTGAAAGTAACGACAGTTAAATGGTAGAGAAGATTATGGCAAAAAGGTTTTTCCAATTTACTCTTGTTCAGTCCAATTCAGTATCACAACAATTTAGTTCATTTACCTAATGCTCTTTACCTTTTTAATATTATAACAAAATAGTGAACCCTTCTGGTTGAAATAAAAAGAAACTTTCCATATTATTTAGAAAAGAAACACAATCAGAGTACAGATCCAAAAGGGAAATATATGGAACAAGTATCCTAAAAACATCCAAAATGATGGGTGATAACTTCATCGCTTATCCCCTTGAGCTGATACGGAACATAGAACAAGGATCAAATTACAGACAGGTACACGATGAATAAAGATGTCATGATTCATTTTTAGGTTGTTTTCATCAGACCCAAAAGACCTTATTACAAATCAGCAATCAACATATACTACAGAAGCAAATACCTCATAAATCCACTTGAAAAATTGGAAAACGGATGTTCAGACATTTCCGAGAGCCGGTGGCACGCAGGAATTTTTAGCAGCAGCGCAAATAATAAACGCACACCGGCATATACACCCAATACTAGGATATAAATTCTGAAGTAGAGCGAGTCAGAGGTGCTCTTATTCCTTTCCGCCATAAGTTTCCTACGACCATTATGCTATTTGTTAGTACCTAACGTTACCAGTAAAATAACCCAAATTTTTAATTAGTATGGACTCACAAGTAGACATAGAACACAAACACGGAGCTCAGGCCACACCAAAAGAACCTTATAACAAGTCTTGATATAGCCATGCCACGAGCAGTTTTATAAGCCCCAAACATTAGTAGAACATCCAACGCACCTAATACCAAAACAAGCCCAATTGAAGACAATTAGCAGTAAGGTAATCTATTTAAGTTCAAAATCAGAAAGTCGAGGCAGCAAAGAACATTACATAATTTAGTAGCTTACTCTCCAAAAAATTCATGACAGCAAATGTCGGCCCAATGCTAAGCAGAATTTTGAAGGTTTTCATATTAAGTTTGCCATCATTGAAGGCAATAATAGCAAGAGCCTGTAAAAACAGAAGAGCATGAAGGACAAAATAACTGCTTAGTTAGCAAACAATGTTTGATAGATAGCTTTGTGGCATTTACCTGAAACATTACAATCAAAAAGATCCACAAACGATGAAAACTCCGATACAGATGAAGAAAAGTTCGATGCTCGACAAATGAACTTTTACCTGTCTGTATTTGGAAACAAATAACAGAAGAGAATGAGATATATAGAACAAACATCAAAACATGTATTAATCTAATTAATAGGAGAAACATTAATCAGAACCAACCCTTTTTCCTTTTTTAGGTTTAGGCCTCAACAGAAATGGTGAATCAGTCTTCATAGGCCAACCCAACTCAAAGCAAGCAGGTGTCCTACAATGAGCTGATGATGAACTCCAAGCTAAACAAAAATATACAAGTAGCACATAGAATAACTAAAGAAATCAGACCAGAAATACTCATTGAAATCGTCATAATTTCGCCATTCTGAGTGTGCAGCTTTCCCATTATTGTTCCTCTCAGCTTCCTGCGGATCAAGAAACAGTGGATACCCAAGAAGGAAAACAAAAACTAATAAACTTGCATTTTGAATTGAAGGAACAAGTGCTACTTGTGAAGGGTATTAAATATAACGTTATGTTGAAAGATCTTATGTGCATGTACAAGAGCTGAAGTGAATAATTGTGAACCCAAGAAAATGGATTAATCATGTAATCCAATACCCTGGACAGTGTATCTTGCTAGAGCAAGCCAGGTAAAAGGAACTGCCAAGTGCAAATACTTAATAAATGCACTCACCGCTTTAACAGTCTCATATATAGGACTGATGATTTGAACTAGAAAGGACACAGAGCCATCTTCGCATGTACAACTTGCAGCATGAATCACCTCCCCATGATCGAGGATTGCGTCTAGTTCCCTTGCCATCTAAGCAATCAATGACAAAAATATAAAGATGACATGAAAATTGAAAAAAGTTGGCTTAAGGTTGTAAGATATTTAACCAAAGCACCGAGACAATATGCATTTACAAACTAAAGCAATTGTATAACTTGGTAATTAAATTAAGAAACATATAGTGCATCGGTAATTAAAACTAATTTGAAATGGTCTTTGGCAGCATATAAAATGCAGTGATAACATCATTTGATAAAGCTTATACATCATCCGCAAACAACTGAAATTTAAAAAGGCAAGTGAGGTTCACAATATAGGCATTTGGCTAGCTCTGATGGCAAAAGTATTAAAGGAGTATGAAGAACTAAAATCTGACAAAAGTAAGTATACGAGATGACGGAATGGTAACAATATTTGGACAGCGGTAATCAGACAGGGCAGAAGAAATGCTTCACATGCTAAATACAAAATAAATAGTCTCCAACTAAAATATAATAAACAAAACAATACTTCCAAAGACATACATGGTGAAATATATAGCAGATGCATTCTGGAAGAAAACGGGCGTTAGCAGCTTCCCCATATGCACAAGTATAATGAAACTAGGAAAAGTTTCCTGTCCTTGTTAATGGCTTCCAAGCTGTTCCATACAAGGCGTATCCGCAGGTATTTACACCATTTGATGTAATTATCTAGGACCTTCAAGAAAACCTCTCTTATAGCTCTTTCATCTAGTTTCTGTGAAAGAATACATAAAAGACGATTAGCTGCATATTACAGTTCCACGCCTGTGATTACATTTTTCCAAGTAAACCCACTCACTGGATCGAAGCGTCAATTGGGATGCCAAGTCGCGACTGAGCGTTGGCTAAAGTTAGGACAACATGCTCACGTTGGTTCCTTACATTGTCTTTCTGTAATAAGCAAAGTTAAACCACCAAAGAAAGCATGGAAAACAAGCATCATAAAAGTCAGAGAAGTAATAGAACATGATAGTCAAGATTGCAGGCACCACACAAGGTCCATTCATGTAGAAAACTTTTCGTATGCTTAAAATAACTACCAATTATCATTCAAAATAATAGATGACCACTCTATATAATCTTTTGTCATTTAAAAGGAAATTGAAAGAATGTCATCTCATCCAAAAGTCTGAACAAATAATTTAATATGAGTGGAGTTCCTTTCAACGAGGTTTGATCCCAGGCCTTTGGCTGATACCATGAAAATTTTCATCTCATCTAAAAGTCCGAACTTGTAGAACGGTGTGGAATTAATCTATTTATATTAATTCCCCTAACAGAAATAAATAAATTACTACTAATTTTGCTTTTACAAAACTCGGAAGGAAAGAGCAAGTTCTCCATATCCAACTACACTAATTTATTTACTAGAAGAGGGGAACTAAGCCAAACCTGAAAACCAAACACATATTCCAAAAGGTCAAACATATCCACATCTCGCTGTCCAGAACTTTCAAAATCAGCTGGAAGCCTAGGAAAATGCTCAGTATATCTTATTGCTGATATTGCACCCCTGATCTGCAATGGTCATCAGGTAGACTGGTTTAAGAGATTTGAAACTTTATCAATTTAACACAGCTTCAGCAGACAGATAAATTTACAAAGGTAAAAACAACTACGAAAAGCAAAAACCATCAAACTGACAGTCATGTACAAAAAACATAAAAGGTTACAGACTACAAAGCACATATGTAGAGAACAACAAATAATCTACTGAGGATACTGGGTACAGATGGAGATGTCTGGATATTTTGGAAATAGGAGAAGGGAGAGATATCGACTTTATACAATTAACATCAACTTACTTCTGGGAAGCGCCCAATAACAGTGGTTAATGATGGTGCTTCCAGAGGGACAATGTTGAACGCAGCCGACACAGTTGCATTGGACATTTTTATCCTTCTTAACTGGAACAACAAACAAGCCAAATCAGCCCACTGGAAGTGGTCCTTAGATATACTCACAAGAAGAGCTCATAGTCTTATCGAACTTGATATATAACAAAGTTAAAAGCAAACAAGCCATCAAATGATAACAAGTCAATATTAAAATGTAATTTCATTCAAGGACAAGCTAAGAACGTGATGAGTTCAGGGAGTACCTCCTCCTTAATAAGGCTTCCGACTCCATCTGTAGATGCATCCTTACTAAGTACCTCCATCACCTCAACCAAAGCCCTCAGTGTAGCAAACACCCTTTCCGTTTCTGAGGATCTAAGTTCCAATCTAAAACAGATAGAGCGGCACAAGTAAACTAATGAGACCTTTTGTACAGGCACAAGAAAAGATATCAAGAAATCATCAGATAATAAATTAAAGCAGATCTGCAGATGATGTTATATAATACTCCCTCCGTCCCATAAAACCTTTCACGCTTTCCTAATTCGTCCGTCCCACTATAAGTTTCACACCCTTAAAATGGAAAATCCTTTATAAACTCCACCCTCACAATTTCCACTAATTTACACAAATGCCATTACTTTTTTACTCACACATACACATTTGACACCACCCTTATTTTATTTTATACATAAAAGTTTACAAAATTACCCCTCAAACCCCAATCATTACTCTTCTTTCTTAAAGTGTGTGCACTCCCTCCTATGAAAGCTTCTTTGGGACGGAGGGAGTAATAATTAACAATTTAACAAGATCAAACATAAAATTTATTTATCGCAAAGGCTACTTAAGTATTATATATAAGCAAACAAGGAAAATAATAAAGAAATATTGTTTTTACTTCCAGAAAGGGGTGGCACGGCTGGAGGAACAAGTATAGCATTAGAAATTCGACTGATTTTAAGTTTGTAGGGTATAACAGAGAGTTCTGGGCATGGGTACGCATATGCTTAAAATTCAAATCAGAGGATCGAGCATAAAAAATATTAAAACATATAAAGTAATAACAATTATTGATGTTGTGATCTGGTTATTGACCATTTGAGAGCTACATAAAATGTGTTCTACAGATTTATTTACATACTACAAATGAGTGTCGGCTGTGCAGCCTCATGTACAGTTTTAGTAGTGTATTCTGTAATTTTGACCATTATATTTCAGCAGTACACATGAATTAAGAATGCAGCCTCATGTACAGTTTTATTGACCATTGAATTAAAGACGGAACATGAACATAGAAGGCATCAGCTACAATAAATAGGAAATTGTTAAATAAAGGACAAATTAGCAAAGTAGATCATACTCCCCAATGTTTGCACTAAAAGCGCCAGCTTCACGCCATTTCTGCTCCTCTCTCTGGATGTCATCCACTCTGTGTCGCCTTTTATATCGATTGTAAAAATCCCACAACAGCTCAATATCACGATTACGATCTATTTGGCCACCACCCTTTTTAGCAAGCTTTTGCTGCAGCAAACAGTGAAAATCAAAGCTAAGGATTTCACCGCTTCTAAAAAAAAAAAAGGAACGGTTGAATATCAGAATTGGGATTTAAAAGATAAGAATAGCAGACTGAACATATATATGAGGTCAAAGAAGCCCATGTATAGCATAAGCCTTGCACCATAATGAAAACCCTATCCGTAGATGCACCTAATGGACAAAGACATACCTCCATATTTCTTTAAAGATAATAGTTGTATGTCTAGATAAAGAGTAACATCAAGGAAATTCTCTTTTTGCAATTTAAGTCTCTGTTATATTTAATCAGATTTGAGTTTCCTTTGTATTAATTCCTGTTAAAATTTGCCAGGATTTTGCTATTTTGCACAAATAAACAACATGAGCCACTAGTAAGCTGTAAAACTGTCACTGTACCTTGATTACAGACATTAAGCCAGTCTTAAACTGAAGAACGCCTCTACCATCACTTTTGGGATCCAAATTTTGTGCCATAGTATATGCCTGTTCACACACTTGAGCCAAAAAAGAAAAAAGACACTGATCAAAATTTGGAAATCGTTGCATCAATACTGTTATAATCTTCAATTTACCGAGTAAAGGCTCAGCCACAAGAATTGAAAACATAAAACGATCATCTCTAAATACCGCTTAGAACAAATAAAGCGGAAAGAAGAAACCAGAAAATTAGATACAAGAATTAATATATAAATAAAAAATTTACTTAGTTTCTTATCAAATAAGTACATATTGGTTACAATAATGAGAAAATATCTATTCAAACAAGCAAATGCTTCCATCCATAGGTAATTTGAAACCCACAAAAGACACAACGAGTGCCATGCCATCCGACAATACTTTACCAGCAATTATTTCAAACGTTCTCCATTATTAAGTGGATACTATAAAGAAAATTAAACGAATCTGAAAAATAAAGCTATCTAAAAACAGGATCCTCACCCACTGATCCACACAATAAATTTGTACCCTGTAAGGAGTAGGACGCAAGGGGTTCTGTCCCAAACTACAACCTTCGACCTGTAATGATTTCGCAAGCCCATTTTTGTTTATATGGGGAAAAAGCATTTTATTCATAAATAATGGGAAATACAAGTTCGCAATAACCTATGGAAGGGATATACCATGTCATTACAGTGCTAAACTTAAATCTCTACAAACATCAAAAGTAAACAAATTTCCACAACCTTTGTGCCTTTGGATCCATTAAGCCACCCAAAACATAATTATAACTCAAACATCTAGTATAGAGTCTTCAAAATCTTCAACAGATCTTTTGTTCCTCTCCAGCCTAAAAATCAACATTCAATAGGAATAATCATTCTCAATAAAATCTATTATAGTTAGAGGTGCGTCAAGTGAGGTGCAAGGGGAGTGTGGGTCAATGCCTGTACAGGCAAAAGGTTAGCAATGTTAAAGACGCATGTGGTTGACTACGCTCTTGCATCTCAAGCATGTCTCCAGACACTAGTGTTTTCCCACCCACAAAAACATGTTAATTTAGCCAAAATTATTTATACATTCACTATTTTGATCAATTATTTAGTATGCATGTAATTCACTTATAAAGGAAGTAATCAATAGATGATGGAATGAAGAACTCTGATACAGGTGAAAGGAGTATCTCCTCCACCAGTCCACTTATCCTTCAAACCTCACTCTATTAACTTGTCCGACTAAAACTTCCATTGATTGAAGGAAAGCTGGATATCCGCTAAGACATGAATTTACATGGACACCCAAAAGTTGTTCTAGTGGTCAAACTAGCATCCCTCCCCTATAAAGAATTTCGCACTTGGAAAGAAAGTGTTAAGGATGTATGCCTTGTTTTTGTTAAGCATACATTAGCAAATCCTAGCACACCACTCTTTATGGCCTCGTTAAAGTGTCCCAAGCAACAAGATGAGAATGGGATTCACCGTCAGCCCCAATCCCACAACAAATCCCTCATTACTTTCTTTAAAATATTTTCGACCCCTATATGAGTCTGTAAAAGAGGCATGTAATAAACTGGGATCGTACTCATCTCTATTGAAATTGAAATTAATTTCATCCCCTCGATAAGAAAGCCATTTTACCAACTCCCTAACATCCTTGATATTTTAGCCACAATCGGTTACAAAAATGACACCTTTAAAGGCATTGATGTTGAAATTAAAGGTTACTTTCTTCCCTCAATACAAAAGCCATTTTTGAGCCCACTATCTTGATATTTTAGCCACAAATGGTTAAAGAATGACACTTTTAAGGGGTCACCCTCAAGTGGCGCCCCCAACTACAGGAGAGGCCACTCGCCCATGCCACATCCCACATCTCCTGTTGATTTCTCTGTCCAATTTTCTTCTATATATTGATACCAAAAGAGTACACTCTTATCCATATCCATTTTCTGTCGTAACATATCAAAAACAATTCCACAACCTTAATCACCCATCTGAAATAAGACTAATAATTAACAGAACAAAAAACATAAGTTTGCAAGCTGGAGATGAGATACTTCCACTCTGTTCTACCCACTAGAAACCCCCTTATAGGAGAACCATATTTAGCCTCATAAATCAACCTTCCTAATTTGTCAACCACTAGATTGCAAAATGAATGGAGATCATGGATCCCCTCCCCTTGAATATATTACATTCCTAATCTTACCCCTAGAAAGCCCACTAATCAGTATGGAAAATAGTATTGAAGATAAGCACCCTTGAATCCATCTTCTCCATCAATCATGAACCCCCTTGGTGAGTATATCTTTGTTTCCCCTTGAACCTCTCACAAGCAGAAACCCTTGCTAATAAGTTTGACACATGAATCCTTCCTCAGCTTAACAAGAAGGTCATCAAATATAGACCTCTACTTCATGGTATCCATAATAATATCAAGATGAAGATCTCCATAATCTATTGCAAGCATACACAAACATTCCAATTTTCCTTGTAGAAGCGCACCTCCCACTGAAGTGCACTCAATGTGAGAAGGAGACTGGTCACACCCTAGTGAAGTTTCATCCTAAAACCAATTAGGGATAAAAGTAGTAGCTCTAGGTTTATAAGCTAATCTCACATCATTCAATATTTCAATGTGGGACAATTTGCATGTGTAATTTTCAATATTCTTAACATTCCTAAACATTATAAGGAAAATTTGATCAAAATAGCATGGAAATGAATCAAAGAAAGTTCAAAGATGCCGCAACTAGAAAGAATAGCATTGTTCGCCTGATAATGATATAAAGGTTTTTGCTGATTATTCTCAGTTCTCACTATATTCCACGAACTACCCAATCAACAAACATAACCTCATTACGTAATCCTATGCTTCCCCTACCCTCGAACGGGAACAACTGAAACAAGAGAAAGGGTCCCTCTCCACATTTAAACAATACAATTAAGTTATGCACACGTTGCATGAGACCACTAACTGGTAAAAGTAAAACCCATGCACTACATTCTTTAACTTACATATTCTCGCAACATTTGGGTTCTCTGATTGAATTTCATCCGCGGCGTTCAAAATCGTGTTTATGTCGGTGCTCCGTTGAAGCGAATCAGGAACGGCACCGGCGATTCCACTGGGGGCCCGTTCGTGACCCTCTGGTCGCTCCGCAGCACCCTGCGCACTAGTCTCTCCCAATTATCGTAAACCCTAGACATATTTCTTCTGCAAACGAATCAGTTTGAATCTACTGGGAGTTGAAGGGATGTGCGATGTGGGGGTTTCTCATTTCAGGTTTCGTATGAATTGATCAACGCGTCGTGGAAATCTGGACGCGGATTGAATGAAGGATTCGAATTTTGGGGCTAGAGAGGACTTTTGGCGTAAACCCTCAGTCTTAGTCGAGAAGGAACCTCACTCTAAAATTCAAAGATCCGAAATTTTTTTCTAACATGGTCGCGGTTCGGTTGAACCCTTTTCCAGAAGACATCACTGTCAAAATTTAAAAATGAATTTTATAATTTTACTTTTTCATATTCAAAATAGTTAAAAAATAATAATAATAATTTATTATATCTTACCGTCACTCAATTTTTCAGTATAACTAAATCTAAATCCATGAGCAATCTAAATGGTAACGGATGGAATATTATTTTTAAAAAATTATATTGATTAATTGATTCTTGTAGTAAAATTAAAAATGAGTAATATTTAAAAATGAAATAATTTTAAAATCAAATTAAAAAGTGATTTGATTGGATCTATCAAAATAAAAAATAATTTTATAATTTTATTTTTCCATATTCAAAATAGTTATAATATAAATATATATATATATATATATATATTATTTATATCTTAGGTCACTCAATTCTCCACTATAATTAAATCTAAATCTATGAGCAATCTAAATGGTAACGGATGAAATATTATTTTTTTAAAAAAATTGTATTAATTAATTGATTTTTGTAGTAAAATTAAAAATGAGTAATATTTAAAAATAAAATAATTTTAAATCAAATTGAAAAAGTTATTTGTTTGGAAAAAATATATTATTAATAGTTGGGGTAGTTATATATGGAAGTAATATTATTTTTATCTTCTCCTCATTAAAATGACTCTTAGAAATTCCAAAAGCACTTAAAACCAGTTTTGTTAAAATAGAATTCAAGTTCTTGAAAAAAATGGTTGCAAATATTATAAAAGTATATTATGAATTACGTGATCAAGAGTATTAAAAATAGATGAAATTGAAATGTGTTGTACGATGTAAATGGTTCACATAAAACGGATTTTTTTAATAGAGTATGATGGTTTTCAAAACCAATTTCAAAATTGTAGTGGTTTTAAATATATTTACTATTTTGTGAGGGGCGGGGCCCGGTGAGGGCGCTCTCTCAATTTTCCGTACATTAATGTCAAATAACCTCGTAATGAATAAAAAATTAAATCTTTTAATGGGGCGCCCATGATGGTGGTGCCCTTGAATTTGCCCCGCTCTATTTTTCTCTCGCCTTTTGATACAGAAAGTCATATGCTTGAGGGTTCGAGAAACATGGATGAAGTGAATAATCATACATTAGGGCCACCATCGTTTTCATCGATGTCGATCTCTCTCACTTGTCGTCGATAATATTATGGATGATAATGAGATGGGTTGAAACCATATTCACGAAATCGGCTTGTATGGGTGCGGGTACAAAATTGGTCAAACGAAGTTTCCGCCACGAGTCCTGGTATTTACCGGATCGACTGGCATATATATGTAATATATATATATATATATATATATTAGCATAATTACATTGTTCTGAAAAGTTTATATACATATCCTTACTTAAGGAAATTATGTGTTAGTAAAGTAAGGTAGATTAAATTGTATTGTTTTGAAAAGAATATTATATATACAATAGATATATTATTTCATATATACAATATATAAATTATTTTATAAAAGAAATGGTTTATTTTTTACCTATTTATTTTATATTAAGTTATTTTAAGATTATATAATACTTTATATTTCTTATTGATTAGCACATGCGTATTACTAAAACTTTGGTAAAAAAATAATAATAATTTTAAAAATTAGCTAGGGTGTGACGGGTTTTACCCAACGGGTTCACGGGTTGGGTTGAGGTGGAACGGGTCCAAAAATCTTGACAGTCGGGCGGGTTTCGTGTCTATTAAAAATGGCGGGACGGGTCATGTGACAAAGCTAAACCCATTCTTGACCCCCTACCGCCAGTTCTAGATAATTTATTAAATCGATTTTTAATTTATAACTCACTTTCTTATTAATTGAGTTGTAAATAAATTTCTAACCTAAGACTCTCGTCATCTTTGATTGTATTTATTTATTTATTTATTTATTTATTTATTTATTTATTTTTGATCGGTGACTGTATTTTTGTTAATTGTTGTTGGATGTTTGTTGATTTCTGATTTAGTTGCAATAATTGTTGGGTCAAATGTGTTCTATAATTTTGAGTTATGTAATTTGAGTTAATTCTTCAATTTTGGGTTAATTGTTGTTGGGTCAATTTAATTAGTTCTTCAATTTCAACCCATTTCTTCAATTTTCCCGTTTTAAAAAAACAATTCTTTAATTTGAGTTTATAACTTTTTCAATTTTGATTCTTCAATCTAGTTTCTTCAATTATTAGTAATTAATTTGGGAGAATTAGCCTGTTTATCGATGAAGTTTCTGATGTTATTAATTTGTGGTGGAATTGACGTTCTGTATTGAGGAGTCAAAGTTCTTGAAATTGAGAATGATAATGAAGAGAATTCTTTGATAAGAGAAAATTTATTGAGAACCATAATGGAAGATTTTTTTATTTTAAAGCAACACTAAAGAGGTAAAGAGAAAATTGATAATTGAGATATCATAAAACAAAACATGATTCTAAAACTTAATAGGAAGATTTAATGAGTTGATTTTTTTTTATTGAAAATTAGATAAGGATAAATTTGTAAATTAATAATTATATTTTCTAAAATTATTAAATTTATTATAAAGATGCAATAAACGACATAAAAATAATAGTTAGTGCGATATAAAATGATGGTTGGTAGAATGATTAGTATGTAGCAAATTATCAATTTTTAATCATTGAAATTTAGATCTAATGACTATATACTTGAGTATTGATAGTCAGCGTGACATCCTAAATAATGTGAGAAGACAAACTCTTATGTGAGAAAGCTCCAATATTCAAATATTAATATTTGAATACTTTTTTGATTTCACAATACAAGATTTTTTCCATAGAGCCAAAAATTATATTCATCGAGGCAATATTCAAATATATTCTCAATGAATATCGCATGCAAGACAAGAATTATATCTACCGAGACAAAAGTATTTGTTATTTTTCGTTACAACAACATAGTGTTTCCCTTACAGTAGCACAAATCTGAGAATGAGTTTTTCAGTGTTCCTTTAATTTGTACAATTTTATTGGAAAAATCGGTTTGACCCATTACAACCCGTGAAGAATTTGCGAATTTTTGTCCCGTTTTTAAAATGCTAAAATTATATGTGATATTGCACACAAGTCTTTATCATTTTCTATAACTTAAGATATCAAGATTTTAAATTCCTTAATTTTTATTTTTTATTTTTTTGTAATCGCTAAAAAATATTTAATGCAAAACGGAGTAGTATCACTATGTAAAATACGACAAGTATTGATTTTTATTATGTAAACAGAATAAAAAATTATGCTTATGGAATAATTAAAGCGAAAATTATAGCCAACATAGATTAATGTACATTAATTTGTATATGAAAATGATTGATAATAATTTTATCATAAAAATATTTTGAAAAAGTTAAAATATCAATTATTTAACTAAGAGCATTAAAAATCTCATCAAAATTGCAAAAAGTTAGGGCCAGTGGTATCATTTATTGTTCATGAGTATCAATAACAATTAATATTTTTACTATTTAAATAATTCATATTTAATATAGAAAATATAATATTACTATAATATATAAGTTTACAAAAATGTTTAAAGTATTATTTGATCAAAATATTAAAAATTAAACCGCGGTTCATAAAATTAAATATTACTAGTTCATAACATAAACATATTCATATAAAGCTTATTCATTATTTTGATTTGTTACTATAAAAGTTCGGCCATCAGAACCTTGACATGGTATTTTATGATTGAAGCTTTTTTAGGTATAATAAATGAGAGAATTGCATAAATGAAGGTAAGTAAAATAATCTCAATAATTAAAACATTAAATTAATCGATTAACGTTGTGATTAAAATTACAATATACGATATGATCGATTTTATCTGAAAAAGATATATTGGCAATGTGTAATTACTTTTGGAGCCAAAATATATAATTTAATAATTGCATATAATTTTAGTAGTTTATCAATCATTAAATATTTTAATTAATACTAATTTACCTAGTTTATATATGACCGGCCATATTTGGTCACTTAATTAGAAATTCCCTCGTCAATATACTAAAACAAATTCTTATTTTGTTTTCTCATTTTGTTTTTATGTGTACTCATTTTTTCAAAACAATTACTAATATTTAGATATTAATTAATTTAAAAATATACAATAAATAGGAGCAAATATAAGAATAAAACATTAATAATATATTAAATATAATAACTGTTTACTTTTATAGAATAGAAAATAAATCTATTATTTATTATTACATTTTGAAGATTACTACATTTTAGGACAAAGGAAATACTATTTATGAAGATACTACATTTTGATATTCAAATTTCAATTTCAAATCTTCTAAATACCAAAAAAAAACATTCTCTAGATAATGTTATAATAAATTAAAGGACATAAGAATGTTAACTATAAATAAACATAAATCTCCCCATTAGAGTATCATAACCAAGCCAAGAAAAAGATGTCAAGACTTCATCATCACCTTATTCTCTCCCTCACATTCATCACACTAACTCTTTCATCATTACACGAAGGCGTAAACCCTCCACCTTTCAAGAATATATACGCCTTCGGAGACTCCTTCACCGACACCGGAAACACCCAATCCAGCGCCTACCCCGGCGGCTTCATTTTCGTTTCAAACCCGCCCCTACGGCCGCACCTTCTTCCACCACCCCACCAACCGCTACTCCGACAGCCGTTTGGTCATCGACTTCGTGGCGGAGTCGCTGTCACTGCCCTTCCTGCCACCTTATCTGAATCAAAGTGCTGACAGGTCCAACGGCGTCAACTTCGCCGTCTCGGGCGGCACGGCTTTACCTCACAGCTTCTTTGCACTGAACAACATGCGCTTGGACGTCATTCCACAGTCGATCGGGACGGAGCTGGAGTGGTTCGAGAGAGTGTTGAAAGAAAAAGCGTGTGTAGATTCCGCAACTACACCCAAGGAATGTGAAAGCGTGTTTAATGAATCGTTGATTTGGGTCGGGAAATTGGTGCAAATGATTATTTGTACAGTACTGGCTCAACTGTTCCACTCCAAGAAGTACAACGACTCGTCATCAATAGTATCAAGGATTTTCTCCAGGTAACTAAAGCATTTATTACTCTGTTTTTCTTTCACACATATTATAAAAATATTTAATATTTAGAAAAAATCACAAACGGTCTTATATCTTTACTTGAATCCAATTTTAGTTCCTTTTGATTTATTAATTTTGATCCTTTTGTCTCAAGTTTGGTCATCTTCACCGGAAAATTCAAATTTTTGCGAGAATATTGCCCTAGTTTTTTATTCATGTCACGTCAATGGCAAGCAAAGTATTCAATTAATTTCAAATTTCGATTACACCTTCCTCGTAAATAGCAATTTTAAAATCGTAAATTTTATCAATTTTCATCACTAATTAATTACGATGAGGGGAGGGTCAAGACCTATAATTTTCTTTTCCTCTTGTCGAGTCCATCATTTTGGTACACTTTCGTGTCTTTACGTATACTACAACACATATTCGGCCAAATTTGAATTATCCTACATAAAGGACCTATTTTGATATAAAAAGGACCACAATTGATAAAATAAAAAAGAAAAAGACCCAAATTTGGATTTAGAAAAGTTATAGGATCATTAATGAAATTATCTCAATAATTCTTGTATCTAAAAAAATAAGTCAATTACTCAAATTGAAAGAAGGGTGAAATTGAAAAAAATATTTAATCTCTCATGAAAAATATCACGTCTCATTCAAATCAAATAAATTTCATGCATGAATTACGAGGCATTCTTTGAAAAAGGGTGCGAAGTACATTGTGGTCCAAGGTCTACCCCCAACGGGATGCTTATCACTCGCAATGGCTCTTTCTAGTCCTCTAGATAGAGACCAGGCAGGGTGTGCAGCGAGTGGCAACACGCTAAGCTCGTCCCACAACGCACTCCTCGAGCTAAACTAGACTCGTTCAGGCAAAACTTCCCTCAGGCCGTCATAGTTTATGCAAATTACTACGACGCGTATCTCAATGTGGTCAAGAGTCCCACTACTTATGGATTCAAGGAGCTTTTCAAAGTGTGTTGTGGAGCACCTGGCCCAGACGCCTACAATTTCAACACCCTTGCTCTCTGCGGTTCGTCTGCCTCCACTTCTTGCAATGACCCTTCTCAATATATAAACTGGGATGGGGTCCACCTCACTGAAGCTATGTACAAAATAATGGCAAATGGGTTTTTGAATGGAAGTTATACTCAACCACCTTTTAGTTCTCTGTTAAGCAAGAAACTTCAATTAGGATAATGTATTTAGATTTGTAGATTAGGGTTAATGCGTTTGGTATTTGATAGTATGTATAAGATGGTCACCATCTTTGAAAATCAAAGCTGACGCTTATATATGTAGCATACAAATTTTCTTGATTTAAATGAAGAAAAACGGGAGTTAATCACAAACATAGATTTATTGAATCGTATTTGAATACTATCTCTATTAATTAAATTTTGGCAAAGTCTTATTTGAATAAATTTCATCGTAAAACTAATTTTGATAGTATTGATTGTTTTATTAAAAATATTAATTATTTTCCCATGATGTATTAATTGTAACCAATATGGTAAATCTGGTTCACACAATTGAGATGAGTGAGGAAATAAATACGAGTAAATTGCATATTTGGTTGCATGAAAATTTTTCAGTGACAATTTTAATTACACATTCTTTTTGTTCCCTTTTTTTTTTTTTGTAAAAATTATCTCAATCATTATTTTTAGAACTTAAACTGTAATTTTATCTCATTCTCTCGGGATAAAACTACAATTTTTAGGGCAAAAAAATATCTAAGAAATTGTGGGACAAAAGTGTCAAAAATGACTATTTTTACAGACTACCCATTCTCTTGAAACCAAAAATACAATTTACTCATATAAATACCTTTCTTCTTCACATGGACACATGACACAATTTGATCAAAGACCAAATAAAAGTTTAATGGCCGAATTGATCAAAGATCTAAGTGCAGAGACATCGACAGAAGTGATGAACGTATACCTAATACATGAACAATGAAAACAATGTTACGAATTGAATACCGAAAATATATAATTGAAGGCTGAAGCAATGAAATCACAATAATTTGTACCGTAAATTGAGAAAGAAAAATATGTGTCTGGTCGTATGGAAGAGAAAAAATATATGAATCATAAGTTAATGAGATTTGATATAAAAATTAATTAGAACCATGATTTATGCAATTACCTTCTAAAATACAATATATATATATATATATATATATATAAATAAAAGTATAATGAGTAGAGTTTTGAGGGGTAGTTTGATAAATTTTTATGTATAAAATAAGAAAATTGATTGGATTGGATGTGGTGTAGGTCCAAAAAGTAATGACATTTTGTGTAAATATGTGAAGATTGTGAGGGTGAAATTTATGAAAAAATTAATTTTTTGGATGTACAAACAATTATGAGACGTACGAATAAGGCAAGTGTGTAAAGAATTATGAGACAGAGAGAAATGATAAAGTGGATTAATTTAAGTGATTAGAATCTTACTATTTATACCATGAGATCATAAATATTAGTCACCATTTATCCACTAAAAAAATTATAGAATTGATAGAATATTATTTATGAAGATTTTGAAATGTTCTATAATTTGATATTCAAATTTCAAACCCTACTCTAAATCCCAAATCAAATATCCCCTAATAATTTTCTAATAAAACCTCGTACTGACACAAGAATGGTAAATATAAATAACCATAAACTTCCCACACTAGTATATATCACTATCCCCATGCCTGCAAGAAAAGATGCCAAATCTTCATCATCACTTCTTCTCCCCCTCACAATCATTACACTAACTCTTTCTCCTTCAAACGAAGCCGCAAACCCTCCACCTTTCAAGAATATATACGCCTTCGGAGATTCCTTCACCGACACCGGCAACACCCAGTCCAGCGCCTACCCCGGCGGCTTCATATTCGTTTCGAACCCCCTACGGCCGCACCTTCTTCCACCGCCCCACCAACCGCTACTCCGACGGCCGTTTGGTCATCGACTTCGTGGCGGAGGCGCTGTCTCTGCCCTTACTGCCACCTTATCTGAACCAAAGTGCTGACACGTCTAACGGCGTCAACTTTGCCGTCTCGGGTGGCACGGCTTTAACTCAAAGTTTCTTTATATTGAACAACGCGCGCTTGGACGTTATTCCACAGTCGTTAGGGACAGAGATGGAGTGGTTCGAGAGAGTGTTGAAAGAAAAAGGGTGTATAGATTCTGCAGATACACCCAAGGAATGTGGGGGTGTATTTAATGATTCGTTGATTTGGGTGGGTGAAATTGGTGCAAATGATTACGCATATAGTTTTGGGTCAACTGTTACACCCCAAGAAGTACAACAGCTTGTCATCAATACTATCAATGATTTTCTTCAGGTAATACTTAAAACATTTACTACTTCCTCAAATCCATCTTTTTGTTGTTTCACGTAAAATTCAATTTGGTTTCATAATTAATTTCAAATTTCCAAAAATTTAAGATATTTAATGTTGTCGCATAATTCTTTAATTGGTCCAATTTCAGTTCAAAAGTTACCGAAATTACAGAGTTAAAATTCAATTTTGTTTGGACTTTTCCGCAAAGGTCCCAAAAAATATAAGATTTTTAATATTGTCCCATAATTTCTTAATTGATCCGATTTCGGTCAAAAGTCGCTGAAATTCCGCAGAATCGATGTCGTATTGACGTACATTTTCTTGGAACCAGCTTTGTGAAAAAGTTTAATGTTATAGGATGAAAAGTGCTAAATCCACCAAACTCGGAACAATTATGGAGTTATGAGACAAAACTGATAATTCTAATTTTTTGGGACATTTTGCGGAAAAACTTCGAAGTTATGGGACCAAATTGAATTTTAACTCTTAATTATTTTTATAAGATGATTAATTTACTCTCGTGGATTATAAATCATTAATTTTTGTATCTTAAGAAATGAGTCATGTCACTCAAATTGGTGCAATTAAAATTAGAAAAAAATATTTAATTCTCTTAAAAAACAAAAGAGACAGATATTTTAAAAATAATATTTTTTCTAAAATTATAGTTAAATTGTAATGGAAAATTAATTGGCGGTTAAATGGAAATGTGGTCCACATGAATTTTCTCATTGAATTTTTGGTACTTTACTCTAAAATAGTCATTTTGAGTGTATATCAATTGCAAATCTGATTCCACAATAATTATATTTTTTACGTTTTTTTATATAAATAACACTTTTTATTAACAAAATGATTATTTTTGCAATGGCATTTATTCCGTGGGATCATTTTGCTTTTAGTCCAATTAATTAATTGTGCAAGATTGAGACCACAATATTCTTTCAAATTTTTAAGAGAATCGGGATTCATTAAATGCAATTAAATACGATAATCGGTAATTGCAAAAATTTCGAGGTAGTGTTAAAATAGGAATAAACCTAATTAGTACCCAAAATTTTCGAGACTATACATGAAACGTAAAACCTGTTAAAGTATCACGTCTCATGCAAATTACGTAAATTCTATGCATGAATTACAGGCATTACGAAGAAGGGTGCGAAGTACATTGTGGTTCAAGGACTACCCCCAACGGGATGCTTATCACTCCCATTGTCTCTTTCTACTCCTCTAGATAAAGACCAGACAGGGTGTACTAGGAGTGGCAACATGCTAAGCTCGTCCCACAACGCACTCCTCGAGCTAGACTCGACTCGTTCAGGCTAAACTTCCCTCAGGCCATCATAGTTTACGCAGATTACTACGAGTCGTATCTCAGTGTGGTCAAGAATCCGAGCGCTTATGGATTCACGGAGCTTTTCAAAGTTTGTTGTGGAGCATATGGTCGAAACGCCTACAATTTCGACTACCTTGCTCTCTGCGGTTCGCCTGCCTCCACTTCCTGCCCTGACCCTTCTAAGTTTATAAATTGGGATGGGGTTCATCTCACTGAAGCTATGTACAAAGTAGTGGCAAATGGATTTTTGAATGGAAGTTATACTCAACCACCTTTTAGTTCTTTGTTGAGCAGGAAACTTCAATTAGGATCAACAGATTAATTACGGCCGTTGATAACTAATGAGATTATGATGTGTTTAAATGTAATACAATTTCTAGATTTGGGTTCATGTGTTTTCTATAATTATGATTTATGAAGTATATATAAGATGGTCACCATCTTTGAAATTCAAAGGCAGCACTTATATATGTAACCTACAAATTTCGTGAATTAAATTTTAATACAATTTCTAATTTCAGTTTTAGTCCTCTAGAAATTCTAGTGATCTAACATTTATTCACTGGACATGCAAATAGGGGTAGGAATAGGCCAAGTTACCCAACAAGGGCTTACGGCTCGACCTATTAATATTCGGCTCGGCTCGGCTCGGCCTTTTAATAAGCGAGCAAGATAACAATTTACATTATAAGCAATTATTAATTTATTTAAACAAATAGGCATGTAAGGTAAACACATCAAAAATAAAATATGCATTTTATATACAAGGGGTTGTACAATTTCTAAAAACTATACAATTTATAGGCACATTTCAGTTTCAGTTTCGGTCCTTTAATTTCCTATTTGCGGTTTCTATGTTGTAATTAGTTGCAAAAATAGGTATAATATTCTCAGCAGCCAATCAAAAAGGATGTTATCCAAACGCATTTCAAGTAATTGTAGTAAAACTTGACCCGCTGAACCCTGGCAGTTTTTGATCAAATATTTTCCATCTTGAATTATCCAGATTTTCATTGCTAATAAGAAATTTCCCCTTGACAGTGTATATGTTGTGTCCTAATTTTCCCCTTGATGTCTAAATCGTAACAGAGAGAGAATTTATTCATCCTTTGAGAAACAGATGAACTAATATTTGTTATTTTTGTTATAGCAACACATACTTGCCCTTATTTGCTTGTAAGATAATGCTTGATTTTCATTATGGATAAATAGTTAAGCTTATGGAATAATTTATGCGAAAATTATAGTCAACAATATTAATGTACATTACTTTTTTAAGAATTATATTTTCATTGATTTTTGTTTTGGGCAAAGTTTTATATCAAAATGTTTTGAAAAATTTAAAATGTCAAGTATTTGACTAAGAGTAATAAGAATATCATTAGGAGTATCAAATTTAAGGTCATCAATATCATATTATTATTCGGGAGTATGAACAACAATTATTTTTTTACTATTTAAATTAGGACCATTTACATATAGGTTTAAAAAAAAAAACCTATTTATACATAGGTTCAAAAAATTTGAATAGAAACACGAGAAAATATTTAAACATGAACCTATTTGTAATTTTGAATTTTTCTTAAATCTATTTGTATTTTTTTCTTTAAATTCTTCATGTTTAATTTAAAACATAGTATTACAATATTTAATGTATCAACTTAAAAATATATAATGTATTTGACCAGTATCAAAAATTGAATAGTGGTTCATAAAATTAAATAATAATTCATATCATAAATTATATTCATATAAATCCTACTAATTTATTTTAATTTGCTTTGTTCCTATAAAATATTCGGCCATCAAAACCTTGACAAGATATTAATGATTGAATTTTTTTAGGTATAATAAATGAGAGAATTGCATAAATGAAGGTAATTAAGTAAAAAATAATCTCAATAATTAGAATATTAAATTAATTGATTAAAGTTGATATTTATCTGAAAAAGATACATATATTGGCAATGTCTAATTATTTTTGGAGCCAAATAGAATTTAATAATAATTTTACTGATTTATCAATCATTAAATATTCATTAATATTAATTTACCTAGTTTATGACCTGCCAAATAAAATTGTATAATAATTTTACTAATTTATCAATCATTAAATTATTATGCCCTTAGGACTGCAAGTGGAAATGTTGCTTTGTTTTTGTTTTTAAAATAAAGCGTCATATATTAAATTAGGAGAAAGATGGAAATTAAATATTTAATGATATATAAAATATAGCAACTGTTAATTTTTATGCAGACAAAAACAGAAAATAATCCTATTGTTATAGGACAAAAGGAATATTATTTACGAAGATTTTGAAATCCACTGTATTTTGATATTAAATTTCAAATCCTCTAAACCCAAGTCAAATATTCCCTAAATAATTTTCAAATAAAACCCTACAGACAAAAGAATGTTAACTATAAATATCCATAAACTTCCACACATTTGTATCACTATCATCAATCCTGCAAGAAAAAGATGGCAAATCTTCATCATCACTTTCTTCTCTCCCTCACAATCATCACACTAACTCTTTCTTCTTCAAACAAAGCCGCAAACCTTCCACCTTTCAAGAATGTATACGCCTTCGGAGACTCCTTCACCGACACCGGGAACACCCAATCCAGCGCCTACCCTGGCGGCTTCATTTTCGTTTCGAACCCGCCCTACGGCCGCACCTTCTTCCACCACCCCACCAACCGCTACTCCGACGGCCGTTTGGTCATCGACTTCGTGGCGGAGGCGCTGTCTCTGCCCTACCTGCCACCTTATCTGAATCAAAGTGCTGACAGGTCCAACGGCGTCAACTTCGCTGTCTCGGGTGGCACGGCTTTACCTCACAGCTTCTTTGCACTGAACAACATGCGCTTGGACGTCATTCCACAGTCGATCGGGACAGAGATGGAGTGGTTCGAGAAAGTGTTGAAAGAAAAAGGGTGTGTAGATTCTGCAAATACACCCAAGGAATGTGAGGGTGTATTTAATGAATCGTTGATTTGGAGTGGGTGAAATTGGTGCAAATGATTACGCATATAGTATGGGATCAACTGTTCCACCCCTAGTCGTCCAACAGCTCGTCATCAACACTATCAATGATTTTCTACAGGTAACTACATCGAATAAATTGCATTTTTGGTCCCAAAAAATATGAATGGTTTGTAAAATGGTTCTTTTTTGACACTTTTGGTCCCGTAATTTTTTGATACTTTAGTCCCAAGAAAATTATAGTTTTAGTCCCAAGAAAATGATAAATTGTTGTTTTGGTCCCGAAAGAATGAGATAAAATTGCAGTTTTGATCCTAAAAATAATGGTCGGGACTATTTTTGCAAAAAAAAAAGGTCAAAAAGAACATGGAACTAGCATTGTCGTTGAAAAATTCTCATGGGACCAAAACTTCAATTTTCCCTAACTACATCTGATATTTTTCAATTATTTTGTTGTCATTTTCACTTTTAATTTACTGTGATACCATGCTTTTATATGAAGTAATGTCAAATAAGACATCTATCAATAAAACTACTCCCTCCATCCTACAGATTGTTTGCATATACTTGTTTTATTCGTCCGTCCTATAGTTGTTTGTACACCTATAAATGGAAACACCTCTTATTTTTAAAACTCTCACAATACACATTTATTTACATCAATGTTATTACTTTTTCAACCCAATTAACTAACCTTTTATTTTATATACACATTTTACATATAACACCCTTCATTTAAATTGGTCATGAAAACATCAAAAGTGTATTTTCTTAATTTTTGTGTCCCGTCAAATATGCAAACATTTTATGTACGGAAAAAGTATTTAATATCACGTCTTATGCATGAATGACAGACATTCTTTGAAGAAGGGTGCGAAGTACATTGTGGTTCAAGGGCTACCCCCACTGGGATGCTTATCACTCCCAATGACTCTTTCTAGTCCTCTAGATAGAGACCAGGCAGGGTGTGCAGCGAGTGGCAACCTGCTAAGCTCGTCCCACAACGCACTCCTCAGAGCTAAACTCGACTCGTTCAGGCAAAACTTCCCTCAGGCCATCATAGTTTACGCAAATTACTACGACGCGTATCTCAATGTGGTCAAGAGTCCCACTACTTATGGATTCAAGGAGCTTTTCAAAGTGTGTTGTGGAGCACCTGGTCCAAACGCCTACAATTTCAACACCCTTGCTCTCTGCGGTTCGCCTGCCTCCACTTCCTGCAATGACCCTTCTCAGTATATAAACTGGGATGGGGTCCACCTCACTGAAGCTATGTACAAAATAATGGCAAATGGGTTTCTGAATGGAACTTATACTCAACCACCTTTTAGTTCTCTATTGAGCAAGAAACTTCAATAATCAGGATCACCACATCACAGCCGTTAATAATTATGAGTTGATGATGTGATTAAAACGTTTTTAAATTTCTAGATTTGGGTTGATGTGCTTTCTGTTTGATAGTTTGTAGGAAGTTGTATTAACAAAGAAAAAGAAAAAAATAATGAAGATTAGATATATTTTATGTTTTCATAATTCTTCCCTTTCCTTAAGCATAGTCTTAATGTGATTCTTACTGCATAAATTCCAAATGTGTTGCTCTCTCAAGTACATGTAAAAAAATTATACTCCCTCCGTTCAACACTTATTTGCACACTTTTCTTTTTCGTCAGTTCCACACTTATTTGCACACTCTAAAAGTAGTAAATCTACTTATACCCTTCATCCTCAAAATATACACTTATTTATACATATGTTATTAATAAACCCACTGTACTTACATCATTCACTTTTTCACCAATAAATTTGTCTTCTTTACCCCTTTGAAAAGTCAACAAAAATACACAATTCTTACTTTTTTAATATGTGTGTCCAAATAAATATGCAAATGTATTCGGGACGGAGGAAGTATTATACAAGAAATATTTCATCTCATATCACTCAATTTTGCTAATGGCAAGATTTTAGTCATTATCAAATACCTCTATCGTAGAATTGCATAATTTTTGCATGAATAGTTTGGGTCTTTATTTTTAAAGTATTGGATCTTTATCTTTATTTTTATTCATGTAAATGTGTTGGAATTTACCTTTTATTTTATGTTTTCTTTAGTTGTTGAAAATTGCCCCACAACTCCACGTGGATAAAAAAATTCCGTTAAATGTTTTCGCCGGATTATGTGCGTAGATGACTAACATGTGGGTGAAACGGCGTAGTTTAAGGTATTTTTCAGCCAATCGGACGAATTTGGCAAAATTTGAATACATATCCAAATCAATAAAGCAGATAATTAATGAATCAATTCAATAAAGGTGAAAAATTAAAGAACGAATATGATTTCAATGCCCACGTGTATTGTGAGGAATATTTATATTTTGGGATATGAAAACTTTTATGAAAACAAACTAAAAAGAAGAGTATGCAAATTTTTATGGGACAAAGGAAATAAATAATTTGAAAGCAAAGTAAACATCGTTTTTCAATTGTGAGTGGGCCTGGAAAAGTCGCTCTTTGCTTGATTTTTCGTCAAACAGAAATAATCACATGTCTAGCTGTGAACATCAACTTATATGTCTATTATTTTCATTATTTGTAATGTGACACATAATTAGATAAGCCCACAATTATTTAATTAATTGTTTGAGGACATCATCACAAGTAGTGAAAATATAAATTGGTGTCCACCGATACACGTGCAATCATTTCCTTATCTTTAAAATCAAATACGTGGCAATTTTGGCAGATTGTAATTGGTGATCAACTAGTTATATCAATTTAATGGAATTTTCTTTTACCGTTAAAAAAAAATAGTTATATCAATATAAGAGTTGTGAGGTAATGTGTCCTGCTGACGCCACTACACGTAAACGGGCTGTCAATTTTGGCCCATGATTAGCTTAAATTCAAATAATTAAATGGGCCCAGAAATGACCTTTCATTAAACATCAATTTAGGCCCAGGTTATATGCACACACATTTTTATTTAGTACACACATGATGAATACATACCTTATTTATTGAGTACACTCATTACACAATACCATATTTATCTTCAACCCAAATTCCTATATTTTCTCTCATCAGTTTCTTTTTCTCTCCCTGCCGCTCCCCCTTTCTCTTTTTTTTTTTCTTTCACACACCGCCGCCCCACCTTCGGTTGCGTCGTTTCTCTCTCTCTCACTCTTCTACCCGCTAACGTCGTTCTCTCTCTCCCCCACCGCCGTTCACAGTCTTCCCCATTTCTCTCCTCCCTCCCCCACCGCCGTTGCGCGCCTACCACCGTCGTCCCCTTTACACCGCCACCGCTCCAACCAGTAAGTATTCATGCCTTTTTGGTCTAATTTGTATTTTTTCGGATCTATATTTTACATTTTTTTCTCGAAAATATCAATTTTTTCCCAAAATAAAAATTCTGAAATGTTTGAATATTAAAAAAGAAATCGAAATTATGATGTTCGTTTTTATTTTTGAAATTTTTGTAGTTTTTGAAAATAAAATTTAAAAATTCTATATATATTCGAAGAGAAAATTAGAAAATAAATTTTGTATTTATTGTGGTGTCTCGGTGGTAACTCGGTTGTGACTCGGCATATTGTGGGTGTGGAAATTAGAATTTTAATGTAAATTTATTTGAATTGAAAAGGATAATATTGTATTTTTACATGTTAGAATGATAAAAGAAATTATTGGTGGGTGTTGTAACAAAAAAAAGTGTGTGCAATAACCTGGGCCATCAATTTTATATGTTGACCCAACTCTTTTTCTTTTTCTTGTATTTGTTTGTTTTCTACTCTTGACCTCGCTTTTTTTTTTCTTCGTTTGACTTTAATAAAAAAATCGATTATATACACCTTTAATTTTAGGATATACACTTTCTCGTATTTGATTACTTTCAAATAATTAAAAAATATCTAAAATGATCTTAATGATAAAAAAATTACCTCTTTCATTTCTTTATTTTCTTCTCTCGCCACCATCACTGCCGCAGAGTCGAATTATTTTTTTAATTTATTTGATTCTAAAAGGTTGGAATTTTGTTATGAAGGAGTATTTTTATTTTACTCATATTTATTATTTTTCTTTTACTATGAATATATGTATATATATATATATAATGTATTTTTACTTGGACAAATATAGTGTTACATAGAAATTAATCCTTCTTTTAAATGCACAGGACGTTGATGTACGTACAACAAATAATCCAAATCCATGTGCTGATATACAAAATTGCTACGGTAGTGTTAATGTAGTTGGGTTGACAATAAATAAATAAAGAGTTAGTTACAATTTGAAATTTGTATTATAATACATTTTATAATTGGTAATATATATCATATAATAAATTGCAATTAATACTATGTAAAATATACATATTGATACATATAATTCAAATTTTGTTCTTTTTTCCAGTCAAATTAAGAATCATTTATTTGTTAAAAATTAAATAAATATCTCTCAAGTAGTTAGAATTCCACTGCATATGGCCAAAGATTATGGGTTCGAGTCACCTTTGCCCGATAAAAAAATAAATGAATAAAAAATAATTAGTAAATTTAAAAAGGACAAATATAGGTGAGTAATATATCCACACATCGATGCATAAATCATATATACTCATAAATGCATAAATAATTCAGTGACTTTAACAATTTATTGTGTAGCTAAATTATCAGCGGGCACACTGGCAGTGGTTGTCAAAATGATCCATCAGTCTATAAATATAGAATTATTTGTTATTTATATTCGTCCTATAAAAATAGGTCGATTATTATATTTGTCATGTATTTTTATTTTTAATTGGAGTGGGAGGTATAAGGAAGACTTGGAGTGTTTGGAATTGTAAGGAGACTTGGTGAGCTAACTTCTAACCACTAACAACTAATATTTACCGATCAAAAAAAAAATGTATTTTTATTTACATCTTTGTTCATTTTTAATATAAAAGACAAAATTGGAAAATAATATTCCCGATTAAGTAGCGTGCTTGATCACTCCGTTTTAATATATTAAACATAATAACTTCATTTTCTTAATATGTATGAAAATAATTATATTGGACACAAATATCCTTCCAGCTTCACCGGACGTGATAAAGGAAAGTGGGCCTAGTCCAACGAGACATTCAAATAATTAATTTTTTAGGTAGCAGCTAGATATGGTTAAGAAAAATAGAATAGCATCTCATTAGACTTTTAGTTTAATCGCAAATGCTTTGATTTTTGACAAATTATAAATCTATCTATGTGAGATGGAAGAAGTGTGTTTGGATATATTAAAACACAAATTATTTTCATATATCATCGATGGTAACTTTACTTTATACTAGTAGTAGTTAAAGTTTTTCCTTAAAAAAATATATCGTAGTTAAATTTGACAATCCCAATGCAACATCATAATGAGTGCATCAAAATATTATTAATGAATGCGCCGAGAAAGCAGGTGTATGTACATTACATTCTTCATCTCCTCAACTACTTTCATGGTCATGGATATAATAATAATAATAATAATAATAATAATAATAATAATAATAATAATAATATTGTCTCATAACTAAGGGGCATAGCCCACCGGGCTCCTCACTTAAGTGGGAGATGCGGATTCGATCCCGTTCGGGAACGGGTGGAGTGGGAGATATAAGGATACTTGGAGAATTTGGATTTGCAAGGAGACTTGGTGAACTAACTTCTAACTACTAACAACTAACATTTACCGATAAAAAAAAAAATATTGTCTCATAAATCAAACTTCCTTCAACACCAAAATTGCATATGCACCCTTTCTAATAATGTGTATTATACTCTTTCAATCACACACTTATTGTGATATTTCTTGTTTGACACAAGTTTTAATGTAAGAGTTGTTTAATAATATAAGTTATTTTTTTATGGGGTAGTATAGTTTTTCAATTTTAATAAGAGAGTTGTTTAATAGTTTTAAATTGGATTAGTTTGGATTTGGAATAAATACTTTTTTGATCGGGCGAGTTTGGAATAAATCTTGACATATGGTGTAATATTGTAGTGTTTGAAAGAAATAAATAAAAGTGAAAAGGTTATTTTATTACCATTTAAGATAATGATGCAACGATATGTGACAGATTTTTTTGGCAAATGTCACAACGAGTATATCACGAGAATGAGTGTTAAAACCTCCATTTCCCCTCATAAATGAAATTGTACTATGCCCAAATTGTACTATTGCGATTATAATTTTGTATTACTGCCTCCAGTCAACACTCAAGTAGCTAATAGAAAGATTTTTAAATATTAATTATTTTCCCAGCCCTTCTCAATTATAGATTTGAAATTAAAAAACGCCACGTCAGCAAAGTGAATGGGTGAAAGTCTTTCCCCCGTCGTCCAAGGGTGCATTTGTTTTGAGATTTAAATGCTCGGAAAAATCATAAATTCGAGAATTTTGATAAATAATATAAGTATGTGTTTATTTTGAAATGTTGTTTTTATATCAAATCAATGTTTAGTAGTGATTGATATTGTATTATGTGGAAAAAAAAGAGTAAAAGAGAAAATTTGTGAATGATACAAAATGATGATATGATTGAGTTTAAAATTTAAGAATTTCAAATTCATAAGAAATTTGGAAAAGAATTATTAACACCATATTCATTCTTATTTATTGATGTACATAATTATTTTAGTTTCTACATTTTTTTCACTCGCGTGAAATGAATTAATCGTTTATTTTGGAATTATAATTTATAAAAATATTGTTAGATAACTAGTTTTTTTTTTTGGAAAATAATATAAAATCATATCATTAGCTCACACGAGCAAGAAGAAGAAAGTCCTACCACACTCTTTGGAGGGTCATTCCAAAAAAGTGGCTCTCATGAAATCGAGCAGTCTTAGCAACAACATGTGCTCCTCTTAACAAAAATAATAGAACAATTAGAAAAGGAAGACAAAAGATCCCTACAAGCCTCTATATAGTCTCCAAAAATCGAATTGTCTATAGGCGAGATCGTCAAGCATCGACCACAACCTTTGCATCTCCTTCTAAAATAATATGATCTAAATTCAAACTCTTGATCCAAGAAAGAGCCTTATAAAAACCCAAAACCTCTCCTACACGAACCTCCATGCGGCCTTGAAAAATTAATGAACGACCACCCAAAAGCGTCCTCTATCATTATGCAATACAATACCAATTCTAGTCTTTCCTATATACGAGAAAAAGAAGCATCCACATTTACCTTGAGGTATTCGGTGGCGGTTAGATAACTAGTTAGAAACTATAAAATATCAAACATGAATTTTAAAACTATAAAATACCAAACATGATGTTAAAATTTGTAATTTTTTTAACGGTTAAATGGTGACTCGAACCCATAACTTTTTGGACATAGGTAGTGGAGCTCTGGCCACTTGACTTGTAATTAAATTCTAATAATCTAATTATTTAAACCCTAAATTGATAAAACTACCCGATGCATGTCCTATAACAAATATATTAAATATACCTACCTTGAACCTTCTAGTACACATAATAAATGCTCTAATAAAACCCCTCTAGCATTCACAAAACAATTTCAATTATATATAACCATAAACTTCCCCACACTAGTACTACCACAAACCAAGAAAAAAATGCCTACACTCCATCACCACCTTCTTCTCTCCCTCACAATCATCACACTAACTCTTTTTTCCTCGAACGAAGCCGCAAACCCTCCACCTTTCAAGAATGTATATGCTTTTGGAGACTCCTACACCGACACCGGCAACACCCGGTCCAACACCGGCCCGAGCGGGTTCATGTTCGTTTCGAACCCGCCCTACGGCCGCACCTTCTTCCACCACCCCACCAACCGCTACTCCGACGGGCGTTTGGTCATCGACTTCGTGGCGGAGGCGCTATCTCTGCCCTTCCTGCCACCTTATCTGAACCAAAGCGGTGGTAAAACCAACAGCGTGAATTTCGCCGTGGCGGGGTCCACGGCGATAATTCATCGATTCTTTGTTAGAAATAATATGACGTTGGACATTATCCCACAATCACTGCGGACACAGATGGAGTGGTTCGAGAAATTGTTGGAAGGAAAAGGGTGTATAGATTCTACAAGTACACCCAAGCAATGTGAGGGTGTATTTAATGATGCATTAATTTGGGTGGGTGAAATTGGTGCAAATGATTATGCATATAGTTTTGGGTCATCTGTACCAAAGAAAACCATCCAACAACTTGCCATCAATAGCGTCACTAGTTTTCTACAGGTAATTAAATAGTAATTTATGCATTTATTACTATTTGTTTGGAAATGTGGTTAATTCATTGAACATGCAACTTTATTTAATACAACCGCCGTTCATTAAATGTAGTGAAACTTGGTCATAAATTTGTTTGTATTTTTTAACAGTATTTTTATTAAAAATTATTAGTTTGATAGTAATATTAGGAAGAATTTTATATTAAAATCTAATTTTAGGTTGAGTGTCAGTATGAGTATTTACTTTACAAATGTCTCAATTAAGTTTCTTTTTTAACTATTTTTTCAATTTAATTAAGAGTGATTTAAATTTTTATGCTTAATTTAAGATCCGATAGAAAATCAAATTTATAAATTAAAATCATACAAAATAATAAATATAAAAAGCAGAGACGTACATCATAAATAAATATATGTTTATTAATTTGGGGAACAAATAACACAAAAGTTTATACTTGCTCTCTTTTTTTTTTTTTTTTTTAGAAAAGTATATATTTTACTTCAGACTATTACTTTTCTGCATATTCCTTGTTTTTCCTTTCTTCTTCAAAATAAATTTAGGAATGCTTGGTTCATATTCTTTCACGAAATAGTAAAAATCATTTAATAGTTAATCACAGTGAGAAAGATGATTAATTAAATTGTTAACGTTAGTTCTGATATTAAAATAGGTGAAAACGAAAATTGATTGTTGGTTGAAAAATAGTAGAATGATCATTGAGAAGTGATTATAAGAGGGCAGAGTATAAGATTGTGAATTCATTCTCATTCATCACAATAATTAACTCATATTCATTCTCATTACCATTTTCATCGATTTTTTTCCCTAAATAAATTGTATGCATGAATATAGGCATTACTGAAGAAGGGTGCAAAATACGTCGTGGTTCAAGGGCTACCCCCGACCGGATGCTTAACACTCTCAATGTATTTGGCTCCGTCTGAAGACAGAGACAAAACCGGGTGTGTAGGGAGTGCCAACCAGCAAAGCTTCGCCCACAACGCAATCCTCGAGCTAAACTCGACTCGTTTAGGAAAACCTTCCCTCGAGGCCGTCATAGTTTACGCAGATTACTACGATGCGTATCTCAATGTGGTCAAGAGTCCCACTACTTATGGATTCAAGGAGCTTTTCAAAGTGTGTTGTGGATATGGGAACGACACCTATAACTTCGACTATTTCAATGCCTGCGGTTCGCCTGCCTCCACTTCCTGCCCTGACCCTTCTCAGTATATAAACTGGGATGGAGTCCACCTCACTGAAGCCATGTACAAAGCCATGGCAAATGTGTTTTTGAATGGGAGTCACACTCAACCACCCTTTAGTTATCTGTTGAGCAAGAAACGTCAATCCAACTAACAACTTCTGCAGTTTTTGTAATATGGATGCAGGGGCATGATCAATTGAGATACTGGATGTAACTGCAGGTTGTATCTTTGGGTTGATTTCATGTTTTTTTTTTTTTTTAAATTGAATTTAATTCTAATTACATATATTGGATAAGTATTTGTTTGGTTATGTTAAAGAAAGTATAAATGTTCTACAAATCATCTAGAACAAATAAACTTCTTACTAGTTTCAGCACACTTTGTCCATCAATTTGAATTATTAGAAAGGATGACTCATTCTCCTACTCACTGGTAAAACAAAGCAAAATTCTCTGTCAAACTGCACAATAATAATAACAATAGTTGATTTTAAAAAAATTCTCCAAGATTCGACTCGACTATATTGCGAAAATTTATGTGAAATGATCTCACAGTGAGATGGTTCATAAACTAGCACAAATTAACACGCATCTCTTCCAAAATGTAGCATCATTTCCAAATTATACCCCGTCTCACGGTGAGACAGTCTAACTCAAGACCTACTCTTTTTAGATACCACCAAAACCAACAATACGAAAGTGGAGAAAGACACAATCTATGTTCCTCAGATAGTGTTGGTTGCCTAAAAGAATCGAACTTTTTGTATTTACTTTGCATCATTAAACGATAACATGTACATTATTCTTAGTGAAATCTGATATGAGATGAGAATACAGAGTAGAAAAGGTGTGCCAGACACTATGGACAGTTGGTCGGCATTTGATTTCAATTTCACTGTACATACATATATTTTATGTCTCATATCATATCAAATATTCATAATAAAACAAGAAGAGTGCATCAGGAATATCTTTAGGCAAGCTGTTTATATACAGATAGAACCTCAGCATGTCTTCCTTTGAAAGCGTTTCTTGGTCAACTACGTCTCCGTTGCACGTCATAACCCATAAGTCGCCGGAATCCACTCGCTTAATGCTTCCTCGACAAAATGGGCACGACTCCGATCTCATATTCCTGCCATACGGAGACGAATTAAGTAAAAATTGCAAGGCTCTACTTTAATACCTTGAGGACTCCTTGTAAGTGCTTGGCAGTCTTCTAAAGAATGATCTTGGTTTATTTCAAAATAAGATGTAAGGAGCTTATAAACTATACCCAATATAATTTTCTAAAAATAGATTTTATTTTCACGAACTAAGATAAATTTAGAGGACACTCGGTTCAAAATTCCTAATATGAATGGTAATGAGAATGAACATACTGTAATTATATTATAGTGCTTAATGAGAACAAAAAATATTCAATTCACCTTCATCATACTTCAGATGAGATAGTCATTACCCGATTTTGATTAACTACCTTCCCTCGTATAACTATTTCTCCTCAATTGTTCCACCATTTCTACACCAACAATAATTTTTTGCCGCCTTTATTCTATAATTAGAGCACAATATTACCAATGTAATCATTATTGAGACAACCATTCCTCCAATATATCCCTTTCATTACGAAAACGTAGAGAGAAAAGATATTTTCATTACCATTCCAATTAAAGAATTTGAACCAAGCATTCATTTTACTAGCGTCTTTAGGACAGCACAATCTACTCCCAAAATATTATTTCGTACACCCACCACCACTCAGTCAAATTTGGTCAAACTTGATTCAAAAAGTTAAAATATCTTCAGATAACTTTATATTTTAAAAAATACTCTTTTCTTTTAAAAGATTATTTCTTTCAATTTAAACTTGTTTTCTACTAATTTTCAGTTATTAAAATTGTGTAAGAGCTTGTTTATTTATTACATTTTTTAAATCATAAAATATAAGAAATAGACTTAAAATAAATAATATAATCTTAAAAAACATAAGGGCTTGTTTATAATATTAACTCATTTGAGGAAAACTTCTGACTTTTAAAACAAGTTTTTTTCTTTAAAACAAGTTTGACCGAGTGGTGAGTGCATATTGCACCCCATAACTTTAAGATGTAAGAGAGAAAACACCATCTTAGAGACCACAAACTCACCAGTCACGGTAGCAGTTGATGCACATTGCATGACAGCAATTTGGTAAGACCATCTTTGTACATGGCTCTAAGCAAATTCCACATTCATCTTCTCTCTCCATATCGACATCAAATGCCTTAACATTATCAACCGTTTTCTTTCTGACCAACTTATCAAAGACATGACGTTCATCTTGATGACTGTCTAGCTCCAACGAGCTATCATACAGGTGTTCAAGAGATGGTAATATCACAGCTGCAAGCACACATAAGCTTTTCAACGATGCATCCATGAAAGGCTCAGAAGATTGGTTGAGAAAATAGTGGGAAGAGATACATCAAGACTAAAATAAAAGGTTTTAAGGTGAGGATTTAGAGACTAAAAACAGCGAGCCCGATAGAAACTAGTTGAGTTGGTTCTATGAAGCATCATTTAAGAGTGTTTTTTTAAAAAGAACATTGGGCATCAACTGCAGTCACATTTAAAAGATGCGGGCACTGAGGGTATGTTTGTTTATGGATTAGTAAAGCAAGATTTTACTTTTAAAATCCTAATGCATGTTTATTCTTAGGATTATGCAAGCTGGATTTTAAAATCCAACATAATCCTATCTTATATACACTTTTCATTTTCCCCAACGACGCACACCTTTATTTTTCACATATAATAATCTCACTATCACATATTTCTTCATTATATTTTTCAATCCTACCCTACTACATCTTATCAACCAAATATACACAAAATCAAATTCACCTTTTTACTATTTCATGATTTCTCAATCAGGATTTTCTCAAAACCCCTACAACTCGATACAAACATACTGATTGATTTGGGGAAAAATGATAATTTAACTAAACTGGAGTCCCCGTCTAGCACATAGTGGCAAAAAGCTTATAAAAGATTGCTCGGTCAAGTAAGTAAGTATACCATAGAATTGTCCAATTGTTGCTTTTCTACCATGCGTAGGAAGCTTCTGCTTACTGTCAAGGTGCACCTGAAGATAACAAAGAAACCTTAGACGAGCTCATAATCTTAAAGTCAAGCCTAGAAAGATATTGAGAAAGAACTTTCTCCAATAACACCCCAAGAATATAGAGAATGTACCTTGTAAATAACTACATGGAAAAGATTCAAGTAATTTGGAAGTAAGCACGTGCAAGAGCAGCTGAACCATTGCAACAAAAACAAATATACAGGGGCCAATTGATTGTAGTCCAATTTCATTTGTAGGCATGCAGAACCCTTGGCTCTCGAGATGGAAGCTGCCCTGAAATGCACAACTTGAAATAATAAGCTAAATGGACATATTGAACCTCAGCGTTAAAAAAATCACATGAATAATAATATTTGATCTATAAGAAGTCACAATCAAGAAAGTTTCATTAAAGAACTATTAGTACACTTCTGCACTGTTTTATGCTTACCTTCGTTGTTAACAACTGATATAGTGCAATTTTTTGCATATTCTTTATGCTAGGTTTATTGTTACTAGCTGTTTTGGTGTGTTAAAGGATTATAATATAATCCCATGATGTAGAAGCATGTAAAAGCCATGACAATAAGGGCAGAAAGAAACTTCCATGATTGTCGCACTCCTAATGATGCTATTATGATAGTTAGATTCACAAACAAATTGCTTACTCAAAATAGACAAGAAGCATGTGATTGATTTAAAAACTCTACCCAACCCTTCAATATCCAAAAAGCAAAAAAAAAAAAAAAAAAAAAAGAGAAAAAACATTTACTTATAACACTGAATGTTTCCACGCTAAACTCAATTTTAGAATGAAACCACCAAGACTTCAAAAAATTGCAGGCTTTACAAAAACAAATGCATGACAGCTGAACAGAAACATACATTTTTAAAAGGAAACAAGATTCACAACAACACTGAGAGTCCTCTTAGAAAATTCCCATATTTCATAACCTTTAATTTTCATGTATGCCACATTTTACAACTCTAAACATGTTAAACAAATGTGACTATGCATAAAACAAACACAGTTCACCACATTTATTTTTCTCCATTAGTTCAACTTTCAAGAAAAATAAGTTTCCACGTTATAGCAACCAGAGATATTAAAGACTGGATGGTACATTCTTAAAATCAATAAGACTGTCTCCATAAGTATTTCTGTAAAAAATAAAGGATTGAGCATATATAACGTAAAACTAAACATATGCCATATTAAGAAACCAACATTACACAAGGCCATAATGTAAATATAGAACTATGAATTTCCACAATGTTATCAAATGTAACATATATGGAAATATAAAACAAAAAGGCCAAGCAAGGCCATAAAATGATGTCCATAAATTGGTATATTCTAAGTGAATTTTAACTAAAGAACATTTTTGCATATCGGGGCAGTTACAGATAGAATTCATAACACGAAAGAACGAACAATCCCAATATTCACTCCTTTCTAATAGAGAAACTGTATCTATGACTCAAATTGAAGTATTACTACAACACTACCTTATCCACAACCATAGCAAAAACATATCTAGCTTCACGAAGGAAAAGGAAGTAAGAAAGCTAAATGTACACCAAAAAGTAAAGAGCATGCTCAGTGCTATTTGACAATATATGTTTAATTTTTTAAGAACAAATATTATATTCCTCCAAAATATTGACCAACATATAAACTTACAACCAACTATAAAATCTCTAAGTCCAATCTCTACACACACAAATTCGTAAATATCCCTTCTCATAAATCATACTCCCTCCATCCCATTATACATTTCTCACTTTTTTCCATGTCTCACAATACTTTGACACTCCCAAAATGAAAAACCCTGCATAAACTTTATCCTCACAATATTCTCAATTTTACACAAAATATCATTATTTTGGGTCCTATATACACACAATCCAACTTATTTCCTTACTTTATATATAAAAATTTACGAAATTAAACCTCAAAGTTCTACTAATTCTTCCACTTTCTTAATTTTCTTATTGTGGGTAGGTTTCTCCAGCCCAAGACGAAGACTTCTAGTATCTAGCAAGCTTGATGATAGTTAGAAACCCAAAAGGGAACTTCCTTATTCAACCGAAAATTATGAGGCTATAATCATGATCACAATCTACTAACGAAGATTCTACACTAAAATAACTCAATTTTGATGAAACCACTAGGGCTTCCAAAAGCAATTCATCAGAAATTTGGGAAAGCAAATAAAATTCAACAACAATAAAAGAAGGAAAAGGAAAACCCACAACATATTGGCGTGCTGAATGTCAGACTTAATGGCCTCAAGAGACTCCTGGCAGGACGGAGCCTTTTCAAGCTTGTAGTAATCCATCGTCAAAATTGCTCAACGATTACACCCACCTTTCGCTCTTTCCGGCGTTTCTTCCTGCTTGCTTATGCTTTTTTCTGTATAATTCAAGAGAGAGAAAGAGAAGAAACAGGAAATTTTTGTTCAAAGCTCAGACTATGAAAGAGGCGGCGCCTTGAGCAGATAACAAAGCTTTGGGACTTTTTGATTGGCCTTTTAAAGCTTTCCAGAAGGACCAGAACACTGTAGAAGAAAGAGAGAGAGAGAGGAGAGAGAGAGGGGGAGAGAGAGAGAGAGAGTTACAGCAATGGAAAGAGAAGACCAATTCAATTTTGAAAAGCAATTGCAGAATCCTATACAAAATTTTTTAAGAGAGAAAGAAAATTGCAAAAGAATGAAGAACTATTTAAAAATACAAAAGAAAGTGAAGAAGAAAGAATAAAGAGCATAATTCATTAAATAATACTCTCCATTTCAAAATATATAATATAACATGTTAAATGAATGTAAACATATTTAAAAAATCATTGATTTCTAACCAAGGGCGCATGGCTTGGCCACCACTCACTCACTTAAGTGGGAGGCAGGTTGATTCCGGGAGCAATTGGAGTGGGAGATATAAGGAGATTTGGGTGATTGTTTGTAGGAGATAGAATAAAGTAAGAGGATATTTTTTAAATTTAAATGGTATTGTTAGTGTGTAGTTTATGGAGGATATTTTATTTTAGGAGTGTGAAGTTAATTGCGGGGAGGGAGGGAGTAATAATTTTAAGGGTAAATTTAAAATAAATATAATTAATTTATACTGAAAAATTTAAAACATGGTCTAATTTGTAAATGAAATTAAAAGTTAAAATAGGTAATAAATGAATGATATTTGGTCGTGCTTGGCTTGCTTGCAGTTAATGAGGTGTGATTTTTGGTGACTGACTACAATCCCCTGCCTTTGACTAAACAGAAGGAATCATTTGGTTCAAATTTATTTTTCTAGATACATCATTGTCTATTATGGTATCATAATTAATTAATTGGAAAAATGATAATTAATTAATTAGGGAAAAAAGTAAGTTGAATGGGTGTGAAATACTAATGAATTGGATTCTGTTACCTAAAAAAAAAAAGAATTGGATTCTGTATTGTCATGAGTTTATCTTTTAAAACACTCGACCGTTTTCATTAAAAAATGCATGATAAAATATATTTGAATTTTATGCTGCAATTAATATATACTCTCTCTATCCACTAAAAGTATGCTCACACTATTTTTTTAATAATTTATTTTGCTTCACCGTTCAACCATCACTTAATAACTTCACATGTTGTTGACTTTACACTCATAAACAACCACTTAACTCATAAATGGACCATACAATACCCTAAAATACTCTTATTTTATCTATTTTATTTACATTTTCTTTAAAGTTCGCCAAAACCAAACGAAGCATACTTTTCGTGGACGGAGGAGTATAAGACATTAGGTATCTTTAAAACTCTATTGAAAAATCAAAAGTGATATTCAATAATTTTGTAGTAAAATTAAATTGGAGATTGTTAGTTAGTGTGTTTGCAAAAAAATAAAAAAATCACTTTATAAATAATTTTTAAATATTTTCTTTGTTGAGAGATACACATTTTGTGCATCCCAAGGTGAAAATTGATTCTTTAGAATCTAAAAGCATATATTAATTGTTTCTCCAAAATCAATTATAAGTGTTTAATATAGTAGTTGAAAATGCTTGAGAAGTGATTTATTTTTATAAAAAAATGATTCTACTTTTAGAGTGGAGTTTGCAAATAGACGTACATTGTCTATTTTAATTTATTTTACATTAAATTATATTCTATATAAAGTATTTATTTTATATATTATAGGACACACAAAGTTTCATATATAAATATTTTTTATCATATTTTATTTTTAAATTTATACGGTCAAATTACATATAAATTTTTGTATAATTAATATGTGTGTATTAATATAAAATGACATATATTTCGAATAAGAGGATATTATATTTGAAGGGACACAACAAGCATTTTCAAGAAGAAAGAACACGCTTTTACTAATTCTTGAAAAAAACAAAAACAGGGATTTTATATTTATTACACTATTTATACCGCATTAATTGGTGTCACAACTTGCGTTTATAAGATGAAATTTCATTAAATATATGGATTACATTTCATTTTAAATTTTATATAGTATAATCTTGCATAAATTTTTGTCCTATTAATTGAAGATACACAACCAGCATTTTTAAGAGGAAAAACAAGCTATTACTAATTTTTGAAAAAACAAAAGTAGAGATTTTATATTTTATTACACTGGTTATATCCCATTAATAGGTGTTAACAACTTGCTTTTGACGAAAAACTTGCTTATTTTTTTATAAATTATAAATATAAATATAAATATAAATCAATTTGCAATTACAGTTTACTGTCTACACATGCATTTCATGTTCTACTAATTGAATTTAAACAATTTTTTGTGTGTGACAGTGTCGTATGAGACAAATTTAAATTGAGTGTATTTTTATTTGTTATTCATTAATCTGTATTAATTCATTTTTTTATTTAATTAATTAATTTTAATTGTTTCACATGAGATGATTTCACAAAGAATATCTCATGAATTTAAAATTTATATTTTGAAGTATTCTCTCGTGATATGGTTAAACTTATCAATTAATTCAACTGAAAAATAAATAAAACTTAATCGATATATAAATAAAAATTACTGCAATTTATTTAGATTTGTATTGCATAATAATTTATCTTATTTTTATCTCATAGAAAAAGTTTGATCATCAAGGACAATTCCTGCTTTTTTAATCATAGCAAATAAAATCCCAAAACTCCATAAATTTGTTTATAATAATAAGTCATCAACTCATAATTGCTGTTGTTTCTTATTTTATTTTTCTTCATGGTGGTATCATTTTTTAGGGGAATCTTATCATTACATTTAATAAAAATAATAATAACAAATAAGACTATCCGTAATTATAAATTTAAACTTTCGTATTATTGACTTGCTATATAAAGTAGATAGTTGATTTTTTCTTAACTAATGACGAGTGGTTAGAATAATCTAATATTTAATATAATTATTTTTGCTTTTTTCTTATCTAAATCCTAATCAACTACTCTTTTTCTTATATAAATCCTAATTAACTACTCCTCCATCCCAATTTTAATTGGTAAAATAGAAATGACAAAAATAAAGTGTTGTTTATTATTAAAATATATAAAGTGAAGGGTAAATGAGTTTTTACAACTTTATTGAAAAGAGTTATTTTAAAGTCAACTTTATTAAAAGAATTTATTGAGTGACGTTGAGGTGCAAATAAGAGTTGTTTGCAATGGTTTAATTTAAGACGGTAGTGTTGTTTTTTTCGCTATTTTGGGTATAAGAAAACAAAAATAAGACATCAATTTTTGGATTTTGAGTAATAAAAAATAGGACAGAGGAATTACTAATCTTAGAATTTTGCTATTTCTCTCCACATAAAATTATTTCTTTAACATTCAAGTAGTTTTATGTGGATAATTAATTCATTAATTCCCTTCCTATATTAAGAATTAAGAGAAACGCAAAATATTATGATAGGACATAAAGAACTAATTTAGTATAATCTTAGAGTTTTTTTTTTTTTTCCAAGGGAGCACCAAAAGTAAATTAAATATGCCTTTTTTAAATTTGTAATTCTAATCAATTCCACCTTTCCAACTTTAGGGCCCATAATCTTCCAATTATCAGTGGGAATTTTGTTTAATCGAAAGTCGCAACACATGAACATCATTATATTTAAATATAAATTGAAAATTTTAACTATAAAAAATGCATTTAAAAAAAAAAAAACAGAGAAGAATAATACATTCACGAGCAAATGAGCAAATAAAATAAATGAATATTCAAATTTAAAAATTTTGGACGTTTCTTTGTGAATCTTTCATGATTTTTTTCATTATCAAGACAAAATATTTACAATCCTCTTTTATTGTTAACTTTCTAGACGTCAACATAGAACTAACCATGAAAACATGCTTTGAAAGGTACCATCAAATATTAAATTATATTATAAAATCTCGATTTCAGTAAAATAATTTATTATTATTTTCAAATTTACCATCGCCAACTTTCATAGTCCCATTAGAGAAATGAGTGAGCTAATTGAAAATTTTATTTATTTATGAATTCCCATTATGCAACCTTATATATATTTGATTAGCTTGCAAAATTCCCACATGTATAAGGAGATAATCATTGAGTTGGCGCAACATCTTCCCTTAATCATATGAGTATAACATAAGTATTTCCTTGAAATCTCTAATATTGAGAATAAAAAAATCAAATATTTCTTTCACCATTATAAAAAAATAGGTAATAACTTGTGGGATGTAAATTATATTATGAATTTATTCGATTCTCATAAATTAATATTAAGACTTGCATATACTATGTGAGACTTGTGGACCAAGAATATGACATCTGATCTAGAAGCAAGCTAATTAAACCAGTCAGCTAATTGCTTTAATTAATTATGAGAATTATACAAGGAAGCAAAAGAAATGCACAACTTCCCTTGAAAAGTCAACCTTTCCCCACCTTTGACTCTCTCACGGTGACTTGTGCACTTGCAAGAACATAAATTTAAAAACAAAAATCAACATATTCTAGATTATGATCATCATTAATCCAATCTTAAATTAACTCCTCATCGACTTCAAGCTTACGTTTGGAAGCGGCGGCGGTGGTGATAGCGCGGCGGACACACGATTCTCCTCCCTCGCCACCGTTCTCCTCATTTTGACCACCCAGTTGAACCCTTCGACGATGTTATCGTACAACCCTAGTGCAATATACACCCCAATTCCTCCAACTATCCCATTCGATATGGAATAAGTTAAAGGCATTAAAATCATAGTGACAAAAGCAGGCACACCCTCCTTAACATTGTTCCAATCTATATCTTTCACCACCTTCATCATCAATACACCCACCATCACTAGCGATGGGCCCACTGCCCACGGTGGCACACTTGTTAACATAGGGGTGAAAAATATAGATAATCCAAAGTATATCCCGATGATCACGGCCGTTAATCCCGTCCTACCTCCTTCTCTAATCCCAGCCGTTGATTCGACATACGTGGCGATTGGAGAGACCCGAGAGCGGACCCCACAACGGTTGCACCCGCGTCCACCATGTAGGCTATATATTCCCCTTCGAACACCCCCTCTTCGTTAACAAGCCCCCAACCTCTGCCAACGTGTACAACGTGCATGTGATGGCTAGTACGTCGGCGATACAACAGTGTTGCTAAAGCCACCCACACTTGGCTCTTGTTGAAATCGTTGAAGCTGATGGCTAAAAATGTGGACTCTATTTTGTGGAAATCTACTATTTTTTGAAATAATTGTAGTTTGAGTCTCCTAATTGGGTGTAAGGGAAAATTGTGACACTAGTACCCCTAATCCATGAAATTAATGTCACAAAAACCATGCCATATATCATGCTACCCTTGATATTTTTCATTAGCCCATAACACATTATCAAAAAGCCCACCAACCCTAGCCAAAATGTTGGGCTTTGCATCTTTCCTCCAATGCACTCACCACTAATTGGATTTATGTTTTTACAAGCAGCAAGTGTGACTAGGGTTGAGGTATCCGGGCCAATCAGGCCCACGCCTTCGTGGGCCTGTAGGCCCACGGAGGCAATAAATAGCCCAATGCCAGCTGCACAAGCCAGCCGCACTGAGCTTGGAATGAGCTGGGCCAACTTGGCCCGAAGCCCGAGAAGAGCAATTGCAAGAAAAGCGCAACCTTCGACTAGGACGATAGCCATAGCAGTCTTGTATGAAACGGGCCCAGAACCGTGGAAGCCCACCAAGTTGTATGCTAGATAAGCATTTGCACCCATGCCTGGGGCCAGGCCCAATGGGAGGTTAGCAAAAAGGCCCATTGCAAATGATCCAATCATGGATGATAAAGAAGTGGCCACAATGAGGTCACTCTTGAGTTTGGACATGCATTTTTCGTAACCTTCGTTAGGGTTTCGATCGGAGGCGGAGCACGTCCCACCGGAATCCGCCAGGATGGTGGCGTTGACGGAGATAATGTAGGCCATGGTGAGGAAGGTGGCGGTGGCGGCACGTAGTTCTTTAGTGAAGGAGGTTTTTCTAGCTTCTAGCTTGAAGAATCTACCAACTTTGCTCTTTGAAATTGCTTCATCTAACCCTCTTTGCATTGTTTTCCAATCTCTCCCCATGGTGTGTGTGTGAGAGAGAGAGTGAGAAGAATTAGCTCGTGTTGATTGTGTGACAAAATGTATTACTACGACATATATAGATGGACAACTTTTTGGGATGTCAATTTGTGTAGATGAATCTTGGATAAAGATGTATATAGAGGAGTAATTGGCAGACTATGGAGCTAGCAAGTGGCAAGGGCATTAAAAAAACAAAAAGTAGAAAAACAATCATGTCTTTTGAGGAAATTTTTATTTGATTATAAAGTAGGGAGGTATAATTAGGGCACCTTCTAAAATTTATTTAACTAATCACTAATGAGATAACTTTTTGGACTTTAACATCTTCATCAACCTTTAGGCTTTAAGGTAATGCTTAGGTTTAGGTTTCCCACTCATAGACTTTTTAATGTGTGTCCATCACTACTTCAATTTCGGAGAAAGGAAAAATATGTGTACGTAAGATTGATTAATTAAATTCTTGTATATATGATACAAATGAGGTATGAGAACGATTCAAATTGTCATTTTTCAGTGAAAACAATCGATATTATTAAAAATATATTTAAATTACACGGTACACCTGTTGCTTGTATACAAAACTTTCTCTTTTCACCCCCACAAATCCAAACCCAAAAAAAAATAAAAAATAAAAAAATTCATTACCTAAGTCCGAGCTTAATTTGTTGTGGTTTGCATGTACTTTAAAAACTGAATTGTGGCAAGAAGGACCCCAATTTGAGGAAAAAAATATTAATTTGAAAAACGTCCTTTAAAACTGGACCTGAATTGAGAAGTACTCTTTAAGATTTGCTATATATGTTTTATTGCCAAACGCACTTGAAAATGTAGTGTTGAAATGAAATTGCATGTGTTGACTAAAAGACCACTTTGTCCCCATTTTAGAGGACTGGCTTAAGAAATTTGAATCCAATTAAATCTTTGAATTTTGATCAGTAAAATAGACAGCTAGATGATGAATATACATATTCATATTCAATGCACACAATATCCACTATTTGCAATTTATTCTTCTACATAATCATACATGTCTGCTATCATGATTCGTACTTCTCGAAAATTCCGTGTTTTCTTTTGCATCTTTTTTATTCATTAATTTTCTTTTCTACGTCGTTAATTAGTTTAATTCGAACAAAAAAAAAAAAGACAGGGAAAATAAATTCTATACTTTGTATTAAGAACTAATTTAATGAATCGAATGTAATTTTAAAGTAAATTAAAACATCCAAACAAATGTGTTGTTTCAAATTAAATATGTTGACTCAATTGAAATATATGTTAGCGTACGTACGTAGCCAATGTTTTTTCGAAACTCTCGTCATTTTTAGAATTTTCATTATTAGGTCAAGTCTTCTTATGTTAATGATCTTCTCGATATCTCTGTTTCGATTGCTAATATATATATATATATATATATATATATATATATATATATATATATATATGGAATAAGAAAAATATTTGAGGAAGTATTTACAATGTAAGATAATGTTGTATTAGACGAGTTGCAAGGCATACACAAATTAAATATATTTTATTCCCTAATTAATGCTTGAATTTGTTTAGTGGTTACTAATTGTATTGAATAAGATAATATATATAGTAGTTTCGAATTTCAGGCCAATGTGGAGTATACAATATCTCATCCATTTAATTAAAAAAAAACAAGTAATTTGTAAAAACATACACAACGAATAATAAAAGAAAATTGAATAACTTGCAATTTGAAAGGAAAGTATTACAAACAAGCAAAAGTATCACTTTTCTTCATTAGTTTACATTAGTCATAACCTAACCTCCAATATCCACCCAAATCTCAACGTTTAGGTAATGTTTTAAAAAATACAGATATTTTATAATTTATAAAATATAATAAATATATTTTTATATATAACTATATGATGTTTATAATAGAACTCTTGGTATCTTCCTTTCAAAAAAAAAAAAAAACTCTTGGTATCTTTGTTTCAGGTTTTAGGGGAATTGAAAAAATTCTAATTGAGAAATCTTGAATGGTAAAAATGTGAATTTAAGTAATTTTGTATATGTTTGGTTGATAGAATATACTCCCTCCGTCTCATACTCAACGATATATTTACTATTTGCACGGTTATTAATGTATGAATTATTTATTAGTATTAAATGAAATAAAGTAAAGGTATAATAGCCCATTTTACTTTATTGCGAAAAATAAATTTTGGTTAGTATAGATAAAGTAATGATATTGTGTGTAATTTTTAGATGTTTGAATGGTATATATAAAAATGGTTAAGTTGTTTTATTTCCTTTTAAGGAAATGTATCGTTGAGTTTGTGGCGAATCTTTTTGGCAAATGTATCATCGTATGTGACGGATGGAGTAGGAGGGTAGAATTGAGAAAAATTATTATATTGGAAAAAATTAGTGTGTGTGATATTGAGAAAAAGAAAAGTACAAGAGAGAATACCAGAGTATTGATGAGTATTATAGATCTACAAATAAACATGCATTGTATAAAATCTTGTATATTGTAAGCTTGAAATATGTTCATGTGTACAATATTTTTAGTAACATGTATCATCACATACAACTATAATAAAATGAGTGTATTGAACAAATATCTATATGTAAATAACCGCACCCTTTTCTATTATCCTACCCACTAATTTAATTTACATATTTTTATTTAATTAAGAAATTCACGTTGCAAAAATTGCAACCATTTGTGACAAATATTAAACAGTGAACAACGCATAAAATTAAATATTTTTAAACAGAAAACTTTATATGCTAAATTGTGACACTTCGTATACTAAATAGTGATACTTAAACGAGACATGTGAACTCAAATTCACAGGAGACCTACTCGAAGTACACTTAATCTAACATTGCACCCTCACATTCTCAAAATTATCAAGTACGAGTTGGTCTTGTGTGAACCACCTTTATTGTGAAATTGGTTTGCAATTAGTATCTTATTCTAGTAAAATAAATTATACTACTCCCTCTGTCCCTCTCATACTTGCACACACTTTTTGGCACACTTTTTAAGAAATCTTTCTTTATTAATAAAATAAGTCTTCCAGTGCGAGGGCATTTTCGGTCTTTGAGGCCATTAGTAATAAAGGTAATTAATGAATTAACCATTCCCTCCAAATACGTACACGGAATTAGCAAAAAAAAAAAAAACCTGAATTAAATTAATTGTACAATCGTAGATAAAATAAAAAATACCTGTGCATGAAAATAAAACATGAATTAAATTAATTTTACACTATGGATGAAATAAAAATACACTGTGCATGAAAATAAAATTGAACTGTACACTAAAATTACTAAAAGCAGTGGTAAATAAAAATCCATCAGTTACAATAGACTAAATGCAGTTTCCCTCCAAAATGTACTCTAATTTCCCCATCAACTTTTTAGTCAAATCGTTTGAAATTTCCCTCTAATTAAACACCAATTCCAAATTCACAAAATTCCCTCCCAGCTTAAAACACAAAATAAAACCCCATCATTTATTCATAAATTTACAAAACAAAACGAGAATTTAAGGCGCTCTTAAATTCAAATGACAAGATCAAGCTTTGATCTAATGCATGCAAAAAGCATAATCATTGACAAGAAGATAATGCGAACCACACATAAGCATGATCAAGAGTTTGGGCAGTTGCAAGCTCTGATGGATTTGATATCGACTGTGTGCCAACCTCCAAACTCTCCGCACACAAATATAAATGACTTAGGTTGGTTTCGGGCTATTCAATCACTACAAGTTGACCTTTGCAAGCTACAATGTGGATGATTTGGTCAAAATGTGTTGCGGTCATTTCAAAAATGGCGGCCATCACACTAAATAATGTGTTCTTGAGTTTACAAGGGTGTTTGATTGAAATCATGAAGAGTAAAGGACACAACAAATACAAAGTGTCACATATGGGAAAAGGAAGACTTATCCGAGGAAGATCGATTGCGATGTGTTTACAAGTGGATGAAGAATTGGTTAGGGAATGCATACTGATATCTTATTGAACAAGGGGAAGTTGAATCGACCACATATGATATTGGTGGTTTAATGGCGATTTAGGATATTAAGAATGCGGTTTAAGGGAAGTTACAGTTTCACCTTTTTGTGTTCTGACTTAAACATGGAATCACAAAATCTTTTTGATTGTAGTTGTTTAGGTTGTAAACATTCACTTTTTTGTGCAATGAAAAACTTTTTGCATATGTGTTTATACCCTCGTAAAATACTCATCATTGGGTGACAAATGATTTAAGCCTCCTACATGCATGTGATTGCATAAAAACATGCCTCCTACATGCATGTGATGGCATTAAATCATGAATACAATTCAATCACCAACAATAAATCATCGGGTAAACATGCGAATCGGTGAAGTATTCACCAAATTAGGTAAGCATGCTATCATCGGAGTAAACATGCTAAATCACCAACAAGCCACTCGCATAATCACCCTCGAAATTACATGCCAAATCATCGATTAAACATGCTAAATCACCAACAACGTATTCCCACTCACATAATCACCCTCGGAAATTACATGCCAAATCATCGGGTAAACATGCTAAATCACCAACAATGACCCACTCACATAATCACCCCTCGAAATTACATGCCCAATCATCGCGGGTAAACATCATGTCAATAACCGACAAACCAACATCGATCGGTAATCACCATATTCACCAACATCGATTACAATAAACCAACAATCATTCCCATCGGTGAAATTCAACCCACATAATCACCAACATCAGGTGAAATAAACCAACAATCATGCCCAAATATGCATCATTTCACCAAAAAAATATATACGGCCAACATGCATCGAGTGAATAAAAAGAGAATATTTGACTAACCTTTTTTAATAGGCATTTAGGTGATGGAATCCACACACAATAACGTTCAACAGCGTATTGTCGAAGTTCGAGGGCACTTTGGACCACAATTATATCCAAAAATAGTCAATAATCATCATCGATAGGAACCACTTCATCCCGATTGAATCGGGGACCTCGGTATCAACATACCCCGAATATATTAGGCACTTTACAACTGGATCGGCCACCATCGAGTTGAGATCGACCGATTCATTTATAGAATCGGGATCGGCCACTAAAGCGGGATCGGCGACCCAGCGGAATCGGGATCGACCTCTGCGGGATCGACCACCAACAGAATCGGTATCGGCCACTACACAAGATCGACCACCATCGAATCGGGCATGGCTTTGAGTGAAGATTCGAGATTGACCCAGGTCGAGGAATCGAGAATCGTCATTCATAGAATCGGAATAAGAATCACCACAATCAAATCGGAGATGGAGATCGGCCATTAAACCGTAAAGCGATTGATGGTGGCAAGAGAATTTTTGAAGGTGGATCTAGGGTTTCTTGGGGGAAGAGAGCGGGAACATTCGAGAGAGTGAATGAGAGAGGCGAGTGAATCGGGACAAGATAATTGATGAGGGGGATTAGGGTTAGTTTGGGTTGGGGGTTTAATTAGTGTTAAGTGAGTTGGAGTGGGTTTAATTAGTGTTAAGTGGGTTTATGTGTAAGAATAATGTAGTGGCATTTTTGAAATAAAGTAGAATAAGTGAGGGTTTTAATATTTTGAGTTTTTGCTATTTTTGGTGTGTGCAAATATGTATGGGACGTCACTAAAAGGAAAGTGTGCAAGTTTGTATGGGACGGAGGAGTATTATTTAATGAAACAATTAATATCTTTCAACTAATATTTTTTAATGAAATATATAATATCATTCAAAAATTAATATTTTACAATAAAAATAACTAATATCCTTAAATAAAATAACTAATACAATTCAAATAAATTTTACTGTAAAATTTGTTCCAATATAACTTGCCTATCATATATCAATAAATGCATTAGTTAAGTATGACAATCTAATTAGATGTTGAAATTAATAAAACTCAAAGATGCATCGGATGGTTCAAAAACTTTTAATAAACCCTCGTTACTTGTAAAGATTCTATCATAATAGTACCTACTTTCTATTGAAAATTAAGTTTAATTGATTTCACTCTTCACTACACTACTTTTTAATGCATGCGCAAAAATTATTTTATTTTTATAATTATTTCCGATAAAGCGCTTCAATGGGTTCTTCTTTCTAGATACTGCCATGGGCCTCAATATTAATATCAATTTATTCGAACACATCCATTATATATAAATATATATGCAGTATGAGTTAAATTAATGTGGAAAATGGAATGTGTGATAGAAATAGAACGTTGGGGTTTTATATTTTGCATTACAAAATTCTTTTGTTAATTGGATGAAATGTTAACGGTAGGAAAATGATTTAATGAAGATGTGGCTTTTATATATATATATATATATATATATATATATATATATATATATATATAAATATAATCAATAATTATATAATTTGCTGGAATTTTGAAAAAAAAACCACAAAAGTTAAATGATCGACAATTTGAATTATTATTAATTTTTTATCGGTAAATGTTACTCCTCCATCCCATACTCGTTGTGACATTTGCCAAAAAGGTCTCGTCCCGTACTCGTTGCATCATTTCCTTAAATGGTAATAAAACAATTTTTTCACTTTTATCTATTCCCTTCAAACACTACAATATTACACTATATGCCACTACTTTTTCCACACTAACACAATTTAATATTATTAAACAACTCACTTATTAAAGTTGAAAAGACTACACTGCCCCCATAAAAAAATAACTTATATTATTAAACAACTCTTACATTAAAACTTGTGTCAAACAAGAAATGTCACAATGAGTATGGGACGAAGGGAGTAGTTTTTTTAGTTGTTAGTAGTTAGTTCACCCACCACTCAAACACTCCAAGAATTTATCCAAGCCACCTTATAACTCCATAATTCGTTCCCAAAGGGAATCGAACCCGGTCTCTCACTAAAGTGAGGAACCCGATGGTCGAGTGGTCTAAGCCACCGATTCGGCAACCGAATTTTAATGCGAGAATTCATCGATCTCTTTGCTAAGATTTTGTGGGCTTAATTTTCTATCTCATTAATTTTTTTTAGGAGGAGACTCATCGAGTAAATAATGTCAGTCTATTTGCTAAGATGGTGTGGATTGAAATATTTGCATCATCCTTTTAAGGAGGAGGTACGTTGATTGAATAATATATTATGAGCGAAATTATTTTCATTGAGGAGAGAGATCGCCCTCCCTCACCCCTGTGAATTATATCAGCGAGATTTGATTTTAAACTTTTGTTATGATACCATGAACATATTTAATTACATGTAAAAAATCAAATTTATTAAAAGATATGAAATTAAATCATTTGTATATATAATTAATTATCCTAAACAATTCCCAAAGCAAAGGTACAAATCTACCTAATCACGTCCACAAAGTGTAAGTGTTGAAAACTTTGGAATAAAACGTGAGTTTAATTCATAGTGATGCAAAAGGAAATGGAAGACAATTAAAGTAAGAAAAATGCTATTTTTATTATTTAATTTCTATTGTGGGCATAGGTACAAAGTTACGAAGAAATTTTAGCAAAAACAAAAACAATAAAATAAAATATAGTCAGAACTTTCCTCCAAACCAATGGGAAAACAGCTCTGAATTTATTAGTACGCACATATAGGACACTAATGCTTGTTAATCAACTGCGATATATATTTCGTTTACGCGGTAAGTTTATTATTTTTAATTTCATTGATCAATTTTTGATATTTTAAATGTTATTTTTTTGCTTTTTTTTTTTTAAAGTTGTAGTTGATTTTTAAACTTAAGTATTATAATAAATTATGTTTTTATACTAAATATGAATAATATAGTAAAAATATTACTTCCTCTGTAAATCGGTTTTACGATTGACTTTTTAACGATTTTTGTGTGAGAATTATTTCATAGTAATATGTGTACAAAAATTATTTTATATGAATGGTATGCTAGTTAATAAGGTTAACTAGTATACCATTTATATAAAACAACTTTTGTACACATATTACTATGAAATAATTGTTACACAAAACCGTTGAAAAAGTAATCATGAAAACCGATCTGGGACGGAGGTAGTAATTTATTGTTGATACACTGAAAAATAATATGATATTACTTATCTCGATCCTTGATATTTCGACGAGATTTTTAATACTCTTGAACAAATATTTAATACTTTAAATTTTACAAAAATATTAACACAATAATCTTATTGTGTATATGAAAAAATATAAGACCAACTCATAGATATTAACTTCTCATATCTCTATTTTGACATACAAATTTTTAATTAAGCAAATCACTTTGTAAATTAAAAAGTACTATTATTGTTATGTGCAAACTAACATTTTTATTACATTGTATATTAAACAATATTATCGAATCCATCGTAAAACTTGCATGAACTAAATTCATAAAAATAAAATTATCCGTATTAAATTCATAAAAATAAAATTATCCGTATTAAATTCATAAAAATAAATTCATTTAGGTTTTTTTCACATACATTTTAATTATGCTTCGATTTTTGAAACAGAAAATTTATTATCTGGCTAGACTATTAGTTTTTATAAAAGCATGTTAGACTTGGAAATCACCTCGGAAGCATTTCAAGTAGAGGTGGGAAAAATAAAAATAAAATAAAAAATATTAGTATCAAATCAAAAATATTGAAATAGTGTGTCTATTGTCAACCAAGTTTCACAGTGAAACTTGATTCATATAAAAAAATATTGATCAATTTACTTTTCAATTATCCAAAGTAACATCTTTTAGTAATATAGGTAATATTCTTCCGTTATAATGACCGATACTCTTTAATAATATATGTAATACTCTTCTTGATTATCACGACCGAAATATTTTAGTAATATAAATAATATTGTTCATTTATTACAACTAATACCATTTAATAAATGATCAAGTTTTACTTTGAACCCTTATTCACATTAGAGTTTGCCATATTGAAAATATCAATTTTTAGATATACCGAGATTTTGGATTCAGTTTAAAAGTTTTTGGTACAGCAACAATAAGGACATTTAAAATTTCATATATTTCAATATATAATGAAATACACTCCGTCAAAAATATATATATAATAAAATACACCAAAAATACTCCATCAAAAATATATATTTTTACTACTCAATTGTCATAAACCACATAGTCAATCTGCTGCCAAAATCTCAGTTATCAAATCAAAATCAACTCAAATTTATATATCATTTGGCAGATGAAGGTTTGCTCTTTTTACCCCCTTTCTTTCTGGCGCCACTACAGTCGGGTGCTTCCTCCTCTTCTGCTTTTGTTGAGCCTCTAAGATAGCCAGCTAAAATTGTACGTACGACCGGAAAATAAATGTCAATACGGTATACTTGCGTATAATTCTTGAATTCAATAACCAAAAACAATGTATTATGTGCACCTTGTACACCGTGCACCACTAATATAAATTACTTTGAATGTTAACATTGGATAACCCTTCATAAGAGAGGTGTAACCCATGTTTACATTTTGAGTTAATTTACTAAAGTTATCAATCCGACCCGGGTTTATGACCCGTTTGACTCTCTTATCCCATGATTTCTAACTCACCTTCCCCTTGAGTTAATTTTTAACACTCCCTTATCACCCCCACTATGGTTATCTAAGGTTAACCATTACACATGAAGTAAACACTACCTTACTGAATAGTGTGCAGTGCACAAGGTGTACATAATACCTTCTCGTAACCAAAAGGTATAAATATTACCTCATCGAGTATTGGCTTAAGTTCCTTGTACCTATCTTTTGCAAGATCAAATCCATCTTTACGGAGTTCCTATATTTCAAAAACATCAGAAATGAAAAGATAGACTTGAGGATAATAGGGAGAGCAAAAGGCTATCAAAAGAAGCAGCAAGTATTGACAAGATTATATATTTCTTTGAAATGATTAACTGGTTTGTTTTCGAAGAGTGAATACAAATACCATTTTATGTAATTAAGTTAATGTAGCTATGTAGTTTGGCGTATTTGTATGTAGTGCTGTTATTCGAGTCAAGCTGAGTCGAGTACTTAAAGTTCGAACTCAATTTGAGCATTTTCTCGAGTTGAGCTCGATTACATAAACAAGCTTAAAATCGAGTTCGACTACGCAAACAAGCCTAACAAATTAGAGCTAGCCTTGGGATCATTTCTAATACTAGTTTGATTGCCAGAGAACCTTCAACTGTTTTATTTAGTAAAAACAAAATAAAGTAACTTGACGGCATGTGGAGAACCCAACTAAAACAAACTATATAAATTCGAACAGAAAACTGACCTTTCCAGTGTGTTGTGTATGTTCATATGCAGCCATTTGCCAGTACATATTTGTACGTTTGTAGAAGTCCTTTAGAGATTCTCCAGGCTTTGTAGATAAATATGGGGAACAGAGAGAGTGTCAGAGGAAATGAAGACTAGGTATCATCAATTTAATTTGGCATAATGCACTAAAAGGCCCCTGAACTATTTTTGTTTTAAAAGCCTGTAATCTATATAATTTTTGTTTCACGAGGCCCCTGGTAATGGAACTCGCGAATTTTGCTGAGTTAGTTTAATGTTTTCCACTAAAATATGAAGAATCAACCAATTTCAATGCTATTATATTCAGATGGCATTTAAGATCAAATTCCAACAAAAAATTCGTCTATAACGGACTGCCAACAAAGGACCTTATGAAACAAGAATAACGTACTTTGGGTTTTTCTAAACAAAAAATAGATAAGGGGTCTTACGAAACAAGAATTGTATAGTTTAAGGATTTTTAAAACAAAAATTAGTACAGGGGTATTTTGAAACAAAATTTGATAGTTCAGGAGCCTTTTAATGCATTATGTCATTTAATTTTGTACAAGTTGCAGAGCACAGCGTACCATCGGTGTTCTCTGTGAATCAGAAAGACCAAGGCTAGCTCTAATTTGTTCAATCCTGGCCTTTTTTTCCTTCCTTCGAAGATTTTTCCTCCCTTTATTATAGCTACAGCATCTCCCATTTGAAGTGATGTAGAAGCACTACGTGTAGCCTTCCCAGGGAAAAAAAAATTAGTTTTAAATATTTGATCTCAGTAAATAGCAATACTTTTTCTTTTTTTCTTTTTAAGAATTTTATTGACAAGAGAAACACCTCCATGTCTTCATCTTCATCACCAGACCTGTCACCGTCATCTTCACTGTCAGAGTCTCCATCTTCATCTTCGTCTTCATCATCATCATCTTCACTTTCATCGTCTTCATCTTCGTTGTCTGATGCTTCAATCCATTCTGATTCAGATGCCTGTACAAAATAAGAAATAAAAAATTGACACATAATTCAGATAACAAATTCATAGGCTAACATAGTTATAACAATTGAAATTCCTACAAATAGTATGATTTCATTCACATCATTATTTTCAACTAGGCATCAAAAGTACATTACACACTACAGTTGGACGTAAAGTTGTGCTAAAATTCATAACAATGATGAAAAACCACATAAAAAAGGGAAAAAAATAGTTTTAGTCCAGTCAACTTTCACAAATTGACAAATAGTCCCATAACTTATAGGTTAGCTAATATGACAAAAACCAAAATAAGGATAACTTATCGGACTTAAAAAGACTACTTTCCCGATAGAAAATTACAAAAGTATAATAACTCCTTATGTAATGCAAGAGAAAGATATACAAACCGGAATGATGCACTTCCATGCATCCAGTTTATTAAGGTTAAGTGCATATAGATCATCGAGTGTAATCTCTCTATCGTTAATTTCCATCATGCCTCCATAAATATATAATGTATCTTTTCCAACAACCACGCAAGAATTGATCCGTCCACAAGGCTTCACTATCTGCAAATTAGATTGAAATAAATTCACACCTAATGCATAAACAACGAACTAAAGGCAAATGATGCAATAAAATAGAAACCAAATTTTATAATGAGAAACCTCCGGTAAAGCGGAATTTTGCACCGCAACGCTCTTGCTAGATCCAGAACCATCCACTCTATCAGTAATAGATACACTTTTATGCAGATTAGCAGACATTTTATTAATGTCACTGTCCACATCATCGTTATCTGATTCTTCATCTTCATCAGATAGAATATTTTCCCTTTCTGTGGGTCCCGTTTTGTTTTCGAGATCAATATCATTGACCTTCCCATCTGACTTTTTTAACTGCAATATCATGAAATAGGAAACATGGAAAGTCAATCATCACATACTTCAAAACTAATGAAAGAAGAAAAAGCGTTGTGCGTTTATAGCTATGAATATTATTCATATAAAATAGGCATAATACCTCAAAAGGTCTCTAAACCATCAATTTTTGTGTCAATAGGTCCCTAAATTATTTTTTGTTATAAGAAGCCTTTCAAGAGTTAAGTATCAAAATTTTATTTCGCAAACTCCTTGAGACGAAAATTGACAGAATTTTTCAATTCACCTTAATGGTCCTGTTAAATAATGTAGATGTCACCTTTATTTAATTTTAGTTATATACAAAAGTATTTTTGCTAGTCATTTTAGGTACTCATCACCTAAAGTATTGGGGTTTAAACGACTTGCACAAAATACATTTGGATGTTAACAAAATTAACGTACATATTGTTTAACGGGACCATTAAGATAAATCGCTAATTCAATCGATTTTCATCTTGAGGGAGCTTATGAAAAAAATTCAATACTTCAAGGGCTTTTTAAATTTACTGAAACAAAAATTGATAGTTTATGGATCTATTGATGCACTATGCCTATAAAATATTAAGATCGTAAAGGTTGCAACATATGTTTATGATGCCATAGATGCACTTATTTAGGTCATCAAAACGGATAGCTGACCAGCGTACCTTGTTTTTGTTGCCTTCTCCTTTCGTAGCTCCAATGGATACCTTTTTCAAACATAAGAATGAATAATCCTCATGATTTAGCATGATAACTCCTTAGCAGAGTAAAAGATAATGAAAGATAAAAGAAAAGGAAGAATAATTCAATCTCCATTGATCTCCTAACCGTATTTATAAGTGATCCCTAATTTTTTGCTAATAGTTAATCTTTTTAAATCATTGTAATGACAATCATTTCTAAACTTGCCTCAATGTCACTAATCCGATATACCAAGTTTCTCCCCAAGATTCCGAACAAAAACAACGATACAAATCTATATCTAGAACAGACCATCACCATCTTACTGACACGAAACTGCACACTTCAGATATTATGATAGTATTTATTATAGAGCAATTTAACAAAATAAAAACAAACTAAGGCTGCAGAAAGATAGACGTTACCAGCGATGATTATCTAGTTGAAACCCATAGATTTCATTCAAGAATAGGCTCATCATTAAGTCACCTGTGCATAAACTTGGGTCAGAAGTTTGGCTAAAAGGTGGAAGAAGTAATATATAAGATGACAAAAATACATAATAAAGTTGTCATGGAGTATCATTTAGTTAATCTTAAAGATATAACATTACTTCTCATTTAGTCCAGTCTATCGCAGCATCTTACATGCAGCAAATTTTGTTTTTGAATCTAAAAAGCATGCATGAATTTAGGGCCTGATTGGTAGGGGTTATTGCCCATATAAAGGTGTATTTCCCCTTTATCAAACGCTTGGTACTCCATACAGTTCTTATGTCTGGCCCGGCTTAATCTGTTGACCCAATACTCTTATCTGCTCAAATCCTTACTAAATAATATCGACCTCCCCACCACCACAATTTTAATATGATTAGTAAAGAAAACAACATGCCCCTCTTCTTCCTCTCCCCTCTACGCTCTTTTACACAAGGAATGGGGTGGCACAGTTGAACCGCCGCTGCTGTCGCGCCTCCCCATCTCGCTTAAATACTCTCATACTAAAGAATGTTTTAAAATCAGAAGGCATAGATTTCATTCTTTCATATTCAAGAATTTTTAAATCACATTTGGGATTTGAATTCTGGAGTTCTTCAGATTGGAATTTTGATTTGTAATTTCTTCAGATTGGAATTCTGGGTTCTTCACATGGATTTTATTTCTTCAGGTACATGCTACTTTAATTTGTTCAATCGCATTAAAATGTGCAAATACTTGAATTGCAATCTGGGTTCGTTGAATTCTGGTTTGATTTGCAGCAATGGTGGTTGATTTTAGGATGGGCATATTAGAGAGGGCAAATGTGGCTAGAAATTGGGTCGGAATCAGGGAGAAGGACAAATTAGACTTTCCACACTTTCACTATTTTTTTATATTTTATATCACTCTTAATACCTCCTATCAACCAATTTTATTATAATATTATATGGTTTTCAATACATGCTACCAATCAATGTAATAACACCCTCCTAAATACTAAACTAATCTCCCAATTACTATACTCCTTATCTCATGTCCCCTACCAATCAGGCACTAAGTTTAGTATACGTACATATGAGATTGTAAATTACCAGAACTTTGTCCAGGGAATTTTCAAATATTAAAAGCAAATCATTTACTTTCAACTGTAAGGAAAGTATCTGAATCAATTAGTAGCTACCTTCCATTTCCATGTCCACCACTCCTCCAAAAAGCAACGCTCTCTTCTTATGGACGCACATAGAGAAACCAGCACGAGGTCCCGGAGGCATCCCGCTCTTCTTGACCTTTCAAATCAAGTAAGAAAGAAAGTATTAAGTGGCTGAAGATGAGGGAAAAAACCTCATTTAAGGAGCAGGATTATTTTGTGTGTTCTCACAGCACAAAAAAGGTAAGCCATTAGTTGTTATATCCATCAAGCCATATTGTTTCGCATTCAATAACACATATTACAATCTGATTAGTCATTGAGACTGTAACTGATATATGGGAAAGGATCAAATTTAAAGTTACTTTGTGGTTCTTGAGTCGGGCTTCTTTCAAGGGTTATCTTTGTCGGATGTAGCTAGGGATTGGTGTTTCGCTTTATAATTCTATATCGTACGGATCTCTCATCCCTAAGCTTTATAAGCAATAAAAGTTGTCTCTTATAAAGAGAAACACAGTGAATGAATAACAGAATAAGTAGCTAAAGATACGCGGATACCTTATTCCATTCCCAGGTCCTAGGATCAAGACTCCATATGTCTGAATGAACAATCCCTTTCTCGGAGACTTTTTATCTGTTGATAACACCTCCTTTGAGTACCCACCATATACATAAATCTAAAATAAAAAATTAGAAATGAGATGTCAAATGTGAGAATGCAATAACTTTTAGCAATATTAAGTTCAATAACAAGGCTTTTGTACCATGAAATCCATATAGTTATTGATGAATATAATATAATATAATATATTTGGAGTGTGTTTGCCCAATAAGATTGTGTTAGGATAGCTGGACTAACTCATGTAAACCTATGTTTGACTAGCATGTTGTACTAACTCTTCGGCCCTGCAAAAGTACTTGGCTCGATTTTTTATAGCACAATTTGTGTGTTTATACAAGAAAACACACAATTGACATGATAATGCTAGGAATCATATTCAGTACAACTATAACAAACACACCCTTAAGATATCAAAGGAAATGTGTGTTAACAGAAAAGTGGCACTCACCTCATCTTGGTAAACAAAAAACTGGAATCCACTTCGAGGGCTTGGCCACAAGCATCCTAGTCTAGGCTTTATCTCTTGCCACTACAATGAAGACAATTACCAAAGAGGTCTTAACAAATCTGAAATTCAAAAGTGGAACGGGACGGGCAAGAATTCTCGAAGAAGGATAAGTTACACAAACATCAGTATACAATACCTTATACTGATCCAGATCAAATACATACAGATCATTGAAATACCTGCATACAGATGGAAGTTTTTTAGATGGAAGAAGAGTAACTATCCATAAACGAGTACAGATTAGCATCATCTCTGAATATTTTAATCGAATCAAATCCCACCTAAGAATCATTAATCTCACAACCTCAATTAGATGCCTGACTAGGGCCTCTAATAACATCTCCAAATCACTACAGCCTAGAATACCCTAAAGGTATGTGAAGATCTCAATTACTATCATTTCAGCCTGTGCATGATTAATACATTTGACTGGCTTAGCTATATTATCTATCATTTACCTCAGGAGTGGTAATATGTAGTTTAAGTTTCTGCTATTATACCTCCCTTTAGATTTTAAATTTTTATAATAAACAGTGCAATAACAAAATGGAAAATAGTAATTAAGAAGCAATGAAAGAACCAGAAAACCACCTCACTTCTCTGAGAGTATCATAGAAACCTCCAAAAACTATGATTTTGTGCTTGTACAAGACCTGCAAAAGAATAACTGAAGCACATAAAATCACATGCCAGAAAGAATATGACAATCAAAGAGAGAATGTTCCTTAATGGTCAATTGGATATCTCATCGATCCAAACCTCCCAGAAAAGATTTCAAACCCCCTACTGATGATTGTTTGTTTATTGTCATCCCCAAATTATGTCATAATATCATTAATTATTACTCTACAAAATACAATCCTAACATCAAACATACATGACATTCCCATTACATTTCCACATAAACTCTTCCCCAAACACATCCAAAATAAATGCAAACATTCCTGTAACTAACTCTTGGCGAGTTAGAAGTATGCAATTTTCGAAACTCATAAATTATGGGATTGCTTATTCCAATCTCTATGTCCCACTGAAAATGCTTAAAAACTACAAGAAATAAGATCAACAAAATCGGATGTCGATCACATACATAAGATTAAACGTAATAAAAACTTGTTGAGCAGCACCATTATTTCTTAAGCATACTTCTATCCAGTCATTTTCCGTAAATTTCTTTCTTTTAATTTTTAAAAAATTGAAAACAAATAAATTAGTATGTCCATGTCATACTACCTGTCAACAGAACCTTGACTAGTAGGGGAAATGGATGCTCAATTACAACATATTTACAACATAACCCTTTCTCTTGTTCCACTTCCAATCAGAATCCCATAGTTTTTTCATTGCCTACTATAGGAGATTTGGACATTAGATTCCTAGAGAAATCATATGCCAAAGTTTTACTTCCCCATACTCAAGGACTGGCAAAAGACCAGCTGAGATAGCAAGAAAAATGCTAGCTTATATACGAAAGAGAGCAATGGTGATGTTTGTTCTGGGTTTAAAAGCCAGGTTTTGATTTACAAATCTAAATCCTGTTCTACTTGGATTTGAAATCCGGTTTTAAAAACCACCACTATAAAACATATTAACCTACTATCACACTTTCCAACACAATCAATTATATCTTCTTACACTTTAAAATATATTTAAAACATAACCCACATCATTCAATCATTACAATCACATCCAACATTTAATAATATTACCACATCACTCATTCTTACACATTGAGTTGACATTAAGTTAAATCTCACCCTACTCGAAATCCCAAAACAAACAAACACCTTACTATTTATCAAGATTTCTGATTTCAAAATCCCCTAGATTTCAAAAACCAGTTTTATTATCCACTTAAAACTCAAAACAAACATCACCTTAACGATGTGGTAATCAGAAGATTACATTCATTACTACAAGAATTCCCCAAAAAGTAATTCATGTCAATAAAGAAAGCACTGACTTACCATCCGATGACCTGAACGAGGGCTAGGGCAACCTTTATAGTTCAGCTGCTCCCACTGGTTTGTTTTTAGATCCAGCACCCAGAAGTCCTATAAATGCATTTTAGAATTAATATTCAGATTGGCAAAACATTCTTCACTCATTGCCCAACTATTTATACCTTGTAGTGGTGAAAACGCTCTTGATTCGAGATGTAAATTCACCACCTGATTGCATCAAACAGAAAAAAGAAATCCGTCATAAAGTCTCCATAATATTTTAAGTATTGTTGCAATTAGGGTTCTACCATAAATATAAAGATAATTCTTCCAGGCAACAGCCTGATGAGCGCTTCGAGGAGGTGGACTATTGGGACTTGAAATCAATTTCCACTCCTGTTTTTCCACATCATACCGGTATAGATCACCATACACAAATGTCTGCATAAAATTTTCATTGTCAAACTTATTATTGACAAAATTACAGAGGTTATACTGTTTGCCTTATCTCTTAAGACGTCTTAACATTGATTACACACTTTAATATCAATTTGGGACTTACGTAAACCTATACATTCTTTTTTTCTCAATAATCACAGCCATTTAGTGATAAAGTAATTGAACATAAATTTAAAACTACTCATGTAAGAAATCTCAATCCTTATACTAAAGGAACATCAAAAAAACAACAATGAAGAAATTTACCTTGTTCCCGTTGTAAAATTCACCTCCATAGAGTATTAATTCCGTTTCTTTCAAAGGATTAACAGTTAACTGCACAAAAAGAATTAATAACAGTTCAATTATCATTCAAGCATCTATTAAACAGAGCACAACTAAAGTTCAGATTCTACCGAACAATTTGATCTGGGAGATGGGGCAGGGACATTTTCTTCAATATGCACTTCCTTCTTCTTTGCTTCCTCTTTTTGTATACTCAACTGCATGAAACAATTAGAATTGCAGAAACTCATCTCACAGCAATGTAAAACTTACAATCTCAAAACGACGATGTCAATTCATCTATTTTCACGAAAGGTTTCATAGAATCAATATAAGGGTACCAAAATAGCGTCGATGTCGTCCTCAGGAGAGAGTTTCTTGGACTCTCGTCGAGCTTTCTTTTCCTCAGCCTTGGCAGTTTTCTTCACCGTCTTCTCCTTTCCTTTGCCGGGTTTCTTTGTTTTTTTCCCATTTAATGTTTGCCTACCGCTACTTCCGCCGTTGCCGCCGTCGTTTGCTGTTTACCACTCGGCTAGGCGGCTGCTTTTTCAGTTTGATTGGAAAGGGTTTTATTCCAAGTTCAAAAAATTTCTTGGCTTACTTGGTTTTTTTTTTTAAAAAAATCACACATTTTATATTAAAATTTTAAAAAATAATTTATATATTTAATCTATATTAATATATTTCTTTCTGTTTTTCGAAAAAAAAATAATATTTTATATTAGTAAAACACATTTTATTTCATTATAATTCTATTAGGAGTAGATTTTATATGAATATAGTTCATGATATTAATCGACTAATTCTTTTCTCGCGTTGTTGATTTTCGATCATAACATAATACACAACTTCATTGTCGTTCATCAAAGCATCATGCACAACTTCATTGTTGCCAAAACATCATGCGTATGTTTATAGTTGTTCGCTTCTACCACCCAAACACAACTTAAGCAACCTTTAAAAATTTATATATTTATATGGCTTATATAAGCGTATCATAATCATTTTACGTATGTCTATTTTTGTTTTAAAAAATATGGTTGTGTATGGAGAATTTTGGGAGTGTGAATAGCAACCCTCTCCAATAATAAATGACCATTTTACCCTCATATAAATAGTAACAATGTTAGTAAAAATTTGTCAATCCACAACCAACCAAACAATTATTGGTAAAAATTTTGCAAATTTTGTTGGACTAACATATAGGATAGGATAGGACCGAACAATATGTGTCATGTTCGACCATTATCAACCGAACATAAGTTCTTTTTTTTTTTAATAAAATAATCTATCCCAAATTCCTTATAACTTTCTTCTTTTATTTATATCCCACTGCAACAAAAAACAAAAAAATCTCTAATAATTTAATTGTTAATATTATACTTAATTTAATTTTTTTAAATTTTGAATTAATTTATAGTCATGGGGTGATTTAGTGTTGAGGTCAATCACACACTAGCATTGAACCAATTTCAACTTAACACGTAATATTTCAACCCGATATAAAGTGTTAAATTATTTTTTTATAGCAACACATAAATTATAATTGTCTTATAATGCCAATTTGTTAACACAGAGTAAACCAGATTCCCCTCTTACTATTATTAAGCTATCTTTGTCGCCGCACCTACATTAAGGGGACACTTGATTTTTTACAAGGAACGTTAATAATAATAGTGAAGAATGAAATTAGTATACTCCTTAATATTATATTGTTTGATGTTTGATTGATAATGAGAATCACTATTATAATTATTAATTTTGTTTGGATTGTTAAAACTCTTATGGATGGAATCAATTTCATTAGTGTGTGTTGTTGGAGAATTAGTAACATAATTTTAAGAGAATTTTAACATAATCGGGGTTTCATCTCTCAGTAGCGAGTAATCAAAGTTTTCAACCAAACATTTTATTTTTATTTCTCTGATTGAAAGTATCTCACCTAACGGTCCCTAAATTTTGTCCGCATTAAATTTATTGTTTTTATTTTCTTTTTTAAGTTATTCTATAATTCTTTTTTAAAAAATTATATGCTCTATCAAACAAGAAGATTGTAATTAATTATTACACCTTTAGCACATCCTACCAAATTATCACGCATTTTAAATTTTTACATTTATCACGTTTCAATTATATTAATCTGCACATTTCATTTCATGTTTTTAATCAAACCTAATTAACACGTTTTAGTATATATGTTTGTACGCTTTATTTATTTTTTCCTACCCGTTTCACCTTTCTGCCCAATTGTACGATACAAAAATAGATTACAGGGGGTGTTCCCCGATAGATAGTTGTAGTCTAGGTACATGCTTATCAACCCAGAAATGTTGAAGATAGAAGGAATACTTCCTGTAATGATATCACAAAATTATGTAATGATATATATATATATATATATATATATATATATATATATATATATATATATATGCGTACATACAGGAATTAAGATATAATTATAAACCCGTGAATTTTATTAATTTTAAAATAAAGATTTAAATAAATTAACTTTTTAATTTAAAAAATCCATCCGTGCCAATATATGCAAGTATATAAACCAAAAAATTAAATGCTACTTTCATTTTTTTAACTCTAAAATTTACATTTTTCCAGTTTTGATCATTCTCTTTCACTCACTATTAAGTTTGATTCTAAAAATATATTTTTACTAGAATCAAAAATATATTTTTACTACTCTGATATTTGGTCCACCTGATAATTGATCTTCCGTTGACTAACATAATCATTAATCAACTATTTAAAGTGTAAAATGTAACATTTTAAAGTTTTTGGATTTTTATGTTTTCATAATTACATTAAGTAAAAAAATTAAATAACTACATATAGCACCCACAAATAAATAATTTTGTGAGTTAACAGAGAGTCAACTAATCGTGAGAATAAGGAACAAATTAGATAGTGAATGAAAATGGGGGACCAAAATTGAAAAAATATAAATAATCACATTTGATGCTAACTGTTGAAGTTCAGAACAATTTCAACAAGAAAATCTTATGAAAATAAATGGCATGTAAACTATTTCAAAGCTGAAATTCTCTAATCAATTACAAACAAACAATTAATTTGGAATTAGAACCAGAAAAATGATCTGTTTAGGCAGCAGCAGTGCCACGCTTTGCCATCTTTTCCAATACTTTATGAGCCATTTCCATGTTTGAATTAGATGCAAAAGCATCTATTACAGCTTGGTAGATATAAGTATCAGGCAACATATGTTTCTCTTCCATCTTCTGCAGATAAATCAGAGCACAATCTGCGTCCCGGCATTTACAAAGGCCGTGAATAAGAGCCATATACGCAACCCTATTTGGTTCGCATCCCTTATTCTCCATTTCAATCCAAAGATCAAGAGCATCATCCCTTTTTCCAGCATTGCATAATCCATCCACAAGCGTCGTGTAAGTAATCACATTGGCTTCCTTTTCTTCGTCTTTCATTCTTGCGAAATATAACAAAGCCTGATCTGTGTTTCCATCTTTGCACCAGCCATCGATTAGTAAGTTGTACGTGACTACTGATGGGACGAGCCCTTTATCAAGAAGCTCCTGCAGGAAATCCTCGGCTTCTGCTATCCTTTTGGCCTTACAAAGGCCCTTAATGATAGTGTTGTAGGCCACTACATCAGGAAAATAACCCAGATCACGAATTTCTTTGAATAGCTTCAGACCACGATCTAGTTCATTCGTATTCACAAACCCATCAATGATTGCTGAGTATGCAATCATATCAGGAAGGAATCCTTCTCTAGTCATTTCAATAAGGAAATTACAAGCTTCATCAGCCTTTCCATTTTCACATAGTTTTGTTACAAGAAGTGTGTAGTGTTTTATCCATGGCACGTGCCCAAAAGCACGCATCTCCCTCAACAATTCGAGAGCTCCTACAACATCCAGTCGTCTACAAAAGCACCCAAGAATACAATTGAAAGTGAAGTGTGTTGGCTGGAATTCCGTCTCCTTCATTTCATTAAGAAGATCAAAGCATTCATTCAACCTATCAGCATTACTTAGGGCCAGGATTAAATTATTATAAAGTACCACACTACGTCTACAATCTATATTAAGAAACAGGTCTAAGGCCATATCTAACTTATTAGCATTGCATAAACCATCAATAACAGTTTGAAAGCAAGTTGCATCAGGCTTCAAATTTAAAGGAGTAGCTTCATCTGCTTGACTATTTCCATTCTTACCAGATGCCTTCAGCAGATAATAAGCTTTATCAGCGTATCCACCATTAACAAGACCTGTCAAAATAGAACTATAAAGCGGCATCCTTTTACCAACGTCCAATTTCATCAAAGTATCTTCAAGCAACTTAATCATGTCTCTCTGTTCTTTGATACACATTAAAAGCTCGGAAATTATCCTCTGATCAGGAAAAAGTCCAGCCTCCCGCATGTTTACATACAGCATCATGGCTTTTTCTACCTCATTATTCTTGCATAAACCTCTAATTAGCACATCATAAATAGAAACATCTGGCACATATCTAAGCATTTTCATTTTATGATAAAGCTCAAGAGCTCTATCAACTCTATCCTCCCTCACAAAGCCATGAATTAATACGCATAACGTCTTCTCATTCAAGCTAATCTTGAGATTCCCCTCAGCCCACTCGATCAACTCAAAAGCCAAATCCACCTCCCTGTTCTTGCTGTAAGAAAGAACTAAAATGGCCAAGATATGCTGATCAACCCACCCCTTTTCATTCAGATCGTTAAAAACCATAAAAGCCTTATCAAAATTTCCGGCGTTGCAGTAGCATTTGCAACGCCGGCGTCAAAGCATGCTTATCAATAGGCCAACCCAAGTTTCTCATTTCATCCAATCTATACTCCAACAAATCAATATCACCACTTTTACCAAAAACCTCCAACAAACAGTTATAGCTATAGCCATTTACCTCGCAAATGCCAGATATTTTCACTTGATCAAACAAAGAATTAGCTTCTTCAACTAGACCTCGACTACCTAGACACCTTAGAAAAAATCCCAGAGCCCCGGAGTCCAAAAACACCGGGTTTGCGTTAAATTTACCGCAAGATCCTTCAGTGGGGCATTTTGTCGAGCATTTGACAGGACTGCTGCCATGGCGTTATACGCATAACAACTGTGCGCATACCCTTCTTGATTCGACGCCCAATTGAAGAACACCATAGCTAATCTCCAATCTCTGAAAGATCTCAAGACGGTTTCAACTACTTTGGGAGTAAGCTTTGGACTCAATTCTTGAAGCATAGGGGATTCTAAACAAAAGGGCTTTTCAATAAAGATGGAGATGAGGGACTTTTCAATTGTGTGCGTTTCTTCATTGCTGCAGAAGCACTTTCTTTGTACCAAACAAATACTGTAATTTATGTTCAAACGGACTGCTGAGGTGAGGAAACTTCGGTTGGTCGACTTGAATAGAAGCATAACGCGATGAATCGTTTCGGGAATTCGTGTTTTGTAGACTACCGTTTGAATCGAAATATGTTGTGCTTGCCGAAACTAAGAAATTCGATGGACACATTACCGTCGGAATTTATAGTTTCCGGCGAACTGAAAAGATTCGGTCTGTTGTGTTTCTCTCAAGCATTTTCACTTTATTTTCTTGGTATGAAAATATTTTTTAAAAGAATAGAATTATGGGAAAGTTGACCACGGCTATTCGACCCGATTAACTAATTTGAAAAATCAATCTCATCATCTATAACAGTAGTGTAGGTGAGTTAAGTCGAATCACGAGTTGTTAATGCTCGAGTTGAATTCAATTTTATAAATACTCGACTCGAAAGATTCGCGAATCTTAACGAGCTTGTAAAGCACTCACTTAATGTTCCTTATTATATTAAATATATATTTATATTATAAATACAAAAATAACACACTTATCGAGTCGAGTTCGAGCTAAAAAAATACGCTCAATCGAGTTTCGAGTTTCGAGTATTATAATCGAATCGAGTACAAGTTCAACACAACTCTACTTGGCTCGACTCATTTACACCCTAATCTATAAGTAGATGAGTTAATTTGAAGCTAGAAGTAGAACAAAGTTTCTCTTAACTTCTAGAGTGAAATTTTGAATTAAATTGAATTCACAAACTCCATGTGGGGGTCATATATATGAAGTTATAGGGGACTAATTTTTGTGCTTGTTTTGCAAGCAGTGTAATCTTCTTCCATATATCAATCTATTTCTTAATTATAGTGAAATCAGTTTCATTGTGAAACTAATTTGTATTTTGTATATATTTTTAACAGATTAGTTGTTTTATTAAAATGTAATAGTTTAATAGTAATATTGTATAATGAGAACAATTAATATCATTTTGAGTTGCATGATGAAACTAGTTTACAAAAGACATACTCTTAAAAAAATGGCAAAATAGAGTAACATCTCACAGAAATCGAAAGTGCATACAACGAACTTTATTTTTACTATCAGTCATGCACATTTACTATAAATGTCATGCACATATATTATCACCGCTCGGTGATAGTGAGTGTGCATGTGAAATGATAGTAAAAATAGAGTTCATGCTATGCACCCGGTTCACATACGTTTTGGCGGCAAAATATTATTTGAACAAGTTTAACGGTAAATCTTATTTTGAGAGTATTAATTATTTTACTATAATGTATTTCTTTTAAATGATATTAATTTTTCCACTAAAACAATATTCGTTTTGGGGTTTAAAACCTCGGATTTGAGTTATAAAATTTAAAACATGTTCTAATTTGGGGTTTAAAATCTGGTTTTTAAAAATCTAATATTATACCCCTATAAATAACCTATAAATTTTTTTTTATATATTTTTATCGGGCAAAGAGTGACTCGAACACATGACCTAAATAACCTATAAATTAACATCAAATAACTATTATTCTACTTTCCCTCATATTTTGACGAAAGTTATACACAAGTAATAATATAATAAAAATAAAATAAAACCCTATCCTAATCAAAAACCTAAATAAACACACATTTTAAAATTCTCTATATTCTAAAACAAGTAAAAATAAGCTATTGTTGTCCACATAAATTGAATAAATTAACATCAATTAACTATTATTCTAAGTTCACTCCACTCAATATCATAATCCCCTCTGTTTTAAAAACAAGTAAAAAATAAGCGATGGTTGTCAAAAGTCACTACCAAACCATCAGGCAATAAGCTAATAATGCTATTTATTCTCACAGTTTTATATTTATAAAATTCGTGCAATGACCCATATTGCATCGTGTAATTAGTATGGGTAAGAACTACTATTAGTCATTTGAAATCAATGAATTTAAAAATAATAAATCATACATTTATAAATCAAAATAGAAAAAAACTAAATGAATGAATTTGGTTCACACAAATATCACTTATAAGTGGGAGGATCTCAAATACCCAACAAAACCTAGTCATTTGAAATCCTCTCACTTCTCCCACTCGTGCTTAATATTTGAGTGAATCAAATCCATTCATTTAATTTTTCTTCACTTTAGTTTGTGTGAATATATGTATATTATCTTCAAATCCGTTGATTTCAAATTCACTCCATCCAAATGGAACCTTAATAATTTTATGTCTTCCATAACATCTATAAATATATAATACATCAATTGATTTCCTTTTAGGGAATGGGCGGGAAAGATTTTTGACCTTTGATGTTGATTTCTTTATTTTATCTTGACCGTTTATTTTAATTTAGGAATATTTATTTATTAATTTATTAATTTTAATAATTATTCAAAAATATAAAAATGTATTTATTATTGTCATCAAATCATCCCATCCAATTTATTCCAATCATACATAATAGTCAATAAGTTGCCTTTTTTAGAAAGTCACAATATTTAGGACAAAAATTAAAAAAATATATTGATTAAAACTCATAAAAATAATGTTGACCACCGTGCGAAGCACGGTTATGGACAAAAACTAGTATTGAAAATACAATTTGTTAATTGTTTCTAAAATCACGTAGAACACTTTAGAATTATAAGGAATAGACATAATAATTTTTCAAAGTTTTTAAAATATGTAGATAATTATTTAGGGTTCTAGAGAATTTCTCATAACTGTTGGATATAAAATATCAACACGGCCCATTGAGGAGGTGAGTTAGTATATATAATTATGTAAAATGATGTTTGTAAAAATGTCTAAAAATTCACTTTGATAAAAATACTAATAATAACATTAAAATTGTATATTGAAATTATAAACTTGAACTGTCCCCCAATTATACGTAGCATTTTCGTCCAACATTACATCATTAGCTTTTCCTTTTCACATTATATACTTGATTCTCTTTTAATGCCTAAAAAATGCAATGCCTTTTAATGCATTTTTTAAAAAATTATATTATATAATGGAGTAAAACTTTTGTGAAATCTATCTAGTTATATATCCAATCAAAGTGTACAAGACAAAACAACAATTTTTTTTTTTTTAATAATGCAAACAACTCACATTTATAATTATCACCTTATTACTATTTATAATACTACAAAGGATGATGTCAAAATCATAAGCTAAGATTTCAAAAAGTTTGAGAGAAGAACTGACCAATACACACGAGCACAACTAGTAAATAAAAATATCAAACAATAATACCACAATACAAGATATAACAATATATATATATATATTTTTTTTTTTGAGATATAGCAATATTTGAGATAAAACAAAAGAGGCGAAGTTTACCACAAACAACAATTATAATTAGAGCACTATAAAAAAATTATTGTCTTTAAATTAAAAACAACAAATAGAGAGGAAAATAAGTACTAATCAAAATGAAGAGAAACAAGGGATTTTGAAATGTAATTCGAAAAGAGAAGTGCAGGGTTGAAGAGACATGATGACTTTCCAATTGAATAGAATTGAGAATTACCGATAAAAAAAAATAGAATTGAGAAAGTTATTATGATTTTGCAAGATTTGTGTGGTGTTTGTTGTTTTTTAAGTAATATATATATATATATATATAATTAGCTGTTTTTGTAAATTTATTCTTTTAGAATTTTGGCTAATCACATGAATTTTAATTGTGGTAAAAAATTTCATTGGTATTGTCTTATTACATATTATATTTTATTAAAGTATAAAATAAATCAAATGTTGTTATGTGTAATTAAATCTCTTCTTTAAACAACACATAAGTTAAATGTATTATATAAATGTATTGTATAATCCACACATGTACAAATTTAACTTATTATTAGTATATATAGATATCTTCTTCATCAATGTTAGATTTACTCATATGCCAATTAACAAGCAAAATTAACTTATTATTAGTAATGTAATAGTAGGAACTAATCTTGAAAAGAAATACACAAATCCAAGAATTCCAACCAATAGAACAAATGATCTTTAGAATCCAAAATTACACATTTTGGACATTATTAATTTAACTACTAGGTGATTAATCAAAATAATAATAAAAAAAAAAGTATCTCAGACACACATCTAAAATTATTTCTCCTAAAAAATCTCTCATGAACCCTGATTAAGTATTGCCTCTTGTATTATCGGAGTTTATTTTTATTTTGTCATAAAAAATCAATCAAAATCTATCAATCAAAACACATTAAACGTCAACTACTACATTTTCTTCCGAATAATCAATATTTCATTGTGTTATCAATATATTGAAATGATTGATCTTTTATTTGAAATAAAATTACAATGTCTTCTCGCATTCCGTAATATATTAGACATAAAATACAATGAACTTAAATGTCTCTCTGCATTTCACAAGGACCATAACATATTATTACTAAGAAGTATGAACAACAATTAATATATTTGCTATTTAATTTATTCATATTTAATATAAAAATAAAGTATTATAATATTTAAGTTTAAAATATTAAATTAATTTTTAAAAGTATCAAATATTTAAACGAAAATAATAAAAATTTGAGCAAGAATATCAAGAATTAGATCATTAAATTGAATATTAAATTATGAACCATATTTATGTAACTTAAATATTTAATATAAAAGTAAATATTTTTATCCATTTTGTTTTTTTGAAATTTGTACAGGAACTCGAGGGTTTATTTATCCGCATAAACAATCGAATGCTAATTTATTAGCAGAAGTGAAATACTGAAATTAAGGCAACTAAATTAAATTCAAACCACTATAAAGGCTTTAAACTTTTCGTGATGAACAACCTATATTGCAGATGGCGCTGAATGTTCTTTTTGTACTGATTTTGTTGATGGGTTTACTGAGAAGGAGAGAAATACAGATGGGGAAGGCGAAACCTTGCTCGGTTTACACTATTTTTCTACTCATCATGACCCTGCTGCCCCTCTCCTCTCAATCACAATCTAACCAGGTAATCTTTTTCTTGCAAGATCTCAAACCCCAACAACCCCCTCCCCCACCAAAAAAGAAAAAGAAAAAGAGAGAATCTTGAACTTTATGTGTGTAAGTATTTAATCTTGAAATTGGGAAACTGTTTGATTAGTATTTTAATTCTGTTTGATCTAGTGGGTTGCTGTAGTTTCGTGGATTCAGCGTGCTTTTTCGATGTAGGATTCTGAGGGTTTAACTGTTTATCCTTATTTTTCGTTTTAAAAAGTTAATACCTTCAGAAAAGGGTGAGCTAGATGCAGAATAGGTTTGTTTAATTAGCACATATGTTATAGGGTTGAACTGGTGGGGTAGCTTGAGACTTAGGAGTATTCTCTATCGACTGGATTTTGCTCTGGTTTCAATTGGGACATCGTCTAGTAGATGGTGAGATTGGTCCCAAATTAGTCGGTCTTAAGGCGAAGACTGAGTCATCAAAAGATGAAATTAATATTCAATAATCTTGGTATATTATTAGAAACTCACTTAATAGAAGTCATATAATGACCTAAAGCTAGAATTCAGAGGAAGTTGGGGTGTATGTGGTTGATTATGGGAAGAAAGCTTAGAACTTTAAGTGATATATAACATTGATGATCTTCACCTTGTCCTTATTGAGTTCACATTCAAGTTAGAGGAAATTTTGTGTGACATTATCATGGCGGCCTTCTGTAATTGTCTCTCTATTCGTATGAAAACTACATAAAGCTTTAACTTTATCCTCCTTCAGTTAACACTTTCCTTTTTGCTATAGGGTGTCGACGTTGCTGCTTCGAGGTATCATTTTCTGTTCTTGCTTTCAGGTTTTTGTAAGTTTATATAAATTGTCATAGAAAATACACATACGAGTGTCAATAGGACACTTGAACTCTCCCAAGAATCTTTTAAGACTAGATGTTAAACTTCATTCTACCAGTTTTTCAAATTTCCAATATCTGTTTTGGGGATTTTAATTTGGTATTCAAATTGGTTTTAAATCATTTTGTGGAAGGCCAACCTCAGTTTTTTTCGTTCATGGGGCATAACCAAGTGAGGTTGGTCTGGTCATCAATAGTGAAAGATCATCACGAACCAAAGATATTTTTGATTCCAGATGGTCCGTTAAATGTCATTGTGTATCATTAAAAAAGGAACATGTTCATATATTTGAACATCACATATAGAGTTTGGAATTTTTAGGAAATGATAAGGATGGAAACATCTTCTTAAGATAAACATGACTAGAATGGCGTATTCTATAATAACCCAACAATATGGCATTATTTTGTTATCACTAGTATGACAGAGACAGAGTTGGAGGACTGAATACTTGTCGTGTTAGAATCATTGGCTTGTGGATTATATAAATCAACTAGAAGAAGGTGAAGTCCCTCATATATATTAGGTTTGCCTATCTTGAAGCCTTTAATTATAACTTAGAAAATTTTAGCATTACATTTTGAGAACTTTTGTTAGTTCAGTTTTTGGACAACAAATTGGGAAAGTAAAACCGAGTGAGAGTTAAGCTCCTTGAAATAGTTAATGAACCAACACCAACAACTTAGGATAATTATCCATAAGCAGTACGGGCAATTTAATATTTGGAAAGTAAACAAAGCAAAAAGTTGCTGATAATAATCACAGCCCCTTTTAGTGGCATTGAAATTAAAAATAGGGACTTGAAACTAAAGGAGAAAAAAATGCACCTCTAAATTGTAATCACTTGAGTGTAATTTGTTCAAATAACATGCAATTCAATAATATTTGACTCCTCTGTTGGTCACATTAGTGGTAATTTCTACTTTATTGTTTTAATTTAGAAATTTTAAAGAAGAGCATGAAGTTCATTGTTCCAGAGAAAGGAGTCGAGCAGCCTGGAAAATAATAGATGAGGTATCCAAAGACTGCAAACATCCTTACAAATGTGTACATCAATCTTCTCTACCTTAATAACTTTAAAGTGCATTTTTTGCAGTATCTTATGCCTTTTGTCGAAAAGAGAAGTTTCAACTTTCACCCCGATGTCGACTTCATCCTAGCAACGATATATTTAGGGACCAAGAGGAGCACAAGATTCATGTAGACATAAATGAATGGAGATGTGGTTATTGTAAGAAAGTATTCCGAGCAGAAAAGTTTTTGGATCAGCATTTTGACAACAGGCACTACAATCTTCTTAATGTTGTACGTAACATTGCCCTTTTCTTTCTTAAACTTTTAGAATGCTAATTATGGGTTCAAGTGATCATTGATGGTTTTGTTGTGCTGCAAAATGATGGATTGATATGCACTCATTTTATTAATTCTTTTGATAGTGTTTGGATGGAGGGAGGGATTTGATTTGACGATGGAATTAAAATGAATGGATTTAAGATTCCATAGATTTCAAATCCATCAACTTGAAATCCGTTGTTTTGATTCAAAGTGGATTTATGAAAGGATTTTTGTTTAGTAAAAGTTTACAAATTTAGAATTTTTATTTTTCTAGTACATTGTCCATTGTATGTTGTCATATGTCTTCAGAAGTGTAAGAACAAAATCTGTGAGCCCTGTTTTTGAACTGTTCACATCCGTCGATCTTCCTGATCCAGATTTTTGTGGTTCTCATTGAGCTTGAGCAAATGCATCCCTCGCCTTTTGACTTCATCACATTAAGAAAGCCAATGAATCATTTAAATTACATTTCTTTTTTAACAATTATTACGTTACTGCTATCCATCTATGATGTTGCAAACCATTTTAAATGGCTCTACATATAAAAGAAGATTCTCCTGCCCCTTGGCTTTATATTATGCATCACGTTTCTTGTAAAATGAATTTATATTAAGGTTAATATCATTATCTGTATTATACTCCTTTTATCAAATTGGTACCTGCATAATTATTTTTTTCTTATTGCGTCCTCTACTACTTGGGGTTGATCAGTTGCAACCTAAACTTTATTTTAATGGTTTTTTCCGCCAAAAGTCAAACACATGGCTTGCACACCTACTTCTTAGGGGTATATCCGTCCATTCCACCACAATGGCAGCGACAATCCATGGTTTTTTCTGCAATTCCGCACCAATATCCAAACGGAACTTTTGCAATTTCTCAGGGGTATATCACAGTTAAATTATGCCAACATCACTTTATTGCCCTTGTATTTAATCTTGAATAGACGGATATACCCCTGAGAAACAGACATGCAAGTCATGTGCTCAACTTTTGGCCAGAAACAAACACTAAAACAAAGTACATGTTGCAACTAGTCAATCCAGTGTAATAGAGGATACGATCGGGAAAAAAATTGTACAGGTACCAAATTTGATAAAAGGACTATAGTACATGTGGCAAAATGATATTAACCCTTAAATTAAAGTTACGATTTTCCATTGAAACATGTATTGTTTTCCTTAAATTGAAGTTATGATTTTCCATAGAGAAACTTATATGTATATCAGTAACACGGCACTCGTTCTATGCATTCAGAGCCAAAGCAAGTGCCTAGCAGATATATGTGGAGCTTTACATTGTGATCACGTTATAAATACGGATTCTCGTAAGACCAAGTGTAATCCTGCTGCTGCCTCGAAAACCATCACTTATGTGAGGTCGTTTTTCTATACCTGATATTTGATCAAATATTCCTGCTGTACATTTGTTAATATCCGGTGTCTCTCTTCAGGATCTTGCAAACAGCTGTTTTCCTGTTAATACGGGCCCCTCAGCAACTCGTCTTCACGGTACCATTTTCCCATAAACCTAAAAGCGTGAAATAGGTTTGATTTTTGTGTATGTTGATGACATCCTTGTGGTGATGTTCTTCCAGAATTCTTTTACGCCAGTTCTGTGATGCCCACACTTGTTCAAGAGGAAGAAAACCTTTTTCTAGGGAGGCAAGGTAAGTGACATCAGCATTACTGTTTTCATGTTCTTTTGCTAAATAAGATGGATGTCAAATTAGTTGCAAGATCCTCATATACATATGTATTACAGATATGGTTATGTGAGTCGACTGAGTTAGAGTCCGTTTAGCTTAAGCTTATTTTAAACATCTTATAAATTGTTTCATGAGCTTATAAACTGTTAAAGTGTTTGACCAGTAATTTTTATAATCTCTTTGATAATTTGAGAGAAATAAAATAATTAAATTTAATTTTAATATGAATAATTATATTTTAAATTTTAATGTTGATGATCATTTACCACATTAATTTATTTGGAGGGTGGGGGTGAGTGGGGTAATTATTTTTTAAAAAAATTTAGTTTCTTTTTAAATTAAAAAAAAACTTGTTAATTAAGTAAAACTTAAAAGATTTAAGAAACATAGAATGGGGTGTTGTTATTATTTTTTTTTTTTTGTGGAACTTTATTTTTACCACACTTTTTGAGAGCTTATATACTCCTAAACATGGTTTATAAGCTCAGCCAAACACCCTCTAGCTCTGCTAGATTTCCTTTAGATTTGCTTTTATGTTTTTCTCTGCTTTCTGCGCATTATGTGCCATCTCATTTGTTGCCTTTGCAGAAGCATACCAACATCTTCTACATGGCGACTTCAATATTGATTTTGATGTTCCTTCCTATATTTTACCTCATTGTCTACTTCTATCAACGGTACTCTTTTCGTCTCTAAATCAAAACATGTATACAATGGTTTCAATAAAATTTTCTCAAGGTTCAGACCTAATTCTGTCTATATATTACAGGGAAATGAGAAAAGGACCGACTCAGCTTAAGCGCATGTCAAAACCTGGGAGAAAACCAAAGCCTTATTGAAGACACCAGGTAATTAATATTTTCTAGTTTTACAACATAAGATATAGAACAAAAGATAGGCTTCTATTTGGCTTTTAGGTTTTCTTGTTCACTTTCCTTCCGTCTCATATATGTTATTTTGAAGTTGGGAAGTTGGTTAGGAAAAAAGAATAGCATCCCTTCCTAATTAAGACAACTTAATATACCATAGGCAGTTCGATTCCTCTGTTTCACTTTTCGTATTTCACTTGGTGTTCCACCCTGGTGGATTATCAACACATGTCGATGTGGTGTATATCATTAGTTGATTATTTTGTTCACCCTTCACGTGTTATTTATCCATAATATGGAATACAAAGTGGAACACTAAATATGTAACAAATGATTTCGTGTCCACCAGAGGAAGGAAACTACTCTTAAAGAGATTACTGGTTGTTCACTAACATAATTTTGTAGCTTTATAAGCATTACAGCTTGGAAGCTCTTCTGATATTTTCTTTTGCCTTGATTTCCACTTATTTCTGATAATCAAAGTAACTACATCACTCTGTTAATTATCACTGGTTCTGTCCAGCTAAAATTAGTCGCATAGTAATTCCAGCTGGAGCAGGAAGTCTTGCTTGAGACGTGATAATTTTGCATGTTTTTGTGATACTTTTCAAAAATCAAGTTTCTCAACAGAACCTGCAAAGGTATCACGTCTGAGATGGCCTCATGCAAGTTTTTGTGCAGCTGAAATGATTCCATTTTCACAAGAACCAATTGATTTTAACACTGCAATTTCTATCATGTTATGTTTAAGGTAAACTTGGTGGCACTAGGACATGATGCTCTCCAATGCAATCTTGAGTTGAAGTGCACTCTCCACGAACTGCGAGAAACGCCGTCGGATGATTTGAATAGCATGAAATTGTTCAGATTTTTGTTTCCTTGATGTTGTAATTTACACGATGTAGACTACAGAAATTAATTTAAGGCTTTTATTGATGTAACATGCAAGTGCTTTTGTACTTAAATTATAAATTAATGTACATATATATAATGTGGGATGAATTGTGAGTAGGGGTGTAAGTGAGTCGAGCTAGCTCACAAGCTACTCGTGCTCGACTTGAAAAAGATCGAAATCTACTCGAAATTAATCGAGTCGAGTTTCGAGCTACTCGAGTAACTATCGAGCTCGAGCTCACGATACTACCAAAGGCTCGCGAGCCTTAGCCTTATCGAAGTTGTATTATATTTACAATTTTGTCATTTATTTTATTAATTAAATACATTTATATTATTAATATATAAATATGTAAATTAAAAATAACAAAAAAAGTTATCGAGTCGAGTTTAGTTTATCGAGCTTCTTATCGAGTCGAGCTCGAAATGAAAAAATAAACTCGACCGAGTTCGAGTCGAGCTCGAGCTTCGAGTATTGCAATCGAGTCGAAGTTTCGAGCTCAACACTACTCGACTCATTTACACCCCTAATTGTAAGGCATATTTACAAAATATATTCAAGCTTTGTAAAAAAACACACACACAAAAAAAAAAAAAAAAAAAGAGCACTTCAAACAACAATAAATTTATATTTTAAATGTGATATTTTTTTAGTTTAACTACATAAAACAACCATTTTTTGGCAGTTCAAAACTCCCTGAGGTATTACAAACAATTCCTACAAAAATTGTACTTTTCTTACAAATGCCATTTTACAAACAACCCCTCGAGGTTTGTACTTACCTTACAAAATACCCCTTTCAACAGGTGCAATTTGGGACAAAAAACACACTCACAAATGCTTAGGGTGGAGTTTGAAAGGGAGCTGAATTCTTTTCACAATTATCCTAAGAACATTTTTGTTGAAACTATCCCAGTTATGCTGAACAGAGGACTGCAGAAGGTAGTATACTGTATACATTCTACCACAACAAGTGAGAATCAAACAAGCAATCAACCTATGGCACCAAACGCAAGAGATATCAGCTCGTTTGACAGCAAGAAACCATCCGGATCACTCAGTCGAAGAAACCCCACTTTCTCATCGCTCCCCTCATTTGATATAACTTCATTTACTGCAACATTTCTTCCTTGCTCATCTATGCAGATAACATGCCCACTTTCTAAATAAGGTCTATATACCTCTAAAATGGAGACTATAATTGAATCACCAAAAGCTTCTCTGAATGACTTCAAATCTAAGCCATCTGATGTTCTGAGAGAGAGCATAATAACATCCTGTGCTAAGTCGTTAGCATCAACAATCCCATCCTGGATATAATCTACGCGCCCGTCTTCCAAATCTTGCACATATTTCGTGTAATCTTTGAGCTTCCTTGGCCTTGAAAACCTTACTCCATTGATGTAACTAGCTGAACCCAGTCCAAAAGCATAGAAAGGTTTGCTATTCCAGTAGGTACTATTGTGCTTGCTTCGATAACCACTCTTGCAGTAACTACTGATCTCGTAATGATCATAGCCTGCATTTGTTAGTATTCTTGAAGCTGTTTTGTAGAACTCTGCAGATTGATTCTCTGAAGGCAGAGGAAATTCACCCGGTGTATATCTGAAACACACAAATATCGTGATTAAACTCTAGCTTTGAATATAATCATAAGGTCAAGATTTTGCAGAATACTGATCTTATTTGAGCATTACAAAGCAATCAGTTATTGAAATAGATAAAACATCAACTTCAAATTTCCTCCAGCTGTGTTTGAATTGAGGGATTTAAAATGCAAGAATTTGAAACGGATGGACTACAAATCCCCCAGATTAGAGCGAATTTCAAATTCATATTAGTCCAAACAATCACTGATTTTCTACTACAAATATAAAAATCAATCCTCATATCCTCCAATGCAAATGCAACCTCAAATTATACCTAAAAACAAGAAGCACATACAGCATACATCATAAAATAAGCAGACAACAGAAATGACAATTGAAATTTATATGAAGAAAAGCTGCATTATCCACCAAGTGGAATTTAGACTTACAGTGCACCAAATTTAGTGTCTTGTTCAACCTGCAAATCATAAACAGAAACATGAGTAGGGCCAGCTTCAACAGTGAGCTTCAAGCTCTCCTCCCACATGGATAGAGTTTGAAAAGGAAGCGAAGAAATAAGGTCCAAGCTCCAATTCTCAATCCCACTTGACTTAACAATTTCAACAGCTTCAAAAATTTCATCAACCGCATGCGCTCTGCCACAAGACTTCAACAACTCATCTTGAAAAGCCTGAACTCCCAAGGAAACTCTATTCACACCCACATTCATCAGCTCCTTCATCGCCACCGCATCAAACGTGCCAGGGTCCATCTCCATTGATATCTCTGCATTTCCACACACCCCAAATTTAGACGACAATGCATCAAGAACGGCGGAAACAAGCGGCGGCGGCACCAGCGAAGGCGTTCCACCGCCTAAGTATACAGTTTCAAGAGGCGGACAGTTGGTGGAGTTTAACTTAGTAGCCATGATTTCTCTGCGGAGCGTCTCGATGTAGTTGGAAATACGAGGGTCGTGGTAATCCGTAGCAGGGTTTGAGGAGGAAGAGCCGAGAGCGATGATGGGGAAGTCGCAGTAGTGGCAGCGTTTGCGGCAGAAAGGGAGGTGTATGTAAGCGGATGCAGGAGGGAGCTTGTGGAGCTGCAACAGTGAGGTGGTGGTCTGTGAAGCATTTCGTCGAACAGTTTGTGAGCATTGCCGTGCGACAGAATTTGTTTTCGTGGGAATGGCAGTGAACAGAGGTGTGAAAGCTGATCGCAGTATCATCTTTTGCCAAATTGGTGGCTACCTTCAAAATATTATCTCACAAAACATGATATGGATCAAAGGTTTTGCAATTTACCCTAATAAAATGAACTTAGTTGTATATATCTAATTATCTATGCTTTTCTTTCTTAATTTCCAACATAACGCAAGAACTGCCTAATGTCCTTTTTCTTAGACGAGTTACATGAAGCCTCCATAAATTAATAATTTTTTAAAATAATACTATATTTTTTTATTTTGACTTGTGCCAGTTTCAAAATTTATTAATTTTGATAAGATATAAAATAATAATTTTTCAAAAAACCTTGTACTAATTTAAAAATGGGACACTCTAATAAAATAAAAATTTATTGTTTGTTGATTTTTGTTCAACTTCAAATCTACTTAAATTTTATTTTTAACTTTTTTATTTCATTTTGAGCTGTGAAACGGGACAGGTCGGGCTGTTGCAGGCTTGTCAGGCCACACATCTTTGACGGGCCAGTTCGGGTCCAATTGTGGTCAGAGCTATATTTTTTAAGCTCAACCCAGTTTTATGCAGGCACTGAGTAAAAATGATATAAATTCAAAAATTAAAATACTCCCTCAGTCCACTAAAACTATACTCATTTGGTTTTGACATGTTCTAAAAAACATAGATAAAATAGATAAATTAAAGCTCCATTTGGATGGAGTCATTTGAAATCAATGGATTTGAGGATAATACATCATACATTTACAAATTAAAATGGAGAAAAACTAAATGAATGGATTTGATTCACAAATATTAGTTATAAGTGGGAGGATTTCAAATACCCAGAATCTAGTCATTTGAAATCATCTCACTTCTCCCACTTGTGCTTAATATTTGAGTGAATCAAATCCATTCATTTAGTTTTTCTTCATTTTAGTTTGTGTGAATGCATGTTATATTATCTTCAAATCCATTGATTTTCAAATCCACTCCATCCAAATGGAGCCTAAGGGTATTTTAGAGTATTGTATGATTCATTTATAAGTTAAGTGGTTGTTTATGAGTATAAAGTCAACAACATATGAAAATATTAAGTGATGGTTAAATGGTGAAGCATAACAAATTGTTGAAAAAAGCATTGTGAGCATACTTTTAGTGGACACGATTACGTTATACTGATTTCGATGATTTAGCTAAGTGGGCTTGTAATATTTGAACTGTTGTATACGTTCTTCACCTGGTGGTTTTTGGGCAATTATCATGCCTGAACCATATATGCTTTAAGAAAGTGTTTTATTTCTCTAATAAAATAAAATTAAACAACTCAAAACAAGTTCAGATATAATTCAATAAATTCAACAATTCATAATAAATTTCAAACAATTCACAATTCATAATAAATTGAATTTAACAATCCAACAATCACTAGTACTTTTTAATAATAAAAAAAAGGGGCCAAAAAAGTCCAATGGGCTGGCCAAAATTGGCCTAAGCCGATTGGCCTGGTGGGACTAATACTAGAAAAGTAAAGATTGACGACAAACTTAACAGTTGAACAAAATTTTCGGAAGACACGAATGCAATATTTCAAAGAAAATTATCACCACACGAAATCGAACTCGGAATGTGGAGTGCATGTGCTCCAGCTACTTTACCACTTACCATCCGTCTATGCCTCTGGGCAAACCTAAGGTAGGATAAACTTTGCATGTCGAATGTTGGTTTCTTATGAGGTGAGTCATGCACTCGAATTTTGTTATGACATTTTTCATTTAATTTTGTTGGTACTTTTCAATTAATTTATCTAGTATTCAATTTTTATTCCAAAAAAATGAACAATTTAATTTTGGTCTCATAACTTATTTGATTATCCAATTTTAATCTCACTTTGTCAAAAATCGAAAACGACACAATATTTTGTCCATTCGAAAACGATACTATGATACGTACAAGCTAGATTTTTGCCAAGTAATCTCATATGCATGGTATTGTGAAGCATAAACAAGGGTTTATATATATGTTGATGGTGATGCTGTGAAAACTTGTAATGGTTATCTGAAAATAGATGAAATTAAAATAATGAAACATGTAAAATGGGTTGGTCAATCAGGTGGCTTAGCCTATCTGGTCACCGGGCTCCTCACTTTAGCGAGAGACTTGGGTTCGATTTTCTTTGAAAACGAATTATGGAGTTATAAGGTGGCTTGGAGAAAAATCTAGAAGTGTTTGGGTGTTTGGTGAACTAACAACTAACAAACTAACAATTACCGATAAAAAAGAAAAAATGAAATGAGTTGGTCCTGATGGTTTCTGGAAGACTCGATCGAAATGTGTATTTCTGTGTAGGATCACAGACATGGATAGTGGGTGTTTGGTATTTTGGGTGAAATAAAAAAGTTAAATTAATACAAATTGTGCAGTACAGCTATACCTATAGCTATGTAGCTCTTGTATTTTTGTCCATCAATTGCTTCACTTTTTCTTCTCATTCATTTGCCTTTTCCATGAACCTTCTCACCTTCATTAACAACTTAATTATGTACAATTATGTACGTCAAATTTACATGTATCATGTATTAAAAATTGTGAAACGTGAAATGAAATATTGAAGTTGAATTGGAGATTCGTTTCGTTTTCGAGTCCAATTAAGATCATCTTATTCTACCTTAGTATTTCATCTCGTGTGTCAATTGTCATTATACATTTTATGTGTTGTTATATCAAGAACGATAAAATTCGAATGAACATCGAAAGAATTGGAGATCGATTTCGCGTTGAGCCATGCATATACTCTGATTTAGCTAGCTATGGACTTCGACCTTAGATTTATATAGTTGCTTTAGGTACTCTAGATTTATATAGCTCGCTTGTGGAGCCGAGCGTCCATTGTCTTCTCAACTTTGTGTAATTTTAGCTTAACAATTGATTTTATAGTTTGATGATTGTTTTAGAAAATCTGTAAATTATGTATTGTACACTAGGGGTGACAAATCGCGTAATCGTATCGTTTATCGTGTCGACACGATAAGGTGGAACACGATCCGATAAGGATACGTGTCGGCCACGACACAAACACGAAAATTTTCGTGTCAACACGATACGACACGATAATATTAAAACTGAAAATATAATGTAAAACTTTAAAATTTTTGACATGATAATGATACGATAAGGACACGATAATATTTAAAATTTTAGATTTTAAAATGCTTAATTAAAAATTTTAAAATTTATATCATATTGTATTGTTGTCATTGTATGCGTGTCATTAACATGTTACTATAATATACATAATATTAGTGATTCACCGATAAATTAACAAAGTTGCTAATGTGTTAATGTGTAATCATTAATTTTATCGTGTTTAATGAGTTGACACGACCACGAAACTTTCGTGTCCTTATCGGTCGACCACGATAAGGACCACGAACACGATAAGCCCAAACACTAACCTCGCAATTTTTGTGTCGTTTTCGTGTCGTGTTGTCGTATCGTGTCCGAAATTGCCACATCTATTGTACACTCTTTTGGGTATTCCTTATGCCCTTTTAATAAAATTCTTTCTTACCGATAAAAAAAAATTACACACAAGAGTTTGCTGTGAAAAATTATTCCTAATGACAATATATACTTTTGGATTTTAGGTCACATTACATATATATATATATATATATATATATATATATATATATATATATATATGTCATAAAGGTTGTGATATAATGATAATATATCCACTTGCATTACAAGATGATGATCATTGATCAAACTCCACCATAAAAATATTGCATTTGAGCTGTCTCAACAGGAAGTGCACAAATGGAGGTGGGCACTCATGAAATGCACAAATCATAAAGTGAATATATATACATAGCACATCAAAATATTGCATGTGGTCTACGTACACATATACAGCATATATACAATAATTACTATCAACACAATTTTTCTATGACACTAGCGGTAAATCTAAAATTTTAAATTTGAAATACGATTAATTAGCAAATTAATATGTATATTTAAAGTCAAATAATTCAATGTAAAAATACATAATATTTAAATCAGTTACAATTGAATCCATCGAACCTTTATTTTTAGGAGCAGTATATGATATATTATCGTCGAAAATTTATAGAATGGAAATGCACTCTCCTCATTAAATAAATAGACCATTCAACAATTAATTGAAAAAAGGGGGGTTTTTTTTTTTAAAAAAGAAAAAGAAAAAAATAACAATAGATAATAATGACTTTTCTTTCCATTCGGGGATTGTAAGTTGTAACCCCATGTCCCATGCCCAATCCGTCTTGTATGAAACAATGTAATAAATGTAATGTTAGACAAATTCAAATTAAATATATTTATCCACTAATTCAATTTGAATTTTCTTTCCAACTAATTTATAAATTTTGATCTATTCCACGTGAAATAGTCTCATAAGCGGGTGTCTCTTACAAAATTTTCTAAGTCAAGTGTATATTTAAATACTTTGTGGTTATTTTCACCTAACAATCACGGTTGGACAACCAACCGTAATCGCTCGATGAAATAATTATAATCGCTCAATAAAAGCAGTCATAAGCTTGTTTAAAAAAACAATTGAATTGCACAGTTTACTTTAGGGCTAATTACAATTTTTAACCTATACTATATCACATTTTACAATTTGTAACTTGTATTTTATTTTGTAACAAATTGCAACTATACTATGTAAAATTGATGATTGGTACCCCAACTCAAATTTTGATCTTTTTCCCGACCAAATTATATTTGAACAAGGTGATATTTGTCCTTTTAGGTTTATTAATTGTTTTTTACCAAATGTTTAATTTCAAACCAAAGATCGATCCCTAATTTGGCCCGAAAAAGAATAAAACTTGTATTTGAGGTACTAATCTGTCAATTTTACATAGTATGAGTTGTAATTTGTTACAAAAATATAATACGGGTAAAATGCACTATAGTACATGTTGCAAAATGTAATTAACCCCTTACTTTATACGCACAAAACCTAGGCTATAATTCTAGTGTTAGTTTTTGATTTCAAGACTCTTTTCAAAGTATGCCACATTATGTTGGCACTTCATTATTGCATTCCAGAAGACAAAAACTTAGCTATTATAGTGTAAGTGATTAAGTATGATCCAAAGAAAGAGCAATTATAACTGGAAATGGAAGATTCATCTCATTCAATAAATTGAGTGTACCATCTATATTTCTAAGTAAGGGAGTGGACCACCCTAACTGGCACTTCTCTAACAAGACTAGCACTCACTTCTTACATAAAGTACCTGCTAACATTGCTTATCAAAATAGACCAATGATTACTTTTTCGTTCCACAAAAATAGGTTTATTTTCTACTCCTCCGTCCCACAACTGTTTTCACAGTTGACTTTTAACGGTTTTTGTGTGAGAATTATTTTATAGTAATATGTGTACAAAAATTATTTTATATGAATGATATGCTAGTTACCATATTTAATGCTCCCTCTTTCCCACATTAGTCACATTAAAAAAAAAACAATGTGATGAGTGGAATATTTGGGGATAATTTTGTAAATTTTAATTATTAAAATAAAAGAAGAGGTTGGATTAAGTGTAAAAGTAATGATATTTTGTGTGAATATTATGAGGGTGGAGTTTAGGAAAGGATTTCTTAGAAATGTGAAAATTAATGTGGGACGAACAAAATAGAAAAATGTGAAAATTAATATGGGGTGAAGGGAGTATATCATTAATATTTTATTTTCATCTTTGTCTCTATTTTAATGTATCTTTTTTATTTCAAATTGATATCCAAGTAATAGTAATTGTCTTAGTAAACAAAGTACACACAACGACAAAATGGAAAAATAAAACAAAAATTTAATGTTTCAACTATAATAATTTGTGTAAAATTAACTATAGATTTATGTTTGTGGGATGGAGAGAGTATGTGATATACAAGTTGTATGACATGTGATATCCCGGATTTTATTTTGCTTTTAGCTGCTAAGGATAGATATAAGGAGCATTTTCGGATTGGTTAGTTGTTCTCTTTTTAGAGGAGTTTTCCTTTTTCTCGGTTAGAGGTTTTTCCCTAAGTTGGGTTTTACCCTAACAAGGTTTTTAGTGGGGGCTCCGACCTCCTGGATCGACTTGTGATCTTATGGCTTTTTAGGTTTTTTTTTTTTTTTTATGATAATTTTATTTCGACAAGTTGTATGACATGTCCAAAATTTTAACAATTATTAATATGATTTGAATTTTTTTCTGACATAAATTTTGACCAAAAGATCAATTATAGCCTATATTTCACTTTGTAACAATTTTAACACATACATATAATTTCATTTATGTTTAAAAATAGTCCATGTTGTTGGTTGACATGGAAAACAAAGAATCTCAATTCATCAATTTAATTACATTCCTTTAAACAATTTTAGCACAAATTATTTATTTTATCAGATAAATACCTATAAAAACTATCAAATTAGTTTAAAAATATTTTAGTTTTTAAATTTGTCAAATATAAAATTAAAATTAATATATTTTTAGAGAATAGTTTGTTATCCTATATAATTATGTCTCTATTATACTTTATTTTAATAAATTACTTAATACATTCATTTTACAGTTGTATGTGATGATACAAAATACTTAAAAATAAAAAATAAAAATGTTGTACATTGAGGCAAAAACCCCGATTTTGAATGAGCACGCCCTTAATTTTTTATCATTATTTTTTTAATAATGGTTGAATTTGGATTCGTGTATCAAAGAGAGTGTCTCGTGAAATTTTCAAAACTTAATTTGAAAAATTTCATGTTACTTTTTAGAAATACAATATATTTCTTTCCAAAAGAAAGATCAAATTTTGTCATCTCAAACTCTTTGTGAAGCTAGGTCATTATGTAAAATGCATAAAAAGTAATTCAAAATTGTAAATAGGTTTATTGTGTAAATATTTTATGGTTCTCTACAAATTTATTTTGTATTGTTGTACAAATATTTTTTAACATATTTATAAGTTTAAATTTTTTTAAAATTATTTGTAACTGGCCAATATTATCAGATTAGGTAGTGATTGAATGAGAGTAAAAGATTTGATTTCTTCTTCTTTTTAAGGCACAATATCATGTGATGCATTATTAATTAGCTAGTCATCATGCATATCACAATACACTCATTACACCATTGAAATTAACTAAGACACCTTCCCTGTCTCTACAAAACCAAGACTATTTTTAATTATATTTTAAACTATAAAAAAAAATCAAATAAGCTATTTTCAACTATATTTTCGTAAATTCATACAACGATTAAAAATATTAATTCATGTGACACTTTCATTTGTATGAGCTAATATAATTCTTCACATGAACTAATATTCTCATTAAATATATCTATTTTTGTACGAATGAATCAAACTTTGATTATAATCATGTCAAAACCACACAAATTGCACGATACAATTGATGGACGGGTCATAAAATAATAACTAATTATAATATAATTCATTACAAAGAGAGGTCTCAAGAAAAGCAAGTACGTAGGTGTTAATTAATTAGGTTTAAACCTTTGTCTACAAGAGGGGCAAGTGATCTCCATGAAAGCTGAATCCATAGCTCTCTCCTTTAACTTCTCAGCTCTTTCGACGTCCTCCTTCGCTCTCGCCCCACACGCTACGCGCTCGTGTGAATTCCGACTGCGCTATCTCCATCTCCTTCCTTGTAAGCTCCCTCACGCGCTCCGCGTATGCCTTCTCCAACGCTGCCAAACGCGTTTGCTCAGCCGTTTGGCATTGGAGAGCTTCGACATCGCTTTCTTTGCTTATGAGGACGTAGTCGTCCGAAGGCACGCTTATACCGAGTTGAAGATCGAGCGATGGAGATGGAGAAGGAGGATGATGCTTTTCTTTAAGGGTTTCTTCCATTAGAAAGGTGGGAGGAGGAGTTTATTAAAAAGATATATAGAGGCATGTGTATATATAGTGGACCGGAAGTCGGTTGTGTAAGACTGTCACATGTAAAAGACGTGATATTTTTATATATCTTTATGATACTTTTCAAATATGAGTATTATAAAATAAGCAAAAGTACTTTGTCTCACGTATCGGATCGTCTTACACAAGTTTTTGTGATATATATAAGCATTTGATCAAGGGATTGGATGATCTAAAAATGTCCACTTTGATCAAGGGACCCGGCGGGACAGTTTAACATCATTCTAACCCTTGAATTCAGTGGATCTTGGACTAGATATTTTTATTCTACATGCTTTAGAGCCTCTCATGGTTAACTATATATAAGAGATATGATCTTAATTTATGGACAAAGACTTGTCTTCAATATTGCAATTCATGACGGTCGACCTACTTTATTCACCTATGAAAAATTCCGTCTCATATAAAAGTCCGAATTTGTAGAGAGGTTGGAAATCAACTAAATGGAGAGACCCAATAAGACTTTAATTTTAAATGGGTAAAGTTGTTTTCACCTGGTTTGAACACAAGGTTTTCTTTCACGATACCATAAAAGAATTTTATTTCATCTAAAAGTCCGAACTTATAGAGAGGTTGAGAATCAATTCATATACATCACCCTAATACACTAGATTACATTTGCAATTCAAGAATTCGACGGTCCACTAAATTATATTCGTGATTCAAGCTTTCTCGATGATTCAAGGGACGAGCCTATTAGTTAGTTAACTCATTCATTAAATTATAAAAGAAAAATATCAATATCATATATATTTAAAGAATAATAACAAAACCCTTTAAAAAAAAGAATAATAACAAAATGTAATAGTACTTGACATTTTGAATTAGGATTGTAATAGAATAATTTTTAATTATTATGAAAATCGTTCATGTTTTACTAGCTAAAAGTTGGTTCCTCTTGTAATGATTGTGTAGACAAAACATTTGGCATGTTAAATCAAATTATATTGGACAAGAACAGATTTTTTTTTTTTTTTTTTTTTGATGAAGGACAAGAACAGATTTACTGACTTGTAAAAGAACTATTGAAAAGTTGTTAGTGTTGATTTTCCATTACTGTTAATCTATTATATGACTAAAAATTCATTTGAAAAATTGTTAGGGTTGATATTTCATTGCAATTAATTCATTATGTATTTGTGGTTATGACTATTTAATTTCTCTGAAAATGAATTATAATGTAAATTTTCTGTGTGAAAGGTAAAATAAATATATTTTATAATTTCGAGTATATTGTTTTAAATGTGGATTTGGCTGGTTAGCTTTTAATTTTATTTGAAAGAATTTCAGGCATTTAGAGTCATTAAATCATTTTCAATTTATTTTATCTCTTACACAGTTCTACTCTCGTATATAGTGAATTTCTCTTTTTACTCTTTTCCCTCTAGTAACATGAGTGTCTCCCTCTTTTCTATTTTTGTCTCTCTCATGCATGAATATCTCTTCTTGTTAATAATAATTTTCACATACATGAATCAGAAAATCGGTGTTGTATGAATAAATTTTACTGTAAAAATGATTTATAAAAAATACTCTAGTTTATAATTAATATCTTTTATAATAAAAAAAAAGTTAATATCATACAAAAATAATACTCCCTCTATCCTAATTCGAAAAAATAGACGTCTTATTTTTATTTTCTTATATCAAAATCCAAAAAAAAAAAAAAAACATTATCCTCTTAAACTAAACCCTTACAAATATCCTCTATTTACACACTCATGTCACTCAAACTCTTTCAATAAAGTTGATCATAAAATAACTACTTTCAATAAAGTTCAAATTATTTATTTACCCATCACTTTATATTTTTTAATACCGATAAACAACTATTTTTTGAGTCACTCTCGTGAAGCGGTTTCATAGTATGAAACCGATACCATTACAATCATTCACCGATACCATTACAATCATTAATTGATATCATTACAATCATTAATCGAGATATCAGTTTATAAATGTAATGATATCACTAAATAAATATTATGGTATTAATGAATGAATGTAATGGTATTAATTTCATACTATGAAACTGTTTCACCCTAAATTTTGTGTTAGCCCACGAGTCACTCATCTCTCTCTCTCCTTCATTCTGTCTCTCTCACTCTTCTCTTATATGTCACTTTCTCCTTCTCATTCTATATATCTCTCATACATGTTAACCACCAATATTAACAAACAAATCATGTAAAACAATGTAATGTAATGTTAGATGAGATAAGAGAAGAATCTATTTGTATTTTTATAACTTTAACCAAGAAACCTTCAACTTGCAACTGCATATTCTACATTCATGGAACAACTACCATAGCAACAAGCTAGGCTACAAAAAAAGCTGTTTCTTTCTGCCCAAAGTTGCATAAATTTAAAGTTGGAGCCTCATTTTGTAAATTCTTGAAATGAATATTTTGATACCTACGTAATACGACTTTTGTCCTGTAATTATTTGGAGAGGGTAGCTTCCGAGTCTGATAAAATGTGATTCACATCCTCATAATACGGCCAGTTCTTTTGGGCTTTTGCATCACTCTTTGTTTCCTGTTCACAATACAATCACACTGTGGTCAGAGACCAGCATGTCGATCGAAGATGAAATTTCAAGCAAGGTCGGTCGATTCTCAAAACTACGGTTTGAAACTACATGTTATGAGATAATATCACTTTTTATCCATAAAGTTTATCTTTTACAAATTTGATTCCTGTTTGTCACTCACTATCAAATTTGGTTCTGAAAGTACAATTTTACTCCCACATTTGGTTGCACCATTAGTTGAAGAATTGATTGTGTCAGTCAACGGTGGGACCAAATGCAAGAGTAAAAGTGTACTTTCCGAACCAAATTTGATACTAACCCAGCTTCTATCTTCAAAGATAAAAGCCAGTTGATTCTACTTTTACTTTATTTGGCAGGCATAACTACTATCCCAAAGCCAATACAAGTGTTACTCAAGAACAAAACGTCATTCATTTCGTTATTAAAACATATGCATACATGCAAGTCTAGCAAGCACACCAACAAATACTGTTGATTTCTTTGGGAAAAACGTTATTTAAGGCATGATTGTTTTGATACTTATAAAGCATATATAGATAACGAAACGAACCTCATATTTCTGAACTAAGGATGCCCAAAGAGATTTACATTGGCGGGACTTCTGCTAATTCCATCGGCCAATAAACTGGACGATATCTCTTCCCAGAGAGCCATCCGCCCTTTAAGAACTTGGAATCTACTATGGAGTTGTCCACGCATTTTAATCATCTTCTTCACCTCTTCAGGTTTCCATTTGTTCCTCTTTACAGTCTTGGAAGATTTTTGTTTAGATTTTGGCAGATCGGCCTCTAGTTCAATCCTTTCTTCTTCATTTTCTTTCTCAAGTATTTCTAGACCCAAATTGCTGTTACTCTCTGATTGATCGGGCACTGATGAGGATACAAATGACTTCCAAAAATCATCTGATTCATCAGTGTTTGGAGCTCTATCTGGTGAGCTGGAAATTGATGTAACTGCTTCTTCACTTTGAACCCTCTCATCGAAATCTTGATCTAGATTAAGAAAAGAATAGTTGTTTGGTAAAATGAAGTCAATTTTAGCATTACTCATGCTTCATTTGCAAAACCATTCAAATTCCAATTTTTTTGCCGTATTTATCAAACCAAAAAGTACCGATAACACAGATTTTTTCGGTATACCAAAATTTTCGGTACAATAACACGTAAATTCCAAATTTTCTACCGAGATACCGTAACATGTATACCAAAATGCATACCGATATCCTATATGAATTTCAGTATGAAATGGTATACCAAAATTTTCGGCATGAGACTATACCGATACCGTTAAGATATACGATTACGAAATTTCGATACAGTATCAGTAAATATTTTATGTACCAAAACCACTTTCAATACGGTATCGATATGAGATTTTACATATCAAAATTTTCGCAAGTTATACGGTATTGGGACAGTATTTTCGGTATATCGTATAGAGTAGTTGACTCAAATGGGTATGTATATAATCTTTTATATAAAAATTGAACATTATTATACACATAAAAACAAAACTGAAGGCAATGAAATTCTTTTGTGATAGGGTACGATCCAAAATTTCTTATTAACGCAGTATTTAACAATGGTACTGACCTTGTAATCCTTGCCCGGAGGCCCTTCTTTCAAGTGCAAGACCATCGGCATCTTCCTCCGGTGTAGCAACTGGTTGTCTCGTCTTCGTAGCTACATCGAATGCTTTTCTCAATGCTGAGAAATCAGAACTGATGTGTGACTTTCCAGATAGTTTTCCATTGATCTCATTAGCGAGCACAGCACTCGGATTCTCAACAGCAACAGCTATAACTTCGGGTCGCTTGCTACTGTACTTTCTTACCATTTTCCTTAAAACTTCAGCCACGGTTCTTTCCATGTGGGCAAGAGGGCAATTTATAGGACAGCTCGACAATGCAGCATGTGCAGCCTTATGAAGTGCATCCAAAAGTTTTCCTCTATCAAGCCATAAGCATCGTGTTGTAATTCTTATTTTACCCTTTAAAGCCTTCTCAACTGAACCGTCGTCAGCTTGAGGACGCAAAACTTCCATGCTGCATCACAGGCGGGGATGTAAACGAACCAAATCGAGACAAATGTTGCAGTATTTAATACGATAAAATATTTGTATTCGTTTAAAACTCGAATTTTAAATCTGATTCGTTATTCGATTCGAAAGTGGTATTTGAATTATTCAATAGTATTAGAGTATTCGATTCAAATTTTAATTCTAGTATTTTCTTTTATGAAAATTATACTACCTCCATCCCGGAATACTTTTCACCCTTTGTTCGTCCAACAATATCTTTCATACCCTTAAAATGAAAAACCCTTCATAAACTTCACCCTTACAATATTCGCAATTTTACACAAATATTGTCATTACTTTTGGGTCTACACATACACGCAATCTAACCAATTTCTTTACTTTATACATAAAAGTTTACAAAATTTGCCCCTCAAAACCTCAATCATTACTTTTTTTCTTATATTGTGTGTCGTCTTACCTATCATAGGTATAAATCTGATTTTTCTAAACATACTATATTATTCATAAATTATCCAGAATTAAAATAATATAATAATAATTATTCATTAATTAATAGTAACATATACTATGAATTATTCATTAAGTTAACACTTAATACTCCCTCCATCCAATATAAGTAGGCATAATTTCATTTTTCGTCCGTCCAATATAAGTACGTATAGATTAAATGGAAAGTTTTCACATTATTTGCAGCCTCAACTTACATCTATTTACTCAAATGTCATCTCACTAAATCTACTTTAATATTATCTCAAATGACAACAATATCATCAACTTCTACACACATCTACTTTATGAATAAACTACTAAAATTTTTTAAATCCGAAACAAAAGGTTTATATCTACTTATAGTGGACAAAGGGAGTAATACATATTTTTAGTTACTTATAAAATTATAAATAAATATACCAAAATGAATATAGTGATGCTCGTATTCGTATTTGGATGCCTTTCATATCAAAATATTAATATGTATTTGAATTTGAATCGTATTATTTAAATACGAAAACCGAAATCGAATAAAAATTATTTGATTCTTTTACCTCCCTAATCACAGGTGATATGTGAAACATGCAGTAGCAATATCATGAAGGTAGTATGTATGTATGTATGTATGTATGTATAGGATTTCAAGATGACGTACCTAACAACTATGATACCATCTGATGCAATCCTCATTCTCTCCTCAACACATAGTTCAGTTGCTGTGCCAAATGCTTTGTCACCATCACTGTACATCAACTGAGGTGTTCAAACTTAATCAGCAATTCAGCAGGATATATTTTAGTTATACTCCCTCCGTTCCTGATTATATGTCTGATTCTATTCAAAATGGTGTTCCTAATTATTTGTCACTTTTCTAATATCAACAAAAAATTACCTTTTTTTTCACCAATACCACTGATAAATACTAACTATTTTCTTGTAATTATAAGTTTATTAATTCATCAAGTAGTGATAAATAAGGGTATAATAGTCTTTTGATATCCTACTTAATTAAAATTTGGTTTGTGTGAATGGATAAAATCAGACATATAATTAGGAACGGAGAAAGTACAACAATACAACGGTCATGTCCTCATGAGAGAGAGAGAGAGAGAGGAGGGGGAAGTAACCTGCAGGTTCTCTTTACCGAGGGAAATGAATCCATTTGATAAAACTCTTCTATTTCTTAAATGCGACACCCCTAGCATCTCTCCATTCTTTATAACCTGAAATCAAAAGGCAAGTTACAGATTTTATGCCACAAGATGTAAAATAGCATAGAAGCTCTCATGTACTAAAAAATTAATCAATATAAATGAATTTCCCAGCAAAAAATAAAAATAAAAACATTCCGACTCTGTTCTTCTCCTTCCCTATTATCTTGGAAGGCAAAAACTTAGGTGAACCCGATTTGCCCTATCACTGTCATGGACAATTATATCACTGTCATGCATTAGGCTATCACCGGTCATGCAAAAGCTCTATCATTGTCATGCTCAACTATTATCATTATCATGTAGAGTTCACGTGAACTCTAAAATGGATAGAATTCATGCAAGAGTTACTCATCTTGGAAATGAATAAAAGGAAATACATATTACAAAAGATCAGAATGCTTAACTTGAGATTTTATTACAAATTTATGAACTGAATGTTGAGCATTGGTGCCCCAATCAAAATTACGAATGTATACTAATAAGAGACGGTATTAGGTCTCACGGAAGATGACCAAAAAACTTTTAACTGCTGGAACTAATTACTCACTGTAGTATGCCGAATGCCAGTCGACTTTCCCAGCAACTCGTGCTCTTTCAAGAATAACAGTTCTCCATGAATTGGTAGGAAGTGTTGCGGTTTAACTATTTTTAGCACTTCATCCTGTGAAGAAGAATAATGTGAAACTCCATTATATCAATAGGACATATGGGGAGGAAATAAAGATATGTACAGCCTTTGGCATTCACAAGGCAAAAATATACATTCAAACCCCATAAAAGATAAAAACATAAAAAGATCACACTTCTTTCTACTGAGGATGTGCTTGATTAGAAGAAAATTCTTTCTACTGAGAATGTGCTTGATTAGAAGAAAACTATTTCAAACAATCTATGTGGCATGAAAACGGGAAGAAGTATTCACAGTAAACCCAGCTAAATGTTAGCTTTTAATACTTTGAAATGTAGTAAAAACAGAAACCATTTGTGCATAAATGAGCAATCCAGAGGATCCGTGAGAGAATCAAGTATCGTACCAGTTCTTCACGATGGGCATGGCCAGATGTGTGAAGCAGTTCATTCTTCCCCATCACTATTGTTGATCCAATTTCCGATATTCGGTTAAGCATTTTCATAACTCTCGTCTCATTACCTGGGATTACCTATAATGTAGATTTATAAGCAATTGCATCTCTGTATGGAGACTGCTAAACAAGAGTTATGGATATGCAATCAGGAAACTACAAGTTGGGTAAATGTTAATTTTGTCCTTTAACGTGCACCAGTTTTGATTTTAGTCCGCTAGTTTTTTCAACTCTAAAATTCGTCCTTTTAAGTTTACCAAATTCAACATTTTCATCCCTTAGCCTGTTAAAAGGATGGAAAGTTGAATTTTGTCAACCTGTTTTAGCTGGTAAAAGGATGAAAAATATGAATTTTGTAAGTTTAAGGGACTATTTTTAAAGTTGGAAAGTTAGCGGACACTGAGGCGGCCGCCCTAGAAATACTGCCCAAATCTGAGTACCCGTAAACATTATATACTGAACAGTTATGTGGATAATATCAAATCACGTCCACCCTTTGACCTGAGTGAACGAATATGGTTTCAAACAAAAATGAATTGGAGGACATACAGACAAATTATTAAAACTAGAAAATGATAATATAAGCTTGAAAAGTCAGCCTGATAGTCGACATGCAGCTCAAGTTGTCAATGCATGGTTTCAGACTTTCAGTCGAGTGAAGCCAATTAAAGCTCGATCACCTTACAAGAGCATTAGTTTGTTTCTATCTTATCATGAACTGTGTGAATGAGACTTTCCAGTTAGATATAGTGCAAGTAGTATGTTCCGATGACCTAGTTACCAAACAAAAGGGAAAAATATTTTTGGGCCTGTTATTTTTTTTTTTTTAATTTGGGCCTGTAAGTTAGGAGTTGCAAATTAAGAACATTAATTTTGCGGGCCTACAAATGTAGGACAATATATTTTAATTTTAGCAAATGTAGGCCAAAACCCGAATTCACACAAATCACACGAGGACTGAAAACGGGTTTTGATCCATGAAAATTAAGGACAATACTTTCTGATTTATAGGCCCGTAAACATAATGTTCTTCTTTTGCGAGTCCCGGTTACGGGCCTAAAAATATTTTCCCCCAACAAAGTTAAAGGGAACATCTGAAGGACTGAATTTTCACTATTATCAGGTTTGCCAAAAGTTAAATCGACTTAAAAGTTAATACCTTTGCAGAATATAAAACCAGATCCTCTTCGTTCAACTTGAGGGAATGGCTGCTTCCATGGGATGCAAGATTCAGTGCAGCCCGTGGTTCTGCCTGACAAAGCAAAAGATTTTTTTATTATTATTATCATTATTATTTTTTCGAACCATATATAACAGTTTTTTTTTTTTTTTGACATAGCAGAAGATTACATAACATGCCTGACATTATACTGAGCATTAACAGAAATGGCTGAAGGAACCTACTTGAGAACCAGTGGTTACGATTAGCAAGTCTTTTGGAGCATAAGCATCGATATCTTCCACTTTGACCTGTACAGTATAACTATATCAGGAAGTGCTGAGACAAAAGTACAACACAAAAAGGAAAAAGTTCAACATATAGAGTGGAAACGAAATGATTATGCAATCAACAATTTCCCTTTAGTAAATTAATCAGTCGAACTCAGGGCTACTGCATCTCAATTTGTCATCACAGTATAATTAATCTGGTAAAAGAGGTATAAAACACTCCAAACTGAAGTAAAAAAAAAAATTAAAAGGTGCTATCATTTTTGCAAACACCCAGCAGAAACTCTTGACTCTGGGAGATGAATAAGCTCAAAACAAGGGATGGAAGGAGTGGAAGAGGCAATTGAGGGAAATTATAATTTAGATACAAATGTATGATTCGATTACCAGAGTTGAAGGATCAATGGGTGCTTTTCCATCTCTCCATGCAGCCTCAAGGTAAGTCCTCAAGGACATACCAACAAATACCTAAAATAAGAGTGACCATGTTATATGTCACTGAAATTTCAATCATACTTCTGAAGAATTCGGAGACATCATAAAGATATAGAGTATACCAATTTCCGGCCAGACAAATCAGCTGCAGCTTTTACACTACCAAGCCGATGAATATTAGAAGCAAATTGAGTGGTGATAACCCTTCCTTTGGCAGCTGAAATATGCCTCAATAATGAATCTGCCACAACTCTCTCACTTAGTGTTCTTCCTGGAGAAAGGACATTTGTCGAATCGCTCATCATCTACAAAGCAAGACAGCAAGAATTGCAATTTATACCTATTCTTTCGAAAAGAGTATGTATGACTACATATTCGACAGATACATGCATAATATAAATGAGTATTAAAGATATATTATTAAACAGGAACTTGTCAAAGAGAATATATTGCTCACCAAGGTCACTCCTTCTTTTGCAAGTTCTTCTAGAGCCTCACGGTCAAATACTTTCCCATCCAATGGTGACTCATCTATCTAAAATTTTGTTAATATTTATAAGAACAGAAAAAAATAAATGTTAACGGTAAGTCAGAAAAGAAAAGAAGAGTAAGCTTGAGAGCACAAAAGTACCTTCCAATCTCCTGTGTGCAATATAGTGCCGTCAGAACATCGTAAAACCAATCCAGAACAATCTGGAATAGAATGTGTAACCGTGATTGGTTCAATTTCGAAAGGCCCAGCAGAAAATCTCCTCCGTGTCTTAAATATCTTAAGTCTAGACGGAACAAAGATCCCAAACTCCTTTAAACGCTTTTTGATGAGCTGTTTCAAAAGAATTATAAAATTATTCCACATATAGTTACCAGGATGAGGACGAATGCAATATTCTAAAACGTGTGATGCAACCACATACTGCCTCTTAAAATAGCACACCCTCCATAAACTCCACCCTCACAATATCCACAATTTTACACAAAATGTCATAACTTTTGGGTCCACACAAACACAGAATCCAACTCATTTATTTACTTTATAGTTTATACATAAAGGTTTATGAAATTACCCCTCAAATCCCTACTCATTACTCCACTTTCTTTTTTGTTATGCCATTGCACATATGAAAATAATCTCGGATGGAGGGAGTAGAATTTATTAGGGGTATTGGTGGAAAAAAATGTAACTTTTAACGATATTAGCAAAGTGACAAATAGTTAGGAAAACCATTTCGGATAGAATTACACAGATAATTAGGAACCGAGATAGTAGTATAAATTCCTAAATTCTATATGGGCCTTCCAAGAATATGGAGTACTGTAATTAAATTTAGTTGTTTGATTGATAAGAATGAAAGGAATACTTTTAACTTTTAGCAGATTCAGAAATTCATCAGTCATTTCAACATTGATAAACTGAAATAATTAACTCATAATATATTTATCACATACCTCCATCGTGAAGGATGAAGCAAATATCGGTGTATTAGAATCCAGAGCTGGAATAACCTGATCAAGTGGGAATAACAAGTGAAACATGAATCCACAATCCAACGCAAAACAACATAGTTATGAACTTTAACTAGCATAGAAATGAGTAACTCTTCTTTGGCCCTCGTTCAAGCAAGGAATTGCTAAAACAAAAGATAGATACATTAATCTCTATGTCAGATGAATGGTTGGTAAGGAGTGCCACCAGATAATAAATCTCGGTTTCATCCATTTCAGTTTGCCTCTGAATTCTGAAAAACATTTTTATATGAACTTTTAATGATCTAAATCTTTCAAATAAATGTTCCAAGAATTAGAAATAGAAACTTTACCCAAGGCAACGCACCAATGTGGTCTTCATGACCATGAGTAATAATAACAGCTTCAATTTTGTGGCTCCATTTTTGATAAATGTGGTATCAGGTACAATCTTCTGGACACCAAGGTCATCATAGCTGAAAACATAAGTAGAGAAAGAACCAATGTTCAACAAGAAAGGGTTACATTTCTAACTGCATAAAGAGTTTTAAGGAGAGGGATAAAATGTAAAATTGGTGCATCTAGCACCATAATTGAAAAGGTTTTCATGATTGCTGCAAATGATTTGATTCAGTTTTTTAAAATGACTTGCTGAATGAAGACGAAGGATTTGTTTGCTGTTATAAAACAGCAAATTCCTAACTATCAATCTGTTAATACTTTTTTTTCAAGATGTGGTACTCTCAGTTTATTGAAACTTACTCTGGGAACATTATACCAGCATCAATCAAAATATATCGATCATAATTTCCTACTAGCATGCAATTCATCCCGATTTCCCCTAAGCCACCAATTGGTAGTATGCGTAAAGGTGGTCCATCAGCGCCTTCATAAAATTGTTCCATCTTGCGTTTAACTGAATCCTCCATACTCCTTCCAGCTCCTTCTGTTCTCCCAGACCTTCTACGAGGTACTTTTGGGCCACGTGTACCTACAGATAATGCAGTCATGCTTTTGGGATTAAGTTGTCTCAAAAGTACAATTAGAAAGTGATTAGGGGTAAAAAGGTACTCCTTTTGTCCCATAAAAGTTTTTATACTTTTCTTTTAGTTTGTCGCACAAATGTTTGCATACCCCAAATGGAAATATTCCTTACAATCTTCACCCTCAAAATACACACATATCTACCCGTTTTGGGACTCACACATACCCTCAATCCAACTAATTCCTTTACTTTTTACATAAAAATTTTGCAAAATTACTCCTAAACATTGTATTCATTAAACTTTTTCCTTAAACTTTGAGCCTAAGATTCACCGCAAACTTTAACGGGACGGAGTGAGTACATCTTAAGCATTTGTTTTGGGATTAAGTTGTTTCAAAAGTACAAGTGGAAAGTGATTAGGGAAAAAAGTATTATTAGACATTTGTGCTTCAAGAAGCCACAGCTCAGTCATAAAATTACACATTCTACTATAAGAAAACGGAAATTGGACCTCCTATTTGAGGACCCAAGTAATGATCAATCAGAATAAAGAACAAACATAACCACAAACATAAAACATAGCGGCCCAATTTGATCCCTAAAACTGATACCAGAATACCTTAAACTACAAGACGGCACACACTAGTTAATGAGATTACGCCAACTGCTATTACATGCTATAACATTCATTTTACATTCCCCTTACCTAAATTACACAGAGAAAAGGGCAAGATTTTCTATTTTAAACTACCAGACTATCCCCATTTGAGTTTCTTCAGAAATATTCACTTACATCTTTCAAAATTAAAGCAGGCCCATAGCATCTTCTTCAAACACAAGTACATAAACACAGAAGGTAACAAAAACTAAAAAAAATCGAGCTCTATTGAAGTGAATGCAAACCTTTTACTGAAGGGATAGATACACAGCAAGATATGAAGCGTTTTCTGGGCTTTGGTTGACACCACAAGAGCTTGTGAGGACATACTGAAATCGCACTTAAAGCGGCCATTTTACACAACAATACTGCAAATCTATACGCTTAAGATACAGATATATGTGTCGGAAATTGATTTAGAGAGAAAGAAAAATGGGAGCTAACATTGTAAACCCTGAGAAGGTAGATTTATGTGCATTTTGTTACAGTTGCAGGGTTTAAGAGGGATTGGTGAGATGAAGTGAAGGGTATAAAATATCGTTTGCTTATCATCAAAACTGATGAAGAGATTAGATTTCTGGAGGGACACGGAATGTGGTGCAAAACGCGACTTTAGTATAAAATGCTACTTTTATGCTGAGAATTTCACTTACTATAAAATGCTACTTTTGAGGGGATAATCAAATATGTGATACATTAATTTTTATGTAGTATATTTTTTACTAAATCATACAAATCACATGTTTAGTTTAACATAAGTCATGTTACTCATTTATAATATTTGCAGGTGTTTGTATTGAGAATTAATTCATGTAATAAGTTAAAATTTTATAATTATACCCCTATCTACTATTTTTGTTGGAATAATAAAAGATATTTTGTCAATTAATTTGGTAATATAATAATTTTAATATCTCATGAAAGGAGTGATATGAAAAAATATTGGTCCGATTTTCTTTTTTGATTTGTTCTCATATAAAGTTACTCAATATATGCATTCATCTTACGGTAGAAAAATATCATGCAAACTAAAAATAAAAATGCCAACAAAATTAATTGAAAATTGTCATAATAAAACCCAGTCTGTGTATGCGAGTACTCACCTCACAAGAGACAATTTTTTTTTGGAATATAGGTAATATAAATTAACAATAACAAACTATGAAATATAAAAAGTAATAAAATTAAATTTAAATATAAAATAATAATCAAATTGAGTATTATTGGCATTAGATAATTAGAATTTATTACAGCTTATTCAATTCAGCCCTAGGAGAGAGAAGAGGCAATTCACTCTGCTGCTCTGCATGATTTGTTGGAAAAAAATGTGGTGTGCGTATATTAGGATGACAATGCAAACTGGTGCAGAAGAAAGTGGAGAAGAGTTTAATTTTTTTCCTCATGAGATGATATTATCACATATTTTGGTTATTTTCAAGATAAAATAATTTTAGAACTTCACGAATATTTTACTATGAATCAAAAGCTATCACCGAATAAAAATAAGTATCCAGAACTTTTGAACTTGACTCCAATGCAAATCTCTACAATTGCTAGTGTACTTTGAATGCACTTGAAAATTTTGAATAATTTGAATGATCCTGGAAATGGAATTCTAGGGTTAATTTATAGTTTTTGAAGATATGTGGTGTCTTCTGGTGAAATATTGTCCCTTCAATTGCGCATCTCGGATCTATATTTTGAATGCTCTTGAAAATTTTGGAAGATTGAACAATATGAACCGACGCGGCCCAATTTCTATCGCACGACCCGCTCAAACCGAACACGGGTTCAAGCTTGTGAACCTCGATCGAGCCACTCGTCTCGGAAAATTAAAGGCTCCTTCGAATAATGTATACGTGTGAAATGCAAAATGTCCTTCTAAAAGCCCTAATGCAACTATGATTGTGTTTGTGCCCATGCCGTGCGGGTGTGGTTAGTGGTCTTTGGGTTAGACTTGGCAGCACCCTTAACACACCATCATGTAAACTCTAAGTCAACTAGATCCGTAAGGAATAAGTTCAAGAGCTGCCCGTGGGCATAGACGGATGGTAAGTGGGCAAGGTGGACTGAGCACATACACTCCGACGTCATGGGTTCGATTCCGTGTGGTGACAATTCTTTGCGAAATATTACGAGAGGTTGTTCTTGAATTGTGTCTCCCGAAAGTCCTCTCCTTGCATGGTCAGCTATTCGTGCACATCCTCGATTTACCACCCGCCACCGAGGCCTCCTGCAAGGGGAGTTTCTGCCCGTATTTGCTCCTTATAAAAAAAAAAAAATAATAAGTCTAAGAGCTCAAATTCTCCTCACCATTTTATGTGGGACAAGGAATAATTTCTTTTCTCTACCACATATTACTATACAACTTCATTTCTAATAATAAGTTGTCACACAAATATATTAATATACCCTCTCTCCATTCATACTATTTTTTTATTTTTGCTTCATCACTTATTATTTTCACATGCTATTAAACAAATACTTAACTTATAAATGAATCACACAATACCTCAAAATACTCTTATTTTATCTACATTTTTTTAAAACCTCGTTAAAATCAAACAAGCATAATTTTAGTGAATGAGAGGGAGTATCATTTATCCGAAATTGATTTTGAGCAAAAAAAAATACATCAAAATTATCTACTCGGAATGTAGACTACGAAATTGCAACTTATTTTTATTTTCAACAAATAAATTATCACATTAAAATCAACATTGAATCAACACTCAATTAAATAACCCATTTTCCTACATGATTAATGTCCTAAACCAAACTAAGCCCTGTGCAGTCCCAAAAAGGAAGTCCAAATTAATATGTACGTCTCTTCTGTCTTTAATCTTCTCTGTTTCAAGTGTTTGATGTTGTCCTTCCATAATGAATTCTTGCTGATAATAAAACCTAAAAATGTCTGAATTAATTTTGTGCTGCTAATTTTCTGATTCAAAGAGTTGCTAAGTCTTTTTAAGGCCTAAGTTTTGTGTTAGAATGTCTCATTAATCTCATTTCGTGAAACGGATCTTATTTTTAACAACATTTTATCACTTTTTAAAAATGAATGTAAAGTGTACATTTAAGTCAAAAATTGAAAAGTGATACACTTTGTATTAAATAAATTATACAATTTTACAAAAAAATATATGTAAAAAAGTATCATTTCAAGATAAAACATTAAAAAGAGATACACTTCATATTATAAATAATTAAAATTTACTAAAAATGATAATAATTTTACAACCTTACACGAAATGAAATTCATGACACGATCTCATACAAATTTTTGCTAGATTGGATAATCGTAAAGTGGGGATTGTCAATTGTGGTGGGGCGTTGTATTCTCTTTGTTGTTAAAGAGCCCAAAACATATACTTCCTCCATCTTAAAATTGTTTGCACAGTTGATTGAGAATAGAGATTAAAAAAATATATTTTTAGAGAGTTAACCATATGTAAGTGAAGGGTATAATTGAAAAATCATGTGTGTGTAAAGTAAAGAGTTAGTTAATTGAGTTAAAAAAGTAATGATATTGATGTAATAAATGTGTATTGTGAGGGTGTTAAAAATGAAATTTCATTTATAGGTGTGCAAACAACTACGGTAGACGGACGAATAAGGTAAGTGTCAGAAAGATCATGCAGAGAGAGAGAGTAGGTATATGCTTTATTTATTTATTTTTTTTTTTAATGGGCAAGTGGTTTATCCTGTTACATCAGCAGGTCAGCCCGTTTAACGGACTAAATCAGTTCAGACCAAAATGAGCCCAATAAGTGGATCATCAATACTCAGTCATAATCCTGCATTTGCTAAACGGGCCAATACGTCGAACTCGAACCTAAGCACGTTTAACATAGGGCCCAACTATCTACACCTCCAATATTAATAGATGTACCCACCTCTATTATCTATTATTTTAATGTATTTGTAAAAGGACTAATTTACCCTAACTTGATATTACTTGATACACACATCTTGCAAAAAGAGTTACCGTGTTCAATTTGAATGATCGATCTCACGTCGGGAAAATTCACGTTCTTTGTCGTTCGGGTAAATGTTGAGCACAAAGAAGCTCTACATGAAATACTTGTGTAAAGTATCTTTAGTTACTCAACTATACAATATTGAATGTATATACTCTTTTATATTTATGAAAATGTATAATACATTTGTGTTGAATGCATGAAAATGTATATACTCTGTTTGAATGTTGTTATTTGTATATATTTGAGATATCATTGTGTATGAAGTGTTTGTATATTTTTAGCCTAGAAGTACGATTAGAACATGGGTATAGTTGTTCCCGCATTTTTGAAAAATTTGTCCGACACACCGATTTTCGAACCTGGTTTGCGAATTATACTTAGGGTTTCGACATATTATTTCGAAAATATGAGCATATTTCGATCACTTCTTGCCGAATTATTTTCGACAATACTTTGTCGAAATATTGATCATTTTTCGACAACCACCGCATCCGTGTACCATTAGCCGTTGAACGCCATATGCCACCTATTGCAAATTCATGGAGAGTCTACCACAAGAAAGATGCCATGGATGGAAAGAAGCTACAGAAAATCAGTAAATCAATTAGTTAGTTGATTTTTTTAACTCCTTTTGTAAATCATATGGCTAAGCTAGAATCCATGGAAAAACTCATTTTTGTACATCATATGGCAAGGTAGCCTGAAAAGAGTGTGATTACTCCTTTTGTAAATCATATGGCTAGATAGAATCCATGGAAAACTCATTTTGTACAACATATGCCAAGTTATTTGATAATTTTTTTGGGTAAATGTCTATTTTATCATGTAATTGTATTATGAAATAGGAAACAAAATCAATCTTCTGTCTCTTATTTTTTAAAAGACTTTGTCGAATATTATGTTATGTTTCAAAAATAATCATGTTGAAAAATATGAAACATTTCGACAAATATTTGTCGAAAATGTGAGGAGAAAAACTAAGAAATCTTCTGCCTCTTATTTTCGAATATATTTTGTCGAAATTTGTACACATTTTTGGATACATTTTTTTGAAACCCCGAGCATTAAAATTACTAATCTCCGTAATCTTTTTTTTGAAAATATTTGTCGAAATTTATGAAATGTTTCGACACAAATTTGTTGAAAATCGAGGAAATGGGTGTACCATAAAATTAAGGAATAGAGGAAAATTAGAACAAGGGGTAATGTAGGGAATTAAGGGGGTGTGTATCTAATAATCTTTTAAAAAGGGTGGGTAGATCTATAAAGTGGGTAGATCTAATAATGTTGGAGGTGTAGATAGTCTGGGCCTTTAACATATAGCAATACACGTACTGACAAAGCTAAATTTTAGATAGGTGGCCAACAATATAGAAAAAATAGTAAGTTTTGTATGAAATTATCTCACATAATAATTATTAGGGTGATGATATAAATGCATTGATGATTAACCTCTTCAAGTTCGAATTTTTAGATGAGATAAAAATTCTTTAAATAACTTTTGTAAAATTTTAAAATATTATAAAAATATTTTTTTAAGGCAAAAACTTGTATGAGACCGTCTCATATGAGGCGGGTCTCATTCCTAAGGGAGTATCAAATATATTAGTAGGGATATGAAATGCCTAAAAATGAAAAAAATTGAGAAAAAATAAACTTTAAAAATTATTAACAAAAATATCAAAATATATTAGCAAAAATATATGAGTAGGAGTATTATTTATGTAAGATGGGTCAAAGGTGGGACTCGTTTCATGTATGAAATGAAACCTTCTCACCCTATAATGTTCCTTTCTTTATAAGTTAAATAACTACTTTTATTATCAAACTAATACATTTTAATGAAACAACTAATATTATTTAAAAATACACATAAAATGCAAATAAGGTTTAGAATAAAACTTATTAAAATAATACCTTATGTATTAAGAGGGTTAAAAATTATATAAAATCTAGCAAATAAATAGCAGATAAATGAGAAAGTTTGCATGAGACTATTCCATATATATGATGATTCTTTTTGACTATTTTTTAAATTTAATTCAAAAAATATATATAAGAGCATCACTTCTCATAATTAGATACATTTTACAACTGGACACATCCCACACCGCATATCTCAGATAATATTTATAAAAAACTAAATTTCTAAACTTGTGTAAACACTCCTAAATGACCCATTTTACATATAATTAAGCTCAACGTTATATATATTAATAAATATTATTAATATTCGATAGAAATGATTCTAAAATATTTTGTCAGTTTGGTGTAAAATTACTAGCTTGATGATGGAGTGTTTTTCATCGACATCCTTCAACGAAAGGGACAAAGTTTTTTTAATTACATAATTTTTTACTTTTTTTCTAATACGTTACAAAAAGAGATAACATTACAATTTTTTACTAAGTGTACAATTTACATGTCGAAGTTGCCAGACATCAAGCGGTGGCGAACTTTCATTCTTTAGACTTTTACGCATTAATAAAAATATAACTCTACTTTATATTTTAGCTAAAAAAATAATTAACTTGATTTCATTTTCTATACAATCGAGCAACGGATTTGATCTTATGCTTGCATGAGATGGACATTAATTTATATACCAACCATCAATCATGTGATGTCACATAAGTAATTAATTAAATGATAGTGGGCTCACTGTATATGTGACATCACATGATAGATGATTGACATGTCGCATAAGCGGTGGACATATAAATTAGTGTCACTGTGGGCATAAGATCAAATTCGATCTGACCAAATCAAACAAAATCAATAGTTATGATAATTATTCTCATTATTAATCAAACTTATAATTAACAAACAATATAATTATAAAAGGACACATCATTACCATTCCTTATTGCCATCTCTATCATTTCCATTTTCCATTTCTTTTATAAACCAAGCAGTCCTTGACCTAATTATAATTGATATGGCCTACTTCTTATATGATGATTGTGATATATTGTAGCCTTTTCAATTGGAGATATATCTGTCTTTATGTAAAGTTAAAGCTGTTTTAGTGAATATAAAATGATGGAGTAGCTTTTTTCAAGATGAACTCATTGTTGGATTATTTTCAACTTTCTTAATAATTTTAAGTTGAAGACTACTCCAATTCCATCCACATTTTTTATAACACTTTTAACAATTGAATGAACGGACAAATTCACATATTTTTTTAGCCCATAAATGTGTAAGAATTCATTTGGATGGAGTCGTTTGAAATCAATGGATTTGAAGATAATACACCATATATTTACAAATCAAAATAGAGAAAAAAATAAATGAATGAATTTGGTCCACACAAATATTACTTATATGTGGGAGGATTTCAAATAGCCAACAAAACCTAGTCATTTGAAATCCTCTCACTTCTTTCACTCTGTCTTAATATTTGAGCGAATCAAATTCATTCATTTAGCTTTTCTCCACTTTAGTTTGTATGAATGCATGATATATTATCCTCAAATCTCTTAATTTCAAATCTACTCCATCCAAATGGAGCTTAAGATAATTTGATTTGGAGTTTTTAATGCATAAATGTGTACGTAAGATCATTTAATTTGATTTTTTTGTTTTTAATTACAGCTACTTCTTGCACAACAATTAAGTGTAAATGTAAATGTCGAATTGCATGCATGAGTTGACTTAAGTGTAAAAAGTCGACACACGTTTTCTTTTAAAGAATTCAAATAAAGAAATTAATGCCCTATTTATAATAAATATACTGGTACATAAGTGGAAGACATATTATTATTCTATTTAATGAGGAGACTTGTACAAGTGTTAATGTTGTGTTAAGTGGAATAAACAATATACGTTTTTTTAAAAATTTAAATAAAGATATTAATATCATATATATGAGCTTGTTTGTTTGGTGGTATTATATTTAAAGTGATATGATATCATATGATAAATTTAAAAAAATTGAAATGATATTTCTTGATATTACAAATTAAATACCACATGAAAGGTGATATGTAAAATCCATCTAAAATGAAAAATGAGACTGCAGACCTTCAATTTTTAACGGACAAAAGAAAACTAAATCAATAATAACAAATAACTAAAAGTTGAGAAATATTTTCTCATATCCTTATTATCAATAATAACAAACTAGCTCTATATGTAATGTACATTACATCATCGTAATGGAATTTAATTAGGTGGCCTTATGCAAGTGATGATAATGCTAAAAAATGTGTTGTCAATTTGCATGTGATGAATGTGGCAATGCAACTCATTGCTTTGACAGCCTTAATTAAAAGCAAAAATTAAAACGAGCCCCTCCTTATAAAAAAATAAAATAAATTAAAACTAGCTTTTTTTTTTTTTTTTTTTTGAAAAGGCCTATCCAGGTTTCAGCACATTCATTGTGCAATGGCCACATCCCCAAGTATCAAGGCATCTATAAAGTAATTCCTCCACTCTATATTAGATGTATCATTTATAAAATATATCTACTCCTTCACTCCCGTAATTATCTTCACACTGCTCTTTTCATTACGTTTCAAGATTAGCTTCACACTTTTAAAAGGAAATAACCCTCAATATAAACATCCTCACAATACAAATTTATTTTTAAAATTGTCATTCTTATTCTACGTTACTTTATCCTCTCTTTTACTTTATCTCACTAAACCACCCAAAATACCCTTACACTTTATTATATCTCCTACACTTTATATCTCATAAAACTCAATAAAGTAGATTTTCTTAAAAAGTGTGTAAACACAAGTATGAAGCTAAAGTTGGGACGGAGGGAGTATTTCATATTAAATGTAGTATTTTTTTTAAATATTAATAAAATCACTTTAATTTTTTTATTTATCTTTCCCAAATACCACAATATTACACTATATATCACTATTTTTCTCTTACTAATTTAAACAATCACATTAAAATTTGTGTTCAACAAGAAATTCTACACTAGTTCTAGACGAATGAAGTATTACTCTTCTTTTTCCAAAAAAATTGCCTAATTATTTGGACGCATATTTAAACAAAAGTAAATAAATAGGTAGATTAAGTATACTCCCTCCGTTCTCTATTAAGTTACACCACAAATTTCAAGAAATATAATTTTAAATTTGTAGTATAGTGTTAAGATGTGAAAGAGTGTAGTGATATATAAAAGATAGAAAGAGATGTCGCATCACACTTTGACAATTATAGATAAAAAAATTATTTTGAGACACTCATTTCGATAAAACATATTCCCTCTATCTCAAATCAAATTTCACACTTTTCTTTTTTATTTATCCCGCATTAGTTTTTACATTCAAAAAAAAAAACCCTTCTTAAACTTCACCATCACAATATTCATATATTTACACAATATGTCATTACCTTTACACTCAATCCAACCACTTTCCTTATTTTAATAATAAAATTTTACAAAATTACCCTTCAATACTCCATTCATTATATTTTTTTAATTAAAATGCGTGCCCAAATTAGTATTGAAAACTAATCGGGATGAAGTGAGTATAGTTTAATGACAAATATTTGTGTCCAATGTTTTTATCTAATAATATCAGTAACTAAACTAATACTACATTGTAACTAAACTAATACTATACAAGTTGTTAATACTACACCGTAACTAAACTAATATTATACAATACCTAAAATAATATAACATTATAACCAAACTAATACTACACTCGTAACCTAAACTTTGTGACAATTTTTTATTGTGCACATGCACCAAATACTACTCTAGTTTAATAGAGGACGAAAAAAGCACACAGCAAAATATATGGAGTTAATTTATAAATAGTCATTATTTATAAGTAACAGTGAATAATAATTTAAATAATTAAATAATAAGTGAAGAGAAAAAGAAAATAGACACACGGTCTTTGATTTTTTTTTTTTTTCTTTTGACGGGAAACACACGGTCTTTGTGGGATTGACTGTGGACGTAAAATATATCAATCAAACATTTAAAAAAAAAAAAAAAAAAGGCCACTTGACATATAGATTCTAATAATTTCATACCTTTACTCTGCATAGCTGATACCTGTAGAAACAAGCAGACAAGAATATGGTTCCGGCAATAAATTACAACCACCACCAACTAGCATCGACTGAAAATTCTCAACATTATTGATTTTTCAAACTTTCAAGAAAAAAACACCACGTGCCCATACCATTACTATAATCATTCCCCCATCTCCACTCTCCATTCCCAACAAAAACACTCCTTTTTAAATTTTTTGGTAGGCCTCCATTTCTGCGCTCGATCTTAGCTGGGATTTATGGCTGTTCTCATTAGTGATTTCTTTCCATTTCCGTGGCTTATGATTTGTGGGTTTTAAAGGGGGCCTGTCATTTTCGTACATTGATGAAGTAATTACTCAAACCAACCATGGATTTTTCAAGATTCTGTTTTTTACTCTGTTTATTATCATGGTGTTTGTTGTTCTACACCACGCATCAGCTGCAGCCCTCTCAAAGGCAAGTGCTTTTGCAGCTAAGGAAGCAGTTAGAGTACCCAAAGGCGTTAGATTACTGGGTAAACACTGGGGTTGATCTCTGCGACGTCGTTTCTTCCTCACAAGTGAACATCACTTGCCAAGAAAACATCGTCGCTGAGATCACTGTTTTTGGCGATTTGCACAAAACCCTGTCGGCAAATTTCTCCATGGATTCACTCATTGCGACGCTGTCGAGGCTCAATAATTTGAGGGCGCTTTCTCTGGTTTCTTTAGGCATTTGGGGTCCCTTTCCTGAGAAAATTCATAGGCTTCAATCGCTTGAATATTTGGATTTGAGTTGGAATTTTCTGTACGGCTCTGTTTCGCCCAATCTTGCAAGAATCCCTCACCTTCATGTTCTTAAAGTTGATGGGAATTTCTTGAATGGGTCTTTCCCAAATTGGTTGAATTCTTTCTCAAATCTCACGAGTTTAAGCTTGAAAAACAATCTAATCAGCGGCGCATTGCCTTCTTCGTTACAGAAAATTTCCACACTCACTGATATAAATTTGTCCAACAATAGGTTATCTGGTAAATTGCTTGATCTGGGCAGCTTATCAGGCCTGCAGTGGGTGGATTTCAGCAACAATGAGCTCGATTCTGAGCTTCCGAATGCACCTAAAAGCGTGATCGCGCTTTTTCTGAGTAACAACTCTTTCTCCGGTGAAATCCCTGAGAAATATGGGAAATTGAATCATCTTCAACAGATGGATCTTTCTTCAAATGCTCTTACTGGCACTCCTCCATTGGGTCTTTTCTCATTATCTAATGTTTCTTCACTTAATCTTGCATCCAACATGTTGAGTGGATCACTTTCACCCAACATGGGGTGTGGTCCTAAGCTTCAATCGGTTGATATCTCGAATAATAGGTTGAGGGGGCTCTGCCCCCTGCTTGAAGAACAATGGGAGGGTGGTTAAATATGGTGGGAATTGCCTGTTGATGGATGGCCAACATCCTGAAACATTCTGCTTAGCAGAGAAGAAGAAGAAGGAGAAATCTGAAGGAATGAGTATGGGGATTTTGGTAGGTGTGATTTGTGGAATAGGTGTGATCTTGTTAGTTTTAGCTTGGGGCTTGCTTGTACTGTGCAGACAATATTGCCCTCGAGGGACATCGGAGCAACACTTGTTGCAGAAATCTGTGGTGGATAGCAGTGTCACAGCAGAGATTCTTACCAATGCCAGTATGTGTATAGTTTTTTTTTTTTATCAGTAAATATTCATTCCTAGAGGGAATCGAATCCGGGTCTCTCACTAAAGTGAGGAAACCGGTGGTCAGGTGGGCTAAGCCATCTGGTTACCAGTATGTGTATAGTTAGGCTTTCAACTTAGGATATCTGCATATTATAAATTTTCAACCAATTTTCCCTTTGTGCAGGGTACATTTCTGATGCAGCCAAGTTTGGAGGATCGCAGGGGGCCCGCCTCATCGCCCGTTTTCGCTGGATGAGTTGAAGGCAGCTACCAACGGCTTCGACGATTCTACTCTGATGGGCACAGGTTCGACTGGAAAGGTACAAACTCTTCTTCCATCATAAGTAGAAACTCACTCATTAGGCCTGTTTCAGAGAATGACTTAAATAGTTGAGAAGAAATTATCAGAAAAAGGTATGTATATATATGTATGTGCAGTTGAACATGAATGAGATACATGTAGCATGATTCAGGCTAGCTTCATTTTTGTTGGTGATGTTGTATTGCTAGGGTAGATAGGATTTATTATCAAGTTTTGGTAGTATATCTCTTGTTGCGAAAGACCATTGTGCCCTTCAATTTAAACTCTAAACTACATGTGATGCCTACAAACCACTAGGGTGTTTTTGTCTTTTCAAAAGGTGGGATGAAAGGCTGATTATGTATACCACTGATGACACAATAACATTCCTTCGGTATTAGTAAGACCGGGCCTATATAGTTGAGACAAACGACGTATTTCAGTAAAGTTGCTCCGACCTTGTACATGAGCATTAGTTAAGTTATAAAACTGACTTATTTTAGCTGATATATAAGTTAACTGTTAGGACACGAGCTAGTAGTAGTTTCCTCTTACGTACGATAATTGAAGTGATCTTTTGCCCTCAGATATACAAAGGAAGACTGGAAAATGGTACCCTAGTAGCAATACGATGCCTCACAGTATCAAGAAAATATACAATCCGGAATCTCAAACTAAGACTCGATTTGCTGTCTAAGCTCCGTCATCCCCATCTCGTCTGCTTCCTGGGACATTGTATCGAGGGTGAAGGGAAAGACGAATCTGGTGCTAACAACGTGTATCTTATTTACGAATACGTATCAAATGGCAATTATCGAGCTCATCTTTCTGGTTAGCCTCAGATACATTGAACTTTTTCAATATTCTCATTACCTGTATGCATGCATGGACCAATACAAAGTTTAAAAGTTTTTGGCCTCATAATTTTTCTACTGTTCAATTTTGGTCCCAAAAAAGTTAAACATTTCGATTAGTCCCTATATTTAAAAATTGTCAAATTTTGGCCCAAAATTGCCAAAGATTGAAACCGATGTTGTTTTATGTCACGCAAATGTCCAATTTTTTAATGATTTTGGGGCCAAATTGGACAATTTTTTAAATATTGATACTAAATCGAAAACATTTCCTTTTTCGGGACCGAAATTGAACAGTTGACGAACAAGAAAATCTTAAACTCATATAATACATATATAGCACCTTTTGCATTAGTCATGGGGATTCCTAATAACCATTTTTTGTTGCATTAATCTCTCTCTCAGAAACTAATCCAGAGAAGGTGCTCAAATGGGATGATAGATTATCCATTCTAATTGGCATCGCAAAGGCAGTTCATTTTCTGCACACTGGAATTATTCCTGGTTTTTACAGCAACCGGTTGAAGTCGAACAACATCTTGCTAAACGAATATCGCATGGGAAAGCTGAGCGATTATGGATTATCCGTTGTAGCTCAAGAGATTGACAACCACAAGGTTTATACAGACTCTATACATGTTATTAGTTGCTTGAAGATCTTATAACATAATGTAGAACTGACTATTCTCTTTCGTCTTTCCGGTTGCTAGGAAGAAGGCCTCAAATCATGGTAAGAAACACTTTTATTCGAAAATTGATGCAATGAAGAGTATTTTGTAGAGTTACAAGTATAAAACTCTGTTCTTCTGTACTTTGCAGGCAGATGAAGAGCCTAGAGGATGATATTTATAGCTTCGGGGTGATATTACTCGAGTCGCTTGCTGGGCCATCAGTTCGCGCCAAAACGGAGTCGTTTGTACTCAATGAAATGGTATTTAAGCTTACAAAAGCAAGAACATTCATCTCCATGTCACCCATGCACCAGTTACTTTAACCAATATTAGATAGCTTAATTCATCAAATCAAGTAGTTGAGGCATCTGATGACTGGTTTCTGCAATTTACCAGGTTTCCTTGGGCAATCCAGACGGGCAGAGGCGAATAGTCGACCCAGCCGTGCTGGCATCTTGCTCTCAAGAATCGCTTTCAATCGTCATATCCCTGACCATCAACTGCATTTCTCCGGAGTCGTCTACTCGTCCGTCGTTCGAGGATGTCCTTTGGAACTTGCAGTATGCAGCCCAAGTTCAATCAACATCACATGTTGATCCAAGAACTGGAAAAACTATACAATCTCCCTGAACTTTTTCTTCTCTACATCACATTGTCTTATGCATATTAATTTTTTAATTTTGGGTTTCGGATACGGATCTTCTTTATTTCGTTTATGTAAATTTCTTGTAAATTTGGAGGGAGATAGACATGCCGTGTGGATTTCACTTTTGTGTTATCACTCGTTATTTTATCACGTGTCTATCTCTCTCTAAATTTATAAAAATTACAGAAAAGAAATGGAAATGATCCTTTTCCTTAGATCTTAGTGTTAGAGATCTGAAAAACTATTCTTGATCGCCCTAAAATAGCTTTGGCACCTCTGTCAACTGTAAATTATGTTGGCCTACTTTGAACTATAAAATACTATTGTAGAACTCGTGTATGTTAAATAAATTTTTTAATATTTAATATTATACTATCTCCGTCCCAATTTTTTCTACACATTTTTCTCAACTGTGCGTTTCAACTCTTTCTACATATATATATAACATAAAAACGTCACACAATATTAACACATTCACAATAGTATTTAAATTTAAAAAGGGACACTCTTGTGTGACACCGTCTCATGCATGAGACGGACAAGAGACGGAGTCACTATTTAATAAATTATTATCATTTTTCATAAATTGTTATCACTTTTTAATTTGTTATCACTTTTATACTAATTTATATCACTTTTTTAAAAAGTGATAACAATTTATTAAAATGATTCTACTCATGCATGAGTCCGTCAAGTTTTTGTTATTTAAAATTTTTTAGAATTTTTATCGGTACAAGTCCGAAAGATATGTTCATTATCAATTGGGCCTAAAAGATAAAATTTATTAATTCAAGACACGAATGAATGTTTATATTAAGAGATTTTATCAATTCGAGACTGAAAGATAGGACAATTATCAATTCGGGGTTTTAATTCAGTCCTTGATTGATAAAATCTCTTAATATGAACATCTTTTAGGTCCCGGATTGATAAATTTTATCTTTCAGTCCCGAATTGATAATTAATATATCTTTCGTGACTTGAACCGATAAAAGTTCCCAAAATTTTACTCTAATTTTATTTTACTTTATTCTCTCTCTTATTTTATTTTATTAAATCACATAAAATATCCTTACACTTTATTCTCTTATTCTTCGTGTATGGAGAAATATATGTGGGACGGATAAAGTATTATTTTTTTTTGAAAGGATAAAATTTAGTATTATTTAAGTACTAAATTTAAATTTTAAAAAAGTACTAAATTTTAATTTGTAATTTTACGTTTGTAAAATGGTATGATTATAACTATATCGTAAAAAAATGTAGTACACGTATAGTTTTAAATTCATCTATTCAAATTTATATCAATTTTTTTTTTTTTAATCCACGTTTTCAATTGATACTTTTTTTTTTTGAAAAATCTAGTATAATGAAAATTAATGTATGTAATCCAAAAAAAAATATGTGGGAAGGGGCAAAACTGTCCTAGGAAAAGATCTCAGCCAGCTGATTAAATTTGAAGCATTGGAAGGTCCGATTTCTCTTTCCCCAAGACAATAAAGAAAGAACACAGTAGAAACGGTTCAACAAGATTTTCCTCTTGCCAACCATAGAGAGAGAGAGAGTGAAGAGAGAGAATGGCGGCGACGGCGAATCTGGAGGATGTGCCTTCGACGGATCTCATGACGGAGCTTCTCCGCCGAATGAAATGTTCAACCAAACCCGACAAGCGCCTCATCCTCGTTGGTACGTTCTAACTTTTCCTTTATGCCTCTCATCATTCATGCTCCCATGTTTATTTAATGGGTTAGGGTTTTTGAGCATGGAATTCATAATGCTGGGTGGCACGAGGTTCTAGAATCTTCCTTGCCGAATGAGGTTTAATTTTTTAGGCTTATGGAAGACAATTTGGGATAGATAATAGATTTTCAAGTAGTACTTGCTTCTCAATTATATAATTTTCCCTCCTTTTTGTTGTTTTTGGATTTTTGTTGTTGAAGCTTATTTTCTCCTGATGTGGTCTTATATGGATTTGCAAAGATATATGCATATGAAAATGTTTTCTCTTATTGGGACTTTTATCTTATAAATTGTAATATACATGATTTTGTAAGCAATAGTTTGTGAACGTACACTGCGTCGATGAAATCGAAACTCTAGCATATTTAAGATAATGGAGAAGCAATGACTAATCAATAAGACATTGCATGTTGTGTGTTATCAGCTTTCTTTATCATGAGATGTATCATTGATGTATTATGTGGAGTATCTGCATTATGGATGTATGGATGTAGGATTAATGAATCCTTGAGAATGAGTGCAAAAAAACATGTTTCCTTCCTTAAACTAGCATTGACAGTTGTAGGCTCTCCTTCGTTACTAATTATTTCTTTCATTACCAATAAGGCTTATAATATTGCACTCAGTAGTCTCCAAGTCGAATATGATAAAGTCCAATACTTTTCTATTGTTTGGTATCCGATGCTCGTATCATTAATATAATTCTACAGTCCACCAGGATCAGGAAAAGGTACTCAATCACCCTTAATCAAGGATGAATATTGTTTATGCCATCTCGCCACCGGCGATATGCTTAGAGCTGCTGTTGCCGCCAAAAGTCCCCTTGGGGTTAAAGCCAAAGAGGCCATGGACAAGGTATTTTCCAAGATTTGTATACTGTCACCTAAATGACTTAATGGTTATTAACAAAAATAGTTTAATTATGGGTTTTCAGGGTGAGCTTGTTTCTGATGATTTGGTGGTTGGAATAATAGATGAAGCATTGAAAAAGCCCTCATGTCAGAAAGGTTTCATTCTTGATGGATTTCCAAGAACAGTTGTCCAAGCGCAAAAGGTCAGTCATTTATTTATGATGCCACTTTTTAGGTCTGTTTATGAAAATTTGATATGTGATGTTATTTGTTCCTTTAAATCAGCTTGATGAGATGCTTGAAAAACGTGGAGTCAAGGTTGACAAAGTTCTTAACTTTGCAATTGATGATGCTATCTTGGAGGAGAGAATTACTGGTCGCTGGATACACCCTTCAAGTGGTCGTACATACCATACAAAATTTGCACCTCCAAAAGCTCCTGGAGCTGATGATGTAATAAAAATAATCTCATCTTTTACTAATGTTGCAAATGAGAATTGTTAACTTTGTGCAGTTTTTCTTGCATGCAGTTGAATTTTTATGTGATTAACCTTTTCTTGTTTGGGGAGAAGATGTTATCATTGCTTATTTTATAATAGAGAACTATGATTATCTCGCTTCTTAAACTTCATTTCTCTGGTTATTATATGTATTAGGCTTTGTCTATGAGCTGATTTAGTGCACCATGTGTAGGTGACTGGGGAACCTTTGATTCAACGCAAAGATGACACTGCTGCTGTCCTCAAGTCAAGGCTTGAAGCCTTTCATAAGCAGACTGAGCCAGTATGTTTTCTTTGCCTTACTTTTACGATATTCTGGTTTAGTGTTTGTGTTGGTTGGAGTTGGGGTTTGGCGTTTTTCATGTGAAATGGCACATTACATCAATAAAAGTACACCTAATCAACTATAAATTCATTATTTAATCTAATCAATTGACTATGGGTGTACTTTATTATCTGTACACTAGAATATTCCGAAAACATTTCATGCTTTAGTTAATCTCATAATCTGATTAAAACAAGGGTTCAACTATTTTGAGACCCACATTTTCTTTAATATATATATCTCTTATCTATTTTAGATGTTTGACTAGTTCATGTCGGTCGCTTTTTTAACAATAAGATTGAGGTATTCTATTTCTAACTATTCTAACTGAATGTGAAAATTTATTCACTAGCCCAAGGTTGAAAAATGAAATGAAGGCGTGAAGTTTCAATTAAAATGAAATGAGTAATTTACAGACTCTAATAAACAAAGGAAATGGAGAACTCTATTTTTATTGCCTTACTTAGCAATGATATATCATACATACAAGGGTATTTATAGTGCTAATAGAAATATCGAGACTGAAAATTCTAGACTACACCTGTCAAAAAAAAAAAAAAATTCTAGACTACAATAAAATAGAGGCTATGAGAATTCTAGACTACATTAGAACATTATAGACTTTGACAAAAACTAATAGACTTGTTGAAAGTGATGTTTCTTCATTAATCTGGAAGCTTCAAGAAATCAACTTTAACTTGAACACCTCAAATCATGTTTGACCACATTGTTCGACCAAAAGTAGGGTTGTAAAAGAGAAAAAAAAATCGATTTGAATAAAATTTCTATTCCAGTTTCAATACTATTCAAATACAAATATCATCATATTCTGTTCGAGTATGCGCGAATCTGAGAATAATTTATGTGTATGTATGTATGTATTAATTTAGGTTCTAGTGATGGTTTCTGCAGTCTGCACTTAGTTCCTGTATGAGCTCAGCTTTGATACCAATTGTTAACCTTGTCGTAATGCTGGCACAGCACATTTATGTACTCAAATTCCTATTATAAGTCTTTGTGATGTTTTTCCAAATGGGTCAGGTTATTGACTACTATAACAAGAAGGGTATTGTTGCCAACCTTCCAGCAGAGAAACCTCCTCAAGATGTCTCAGCAGAGGTGAAGAAGGTACTCTCATGATTGAAAGTTGCAGTTTTCTGTCCATTATATAATAAACGATTGAGACTCGTGGTCATTTTGTTTGAAGACATTGTTTGTCTAATCGAGAAAGGCTCCTGGCCTATTTGTTTTCCCGAGTCATTGTATTCGTCGGCATTAGCTTTTAGTTTGTTTAAACGAGCTGCAAACTAATTTTATTTTACCTTCATTGAAGGTTAAATATAGTTTTCTTTCGACTTTTTACGGGCGGGAAGCAAAATTGCCCATCGTCGTGTTCGTTTACCGCTTTGATATTGGTTTTGTGTTTCTACTTGCATGCCCTTTAGGTTTGAAATGCACGCAGTTGAAAGTATAATATGAAACGAATTGCACCCCATCGCTCTCCTTTTGGTGTGTGAATTCCTGGGGAGTAAGAATTTTTACTGTAAAAATGTCGAAAAGCTTTTATATGTTGGAGAATATGGCAAAGTATACTGTTCCTTGTGAGAATTTTATATATATATATATATATATATATATATATATATAATTTAATATAATATGTTTATTTATAACTATTTTGAACTCTAATCTTTACTTAATTTTAATTTTTATTAATTAATATAATTTTTATTATTTATTTTTAACTAATATTCACAATTTAATTTAAAAAATATAAGAAAAATAAGCACAAGGGGGAATGGGGGATGGAAATTATGCGTGTATTTTTAAATAGTTACAAATGTTTTACAAAACAGTTATAATTGTTTGCATTGATGAATTACAGCTGGATAACTTCAACTGTTCAGTGCCAAGAACGGTAAATAAATATTCAGTAAAAATATTTATAATCGTTTAAAAATATATTTGAATTGCAAGATGTATACATTGCGTAAAATATCTTGTCACAAAATATATGTTGTTTTGAATCAATATGTATGCATTAAAAAAATAATTGGTTTCTCATTAAAATAATAAATATTTATCTTTCTCACTAAATAACACATATATCTAATTTTAAAGATAAATTAGAAAGAAATTAAATTAATTTACATTTAAAAATATAAAATGTAATTAATTTGCAAATAAATGAATAACCAAATCGTCACTTTTGATAAACTAGAGGAGTACTAAACATATAAAAACTAATGGATTACATCCTCATTTATAATTTTTTGATCATTATTGTTGATGAGGAGATAACGAAAATCTAACGCGTCAAAATATGCTATATATGAATCAATGATCATTCATAGTGTATATTAGTAGACTTACTCAAATAGTTTGTAAATTAAAATTATTGGTGTCAATTATTTTTATTTAAAAATTAGAAGAAACTTACATAATTTTTTAATATGAATATGAACCCTATACCTAAAACGAATTAAAGAGAACTTGAAAACTCTAAAGATACTTCTAAATGATTCAATAACACCTTGAAGTATTAAAATTTTTATTTAAAGTTGTTCTTTCCTTTAAAGAGTTGCTACTCAACTTTGTAAAGTTGCTTCTCTTTTTGATTATTTTTGTTAGGTAGTTATTAGTGGCAGTTAAGGAGATAACCTCTTTCATATAAAGGGGTTTTTCTTCTCCTCTGTATTCATCGTTCAGATTCCTCATCTTCCAGTTTGTAAACATTTCTTCTAATTCAAAATGCAAATATAGTTCATGTTTGTTAAGAAAAACGAGTTCCTCTCTTTGGAGTATTTGGAATGAAAGTGATTTTCTTTTATGGTCAAAGGACCTTGCTCGTCTTCCTCCTTCATTTTTATGTAATAATATCACACGAACATTTTATAAAAATAAAATGCATATATTGTTAGTCAATTTTCTGTGTTAGTATTTAATATCATATGTTTTTCAAATATATTATGAAAATCTAGTCTAGAGAGAGAAAAACATGATATCAGCTTTTCATATTTCAAAACTATATATGAAAATCCATTCAAATTTGAGCTTCCACCATTATAAATTATCTTAGAATACTATGTGGTGTCCTGTGTGTCTGTATCCACGAGTTCTGTACTATACAGAGAGAGAGAGAGAGAGAGAGAGAGAAGGTAAAACTCTATACACATATGTATATGTATAAAATAGCCAATGTGCCTTGGAGTTACATTAAGAAGTGCAGTAAAATATTCCTGAAGCCTCATATGAAGGAGTTTGTTGAGACATTAAATACATTTAATCTACGGGCACTCTTGAGACAGTCTCATGCATGAGAACATAAGACGAAATCACTTTTTAATAAAATATTATCATTTTTTCATAAATTATTATCACTTTTATATTAATTTGTATCACTCTTTTAAAAAGTGATAACAATTTATTAAAAAGTGACGGTCTCATGCATGAGATCGTCTCATACAAAATTTTTGCCTTTAATCTATGTATGTCAATGGAAAAAAAAGATATGTTTGTTTTTGTGTAGCTGATATTATCTAACAGTGATAGTGATGGTCTTCCCTAGAACAAAGAAAACCAGAGACAGCTCAATGAAGAAGATTGTATTAACAAGCACCCGATCAACTATCCATCCGAAGATAGTAAACCCACCTGTGTTGGATTGTACATACGTCACTGCAAAATCCAAGTCAACCAGAGTCAGCATGAGAGAGAGAGAGAGAGAGAGAGAGAGAGGAAAACAAGATTAATTTACAGCTAAATCAATGAATCTTTAAATCAGCTTAAAAGTTCCATTTGTTCAACAACATGATGGTCCAATACAAATCCACAATCATTGGATTTGATTAGAATCATTCTCAAGTCTCAACCCTTGGATTTGACAATGGTTGTGGATTTGCAATGGATCATCTTGTACAGGAAGGGATCCGAATCCGAATTACTCGAGGTTACACAGATAGTTCATTTTCATACGTGAATAACCTTCTCATAATCTCATGACACAGAACAATATGCAGCACGGGCGTATAAAACTAAGATTTGGTAATAATGCGTAGAAACTTGATAATATACGTACCAAAGGCTTGCCTCCTTTGATATGATGACATAGAAGATGTCAGTTGTACACTTGTGGGCAGAGGCACGTAATCGGAGGAGTCCATATCACTTTCGGAATAATTTATAGTTAACAAACATGAAGGAGGACGGGTTTCGCCATTTCCATCATTTTCAAGGATTTCATCATTGGAATTGCAAGTAACTAATGCATGCCATCTGCTGGCAATTGCACCAAGACTCTGCGCTCTGTGTGATATCTTAGCTGCTGCACTTAAACACAGAACTATTCCAACTAATTGAACAATAGATAGCACCTGTTGATAGTAGACATAAAACAATAATGTGTTATACTTATTGAGGATTAATATCATTACGTGTTTATTTTTTCCGATTGCATCTCTGCTACTGGGATTGACTCCAGTTGCAACCTGTGCTTTGTTTTGGAGGTTTTTCCATCCAAAAGTCGAACATGTCACACATGTGACTTGCATTTCTGTTTCTCAGGGTATATCTGTCTATTCAAGATTAATGCTAGGACAATAAAGACTATAAAGTAATTCAGAGGCAATTCTCCTTCAATATTACATTTGCATGCATAAGAGTATTACATAGTGCACGTATCACTTAAAACACTAAAACCCATGATTAAACCAATGCATATAATCTTGAGTGGACAGATATACCCCTGAGAAACAGCGTGTAAGTCAACGTGTTCGACTTTTGGCGGGAAAGAAACACTAAAACAAAGTACATGTTGCAGCTGAAGTCAATCACAAGTAGCAGAGGATGTAATGGGAAAAAAATATACAAGTACCCGCTTGATAAAAGGTGTATAGGACAGGTGGCAAAATTATATTCACCATACTTTTGACTTAAATACAGTGGCTGCAAAATGTAGCTAATCTTGATAAAGGTCATTAAAATGAATGAAATCTGATAATTTAGAGCTCATCAGAACTATCGTGAAACTTGGGAGACTATCAGTAATCAATTTACAGCAAAGATAATTTGTTCTTTAAACACTTCCACATGGATATATTAGATAATAAGAACTACTTTATTCAACATGATAGGGAACTTACTGCAAAGTCTCCTCCATTGATGAAATTGATGATACTCTGATTTTCCGTAGTCTGCAATAACGTCACAAATTGACTAGCAGTGACAATTAGGAACTCCAGGAGAAGAAAGATCCGGAACCTGTGACTTATTTTTGATAAGTCAAAGGTTAGATTCATGTGCTCCTCGATGTAAAAGGAGACATCCAAATCTCTCTCCAGAACTTTCCCATAATTCTCGAAGTGTATTATTTGTAGATTTCCGACCAAATTGAATAAAGCACATCCAGACAGAAATACTAGCGTTGTATATGACCAAGATATCAGACAAGCTAAGAATAAGAGAACAGACAGCCACCAAGAACCGTGGTGAAGATACATCAAACGAGCAACCTCCCGTGCTGTCTTTAACAGAAAGCAAACCCCAAACCATGAAGCCAGCAAGCGGTAAAACACCTAATGATCAATGAGGATGGATTAACATAATGCTCTCAAAACAAATTACTGAGTAAAACAAAACAAAAAACAAAAAAAAACGGGATTCTCTATTCCAAATGGATATTAAGTCTTATCTTCCAGTACAAAAATGACATCATGATAGCATCACAAACAAACAAGTTGCATGCATTGACACCATCTCCAATGCTTGGTGGCAAATGTTCATTGTTCACAACGCAAATCTGCTTTCATCTTCATATTTTTTTAATTTAATCTCAAGATGATTTTTTTAGTTTTTTTGTTCAATTTTTAATGTAGTTTAATTTTTTTATTGCTTTGTAGCATTTTTTTTTTATTTAATTTTTATATTTTATTTTGTTTGAGTTACTTTTTTGATATCCTCGTTACAATTAACACATATAGCTATATTAAAATTTTCTACCTAATATTATTGGACATTAAAATTATGAACATTTTAAAAATTGAAAACATATAACTTAGTTGTATTGTAATATTTTATTAACGATCCAACGCAAATTGCAACTAATAGAAGTAAGAAAACATTAATAATTTAAATTAACATGCATGTAAATATGAAATGAACAAATATTTGGTAAAATAAAAAATAAAGATACAGATGAAGGAAATAGGAGATGGAATGCAGTCTGGACACAGAGGAATCCAAGTGCAAGAAAACACAGCTCTTCTTTATAATCATCATCTTCAAAAATAGTGTCAATAATTTTTTGCCTCTGTTAGGGAAAAACAACCAACAGGGTATACTAAATGAAATTAATCAAATTATTTTCCCTAGATAGTGACAATCGAAGCATTTTCAATTGTTGCTTCTAACCCAACATCAAACTGTAAAATCATCTTTCTCTAAATGGTTTCTAGCAATTTTCACTCCAATAAACGATTGGCATCGATAAAAGTGCAGGTTATTCATTCAACAGAAGAAGCTAAATTCTTACACGAATCCTTTGTATATATTGCTGCCGGAACTGCGTCATGTGGCCGTGGCACCGATCGACGAAGAGAGCCTTCCGGATGCCGTACTTGCGCAGATTACGGGATACACAGAGAAGGGACACGGCGGCGACCACCGCCCGGGAAACGAGGATCTCCACCTCGAAAGTCTCGATCTCGAACTTATCGCAAGCGGAACACCGGGAGAACTCGATTGACAAGAGGGGAAGCGCGACGGCGAAGAGGAAGAAGGCGAGCCAGGAGAGAGAAGCGCGGAGAAATGTGCACTGGGAGAAGCCGAGGAGGCTGAGGAAGTTTTCGAGAGTTGCTAAGGATCGGTCGAGTTCCGAGTCGCCGTCGTGCAGGAGGGGGAGCTCCGACAACGCCATGGAAGTACAAGTCGGTTTTCGCGAGGTACAAGTCAGTGATGCTGGGAAAGAAGAAGAGAGTGAGAAAAAGGGAAGGAGGAGTGATTTAATGCAGTGATGTGGGAGTATGGCTGGGAAAAGCGGCAAAGCTGTCTTCCTCGTAATTAGCAACAAAAATTTAAAATAATGTACAATTTTTTTTTCTTAAAAACAAAATAATGACGAATTTAATTCTTCATAATTTCAAAATTAATCATCAAGAATGAAAGGCGAATCATAATTTTAATTAGTAGCTAAATCTAAATGAAATCTAGTATACAACAAAAAAATACTAAAATTTGAACTCACGTTTTTTTTTAATTTAAACTCAAGTTTTTAATGGAGTGCTCAAATTTTATTTCATTTTAAGAAAATTATTCATTACTGTGTCAAATTTATGATATATTTTATAATTAATGTATGTAATTGAGAAAATAATATTTTATTTGTCAATTAGATGTTTATATAATATTAAAAACAAAATTATGACAATAATTGAATTGAATTGATTAAATTAAATAAATATTTGAAGTATTTAACATAAAATTAATAAAAATATTTTAACCCGCGTGAGTTCAAAAGCTAGTATATATATATATATATATATAAAGATGAAATATTGTATAATTTACAAAATTTTTATTAAAATAATATACTATACCTCTGTCTTTATGATATATTGTTTTATGTAAAGACATGGTACAAAATAAGAAAGCGGTGATAATGAATTGGAACTTGACGTGTAAATATGAACATTTATTTATAAAGTAAAAAATTGTTGAATTGTATAAATATGAATGGAAAAGTAACGTCATTTTTTATAGATTGAGAATATTATTAGGATGAAGTTTATGAAATTTTTATTTTATTTTAAGAGTGTAAAAGTTATCTTGGTAAAAAAAAAAAATTGTGGAAGTCATAATGAGAGGGAGGGAGCAAATGATATCACATGCATTATTTTTGATGTTTTACTATATATTTTATAATCTAATGAATAACATCGTAAATGTTAAAAATCATCACAATTGTTGAGTCATGTGTTAAATTCTCAAAATAAAATATATATTAAAATATATAAAAATGACAAAAAAATTGAACTAAAACTATGAAGAGAGTAATTTTTAGTATTTAAAACACACTTTTAAGTATCACACAGGTCAAGATAATCCGTAGAGCAACCACACGCAAACAACATAAAATATGTAATCAATATAGCTTAATTAGGTTTTATATGAACCATCCTACATGGTAGATTTAACATGAATTATTTTTTAAAAATTTAAAATATCAAATATTTAAAAATCTCATGTATTAAAAATTATGATAAGTGGTATCATATTATTTTTTAGGCGTATCAATAATAATTATTTGTTTTACTATTTAAATTATTTATATTTAATAACAAAAAACACAACATTAAGTATAAAATATAAAATAAAACAAATATTTATAGTATCAAATATTTAATGTAACTAAAAGTAATAAATACAAATAAAAGTATCAAAAATTAAATAAAATTGAGATGTGGTTCACAGTAATTTTAACATGAAATGTTACATGTAATACTTCGCGAGTACGGCCTACAATATTATTCATTTCAAGCACTTTAGAACTTCTCTTAAAGTTCTGAATTTTTTTTTAAAAAAAAATCTCTTTTAAGACTCAAATTTTAGTAACAAAAAAATAAAACTTTACAACTTAGAACGAAGAGCCTGATCGACCAACTCTCGGCGCAAGATCTTCCCTGCGGGAGATTTCGGAATTGAATTGACGAATGCAACACGTCGAATCTTCTTATAGGGAGCAACCTGCAATGTAATAACATTCAACATTTATACCAATGATCATGCATGTTTAGAAATAAGACTCATGGATTATTTTGCGGGCCCAAAAATGGCCTGAGCCCGGATCACATGATATCATCTCGTGTCATTTTCTATATTCCACTCTATGTTCCATAACCTAAATGGATGATACGTGGCATGTTAAAAATAATCCAACGAACCACCACAATCTTGGGTCCATGTGTTAAAGATCCAGGAAATGGAATACATATTGGAACATAAAAAGTGGCACGGAGGAATTGAACTGGTTTTCCCGTCGGGCTACTCGGATTGTTCTTTTCGGGCCAATAAAAATGAGGCTCAGCCTGGCTTTACCAATCTATGAAGTTTATGTTTCACATTGAGAATGTAGGAGATCAAGAAAGATGCTATGATGTCATTTCTAGATAAGATGATACCATCTCACAATGGTTAAGATTGCTCGATTGCAAGAATTTGTTGTTCTGATACGTATTGTTTTTAAAATTAGTTGTCAAAATTGTTAAAATAAAACCCATCACCTTTAAAAGTAGAAAAGTACAGGAAACAAGAAATGGTGCAGGGAGAAATTATAGGTTATGCAAGAAAGTTAATGTACCTGTTTCGCTATGAAATCCATTATTTGGGTTGCAGAAATTGTACTACCAGGTTTTCTAACGACGTAGGCCATGGGAATCTGACCTGCGTCTTCATCAGGATATCTGGTTATGGAACAATAGATCAGATACAGGTAGGGATGACCAAGAAGAGATAGAAACTCAAATGAGTAAATATCAATATGAATGGAGATTTTTCCTTTTGTTGCACTTTTCTTTCTTGTCTTAGGTGTCAATTATCTAAGAGTACAGAGAAGATGTCATATAATTGTGTAACAAAGGAAGTCCCAAAGTTCGTGTCCAAGAATGCGTTCATACAAAGAAACCATAGCTTGTTGAAAATTAAAAGGATATTCAGCATTCAGAAAACCAGGTGGCTTAGCCCACTTGGCCATCGGGTTTTTCACTTTAGTGGGAGACCAGGGTTCGATTCCCTTTGGGAATGAATTCATTTACCGATCAAAAAAAAAAATCAGCATTCAGAAAAAGGTTTGTTCAGAATCGATTATCTAATAGAGCATGTGAAAGTTGCTGCATTCATTGATTTTTTTCCTCTAAAAGATATTGGAGAATTGCTTCATTCAATTGGAAACTTGAGAAAAGAACAGAACTTATAAGCACAAAATCTGGTATATTGAAATGAAAGATTTAGACTCCAAGGAATCTGATTAGACGAATACTTACGGAATCACTGCTGCATCAGCAATTTCAGGCATCGACAGAAGTAAAGGTTCCAGCTCAGCTGGAGGAACCTGAAATGTCACATTTTCTGTTACATAACATGTTCATATAGTGAATGAAATTACTCAAATGTTGAAAGATTTCTAAGCATAGAGAATTACCTGATATCCCTTGTATTTTATCAGTTCTTTCAACCTATCAACAATGTAGAGAAACCCATCTGAGTCAAAAATAACATAGATCTCCTGTCTTTAGCCATCCTTCTGAATCCAGGGTTTCAGCCGTTGCTGCATCGTCTCCTGCATAACCTGATCGCCAAAACATTTACCTTTTAAAAAACTAAATAATCACAGGTATGATCCAGTTTGATGACTGCTTTAAGAGATCAAACTTCCACAAACTGATGCAAAATCTTGCTATGTTTTGCACACTTCTCATTTTACTATTCTAATCTTCTCACTCAAATCAGATGATGATAATTTTTTGCAAGCAGAGCAACAAAGTCACATTCATTCAGGTGAAGTATAACAACATTTAGGAAAATTAGTTTTTTAGTTCATAAGTTATCCTTATTTCAGTTTTAGTTCTGTCGATTTTCACAAATTGAAAATAGTCTGATAACTTCAATTGTTCGATATGTAGTCCGATAACCTGGCTACAGAGGTGAAATATCCAGTTGAAGCTGATGTGGCAGGATCATATTTGACAATGTGTCAACCTGACGTTTCAACTCCTACAACCAATTACTGGACTAAAATGACGAAAAATTAAAAATTACAGGACTATTTGACAGGACTGAAACCAAAATATGGGTAACTTACAGGACAATAAAATCTATTTTCCCTTACGAGCACTTGAGAAACAATCGAGCAGATCAAATAATAACCTTTCATAATTGAAGGCCCTCGTAACCATAGTTCTCCACGTTTTCCAGGAGGCAAGGGGTTTCCACTTTCAGGATCAATTATCTTGGCTTCCAAATTCTGAGCTAAGTTGCCAACCGTTCCATATCGCTTGGCATCCTCAGGTTTTGCTCGTGTGACCCCTCCAGCAGTCTCAGTCAAACCATAGCCCTATACAACAAGACTAAATTACAACTCTAGTTTCAAGCAATGAAGCCACAGCTTATTCGAACTAACAATTTTTCTCACAGACCATAAATTTGTATGCTCGAGTGTGTTTGGTTCAACATCAAGTTATAACTTAGAGTTCATTAAAATCTAATAAAAGTCAGGAATATCAATTAGTTAATATTATTGGTGTCATTCTAAATCCCTGCTCATTCCAATTATCTGTCAAATAGGCAGTAGCACCTCTTTGTCAATAACTTCATAATTAGACAGAAATTTATAAAGAAGGCAATTATTTGAATTCTACAGCTACAAACAGGAAGCCTTCAAGTAGAAAACAATCATCTTAATATCCAAGTTCGAGCTCATATATCAAACAATCATTAATATCCATTTTACAATATTTATTTTAAATGGAACCTGCGTGTCATTAGTTTCTATGGCTTGTGGAGAGATGATTAATTAATGACATGCCAATTTTTAGTGATCAAAGGAAAATTCACAAGTCTGCATTTAAACTTTAAACCCTCCCTTATTGCTAACGAAGACCACTGCTGTCTCAATTTGCTTAAGATGGTGATAAATACACTAATGCTACAAGTAATACCACCAATGAAAAGATTCCAACTTTATATATTGTACTAGCAATACCCTTGTATATTATACTTTCTCTGTCATTTCAACTTTAATGAAGGGAGGTTGCATTTTTTTTTTTCTTTTTAGAAGAAAAGGAGGGAGGTTGCTTTAATTTTTAATTTGAGAAGTTAGAGTGGAAATAAGACATAAGACATTCATTTTTTTATTTTGAGCAACCTAACCTAAAATGAAACAGAGGCAGTAATGATAAACTAATTTGGAAGTAATGATACCAATTCTGAAAGGTTCCCCATTTATTTATGAGCAAGTCTCTGTGAAACCATTCTATTATGAAAACGATATCACTTTTCACCATAATTATTATCACTTTTAAGAGTAAACACAATGACTATGAGATTATAATCATTTTCTCCTTCCACTTCACTGCCACCTCACTATTTCACTAAAAATAGTCAACTCCAACTATCCTCCACAACCCTTTCGTGTGGTTTATAAGTTATAACTCATATTTATGGGACCCACTATCCAATAACTTATTATATAAACACCAAATTATAACATTTTTTATTTTAAAATCAATATGCATGACATAGAAAAAATAAAAATAAGAAAAGCCTTTTGACACTAACTGCAGAATTCCATATCACTTTTGGGTTACTACAGAGAGAGAGAGAGAGTTATTTCGTATTGTTGCATTGGTAATAATCAAAATATGTTTGGTTATAACCTCAAAATTGTTCACTTTCCAAAAATACCATTTTTAAAATAAAATTTTAAAAAAGTTATAAATAATTTTATTAAAAATAAATAATAATCTCACGATAGTATTATGATAAGAGTTTTTCCTTATTTATAGGCAAAATTTTTATATGAACATGGTAATCAAACTGTTTTGAAAACTTTTAAAGTGCCAAATATTTAATTAGTTAAGAGTATAAAGAATCTAATGAATATATAATTTTAAAGTACTAACTAAGTTGCTTTCAAAAAAAAAAAGTACTAAGTAAGTTTATACCTAAACTACACATAAAACCTACTTTTAATTATGAGTACGTCTACTATGAACCAAGTTTCACGATGAAACTTGATCCATATTAAAAAAATATATCAATTTACTTTTCAGCTTATTCCAACTAATACCTTCTAGTAATATAGGTAATATTATTTCGTTATCATGACCAATACTCTTTAATAATATAGGTAATACTCTTCAGCTTATCAAGACTGAATCTTGTTTAGCAATATATGATATACTCTTGATTATCACGACTAAAACCTTTTAGTAATATAGGTAATACCGTTCAATTATTACAATTGATATCCTTTAATAAATGATCAAGTTCCCCTGTGAACCTTTGTTTAAAGTAGACTTTGCCTTTAATTATATATTAAACTAAGTAGAAGTCGGCCTTCTCATGTAGATAATACTCTTTCGTTATTATGACCGATACTCTTTAATAATATATATAATACTCTTCAGCTTATCACAATTGATACTCTTTAGCAATATAGGACATATTTTTCAGTCATCATGACTGAGACTTTTTAGTAATATAGGTAATACCGCTCAGCTTATTACAATCGATACTCTTTAGTAATTTCATCGTAAACCCTTATTCACAGTAGACTTTGCCTTATAAAAATAAATAAAAATATCACATATCATCTATAAAAGTGTTTCACACAAATTTTTGTGCATAGTTATTCTACCAAGAGAATGTTCGGGTAAAGGTTAACACATCTTTAACGTTAATTATAAAATAATAGGGATGTCTATATTCAATCCAATTCATTCGTGTTACTAATTATGTTTCACTTTTTTAATTTTTAACATGCACTAAAAATTCAATTCATTTGCTCAGAATCACCCGCACCAACAAAACAATCTTTCATCCGAAAAAGAGAAAATGAATATTCCAATTTGTACCTCGATAATCTCCACGTTAGGGAATTTCGCCCTGAACCGATCGACGACCTCCTTCCCCAGCGGCGCGCCGCCGGATGCTAGGATCTTCAGTGAACTCAAATCATACTTGTCCACCAAATCCGATTTCGTCATTGCTGAAACAATTGGCGGCGCCACCGGAATGTACGTCACTTTGTACCTCTCCACAGCCTCCAGCATTTTCACAAAATCAAACTTCCGCATCACCACCACGCTCTCCCCCAGCGCCGCCGCCCTTAACAGCATAAAGAAACCGAAAACGTGAAACAACGGCAGCGTGAAAAAGGACACTGGGTGAACAAACACATAATCTTCTTCCTTCCTTGCTTTCTCATCTTCGGAAATCTTAGCATGATAGTATCCCGATAGCACAGCTATTAAGTTGCGGTGAGTTAGGACGACGCCTTTCACTTTACCGGTCGTGCCGGAGGAATAGAGTATCGCCGCCGTGTCCGATTGATTAATAGCGGCGCTGTCGGCGTTGCGAAAAACCCTAGAATTGAGTGCGGAAAGGAATTTGGGCGAATCGAGAAGGATAACGGGTAGATTCGAGGGGAGTTTGTGGGCGAAATCTGAAGTGGAGAACGCGATTGCGGGTTTGCTGAGTTGGATTTGGTGGGATACCTCGGAAGGAGAGGACAATGGATTAGAGGGAGAGACGACGAGGCCGAGAGAGAGGAGAGAGAAGTAGAGGACGGGAACATGGAGAGAAGGCGGGGCGAGGACGAAAGCGACGTCGTTTTTGGAGAGAGAAGGGTTGAGGGATTTAAGGAAGGATGAGAGAGAGTTCACTTGGTGGAGGAAGGTGGAGTATGTGAGGCTGTGGCCGGAATCTGCGTCGATGAGGAATGGGGTGGTGGAGAGGGCGGCGGCGGTGGGGGTGGCGCCGGAGTTGAGAAGGGAAATGGTGTAGGAATATATGGAGAAGGGAGGAAGAGGGACGGAGGGGTGGAGGCTGTGGTAAATGTTGGTCTGCGAGCAGTAGCCGGTTTTGGGATCGATGGTGGTGCTCAGATTCTCCGCCATGGGAGTGACAGACAGAAGCACAGGACAAGCGTCACAAATGAGGTGGTCTTGCAAGTCCACTCAATAAATTAATATTTTTATATATAGAAGAAAAGTACATTTGCTTTAAAAAAGAATAGAGAAACCTGTATTTATTGCGTGGGCCATTTCAGCAGAGTATATCTATACATCATAAGTGCTTTCATCATCCATCTCATTAAAAACAAGTTTCATGTACCCCCAACCTCTTTGAGGTAGGATTTTTATTTTTTGAAGTTGAATTTTTAATGGGGCATCGTGGACTACTGCGCCCCTTTGATAATTCTGACATTTTCTACACCGAATCCTGCCAAATCCTGCAACGAACTAAAAAAATTAATAGGCATCTTGGGCTATGGGGCCCCTTGAATGAATATTTATCTCACTGACAACCAGCTGACTTAGGCATCAAAATTTTAAAAATAAAAATTTAGAGGAGCGCCACAGGCAAAGGCACCCTTTAACTGTTCACGGTTAAAGCTTGCAGGTGAGGGAGCAGCGCCCTTTAATGGGGTTGGTGTACTTTAAGAATCTGATTTCTTGGAGAATTTAGAATTGTAAGGAGACTTGGTGAATTAATTTCTAACTACTAACAACTAACATTTACCGATAAAAAGAAATTTTGATTCCTCTTTATCAAGCATCGATTCCTCTGCTACCAAGCATTAGATACCTCTTTTTTTTTTCTTCTTCAGAGGAGAGTCTACATGCATGACCGCATTTCACCATAACTGATAAGTCTAAATCAATAACAATATAACTATGTAATATATATATATATATATATGTGTGCGCGTGTATTGTTGAAGATGAAATTGTTGGGCTAAGGAAAGGGTAATTAGGGATATTTGGCCCATCGTGTAAATCCGATGCCCACAACTCCTTTCTCTCATCTCTCTCATCCTGTTTGGAAAGAGATCGTAGATTTGCGGTGATTGATTGTCTTCCTCCGTAGATTCCATAATCATCTCCCTAATTTGGTGTTGGAGATTTAAATTCGTAATTAATAAATTGATGGAGAAGGCGTCAGATTCGTGGGAATTCAAAATCATTCTTTTTGAGAGAATCCAACTTTATGAGAACGGTTGAGAGAGAGTGTTGAGACGTTTGATTCGTGTGCTGCACCGTCGCGAAAAGGGAGTCTCGAGCCCGTGCTACACCCGAATCAACCCCAAGACGGCGACCTATAATCCTAACTAAATTATTTGAGAGCACAGTAAAAAAATTCGTGAGTTGCAACAATGTGAGAACATAAAAATTCATGACTTACAAAGAAAGTGAGAACAGAAAAAAAAAAATTGAGCAAAGCCGAGGAAGAACACCGGATTTCGAGAGCATAATTTTATGAAAGTAAAGGTAACGAAAATTTAAATTTTATGTAATATATTTTTTATTTTTAGTTTAGTCATAATTTTTTTATAATACATATTTTAATTATTGTAGAAATTTTTGAAGTAATATTGGACTTGTACACGGTTGGAAGAAAATTAATTTTCTTGATACTTTCAAGTTGATATTTACTTCAATATTTCCGTAATTTATTGTATTTTGAGGTTGCGTATATTGAAAAGTGTACATTATTGAATATGAAATAAAAGATGAGTAGGACTACAAATTTCATTTGTGTACATTTTATCATACTTGAGATCACCTTCTAGATAGAATTTAGCCGCACTCAATATTATTTTATATCAATTGTCACAAAGAAACATATTCAACATTAGTAATTTTTTGAATGAGTTTTCAGTAAGTTATGAAATTTTATGTGAAACGTGTACAAAATGACAAATTATGCGACACACTCATTTTTATTAAATTTTCGTAACGATCCGTAGCTCAAATGACTTAGATTTCGAATGAAAGTTGTTCTCATCGAGTGTAGAAGAACACATTCAAATTTGATAATTTTTTAATGAGTTTCCTTTAAGTTATGAATTTTATGTGAAATGTGTACAAAATGATGAATTATACAACATACTCACTTTAACCGAAATTAAAGATTCTTCAAGGGGCGTCGTTGGTGGTGGCACTCGGGTTTTACAGTGTAAAGAGGTTGCAAGTTTTGCACGCCATGATGTTGGAATTATTCAAGGGGCGTCATATCCCACGACGCCCCATCAATTTTTTTTTAATTCATTACAGGATTTGAGAATTTAGTGTAGAAAATGTCGAAATTCTCAAAGGAGCACCATAGCCCACGACGCCAATCAAATTTATTTGGGATAGTTACTACCAACTACAATCTCTACACCCTTATTACATCCCACTACAAAAATTCCATAATTACTCTCCACTACAATAATATGTGGCAAACTTCCCACATTACCCTTCTCCCTTTCTTTTTTATGTGCATGTGCAGATTGCTTTTTCAATTCCCAAGAAAATACTTTTCAATTTTTTTCTCTTTCCAATTTTGATGATACAAAATATTATTCCAGAATTATATCTTCAATTTTTTTCCAATTTTTAATTTTTCTGTTTCCAATATATATTATTTTCAATTTTTCTCTTTTCGTATATCATTTTTTTACAACATTAAAATTGACAAAATACATTTTTCTCGTTTATTTTTTGGTTACATCTTGATTCAAAATAAAAAAACGCAAAAATCATCACAACAAATCAAAAATAATGTGCAACTTTAATTTTTTATTATCAATTTTTCTCTTTTCAATTTCTAGATTGATCAGAATTTTCACAATCTCATAACCAAAATTTCTACATTAAAAACCTCTCACTGGCATGTGCAGAAAATCTGCACATGTGCGTAAATCTCTCGCACATGTGCGTAAATTTACTGCACATGTGCAATGAGCGTAACTCACTATATACGTAACCCCTTGTTCCGAGAATCAAAATCACAAAAATTCTCAAACACAAAAATCCCTTGTGCTAAATAAATTTACATGAAAGAATTTCGCACATTTTTTTCGACTATATACAAACAGATTTCAAACATAAACAAAAACCCTGCATACGCACTCTATCAAACAAAAACCCCAATAAATATCGAGTAAAGAAAACCAAAAGAACAAGAATAATCAAACAAATAGTGATTACGCAATGAGTCACACAAACACAAGCACAAACACAGAAATCAAACTCAATTAAATTACACAAACAGAAGAAAAATTATGCACGTAAAATTTTTCTCGCACATTATTTTTTCCACTGTATACAAACAGATTTCAAACAAAAACCCAAGATCCAAGAAATTAAACAACAAAAAATGATTTAAGAATCAATATACACTCTATTTTTTCCGGAATCTTGAACACTAATCAAAATCATCAAGAACTCAACGAGAATCAAAATCACAATTACAAAAACCGAGAATCAAAATCACAAAAATCATCAAGAACTCACCGAGAATCAAAATCACAAAAAATCATCAAGAACTCACCGAGAATCAAAATCACAATCAAAAAAATAAAAATCACAACTCACAAATCAAAATCCGAGAAACAAAATCACAAATCAATATACCCATCCGATTTTTTTCTCGTGCTAATGGGATGTTGAAATCGGAATACGGCTTCTCGGACGGACGGCGGCGCAAGGTATGGGGCGGCGGCACGGAAGAAAAACCCACGATGGGTGCGCCGCGAACAGATCCGCGATGGGTGCGCCGCCGTCTGGTGCACCTTCGTCAGCGTCCGCCTTCGCCATCGTCATCGTCGCCTTCACGAAATCGCGTCTTCGTAGTGCAGTTCGTCACAAAACCTCCAGCGCCGTCGTCACAAAAACCCTCGTCGGTGGTCGCCTTGGCGGTGGGGGTGCGACGTCGCCTTCATCGCCGGTGGCCGCCTTCGTCATCGTCGGTTGAGAGAGAGAGGGCGTCACGGTGGGTCATCATCGCTGCCGTGCGTGGGTCGGTGTGCGTGGCCTCACCTCCGCCTCACCACCGTCGCCTTCATCGATCTCCATCCCCGTGGTGATATGGTGGTGGTGACGGTGTTGTGCGTCGCCCAACATCGTCTTCGTCTTCGGGAGTCGGTGGGTGGGGGCGGTGGGCGTGGGTGGGGGCGTGGGTGGGGCGTGGGTGAGGGCTGGAGCGAGAGAGAGAGGAGGGAAGAGAGAGAGAGGCGAGAATGGGAGTAGGGTGGGAATTGTAGGGTTTTGGGGATTAAATATGTGGGAAGGGTATTTTGGGAACCGATTGTAGCTAGCAATCATTAATTTTGAATGTTGTACCTAGAAGTAATTTTTGTCTACGATTGTACCTAGCAAATCATTAACCCAATTTATTTAAAAAAAATTGCAGGAATTGGTGCGAAAATCACAATATTTAATTAAAAAATTCATGTGAAGTTTCTTACTTATCAAAATACTTTTTTTTATTATTTTTGGTATAATATTTAGAAAATTATAGTACAATTGATGTGATAGAAAGATAAAAATGTATGATGAAAAAATGTAAAAGTGTATTAAATACTCCCTCCGTCCCACATCGCTTTTCACACTTTCCTTTTGGTTTGTCCCACATTAGTTTTCACATTCCAAAAAGGAAACCCCTCCCTAAACTCCACCCTCACAATATTCACATATTTACACAAATGTCATTACTTTTACACTCAATTCAATCACCTTTCTTACTTTAATAATAAAAGTTAACAAAATTACCCCTCAATACTCCACTCATTACACTTTTTCTTAAAATGTGTGCCTGCATTAGTATGAAAACTAATCTGGGACTGAGGGAGTATATTGTTAGGTATACAAAAATGAATGAGAAAATTTGATTGAGATGATTAAAATAAAAAAATAAGAAACTTTCATTGACGGAGGGAGTACAAATTAAGAAATTGACCATGAAATCGGTCCATTTATCCCAAAAACTCATTTTTAAAATTGAATTGATAAAAAAATTGAATTGAAAAAGATCGAACAATCGAAAAAACCAGTCAAAACCGGAGAAAAACGGAAAAATCAATCAAACCATTAAAAATAATTACTTATTTATTAAAATTTAATTAATAGCATATTTTGTATTCCTCTTTTAATTATTAAATTTATTGATACCTATGTTTTTCTCTCTCATTTTAGTATACATTAAATTTTAATATTCTAAAATAATATTGTGTTATCTATGACTCTATTGTGTTTATTTTAATATGAACTTTGCAATTTTAAATTTTTCCATCGCAGAGCAACCCTATATCTTAGAAATCCCTAAGGAGTTTTTTAAGAAAAATCGGTTCCACTATGTTGATAAGAAGACTCGAACACGTAACTTCACCAACAATATTAACGTGCTTGTCACTAGGACAAAGATCCAGCCGATTATGAGTTTTTTTTTTTTTGATCGATCGATTATAAGTTTTTTCTACTTTATGAAAGAGAGGTTAAAGTGGGTAATGTAAACCATAGTAGCTAAAGCGTAAAAAAGAGATGCTTGTGTTAGTTTTGAGAGGATAAAATGATTTTTGCCATTTTGGCTATGAGTGATTTTAAAAAGACTTGGAGTATAAATAAAAATTGGATACCAATATGTTCAAAATGAAAAGATTGTAACAAAAAAATGGTAAACACGATATCAATTTATTACCAAGTTAAAATTTAAGCATGTTTTTGTAATGAAGTATCATAATAGATGCTTCTACCTGCTCAATTTTTATCACTTCCTGGTGTAAAGATTGAGATTTGATGAGTTGTTATTTGAACTTAGAATGCTAAAATAAGTATTCCTATATTAGCTTTGAAGTAAAAAAGTCATATGTTGCAAGGAAAAAACAAAGAGGAAATCAAATAGAATGTGATTATGCAATGAAGTATATGTACACGTATATGTACATGTATATGTATATGTATATGTATATGTATATGTATACGTATATCATGGTTTACACATGCAATCAGGCACAGGATATGCCAAAACATCTCTATCAAACTTATTATTCCTGGACTCTGGGTTCCCATGGAGTGTTTATGCAGTTTTTGCATACTGCTCTTGAAATCTTCCTCTGATACCGATTCGTCTTCTAATAGAGGAAGCATCATCCTCTTGTTAGGCTTTATGTATTTCCTATGTCCTACGTATGCACGATGACCCTGTACGTACGTACGTACATAAATACGTAGTATGTATAAAGGATAAATTATATTATACGTACCTGCATCGCTCGCCCCATATTGCCTCCGTGTGAAGGCACAAACACGTCACTACTGAGTGACACGATGTAGTCGATAGCTGCTAGAATGGAAGGCCTGTTGAGAAACGCAGTGAGCTCTCCGTCTCTTGCTAACGCCTCCTTCGTTGCAATGTTGGGAAACTTCGTTAACAAGTGGTTGCAGAGCGATTTTCCCTCCGAAGGGTTCTCCTCCAGCTATGTATATACGAGCATTGCTAGGTGCTCCTAAACCCTTTATAACTCTGCATATATGTATACGTGAGGTTAAGAAGTTTTTGATTTCATAACTTGTCGACTGTTCAATTTTGGTCCAAATTCTATTTTTCGACAATTTTGGAGCTAAAATTGGACGAAAATCTGTGAGTAAATTGCAGTATTGGTTTCAAGAAAATAAATTCAAAACACTTTTGGTACTTATGAGTGAATGTGTTTTTTTTTTTTTTTGCAAATTTGATCTCATTCGTTATCTTACAGGACCAAAACTTCAATTTAACTCATTTTCTTGGGTACAAAACTGCAATTTATCATTCTCTTGAACCAAAATATTGAAAAAAATATCCACCAGTCCCTTGCAACCAAAAGTACAATTTACCCAAATTTCTGTATAATGAGACTAAATCGAAAAGTTAATATTTCTGGAATAAAAATGGGATAAAAACTTTCTAACTCTATATATGTATATTTCAAGAATCAGATGAACTAATATATAATCATGACACAATTAATGACGTTTAGTTAGGTAAATTACCTTGCTACTTCTCTTGCACTGAGAGGGCAGAGTCCTGCAAGTCTTCTTGCAGCATTCGTGATATTGAGTTTATCAGTTAGGAAATCGGGATTAGAGTCCCTCTCCTTGGCTATAATGGTGTCATATTCAGGCCCTAAACCAGTATCACATCCTGTTCTAACCCACACATCTTTCTCTATCCTTAGATGCAGAGCGATGTATGGACCCTCAATCCACATTCTCCTCGCAATTTGATTCCCAATTTCTTGAATTGGGGTCGCAAATCTCAGTGCATGAAATGCTACCTATACATTACAAGCAAATCAAGAGAGAGAGAGGGAGAGAGAGGGAGAGAGAGAGAGAGAGAGAGAGAGAGAGAGCAAATTACCTTACACTTGAGCTTCTGAAGATCAGGATTAAGATTCTTGGAGAGCCTAGAATCCAGCCCTTTCATAATCAGAAGGCCTTCTTCACTTAACTACAATTTTGGTTACAACAATCAGGGATGAATGTGATTATCTAAAAAGGGTTGAATTGAAATTAATCCACATTCTGTATTTTCTTACTTGATCAAGAAACCTTGCACGAATCCACAGGGGTGATACATGAAATGGGATTTGATTTTCGATGGATTGTTTCGGGACCAAATGAGTAGAAGGAAGAGATGATACTATGCGAATATCAGCTTGCAATGTCTTCTTAAAATGCTCCAAGTCAAATATATCTGAAAACTCACTGCAACAATTTCACAAACACATAGCATGCAATTAAAATCTACATTCAAATATCATCCAAGCAGAAGACGATTTGTACCTTTCATCACCCCAAATGCGATTCACCTGTAAAACGGGCACCACCAACGCAGCCTCGAGAATTCTCGCAATAACCACCGCATCAACAATCTGATTCCTCTGCTGGTTCAATCCTCCAGAAACCACCACCACCAGGAACTTCATCTTCTCCTTGGAAATTCTGACCGACGCTTTTCGATACTCGAGTGAGAAATCAAGGCAGGGGCGGTACCCCTGCCCATCTGGTTGTTTCCAGAACTCCCTCTCTGTTGCGGAGATATTAGGGTTTTCAGCGATTCCATGTGCAGGTAACGGCACCATCGCGCTTCTCGACAATGTGAGCTCATCCTGTTTTGGGTAATCTTTCAAGATCGAGGAGAGAGAGGCTAAAAGCAGGGGAGATATGGGCGATGATGGTGAGTAAGTGGAACAGGGAATGGAGTTGTGAGAGAGCGTGTAGAATGTGGTGAGGCAAATTCCGAGGAAAGCGATGAGAATGAAGAGAGAGAGGAGGAAGAGTAGAGCGAGAGAGGGTGGCCGGTTTCTTGAGTTCTTCTTCGGGGTTGAAAATGGCGAAACGGAAAGCAAGTGCACGAAAAACGACGGGTTCAGCGTGAATGTGATGCATGTGTTCTTCAAGTTTCTTGCTGCTTTCGCCATGGAAATCGACTGCTACTGATTCTTCAGCTGATTTGATGATGAGAGAGAAGAATCAAATTCACAGGAATCAACAGAATTCAGTTGCAGCTTATTTCCATGATTTGCCCTTGGAAATTCACAGTACCATGAGTAAAGAGACGTATCTAAAAGGGTGGAATTGGTAATTTATTTATTCTCCCGCCAGAGATGCCCTGCCTTCTACAACTCTTGTGCAAAAATATTTCTGTATTTTTTTTTTTTTACTCTTTTTTTTAATTAGGTTTGGCTCGTAATTAGGCCTGTCAAATCGAGCCTACCCGATGGGCCAGTCCGATTGGCCCGTATTTTAGGACTGTTAAACAAGTCAAATCAATCGATCAAATTAAATCGGTATGATGGGCCCAAATTTATTAAATCAATCTCACCCCACAACTATAAATAGGGTCTTCATTCATTCATTTCACACACAATTTCAGAGGCAACCTGCACTCAATTCCAGAGCTCAGAGCAGACTTCAGACGTTCTTCGCAGATTCAAAGACGTTCTTCAAGCAAATCAACCGAACAACGCTCGATTCGGGATCAAGGTGTTCAACCCATCCGATCGACGCTTCTCCTTGAAGATTCAAAGACGTTCATCGCGGCCTCTTGAAGATTCAAGAACGCTCATCCAAAAAGTCTTCGTAAATAGCGTTTAATCCAAAATAAGGCTCTTAAGCCCTTGGATTAACGTTATAAATCCACCAAATCCGCCAAATCATCCAAGTCAACACCGATTTTGAAGAAAAGAATCGGAGGATTAAAGAGTTAGGGTCCGCTAAAATTTAATCGGTTCAATCCGATTAAAATCAAATTGTAAACTTTTTCGTGTTTTTATAAATTAAATTCACGAAATTTGTTGTTACAATGGTATATATTCACGAAAAAAATAAAATTAAAAATATATAAAAAGAGTTTTCATTGAAGTAGGTCAAACAACATGACAAATATTTTGTTCCCAAACATGCAAACTTAATTGCAACAAAGAGAACAAAAAAATAAAATATTCTTATAATTTGTCAAAAAAATATGAAAAATTCTTATTAACGAATGGATTAAGAAATTGCCCAAATGAGGAACTGGACAAAACCGACTTAGTTTTTTTCCTCCTATTTTTTTACGGAATCTCCCTCCTATTCTTGAACATTAATGAAAAGTAATATTTTTACTTGCTAATTGACTTCCAAAATTCAAAATAATTTTAACCTATATATATATATATATATATATATATATATATATATATATATGAAGAGAAAGAGGAGAATATATATATCATGAATAATATGAAAAAAGAAAACTACAACTATTCTACCTCAAATCACTCTTGTTTGTGTAAATATTTAACACAAATTTAAATAATATTTAAAACTAATATATTACATTTGTTGATATAGATATCAAATTTACAATTTCAATCGATTTCGATAAAATAATTTCCAACTCCAAATAAAATAATTTATTTGTTAAAAAATCGGGTCAAAATGGCCCAGTAGCCTAGTGACAGATTGGGCTTGGAAAATAGAGGCCCGATAGGATAGCTACGGGACAGGCCCACTCGGGCCGAAAATTATGAGTGGCCCGGCGGTCCAAAGTCCGGCCCGACTTGTTTAACAGCCTACTCGTAAGTAATTGTACGTTATGACAAATTCTTGTGTAAAATAGTGTAATATATATATATATATATATAAACCAAGGCATAACTAACTTCTAACCATTAACATTTACCGATAAAAAATATATATATATATATATATATATATTAATGTTCAAATCGAATTTGAGGTATTCAAAATAGGGGTGACGTCAAGGTCGGGGTGATGGGTTCTTGTTTCTAGTTTAAATATCCAAAATCAAATCGATTTTTTCTAATTACCCGAACTTCCAAACTTAGTTTCTTGCGTTATATTTGTTGAAATATTAAGCGCAATCAATACTTTCTTTACAAACCACTTTCACTGAAATTTTGAGCACAAACATGTCATATGCAATCATTTATATCCAATTCAAATTATGTAAAAACACTGCACAAGTATTAAGTTGGGTTCATATTTTACACAATTGACGAATTAAAAAAATTTCATCCACTAAGCATTAAAATTAAATCATTCACTAAATTGTCATCTAACCTTGATGCAATTTGATTAGTATGAATTATAAAATTAGGTGTGAATATAAATTTAAAAAAATTATACAATGATGGTAATTCGGAAAGCAACCTAATAGGCATTAAATAATATACAATATAATATTTTAATTCGAATGGCTTTCCAATATCTAAAATCGAACAATTGTTTTCTATCGGGTTCAAGTAACCCGAATATCGAATATTATTTCACCAAAATCCAAACTAATCGGGCAATTTTTCGGGTTCGGTTTGAATTTCCAAAATCCTATAAACCAAAATGTTCAAGTTTCGTATAACCAAGATTTGGTACCAAATGTTTCACGTATAAATGGTACCATAAAAATTACAAGAATCACAAGATAAATGTTTAAATTATTAATTACCCAAAGTTTTATGCACGTGATATTTGTGTGTATTTTTGTACCGTACTCACATGTTCAAAAAATAAATGATGTTTTGACATTTTATTTTATTTACAAATTATGTGATGTTTTGTATTTTCCAATATAAATTTATTGCATTTTTTTAAACTCCTCCTAAAAAATCGTTAAAATGTTTATATAAATATACTTTTATAAGAAAGACTAACATTTATTAGCCCGCTCAAAAAAAAAAAAAAACATTTATTAAGGGTTTAATAAGAAATTATTTATAAAATAAATATTTTATCAATCGAATCTCGAGCGTAGAAGCAGGGTTTAAATAAAATATAAATATTGTTTAAACCTCAGAGGCAGTTTCTTCCCCAAATAATAGGTATTAGAATTGTACTATTTGCAAAAGGAATTGTACTATTTGCATCTTCAGATACAAAACACTTTCTAAAACATGACGGCAGCGGCGGAGCCCATGCCCGAAGCTCGGAAGCTGCCGCGGCCTGGCCGCGGCGGAGTTATCTCGCACGGACTCTCTGAAGAAGAAGCCCGGGTCAAAGCAATTGCCGAAATAGTCTCCACAATGGTTGATCTTTCGCGCAAAGGTCAGGACGTCGACCTAAACGCCGTCAAGTCCGCCGCCTGTCGTAAATACGGCCTCTCGAAGGCCCCCAAGCTCGTTGAGATGATAGCGGCGCTGCCTGAATCCGAGAAGGAAGCCCTACTGCCCAAACTCCGGGCCAAACCAGTTCGAACAGCGTCAGGGATTGCGGTGGTTGCCGTCATGTCTAAGCCTCACCGGTGCCCCCATATTGCCACGACGGGGAATATATGCGTGTATTGTCCGGGAGGTCCTGATTCGGATTTCGAGTACAGTACGCAGAGTTATACGGGATATGAGCCTACTAGCATGAGAGCTATTCGGGCTAGGTATGCTTTCTTCATTAATTTTAATTTGGCGCGTTTGAGGAGTTTCCTGATTGTGATTTGTACCTGTTGCTTGAATGTTTGTAACTTCTTGTGATTTTGTTTGTTGGCTTGATTCAGTCTTCCGGAGGTGTTTTCTCATCTCATTTGATTTGCCGCACCTTAACTGATGAAGTTTTGTTATTATTTTTCATGCTGATTAACCATTGAGGTATTTTGCTTGGATAAGGGATTGATTGTGTCTCTGTCTGTATTCTGGTCGGACTTGAAGTTGTAATAGTTTCTTGAATTGTTCTTGGTCAATGAAGCAGATTATTGCTCATCAAGAGTGTCGCTAGTTGCAGTGATGTAATTGTACATTCCTGCAGCAGGCCCAGTGTACTACCAACTTTAGAAGTTTGTGCTACTGTTAAGAAAATTGAATTTCAGTTACTTGGCTAGTGGCTACAATACTAAAAGATGTAGACCAGAAGTTGAATTAAGAATATGATTTTTTTCTTTTCTAATTTTTATAGATACAACCCGTATGTCCAGGCAAGAAGCAGGATTGATCAGCTCAGGAGGTTGGGGCACAGTGTCGATAAGGTTTGCTTTTGTTGCCATATGCTTAAATTTTGGATTGGTTTAACCAACCTTTCCTTGTTTCAAGTATTAATGATGTGTTACTCGTACAGGTTGAATTCATTTTGATGGGTGGCACTTTTATGTCATTGCCTTCAGAGTACCGCGATTATTTTACCAGGAATCTCCATGATGCTTTATCAGGGCACACATCTGCCAATGTTGAAGAAGCAGTTTCTTACTCCGAGCACAGTGCAACAAAGTGTATAGGGATGACTATTGAAACGTAAGTTTGGGTGCACTCACATCTTTTTTTCTGATACAACTTTAAGAGAACAACATTTTCTTGTAATTTTGTTTGAGTCAGGATTCTGAGGAAAATGGGTTTGATACTGAACTCCTTAAAATTTTAATACATGTGTTATGTACAGATAATAACAGGGAACAGTAGAGTAACTTTTTCATTCTTTGACCAACAGATCATCTACCCTTGCTTTAAACTCTTAGAAAGTCATTCAAGTGCTTGCAAAACTTCTTCAACAGAAGAAAAAGATAGTTTTTATTTTCCTGCTGCCACTCTGTTATTTTGTGTCAGTGTCTGAGTAGCTTTTATATCTAAATATTAGGCGGCCAGACTACTGCCTTGGGCCTCATTTGAGGCAGATGCTTTCCTATGGTTGTACAAGACTGGAAATTGGAGTACAAAGCACATACGAGGATGTTGCTCGTGACACCAATAGGGGCCACACAGTAGCAGCCGTGGCTGATTGCTTTTGCTTGGCAAAGGATGCTGGTTTCAAGGTGTTTCTCTATACTGATACTGTAGTATTTTGTTTTTGTTAATATTGCATTTATCTTCAGTTAGAGCCTAGAGGAACCCTTTTTGGTTTTAAATTTGTGGACTTGGGCCAACATATTATAGTTTCCACTCACCAAATTCATCTGAATAAAATAAGAAAGGAAATAGTTTTTGGGTTTCAGCTACCTATTTGAGCTTTACTAGGCTACAAACTACTCAAATCGTCTAGGCTAAGTACACATTTAGTTTATATTTTTTTGTTAAATTTGTATATTTAGTTAAATTTTATTTTATGTGGTCATTTTTATTTTATTTAAGTAATTTTCAGATTTCCTTTTATACTTTATGTTTTATTTTTTTATATGTTTCTGGCAATTCTTAGATTAGCTTATATGATTTTAAGGTTATTATATGAATTTTTGGATTATATTTTGGTACTTTTTTCTTAAATAATAATCAATGTGTAATTTAATTGTTTCTGACATTAGTTAAATTGTTTTTTTACTTTATTGGTAGTGTATATTATGAGAACATATACAACAACAATAATAAACTAAACCATAAGAAAATAAGCTTTATATTAAATTTGTTTTTATCATTTTATACCGTCAAGACACATTGGTTTCATTGATTTTTCTTAGATATAGTTTAGCATGAGAACATTATTACCATACAACATAACAATGTGAAGGAACCTTTCTGCCCAGTTATTTGTACTGAATAGAGAAAATAAGCTTATTGTGTGAAAGAGCGCAGTCGGATCTCAACATTATGGGTCCACTTTCTCCTGAAACAGGTCATCATTAGTTAGGGATCATGTCATTGCAATGTCCATTGTCCTGAATAATATCACAAATAAGTATGACCTTTTGTCAATAGTTGTAATGTTGTATATGCCATATTTATTTTCTTTCCTCTGCAGCTTAGTTTACTCACTCATTTTATAATAGGTAGTTGCTCATATGATGCCTGATCTTCCAAATGTTGGGGTCGAGAGGGACTTGGAAAGTTTCAAAGAGTTCTTTGAGAGCCCTCGCTTCGAGCTGATGGGCTTAAAATATATCCGACCCTAGTGATTCGTGGAACCGGACTTTATGAACTTTGGAAAACGGGCAGGTACGAGTTCAGCCTCACATTATAAAGAAATTAATCTTCCTCTGTTGGATGTAAATGCAGAGTCTTGGTGAAATTTTTTTCCATTCCATTAAATACCTTTTCTCATAAATATTTATAGGTATAGAAATTATCCGCCCGAACAGCTTGTGGACATTGTAGCTCGAATTCTAGCAATGGTTCCTCCTTGGACTCGTGTGTATCGAGTTCAGCGAGATATCCCTATGCCTTTAGTTACTTCTGGGGTTGAGAAGGGAAATCTTCGGGAACTCGCTTTGTCAAGGATGGATGATTTGGGTTTGAAATGCAGAGATGTTCGAACACGCGAAGCTGGTATACAGGCAAGTGAACAAGCTTTCTTGCTACTTAATGATGCTTTGGTTTATTGAGCCGTCAAATTGATAATCTGCTGAATGGAATCAGGACATTCACCACAAGATAAGACCAGAAGAAGTCCAGCTTGTTCGCCGTGATTATACCGCAAATGAGGGCTGGGAGACATTTCTTTCGTATGAAGACACACACCAGGTGAGTCAATCTCAATGCTTGAAGATTTCAATTATATTGCTTTTTTATTCGGGAGAAAAGGTTAATTTTATTAGTTTTACTCTCCTCCCAATTATGTTTGATTTTTGCATTGTGTGTACTTGCTAAATGCTAACCCTGATCAATATTTCAGTTATCTTTTCTGTTTCTAAAGTCTCATTGTTTTAGGATGCTGCCACATGGTAATATATATTATTTCTTTGTTTTCTGGGCAACTGAAACTTCATACCCTTCTGATCTATTCCATCTCACCTCTAGGTTATCTGCACAGGTTTTGAACCTTGGTGCTATGAGTCTGTTGGTAGTGAAGTCATGTTAATTGGCTTTTTTTTTAAATTTAAATCAGGCCTTCTGTAAATGCTTAATGATAAATGAGCCTTTTATTCTATGAAAATCAATTGACCATTAAATGGAAAATAAAGAATACCTGTAAAGAAATCTTAACCCTCGTCTCTGATGTGGAGAATGAATTTTTTTCATAATGCATGCCATAAAAATAAAATTGTTTGATTTTCCATGAGCCGATTGATCCCATCCTGCAGCCAGATTCCATGAGCGAGTTGCTATACCCAACAAAAAGTCAAAAACTGATCCGACCTCCAATACTTGAGCATGCAATCCTTTATCTTTTCGTAGTAATATTATCCCTCTGTACCACTAAGATAGACTTCCCTTCTAATTTCGTACATACTAGTATATAGGTTTGTTTCCTTTTGAAAGCTTTAAATATTCCAATTGACTAAAATGTCCCTATTTAATGTACTTTAACAAAAATTCAGGGGACATATGGTAAAATAGGAAAATGTAGGAAAAACTTATGATTCCAATAACATTTAATATGTCTTCTTAATCTGTGTGAAAATTTGTCAAGCCTAACTTAGTGGTACGGAGGGAGTATATACGGTGGGTCGAGCCACTATAGAAGTGAAAAGAATGCCACTTTTCCAATAACTGATGCTATGATGCATCATATTTTTGGCCATGCTTGAAAGAGATTCTGTCATTGCATCTGCGTGTGCCTTTGAAACTTAATTGGTCAATATCTGCTGTACATACAGGACATACTTGTTGGATTGTTGCGTTTGAGGAAGGTTGGGCGGAATGTGACTTGCCCAGAGCTCGTTGGGAAGTGTTCAATTGTACGTGAATTACATGTTTACGGGACAGCTGTTCCTGTTCATGGACGAGATGTTGATAAACTGCAACATCAAGGGTATGGCACTCTGTTAATGGAGGAGGCAGAACGAATCGCTGTTAGAGAGCACAGATCAACAAAGATAGGCGTGATTTCAGGTGTGGGAACAAGGCATTATTATAGGAAATTGGGGTATGAGCTAGAAGGCCCCTACATGGTGAAATACCTCAAAAGGTAGGATAAACAATGGTGTATTATGCAACTTATTATTGCTACTGTCTGAGGCTACCTTACCTGTTGTGTGTTTTATTATCAGTTTTGACTCTAGCTGTGTTCTATTTTAAAGATGCATCTTTAAAATAGCAAATGGTATTCAGCTTTCAAGCTGTTTGATTGAAAGGTCAATTTGGATTTATAATGTTATTGATAATATCTGCTAGGGAACTAGCAATTTATATAAATGTATTAAATCCACGTTTTAGATGAGATTTAATTCTTTCATGATATCAAGGTCTTTTGCTTGCGCCCAAAATTTTGGGTTTGATTCCTGTAGAAAGCAATTACATCCATATTAAATTGTCTACTCGTTGGTCTTACACCCTAAAGGAGAATTGAGAATCCAATCCACGAGTGAGGTGGGGTGTTAGGGAATTCATAAGAAGAAGCAATTCAACCATATAAGTGTCCACTCATTGAGTGTCCCTTTTAAAGGAGAAAGTTGAGAATTTAGCTCACGGATGAGGGGAGTGTTAGGGAATTCATATAAGTAAATTAAATTTACATCTCTTTATAAGTTCGGATTTTTAGATGAGATGAAATTCTTTCAATATTCCTTCAAATATTGGGAATTTGTCTATGTTAGGTTTTTTAAGACCGAATGTTTTTCTTGTAAACCAAGTTTCACCGTGAAATTTAATTCATATTGAAAAAAACCGATCTTCGAGGATTTGAAAAAGATCGCCAAAGATTTTCGAAAATTTATCTTCCACTTAAATTATTATATAAAAATATCATGAAGTTGATAAAAATAATTCGAATTCAAATTTGTAAAAAAATATTATTTTTAGAATGTTTGACTATTTCAAGAAAATAAAATTATTATCAATCTGCAAAAATATGGAAAATATAAATTCTGACGGGTAAATTGACTCAATTAATTTGTTCAAAGTAAATGATAAATTTTATAAATTTATGGAAATAATTATAATAAGATTAAATTACTAACATTTATTGTCATTATACATCATTCAGTGTTAAATTAAATCATTCAATATTAAATTAATTTAGGAATTATTATAAATAGGTTCAAAAATTAATAAAAAAATTACAAATAAATTCATTGTACAATATTTTTTAACTCATTTGCAATTTTGATTTTTTTTTAACCTATTTATTACTGGCCCATTATTTTATAGATTTGGTAAAAGCCTGACCAATGTTTTAATTACAATGAATTAGATAAGTACTTTTTATTTTATTTTATTAATGTATAATTTTTGGAATATTTGACTATGGTCCAGAGTTTATACACTATTTTATTATTGTATTCCTTTTGGAATGTTTGACTATGGTAACATCCCACTATTTATGGTGCAAACAATATAAAAATCAAGACAATGATATATAAAAAGATTAACATTCTAAGATTTATTATGAAAAAAATAGAATGAATAACTAATAGGTACAATTTTTAACACCTTAACACTATTAGATACAACTTTTTTCTAAATTACTTCTTACTATACTTATTTGAGGTAAATGCTACATAAATCCAAAAAGATTTTCAAGATTGAATTCATAATAATTAGTATTCTTTATAAATGTACAATTGCATAATATATCACATTATATATTTGATCGGATTATTTATTGTAATATCTAAAAATATCAATCACCATTGGTAAATTAAAATTTTCATAAGTTACTATTATAATAGTAATTATTAATATTTTTATTTTTATGTATGTTATATTTTATCTTTGGAAAAGTCTTATAAGATTAATAATTATATTAATATTAATTAAATATATAGTTTCCATTCTTTCAAAAATTCAAAATTTTAAATTAAGAATCTTATCTTTTATCTTTTATGTGAGATTTTGTAGATCCAAATTCCCTTTTATCTCAACAAAAATATCTCCCCACTTATTTTTATAAATTACACGGTCATCTCACAAAATAAATGCACACCGTAAATTCAAATTTTCTCCTGGAGCATGAAAAAAATTTCTTCTCTCATTTCCTTGTTGTTTTGTTTCGGTAACATCTTCTTCCCTATTTTGTTAAATTCAATAAATTAGATATACATTATATTATATGTTTATTTAAGGAGTTTCATATACAATTACAATATGTTCTTTTTTTAATAGACGAAACATTCAACTGCATAAAATAAATGTCTATTTATCTTTGTTGCAGAAAAAAAGGAGAGAAAGGCCTTAGCCTTAATTACCAAAACATGATCAGGCAGCCTGTTTACTCCATTCTGTTGCATTATTAAAATTATTATTATATGTTGTTATATTATTATTATTACTTTTACTTTTATTTTTTAAAAGCAGAATTAAAGATGTTGAATATTTAATTATATATGTATATCATGCTTTAGTTTAGATTAATTAGTAGGATAATTTTTAAATTGTTAAGAATTAACTGATTTATCTTCTGATTGTAAATTTCTAATATTCATGTAAATATAAGCACATATATTACCAATTTTATTTTTAAATATTAACTAAGATTTTGGATAATCACTCTCTATTAAACCTAATACTAAAATATTTAATAATAATACTAAGATTGAGATTTAATAAATTTATGACACTAAGACAAGTTTATTAATTATTATTTTAGGTGACAAGGAGGCATCGCTCTAAAAATATCTACACATTATGATTGGTAATTATTTGTCACACCTTGCATGATTGAGATTTGTTGCTTGCTATATGTTATGATATGGGTATGTTCCGGTGGAAAGGACCGTGTAACATACTATGATATGTGTATGACCGGTGGAAAGGACCGACGTGTACATATTATGCTATGATTTATGTTCCGTGGAAAGGACCGATTAAGATGCTATGTTACTATGATTGACTTTCTTTGACAAATGTTATGGTTATGTGGAATGTGAATTGTTGTTTTGATTATGTTGAATATTTAAGCGTGACAAATAAGCACTCCATCGAGCTAGTTGGTTGCTCACCCCAATCAAATTAATATTCTTGCAAATTAAGATTGACAGAGTTGCGGTGGAGGCAAGGTGGATAGATTGGTGTTATCTATTTTAGCATTTTTAATTCATAGCATGACATTAAATTTCTTTTCGTAAGATTATTTATGGAGTGAATTAAGTTTTTAAGAAAATTGAGACAATTTATGCAATTTATTTTAGTTGACATTTTTATTTATTTATTAAGGATTCTTTTGGTCACGTTTCCGCTAAAGGTTTTTATTAAATTATTTTGCTAAAAAAATGTCTTTGAGTTTTTTATGAACTCTTGAAAAATATTTTTATTCAAGTCAGCGTTAAAATTATTTATAAAATTAGGATGTGATATATATATATATATATATTTATAAATATACAATTGCATAATAACTATAGATGTATTTTTGTAAAGAATTGTATACTTTATTTGATCATATTATATATTTTTATTCTTATTGTGTAAAAGTTATTTTGATGTCAATATCACCTTAAAATATCACGTTAATAATTTTCTTAATTTTAAGGTGACTTTAATTTATTGACTTTTTAAATATGTAAAGATCTTGAAATTAGAAATCTAATTTTAAATTTATGTAAAATATCTTACACCAGAATAATTTCCATACATAATTGAGTCTAATTAGTATATTAGTCATTAATATTATTATTGTTTCATATATAAAATAGTTTTTATAATTTAATGGAATAAATTATTTAGTCTCGTTGAGCAGTATAATTATTTTTAATTAAATAAATATAAAAAAATTTACTCCTACATTTCTCCAAGCCACCGAGACCAGGTGGGCTAATTCATTGTATTCATATCAAGGTTTTTTTGGAGAAAACTTAAAATACCTATTTTGAAGTTGTAAATATCTTTTTGATCACTTCAAACTAAAACAATTTTTTTACCCACTTTCTAATGAAAAAAATTATTCTACCAACATGGCCTACCACTACCCAACCCCTTAAAACCCCTCCCAACCCCCACCCCAACCCCACCCAACCGGCCAACCCACCGTCCCCCAAAATAAATGTAAGCATGCTTGGAGCTTTTAGTTTTATTTTTATTTAAATATAAAATATTCCTCCTTTATATATTCCTTTACATATATCTCAGTATATCTGTTTCCCCCTCTTCTTTAATTTTTTCTTACTTCTCATTCTCAGTTTCTATTGAATTGTGGTTCAAAAAATTTCTGTCTACATTTTTGTTGGTCTTGCCTTCCCTACCAATAATTTATAAGGTACATTCTTCTTCTCCATTCTACTTGTTATTTTTTGCAATCATAAATCTTGTTGGTTTGAAATATTGGTTTAAGTTTTGTGAACATTGTTGATGTTATTTGATTCAATGTTATAGTTGTTAATGTAAGATTTATTTTTTTGACTTGATGTTATACTTTAAATGTTGAGCTATTGTGTAGATTATTTAGTGTATGTTATATGATTTTTTCAAGTTATTTTGTTGAGTTATGTTGGCTTAATGATACATGATATGATAATGTTGAGTTATATAAGTTTTTTAAAAAATTTTAAAATCTGAAAACGATTTAAAAAAAAAACGATACCGATTGGTACCATTTTTAAAAAATCGGTACCTATTTCAGTTTTTTTTTAAAAAAAGTGGTACCAGATCTAAAATAAATTGGTACTATTTCCTAATTTCGGTACCTATTTTCATATATTTTTTTAAATTTAAAACGAATTTTAAAATTTAAAAAAAGTGGTACCTATTTTTTCAAAATGGTACCTGTTTTGAAAAATCGGTACTTATTATTATTATTTTTAAATGGTACCAAAATCAATTTTTTTAGAAAAGGTATCCAATAACAGTATTTTCGTCCATTTATATGGATTACGTTGTTTAATAATATGTTGAACACATATCTTAAAAAATGAATTATTTAAACAAAACTGTACACCCATCACAACTACTTTATCCTTCTAAGAGGATGAGACCAATTTTCTTGATTTTTTTAAAAGGACGTATAAATAGGTTAAAACAAATTTGGTGGCCAATTTGATAAAAAAATTTAAAAAATAGTACCTATAAATAAAATTGGTAAATTGATACCAATTTTCTTGAAATTTAAAAAGAAAAAGAAAAAAATGGCGTACTAAAAAAATTTGGTAAATTGGTACCAATTTTCTTGAAATTACAAAAAGGAAAAAAAAAGGGCGTACAGTTAGGCTAAAACAGCATTTGGTGGCCAAATTTAAAAAAAAAAAAATTAAAAATGGTACCTATAAATAAAATTTGTAAATTGATACCAATTTTCTTGAAATAAAAAAAAGGCGTACAGTTAGGCTAAAATAGATTTGGTGGCCAATTTTACAAAACATTAAAAAATGTTACCTATAAACAAAATTGATAAAAATTTTCTTGAAATTAAAAAAATCAAAAGAAAAAAAAACGGCGTATAGTTAGGCTAAAACATATTTGGTTGGTGGTACCTAAACTAAATTGATAAATACCAATTTCATTTAAAAAAAAAAAAGAAAAAAATGGCTTAGGCTTGGTACCAGCTTTTATTTGAAACTTTTATTAAATTTTTTTAATTACAAAACAGGTACTGATTTTTTTTTTTTTTGAAAGAAACAGGTACTGATTTCGGTCCCACTTATTATTATTATTTTTTATAATGGAGCCCTTATATCGGTACTGGTTTTGAAAATTGGTACCAATCGGTACTGGTTTTTTATTTTTGTACAACTTTTATTTTTTTGTTATCATTATTATTATTTTTAATGGAACCCTTATACCGGTACCGATTTTGAAAACTGGTACCAATCGGTACCAGTTTTTTATTTTCTGACCACTTTTTTGGTTTTTTTGTTGTTGTTATTATTAATTTTTTAAATGGCGCCCTTTTATTTCGGTATTGATTTTGAAAATTGGTACCAATCGGTACCAGTTTTTTTAATAAATTGGCCTTAATTTCGGTACCCTTTTTTTAGAGGTATATTAGTTGCATATTATTTTCAAAATTAATTTCAGTAGAATTTTCATATACTCATTCTATTCATTTTTTTAATATTTCATCTCCAAGTAAAATTTAAATTAAATACACATATATATACAACTATATCTTCTCCCTTTTATGAATACCAATATTTTCAAATTTAAATATCAATATTTTGGTACCCATATCCCTATATTATATGCGATTATAAATTCAAATCAAATATCTCTACCCTAAATAAATTACAATTTAAATGAACATTATGCTATAAATTTAAACATCTTTACCTCTAAAATAAATTACAATTAATTTTTTTGAAAACAAATTACAATTTAAACATCTCTACCTCTAAATAAATTACAATTTAAATTAAATTATGCTATAAATTCAAACATACCTCTAAATAAATTACAATTTAAATTAACATTATGCAATAAATTCAAAAAAAAAAACACAAAATCAAACTAGTAATGTAACAATTTATTAAAAAAGTCAACAAAAATCAAAATAATATGGAAAAAGAGTTTTAAACATACGTGATATTGCCGATTGTGAGTAGTTGCTAATACTTTTCTCATCTTCATTGTTGACAATTTCTACTCTTGGATACATGATAAATTTTATTTAATTGGGAGGAAATGAAGAAGAGATGATTTTTTTTTTTGAATTTACATGAAAAATATAATTATTTGTCAATAATAAATCTCGGGAAGTATAAGCGCGTAATAATAAATTATGAATAGGTTGTTAATTAGTACTCCCCCTGTCCAATTTTAATTAGCCAAATAGGTTGGTCATAAGATTTAAGAAATATTAGTTATAGATGGGTGGAGTAGAGAGTAAGAATATTATTTTCAAATCATTAATAGGAGAGAGAAAATAGTGTGGGCTCAAATGAGTGAATGACAAATGGTATAAATAAATGTATGTTGTAAGGGCGAAAATAATTAAAAAAATAAAAACTTTTTATTTTGGGATGACATATTAAAATTAGACGGACGAAGTATTAAAAAATATAAAGTGAATAGTAAATGAGTATTTTTTAACTTTATTAAAAGGAATTATTTTATTATCAACGAGTTAATTGAGTGTCACGAAGTGTAAATAATTGAATATTTGTAAGGGTTTAGTTTTTTTTTTTTTTTGAGAGTGTAGTATTGTTAATGAACCGTAGATAATATAATTCAATAATTTTTTTATATAGAATATTAAAAAAAAAACCGCGTAATCTGGTGTGCACTAGAATATATATGTACGCTTATACTTCCTCTGTCCAATTTTAATTAGCCAAATAAGTTGTAATATAAAATATTACAAGATTATAATTATTTGTCAATAATAAATTATATCATAAAAAAACCGCGTAATATATTTTTAATCATTTTACTCAATATGTTAATAATTATAGGTGACTAATTATGCATTGACACATAATTATTACACATAAACAAACTCTTTAAAAATTGACACCTAAACAGAATTTACCATAAGTTGACACCTGTGAAAACAAACTCCATATTAGTAATATAGGGATAGGGATAGGTGTGCAATAAATTTGGTAGGTGAAGGTTTGGGGGAAGATGAGATAGGTAAGAGAAATTTATTGTGATTAAATGTGGTAAAAAAGAATAAATTGAAACTACAATTATTCCTTTCCTTACAAAGTTGCTGAATAAATTGGAACTACAATTATTTACCATCTTTTCTACCCATTTTCAAGAGTATTTGAGTCCAAAATATAAAATTTGCATTTTAAATTTTTTGTATTTGAAAGTGGTTAAAAAGATCTACCCAACTTCAAATGGACATCCCCTATATACTAATAGGGAGTTTGATTTTGCTTATGTGTTGACTTGTGGTTAATTTATTTTCTCGTAAAGTTTTAAAAATATTCATAAGGGTTTGAACCTAGCACCTCTCACACATTTATTTTAATGCTTACCAACTAAACCAATTTATACACATTTATATGTCTCAAACTTATTTTATATAACTCTAGCCTATAAAAGTGTATTAGACATTTTGGTTGAAAAAGTTCAATATTTATAAAAACTAATTGTGAGTATTTCAAACAAGTGAATCTCATTATATATTAATATGTAGTTTATAATATTTATGTGTATATTTTTGTGAATTCAGATGATATGTTATTGAATTGAAAAATAATTTATGTGTGTGATTATGAGTCAATAATATAAAGAGTTATATATTAGTAATAATTATGTGTCAATGTATAATTAGTCACCTATACAATAGTATTAACATATTGAGTAAAATTATTAAAAAGGACCGACTCAATTAATTTATTTTATTTCATCCTAATGAATATATGTATAAAATATAAGTATTATTAATTTTTTTAATATAATCATATATGATATTTATTGCTAATATACGATATATATACTATTCAAGTAATATTTATGCATCGAGTATAAAAGATTTTTTTCTATTAATTATTTTTTTATTAATTGTAAAATAAATTTGAAACAAATCTTATAGTAAATTTTCACATAATTATAATAATTCTAATACTTAGCATGAATTATTATATAATTAATATTACCATTACTTAAATTTAATGTTATAATTATACAAAATTTTATACATATATATTATTATTTGATGAAAAATATTATATGTATAATATATTTTATTATATTATAAAATTTATTTAATGAACATACTGCGTAATACGCGGAGCTCATCTAGTTCCATGAAATTCTCAGTTTTTTTCTTATTCAATATTAATAGCCTTGTGCACACGAGGGGCAAAGAGGTGTCTACTAAAAATCCATTTTTATTTTTTTGACGGACTAAAAATCCATTTTTGATAACATGCATAAAACAGTTTTTAGGCCCTGCATGTTTTGTTTAATCTGATTCCTGATGAAGTATTAAATTTGAGTTCTATTTTTTATTTTTTGGAGTCTAAAATATTTTCTCCAAATTGCCTAATTATTAGGGTGTGCAACCTCCAAACCGAATTGTAAACCTAATTTTTTTCCTCAACCCGAACATCGAACCGAAATTTTCAAAACCGAACAGTCGGAAACCAAAATATTTCGGTTTGGTTTGATCTCAGTTCGACCAAACCGAATTTTTTTACATTTTTAAAAATTTAAAATTATGTGCAAAAATTAATATTAAAATTTTAAAACACATCAAAAGACAACAATTACATAGTGTTCATAAGTCCACACTTTAAATATAAAAACTAAAATAATCGCTTATCGCTTTACGATGATACGCTCCAAACAAAAATAAATATAAACATAGCAAATTTTGAAAAAATAACGATGACTCGATGACTAATGAGTAAGTATTATAGATTAATAAGATTAATATAGAGTAAATATTATAGATTACTTTCTACTAATTACTGAACTAGAAATTAGGATAATAATAGGATTAATATATTAAATAAAAAGTTATTAATATAAATATTAGGATTAAGAATTATAGATTAATATATTAAGTATTATATTTAATATATATATATATATATATATATTTCGGTCACCGAATCGAAAATCGAAATTTTAAACTTCTTCAGACCGAAAAGCGAACTAAAAACCGAAAATCAAACCAAATTTTTTATTTTGATCTCGATTTGGTCGGTTTTTTCGGTTCAATCCGAAATTTGCACACCCCTACTAATCATGGATATGGGGAAGAATGACATTTGCTAATTTTCGGGGAAGAGATCTTCTTCAATAATTTCAACTAAACTTCAAACAACCTGAAATTATTTCAAGTTGCCTCTTAGATTGTGACAACGTTTTATATAAAATAAATTTTATAACTAAATATTTTTAATGTTGACATGCGTCGCATTCCCATTCTAAAAGATGACGTGTCACACCCAAAAAAATTGAACTTTGATTTATATTTTAACATAACAATACTTAACAAAAAATTTGAAAAACGAAGATTATGGAAGTTTGAGGTTAATATGCTCTTTTCTTAATTTTTTTAGGTTAAAAGTATAACGTGTTATTTTTTGTTTTCTAATAAAAATATTTTTACACTTTTTAAAAAGAAAACCAATTAAGGGGCCGCTTAGTTGTGGTATTAGAATTAGGTAATAGGAATGACTAGTGATTCATTCCATTGATTAATTTTGAGCACGAAAAATTTGAGCGGAGAAAAATAAATGATTGCTAAATGATTGATTATAAGAGTGAGATTATATAGTAAAAATAAATTAGTGATTATTTTATTTTTAAATTAATTCCAAATTGTAAATATTACCATCATCATTAATAAGAATGATTAATAAATTAATTAATCGGTCATTCCCATTACCTACCTCTAATACTCCCAACTAGGCGAGCCTAAATCTGTTTCAAAATCTTTAGAGGCATTGAAGAATCAGATGGTGAGAGGACGTGGGCCCCACCTACGGTGGGATTTTTACCCGCCTTAGATAGAATAAAATTTAATATATAAATTAAGAAATTAAATGATGTACTATTTTTTTGAGCGGAAATTAAATGATGTAGTTTGAATCAAGTAAAATATTTTGATCCAACTTTGCTTATAAAAAGGTTCACCCTTTTACGCTTTTTCGCCCACTGATCAGACCCACGCCATGGTTACCGACGCCCGAACCCGTGTCAAGCGAGAACTACCCGACCCGGTTGTCTTCCCCAGGCGTGCCTTCGACCCGGAACTCCTCCATCCCTCCTCCATAGTCGATCTCTTGAGCTCCGACTCCGATTCCGATTCGTCGTCTTCGGACGACGATAGCCGCACTGACAGTAACGCGAAGAAGAAGAGGAAAGTGACGGATGGGGGCTTTGACGGAGTGCTTCCGTTAGGGTTTTGGACCCGTTGCCGTCTAAGCAGACGAATGGACAGTTGCCGTTAGCGCTTCCGGCACCTAGAGGTGACGCCATTGTGGGGGTAACTGCGAAACAGTTCTGGAAGGCCGGTGATTATGAATCGGCGCCTTCTGGTGACTGGGGTTCTTCTAATGGTGAGTTTTCGCTTTCTCTTCTCATATCATGCATGCTGTTTTTCTCCTTGAATTTCTCTGTCTTGTTTTTCGTTCTAGATTTTTTTTTTTCGGTTTTTGGGGGAGTTGTGTTTTAAGTGTAAAGTTCACTGAATATTCTCCTAGACCACAAATTCACTGTGCTTGGTTTAGGGGTATGGAGGTGAGAGAATGTGAGGTATGGAATTAGTAATTTGATTTACCTCCCCAAATTTTCATTCCTCTCTACTATCGAAGCCATTCCCTTACATATTCCATTGCTAATGGTTGCGACGAGTTGATCTTGTGTGTAGGGAAACTAATGGAAGGGAAGTTTTATGATCTTGCATTCATATAGTTTGAGCTGGGAATGTTAAGATGAATTTCGTAAAAAAACAGTACTAGTGCATGAAGAAGTAGTGAATCATATGCTATATTTGAGGATGAGTTGGGTGCTCTGTTCCATAAACAAAGTGATGTTCTAATAGTGATCTAGAAAGAATCATCCTGAATTTACTTGATTGCATGTGCTTTAGATATGGACCTTACATAATGAACAAAGAGGAAGTTGATATATACACCCAAATGATAGCATGAAGCTCTACTAATTCTGAATGATGCTCTTTATTGTTTTTATTTTGTTCTTCTGCACCATCTCAGTCCTTTTCAATGAGAGTTGCTAATAAAACTGAGTGTGTGTGTAACTGCTTACCTGTCTCTTGTATTCCATGCGCAGGTGGCATGGACCATGTTCGAGTACACCCCAGATTTTTACATTCTAATGCTACTAGTCATAAGTGGGTTCTTGGAGGTAGGGGCTAACTCATTAATGAAATGTTATCTTCGTGATTGTATTTCTGGTTAATATGAAGATATATTCTTGCATTATTGGTGTTCTTTTTAAAATAATTGATTATTTTCTTACAGCTTTTGCGGAGCTCTTGGATAACTCATTGGATGAGGTAAATGAGATATACTTTATTCTTTGTATAACTGTGCCATTGTTTTAGGCTTCTGAATGCCTGATCTGCTGTTCTGCCATAGGTCTGCAATGGAGCAACACATGTCAACATAGATATGGTGAAAAGCAAGAAAGACGGAAGTAAAATGCTGATGATTGAAGGTGCTTAAATTTAATTTCACTTAACACTGCATATACCATTCTCCTAAATATGGATCTAGAGCAGCTTTATATAAATTTTGAACTGTGTACATACCATAAAGAAAAAGAGTTTATAGGCTTTCTTTTTCCTTTGCTTGATATTGTTGAGTTTTTTCCCATAGATAATGGTGGTGGAATGGACCCGGATAAAATGCGTCACTGCATGTCACTTGGGTACTCTGCAAAGAGCAAAATTGTAGATACTATCGGACAGTGTAAGTCCCCCTCCTCCCTAACGCAACCACCACAAAATGTGTTAGTACTGCTTGACTTACTCCCAAAAGTTATGTCATGAGGGAATTGGTTTTAAGACAAGAACAAAAACAATGAGACTTGGTGCTGTGTCATTGTTTTTCTTGATGTTAGTACTGCTTGATTTACTCTCAAAGTTCTATGTTTCAGATGGAAACGGTTTTAAGACAAGCACGATGAGACTTGGTGCTGATGTCATTGTTTTTCTCGATGTCATGGGAAGAACGGAAGGTTTGCATTCTTTATCTCGTATATAATTACTTTATGCATAATATTAATTTATGCCTCTTTAGGTAGTTTTGTTGATGAAGAACAAGAGGACTTCCAAGATATTAAGAAAAATCTTTCTTGTAGCACTAGCTGACTGCAAAAATTTGGTGATCAAGTCAAATCAATTTTACATGTATATTGTGCTTTAATATGTCATATATTCAGGAACAAATATTAGTTAACAATAAACATAGTAGTTAGTTCTTATCGGGTATCAGCCTAGGACCTGCAGTTGCAAATAGAGTAACAATATGACAATATATATAGAGGTTGATTGCTTATGTATTTGTATAGCTGGATTTGTTTTAAGGTGGATGCTTTCATTCCCAGGAAATAGTTTCATCATCAGGCATTTTTGTGCAATGGGACATACCTAGATAGCGTATCAAAGTACAATCCAGGAGTACTATACCTATTTGTTTGAGTTTTCTTTCTTACATGGATTGCAACGTAACGTCTTAGTTATAATAGAATAAGGTTATTTTCTCCTAAAAAGAATAAAATTAAGGTTATTTTCTTAATTTCAAATATTGAAAGGCAACTTTTAGAGTTCAGTATCTAATTTCTTGCTAAGGTATTGCTTTAGGCTTCTTTTTCTTTGGGGCTTACCTAAGCAATAATTCATATATGATGTGGATTCTGTTTGTACAATTTAAGAAAAATCTTATCAGAATATCTTATGCATTATGCTGCATCTTGTATTGCAATTCAATAACAAAGATTTCCTCAGGTTGGAATCTGCCCAGTAAAATATGCCGATAACTACTTGATTTTAATTCTGATAAACAACCCAGTGAGAAACAAAGCAAATAAATAATGAAAGACACCACCTAGCCTAAAAGCCCACCAATGGACAAGGCCACCAGCTGCACTTTATCAAAAGACCCAACTATGAATAAACCCAACTAAATGAACTAGAGTGGAGTTGCTCTTCCTTTAGACTACGGCCTCTCAGTGTCTGGCAAGAGGATCTAAAAAATTTTCCATACTTTTTCTTTTTGAGAAAACAGATGCCTCCCCTACTAATGTGATCTTTGGTGAAGAGCAATAGACAATTATCAGGAATTCAGGATGCTGTGTTTTGCCTTCAGTCAGAATGCTAAACTCTGTGTTTAGATTCTCTTAACTTGTGTGTGTGTGTATATATATATATATATTTGATTGTGTTGTCACTTCTTCTGCATCTCTCGACTTGAATGCCAGCTAATGCTACTTGAATGATGTGTATTGTTAATCTTCTGCATCTCATTACTAAATTTAATTGTTGTTTATGTAGGTCAACACAGAGCATTGGATTGCTATCTTATACGTTTCTGAGGGGCACAGGGAAAGAAGATATAGTGGTCCCCATGGTGAGGGCTAGTATAATATATCTGTAGAAATAAATGTTGCTTACCTAAACATTCCTTTCTATTTATTGATTTAAGGTATTTTGGTATGCATATTTGAAGCTAGAGTGGAGTGTTACTAAATTAACATCCTTTTCTGTCAAGTCACTAGGATGATCCAACAAAATGAAAATAGTGCGTAAACACTTTATTTTTTCTTCTAGAGAAAAGCATATAAATTATAGTTTTACATTCGTGGAGTGTGATGCATCAAGGAAGAAATATAGCTAGACATACATTCCAAATCAGTGTAAAGGACCACATTGCAGTTTTGACCTGGATCTTGTACTCCTGTTCTAACCACTTTGACAAAATTCCGGATATATTGTTTTCCAACTTTTTATATGTGCTCTGTGCCTGATGGGATGGCCTTTACCCTTTAAACACCAACATCAATGGGATAATGTAGCAACTATGTGCTATTAGATTTTATTTGTACAACTACATTGTGCATGATGTTGTCTTTCCTTTAATGGTTGAAAGCTTGACTACGAGAGAAGCGGAGAAGATTGGAAGAGGATAATTCGATCATCTGCCACTGACTGGAACCAAAATGTTGAGACAATAGTCCAATGGTCTCCATTTTCTAGTGAAGATGATCTTCTTCGGCAGGTGATATATTTTTTTCTCTTTTGTTATTTTTCTTTTTATTTTTGGGTTTACGTTTCAATCTTATTTAAGTGTTTATATATATAAATATATATGCAATTAGAAACTATTTGAAGTACGAAATCATGTCATCAGTTTCTTTTAGTGTCAGTGGAAGACTGCCCCTTTTCTTCCTTTTTCATGCTCTACAACCAATTTGTACTCTACAATATTCCATTGCTTCCTGTTTTGTAGATGGGACCACATATTTAATTGTTTGTATTGTCAGGTTCTGCAACAGCTTTTTGTTCCAAAAAGTGAAATATAAAATTCGTTTTGAGTTTGACTATGAGATCCAAGTCAACTTTACTATGAGAGTATAAGTTTGCAATGAAGTTAATCAGTAAATGTGTGACTCAAGGCTCTGATGGTCTCTCAAATTCTTGTCATAGATAAGTAGTGGATTTATATGAGTACACAGCTTGAGGTGCTAATCCAATATCAAGGGTCATATTGATTGTGGACCAGTATACAAATTTTCTTTGTGTTTTGTGTGATGATTAAACCTCACAAACGAGCTTCATGTATTTTATTTATTTGAACATAGTAGAAGAGGCTTAACATAAAAGTGCTGGTTCAACTTGATGTAATGCATTGAGGTTGTAGAAATTTTAAGATTTACCTTAATACTTGTTTCTTCCTTGGGTGTGGATTGGTAGAGTATGACTTCCCCTTTGCCACAGGATATGTTTATAGTGTTTGTATGACCTTTAAGCACGAAGTTGTTGGTACACCTGATGTTACCCATTTGCTAAACTTTTTTGTTGTCACTGTTTAGTTTAATCAGATGCCAGCTCAGGGTACTCGAATAATTATATACAATCTTTGGGAGGATGACGAGGGTCTACTGGAACTGGATTTTGACACCGATCCACATGTAAGCTGCATATCTAATTTATGTTTGTAGATGGATTTGTGTTTCACTACCAATGATACAATTCCTTAGATTTCTCTATATTTGTAGGATATCCAAATCAGAGGCGTCAACAGAGATGACAAGAACATAGATATGGCAAAGAAGCACCCCAACTCCAAGCACTTTCTGACATATCGTCATTCATTAAGGGTAAAAGGCTCTCATGTGTTTGATTTAAATCTGATCTTCTGTGTTTAAGTGCTCGTACTAATAAAGTATTCTGTATATGTGCTTAATAGAATCATTTGTTTTCCTCTAGTCGTATGCACTTCTTACCTGTACCTCTGTGCCTTTTGAAGGCTTACAAATGTTGCTTAAATATGCACCTGTTTTCATGTTTATATTATTCATGGTTTTAAATTTTACTTAGACATGACAATCTTCTTATAGTGAAAAGTAGTTTCAATAAGGATCGAGGAGAAGAATGACCATGAAATGTTAGGTTTAATAATCATACTTTTTCGATTACGTTTACATACTATTATTGACACAAATATTCCTGCTGCTTATATACTAGTAAATAAGATTTGATCCCATCTTGACAAATATAATACGTTGCACAAAAGAGAAAAGAGTACCTTGCTAGAATCTTTGGGCCGTACTTTCTTTTTATAAATAAATAAAATTCCTTTTTCAGGCATTGGTATGCATAGAATATATAAGGTTAAATTGAAATTAATAATTAATTGATTACGGGTATACAAAAAGTTAGGTTTCATTTTAGGGTAAGAATACATAATTATTGGTCTTAATTTGTCCATTTCCTTTACTGAGTCAGTTAAATAATGTCAAACAGGGATTGTAATTCTGATTGATGATAGATTTTAAGACGACATACACGGTCATAATATGAATATAAGAAAAGTAACAAATGGAAACTAGGACTGTTACCTGTGGAATGGAGTTACAGTATAGCATCTTAGCTTATTGATACCACCTTATGACACCATTTATTCACATATCCAGGGATTTTGTGGGTATGTTTTATATCTGTGTGTTGACATGTAATCCTCCTGGATCACCTCATGGAGTTTAATCTATTTACAGCATATGGATTTGTTTGCATTCACCAGTCTAATTTTTTTGATATATTCTGTACAAGACACTTGCATATGTTATAATTTTGTATTGTTGCCAAATTCATTGTATATCCTTTCTGAGCTTAAGTATAATGTCGGTAAGTGAAAAATATTCATGGTCATAAATTAGCTTTTATAAACTTGTGCCTTTTAAAGTTCAAACTTAGGCTGCATTGAGTAGGTGCCATTACAGGGATTCTTAGTTGGCACCTCAATTTTATCGAGGCGACTTCAGCACAGAGGCATTGCACGGGTTTTGTGATACCAAATTTTGAACTTAATATGGATCATGGATGACAATATTGCTGCATGATGCTCTTGTATATGAAGATTTTTGTGTAAAATAATGTGTACTCTTTCCTTGTTTCGTCTCTTTATGTTACTCCCTCTCGTTATATGTTTTACTAGTTTTTGTAACCACAAAACAATACACTTAATACACACAAATATGTGTGCCATCCTTACAAAACTGCTTGTTGGAATTGCAGAGTTATGCAGCTATTCTCTATCTCAGACTTCCTCCCTGTTTTCGAATTATTTTGCGTGGTGAAGATGTTGAGCATCATAATATCGTGAATGATATGATGATGTCTCAGGAAAATATATATCGTCCTCTGCATGGTGTTGATGGGACCCAACGATTTGCAAATGTAATATTTGTATATTTAGTATTGTGAGTTTGCCTCAAGTTCTATTGATGCAAGTTGTTAACATTCATGTTTGCTGCAGATGGTTGCTACAGTTACTGTTGGATTTGTAAAGGATGCAAGAGCACACATTGATGTTCAGGGGTTCAACGTCTATCACAAAAACCGGCTTATCAAGGTAGTTTTCTAATTCATTGTTGTTTCTGGCTTGACATGTGGAGGGACTGTCATGCATCCTATTTTTCCTTCCACATATCTAATTGGTTGTATATATATTTATTTGGCCAAGATTTGTATGAATCTAGTCATCTATGTCTAATCTCTATTTCCTACTCTTTGATATTAATGTTACCATGTATATGTATTTGGTTGCTAATATGAGTTCATGTATACATTATCTTTCTAAATAATATTTTGCTTATGGAGGCAATTGCCTCAGTTCTTTTACCAGCACAATGTGTCATATACAAGTTCGTGTGGGTGATGTATTTGAAAATGGCTCATTCATAAATTGAGTCATGGGACTGAAAATTATCATTGGAATTAGCTCACAGATGGATTTTATTTCAGTCATTTTTCTCTTTTCTAATGAAGGAAAATAATCAGTGAAAAAGTAACTTTTTACAAACTTGAGTTGTTTCAACTTTATTTACTATAGTTGTATTTATCCAAACCTCTACAGAACCTAAATTTGTTTGGCACCATATTCTGGTAGCATGTTTTTGTGGTTCTATCTATTTCCTTAGTTTGAATGTGTTCCTAACTGTATTCCTCATGTTAAATTATCTTGTTATTTCCAGCCATTTTGGAGAGTTTGGCATCCGCCAGGTAGCGATGGCCGTGGAGTCATAGGTATTATTCTTAACAGTTGGTAGCATGAAGTTAGGTCATTTGGGCTAAGTTGTTGTTTAATACTGTATGTTCTCCTATGAAGGCGTGCTTGAAGCCAATTTTGTGGAACCAGCTCATGATAAGCAAGGTTTTGAACGGACCACAGTTCTTGCAAGACTCGAGGCAAAGTTAATACAAATGCAAAAGAAATATTGGTCCGTGTTTTTTCCATTTACGTTTTGGTTTAAAATTTATCTTCCTTTGAATTGCTTTGTTCTTGTTCTCAATGAAAAATTTATTGTTTGCTCTTCTTTGCTTTTCCAGGACCACAAAGTGTCACGAAATTGGCTATGCTCCTAGAGTTAATAAAAAGGTAATGGATGAGGTCGTAGATAGTACTCCCTCCGACCCATTTTAATTGTCTTTCTAGAGAAGAATTTTTACCCAAAATAATTGTCATTTTGCTCCAATTGAAGAGAATTAAATATCATATTCCAATTTTGTTCCTCTGCTTGGTTTTTTTGTGATAGTATAACTTGAACAAATTTACTCCATTATGTAAACAAAAAGTGAAAATGTCACATTACACATTTATTTATTGTTATTTATTTTTATTTTTTAATTCATGTAAAACATCTTTAAACGACGATTAAATGGGACCGAGGGAGTATTAATTTGTTCCGGGAAACCAACCCTATGAATTGGAGGGAATGAAGAAATAAGTGAAGGATTACAATTCAGAAAATGCAATGAATTGCTAGCACCTGATATGATGTTGTAAAGGATCTGACTAGTGTATATCTTTTGTTTCTCAGAAATCTATAGTGATGCTAAACATCAAAGTCCTCAGCTAGAGAAGAGAAATATCTTTTCCAGTGACAAGACATCAGCCAAGTCGGCTGACAAGGGAAATGTTAACAGACATTCGAATGGGAAGGGTGATGCCAGAACACTTAGGAAACAAGGGAAGTATACTGAGTTATCATCATCTTCCGGAGAGGATTCAGACGATGATGATAGGCGAAACAGCACTTCCAGAAAAGATGGATCACAGAGGTCTTTTGGGTTGAGAAACCGTAAAGGTGCTGAAAATGGCTTGCATGCCCAAACTACCAGAAATTCAAATGCACAGGTGATTTTGCCTTTCAGCCTTTTGCAGTTTTGCAGAATCCTGGTTATATGAATTTCGTACTGGAAGTTGAACGTAGGGTCTTTTTGAGAATCTTGGATGATGTTTGTTGTCTAATAAATAAATATTGAGTAAATATCATATTGCACATTTGGAGGCATTTTACTAGGTCATGCATAGTTAGTTTTGGTACTTGAAGTTATCGGTTGTTTTTGCCTGAATAAGAAAAGTAATGGCCAATCCTTTATAATTTATTAAGTGTCTTATCAAGTAGAAAATGTTTCCTTATTCTACCCAATTCTGCAGATCTTTTTTTTCGTTATGTTTGTGAAAAATGAAAAATGTATATTAACTAACAACTGCCTTTTGGCATGGTATATTTGATATCAACTGGAACTGTCCTTATTTTTTTGTAAATTTTACTATAAGTTAGTTTATATATTTATTCTTTATATAAAAATTCATATTGTGTTGTCAATGTGCTATTGTGACATGCATCTGTACCTAACCATAGTTGTCTCCAAGGGATCCTAGAGATTTCCTTGTCATACCTGCTTTTGGTCCTCTTTCCGTCAAATCGTTTCCAAGATTGGTGAATTTATCTTTAGCAGATCAATCTATAGACAATCATCATGAAACTTTGAGGATGAACAGTCATCCTCCTAGTATTGGGGTTTAGGAAAGGAGGTTAGAAGTATAAGAATTGACCTTGGTGTTGATTTATTATTACTTTGTATCTCTAGCACAACCATTTGTTGCAACGTAAATTTCAATTTTGTTATTGTCGTGATTTGTTTTTCCTAATGCTCAAATGGCTTTGACATAAAGAAGAACCTCTTTATTTGATGTGTTAAACATTTGTGCTCCACCACTTTCATTCCTTACCCACCTCTCATAAAATCATGTGAAAAATGATTAATTTATTGTAAATTATGTTCCTTTACTCTCTTTAAAAATGATTTGCTTGCATTGATTGTGTTTGTTGATTGTTGCATGTGATGAACAGGAGAAACGTTCGTATCAGAAAGAGTTTCCAACATCTGGTGCCACTTCTAATGCATTAGCACAGTTGAAAGAAGAGAATCTCCAATTGCGGGAAAAGTATTTAGCCTACCTGAATTAAGATTTTATCTTGAACTGTTTTCATCATCACATCAATAATTGCTATATTTCTTTATTCACAGATTGAAAAGGAAAGAAGAAGAGATTCTTGGTGATTTGCTGCATGATTTGCAGATGGAAAAAGAAAAATCCAAATCTCTCGAAGCTCAGGTAGTATTTCAATCTTATTTCCCTAGTCACACTCACAATGGGTGATATTATGTTCCTCACTGCTGTCTTTAATCTCCTATGGGTAATAGAGTGGTAATAAGTATAAGTAGAATGAGAAACCATTTTTGGGATGGACCAAAATGGGAAAAAGAGAAGTTTATATTGGGACGAAGGGGGTATTTTCTTTTTCCTTGTTCATTGTAGTATTAAGTGCAACAAAGGTGAGTAATAGTTGATGCATCTCTCTCTCATCCGTAGTGGAATCATAAGAACATGGTATACATCCTCTTCAATCTTTCAGGATCTCTACTGGAAAGTAGTTAGTCTAGTATAACCGTCAATTCCTGATTCGCATCATCTGAAAAATATTAAGGAGATTAAAGAAAATTTGTTTCCGAGTTTCCTGTTGCTGAGGCATAGGAGTGACAAAGTTGAGCTTGTACCCATTTATTTATATTTTAAGAAACCTGTTTCGAATCCTTTTGACCAAGACATGGCGTCACAAGATACTTCATTTTTCCTGATTCATCTAGTCAATATTTGATAATTGAAGACGAACTTTACCATATTACTTCTAAATCTAGCTGGAATTACCATATTGATTCTGAATCTGGTAAAAAAACCTTTAAAAATCTTTTTGATGGTTTTCTCGTTGACTAGGATACCTTTTTATATCTCATCTTGTATCCTACAATTTACTCCCTATTTGGACTACTGAAAATCGTACATACGTTGATACTATGAGTTCGAACAATACTTATTTAAAATATGTTATTTTACGGTATTGTATGTTGTGAGAACTACATACCACCTTTCTTGTAGTTAATGACCCCATTAAAATTATCCAATATTTTGGGTGGTTATTTTCTTACTTGAGCTGATGCCTAATGTCACTTAACCAGCTACAAGAGGCGAAACAAAAGTACGAAGAGCAAAGTAAAGAGCAGGAGAGTTTGATAGATATATTTTCGGAAGAGAGGCAGCGCAGAGATGCGGAGGAGGAAACTTTGAGAAGGAAATTAAAGGTTTCACTTATTACCCTGTTTGATGATAAATTTTGCTTCCGCTTATTGCATATTATCATAAAAATGTTCGCCATGTTTGTTTCCTCAGGACGCGTCGAGCACCATTCAACAGTTGCTGAACAAGTTGAGGTTAATGGAGCAGATATCTTCTTCCAATGGTAAAAGACAGAATGTGTAGAGTTGAGCTTGTTGTGTATGCTGTGTCCCATTTCAAGGGAGATTTTTATTTTCATTCTCTTTCTGGGTCTCCTCAGATTAAGGCCCATTTGTAATATAAAAACCAAACCGAAAGAAAAGCAAACTGCTGTTTCTAATTTAATTTAGTCATTGCATATTTTAGGGCGTTTATATATAGGTTCAAAAAGTTGGCTAATTACAAATAAGTTTAAAAATTTGAACAGAAGCATAAAAATATTTGAACAGATGCACAAAAATATTTGAATATGAACTTATTTGTAATATTTGAAAATGATAAAAATTTATTAAAAAGTGAATCCATTTCACGAAATGAGATCTCGTGAGACGGTGTCACACAAGATTTGCTCTTTTAAAAATGTAAATTACTGGAAATGGAATACACTGTATATGGGGACACCCTATGGAGTATGGACTGAGTCAAGTGTTACTAATTTTATAAATTAGTATTATAATATTTTCACATGCAAATGTATTAAACTGTGAATAAATATATTGGATGAATGTAATAAAAATTAGTTTTGTACAACATTTATTCAATAATTTTACTAATTTTATAAATTAGTATTATAACATTTACCCATGCAAATGTATTGAACCGTGTGAATAAATACTGTATTATTGGATGAATGTAATAATATTAGTTTTTTTACGTTAAGTTTTTGGAGCTCTATCTCTTGTCTTTGAAACTGCCACCGGAATATATTTGTATATATATTTAAGTATACGAATAATAATATATGTAGAATTAAATTTAAAAACATACATAAAATTAATATTCTAGTTTTTTTTTTAAATAGTATTCCTCTTGTTTTGTGATCTTCTATATCTAGTAAATTTATGTGTGTGATCGTGCGTGTTCCCCTCTAAATTTTTCGAGAATTGTCTTGCAAGGAAATGAAATTTGTTTTCGAAACTGGTAATTAACTTGTTAATTTATCTTTGTATTAATAAGTCATGGAAGTTCAAATTTAGTTAGTACTTAATGATTTGTTGGTTTTTTTTTAAAACTTATTATTATTTTTTAAAAAAATATTAAAATTTATTTAGAAACAATTACTTTGTATACTCACATTATATCATGTTATTTAGAAACAATTACTATATGTTAATGAAACAACTAATATTTTAAAAATATTCAACAAAGTGAAATTAACTTTCACAATAGAACTAGTTGACATTATACTTTGCCTAACAAGTGATGTGATTATTTTAGAAACAATCACGTTATATCATTGTTTCCTCACATTATATTTTGTTAACCTTTTTTTTTTTTGGGATTATGATTTTTTTAATCTTTGAAACAAATTCGAATTTGATGTGTTTTTAAGACTATAATTCAATTTTGATCTAAATTACTCTCTGATTCTCAGTATCTTAATCAAATATAAAAATGAGTAATTCATATTGAGACAACTATTTTGACGAAATGACTTGTTTAATAAATAATGTAGAGTGTGCATATTAATTTTAGTTCAGAAGTGCAACATTTTGATAAAGGAGTATTAATTTTTTAATTCAAGTTTCACTATTTTTCTGTAAAACAAATAAGAAGTGATACATATAAATATAAAGATTGTGATTTCCCAAATCCATTCAAGCATAATTATTTTTACTGACCAACCTTTTTATTCTTTGAGGAAATATTTTTTCAGAAGGGTTGGATTCGAAAGCAATGTTGGAGTATACTGTAAAACAAACTTTTGTTGGGCTTTGTGGATGTATATTTGATTTCCTTATTATCCGAAATAAATATTTTTCACATTATTGCTTTCTTTCAATAGTGATTGTTTGTATGTCTATTTATCTTATATTGTAGACAATGTGGTGGGTTTGTAGTCACACGAGAAGATAACATTGTCGGTTCCTTATAAGATATAAACGGTATTCACGAATGAGATAGTTACGGACATAACTATTGGTTTAAGTTGTATTATGAACTTGTTGGTGGCTTGTCTTGGTCATTAGTTTATACTAATACGACTGTGTCGTATTGAATGGATCACGAGATAAGACATGTTCTTCTATTCGAGTCATGAAGAACTAGAGGTCTTGGTGACTCTTATAATTCTTAATCCTAAGTGTGATATTTAGGTGTGTGGAGTGCTTATTCACTACTTTGATTTATCATGGGTGAGAATCTTATTAGATTCAACATACTCTGTATTTTGGGTAGTGATGTCACTCGCATGATGTCTATTTATTGGCATTAGGGGGCACTTTGTGTCACTGGTCATCCAGGGTGATGACGTCCTCTTGAGGATCTCATAAAGGATTGTCGTATTAAACCCTGCGGTGGATTTAATCCGTATTTGACAACAAGGTTGAGTGGTACTACTCAAGGAATAATAGATATTAATTAATTAAAGTAGTCGATACTTTAATAATTAATGGACGTGCGATATCTTTAACACGGGAGTTATTGAGTCTAATAGAAGTCCTGATTCGGTTCGGGATAGGACGAGAGTGCAACATTAATTCTCTAGTGGAATGAATTAATATTTTCGGGCCAAATAATGTTCGGGCTGAACATAAGAACGTTTGGACTTGAAAGAAACCCAAACCCTATACCTTCTAATGGATCCCTAGTCGGCCCATGAAAAAACCTAATGAGTGTATATAAAAAGGGGCTTGATTCGTTTAAAAGAAGGAGAAAAAAAACGCTGCAATGCCTTTTTCACCACGATTCGATAGCTCGCCGTCCACCGGTGTTCGAGCGAGGTTGGGAGACAGGACTAGAAGGTCTATTGTTGAATCAAAGCCTTGATCTTCAAGGGTAACGAATCTAACATTTGCTTTAGATGTTGTTTAGGTTTTATTTTATTTTGTTCTCTATTTTTATATGTTTGGCATCCAACAACGATCTTGGGATCGGACCGCTTTCACCGGCGTGTTCCATCAAGCAATACTCATGGAATATTAATAATATAAAATTGAAGATTTAAAATATTTGATGAAGAGGATTAAGAAATCAAGAATTAAAATCAGTTATATTATATTATTTTTCAGGATTATTAATAACAAATTAATATTTTTACTATTTAAAATATTCATATTTAATATAAACCACACAATATTATAATATTTATATTTAAAATAACAAGATTAAAAATAATATTTAAAGTATCAAATATTTAATTAAAATAAACATTTGACCGAAAGTATCACAAAATGATGAAATTGAAAAGTTACTTAAACTTACGATGTATACGAAACACATAAAACTTTTCCAAAGACCTAATAAAATTAAGGGTTAATTACAATTTGCAACATATACTATATCACATTTTACAATTGTAACCTATACTATATTTTATAAAAATTACAACATATACTATATAAAATTAACAGATTGATATCTCAACTCAATTTTTTTTTCCATTTAAATACTTAGCCTTAACATAAACGAGGAAAAAGAAAAACCTCTCGCCCTTTCTTCACCAAACTTTAATATGGGTGTCATCGGCCACATCCAAATATATTGAAACAGAACTGGGTTGTGTGGGAAATTTGTATTAATTTTATTAAATATGCCAAAATATCATAGGAATATGTTTCGTATATAAACAGTTTGTGTTTTTAGACTAAGCTTTTATTCTAGTAAAAATTATTGTAGTCGTTTTTATAGTGTAAAATGGGGTATTCATATGTGGCTCTTAAACGAACTACAAACATAAAAAATATAAACGAAAAATACAAGAATGGAGGAAGAACCCAAAAGTTTTCCCTTAAAATTGGTTTTGGGTGTCCCATCAATTGTGTGTATATATGTTGAAGAATATGAATGAGTTGTCTATGTTCCTTTACAAAGGATTGGAACTCTATTTATAGAGCTCCCAAAAATAAAAGCTAAAAAGCTAAATATAATCATAAATCCTTTATTTTAGAATTTATTTACAATCGTTGATTTAAAATCCTAACAAGATTTACTTTATATTTATTGGTTTTGTCTTGTCTCATAAAGATGACTTTGCAAGACCTGGAGCTGAGAAGGTTGAGGCCGAGACCGGTAGCCGATGAGGTCCAGGCCAAGAATGAGGGGCCGAGAAGGCCGAGGTCGAGATCGGGGCCGAGGTCGGGATTTCTCAAGTAATATTCGTGTCACAATAAAAATAAATTGAGGAGAAATTCTAAAAACCTAAAGATCTAAATTGCCTTCCAAAAACGGGTCAACAACTTTAAGTTTCTCAAAATTCATATCACGAATCCAAATTGTAGGTTTCTGAAATTCATTTTCAGTATAGGCCCAATTATTTATTTTTTCTCAAATAATTTTCATAAGTTTTTACTAATACTATTCTGTTGACCCAAATTCCCTATATACTAATAGGGAGTTTTTGTTTAGTTGTCATCTTTTTATTCATTTTGATGATGTATCTTATATTCATTAAATTTATATCTATGTGTTAAAATAGATTATATTATGTGGCATCATAATATTAAATAATGTGATGATGTGTCAATAAATAATAAATTAAGAAAAATTTATGGAAAAAATGATTAATATGGGAAAATTTGACTAATTTAATAAATCCCTTAAAGTAAGTATATTATTTCAAAGTATTTTTTTTTTTATAAAAATTTGATATTATCTAATTTTAATATTATATATAATTTTAAATTAATGTGATAAATTTTACTTTATATAATATAATTTTAAATTAATGTGATTAATTTTACTTTATATAATATTATTTTAAATATGTGATTTCTCTTAAATCATAATATTGAGAATATTGAGTGTAGTGACTAATTCTATTTAATATTATACAATTTTAAATAATATATAGGAGTATTAATATTATATTACAATAACCTTCAAATTTCTATTATATAATATTTTAATACTTTATAAATTTGACGTGTTTGAAAAATAAAATTTTAAAATATACATTAATTTAAAAATTATTACATACTTTTATACATATATTAGTTGAATATATTTATTTAAAATATAATTATATTATTTTACACTATAAATAAATTAATTTATGTATATATAATATATTATGTATCAATTTAATTTGAGAACAATCGGCGTGTAAATAAGGGTGCTAATCTAGTTAGAACCTATAATAAAGTGTTGATTTTTAATTCCAAATAGCCGAAAGTTTTAATAGTCAAAATCATTTCATGAGCCTTTACTTCCCTATTTTTTTATTTAATTCTTTTATGCTAAACCTTTCATTTACAAAGCAAAATCTCATCATATCTCCTCAAAGTTGTTTACAAAAAGGGGCACAAGTAATTAATCTGCACAAAAATTGAAAATGCCAAACTTTTTAATTATTATAATGGCCGAACATTTTTATGCCACTTTCTTTAATTTGATTATTTTTTTAAAGTCTAGTCTTCATTAACGTAAAATTAACCAGTTTATAAGAATAAGTACCTTTTGATTAACTTTTAATTCTTACTTAAGATACTAATTAAATATATTATTCACGAATGTATTAATAATAATTCCAAAACTATTATTTAATTTTAGGTGATGAGGACTAAAATTATATTGCAATTATTTGCATCTATGACATTTTTTTCCAGGTGGGATTTCTTAATTCTGTATTTATTTTGCCACTTTTAAATATTCATGTGAATTTGTTGTACATTATACACGTTGATATATTACATAGGCTACTTGATTACTTGACGGTAAGGTCATTCTAAGTTTGTGGGGATTACGGTTCGAGAAAATTCTCCTTAAAAGAAACTCCATTGTACACAAATTAGCCGTCAATATATTGATACATCACTCATATGATTATTATGTGAGTACGTTGATTATTTTATTTATGTGTGATATTTAATTTTAAAAAATGGAGTCCCATTGAATATGCTCTTACAACTTCATATATTTATATGCTCTTACAACTTTATGTATTTAATTGTTATATTATCTTACTTCATACAATCATCATGATAATTAACACCACATCAAGTAAGCTTACCTTTGGAAGCAAATTTGCCCACATTCTTCTTAAGAGTCTTTATCATTAAGTGAAAAAGATTTTCATCAACTAAAACGAGTATAAATTAAGGGCCTACACATTTTCACATAAAGTTTATTTGATAGTTATTCAATTGGCTTGCTAATTCTAAACTATTAACAGATTTTGAAAGAATTTTGTCTCACTTAAAAGTTCGAACTTACGTAAATATGGGGATTTAACCCATTTATGTTGATTTCCTAGCACTCCCCCACTCATGGAATGAATTATCACTTTTCTTTTTTAGAGGAGACCCACAATGAATGGACTATTTAATACGGGTGAAGTTGCTTTGTGCGGAAATCGAACCCGGGACGTTTGGGTGTGAGCCTTTTGGCTCGATACCATGAAAGAGTTTTATCTCATCTATAAATTTGAATTTATAAAAGATGAAAATTTAATTAATTTATATTGATTTTCTAACGGAATCGTTATTAGGCTAATTTTAAAAAGTTTATTCATCTTTTAATCTTCACTTCACTCGACATGAGGACATACAATTTGTAACTATTATTGTTTAATCATGTGCCAACTTTTAATTTTAGTCTATATTATATTATTATGGTGAAAGACGAAAATTAATTCAATAATTTTTTATTACTATAATAATCAAGATATTCAAATAAGATTTATAATTGTTTTGTCTACTATTAATATTCAAATATATATAATTAAAATTAAAATTAAAAATTAAAATTGGGTTAAGAATAGCAAATATTTAACCGTAATTGATATGTAATGAGAATGCATATACAACGTTCCGCATCATAAAAGATGGGTCTGAAGCAAAAATATTTAAATACAATATCTGGTATAAGATATTACCAATTTTATTAGATTTAATATGAATATTTCATTAATTTAGATGGCTTAATTCATCTTGACAGATTACTTTAGATCCATTTAATTTAGATCAAATTAAATCATTGTTTTAGAAAATTTTAGATTCATATAATTTAAATCCAAATAGATCTATTTATTAGAAGAAGAAAAATACATGCATCACTTTTCAATCTGTAAATAAACTAATATTAAGATTTGGGCTAGATTTAGTCCATTTATAAGATTCACTATAAAATTGTTCATCCCTTTTATAAGATTTACTATAATTTTGGTATAAAATATCATCGAAATCTAGAAGATTTTAAAATATTTAAATATATTGGAATAAAAAATATGATCATAGATTGCTTTCAAAAAAAAAAAAAAACAAATGATCATAGATTGCATAATTCCCTCTGTCGCTGTTCCGATATAAGTTATATTTTTTCTATTTTTTTAATTCACAAGTTATTCATTCTATTTTTGACAACTATCCATTTAATATATATCTATATACTTTTCTATTATTTAAACATATGTCACCCATTTACCTTTACGATTATCTAAATCTCTTATTTTTTTCTCTCCATCACATTATTTGTATTATATATATATATATATATATATATATATATATATTATATCTATGTAACAAAATTATCAGTAAACATGTAATAAATATGATTCACTATAATTTAAGAAAAATATATTAAAATATACTTTTTTCGTCCATCTTTAAGTTTAACATTTTGTCATTTCGTCCGCCCCATCTTAATATTTTATTTTTTGGAAAGTTGTAGCCTAACATTACAATAAAATACTCTTATCTTTTACTTTTCTTACACTCTCTATCTTTTTAATTTTCTTACACTCTCCCCAACAATTTTACAATAAAATATTATATTCATTAAAATCGATTCGTCCCTCAAATATTAAACTTGAAGCCCAACAATTTTACAATAAAATATTATATTCATTAAAATCTGATTCGTCCCTCAAATATTAAACTTGAAGAGGGATGGTAGAAGTATATTTTTTCCAATAATTTATTTCATTAACAAGGAAAATATATATTTTTTTAAAAAATTGAGTAACTTTTAATGAGAAGACAGTCAATGTCAAACTAAATAATTAGTTGAAATATAACTGGCCTTTGAAGAATATAGTGCTGCCAACTAAATTTGCAAAAATTATTTCTGATATTGTGTGAGATTGTCTCACCGTTATAACATTATGAGTTCATTATCATTTTTTAATAAAATATTATTATTTTAATATAAAGTGTATTATTTTTAAAATTTTTATTTTAAAATGATACATTTTACATATATTTTTGAATAATGATACAATTTATTTAATGCGAAGTATATCACTTTTAAAATTGTAGTCTTACAATGATATATTTTGCACATATTTTTGAAAAATGATACTCTCTTGGTACAAAAATTAGGAGTCACTCTCCGGTGAAACGCTTCATAGTATGAAGCTGATGCCATTAGAATCATTCTCGATACCATTAGAATCATTCACGATACCATAACTATTTTATCTTTGTGATATCGGTTTATAAGTGTAATGGTATCACTAAATAGATGTTATGATATTAGTAAATGATTATAATGGTATTAATTTCATACTATGAAACTGCTTCACACAAGATTTTGCCAAAAATTAGTCTTGTTTCTTTTTTTGCACATGTTTTAAGAAATAATAATACTCCCTCCGTCCCGCTATAAGTTACCAATTTTTCCATTTTGGTCTCCCCACTATAAGTTATCCATTTTATTTTGTTAACTCCCCATTAAATTTATATCCCTACATCGTTCTATTATTTACACATATGCCACTTATTTACCCTTACTTTTATTTAAATCTCTTACTTTTTCTTCTCTCGTCCATCACATCATTTGTACTATATTTATATTATATTATATTATCTTACCTTAATTTTTGTGAAAAAATAAAACGAGTACTTATACCGGGACGGAGGAGTAGTTTATGTGTAAAGTAAATATGTTGAAAGAGTATTATGAGATATTATAATGTTCATTTAAGAATAAAATATTTGTTTATAAATAAAATTAAGAATAATTTGAAACTAAAGAGATATTTGAACGGTAAGATAAAGCTGGTTGTATTTCCTTTTTGGAACATGACTAAATTCTTTGAACGAGGTTAAAAAGAAAAACAAAACTAAATTTTTTGAACGTAGTGACTAGGGAGTACAATTTAGCATAAAAGTGACAATATTTTACTAAAAATGATAATAGTCTCATAGATGTCTCACTTGCTCAAATTTATTTCATATAATATAAAGATTTTTTTAAAGGGAATAATATAAAGAATCTTCAATATCAATACAACCTATAATTTTCACTGTGCTTTTAAAATGGAAGATCGTGAGTTGCTAACTTGCTCTATTAGTGAGACTTTGAGAAGGGTTAAGGGTATAATGGGGATTCACAAAATTTTCCAAACTTTTTTTTTTGACGTAAATTTAGTAATTTATTCACTCTATCCCAATTTGTTTGATTTAGTGAATTTTTTTCATCCCAAGATATTTGTCATTTTACACTAATTAAGAAAAAAATTAATACTGCATGTATTCCAATTTTACTTTCTAATTAAAATTTGCATAGAGAAATATATCACACTTTAAATATATTTATGTAATTAAAATAGTAAATGTCACATTTTCTATAGAACGTAAAAATATCACATTACTCATACATTTATTGCTAATTTAATACTAGATTCATCCCAAAATACTCTTCAAATTTTCATTTTTAACTATTTACAATACCTTTCATTTTTTAAAATAAAAACTCTCTACAAACTCCACTTTCATAGAATCACAATATTCATAAATTTACACAAAATATTATTACTTTTCGATCCATACATACCCACAATCAAACCAATTTCTTTACTTTAAAATTACAAAATTATCTTAAAAAACCCCAATAATTATTTATTCTTTATTATTGTGAAAGAGATTATAGAAGGGATAGAGAAATTTTTATAATTCGAGTAAAACATTCCAAAAAAACAAACAAATTGAAACGGGTGTATCAAGTTTTATTTCAACTGCATCTTAGAGTGTAGCTATAGGGGCAAACTAGACTTTTCAGAATTTACAAACCAATAGCCTCGAGTTAGTTACCGTCAACGGTAAAACCAAAAAAATAATTACTACACGACCGCGGTTAAATTTGTCATTAATCAGGTCATTCTCTGGTTTACTATATAAGCAGAGGTACCTCCTGCACATGCTTTCTTCTCTGCCATTTATTCTCGCACACAGTTCCTTCATCCTCCCAAAACCCTACGCCGATTGTGTTTCTCTCTCCTCGCATAGATACATCTCTCTCTCTATATGTATTTATGCAATCATGCACGATTCTCGGAGCTGATTGTTCTCTCTCCTCCAAAGCTTCAAAATCAAAGGTAAAAGACGAAGAGACCTCAGAGGGTGCATTGCATATTCCATTTTTTCTGATTCACCATTTCTGCTTCTCTTTTTTGTCGCTCTCTGCGACATTTGCTCAGCAGGACTTCCATTTTGCTTTCAATGCTCTGTCTCTCATACAGACGTACATTATATGTGTGTGTTTTGATAGGTTTTGGAATTTGTTCAATTTTATCATTGGTTTATGAAACATATTTTGCTTTCTGATTCAGTTTCTGTTTTTTGGAGAGCATTGATTGGGAAAGGAAAAGGAAAAAAAAATCCGGCTGTGGCTCTTTTCCCGGGATTATCTTAAAAGCAATGTCGGGAAACTTTCCTTTATTGATGCTTAAATTCTGAGGAAATTCCATCAACCTTCGTCAGATAACCCACTCTTCTTTGCCTTCCTTCATTCTCTATATGTAGAACAGCATTCAGTGACTTTTTATTTCAAAGTCAAATCCCTATCCTCCTCTTCCTCTCTAGGTAGACTTATTAATGAATTTTGAATACAAGTTATTTTTCCACAGATTTTAGTCCTTTTTTAGGAATCGATTTTAGTTGATTTTTGTGCACGTATGTTGATGGGAAATTGTAGTAGCAAAGGTTTGATGCTATGATTCTGTAGAGTTATACAGTTGTGAAATCTAAGCTGTCAAGTCATATCAACGCTCTTTTCTTCTCTTTCTCTCTCCGATTTCCAGTCAATGTTAAACCGAAGGATATATGTAAAGCTGAGATAGTTTTTGTCCGTGCAGTTCCTTTTGTGGCGGTGATTTCCTCCTCTCTATTTAGGCAATAGCCACTAGCTCCGAGTCGACTCAGTGTGACTCGGTCTTCCGCAAAACCTGCTGGTTTCTAATTAAAATTATGAATCGTGAATCGCCATCATCAATACGGCGGCGAAGAGTTGCTTCATTTACTGCGGCATTTGCGGTCACATTGTTACTGATAATCATTGGTGTCTATACAGGTTAGTGTTCACCGAATATATACCCACACAGCATTTTCACACACACGTGTATGCCTTTTCTGGGTACGTGTTTGTGTGGGTATTACGTATGGAGTGGCGAATTGATTTAGATTCAAATAATTGGGGTTGGTGAAATGTGCGCTGTGCTTTTTGTATATAGATCGGCTTCTCTTTTGGCCACAAGGTTCCCCAAAAATTTAATCCCACTTCTGTCTTGTTTGATTAGTTAGAAATTTAATTTGATTTATAATTCTGTAATGTAGTACCACCAAATAATATGAGGTATGCCTTTTCTTTCAAGTGTTATTAACTGCAGTAGTTATATCATATATGGTCCCCAAAAATATGGGTATGCTGTTTTAATGTTTGCCATAATTTCTGAATTCGACCTTTGGATTCTTGCCTTACAGATTTTGGTTTAGTCCAGTTAAATACATTTTTATCCCAGCTCAGGAGCTCAACCACTGCCCAAAACAAGATTCTCTCTCTTCCTCTCACTCATCGCAAGCTTCTTAGTCATGGTATGTTATACTATTGTTTTCCCGTTTTATTAAATTAATGTTTAAAGCCATTGCTTTTGGAATATGTATGTTTGAAGAAAGAGACCAAAAGGTTGAATTTATGGAATACCCAGTGGATAAAACGGAATGATGTATGTGAATATTATTGTGATATGATAACACATACATATTGTTGTTGGGATATATATGTGCATGTATGTATGCATACTCTGGCATGGTTTCTACTTTATCCCATTGTCTTTTGCATGTTTACATGCAACAAACACACACTGAGTGTACTGTTCCACTGTGTTGCTGTGCACTGTACCACCATCAGGACTCAGCCTTAGCCTCCTCCTTTTCTCTCAGTTGTCGCGTACGTTTCTCTGCCCCCATTTACATGGCGCCTCCCATCAGCTTTTTCTCTACGTGTCATTTTCCCCAATATCAACCCCCTCCCTTTATTCAACCTATATAGTTATAGCTTGAGGGCCTTAGGTCTGTAGCTAACTTTTCTTTTATTTGTGCTCACATGATAATAATAATAAGTAATAACACACTTGCGCAATAATATTGTCGTAATTAGCTAATCTACTAGGGTGGTTAATTATTTAGAGGTGCATTAAGTTGCTATCATGGAGAATTACTTTTGCACGTGTGGTTTCTTATCTTATCCTACGCGCCTTAACTTCTTTCTGAGTTTAATGGGCCACGTTCTGGGCTTTTCTAGTAGGACAAAAATGAACTAAAAAGGCGTTAGAATTAGAAATACAGCATTCAATGCTATGATTCTTTTTGGTATCATAAAAATATTACTTATATGAAATAGTAGAGGGGGTGAAGTGGGGGTGGGGGTTGACACTTGGCACAAAATCAATTATAAGGAAAAGGCAAGTACTCTATTCTCTATGCACTATCTTTTTCCTTCACATGTCTCTTTCTCCATTGCGTTGCCTTCTTCCCAAAAGTTGAATTCATCCATTATGGTCCATCAACAGCGACATTTCAGCGAACACTTTGCAGACAGCTAGCTTTCCATCTCTTGTAGACTCCAAGTTTCAAGATCTTCAAAGGGGGATTCATTTTTATCGTTTCATTATCAAAACTGGCACACAAATGTTGTATAAACATGACAAAAGACCACCCCCCAAGGCCCCCAAAGAAGAACTTTAATCATATTGTTCCGAATCATGTTGGTGTTTTAACAGCAGCAAAAAAGCAAAAGGGAGGAGAAGACAATGATGAGAAGGGTGTTGAACCAAACAGGATATGGAGCGAAAAGTGCTCGAAATCGGACATCGTGATAAGCCAAGGCGCAACAGAGCCGCTGCCCAACGGTATACCCACATACACGGTGGAGATCATGAACACGTGTGCATCCGGCTGCGACATCGGCTCCATCCACCTCAGCTGCGGCTGGTTCAGCTCGGCGCGGCTCGTTAACCCCCGCGTCTTCAAGCGGCTCCGCTTCGATGACTGCCTCGTTAACGACGGTAAGCCATTGGTTAACGGCCGCACACTCTCCTTCCAGTACGCCAACACCTTCCGTTACCCGCTCTCTGTCTCCTCCGTCGGATGCTGAATACTTAACGGCGTTAAAAATCGGATACAGCAGAGTGACGTCACGTCAGAGAAGAGGCGAAGCATAATTTTGGCAGTGATTTTTGGTTACGGTGATGAATGAAGACTACTACTTTTTTTGTGGGAAAATGTAAATGGGGTTTTGACTGTTGGAGGTTATTTTTTGGGGTTGACTGAGGTGAAAATAGTGGTTAATCTCAGCGTTTTTTGGATGTATATGGAATATCTAGAGATTCACTGGATCAAAAGTATAGTTTACAAAAATTTAGTGCCACTTTCGTGTTATTTGATGATAATGTATAGTCTAGTGTTTTTCTTCTATTATTTCTATTTTATTGTTGCATTGGACGTGTCACGTGTGCATTTTAGGCTATGTTTACTTGAAAGGCAATGGGGAAAACATATGGGAAAGGGATAAGGATAAGTTAATCTAAGATATCTTCCGTTTACTTCTTTTGGTATTACTTCCTAGATTTCGATTAACTCAAACACAACAGCATAAATATCTAAATTAATAGGGGTGTGCAAATTGACTAAATAGGTCAAATAGAATAGTATATTTTTTTATTTTGGATTAATGACATGGAGGTTCAAGTTTGGGCATCTAATTACGAAGAGGTGCAACCTTTTTTAGTAGTGTGTTTTGGCAAAAATGCCTCTATTCTATTTAGCCAAATACTCTCACCGCTAGCGTATTTCTCTCTCTTCCCGGTTTTGTTTCCGAGAAAATCACTCGGCTCGCTTTGACTCTCTCTCTCCTCACTGTTTCTAATTTCTCTCTCATCCACTCTGCCGCATCGGACTTCTCTCGAGTCACAATGATTACGTGTCATCTTTGTACTTTTTATTATTATTTTTAAAATTCGAATTTTGAAATGAATTATTTGTTAGATATCTTTCTTTTCGTTCTCTCTCTAAATATTCAAAAATAGGCAGATCAATATCATATCGCCATCTTCTACCTCATCTACTCTCCCACCTCTTAAAACTAATGATTGACGATCCGCTCCCGGCTATCATCGCGCGTTTGTTATGCTTGATTTGTTCGGTGCACCGTGTCGTCCGTTCATGGAATCAGAAGTCCGGCCGCCGATCTCGTTGCGTAACCGGATCCGACCATATCCTTTCTCCCCTCTCGCTTCCGTGCTTTTTTCCCTCTCTCTCACGCAACTCTTTCTCAAATTCTCCTCCTCCTCCTCCCCCTCTCTTTCGATCTTGCGCTTCTTTCTACAACGAGTGATATTTTTTTCCGCACGTGTATCGTGGCTTCTAGTTCAACCATAAAATCGTGGAAAACAATCGACTCTGCTCGGCCGGAAAAGCAGTAGGAGCAGCGGAAAAAACTGGTTGAGTATCCTTCCTCAGCCTCAGGTTTATTTCTTTAATTTTATTTTCTTTTCTATTTTTTAATCGTATATATGTCTTCTTGTTATTTGATTTATTGACAATTTTAAATGAATTGTTCATTGTACTATTGTAAACCTTCAATGGCGTTATAAATATTTTTCTCATTGTGAAAATAATTTTCTCTTGTTCAAATAGTTTTTCACTATTGTGCAAGCATTATTATGCAAATGACACTCAAATATATTTCCATCACAATATTTTTCTGTCATTGTTCAAATTTTTTTCCCCATTGTGCAAATATATTTCAAAAATTTTATATGCAAAAATGACACTCAATATTGTGAGTTTTGTCATACTTAGCAAATTTTGTGGAAATGTTTCACTTTGAAATAACAAATATTTTTTGGTGTTGTGCACACATTTTCTGTCATTGTGCAAATATTTTTCGTGTTGTGCAAATATTTCATGGTGTTGTGCATACATTTTTGTCATTGTGCGAGATATTTTTACATTATTGTGCAAATATATTTTAAAATTTTGAGTGATAATTTGTTTTTTATTGAGATTTTATTATTTTTTATTTTTTTCCTGTTATCGTGCAAATATTTTTTAAAGTTGTGCAAGTGTTACTTTTACAATAATCGTGGAGATTTGAAGAAAAACAGCAAGATCGGGAGATTTGAAAAAAAAGCAAGAATCGGAGATTTGAAAAAAAAAAAAGGCAACAACCGGAGATTTGAAGAAAAAATCATGATTTGGAGAAGAAGAAGAAAGAGAAGAACCAAAGATTTTAGTGTAGTGATTTTAGAAATTTGAATTTTGAATTTTTAGGGAGGATTTTTATTTTTAGTGTGATGAGATTGATGTATTTGAATTTTGAATTTTGAAATAAAAGGCATTGAAGTCTTTTTGACACCTTTTTTGAACTTCTTCAAAGATTTTATCGTGCATGCACCTCTATAATTAGAGGTTGTGAAGTGCACTTACATGTAATTGACTCTTTTATTTTTTTATTTTTAAATAAAAAATTGAACTATATTTTCCAAAATTGCATGATTTCAAATTGAAATATTTTGGTTCGGTTTCGATTTTCCGACCAAACCGAAATACTTTATAAATATTTTTCTTTCGAAAATGAGTCTAATAAAATTTTTATATACAAAATCTCATTTAAGATTTATTGGGTATGATAAATAAATTCATACATAGTTTTAACAATTTACATATGTATAATTATTTGTACTAGATCATGGGATAGACCGTTGAAACCAAAAGAAGACAGAATCTTTAAATGGAAGCCGGAGGCACAATTCAATTCTATTTACAATTTACAGCTGGAAATTATATTTTTAAACTACTGATGAATCGTATACAACACTGCACGAGTGTTCCTTAAAAAAAAAAAACACTGCACGAGTGTTGTAAAACGTTAACATCTTGATTAAATGCAAATAACTAGGCATTTCATTATTATTATTATTATTATTATTATTATTATTATTATTATTATTTTTCCTTTTATTAGATTTATCTGAATATTTGACTTGCGTATTCTACTTTTGTGTAGTAGTCTAAACATGATTATTATTCTTCATTTTGTTTTTGTTGATAACTCTCGTATTTACAAATTATTAGAGGTGGTACATCGGGCGGATCGAACAAAAATTGATCGGGCCTACAAAATGGAGGCACGCAGTCTAACCTCGTATGGGTCGACAGACTCGGCCCGGCCCAATACTCTTTTTTATAATTAACAAAAATTATATATAATAATTGTATTAAAATAATGATCATATAATATGTATTTATAAAAAATAAGTTTAATTACCACTTACACATTACTAATAAATTTATACAAAAAGAATATAAAAATAAGTTAATGTAGAATACATAAACTATCATAATTCATAAGTTCATAATATTAGTCCATTAAAATTTACAAGTCCAAATAGAAGTATCAATGACTCAATTGAATGTTGATGTGATAGGGTTCACTTTCATAATTTGAAAATATTATAAATTATAAAAATTTTTGATAAAAAAGTTGAAAATTTTATTAAAACTAAAATGGTTCATGAAAGAGATATTCGTGAGGTCATAATCCAGTTTATACGTAATATAAATGTTAGCCTATCAAATGTCACTAACAGTATTTAACAAATTTAGATGAAGATCTTTCAAAATTTTTCCTCTCATAATATGTTCGCCACAAAATATGATCGCATTTCATGCATTTCATATTAATCAAACAACACATTCTCATATAAATTATAAATTATAACTATTAGTTACTAACTAAATATTGATTTCATATATTAATACCGATCTATTTATACTCCTGAAATATGAAAAAAGAATTTGCGGCTAGGCCAAGTTGGCCCAATATTTTCGTGCCTATAATTATCCTAGCCCATGTAATTATCCTTGAATTTTAAAAACCGGTCCGATCGCCTTTTTGTCCAAAACTCCACAAACCAAATTATTTTGCATTCATACAATCATACATTTGCAAAAATTAAAATATTTTTTTGATCGGTGCAAAAATTAAAAATATTATTATCCATGGCAGCGGAAGCACCGAAGCGGGCATGACGGGCAAGGTGGTCGTCGGAAAGCCAAAGAAAATGGGGTGTATGAATTTATTGAAAAACTAAAAGAGGGAAAAGGAAGAAGGTATAAAGGTGATAAAATAATTTAGGGAATTCGAGGTATATATATATATATATATATATATATATATATATATATATATATATATATATTTATTTATTTTTTTTTTACAAAGGGAAGATATACCTTATACAATATAACAACTACAACTACAAACAAATTATTTCCTAGGCTCAACAATTGCTCCAAACCAATCGTGAGGAGTGGAGGGACTAGCGCAATCTCCGCCTTCCAAGAAAACTCGGTCTGTTCTTAGAAAGAGAAAAATTCGAATACCTTAGACAAACTTATTCCAAAAAAATCAAAAACAAAAGACAAAAATCCACCAAGAAATGAAATTCCTAGGGTCAAGGACCCACATGCAACCTCCATAAGGGATGGAAGAGCACACAAAGTGAGAGAAACCACATACGCATCGTCGAGGCTTCACCACACGGGAAGGCGACACGGCGAAAATCGCCGAGCGGGAAAAAAACCAAAAAAACAGAGAAAGAATACTACAAAAACACAAAAACTAAAAAGCTAGAAAAATTAAAAAAAAGTAAAAAAAAAAAAAAAAAAAAAGGGGGTCAACGGGATGATCCGTCAACTAGCCATCTCATGCATGACATCGTTGGAGAAATCGTCCCGCTTGAACCAAGTACAAAGACGACAAATTTGAACTAGTTGATGGTGGCCGCGGAGGCAGGCGGTTGAGGAGACAAGCGGACGACGATGGAGGCGGGCGCCGGTTGTGGGGAGGGAGGAGAAAGAAGTGGAAGAGTAGAAGAGAGAAGAGAATCAAAGGAGACGAGGAAGAAGGAGAGATAGTCTAGAGAGAAGGGAGAGAGAAGTTTAGAGAGAAGGAGAGAGAAAATAAGTTTATTCTTTAATATTTCGAGGGAATATATTAATTTTATGAAAAAGTGTATTAGTTCGGAAGGTGTATTTATTAAAAATATCGGCGTAAATAACTCCGAGTCTTCCAAACATTTGGGTTTGGGCCGACTTAAGAAAAAGAATGGGCGGACAACTGTTGGGCTTAGTAACCAATGAATATTTTTTATTGAATACTTAATATTCTTCATTAAATATATAATATTTTAAATATTATATTTTAAAGTTTAATAGGGAGGAAAAAAAAAAAAAAAAAAAAAAAAAAGGGGCCACCCCAGGCTTCTAAAAATAAAAATATAATTATATCTCAGATTCACATAACAAAATCTGACAGAGTGGGGTAATATTGCCTAATTTTATATAGTAATATTACATAGGAATCTTTGTGGTATATTTATGAGTAATTATTTTTTATTTCTCACATAATTAAATGCACATTTTTGATGAGACGAGTCTCTCCCTACACTCATCTTACACCGTTGATATTGTTACTCACATAAATATTTGATACCCCTTACTTTCTTAATGTAAATTCACACTTGAAGCAAATACACCATGCCATGCAATGCAATGCTAAGCAATTAATTATTGGATGAATTCCGGCACGGGCTTATCCTCCTCCGACGGCGGCGCGTGAGCCCACTCTCCATCGCCGCCACGAACCATCCCTCTTTTCTCCTGCACCCACCACTCAGCCGGAACCAACCACCTATCTTTGAGAAGGTCACTGTATTTGTTAACCAATGCCACACTCCTTTCAACCTCCAAATTGAACCTCCCTTTCCGCCCATTCCAGCCGGCGATCACGTGCAACATTGCATTCAAATTATGCCAGTCGATAATAGAACACGATCTCTTTAAATACGGCGATTTGTTGCTGTCGATCGTCAGACTAATTCCGGTGTCCACGTATCCCAGGAAAAAGAAGGGTATTTTCGGAACCCAATCGTGTGAGTTTTTAATGTGAAGAATTTTGAGGTTGGGGTGGCTATTCACCCTCTTTCTGAAGGCACGGTTGCCCACCTTAGGGCACGCGAATACGATGGCCGAGACGGGGATGTCTCGGACCACGTTTTCGACTAGGTCGAAAGCGGAGAGTACGGATAAACTCGCTCCCAGGCTGTGTCCCGTGGCGATGATGCTCACGTTCTCGTTTTGTACATCTCTATGAGACGACGAATCATTGTCCTGGACCTGTGTGTGGAGCACAACTTATACTGTTCGGTGAAAATAGTTGATATTATTCCATGGTAATAACTAATAGTGAAACTTTAATGCACCAAAGTAGTTTTGGGATTAGGAAAGAACTAAATTAGGGACTTCTTACAATTGATAATTAATATGATAAAATTTGTAAAATATTTAGGGATTATTTTTGACAAAAACTCAGATGAAATTAGATTCATTTAATTTAATAATATAATAACATTCATTTAATAATACCACTATTTTTATAAAATAAAACCATAATATTTTACACACACAAACAAGTTAAATTGTGTGAATAAAAAATAGAAGAAATTATAGTTTTGGTTTCAATGAGAATTTTTCAACGATAATTTTAATCCCACTTTCTTTTTTTGGTTTTTTTTTCCAAAAATAATTTCAACCATTATTTTTAGGACTAAAAGCGTAATTTTATCTCATTCTTTTAGGACCAAAACTGCAATTAATCATTTTTTTGGACCAAAACCGCAATTTTCTTAGGACTAAAAATGTCAAAAAAATGACATTTTACCGACTACTCATTATCTTGGGACTAAAAATGTAATTTACGCATAAATAATATGATACCTCATACTATGATAATATTGAATGAATGTAAATAATACCATCGGATTTGATCACATGTATACAAACTTATATACCTCTGCAAATGAAGTAATGCCACATAAACAATTAATTAAATAATTGTGGGCTCCATAATTATGTGGCATCACTTCATTTCTGGTGGGTATATAAGTTTGTGTCACTATTGAACATATGATCAATTCCGATGATACCCTACCATGAACAAGTTTGACTAAAACTACTTAAAAGAGTTTTTGGAAATTAATTAAGTTTGAGGACTGGCCTGTTGTCTGGCGCTACATTTGGCAAAAGGATTATTTGGGTCCTTAGAAATGTAGATTTTGAGAAAACCAGCCATAACCTTCTGCCTTGCAGCAGCAACAGCAGCAGCATCCATGGTGATCATCTGTGGGACCCATCAACACGTCAGCAGATTCCATACAAAAGTTTAACAGCTCCGCCTTCCACTCCGACTTCGCCTCCGTGCCCCGCCACACGACGTAGATTTCGCGGCGGCCCAAGGCTCTGCTGACTTCGTCGGTGGTGGTGGCAATGTAGCCCATGAAATTGGACTTATTGTCCCAGGGATAGAGCGCCAGGAGCGTGTCAACACGCGCCTGGCGACTATCCCGTCCGCGGTGGCGTCACAGGAAGTACGCCACCTGGTATTTGGCGGCGGAGTCGTCGAGCATGACTTTGTTGAAGAAGTTTTTCTTGCCGTACTTGCTGCTGCCGGCGTAGGCGGATTTAACGTCGTCCTCGAAGGCGTCGTAGGTGGCTTCGCAGAAGTCGCCGCACTGGAGGATGAGGCGGCGGAGGCTGAGGTTGAAGGGGTGGAGGAGGCCTTCCCAGTTGTTGCAGCCAAGCAATTCCGGCCATGACGGTTCTAATAAAGCTTCTCCACCGCTGCTTGTTGTTGCAAAGGGTTTTTCCATGCCTACTATTTTGTGTGTGGGAAGGTTTGATGTTTCAATTTAGAAATGGTTATGGCATGGGGCTATAAATACTGTGAAATCATGTGTGTGTGTGGGGGGACTATAAATACTGTGAAATCATGTGGGGGGACCTACTAATTAATCAAGACAAAAACTCATGTATAACAGTCTCATACATGAGTTTGATCTTATTAATTAGTGAAGTATCAAATATATTAGTAGGGACATCAAATATATATACGGCAGTTGTTAAATGTTAATTTGGGAATAAGAATTGAGAAAAAAATAAACTTAAAAAATGATCCGCAAAAGTATCAAATATATGAACAAGAGTATCAACTATGTAAGGCGAGTTAGGATTGAGACACGTTTCATGTATGAGACCGCCTCAACCAAGCGCGTCTCATTAATCAAATATCTCACCACAAAATGGTTAAATGCAAAAATGGTCCCAAAATAATTTTTTAATTGCACTTTCGGTACTATGCTAAAAAAATGGTCATTTTGTGTATAATTTATCTGCAAAACTCGATCCCACAAGAATTATTTTTACACTTTTTTATATAAAAAAAAACTATTATTGTTAACAAAATAATCACTTTTGCAACAACATTTTTTTCTGTGAGAGTACTCCGCATCTAATTTTGGAGTAATTAATTACTAAATGTTAAATTTTTATGTAAACCAGTTTATCATTCAATAAATTTATACTTTGTATTCCCTTCGTCCCTAATTAGCCATATGATGGACACACAAAATAAAAAAATAGAGTAATAAGTTGAATTTTGGGGGATAGTTTCATAAACTTTTATGTATAAAGTAATAAATGAGTTGAATTGTGTCTACGTGTGGGTCAAAAGTAATGACATTTTATAAAATTGTGGATAATGTGAGGGTGAAGTTTATGATCAATTTTCTATTTTTGGGGTGTGCAAATTATTTTGGAGCGTTCAAATAAGAAAATTGTACATGTTATGATGAGACGGAGAGAGTATATATTTTCAAATAGTATTAATTATTTATTTTATTAATTAAAAAAATATTCATTATTATACTACAAAATGATATTGTAAATCAGCTTGTACAATAAAACACACAACATTGAAGACCTAACCAAACTCCCTCAAAAATCCCTTCTACATTCTATGATCTCGAAAACCTAATCGATCAAGTGTTGCGTTCTTACGCTTAGGGAAAAGAGGGAGTATTTTTTAAGGATCATAACTTTTCGTGTGACAGTGGAAAGATTATATTTTTTTAAAATTGGACGTGATTTGTATTAATTCGCACTAATTTAACCTCAAATTGTCACCTTTCAAAATTATTATTCTTAATTTATTAGTCTAAATTCTGCTATCCTAAATAATGATTTTTAAAAAAGCATTTTTTCCGGCATAAGATGCTGCTTAAAAATGCGATGGACTGGGCCTCCCAAATTAAATTATGTTTAGGCTCAACAATTTTTACTGTGTTCTTTTTCACTTTGACAGTTTTTTTGTTAGAAAATGAATATTTCATTGTTAAAATAGACTTGTTTATATTATAATAATGTTGTCACCTAATTATTATGGCACATGCAGTTGTCGAAAAATTCTTTGTGGACCAATTGATTAGAAATGTGAAAACTCGAAAAAAAAAAAAAAACTAGGGGCCATGCGGTGCCACGTTTTGTGCGTGGCAATAACTCTTTTGTTCAAATGGATATTTAAAAAATTCAATTTAAACTCATATTATTAAAATTACTCAATTTACGTAGAGTTTTACACGTGACTATCATGTGATCATGAAATGCAAGGTTTGGCAGTGGAGCAGGAAAACCCCGTTCCCCACGGGGATCCAACCCAAACGGGTCGGGGAATCCTCGTTTAAATTTCCCATGGGGCCGAACGGGGAAAAAATACGCCCGTAAACGGAACGGGCGGGGACGGAAAATAATATATATATATGTATATATATATATATTAATCAATACTCGTATTAGATGTATTGTTTGTTAAAAAAGTTCATCTCATACCGAATGTATCATTTCTTTAAATAATAATTGAAAAATATGAATTTTTCAATATTACACCACATAACATTACTTATCACATACTAACTCAATTTAATATTAAACAACCCATTTATTAAAGGTAAAAAAATTATCATACCAAAAAAAAAAATTATATTATTAAACAACTTTTACATTATTGTCCTAACTTTGTCATCTCAAAAATTATTGTCCTCATTTTATCACACTCCTAAATAATGGTACTTAAAAAATATTTTTTTCCGGGCTGCTCTAAAAATGCGATAAATTTTAAAATAGACGTTGTTTGTAATAATATTAATGTTGTCCCTTAACAGTCTTAGTTTTGTCTGTAATATAAAAAAATTAAGTAGATTCGTACCTTGATATATATATATATATATATATATATATATATATTATATTTGACAGATAGTTGTATATCTTTTCTTTTTGAAGGTTATAGATATATATATCTTATTAATTAATTATGTTTATGTTATTTATTTCCCGAGATTAATTCTTTTTCTTATCAAGATTGGTTAAGAGATCTTAGATCTGTTTTAGGTTTTCGAAACTATTTGTTGTAACGGTGGGGTATACCTCATACCCATTTTATTCTTTGGAATAAAAACTTCTTTTCCTATAAAAGAAAAAAATAATTATGTTCATCATATATCATTTGATAAGATCATAAAAGTGGTTAGAGTGTGAAATGATATAAACACATTTTAGAAATGATTTTGTACGTACTGAAAATAAGACAAATTGTACCATGCATCTCATTAATTGGACGTCAACTGACAACCTCTAACTATAAACTCCCTCCACTTTAATTTTTTTACATGTCATTTTAGTCTTTCAAATAATTTACATTTAACTACAGTTTTGCAATTTTCAATATCAATTGATTATATTTTCTTTTATTTTCTGATCTACCTTTAAAATCATTAGAAATATTTTAAATAGCAATTATTCAAAGTCTTATGTAAATTGGAAGGAGTCTCTTTTACTTCAATTTATTAATATATAAATAGGTGATTTTTGAAAATAAAGAATGGTGCTTGGAGTCTGCATTATTAGAGGTGAAAACCCGCCTTTGGAGTTGGATGTCATTGAAATATCCGGTCATTGCATCGTCGAATGTTCAAGATTGGTTGAGTGTTCCTAATATTGATCCTATCTGATGTAATCTGATATATTGTATTCTTTTGGTATTCCTTGTACTTGACCATTTATTTATAAATTTAAATAATTTTTTCTGATAAAAAAATTGTGCATTGATCTAGAATAACATTGGGTCTCCCACTAAAGTGAGAAACCCAGTGAATAAGAGGGCTAAGCCCCTGGTTATAATTAATTTACTGAAATGTTAATGTATGCTAAAAATTCGAATTTGTTCTCATACCATGAAATAATTATATTTCATCTAAAAATTTAAATTTATAGAGAGGTGTGAAATTAATTTATTTATATATTTTAATACCCTAATAACATAACCCCAAGGAGTAGGCCTTGAGACTTGGGAGTTCTTCTCTCCGAGTCCGAGGATCGAAAACTACAAAACACGATCAATTTTTGAGATGAGCCAATCTTTATATAGCGAGCTTTGATCTCGACCCCAATTGGAGACTCTGCTAGTGGACGATCGGATTGGTCCTCTCACATTAGTCGATCCTTAATCCGGATAGCGAGTCACTAAAAAAACCTAATAATATATATAAAACAATTAAGGGGTCGCTTGGTTGGGGGTATTAGAATTATGTAATGGGAATGACTAGTGATTCATTCCCATTGATTAATTTTGGAAAGAAAGTTGAGCACAAAAAAATTTGAGCGAGAAAAAGTTGAGCGGTGAAAAATGAATGATTGTTAAATGATTGATTATAAGAGGGAGATTATGTAATCAAAATAAATTAGTGATTATTTTATTTTTAAATTAATTCCAAATTGTAAATATTATCAAGTATCATCAATGGGAATGATTAATGAGTCATTCTCATTATCTACTTCTAATACCCCCAACCAAGCGACCCTAAGATTATAAACTAATACTAATTTGTTCTAGTTTCATACTAAATGAGATATTATATTAAACTGGCTTACAGACACGTTTATCACAGTGTGAATGCTTTATGGACCAATTGATAAGAAGTGTGAAAACTTGAAAAATATAAACGGACCCTAATTAAAGACCTAGGATGCCACATTTTGTGCATGATATAATTGAAACCTTTTTCATCCCATAACTTTCACTTTTTTTTTTTTTGCAAAATGGTCCCACTTAGCACTTAAGTTAAAAAAATTAATTTAATTAGTCCTATAAATTCTTCGATTGCTCAATTTACGCTCAATTTTCGTCGGAGAGACCAAAATAGTATCGTTTTTGCACATGAGTCTTAAATTTGGGGAAATCCGAAGTAACCGCTGACTTGGATGCCTCGCGGAATATTTGCCTTCATGTGCCATTAAAAATTAAAAAGAACCATTTCCAAACAAGTCGAGATGAACCCTGCGATGGAAATTGTATCTTTTCCAACTAATGTAAACACAATGATAACTGATAAAAAAATGTAAACACAATGATAAGAGTAGAATAGTTTTCTAAGCTTTTTTTCTTTTTTGACGGTAATAGTTTTCTAAGGTTTAATATTATAGTGCGGTCAAAAACTTACCGCAGGCGTAGGCTAAGACGAATGTTATCCCTCATTAATTAATTAAATCTAGTTGGCGAGAGTATATAAACCTCTCTAAAAATGTCTTCGTCATACGAGAGTACGTGTTTTTAAATGCACTAATCAATGGTGTGGGTAATTTAATTTCTTACCAAAACCATACAAGGGATATGTTCAATTTTCACTTGTGAAAATCTCCTGTAGGTCCCGAACGAGTTTAGTGAGATTAAAACTCTAAAAGAAAGGACGAATAGACTTTTAAATTATTTAGTAAGGTAAGCCGAATTTCACAAGTTAGCTTCAAATAAGGCTACACAAGAGTGGTAGGTGTTTTAGCTGAGGTCAAATTGATAATCGTCCTACTGATTGTTAAGATCATCTAGTCGGTTGGATAACTATCAAGTATAGCTAGGTGATAAACAGTGTAGACCCTTAACTCGTGCAATAAAAACATCTTTAGACCAGATCGATCAACTTACTTGATGCCGGTTAATCAAATAAAATAGTAGACAACAGTCAAAGATTTATAGTGGTTCGAAGGCTTAGTTTCTATGTCCATTCTTCCCAAACTAGCTAAGATAATTCCAATATCGTATGAATCTTGGTTTAGAGTATTAAGGGACACTGGTCTAGTCTTTCTCCTTTCGTGGATTTCGACTAATATCTAGAAATTTAGAATGAGTTTTCAGTCTTTTACAACAATCTTTCAGTGAAGTCTAACTCAACTTACTCAATTAATATCAAACTACCTAACACTCGAAGATAGGGTTTGAAAAGAGATTTCAACTATGTGAGATCTCTCTTACAATGTTTAGCCTTTAAACTCTAATTGAGAAGATCTCTCTAAACTTTGAATATATCCGTGTAGGCTTGGAAACAGATCTAAGCACATAAGAAAGAAACTAGGAAATGCTACTTTAGCAATTATACATATGTTTTGATTTTAATTTCTTTTCATATTAAAATATACTTGCTCCGTCCCATAAAAGCTTTCACACTTTCTATTTTTGTCCGCCCCATATAAGTTTTACACCCTTAAAATGAAAAAAATCATTATAAACTCCACCCTCACAATTTTCACTAATTCACACAAATGTCATTACTTTTTAGTTTTTACTCTCACATACACATAACCCAATAAAATTTTTTTACTTTATACATAAAAGTTTACAAAATTACCCCTCTAAACCTAAATCATTACTCTTTTTCTTAAAGTATGTGTCCTCCCATATATGAAAGCCTTTTCGGGAAGGAGGGAGTAGGTTTTTGTATTTAAAATTAATTTTAATTCTAACAGAGTCTGGCCCTCTATTTTTCTCGCGGACTGGTCTTGAAATAGGTCAAACCCGTCTCAAACCCTTTGTTACCATATCCCCAACATGAGGGGCTGACTTCTTCTTGTTTACCTGCCTTAGAGTTGATCGACAACATCCCTTATCATTAGTATTTCTCCTTTCGAATCAAAGTGTTGCGCGCGTAATTTAATTAATTAAGCAGAATATAGAAGTGGAGGTGAGTTGAGTTTGAGACATCAATTTAATGTTGTCAGCTTAATTTCACAACTATGACAATCTTATTTAAAAGTGGAAATTTATGGAGTGTATTAAGTATTTAACCAAGAATATAAAAATTGGATGAAATTAAAAAATAATGCACGTTATTTTACCACACAAGACCTACTCTTTTATTAGAACATCCATTAAATTTTTTACATACTTAAATAAAAATACTTATTTTATCTCCATGTTCATGTTATTAAATTTTATTCATAAATAGTCACTTTATTCATAATTCATAAACAATCAATTTTTTTAACTTGTGCAAAAATTGTAAAAACAATTATAGTGGACCGAAAGAGTAGGGAAGTGGTTTTTTTTTTTTTTTGTCCTTTTAGTTTCACCTATTATGCTTTTCGCCCCGTTGACTTTGAATTTTTATTCTCATCCTCTAACTTTTACTTTTTCGATAATTTTGTCCTCTCGACCTATTACATCGTGTCACTTATCTGGTCATATATGATGTGGCATGATTTTTTATTATTTTGACTGCTAAATATTGGCACAAATTTGGTGAAGACCGCTACTGACGTGATAATTTTTTTAATTCAAATAAAATTCATAAAATTCATTAGAATTAATATACTCCTTCCGTCCCAGAGAACCTTTCACACTTGATTTTTTCAACGGTTTTTGTGTGAGAGTTATTTCATAGTAATACATTTACAAAAGTTATTTTATATGAATGATATGCTAGTTGATCTTATTAACTAGCATATCATTCATATAAAATAACTTTTGTTAACGTATTACTATGAAATAACTCTCACACAAAACCGTTGAAAAGTCAAGTGTGAAAGGTTCTCTTCCGGACGGAGGGAGTAACATTTTTAAAAAAATCTATTTTCACATATTTAGAATATATATATATATATATATAAAATAAATTTATAATTAATTTTTTTATATTTTGTGCAATTCTAAAATATAATTATTTTAGAATAATATTAATTTAACTAAATACTAATTTAAACTATCTCGCTCCTATTTGAAATATTTGAAGGTGACTCTTTATTTATTTATCAAAATAAACTTGTTAAAACCAGAATCTGCTTTTGCCGTCATCTTCTCAAGCTAATATTTTGTAAATGATAAATTTTTGTGTGAAACGGTGCAATGAGTTGCATGATAAATTTTTTTCCTGACCGTGTCACGGTTTTACAAGAGAGCAAATTAAAATTGGTTCATTAATTTGCAGTAATCAAGTGTTGTTTGTGATAAATTATTTCATTACATAAGTTTTAAGACTTGATATATAATTAACCATGCACTCTCTTGCTATTAATCTTAATTAATCCTTGCCATGGTCCAGCTTTCCTTAGAAGGTGAAACAACAAGGTAATAAATAAGCAAACATGTTATTCTTTCACCTTATTTACCATCACATATTAACATTCTAGAATCCATTAACATGAATATATCCGAATATTCTCATTAGGGATCTATTTTAATATTCTTCGAAGATCATATTGTGTGTTTTTGTAGTAAGCAAAACCACCACAACCTCTACTTACAAAGATGTCTATGAATAAAGAGACAATTTCCAACAAGCTAAGAAAACACTTGTGTTTCCATCCATATATATATATATATATATATATATATATATATATATATATATATATATATATATATATATATATATATCGTAATGCACTTAAGTTTCTCCCTTAATTTTTGCTAGTTTTTTTATTTCTTCTCTGATTGCTAGTATTTACTTTTCACAAATTCGTGTTAGTTATCCACAAAATAATATAATTTGCCGTAAATATTATTAAGGATGACTAGGTACCTATTGTTTCACCCCTAAAGGTAACAATCGTACGTTTTACACATTTACTACATTATTCTTTTAATTTTATTTTTTTTTTTGAAAACTTTTACTAGATAAATATGTTTGCCGCTAAACATCACTTTCTTTGCGAGAAAAATAAATTTGATCCCATAACTTATTGGTCTCTAGTTTTGGTCTAAAAGTTATCTGTCCAATTTTGGTCTCATAACTTTTGAATTTGTCCAATTTTGGTCTCATTATCGCCAGAAAATCTAAAACAGAGTCATTTTTGGTCGGGTGACATGCGCGTGCCGGCGAGATTGTGAGAAAAATTAGATAAATTCAAAAGTTATGAGACCAAAATTGAACAAATTCCCATGTCACGTGATCAAATCCGACGTCGTTTGAATTTTCGACAAAAATGATACTAAAATTGGACAAATTCAAAGTTATGGAACCAAAACATGGGCAGACAACTTTTTTAGACAAAAATTGGGGACCCAATAAATTATGGGACCAAAAAATTTTTTTTTTTCTCTTTCTTTGCTAATAGTAAGTTGAGCTTACGTGCGTTATTTTTAAAACATTTTAAATTAATCTAGCGGGTTAGTTTTATTATCTCCCATATTACCAAATTGCGTGCTGAAAAATAGAGAGAACAAATCTAGAGACGGTGGAGAACAAAACTGCGAGGAATAGAGAATGAAAGAATACTGATTAAAATTTAGTATGTTTGTTTCTCGCGATGGGAGGATTTAAAAATATTGATTAAAATTTTTGGTATAGTAAAAAGTTAAATCTGATTATGCGTAAATTTGGTTGATAAGACGTATTAGTGTAAATTTGAGAAAAATATAATGAAAAAGTAAGTAATAGTAAAATTATTAATTATATTGTGAAAAATAAATATGTATTATTTAGGAAAGAAAACATATGAAAGATAGTACAAAAGAGTGCAGGTATTATGGATTAAGATATTTATGATAAATTTTAGATTCCATAACAAGCAAACATGCATTAGTATTTAATCAAAGGGTTGACCTTGTGATAATGTAGGGATTGAAATATAGAAGTATACTCATTTTTAGGTTTCAAACTTGAATTAAATCCAAAGTGACTATCCATTCGTGTGTTGAACAAGTGTAAACAAAATTTTGTTCTGGTTTTAATTGAGGCCCTCGCTAGTGGAAAATGAGATTGGTCCCATGAATTAGTCGGTCTTTGAGTTCGGATATGCTATTTTAAAGGTATCGGGTTCGAAACCATCGGGTGCTAACAATTTCTGTGTTGAACCCGTCCATAATTTTATTCTTACTTTAACTGAGGACCCGCTAATTAATCGGGTGTTTATGGAATATCTAATCATTGATAAAAAAACATGCATTACGATTTTAGAAATAAAAATATTATTTTGCTAATCCAGAAATAGAGACATACTCCAGATACTACTTGTGAAATTGTCAAGATTAGAATGGAAAATAATTCATATCAGAGTAATATATATTTACCGATAAAAATATATTTAATTCAAAATTTGAATCACACCCGTGTCATTATGGCATTATTATTATTATTACATTATTACACCATTTCGCACATTTTTTAATTTAGATATTCATACATATATAGGTTGCATTTTCATTAATTAGATATGCATCAATATTCCTTAATTACGTTATGGCAATGGAGAGTAATATGGTGGGCCATGTTGAAGTTGAATTATTTCTACTTTCTAGTCATTCAACACTAAACAAGAATCTCAATCTCTTTTTCAAGATTTTACATAATTCTAACTTTTCTTGGTTGGTTTGACCTGCACAAATGCTTTAAGACCACTTGAAATGCCATTGAGAGCTGCTTCTAAAATTGCTCAATCAGGATACAATAGTAGGGCAAAGTGGATAGACTACATAAAAAGTAATTCATTGAAATAATTAGCAAAATTAAACTTTTAAACAGCTAGGTACACACTCACACTTTATTTAGGATATTTGCCTAATCTTGTCATTAGTATGGCATGGAATAAAAAAAGAATTCCTTAGAATTTGGAACCGACTGTTTTATGCAATAATACATCTACGTTACATTCTTGCGTTCGTGAAATAAATGAGCATGCTGAAGATAGTAAATGTAGATAATATATTTAAAAGTTGACATATCCAGGCCAATAAATTCGACCTTGGTATATTAGGCTTGGAATTTTTATTTTCGCATTAATTTAGACCAAATTGGGATGTTTCGTGTTGACAAATTTAAAATATTATTTTCTTAATTTTCGAAGATTAAGGCTAAACACGTGACATTTTAGCCCAAGTTGAAATGTTTCGAGTTGTTTTAACCCACATACGCAATTAATTTCACGTCTCTCTAAAAATCTAAATATATAGAGAAATGTTAAATTAATTAATTTATATTAATTTTAACCAATTGAAATCAATAATTTGGAAATTTGAATTTAGCTTGGAATTTAATAATGCAAATTAAAACACATGTATAGGAGTATTAATGGTCACAACAATTAACAGTTCACAAAATTAATTAAATTGTGGTGCAAGTTGATTGGAAAAGTTGAGGGCAGAATTGGAAAAGCGTGCTTTACACCTTCCAAGCTGCATCTTCCTTGCATGCATAATTTGGTAATTTTCCATCCTTATTGGATTTAGGTTTGATATTCCTCGTTACGCTTTTTACTTTTTATCCCCCTTCAATGTTAAGAGTGTAGTAATAGCAGCATATTCTTATTAGTTGGCCTCAATCATTTTATTTTCTGATCAGCAAGGTAATCCTCTCTAATCTCCAATGTTTTTTTAATAATTTGGTATCCGACACAAGAACCGATTAATCCGCTCGTTTACTTCAAAATATTGTAATCCGTCATTTATATATTGGTCTACAAATAATTTCAATGATATTAATATATATATATATATATATATATATATATATATTTTCAATTATATTTACCTTAACATGCACGTGTTATTTCTATAACCAGTTGCATGTTTTAGTTATATTAATAAACATGTTTCATTTAATGTTTTCAACCAAATCTAACATGCACGTTTCAATTATATATTAGCTTGCATGTTTTGGTTATATATATTTACCGCATGTTTTAGTTATATTAGCATGCATGCATGTTTTACTCCTATAACCAATTATACAATACAATCGATACACAAGAAATCGACTCATGAAAATATTGTAATTTGTAAGTCAACCTAAATTTTGTATGAAAATGTATTTGTTTAAGGTGGACTATTCAAACTCATATTACTGCACGCCTCATTTGTTGGGATCAAAACTATAATTTAGGAGAGTTGTATATTAAGAATAAAAATTTTATGGGACTATTAATTTAGGATATATTATGTTTTAAAATTTATATATGTAAAACAATCTATCTCGAAAAATTTAAACTGGGCTGAATTGTCACGTTAATTGCACAATTATCTTATTTTTACACGCATAACACGTCAAATTGTGAAAAAATATTAAGGTATTACTTTATATATATATATATATATATATATATATATATATATATTAGTTGATAACTAATAAGATATTATAATTTTAAAATGAGTGCATGGTTCCACTAATGCAAACAAGAATTATTCCTGAAAATTATATTAAAATTTTAAACGTAATCCAAAAAAAAATATACAAGTACATTCAATCTAGATTTCTTTTTGATATTATCTTTAAATACCAAAAGATCGTAGAAAAATAAAAATTAAATAAATTCATAAACACTTTTGATAATACAAAAATACCATTACAATAGAAAATTTATATAAATTAAACATAAAAATAAGTTGCTATTTTCAGAAAAAAATAGGACGTACGTAGACGAAAATCCCTACATCGCCAATCTTTGCTAAACCGTTTTCCGGCCACCGACCCTGCCTACCATATACCATTCTGACCACCCCTTTTTCCATCATTTTCGCCGGAACTTTCAAAACAATTTCATCGCAAAATAAATTTTTGTTGATTTAATACCATGCAATTTCTCAACTCATTCCTGCATGCTAAATTTATTTTCGAATTTAAATTTCAATTTTAATATTTCAGCTGGATTTTGAGATCCCCTATATACCGTATACTACTTTGACCGTCAACTGCGCGATCGATCTTTCAGTTTAATTTGCAAATGCAGTGTTAGGGAATCCATTTACATCCATAATTAAACAAATTAAAAACGTCACGAAATATTAGACTTAACATATATAATAACATTAATTGTAATTAATATATTATTTCAGAGCAAAAAATGAAAATGATATATTACACTTGAAACTTAATTAATTAATTAGAATAATACAATACAACACGAATTGAAGCATTACGGATTGATTAGACTTAGTCTAAAGAAATTAGTAATACCAAAGTAATTAATTAGACTAAGAAGGAGGTTTAATTAATTTCATGCAGAAACATTGATGACGTGATTTTGATTTTGAAGGTCGGGTTTGATCATTAAATCATCAATGACAGCCGCTGGAATGACCATCTCCAAAGCAACAGCATCAAGAATTTGTTCTTTAATCTCCACTTCTATGATCTCACCATTAACCTTTTTCACTTCCACCACTTTCTTATTGTACATTACGTATAGCCCCATTTGTATCAAACCAAAGATGAACCCTAGAACATTAGGAATCTGCATGTGTGCATAATTAACAATCATTAGTATATATATATGTTTAATTCATTTATTAGGGTTTTCTTTTTCATTTTGGTCTCATAACCATTATGAGTTAACCCATTTTTCGCCCTGAAAAGGTTAAAATTTTCAATTTAGTCTCGTATCTTCTTGATTGGTCCGATTTTGGTCTCAGAATTTTCGCATTTCAAAATTCGACGACTTTGAGACCAAAATACAATCAATTTTACGATATTAAATTGAAATTATTTTTTTTGGGGGAATTTTAACGGAAAAAATAAAAGTTACAGAAATAAAATGAATTTTAACCCTTTTAATTATAAATACTTACAGCAATGTTGTAGTCTTTGCGGAGTAAGCCGTAGAAAAACCACATAACAGCACTTAGAGTGAGGAAAAATGAGAGGAGAAATGGCATGTATTCTACGCTCTTGGTACGTATAACTTGCCTCTGAGGAATTCAAAATCGTAATAAATATAATTTCAAGAAATAAAATATAATAGATAATAGTAATAAAAATCCATTTTTCTGATCCAAAAATAAAAATAAAAATTCAAGAAATCAACTTACCACCACACCCAAAGGTGCAACAAATACACACAAGGAAAAAACAAGGCAAATCCATCCAACAACTTCACCACGAGCTGTGCCTTTTGTTAGATATTGAGTAAGCCCGACAATCAGGCCCAGCCCGATTACGTTTAGCCCCAAAATAAGGCCCGCAGTTTGCAGCTGCAATAATTTTCAATAATTAAAATTCATAATATCTACATTTAATTAATTTCTCACCCTAAAAATAAAATATAAAAAATTATGACCCCTTTAAACCCAGTATCAAATTGATCACGGACTTTCGTGATTAAATTGATACTCGAGTTTAAAGGTCGTGAATTAATATAAAATTAACGAAATGTTACCCTAGCAGATTTGGGGGCGTAAAAGAGGAAGAAACAAATATATATGGTCTGAATGACACAGCCAACAGAGTTGATTGTAATGAGAAGGGTGGTATCTGGCTTCAAAAAGCGTAGTATATCCACAGCATAGCACTGAATAATCCCACTACGTAGGGCACACATTGAAACCCTTGCGACGATTTTTTCTTGTATATTTGATAAAATGTTGGCCTGCATATATATACACATATATGTATTAATTTACCAATATTGTGTAAATAGCATTTTTAGTCCCAAGAAAATGCGTGGTCTTCAAAGTGGTAATTTTTTCGACACTTTTGATCCCATAGTTTTTTGCGACATTTTTAGTACCAAGAGAATTGCAATTTTGATTCCAAGTGAATGATAAAATTGCAGTTTTAACCCCAAATTAATGTGGTAAAATTGTAGTTTTTGGTCCTGAAAAATAATGGTTGGGATTGATTTGCAAAAATAAAAGGACAAAATTAAAAAGCATGTGAAATCAAAATTGTCGTTGAAAAATTCTTATAGGATCAAAACTGCAATTTTTCTATATATAGTATAACTATATGAATATTCAAATGGACTTACACTGGTGCAAGGAAGACCATGAAGGAGACGATGTTGCCTGAAAAATAATTCAAAAATTGTTATAGATATTCATGCATCTGCATGGGACTTTACGTAGAAAAAAATATGTTGTTTGAATCAAGATTCTTTTTGCTACATGCATAGCCTTTTTGTCTCTAGCTAGCTACATGAATATGGAAAAGACAAAGAAATTGTGACAACAAAATACATAGAGAATAAATGAAAGAGAAGGTACCTAAAAGGCCAAAGGTAAAAGCCAAGTAACTCATGATAATTTAGAATTAATTCAACTACTAGATAGAGATGTGATCAAATTTTAATTTGAGGTGTGAGCAAGAATGAGGGAGAAACATCCATTTATATAGAGGGGTGGGAGTGGGGCATTCAATTAATTAAGTCATCAATTCTTGATATTAAAAAAAAAAAAAAAGGTAGATTCAAGAAAAAGAGTGGGTTGAAATATTCTTTTCTTTTTGTTTTCTTTACAGTTGTTAGAGACTCAAAAGAGTGTCGTTTTTATCACAATTGAAGTTGCTTTTTGTTACCCTTGTAATGCCCATTTAACCTAGTTTGGGTAATTTCTTTCTTTTTCCCATTACTTGAGGCAGTGGGACCTACATAGCCTCTTTCTGACGTGTCACCCACCCATCCAATTGGGTTTAAGGGTTACAACTCATACTTCAGTTTCTGGTAGTGTTTGATGCTTCCATGGATGAACCCTAGATGTGCTCCTATTCAGCAAAACCAATTCAAGTACTACCCCAAGGCCCAATCATTTCATGCCAACTCAGCATCAATAATACATATGACAACTTGGACTTCATTCCTTATCTCGTGCAACTCTAGTGTTCTTTGAGTTTTTATTTTTTTATAAGGAGGTAATAATTGAAGGTTCAAAACCTCCCACCTCTATCAGGTCCCTTGGTTAGGCGGGTTGTAAATCGAAGGATGTGCACGAGTGATCATGTAAGAGAGAGGACTTTTCGGATATACAAATCCAACAACTCTTGCAATATTTCAAGAAAGAATTGCCACCACACGGAATCGAACCGGGATGTCGGAGTCTTTTAGGAAGATGAATAAAGTTACTTTTTAGGTCCGTAATTTTAGAGGTTGTGTTTTAAAGATAATAATTTTATGGATTTGTGAGTGTAGAACATTATGTTTTAAATTAATGTAGGATAATAGAGGACGAATAAGCCCAAATCAAGTTGAAATGTCACGTGAGTTGGCCCATCTCTATAAATGTAAGATAATCGTGCAGGTCACACACGATTAAGTTTGATATGTGCTAATTTGGACTAGATTATTTCACATTTACAAACTTTAAAACATAGTGGTCACTACAATCTCAGACCCATAAATTATTGTCTTTAAAACAACCTCATATTACAGCCTAGAAGATATTTTTCCCAATTAGGAAGTGTTAATTACCTTATAAGTGTGAGAATAATATCTGCTAGCTAGTAAGTTTATTATTATGAGAAAATGCATGCAACCTACCCGACCCGGCCCTTGCTAGCAACCCTATAATATTTTTTTAACGATAAATGTTAGTTGTTAGTGGTTAGAAGTTAGTTTACCAAGTCTCCTTACAATTCCAAATTCTCCAAGCCTCTTTATACCTCCAACTCCAAATTCGTTCCCAAAGAGAATCGAACCCGGTCACCCACTAAAGTGAGGAACCCGGTGGCTAGGTGAGCTAAACCCCTGGTTGCTAGCTACCATATAATAATTTTCTCTTCCACATACAAGCGGACAAATTTCGATTGAGATCTAGCTTTCATTGCATCTTTAGTAAATAAAGTAAGCCTCTTGTGCACTCGGCACACCCGATGCAATATAAATACATTTTTAATTATTCATTCTTATTTTCACCGAACAAGAATAATAATTTTTATTGAATGGCGATTATGGTGGGTAATCGCTTAAAAATGCATTTAAATTGCATGGTGAATCTAGCTAACGCGTTCAAGGCTAACACTAGCAAATATATTTGATCACATTCTTTCAATATTGAATATTGTACATACATGCTAGAAAACTTCCATAAGTAAATAATTTTGTCGTCTTCTCATTCATTCGTGTTGATAATATAGAGAAAGTGATCCGAGTTAGGTTGTGGTACATTACATAGAGTGCACTAATATGAATGAATCCATGTTTTATTTGTTGTTTTGCAATTTATTTCTGAAAATGTCGAAAATAATTGTACGTTTTGGAAGAAGTGTTTTATGCAAAAGTAGGGTTTTGTTTCTACGATATAGACAATGACTATAATCTATCTTCCCTCCTTATTAAACAAGTTTAGGTCACTCATGAAACCAGCTAGCTTTACCCAATGCGCCGCACTTTAAATATCTGCAGGTAGGGTCCAGGCCAACTTGTATGATAAAATTTTAACCAATTAATTATTTGGAAAAATTCTTCGATTTTGTAATGGTAGACATTTATGTGAGAATCATTAAAATTTATACATCAATTTAAGAGTATGTATAAATGATATTATTTATTTTGATTAAATAATATTAATTATCATTGGCGGACCTTATAAGAAATAAGACAAATTCTCATATGAAATATTTCACGGATCCTAGATCCGTGAAATAATCCATATCCATACCCAAATAAAGAAATTCGCGGATCCCTGACGGGCGGGTCCAACGGATATTTCCAAAAAAACTTGCATTGGGGCAAAAAAAAATAAAAATTCGCCCCGCGTGTTCCTGTGGGTATTACTATTAGGTTAAACATGTGTTACTTTAACAATAAATATGTATTACTATAAAATAAAAATGCATATTTGTCTAAAAATAATCACTCAAATGCAAAAATAAAAATAAAAATGGTCAAATAAATCTCTACTCTAATTATATGTGTGAAGCAAATAAGTCTCTAATCTTTTACAACTTTATTGTTATTAATAGAGTGTGATTTTATTAAGATGATGACTTATTTGATCTCAATATTAAAGAGAAATGATTTAAATGTGTTAAGAAAAAGTTCATGGGTCTATTTGATCCCCAAGTGTAAGATTTGGGGTAAATATGTATTATTGTAAGTGCAAATATGTGTATTAAACTCGTACAAAGGTAAAAATAAATTTTTACTCTCTCTGGTTGTGTTATCATAAGGTCAAACACGTGTTATTGTATGAAGAAACAATGTGTTACTAATGAACAAAATCAATACAACACATGGATAAATATTTTATTCTTTTAAGGACTAGTAACACGTATTTGCTCTTCTGATAACACATATTTGTTCTTACAAGAACACATATTTTTAAAAAAATATGTTACTATATGAATACAAACTTGTTCTTTGTATAGTGAAAGATGTGTTACTATATGAAAAAAAAGTGTTACTATATGAACACAAACGTGTTACCGTATAGAGAAATATGTGTTACAATATGAACAAATCAAACAGAGTAACAAAGAAAGCGAAATTAATTCCTCGTTTTTTAGAAAAACATGTAGCGGTAACAAAGACGATCGAGACAACAACACACTTCAATTTGATGTTTGTTGATAAATTTTGTTATTGTTTTGATCAGATCTGTAGCAATTATTTGACAATTTTCAAAAAAATCATCCATATCTTCTCTTTTTTCTTTTGTATCTCTGCGTGTTTCTTTTCAATTTGATGTCTTCGTTGATTTCCGCCGTTGTTTTCGCTGAATTCTCTCATAAATCGCCTCCCGATCGTCAGCTGCCTTTGTGCCGATGATGGTTGTCATCGCGATTTCTGCCCTAATTCGTTCAAATCTGCGTGATTTCTTATCTTGACCCGATTTGTATGGATGACCCACGAATTTCTCTCTCTTTCTATTATTAATCGATATTTCACCGTGAAATATTTCACAGAGACTAGCTCAAAAATAAATATGGAGGTACAAGTAGTGACAGAGCTAGTAACTCAACTCGGGTGGTCCGATTAAAGAAAAATTTAAATCTTATCTTATATTAGTAGACAAATTCTTATATGCAATATTTCATGGATCTAAGATCCGTGAAATTACCCATATAACAAAATTCGCGGATCCTAGGCGGGTTGGGTAGGGTTAGGTCGTGTTTGGCTAAAAAAACTCGCGCAAGGACAAAAATACAATTTTCGCCTGTGTGCTCCTGTGGGTGTTACTATTAGGATACGCATATGTTACTTAAACGATAAATATGTGTTACTATAAAACAATTAATATGTATTTGTCTAAAAATAATCGCCCAAATGCAAAAATAAAAATGAAAAAATGGTCAAATAAATATCTAATCTAATTATATGTGTGAATCAAATAAGTATTTAATCTTCGACAACTTTATTCTAATTAAAAGAGTGTGATTTTATTAAGATGATGACTTATTTGATCTCAATATTAAAGAGAAATGATTTTAATATGTTAAGAAAAAATTCATGGGTCTATTTGATCCCCAAGTATAAGATTTTGGGGTAAATATGTGTTATTGTAAGGGCAAATATGTGTATTAAACTTGTGCGAAGGTAAAAATAAATTTTTACTCTCGAGGTTGTGTTATTATTAGGTCAAACACATGTTATTGTATGAAGAAAAATGTGTTATTAATAAACAAAACTAATATTTTATTCTTTTAAGGACTAGTAACATGTACTTACCCTTACAAGAACACATAATTGTTCTTACAAGAACACATACTTTTGAAAAAAATATGTTACTATATGAATACAAACGTGTTCTTGTATAGAAAAATATGTGTTACTATATGAAGAAAAAAATGTGTTAGTATATGAACAAAAATATGTTACTTTATGAAAAAATGTGTGTTACTATATGAATAAATCGTAACTGCATTAGGAGTTGCGATATTCATTCCAGTTTAAATGAAATAAAAATTTATCATCGAAGTTCGCATAAGCTTTGTATTCATCAACTGTTTAAATTTTATCCACTACTGCTTTTTCATCAATCGGATCATTCAACACCTAATTATCTGAATTTTTTTAAAAACCATCCATGTCTTCTCCTTTTTGTTATCTTCTCCTCAATTTGATCTCGTAGTTGAATTTCGCCGTTGTTTTCGGTCGGATTTCACTGTTTTTATTGTCTCATGATCGCCGCCGTTGATTGTCGCCGCTGCTCGCTCCAATCTGCCCTAATCTGCGTTCTTAATTATTTGACCCGTTTTTGAAAGAGCGACCCGCGAGATTTCTTTTTTCCTTTTTTAATCGATATTTCATGTGAAATATTTCACAAGAGACTTCGCCCATATTAGTATTATATAGTACTTCAAAGATTAAGGTAAGGTAGAAGCTGATGTGGATTTTTTTTTTTGAAAAGGTTCAATCCTCCATAACTATTATTCAGAATACCTTTAAATAATTAATTAAAAATTAGTGATTTAAATATAAAAATTACTTAAATGAAAAAAATTACTTAAAAATAAAACAAAATACACCAAATTATTTGAAAATTTAAATATTTCCTAAAATATATGAATAAAATATTAAAAATCGAATAATTAACTAAAATTAGAAATTGAGAAAATAAAAATAAATTAATATTTTAAAAATTGTAAAATTAATTAACAAACTAAAAAAATATTTACATATGTAAATGGCAATTTGTTGAATTTTTAAAAACTAAAAATACTTTAAAAAATTTAAAAAGAATATTTTTCTTAATAATTATCATGACTTAAATTCAAAAATTATATTAGTATACACGTTTTATTTCACGTTTTTAGTCAAATCTAACATGCACATTTTAGTTATATTAGTCAAGACGTTTCATTTTTGTGTCCAGGTTGTCAAGTGCAACTGTGCACAAAAGACTCGACTCAAGATAATTATATTAGGGGTGACGATCACAAAAACGATACAAAAACACGTATTAGTGTTTTATCTGTGTCATAATCGTGTTCACACAATAAGACTCCATAAAGCTACATATCAAAAATCGAATATATATATTGAACAAAGGGCACTCTTCAATGAATCTTGGTTGGGAATTTTGAAGTCTATTTATGGTGAAGATTAACAGATGAGATTCTCAGTTTCTTTTGGATTGTTGGCACTGGCCTTATCCATATATAGTTGACAAAGTTTTGCAATCGCAATTTCCAGATTTTTGGTGAATATATACCTTCAATCTGCTCCATAGGTATGGGATTAATGTCAACCTTCAAATTAATTATCTCATAGAACCCATGTATATATCATAACACATTAAATGAATTCTTGTGGGGACGATATAATAACGTATGGATCGAGATATAAACCCAAAATATTATGTTTAATTTGAATTGTCGCTTTAAAAAAATATTCTAAAATATATGTTACCGATCGATCTCCTTTCCGTCCTATATAACCTTTCACACTTTCTTTTTTCGCTCCCAATATAAATTTTACACCCTTGAAATGAAATTTTTTATAAATTTTTCCCTCACAATTTCTTTAATTTACATAAAATGTCATTACTTTTTTACTCACACATACACATAACTCAATAATTATTTTTACTTTATACATAAAAATTTACAAAATTACACCTCAAAACCTCAATTATTATTATTTTTTTAGTGTATGGCCTCACATGTAAAAGTTTTTGCTTGGACGGAGGAGGAAGTGTTTTTATTTTTCAAGAGGCATTAATTTTTTTTTCCAAATAAACTAGCTATATCACATGCCCGTGGAGAATATTTTTATAAAATATTGTGTGTATTATTATTTTTATTAATTGGATCCAATAATAACGTCCTCTAAAGAATTTGCTAATAAAGCTCCTTCAGTGCTGCATTTTTCATCAGAGCAGTTAAAATTTTGCTAAAGTTCCTCGAAGTCTACAACTATAATTAGGGCCGTTTGAGTTATTTTATTTTAAATTGCTAATAAATTTTAGTAGTAACATTTTATAAGTTATTTTATAATAAATTTGAAGTGTTTGAATAATAGAAACTTATAAATTTTTTTGGATAATTTGAGGGAATATTTTGTTGTTTTAATTTTATTATAAGGTCATTATATTTTTATTTCTGTTGTTGCCGCCAACGCCATCACATAGCCACCAAGCCTTCGGTCCACAATTTCATTTTTCTGTGTATTTTAGTTTATGTTTTAATATATATATCTTTTTTAAAATTTTAATTTGTGCAGGGACGGATTTAGAGGGTTTGAGGTGGTCGTCCCTCTTGAATATAAATTTTTCGCTAATTAATTAATTAATATATATATATATATATATATATATTTTAATTTATACCTTAAATTCATAATATTTTGTCATTTCGCCGTTTTGAATTATAAAATTTTCTCATCTTTACTTTATGAAATATTTCGCCCCATTTAAAACGAGATTTTTGATCCGTCCTTAAATATATGGACTCAAAATTATGTAATTTGTTGGATATTTTAAACATTTCATATCATATACGTTCAAATTATGAGCACAACCCCCTTTCATTTTTCCGCAGGCTCAGCCCCACCCAGCAACCACCCCTTGACCAAGAAGGCCCAGTTTACTTCCTTCCATTTTCAGAGTACACCTTGATTGGATTTATATAAGAAATATGTTGATCAAAATATTGTTTTTATTTTCATTTTAGATTGTTCAAAATTTTTAAATAATACTCCTCCGTCCCATAAAAGCTTTCACACTTTCCTTTTTCGTCCGCTCCAATATAAGTTTCACACCCTTAAAATGGAAAACCTTTTATAAACTCCACCCTCACAATTTTCACTAATTTACACAAATGTCATTACTTTTACTCTCACATACACATATCCCAATAAAGTTTTTTTACTTTATACATAAAAGTTTACAAATTTATCCCCCAAAAATCCAATCATTACTCTTTTTTCTTAAAGTGTGTGCCCACCTATATATGAAATCTTTTCAGAGACGGAGGGAGTATTTTTTATTTTCACATACCTAAAATGGTAAAAAAACACTATTTTCTCAAACTAAACCTTTAAAAATATCTCTTATTTACATTTATGTCCCCGATCAAACTACAATAATCGTCTTTCAATAAAGTGGAAATGATCAATTTATACTTCATTCGTCCAATAAAAGTATGCTCGTTTGATTTTGACAAAGTTTTAAGAAAACGTAAATAAAGTAGATAAAGTAAGGGTATTTTGAGGTATTAATTGTGTGGTCCATATATGAGTTAAGTGGTTGTTTATGAGTATAAAATCGACAACATATGAAAAAATTAAGTGATGAAGCAAAATAAATTGTTGAAAAAAGCAGGTTTGAGTATACTTTTGGTGGAAATAAGGAGTATTAAATTTTAATACCAATAAAATTATTTTTTCATTAAAATTTGTCATTTAGAAATAATAAAAGACAAAATAATACACCCGTCTCATAAAACCTTTCACACTTTCTTTTTCGTCTATCCCACCTATAAGTTTCACACCATTAAAATGAAAAATCCTTTATAAACTTCACCCTCACAATTTTCATTAATTTACACAAAATGTCATTATTTTTTACTCACACATACACAACCAACCCAATAATTTTTTTTTAATTTATACGTAAGAGTTTACAAAATTATCCCTCAAAACCCTAATTATTATCCTTCTTTCTTAAAGTGTGTGTCCTTCTTCCTATTAAAATTGTTTTGGGACAGAGGGAGTAATAAAAACAGAAGAGTATTTCGAAATGGAAGTGAAATAGTATTGAATTTTACCAAGGTGCTTTGGTGTTGGCCTGTTTTGGGTTATTAAGAGAGGGATCTGTACAAAAACGGTACTTAATTTTTTTTTATAAGGAAAAAAATTCAAAGACGCAAATCCCTTCATATATACTAGAGGTTTATTGGTTAGACGAGTTGTAAATCGAGTAATGTGCACTAGTGACCATACAAGAAAAATACTTTACTTGTACCGAGGACCAAACCGATTCTTAATTTGTTTGTACTAACAAATAATGATTGATTTAGTGAGACCGCGACTTCGCGTGAGTGTTTCATATCACATGATATCATCTCGTGCCATTTTCTCGTATTCCATTATATGTTCCATAATCTAGATGGATGACACGTGGCATGTTAAAAATAATCCAACGAACCACCACAATCTTGGGTCCATGTGTTAAAGATCCAGGGAGTGGAATACATATTGGAATATGAAAAGTGACCAGAGGAATTGAACTGGTTTTATATAGGTGTGTTTAATACTTTTTTTTTTTTAATTATAATGGGTATATTATTATTTTTTTAAAATTATTTTTGTAAAATAATGAGATTGGTGAACTAAGTATTTTCTGGGTTCGGATTGTCGCCCCTTTAAATAATTGCTTATTATTTTAAGTAGATCACAACATTGACTCAATCAATAAAAGATTTTTTTTTGTTTTTTTTTTTTTTTTTGATGGGCAATCAGTAAAAGAAATTTGAAATATTTTTAAATTAACTAATTTTCCTTTTTTGGCCCTTCTGAGGCAAAGTAAAATGAACAAAGCCCATGTCATATGCATCTCTCATTTTAAGATGTTCATAAGTTCACCTATCCTAAGAAAAATACACCCATTCTAAATATCTTTTTTTTTTACTCTTAGAAAATCCTAATTTTCGTTTTACCGCTCAATATTTAAGTTCAACTCTTCCACTATTGAGTACGGATTATGGATCCATCAATCTGAAGTGTTGCCCACCGTTGTCCACCACCGTCCGCTCTCCACCAAAATTCCACCCACGGCGTTACATCCCATTGAGAATATATAATTTTTTTCTTTTTTTTCTAAAGGAAAATTTCGAATTTGGACCAAATTTTACATTTATTAATTTTCAAAAATTTTGAATAAGACATTTTAACGTGGAAAAAACATAAAATTTTGGAAATTATTTTCAAAATTTGTCTTATTTCAAAAGTTATTGTCGAAATCTATAATTTGGTTGTTTGTTCAAAATATACATTTTTTCTTTTTTTTTTTTTTTTACACATTTTACGCCATTGGGCTGATGAGGAAAGAAAGTGAAGGTTTAGAAATTAGGGATTTAATTTTTGGGTAATATAGTTTTTGTGTTTGTAATTTATTTTTATTAAATTTTTGTGGGTGTATTTACTTAAAAAAAAAAAAAAAAGGTGCGTCATATAACCATGAAGTTCCTTTAGCTCGAGTTAGGCCCAGCTAAATTAAACAATTCAAATTAATTAAAATTTCAATTTTTATTCTCCTCTTGGCTTGACAATCTTCAGATTAACCTTTGTAGTACAGCAATGGCGTCTTCTTCAATCAGCCGCCTCCGCCACATTTACTCGCAGAAACCCGCCTCAACCGCCTCAGTCGTAAGATCCACCGTTTCTCATGCTACTACGGAGAAACCATCTTCTTCTCCCATCAGCAGCCTCCGCCACGTTTACTTACAGGAACCCACCTCCACTGCCGCCGTCGTAACCTCCACCGCCGAAGGAAAATTTGAAACCATTGTCAAAAATTCAAGAAAGACTCAAGTAAAAGCGGCTTCCGTCGCAAACGCTTAATGTACATGACCACCGTCAACCGCCTCGCGAAAGCGGGCCACTCCTCTTACATCCACGACATTCTCGATCACCAGAAGCAGTACCCAGATATCCAGAACGAGAACTTCACCGCTCGCCTCATTTCTCTCTACGGTCAGGCCAACATGTTGGACCACGCCCTCCACCTGTTCGACGAAATGCCTGACTTAAATTGCCCCCGCACCGTTTTTTCCTTTAACGCACTTATGACTGCCTGTTTATCTTCGAAAAACTACACTAAAGCCATCGAGATCTTCCGCGAATTTCCTGGAAAACTATCTATACAGCCTAACGCTTTCTCTTACACCTCGGCCATTACAGCCTTCTGCAAAATGGGGTTGCTAGATGAGGCCGTTTCACTGCTCGAGGAGATGGAGAAAACGACGTCGCTCCCAATGCCATTACGTTCCACACTCTGTTGGTCGCATTCTATAAAAGGGGTAAATTTTCAGAGGGGGAGAAACTGTGGAAATTGATGACAGAGAAGGGCATTCTTGATTTAAAATGCTATAATACGAGGATGTATGGTTTAGTGGATGAAAAACGGTTATCTGATGCTTTAGAATTATTGCACAACGAGTTTGCAGAAAAGGGGTTGAAGCCAAACAGCTACACCTATTCTGTGTTCATCAAAGCTTTCATATATGAAGGCAATCTTGAGGAAGCTAAGAAATGGTACACAGAAATGCTGCAGCTCAAACTCGACCCATTTTTTTCACAATCACTTCATTGGTTGAATTTGCCTGTCTTAAGAATGATGCTGATTTTGCTTTGGAGTTATGCCACAACTCTCTTGCTCTAAAGAAATGGATTGCAAGAGAGGTTATGCAGAAAGCAATCAACGTTCTGGTTGAGAATTCGAAAATGGAGGAGGCAAAGCATCTTTTGGAGGTGATTAGTTCAACGAGGATATCCATGTATACTAAGCTCTCTCTGCCAGCACCTAAAGACTAAAAATTTCAGGTAATTTTTTGAATTTTTCTGCTTTCATTGGGACAGAGTTAGGGTGCAAGCCATTCGTCATTGGAAAGATCTAGGCCCGTTTACTTTGAAGGTTATCCATGGATAACCCGAGATAAGAAATCATTTTAAGACAAAATAATTTTTTATCCCTATCCCTGGATAACCCTCAAAGTAAACGGCCCCTAGAAGTCTAGATGGTGCTAGAATTGAAAAGGTTCATCCAATTTTGGTATTTTTGATGGTTTCTTCATCCAAATAATGATGGTTAATGAGTTCTTAGTGTTTACCTATCAGACGGACACTCTTTCTCATAGCCATCATCTTCATATTTAAAGCTTTGAATGTTTAATTTCACTTTTATTACTTTTGACTTATCTTTGAGGCTTGAAGCAAATAATTCTGGGTTATAAATCATATTTTGAGCTCTTAACTTATCTTTGTGTCTCTTGTGATTTATCTTGTTGATTAGCATCTTGTGACAATTATTGGGTGGGTAGAAATCTCTACTACAAGTAGAAGTGGAAGGAAAAAAAAAAAGCTACTTGCATAATGTTAATGGCAAAAACTTGTGTGAGACCGTCTCACGGATTTCATTTCAGAAGACGATGTCACTTTTTAATAAATTGTTATCACTTCTTAAAAAGTGATACAAATTAGTATAAAAGTGATAAAAAGTTGAAAAGTGATACACTTTACATTATAAGTGATAATAATTTATTAAAAAGTGATAACAATTTATTAAAAAGTGAATCCGTCTTACGAAATGAGATCCGTGAGACGGTCTCACACAAGACTTACTCGTTAATGGCAAAAACTTGTGTGACGTCAATCTTCTTGTTTTTCTTGCTAATTCATTTTAAAGTTTGAATTTTATATGTGATCAAGCAATCAAAGATGATAAAATAAAGTTATTTGCTTTTACAATATAATTATATTAAGAACTTGAGATATTAATGAATATATATCATATTTTTGAAATACAAACCAAGCAAGCATTTAAATTACATATTGATCATCATTTATTTTCTGAATTAGAAAAGTTTACTTTTATTATTTATTAAAATTAAAATTTCAAATTATTCGTCAATGTTTTTTTCAAGAATATGTAGTATTATTAGTATAATAATATAAATGACAGTAAATAGTAAATTGTAAGGGCTTTATTCCACAAAATGAGAAGGATTAGTTGGGATAGAATATTTAGTAGAATGAGATATATTAATTGAGATGAATTAGTTGCGATTGAATCTTGCTATGTGTTTGAATTGATGGGTTAAACATTCCTAGATTTCTCTAAACCACTTTATATCTCTATAATTCGTTCCCAAAGGAACTGAATTTGGATCTCCCACTAAAGTGAGGAACCCAGGTGATCGTGAGGCCACCTTATAACTCTATAATTCGTTCTCAAAGGTAAGCGAACTTGGATCTCCTACTAAAGTGAGGAACTCATTGATCAAGTGAGCTAAACCATCTAGTTAAAGTCGAACATCTATAATTAATTTAGCTTCATTGGCTATTTCTTACGCAGATCCGATTTTTTCTTATTCTGTTTCTCTAGAATGTACAAACAATCTTAATGCCGATTTCCAAGCTTAATACATTTCATTTTTTTGTAAAAAAATAAAAATAAAGCTACTTCAATTCTGCATTTTTTATTATAGCTATTAAAAAGTTCCTTAAAGTCTACATCGATAATTTGGCGCCGTTTGACTTAATTTTTTTTTTTTTAAAATTACTAACAAGTTCAAAAGTTATTTTATAATAAAATCAAAGTGTTTGAATAATAGAAACTAATAAAATTCTTGGATAATTTAAAGGAATATTTTTTAGTTTTAATTTTATTATAAGGTCATATTGTTTTTACTAATGTTGCCGCCACACCGTCACATAGCCAGCCGAGGTTAGGCTTGGCGGTGGGGTAGGGAGTATGATCCCCGCCCCCGTCAACGGGCCATAAATTTTCTCCATCCCCACGGGATGAAATCGAGGATTTTCCGCTTCGTTCGAACGGGTCCTCATGGCCCCGTTCCTCGCAGAATTTTATATATTAATTATATTACATTATTTAATTTAATATGTATATGCATAAATATTATAATTCTTACATAGTATTATTTTTATTAATGAATTTAAATTTTATTGTATAATTGACGGGATGGGGATCCTCACGGGGCAGGATGGGGCGAAAAATTTCCTGTTTACTTCGCTGGGACGTCCCCAATTTTACCCCATCCCGCTGACATTCCTACTTCGGGCCCACAATTTTACCTTTCTATGTCATTTTTTTAATATATATTCTAATTTTTTAAAATTTTAATATATGATTTAAAATTATATTAGTTTATTAATATTTTTAAATATTTCACATATTATACTTTCACATTGTGAAATGTGAAGTGAAATACAAAAAATAATATAGCATAATGTTATTTGACGATCTACACCTCGGCTTCCATTTTTTCCGAAGGTATATATGCTTGAAAAAAGGGGTGCGAATGGCATTTGCCGATGAACATATAACCGTGAAGTTCCTTTAGCTTGAGTTTTGCCCAACTAAACTAAACTAAACAATTCAAATTCAAATTAAAATTGATTAAAATTTCAATTTTTATTCTCCTCTTCGGATTAACCTTTGTAGTACAGCAATGGCGTCTTCTTTTCTCAGCCGCCTCCGCCACATTTTCTGGCACAAACCCGTCTCTACCGCCGCAGTCGTAAGATCCACCGTTTCTCATGCTACTACGGAGAAACCATCTTCTTCTCCCATCAGCAGCCTCCGCCACGTTTACTTACAGGAACCCACCTCCGCTGCCGCCGTCGTAACCTCCACCACTGACGGAAAATTTGAAACCATTGTCAATAAATTCAAGGAAGACTCAAGTAGGCGCGGATTCCGTCGCAAACGCTTAATGTACATAACCACCGTCAACCGCCTCGCGAAAGCGGGCCACTCCTCTTACATCCACGACATTCTCGATCACCAGAAGCAGTACCTAGATATCCAGAGCGAGAACTTCACCGCTCGCCTCATTTCTCTCTACGGTCAAGCCAACATGTTGGACCGCGCCCTCCACCTGTTCGACGAAATGCCTGACTTAAATTGCCCCCGCACCGTTCTTTCCTTTAACGCACTTATGACTGCCTGTTTATCTTCGAAAAACTACACTAAAGCAATCGAGATCTTCCGCGAATTTCCTGGAAGACTATCTATACAGCCTAACGTCACCTCTTACACCACGGCCATTACAGCCTTCTGCAAAATGGGGTTGCTAGATGAGGCCGTTTCACTGCTCGAGGAGATGGAGAAAACGACGTCGCTCCCAAATGCCATTACGTTCGACACTCTATTGGTCACTTTCTATAACAGAGGTAAATTTTCAGATGGGGAGAAGCTGTGAAATTGATGACAGAGAAGGACATTCTTGATTTAAGATGCTATAATACGAGGATGAATGGTTTAGTGAATGAAAAACGGATATCTGATGCTTTAGAATTAATGCACAACGACTTTGAGGAAAAGGGGTTGAAGCCAGACAGCTACACCTATTGTTTGTTCATCAAAGCCTCCATAAAGGAAGGCAATCTTGAAGAAGCTAAGAAATGGTACACAGAAATGCTGCAGCTCAAACTTGTCCCAAAGTTTTCCACATTCACTTCATTAGTTGAATTTGCTTGTCTTAAGAATGATGTTGGTTTTGCTTTGGAGTTGTGCCACAACTCTCTTGCTCTAAGGAAATGGATTTCGAGAGAGGTTATGCAGAACGCAATCAACGTGCTGGTTGAGAATTCGAAAATGGAGGAAGCAAAGCGACTTTTGGGGGTGATTAGTTTAAGGAGGATGCCCATGTATAATAAGCTCTCTCTGCCAGCAGCCAAAGACTAGAAATTTCAGGTGATTTTTCGATTTTTTTCTGCTTTCATTTGGAAAGATTTACAAGTCTAGTTTTCAATGCCCTAAAATATTATTCTTAGGGAAAGATATGACTGTTCTACTAATTAAGGCCTGTCTAGATGGTGCTAGAATTCAGAAGGTTGGTATTTTTGATAGTTCTCTTCATCCATAAAATGTGTTTAGCTATCAGGGATTTGATGGATTGTCAAGTCCTTATTAGTGCAAGTATCAACAAAAACAATCAAAACTCAATTTTCATGACATAAATGCCTCAAATAGTGTACTAGATAAATATTGAAGACATTGTGGAACTGACTCTTACCCTTAAGCTTAAACACCAGAGTTAGGTCTATTGTAAGGTTAGTGAATGAATGCACTCAGGTTTTGTTATACTGCCTCCGTCCCGAGAGTTATCTTTGCGTGTGAAGAGGCCCATTTATCAAGAAAACTTAAATTAGTGTAGGAGAGAGAATAAAGTGTAAGTGTAATTTTGGTGGTTGGATGATATAAAGTGTAGGAGATAGAATAAAGTAGAATAAAGTAAGAGTGATATTTTTTAAATTTAAATGGTATTGTGAGGGTGTAGTTTATGGAGAGTATTCCATCTTAGGGGTGTGAAGTTAATTGTGGGACGTCTTGAAAACGAAAGTATGAAGTTAATTGCGGGACAGAGGGAGGAGTATTTTTCGATTAATTTCGATACATTTCAATAATGCTAACACTTAGCACTTTTCTCGTTATTATAACTGATATTTTTTATTTATAGTAAGTGACACTTTTCAATTATAACACCTAACATTTTTATGACGAATTCGAGTGTATGCATAGAGCGAGTGCATATGAGACCAAACCTAAACACCAACTCTCAACCGTCACAAAAACCGACCTCACTTGGTGGGTTTGTTGATGACCAGTTTTAAAAAACACTACTGCAACACCTATAAATCTACTATTACAATTTTTAATTTTAATATAATTAATGCTCTCTCCTTATAGCTGAAATTATAATTGACATCATTCAATCAATTTAATCACACTCAATAATAATAATATAAACTAGATGAGCTCCGCCAGACACGCAGAATGTCGTTAAATAAACTTTACAATATAATATATTATAGTATATAATATTTCCAAATAATAATATATATATTAAAATAATATATATGTATAAAAAAATTATAATTATAATATTAAATTTAAATAATGGTAATATTAATTGTATGACAATTCATGCTAGGGATTAGAATTATTATAATTATGTGAAAGAATTTACTATAAGATTTGTTTCAAATTTATTTTACAATTAATAAAAAAAGGAGACGACTAATAGAATTTTTTTATATAAATGATGCATAAATATTACTCCGAATAATATATATATATATATATATATATATATATATATATATATATATAGTATATTTACAATAAATATCATACATGATTATATTAAATTTTTTTTTTTATAAAAGTTGATACAACCACAATTTTTCTTACAAACATTTATAGGCTTAAGTTAAATATAATTTTATATTTTAAAATTGTCATGTGATAACACTTTTTAGATATAAGATAGATATTTAAAATATTTAAAGATTTATATATTAACTTATTTATTAAAAAAATATACATATTGTGCAAGAGGTCTAAGGTTCAAACCTCCTTAGAAATATATTTTTAATTAATTCCTATATTAAAATACCACATAGATGCCATATATTAATTATAAATCAATAGAAAAATGACAACTAGATTATTAACATATATATGCATTTAATAAAAATATGACACCTCATCCAAATTAATCTCATGACGACACTAAGAAAAACAAACTCTATTAGTAATATAGTGATTCATTCACTCTTACCATATAAATCTCATCCTACTCACAAACCTCAAATAAAAACACACATTATTATTATTTTATTAGAATTTCAAATTCCCTTAAATTTTAGAAACTGATTATTTAAAATCACTTAAAATTCAAACCAACTATCACCTTGGGATTTTGAGATTGTATTTTTGTCCCGTATTTTTCCTTATCTTTTTACGCTTTTGGTTTCCTCTCCAGAGTTTGTAGTTCAGGCAATTTTTTTTTTTTTATGGTTTGGGTTTTTTCTTCCCTTTGGGCTTTGGTCACGCTTTTTTTGGGTAGCTTTGTATCTGGTTTGGCCTGCATTGTTGGGCTTTCACATGTTTTTTAGGGGACCATGTTATATGGACTTCACCCCTGAATTTTTTTCTTTTTAAAAAAATATATATATTAATAAATAAATAAAAATATCCCTTATTAAAATTTTAGCACATAAATTACTCAGTTCATTCCCTCCTAATTAGTTCATCCCCAACGATCAAACACAAAATTGTAGCATTTTTGGACAAAATAATATATAATCGAACATTTTTCTTTTCAACCTAATTGATTGAATATCACCCAACATTGAGAGAACAACATTCCCCTCACGTATTGTGCTCATTGTTTTGTTACAATGGGTCTCAACCTACATATGTAAGTACTATTCATTTTTTTGTTTTCTAGGCTTAAGTTTGTATCATGTTTGTGTTTATTTGTTAGTTTTCGTTCATATTGGTATAGTTTGAGTAGTTAATATGCAATATGAACGAATATATATTGATATTAGTGTTTTGGTGCCTTTTTTATTTTGACGCACGAAAAACATATGTTCGGCTCTCGGTTTTTCGAACAAATGCTACGTGGACAAATTTTTTTCCGAACAAACAACATTCGTTCAACAAAAATTTCGAACAAATGTGTTTCTTGCATAATTTTTTCGAACATGTGTTTGATTTCCAATCTTTTTTTTTTTTTTTTTTTTGAACAACCAAAGGGCGGTAGCGGACGGAGAGGCTCCTAGGGGCAATGACGGGATGACAGTTTCGGCGGTGTTGGTGTAAGTTTTTGCAACAAAAATGAGTGGCGTGAGTGAATAATAACAATTGAAGAGAGAAAGGGTATAATAGACAAAGGGGGTGAACTGAACTAAAAAAGGGTAACCGGGTGGTGAACTTAAAAAAAAAAAAAGATCTAAATAACCAGGTCCTTTTCTAGGCTTGTATTCTGCCCTCTATTTATTGGGTTTTTGTTGAAATTGATACTCTTTTTTCTTCACTCGGTTATTCCAATTTGATTTTATGGCTATAGGTTATAACGAGTTCAGTTTACAACATTTTTTCACTCGTATAAACACAATTATGTAAAAATAAAAACATATCCTTCAATTTAATTGATATATCTCTATATATAATCCAAATTATTATTGTACTTCAAATATAAAATTTTGGGTGTTGGAAATTTACTCAAGCTATAATATTTTTTTATTCGAATTTATCTCTCGATAACTCTCAACATAAACGGACTATGGATAAATTAGAGAAGCAAACCTAAATTAAATTTTTTTACCCATTTTAATATTAAGGGATCGTTTGCTTCACGAGACGGGATTGATTAGATGGGATAGATTAAATTGGATTGTACTATTAGGATTGATATATTTGGAATAAATATAAGTTTGGATTGTAGGATTGTTCTTTTTTATTTTGTAATGATAAAGATAATTTTGCATTTGGATTGATGGATTAGGTGGGATTGATGGGTACGTGACATTACCGTCTCTCAACAATTAAAACAATAATAGAAAATATAAGGATAATATAGTAATTTTCAGCTTGGATAAGGTAATCCAAACTCCCTAGGCGGATTAGTTAACTACTTTTGGTCCCGAACTCAATTTTAATCTTGGGCCAGAGTCCCTCTAAACAAATACAATATTACTTAGGATTAAGCAATCAATCAAGACTATCCCGTACTCGATTATTAGATTTTTCTTTCGCATTAATATGGATAAACGTTGATCTCACAATGTTTCGATCTAACAACTAGTATTTATCATGGTTATTGTTTTCAAACTTGGCTGTTCAAGTTTAATCATTATATATATGTAAATACATATATTTATATTTTATATGATATTATTTTTTAGAACATATATTTAATATCTTTAAAAGTATATGGGATAATTCCTTAAAAATTGTTGGATATATCTGAAGTTAGACAGGACATTTGCGCTTTAGCTTTACGACAGTATTTAAAAGGTTTGATAATAGGGCGATCCACTTACCAAAGGTAGAACAAAAAAGAACCTACTTGCATAATGCTAATTATATGACGTCAAACTTCTTGTTTTTCTTGCTAATTTATTTAAAAGTTTGAATTTTATATGTGATCAAGCAATCAAAGATGATAAAATAAAGTTATTTGCTTTTACAATATAATTATATTACAGGAACTTGAGATATTAACGAATATGTATCATATTTTTGAAATGCAAACCAAACAAACATTTAAATTACACATTAGTCATCATTTATTTCAGAATTAGAAAAGTTTACTTTTTATTATCTATTAGAATTTCAAATTTTTGGTCAACTTTTCTTCAAGAATATATTAGTAAACAGTTCAAATTTCAAATTAGTATAATAATATAAAATGACGGTGAATAGTAAATTGTAAGGGCTTGTTTCATTTCACATAATGAGATGGGTTAGTTGAGATAGAATACAGCAGGATGAGATAGATTAGTTGAGATGAATTAGTTGCAATAAAATTTTGCTATGTGTTTGAATTGATGGATTAAGTTAAAAATTGAATTGTCTCATCCCTGGACTGAATTGTCCCGCTCCTCCCTTTGGATTGAATTATCCTTAAATTTGAGTATTAACTCATTTTTTAAACTGGACTAGAATGTAGTCTTGAACCTCCGTCATGTGAAACAAATTAAGTGGGCAAGGTGATTGGAGCACATACACTCCAACATTCCGGGTTCGATTCCGTGTGGTGATAATTCTTTCTTTGAAATATTGTAGGGATTGTTCTTTGGATTCGTGTCTTCCCGAAAGTCATCTCCCTTGTATGGCTACCACTTGTGCACATCCCTCGATTTACAACTCGTCGACCAAGAGTCCTCCAGTACATGTGGGGGTTTACGCCTTTGGGTATTTCCTCCTTAACCAAAAAAAAAAAAAAAAATTAACTATCAAGGGTTAAATGATTTATTAAGGACAATCTTATTAAGCAAACAAGACCTAAATGAATTATTTACATTTACGAAAAAAAGAAGAGTAACTTTCCTATAATTTTTTTATGTACAATATTAGTATATTTAAAGAAGGGATTAAAAACTCATGGATCATATGCGGGTCGAGCCAAGCCAAATATATATTTTCAAATTAAATTGTGTCAAGAAAAATAGAAAAATTCGCTCTACGTGTGTCACTATTAGGGCAAAGACGTGTTACTAGTCAATATATAAATAAATATTTGTCTTTATATCATTTGTTTCATATTTGATGTTCTATTTTATATTGTGGATAATTATAACATGTGGTGGCTGAAATAAAATAAGGAATGATATACACCACATCTAAAAAGTTATGGAACCTTATCAATTTAGTCCCAAAAAAAAAAAAATCAACTTTCACTCTTTGCTAATGACCTTAAAGAAAGTTAATTTTATCAATTTAATCTCAATTTTTCAATTGCCCACTTTTGATCTAATTTCGAGAATTAGCCAAGCATCAGGACTAAAAATGTGAAAAATGTGAAAAGTTATCAAACTAAATTATTCTAGCTATAAAATAAATAGAATAATTTTTAGTTTCAATTATTCTATCAAGGCCAACATACATCCGGACACCTCAATATTTTTTAATTATATGTGTATAAAAATGGCATCAAATAATTACGTAAAACAAACAATTATATAAAATTAATTACGGATCAAGGATCCGTGAAATTATAACCCAAGTAGAAAGATTTGCGCAAAGGCAAAACATAAAATTTTGCTCTGGGTTGTGCCATTATAAGGGAAAATATGTGTTACTATAAAAATAAATATGACATCAGAAAGACAAATATATTAGAAACATATATTTATAATAAAACATGTAAGATATTGAAAAATGTGTTACCATATAAATACAAAAGTGTTATTTTATAGAGAAAAATGTGTTAGTGTAAATGAAAATTACAAGTACAAATACGAGGTAACATATATTTGTCCTTAGTGTAAATGAAAAACAAGTACAAATACTGAGGTAACATATATTTGCCCTTATGAACACATATTTTTCCTTAAGAAAAGACATATTTACCTTTATGAACATATATATTACTTATGTGGTTTGACACGTTGTTTAAGAAACTTAAATTAATGTAGGAGAGAGAATAAAATGTAAGGGTATTTTGGGTGGTTATATATGAGATAAAGTGTAGGAGAGAGAATAAAGTAGAATAAAGTAAGAGTGACATTTTGAAATTTAAATGATATTGTGGTGTAGTTTATGAAGAGTATTCCATTTTAGGGGTGCTAAGTTAATTGTGGGACGTCCCAAAAAAGAAAAGTGAAGATAATCATGGATGGAGAGAGTAGTACTTATGATTACAATAAGAACATATGTTTATTTCTATAAGGGTTGGTAACACATAATTGTCAGTGACATATACTTATTTTTATAGTAGAGTGTGTCTATCATGAACCAAGTTTCACAATGAAATTTGATCCATATTGAAAAATAGATCAATTTACTTTTCAATTATCTCAACTAAACCTTTTAGTAATATAGGTGATACTCTTCCGTTATCATGACCGATACTCTTTAATAATATAGGTAATATTATTCATTATCACGATCGATACTCTTTAGCAATATAGGGCATACTTTTCAGTTATCACAACCGAAACCTTTTAGTAATATAGGTAATACCGCTCAGCTTATTACAACCTGATACTCTTTAGTAAATGATCAAGTTTCACCGTGAACCCTTGTTCACACTAGACTTTGCCTTTATAGTAATACACTTAGGAGCGAATTTTATTTATTTATTTATTTTTTATCTCTTGGCGTGATGTTTTTGAAAAAATTTGTTTGACCTAATTTGACTAGTTTAGAATCCACTATTTTTTTACTCATTCCTTAAATATATAATTGTATATAAAATTTTGTAATTTTTTTTTTTACTATTATGTAAATATATTTACGCAGTAAATCAAATTGTAAACGAATTAAGTGTAAGAAACTAGAATCCAACTCGCCATACATATATAAAATTAAGTTGACATAATTGTAAATAAAATCAGAATATTTTTGCAATTTAATTTAATTTTTTTAATTTTGATAAACAAAATCTCAGGAAAAAAAATTGCAATTCGAAGTTTCGAACCAACAGCCAATTACTTCTGTCCCATAATGACGATTAATTATTTATCGACATCCAAACAAATCTAAATATGTCAATATAATTAATTATTATTTGTCAATATATGACACATTATTGGGCAGAAGAAAATATATTTGTTTGTTCTAATTGCAAAAATAAATTAAATTAATTTTTTTTTATCAAAATTCAAAAATTATACTCCCTCCATCCCATTATAAGTTACTCATTTTTTCATAGTGGTATGTCCTACTATAAGTTACTCATTCTACTTTTGGTAACTACCCAATAGATTTATATTCATACACTTTTCTATTATTTATACATATGTCATTCATTTATCTTTACTTTAATTTTATCTAAATCTCTTATTTTTCTTCTTTCTCAATCACATCATTTGTACTATATCTATATTATATTATCATATCTTAATCTTTGTGCCCAAAAGAAATGAGTAACGTATATCGGGACGGAGGGATTATTAAATTGTAATTTAATACTCCATCCGTCCTACCCTAAGTGTCCTATTTTACCATTTTCGTCCGTCTCACTTAATTGTCTCATTCATTTTTTATTCATATCATACTTTTATAATTATCCCTATACTACATACATATTTACACAATATGTCACTCATTTAATAATTAATATATTTAATTACATTTTTCATCTTTCTCCATCACATCACTTATACTATATTATTATTATACTACCTTTCATCTCTATCTATCACATCATATTTACTATATTATTATTATTATACAATATTTCTTAAAACTTGTGTTTAAAAGTGTTGGGACACTTTTGGCGGGATGGAGGGAGTATTTTTTTTTTTTTTTATCAGTAAAGTTACGTTCCCAATCAATTAATTGTTTGTCTTTTTATTCATGACTAAATTCTGATATACAACTAGTCTTGCCTATTGTTGATAACTTTGTGGAAGGACTATCCCTGAATCTGAGTTGCATTAATAGTAGCTAATTTTCTTTGATTTTCAAAAAAAAAAAAAAATACTCATGCCATGCACGACTTCAATTCATTCTGTCAAACAACAAAAGAGATTCATTCATTGATTAAATACACATATATAAATATATGGAGAATTTACACACTGCACTCACAAGTCACAATTTTTTTCTTTTTTTTTTTTTTTTTTTTGGGAGGGGGTGGTTATATGGTGGGTAGGGTGGGGCCCTGATATCATCACCCATGCATACACCTAATTACATGCAACACTAGGTAAAAATATTGAAAGAGGAACCCCTCCTTTATACAAGGTCCTGTGCAGGAGGGTGACCCTTTAAATCACGACGTATGTATGTGTGTGATCCAACGATCGCCTCCGCACGTGACCCGAGGGGATCCGGACCCGAAAAAATCGATCAAACTTGAACCCGGGTTGCATCAATTTTATTAGCAACTTGAATCTTGTCCGATTGCACGACTGCACTTAATTTCACAATCTCAACAATGTGGTCCGAAATTTCTACAGGGGTCTTTTGGTCATTATTACTGGTCATATTTTGGTCTGCATTTTTGTACTTTAAATATAGCAGCATCTGCACCACTCCAAAGCTGAAACCCAGCACATTTGGAACCTATATATATGGAAAAACAAAAATTAATATTAAAAATTTAAATAATTATGTATATAAAGAAATTAAAAATGGATTTTTATCGGTACAAGTCCTTAAAGATATGTTAATTATTAATTCGGGACTGAAAGATGTTTATATTAAGGGATTTTATCAATTCGGGACCTGAAAGATAGGACAATTATCAATTCGGGACCTTGATTTCGTGTCCCGAATTGATAAAATATCTTAATATAAACATCTTTCGTGTCTCGGATTGATAAATTTTATCTTTCAAATTTCGAATTGATAATTAATATATCTTTCATGACTTGGACCGATAAAAACCCATTAAAATAATGTGGTTGGGTTGATATTAATTCTTACAGCAACGACAAAATCTTTGATTAGAAAACCGTAGAAAAACCACATGACTGCACTCAGTGTGAGGAAGAACGATAGAAGAAATGGCATGTACTCAACACTCTTGGTTTTTATAACTTTTCTCTGCAAAAGGAAAAAAATAGGATTAATCGATCAAACACTTATGAATTAAGCAAAATTGATTAATTAATTAATTAATTAATTATAGAATAATAGAGTTAAAAATTCATTTTGGTCCCATAATTTTAGCCTTTTTTGTAAAAGGTCCCAAAAAATAAGTTTTTCAATTTAGTGTCGTAACTTTTAATTAGACTGATTTTGGTCCCAAAATTGCCGGAATTTGAAGTGCGCGATTGTTTTTTGACACGTTTACACCGCCATAACTTTTGCATTTTCCATTAAAAGTCCAAAAATGTGTCAAAAACGACGTCATATTTCAAATTCGCGACTTTGGAATCGAAATCGTACCAACTAAGTTATGAGATTAAATTGAACTAAATTTTTTGTGAAAAGACACACAAGAATATTGTTTAGTGATGCTCACCAGAATGCATAAAGGAGCAATGAACACACACAAGGAGAATACTAGACAAATCCAACCAACAACGATGGTTTGTTGTGAAGGTTTCACTAGATAAATAGTGGAGAGAACGATAAACCCGAACCCACAAACTATAAGTAGTACAAGCAGCTTAAAGGTTTGTACCTGCATATATATAAATTAAATTAATAATCAACAAGTGATGTATATTAAAAATATATCACAAATTTTCCTGCAAAATTTATTCACCATATAAAAGTGATAGAGTCACTCTCGCTGAAGCTTCATAGTATGAATGTACCATTAGAATCACTCACCGATACTATTAGAATCATTCGCCGATACCATAACCACTTTATCGTAATATCGGTTTATAAGTGTAATGGTATCACTAAATAGATATTATGGTATCGTAAATGATTCTAATGGTATTAATTTCATACTATGAAACTCGCTCACACACGATTTTACCAAAGTGATAACGTTGCATTCATTCAAGAGTAACATAACATTTATTTAGTAATATTAATACACTTTTAAATTATTACTAAATAAATTTAATGATACAATAAACATCACAAATTTTCCTGCAAAACTTATTCACTGTATAAAAGTGATAACGTTGCATTCATTCAAGAGTAACATAACATTCATTTAGTAATATTAATACACTTATAAATTATTACTTGAATGAATTTAACGATACGAGTAAACAAATTTCATCGGAGAGTGAGTCGAATACGTACCCGGGCCTTCTTTGGTGCGTAGAAAGATAGAAGCAAATGTAGATGGTCTCAATGAAAAGGCCAACGCCATTAATAGTAATGATAAGAGTGGTATTTGATTTGAGAAAAGCATAGAATATCCAGAGCATGCAACTGAAGAGAGCAACTACGTATGGAACTGATTGGAAACCTTCACTTGTTTTTTTCTTGTAAATTTGGTAAAATGTTGGTCTGCATAAAATTAAATTAATTAATATTACGTAACCTTGTTTTGTTACTAATTAATTAAAGAGAAAATGGAAGAATATTTAACTTACATTGGAGAAAGAAACACCATGAACGACACAATATTGCCTACAAATTTTTACAAATAAATTAGTAAGTTAGTAACATCGATAAAAATAATTAATATTATTCGTGAAAATAATTAATAATATATATGCAGTGAAAACAATTAATATTTAAATAAAAAATAGTTAATATGTAGTATTATTCAGTGGAAATATGTAATATTATTTAATGATATAAGTAATATTATTTAACAAAATTAATATTATTATGTGAAAATAATTCATAAAAATCGTGAAAGTGAGTGCACTAGTTGGTTGGGCTATGCATGCAAATGATTGAACATAATGATTGCACACACTAATGTCAATTTCATAACTTATAGACTTTTTTATAAAAAAAAAAACAAACTCGTATGAAAAAGAATATGAGAGTTACATTCAATTAACAATTCAACATCAAAAAATCAACATCCATCAAAATCTATAGCACAATGAATTTATTCATTTTGCAGATAGAAAAATTAATAACAAAATAGAAAAAGAAAGAAGACATGCAATATGTAGAATTTAATTACCAAGTAGTCCGAATGCCAAAGCCCAATGAGAAGAGAAACCTGCCATCTTTGTAGGAGACTTTTAATTTCTAATTAAGCTCAAATGATATTTTGTAACTATCTTATGGACAATATAAAACATCCTTCTACCTATTTATAAACTAATTTAGAATCATGGGAGCCAGATAATTTTGTGAGTTTTCATTTAATTTGAATAAAGCAATGATAAAATACAATAAAGGCAACTTTTACTTTAGATATTATAAATTATGCCACGTGGGTACAATAGTCATTTCGGAATGGTTGCCAAATGGATTTTTTTCTTTTTAAAGATCTGGTATATTTATATTACCAAATGGATTTAAGGAGTGCATGAAGTGGCTCTCTCTGATTTTTTTTTCATTTTATATATAATTTTTTTAATTTTATTAGAGTATGTGCCCCTTAGATTGATGAGACTATATGATATTGAAATATTTTTGCTCCATATGTTCAAAAGTTGTTCATGGCAAAATTGGTTTCAATCGAATACGTAATATTTTTACCCTAAAATTGCAAATTAATTGCAAAATTTAGTCTTTAATTTTTTTAAAAGTTGGGACCATGTTATAAATAAAATGATCAATTTTAATATAGGGAAAAAAAAAAGAAAGTCTCTGATAAAATATTTCACCTAAAAACAGAAATTTCAAAAATCTTGAAGGTCAAAATTCAAAATGGGTCAAAAACAAATTATGTGCACAATAGTCATTAATCGTGGTAGAGAACAAACAATGCATAAACGTCGGCGATTCTATAGCGAACTCCAGCAGAATAACAACATAATTCAATGACGATATCGAATTGAAGAGAAACACACAAAAATATAGAAGAAAAAAATATGAATGATTTTTTTAAAAAAATTGAAAGATAATTAGGTGTTGGATGATCCGATTGATGAAAGCAAGAGTGGAGAAAACTTAAACAAAGTGATGAATACAAAATTCATGCGAACTTATGATGATAAATTTATGTTTCTATTTAAACTAGAACTAATAACGCAGCTTGTTACTCTGCTTCTAGTTTATTCATATAGTAACATATTTTTCTCCATACAATAACACGTTTGTGTTCATATAGTAACACATTTTTTCTACATAAAAAATCGCACAAAGACAACAATAAAATCTCTCTATGAGGTCAAATATGTATTCTTTGTAAGAATAAATATGTGTTGTTATAAAAGCAAGTACGTGTCACTAATTCTTAAAGAAATAAAATATTTATTCATTTGTTGTCGGTTTTATTCATATAGTAACATATTTTTTCATACAAGAACACGTATTTACCTTTGCGCGAGTTTAATACATATATTTACCCTTACAAGAACACATATTTACCCCAAATCTTATACGTGATGATCAAATAGACCCGTGAATTTTTTCTTAACTCATTTAAACCATTTTTTTAATGTTGAGATCAAATAAGCCCTTCATCTTAATAAAATCACACTCTATTAACGAAAATAAAGTTGTCAAAAATAGAGATCTATTTGATCCACACATATAAGATTAGAGACTTATTAGATCATTTTTTCATTTTAATTTTGCATTTGAGCGAGTATTTTTGACAAATTTCTATTATTTATTTTATAGTAACACATATTTGCAATTACGATAACACATGTTTAACCTAATAGTAACACCCCTTAGAGCACCTATGAACGAATTTTGTATTTTACCCTAGCGTGAGTATCTTTGAAAATACCCGTAAAACCCGATCCAACCCGCGAATTTCTTATGGAAATTTATCGACAAAAATGTTTTGGCTGGGTTTCTTTAAAGTTGAAATTTTTCCTATATATATTTATGTTCCTTTTAAATTGAAACTATATAAAATATTTATAGTAGAATGATACCTACCCTTAAAGTAAGATTTTAGACCTCTGACCTATTAACTCATGCAAAAGTTTGTGGAATAGATTGATACGACTCAAAATTTTTAAAGGAATTATCTATGTATATCCCTCAACGTGTTCTCCGATTCAGCAATAATCCAATCTACATGGATTTATTTGCCAATCATAGAGTGCCACTTGGCAGTAATTTATAAAATGGGTGACGTCGTTTTGTTTCTAATGATTTCAAGATAATATATAACGCGTTCTTGCGCATGTAAGTGCATTTGTAAATATCCACACTTATTTTTTATTTAAATTATTTTCACTAAACAACTACGATTAATAATTGTAATTATTCTGATTTAACAATTATATGTAGTTGTTCAAGTAAAAATAATAATTATTATTTAGTGAAAATAAAAGTGTATGTTTAAAATACACTTAAATTGGACGATAAACTTGGTGCATATAAAATTAAAGAATATATATATAATTTTTTACAAGATGGAGATATATATCTAATGTTCCATGAAATGATTAAAGAAAAAAGCATTAATTGTAGGAGATATGGTTTAATAGGCTTATCCTATCTTGGTGGCTAAATCACGTCATATATATTTGGATGAGATCTTTCAATGAAAAAATGAGCAAATAATAGAAATGTACTTGTTATATAACAAGAAAATCTAAAATATATATAAAACGTACAACTTTTTTATGCACACTTTAAAAATAATTATTTTCTAATTTTAATGATAAACTTAACCCTAAATGATTCCTGTCCCACTTCCAGGCTCCAACCCATCCATCCATACAGATGAAATTATTAAATTTATCATTTATCATATATATTATGATCAATTCAATTACATTTAAAATAAAAGTGTAATCCAAATACTAAAGTGGAGTTCTATTGTCTTACAAGTATAAGACTATCTCACATAAAAAAATTTAATCAAATTATTTAGTGGATGAAATACTAAATTTTGTATTCATCCACATCGGACGAAGATTATTCGAACGAATACATTTGTATTCAGAAAAGTAATTAAATAAGTTCATCCATTGAAAAAATTATTTTTTATTATTATAAATTAAAGAGACGATTTAAAGATTGTGCACCTTCACCACAAAAATACACACGGTTTACCGAGCCACAAACTAGGGTTTATCGATACTCATGACAAAAGCAGAATTTACAAAAATTTACAAAGCAAATAAATGTAGACGATTTATTTCCGCAAAATATAAGCTCTTGATAAATAATGAGAGTGATGGCAAATTCTAGTCTAAACCTAATACCATCAAATTTGAGATCAAATCTGTTTGAAAACTTTAATTTAGGCTCGGATTTCCTTGAACTTTAAGCGTAATTAATAACCTATAGATCTACAATAAAATTACTAGTTTTTTTTCGTAACCGTTCTTCTCGCACGGTGACCACCGCATAGTTGTCGGATTCACCTCTCTCTCACACATACACGGATAGATTCATATAACATGTTGATAATACGTACTAAATAATTGATTTCTGAATGTATTTAAATGCAATTTAGAGTTAGGTTGCGACATAAATGGAGATGAGAAGAAGACATTATATAGGGATGGAGTTGCACCAATCAAGCAATTAATTACAACAATTAATAATTAATTAATTGATTAATAATATCCATAAATAATTCTTTTATTAAATTTAGATAATTATATTAAAAAAATTGTCGAAATTAAATTATACGCTCAAGATTAAGTCAAAAGATTACTATCAATGGCCACAAATGTTTCCCACCCATTTCTAGAAAGGAAATCAATTGGTGTATTATATATTTATAGATTATAGATTAACAATTGTAATATTAAAATATAATTTTGTCTTTCATAGAGAAAAAAGCTCTGCCCAAAAAAATATTATACTCGTGACATATTGTTCCACAACAATATTGGATATAATGATGGAGGACATAAAGCCTTTAATGACGACAATAATCTGTGCTAACCAATGATTCTTATATGAAAATTTGCAGATAATTGATCTTAATCATACTCTTTTCATATAATACTTTGGTGGTTGTTATAGTTAATTCCCACTAATTATATTATAAATTTATAAAAAAATTGATCTTATGTAGAACAATGTAACATAACATTATTAAAGGAGTTGTGAGATAAAATAGAATTAAATGGATCTTTCATACTCGTCCTCGATCTAGTCTGATTTGTAATGTTCTATAAAATTAATTTGTGAATTAATTGATCATCTTACCCAATTCATGTACTCTCACTAAATAATATCACAAAGAAAAATATCCAAAATTTAAATATAAACGAAAAAATTGAATCAATATACTAGTAAATAGTGATACTATTTTTTTTTTTGACGGAAAATAGTGATACTATTCACTAACTCAAAAAATGCATGCCATTGTCCAATATATAAGTTATAAACCTGTTTTTCTTCAAACTTTTATTTTAAAAATAGTATATATCAATATTTATGTCTATTTTTAAATCAAAAATTAGACAAACAAACTTAAAATGTGATGGAGACGAAATCGCAATAACATGGATCTCGTGTACTCATGAGGGGATTTGGAGAATCAAGATTTGTTTAGAAAGATATTATTTAAATTATATTATTTTCTTTCTTATTTTGATTTAATTAGATTATTTCTTTAGTTTAGTTGTTTTCGTTTGTTATTTATATTAGAGTTGTAATTTATGGTAAGAAGAAGTTGTTTTTGACGAAGAAGTTGTTGTTGAATAGAAAATATTGGGTTATTTTATTTCTTCGTGTTTTTAATAGTTGTTCTTTCGGTATTCATATCTAATCAACGTAACGATCACATTAACTACGCTTTTGCGTACAGATCCGGTATTCTCATAATCAACAGATTCACATGTGTATCGTGCTTCTTGGCCGCATCAAAATGAAAGAGACATTTATAAAATATAAGCGTGTTCCTAACATTATAGAGTTATTTTAATATTTGTATATTATAAATATGCTATTAAATAAAAAGATATTTTTAACTTTCTAAATATGTTATTAAATTAATTAAAAGTGTGTAGAAAAATTTGGGTCATGAATAAAAGGGGGATTGCATTCAATCGACGTTCTTCTGATTTCTTTTAAAGTTTTGGAGAAAAGTTTTTGGCTTTTTTGTGCAATATTTTGTTCCAAATTTGCCCTTAGTGTCCTCCAATTGTGGGTCCCAAAAAGTTGCTTCTGCAGTGCTGGTCGATGAAGTGATCAGGATATTTCTTTTTTCTTTTAATTACAGGTAAGATCAGGATATTTATTTAACATGCCCTCTATTTATATGAATTATATTTAGGCAAAGTATTGTATGAAGTATGAATATGATTTATGATAACGTTGAGTGTAGGTTTTGTGTTAGATTATTTGATGAGTCGAAATAAAATTTAGAAATAGTACTTTAATATTTTAAAAATGATGAGTATTAATTTGTATTATTTTATTGACTGTCTCACACAAGTTTTTCTAATATATGGAGTACTTAATATCAAATTATTTGAAAAGGACTTATAGTATTATGTATTTGATCAAAAGTATCAAGAATTTCATCAAGAGTATCAAGAATCAGGTCATACTATTGTTCAACTATCTAAAATATTTATATTTAATACATAAAATACAATATCATAATATTTAAGTTTTCAAAACAAGTTAAAATATTTAAAATATCAAACTAAGTATATCAAAATAGGATTATGGCTCCTATCATGTAATACATACTCTTTAAATTATTTTCAAACTAGCATAATCCCCGCGTTTTAGGCGGATTTTTTATGATATTTTACATATAAATATTATTTAAATTATGATAAATATAGTACCTAATTAATAAATATTATATAATTATTTTTGAAATTTTCAAACATTTAAGGTTATATATAAAAGACTTAATATATATTAATAAGATAAAATAAATAAATAAATTTATTGTATTTTTAACATAATATGAATAAGTAAATTAAATAATAATTTTCACATAATTAGAATTTAAAATTTTAATTAATCATTTCATCAATATATTAACTATATTAATTTCATATTTTGCAATACACAAAAATTAAATACATATTTTCTCAAATATAATGAAATATATAAAAGTTGATACAAATCACAAATTTTTTATATACATTTATACGCTTAAATTAAATATAATATTATGTTTAAAAATTATCATACGATAAAAGCGTTAGATATATAATAGAGATTATGACGTGTTCAATAATACATAGATTTAAAGTATTTAAAAATTTATAGATTAGTTTAATTATTAAACAACATAGAGATTATTCCATAGGTCCAAGGTTCACTTCATCCAAATTAATCTAAAGATGACACATCATCATATTTGAAAGTACTCCACTAAGACGATGGGGCTTATTTATATTTATATAGCTATATATTTTTATTTTTAAAGGATTAGCCTTATCTAAAGGTACGAAAATCACCCTAAGGTGTGTTAACTTCATTATTGAACAAGTATTTAATTTAAATGGGCGGAGTTTGCTTCCAGAGTTTGAACCCAAGGTTTTGCTCGATTCCAAGAAAGGATTCCGCCTTATCTAAATGTCGAACTTGTAGAAAAGTTGAGAATCAATCTATTTATATCATCACCCTAAGGACTCGTTTGTTTTGAGGTATTAAATTTTGAGTGATAGTGAAACATGTGATACATTTGACTTTTTATGTGTGATATGTTTTATTAAATCATACAAATCAAATGTTTGTTAATATATATTACAACATAGTTTAACATGAGTTATAATATTTTCAAGTGTTTGTATTGAGAATTAATTCATGTGATAAGTTAAAATTTTACAATTATACCCCCATTTACTATTTTTTTAAAAAAATAAAAAATGGATATTTTTATCAATTAATTTGGTAATAAGTGGATGATTATTTTAATACCTCATAAAGGAAGGGATCCGTTTTCACTCAAAATGGAAAAATATATATTAGGCTTTCATATTTTTTGCGGACATAAATAATACAAATCAACAATAACAAACACTTGATTTTTAGGGAAAACAAACTATATCTCTAGTAATCACTCAAAACAAACATGTGCTAATAGTTTTATAACTATACAACTAATATTATATATACATGCATATATATATACATATATTATAACTATACATATATATATATATATATATATATTATAACTATACATATATATATATATATATATTATAACTATACATATATATATATATATATATATCTTGGGATAATCATTTTCATGCTCGATATTTTGATGTAGGCTCTAAATTTATTTTTGAAGTATATTTATCCATATGATCTTTTTATAACAATGTGATATAAATTTTTGGAGTATAATTAAATAAATTCTAAAATTATAAATTAATTGTAAAATTATAAATTAATTGTAAAATCATAAATGACGAAGTGGAATAATTCAAGTGACTAGAGTCTCATTACATATGTAGTAAAATAATAGGTTTGAGTCATTATTTCACCGATAAAATATGTAATAGAATTTGGACATATTTATAAGAAGAAATACAAGTAGGTTCAAGAAAAAAATTAAAATTTAAAATTAGTTTTATAATCAAATAATTTTGGAATCAGTTTAAATATTTATTTTATTTCTTTATAATTTTTGAACCTATTTATAATTACACATATTTTTAAACCTATAGGTAAACCTACAACTATATATCTTCTCTACCCTTAAATTCCAATCAAATTCGGCAACAACCACCATCACTAAAGTTTAGTCTTAAAATTCGATGAAGCTACCTACCCTAGTATTGTCCTAGCGCTATGTTTAAATAACCAACCTACTGATATTAACACCATCTCCAATTCTTGTGGTAAATTTGTCAACAAAAATATTAATTTGCCAACAATAGTAAAATTATTTCCAACTATTAAATTCAAATTATAACTCAATGGAAATATTCTTATTTTAACATTTTTTATTTTATCAAATATTTACTTGATTTAATAAAAATAAAAATATATTTATTTCAATAATATAGAATACTCTTGTAAAAAATTTGACATAAAATATCAAAATTCAATATTATGCAAAAAAGTTCTCATGAATCTCAACCTGAAAATTCCTCCAACTCTTTTGGACAATATTTTGGTGATGTTGAAGGGTCCGAAAGAACTACCAAGGGGGTTTAGCCCACTTGGCCACCTGACTCCTCACTTAAGTGGAAGACCTGGTTCGATTTCCTTTAGGAGCGAGGTGGAGTGAGAGATATAAGGAGGCTTGAGAATTTGGAACTCCAAGGAGACTTGGTGAACTAAGTTCTAACCACTAATAACTAACATTTACCGATCAAAAAAAAATTGAAGGGTCCTGAAAGTAGTCCATCAAACTACTAAAAATTCATATTATGCATGTTTAATTTATATTTCATTGTGTAGTTATATTTATGTGTTGTGGTGGACCTTCGATTTGGAGATTAGAGCAGAAGAACTCCATTGTGGCGGTAAATTTAGCATGCTTATTGTGTTTTCTTAATTTAAATTAGCATGTAATATTGTTTATATGTTGTAGTAAATTTCTTTTTATTTTGTAATTTAAATTGTTAATGTTGTCTTAATAAAGTATTTATTAGTTACACATTACACAATTTATAAAATTTAAAATCACTTAATATACCAAACTACGTACAAATATAAAAAAAAAAAAAAAAAAATTGCATTTTGAACAGTTCAGTTGTGGCAAATAAATGGCAAAATATCTATACTAATATGGATGCGTAAGTTGTAACTTGTAAGTCCTTATTATTTATACTCGTTTAATGTTTATTGAAACAACTTATCATAATCAATGAAAATCTCTTTAAGACTTGTGCAGCAATTGATGCAAGTAATTTTTTCTCAACTAGCAACAATACTTATGCTCTTCTTAAAACCTTATGCAATGATAGTTCATATCAAAACAAGTATAGCAATAACTTATTGTTACTTCTATTATTATTACTTTTTTTAAAAATATATATATATTATTTGAAGATATTTAATGTTCAATTGAGATATGTAGTTTATGTTTTTTTTTTTTTTTTTCACTTCGTTTGTGTTGGTCGATTTTTTCTGAAGAACCTCCGCAAAAACTGATTGTTCCATTTTTTTCAATTTTAAACTTTCTATAGGTTTTGTTTGAAATAAAGCGTCGCTGGTTCTATGGTGTAGTGGTTAGCACTCTGGACTTTGAATCCAGCGACCTGGGTTCGACTCCCGGTAGGACCTATTTTTTCTTTTTTATGTGGTTGATGTTGTTGCTTACTGCATCTTAACTATTTAACACATGTTAATTATGGTTGGTGAAACTAACACTGCTATGGGTATATGCTTGTGTTTGAATTAATAATTTTCAATTTGTATTTGATATTTAATGGTTTGTGTTTGAATTAATAATTTTCAATTTGTATTTGATATTTAATGGTTTGTTCACCCTAACCTCAACTATTTCCATTTTAATTATTACCACATTTCTAGAAACAAGTTTTAAGACTCACTTCTATGGAAAATTAATTTATCTATCTAATCATTAAAAGTGTTTTGAGTGCTTTATTTATTTATTTAGTTATTTATTTCCACTACAACATTTTTATTAATTAAATGCTTAATTGAGATTTAAAAAAAAAAAAAACCTTTCTAAAATGGGGATGACATAACTAGACTTACTAATGAATTTCAAATTAGCGCAACACATGTAAACTCAAGGTACAAGGTCATCACTCCTCATAGAAACAATAAGACCCCTTACATACAAGAAGAAAACTAGCACAAAAGACGCAACAAGTGTAAACATACTCCTTCTTGATGTTATTAGTAAAAGTAAGACGAAATAGAATATGTCAAGTGGTAGAGCTCAATTACCTATGCATAATGTCATAAGTTCGAGTTATTATTTGACCTATTAAAAAAACGAGGAACCTAAAGTGATCAATCAAGAAATGTGGTTTCACATTCTCGTGCAAAAACTCAAGTGCATATATTTTCTTTTAAAATAAATTTATTAAGAAAAAGATGAACTAAATGATCAAAATTGCTCTCATCACTCCCTAATCCCTATAAATCATGATCAAAATTTCAAAGTGAATGAAGAAACAAATTAAAACGAATCATCAATCGCATCTAACATACTGTCTATATCAGGAGTTACGACAGCACGTTTGTTGAGTTCTCCCAAATTGCAACAGTGCTTCCCCTCTGTATTGATGGCAACAGCATCTTGAGCAAACAAGCAACTCAATCCTGCAGATACCTGTTTACACACCAAAATTAGCATA